>CM060393.1:107082260-108492260 GCA_030545235.1 Helianthus tuberosus
GCGTCGCGTGGCGCGACGGCCCCTCGCGTCACGCGAGGGGTGCCCAGTGACAGATTACTTGCTGTTGGCTGTTTTTCGCACTTGTGACCTTCTTGGCCGGTTTCTCTTGCACATGCATGAACCTTAGACACCCCCTACATGTTAGGGACATGTGTTTATCACTTGTGGTTGATCCTAGACTCTTGTGTCAAGTGATTGTGGTGGTAAACCCACTATATAAGCACCCATTCATTCACCACTTTCATCACAAATCATTTTCAAGCATTCTGATTATTGGGGAGCTTGCAAACTGATCAAGAGCCTTCCTAGTCGTCCACTAATCATCTAGTAAGTCTCTAATCCCTTCTAAATTAATTCTAGTTTAGTTTTTAGCTTAAAAGTCAACATATCGTATTAAACGGTTGACTTCGGGTTTAGTTATCGATAGCTCAGTCGTAACCCGAATTAAAAGTACCATTAGATAGGTAATTATATGGGTATTAAACCCTTATAAGGGCAAGTACCAATTCCAGACCTAACTAGGTCGTTTGTCGGGTCAAACGTTGACCGAAAAAGTCAACAGAATTTCAATATGCGATTTAATGCACGAATAGCAATCCGCGAGGCGTGCAACCTGTTTTAAACTTAATATAACTTAGTAATAAGTATAAAAACTTTCTTACGCTTGTCCGACTCGACAAATTTCTGTTTAAACCCGGTTCGGAACCGAAAGGCGCAAAACCTTGACTTTTGCGTTGACTTCGGTTCTGACCCGTTTTAGTTTGATTCGAAGATGCCTTAGTGCATCATTAGGGTTGGGTTACATGATGGTATAAGCCTCTGTACTTGTTTCGTTGATTATCCGATTCGTTCGCGCGGTTCCGTTAAATGCTTAAAATGGACCGTAATGCCCTTATGACCATACAACGAGAATTTTGAAAATGTGGAAGTACAATAATCTTAGTTACTGATTATTAAACATGTACGTAAATTTTCACGTCAATCGGAGGTCTAGATTAGGAGATATGCGCATTAGCGTAAATAATAAACTTTTTATTAATTAAACGGCGCGATTAGCGCATAGCCTATCTAAACCCGATTTTCGGTAACAAAACCTTTACCCACTAATGTTAAATAATATTTTGGGATTTTTGAAGATTTTTAATTACTTTTAAACTGATCTTAGGCTAGGCTTATCGCCTTAATTCGGTTAATACCGAATTTACCCTTTTCGGTCATAAAATGATTTCTACAAAGAATTTTGACGCGAATCCAATTGCTACTGATTTTAAATAATAAAGGTAATGTTTTGAGCCTGTTTAACTAATCAGGAAACCCAGAATCGTATTTTTAATCGTACGTCGCTTAGAACGGGTTTATACGCGTATTATACGCGTAGTTAGGCTTAAAACCATTTTGACACATAAGGATTATTACCAACTAATATAATCTGTTAAAAATAAGTTGTATACTGATTACTTCAGTCCCGAACATCGGGGTTGCGTTAAATCCCTTTTATAATCTCTAAAATGACCAAAATACCCCTACGGGGCATAATTAATGATTGATCTCGTTTTGGGCATTACGGAAGATATCATAATGATATCACAACATATTTAAAGCATATTAACTTAGGAAACCTGTTCGCGACCCTTATGGTTACCCGTTACGCCTTTGGCGCGTTCGGTCCAGTTTATGTAACTAGTTTGCATAAATTAGCCGAAACGGGTCAAACCTTATCCTTTATATCTCAAAATCCAGAATGTGTTTAGTTTACCCATATTATACAAGTCTTCGAACTTGTCGGGTCTAAATCCCATTCTATTCCGGTCTTCGCTTAATCATGCGTTTGAACCGTAAACCTCTCTTAAAACTAACCGGTCTACGTTACGACTTAAATAAGACCCGTTAGTAATCTAATAGGTTAATAAAACCTTCGTTCCAGATTGAGAGCCCCAGTAGAAGTACTCGTGCTTGCTGATTAAGATATACGGCTGAGTATAAATTTCATTGCTAGCTCAGGTAAATACTTTTAACTTATTTTCCCTTATACGGGCTTGGGGTACGGTATTATAAAAATACCGCTTGGTCGGGTGTAGAAACCTTTTTAATCGGAGATGATTAAATTGTATAATCCCGTTTTAATCTGTATTGATTGATAACAAATAACATTGGGGGTTAATGACCGTGTCCTGGATATCCTTGGCTCATTTTAAAAAGTGAATGGCCACGACGTAAGCACAAGGTGTAGACATAACACCTCCTGTTGCATATGTATAACGTATACTCACTCGTAAGGGTAACTTCTTGTGAGATCATATTTGTGGTGTGTCGATTAATCTTGTCCGGCTTGTATTGTATAATCACCGGCCCTAAATGTTGGACAACCATGTAAATCGGATACAAGATTTTTATTAATAGAATTGTCCCAAGTATAAAAGATTAATTTTGCCTCTGTGCATTTTAATCAATGTGTCAAGATATTTTGTGCCGTTTGCACTCAAATCCCTTTTCAAACTCTTTTTCCAAAATGAGTCAGTTAATTGTATTTACCAGTGTAAACTGACGTATTTTCCAAAAAGGTTAAGTGACAGGTACTATGCGTAATTGGCTGGGAGCTCAGGGCGTCACTAGGGGATCTTGCAAATTCTAGATGCCTAAAGTCTGTTGAACAGTTTTCTTTTATTGATCCGCCTGTGAATCTTTTACCTTCCGTTGTAATACTTTGACATTACTTATATTCGGAATGTAATATATTTATCTTTTGCTTCCGCTGTGCATTATTATATTGTGTTGTTTGACTATTATGTTGCCAACCACGTCACGATACTCCCCCACCGGGCCCACCGGTGACACGTGGAAATTCGGGGTGTGACAGCAACATTATCTTATCATAAGGTATGTCAAAAATCAAGTATATGATGAAGTAGTGATTCCTTGATGAGCCTTATGATGTACAATTGTAAAAGGGGTTGTTGAAATTGTAATGAATTTTATTATGCTTACATGATTGGAGGCAAATCCTTGATAAGTAATGGTAGAACAAATGCCATGATTGAGTATTAGGGTAATATGCACATGTATATGTAGGTGGTTTTTTGACAAATGATTGAGTCTATGAGATTGGAGGGCTAAATTAGGTATATGAACCCATAACAAAACTGAATTGAGATTACTATAACATTTATAACAAATGTGCCTTCTTGTCTAATGAGTTTCATGGTTAGAAGTTTGCTAAATTCAATCAACATAACTAGATAAAATTTATGCATGGAAGGTGTTCGACAAAACGCCTAAAAGAAACATTAGTTGCGATTAATGAACAAGTAGTGTTGATGAGAATTTATTATTGAATGTTTGACAATTACATATATAGGCCATGAATATGACAAAAAAGTTTTATTGGTAACTTGAGTTGCACACTATAGGCGACGCTAGTGCGCAGTACAAGTTTTTTTTTGATTTTTTTTATATATAAAAAATTGCGATTGTTTATAAAAAAATTGTAAAAAAAAAATTGGTTTGTTTTTTAGGCTTTTTTAGTTAGTTTTTTAGTTTGCTCATTTATATGTAGTTTTCTCATGATCCTCTCCCATATATATATATAGAGAGAGAAATGGGTTCAGGAGAAAACCTAGGGGCATGAATAAACATTTGTTTATTCATGCACTTATCCTGCAAAAAGTAGTTTCTTAACATATTCATTGAATCCAATTATCAAGTTGCTTCGGTTATTATGAGATCCAATAATGTCAAGTTGCTTCAGTTATTGTGACAGGATAGAACTTGTTCAGACAAGTGGTGTTTATCAGAATTTCTGATAGCCACTTCATCATAATTTCTGATAACCACTTCATCAGAAATTCTGATGAACAAATCATCAAAAAGTCCGATGATCAGATTTACCAGAAACTGATGATATTTCATCAGATCCATCAGAATGGTCTTTTCTGATAATCTTCTCTTGTTATTAATCAGCTTCTGATTCTTTGATGAAGATGTGTTGTACTTTTCAAGTGTCGTATCTTGTTTCTTCTTGTTGTTTGATCTTCAGGACATTATCTTCTTCTTTAGATCAGGCTGAATATGTTTTTCTTCAATACTTACATAAAAAGTTTCTAACAGTTTCCCCCTAAGTGTTGTAAGAAAAATAACTACTTATGTCAAACATAAACAAATTTCAACCAAACTTTAAACAAAATTCAAACAACCAAAGTAAGGAAAATTCAAACAAGTTCAAAACAAAAACATTGTTCCCAAACAGATTATAAATGCAAGATTTTATCAATTTATCTTCAGGCCACTTTTGAAGGCATCTCCTGTCTTCAACTTCTTCTTATGATCAATTTTCTTGTGAGTTGCTCTGTATAGTTCTTTGTACCATCATCTTGCTTCCTTCCATTCATCAATAATATCTTTAATTTTCTTCGTCAGCTGTTCATTCTCCTTTCCTTTCTCTTTGAGCTTGGCTTGTTTCTGATTCATGCACTCTTTGATGTAATTCAGGGTCTGGTTTGAATACCTGTTAATTTCATCAATTCTAAACAAAGCTCTTTCATCATTAGCATCTTTGAACACTACTGAAATTTTAGGTGTTTCAAAGATAGCTCCAGTTCTTGCTTTGGATATGATTTCAGCTGGAATGGTGTTGTTGGGAGGAGGTATGTGTACTTTCTTGTTGTACTCAAAATTGATGCACAAGTCAAAGTCTGCCAGTGCAGCTCTATGATACATATTTCTTCCTGCTTCCTTGATGCTGTTAAGGGCTCTTCGATTGTGCCTTGTGTTCCCGTTTTGTTGATCAATAATCTGTTTCATCTTTACTATGTTCAGTGGATGAACTTGATCAGCCAAATTTGCATCTGTAACAGTTGTTGTGCTTCCATCTTTTCTGACCAATGTATACTTGTTCTGCTCATAAGTTCCCATGATTTCACCTTGATGACTTTATGTGCTTATTTTTTCAATACCAACTACTGGATTTGTAACAGGATTATGCATGAGAGCCCTATTTCTCTTTTGTCTTACTTCAATGATTCTTGAGCTTATTGGAGAGAGAGGCCTTTCCAGTTTATCCTCCTTATCATTCCAGTAGTAGTGTTTTAGGTGTTCTTCAGGGTACATCATTGTGTCTTGATCAGCTTCCAAAAGTGTGTACTCTTTTGGCTTCCCATCTGGACCTTCTCTGATCACTGTTTTTGGTCTTTTTGAAGATGTCACTTCCCCTTTCCATTTTCTTTTCTCAGCTTCATTCAATTTTTTACTGAACTCTGTTTCATTAGAAAGGGCTATGCTTTGTTGGCCATTTGAGATGGAATAGGATTTAATTGAAATTGGTGGTTGTGTCAGGATCTTTAATCTTTCTGGTTTTGGTACATTTGGTGGGGGACCCATGGGTTGTTTTTGTTTTTGTGGTATTGAAGCTTCTGGTTGTTTGGGCTGTTCTTGGTGGGAGATTTCTGGTTCTCTTACAGGTGTATCTTGTGGAATTTGAGCTTTCAGCTCATGCACATCAATCTTTGCCAGTCTGGCAACATTTAACTGCAACCTCTTTACTAACCATTGAACATTGGAAAGAGTTTGAGCATTTGTCTCTTCCTGTTTCTGCATCTTCTGAAACTCCAGCTTGTCTTGATTTTTCTGCGTTGACCATTCCACCATCATCTTTTCAAGAGCCTCTGCCATGCTGCTGCTATTGGCTCTTAGGACTTGAATTTCTTCTAGAATCTTCACAGTGCTTGAACTTTCTCTTGGACTTGCAACTTCTGCCATTTTTGCCTTGATCTCTTGAATTTATTTGACAGCTTTCTCAAAGTCTGATGAACTCTCTCTTCTTTCTGATGACTGTTGAAGTTTGTTTAGGACTGCAGTGTTGTCTGCTGTTTGTTTCTTCACAGTTTCAACAGTTTCTGATAAAGCCTTTATATCAGATCTTTGATTTCTGATTTCTTGCAGTAGCAGATCTAGCTTCTCTTCTGTTGATGTCTTTCCAATGCAGACATTTGTGATGTCTTCAAGCTCTTTGTGAAGTTGTTCTGTTGACATAGGTTCTTGTTGGGTAACAGGATGAACAACAGATGTTCCACCTTTAACACCAGCAGAAGACACACTTGCTGATGTTTTAAGGTTATCAGGTTGGTAATAATCCCAATCCTCCATACCCTTACCAAAATATTGAAACTTATTCAAATCCGGGTTTTCCTCATTTCCTTGAACCTTTTCAGGTTCTCCATGAGTTGTTGGGAAACTCTTACTTTTCTCTTTCAGGTTTCCTTGATCAGTAAACTGATCTCTACCTGTTGCCACCTCATTCTCCTCCTTATTATCTGATTCAGAGAATAGGTCTGTGGATTCACTCACACCTTGTTTTTCAGAAGCAGGCACTCTATGTTCTACCACATAGTTGCCCTAAATAGAATCATTAGAATCACTATCAGAATTTTGAACAACATTAAATTTAGATGTTGTGCACCTGTTTCTCCCATGTGTGAAGTTTCTGCATGATGCTGCTCTGCCAATGGACTCAGTTGTATTGTTCATTACCTTGTTCAAAGGTTCTGATTGAGCCTCCCGCTCTGTTTGTGGTACACTTGATTCTTGGGCATCATGCTCCATTGGGGATACACTGTCATAAACTGCTGCATTTTCTGGTCTTCTATTCAACATCTTTAAATATTCTGCCCTATAGGGTGAATCCTCTGGTATCAGATTCATCATGCTTTCTGATAGGGCAGGTACATCATAATCTGATTTCCAGAAGCCCAGTGCAAACCATGGTCTCATCACCTCAGTTCTCCACATGTTTTCTGATGCAGGAATTTCCATATTCCTTTCAGCAAATGCATCAGAAATCAGGATTGACAAAAATATGGGAAGGGGTAGATGTGAATTTATTCTCCCAGTATTCGTCAATATTGATCTTCTTATCAGATTAAAGATTTCTGTTCCAAAATCAATGTTCATCCCTGTGATGAGACTGAACATGATTGTCAGAACATTCCTGTTAATCTGGTCTGTTCCCCCAATTTTTGATGATATGCATTTGTTTAAGACCTCCATCATCACTTGCTAGAAGGCAGGCAATTTGTTTCTTTTAAAATCACCAATTTTTGAGATCTTTACCTTGTATCCCATCACAACATCAAGCTGTGCAAACATGTCATCTTTTGTTGGTGCTGGATCATAGTTGTGGCTTATAGGTAACTCCAGGCATTCCCATATTTTCTCCGGTGTAATTACAATGAAGATATCTCCCCACAAATGTGCTGCCAACTCATACGTATTTGAATGTTCGAGTGTGTTCACCAGTTGTTGTATTATTTTTTCCGGTACTTCTTTGGTCTTTGTTAGGGCTTGAGTAATCGGGCACCTTGTCAGAAATTCAATTAGGATTTGGCACTTCATGTCATAATCTCCAATGTTGGTGTTCATCACTTCATTGTTGCTTTTTAAGGGTAGGAACTCTGCTTCACTGATGAATTGAACGGAGTGTTCAATTGGTGGCATGTTGATGTTGATTGCGGCCATGGTGTTTTGAGTTTTGCTTCGAAAGGGTTTTAGGGTTCATGATTTTGAGGGTGGAAGATGAAGGTGGTTTGCTCTGCCGTTTGCAAGATGTATTTATAGTGTTCTTTGAGACAGAGATCTTTGAGTATTTATCGTGGGTGGTTAGTATTTAAGGTGGTTAATGACACCTTAATGATGTTTTAATCCCTTGTTTAAAGTAGCTGTCAATAAAACCTTTGGTATATCTCCGATTTTTTTTTGATATATATCCTTTATTAAGATTCGGAGAGATCAAACATTTTGAATTATGAATACTGACCTCCAAGTTGCACCTTTTCTTCCTGTGGGACCCTTTTTTCATAAAGGGGTCCAATAAAATTCCTTTTTGAAACTGACCTTCTTTCCCCAAAAAGTCCTTATGATGATGTATATCAGAAAATCCTTAAATTTATCTTTTGAGTGTTGGATTTTTCTTTATACTTCATCAGAATTCATCGGATTCATATTTGGAAATTGAATCAGATTTTTTTTTGAGATGAGAGGGAATGTGTAGAGTTTTGAAGATATTACTTACATAGCATTTCTGAACCTCAAATCTTTGTTCTGATCTTCAAGGAGTGTTGTTGTGAATAAAAATTTAAAGCAAATTTCACATCACTTTATCATCAATTTTGTTTCAGTCTTTTGAAGATTGATTATCCAGAATTTTTTTTTTCAACTTTGACAAAAACTTTTATGAATCTTTTCCTGCTTTATCAAAAGTTTTTCTTGTCATTGTTTTGAATCTGGTTTTAAGCAATTGTATCTGATATTTCTTTTCATTTTTTAAGTATCAGACTTTCTGGTTATTTCAAAGATTTTCTGATGAGTTATCAGGTTTTCTGACGAATCCTCAGATTTTCTGATAAGTTTATCAGATTCATCAGATTTTCTGATTTTTATCAGATTTCTTTATATTTCATTAGATTTTTCATGATTTTATCAGATATGTTATCATATATGCCATTTACTTCCCCCTAGATCTATCATGGTGTTTAATTTCCCTAGATCTATCATGGTCTTTTTCTTTAAGATAAAGTAAATATATACCATTCAAAGAAATGAAAACTTACGAAAAAGAAAAAAATTAAAACTAATCATTATAAACAAGAGTGACATACACCCACAGATAGGTTATATGTCCTGTGTGATTTTGTATTGGCACCAAGGAGGGAACATTTAAATCTTCTTGTAGAACAACCTGGGCCCTTGGGGTACCAGTTTATTACTCCTTCGAAGTCCAGCTGGCTTGTAATCACCTTGGTCACAAAACGGGGATAGATCAGAAAAGGTTGACGAGTATGCATTTTTGCGTCCAAATCTCTCATGAGAATTTGGAGAAGTTGTACGGTTTGTCTTGTACAACTGCATGCACCACTTCCATCAGCCTGTAAGACAGCTCATTGAAGTGTTCAATCTTCTTTGAGAAGCAAACACTGAGCTGTGTTACCAGATACTCGTATGGTGGAATAAAACCAGATCTGCTGATCTGCCTCGAAAGGTTGGGTGTATTATGACCCATTTCCCTCAAGGTTTCTTCTAGTTTTTCTATTGGGAAAAAGGTGGCTTCTATGTCATCATTCAACTGGAGGGCAACTCTAAGAGTTTCCTCACTTAGAATGATTACCCTTTTCATCACCTTGCTTCTTATCCACATCCTTGTGCCTCCGTAGATGGTCTCTGCATTCCACCAAAACTCTTGAAGTAGTGTGTGGTAGATCGTGATGCATGTTGATATGGCATGGCCCAAAGGACTTAGCTTCAACATGTTGTACACTAGCCAGTAGTTCTCCCATGCAGGACCTCCAAGCTTGGACCTTAGTCTTACATTGTGTGTGGTGTGAAGGATAAGAGGAAAGTGCTCAGACTTGATTTCTTTTGCCATTGGGGTTTTGAGAGTGAGATTTTTTGAAAAATATTTGAAGTGGTACTTGTGATGAAGAAAGTCTTCAGGAGTTTGTTAATTTATATAGGTGAAAGTGATAGTTTTGCCATAAATGGTATTAACAACTCAAGATTTTCTTATCCTTTTCTTTCTCTTCATTGAATGCAATATCATTGATCAGAGGCCTGTGACAGAGTTTAAGCCCTCGTTTGTGAGATGCTTTGATGTTGAATTGAATAACTAGGCGGCTACTTTTCATAGCCCCTAATCATTTTTATGCCCATGTGTCTCACTATACTCCTTTGAAGGATGACGTTGCATGCTTTGGAAGTAGAAGAGAAATGAATTTTTGCAGAAAATTTTGCCTGTGACGGTTGATTTTCCCTATGGTGGCTTTGAATTTGTTAATCTAAATGCAAGTGGCCTTTCCCCCTTTTTGATTTTTTTTTTAATTTATGCAAAACAAAAAAAATTCAAAA
The DNA here is from genome assembly GCA_030545235.1 of Helianthus tuberosus. Classification (NCBI taxonomy): domain Eukaryota; kingdom Viridiplantae; phylum Streptophyta; class Magnoliopsida; order Asterales; family Asteraceae; genus Helianthus; species Helianthus tuberosus. Next base: position 107,092,149 of record CM060393.1, read on the forward strand.
ACAGTTTATCTACAGTTATGTGTTTATACAAATATGATATATGAATAAAGAAAGTGAAATCCATGAATTTTTTTGATAATCAATGATGTTTCTGAAGTTTTAACAGATTTTCTGATATTTTATTAGATTTTCTGATAAGTTATCAGATTTTCTAATACTTTATCAGATTTTCTGATGATTCATCATATTTTATGGTAAATTATCAGATATTTTGATAATTTATCAGATTTTCTGATGTTTCACCAAATTGCTGACTATCTTTAACAGAAATATGTTGTTTCATTCTTGGATCATCAGAATTTTTGTTTACACCCTGATTATCTCCTTTGAATTCATCAGTTTGATTTTCAGTTTGTGACTTATTGTTTTCTGAAATTTCTTCATCTTTTATGTTAACCATGCCAAGTTTGCTGATTAGAAAATTGTGTCTCTTTTCATTAAGAGGTTTTGTGAAAATGTCAGCAATTTGGTTTTATGTTGGAACAAAGTACATCTCTATGTTACCTTTTTCAACATAATCCTTTATGAAGTGATATCTGACATCTATGTGCTTGATTCTAGAGTGATGAACTGGATTTTCTGTAATTGCAATTACACTCTTTGAGTTACATAGAATTGGTATCTTTGTCAGATTTACTCCATAATCCTTCAGCTGAGTTTGCATCCATAGCACTTGTGAACAACAACTTGCTGCAGCTACATATTCAGATTCAGCTGTTGATGTTGCAACACAATTTTATTTCTTACTTGCCCAACATACCAACTTTTCTCCCAAGATTTGACATGCACCAGATGTGCTTTTTCTGTCAATCTTGCATCCTGCATAATCTGCATCTTTGTATGCAATTAGTTCAAGATTTATATCTTTAGGATACCAGAGACTAAGTTCTGATGTGCCCTTTAGATATTTAAAAACCCTTTTGACTGCTTTTAGGTGAGATTCTTTAGGATTGCATTGGTATCTTGCCAGAAAACATGTAGCAAACATAATATCTGGTCTGCTTGCAGTTAAGTATAACAATGATCCTATCACCCCCCTATAGGTTTTAATATCCACACATGTTCCTTCTTTATCAGAATCAAGTTTGTTCCCTGTTGCCATGGGAGTTTTTGAGATTGAGCAATTTTCAAGTGAGTATTTGTTCAAAATTGTTTTTATATACTTAGATTGACTCAGAAATATTCTATCATTTCTTTGTTTGACTTGTAAACCTAAGAAGAAAGTTAACTCACCCATCATGCTCATCTCAAAGTGGCTGGTCATTAATTTTTGAAACTTTTTGCAAAATTTTTCATTTGTTGATCCAAATATAATGTCATCAACATAAATTTGGACTAACAAAGTGTGACCCTTGTGTGTTTTAAGAAAGAGAGTTGTATCAATAGTACCTATTGTGAAGCCAAAATTGAGTAAGAAGTTTGAAAGAGTTTCATACCATGCTCTAGGAGCTTGCTTCAAACCATACAAGGCTTTGTTTAATTTGTAAACATGGTTTTGAAATTTAGGATCAACAAAGCCTTCTGGTTGATGCACATATACTTCTTCCTCAATCTTACCATTTAGGAATGCATATTTCACATCTATTTGATATACCTTGAAGTCTTTGGATGCAACATAAGCAAGGAAGATTCTTACTGCTTCTAATCTGGCCACTGGTGCAAAGGTTTCATCATAGTCTATTCCTTCTTGTTGACAATAACCTTTAACCACTAGCCTTGCCTTATTCTTTATTATTATGCCATTTTCATCTGATTTATTTCTAAATACCCATTTTGAGCCTATGACAGATTTGTCATTTGGCTTTGGCACCAGATTCCATACCTTACTCTTTTCAAACTGATCAAGCTCTTCTTGCATTGCTTGAATCCAGTCTGAGTCATTTAGAACTTCTTTGACAGATTGAGGTTCAATCTTGCTTAAGAACCCAGCAAAAGCACACTCATGTGCTGTAGCAGATCTTGTTCTTACACCATCTTCTGGATTACCAATGATGTCAGATTGAACATGTCCTTTTACCCATCTTAACTTGTGAAAATTTGTTGGTTCTGATGGATTTGAAGTTTCCCCCTGAACATTTGCCTCATTTGAATGGAATGTATCAGAATTTTGATTATCAGATGTATTTGCATTGTTCTGATTCAAGGTTTCTGATACATTTTCCATTTGTCCTACAGGGTTAGTACATGGTTTTTCCTTAGATTTTTCTGTGAGATTTTGATCATGTCCTAGGAATTCTTGTAACCCCCGCTTCTTCGTACTTTCCATAATTAGAAAACGTTGCTTGTATTTCTATTTTCGGAAACTTGTTTCATTTGTAATCGTATTTCGTTTCAAGCCATTGTAAATCCGAGACTTTAATCGTAATGAAATAAATCTTTTATATGGAATACTATTTTTTATACGCGCGATACGTTACCAATCTTGAATGCATACGCGCGACCGATACTCGACCTACTGGTACTCATAACTTAAACATGCTTGTTAACTATTAAATACGTAGTTAATAATAATAATAATAATAATAATAATAATAATAATAATAATAATAATAATAATAATAATAACAACAATAACAATATAGTAAACATCACGTGGATGTTACTATATTCAACTATCTATTAAAAAAATAATAATAAAAGAAAGGGACAACATCTTGTGCGTCCAAAACAGCCTTTGGCTGACTTTTAGTCTTTTTTTTGTTTACCATTCAACCATTAAGGCTTTAATATGATAACATAAAATATGAACCACTATTATGCACCAACTTATTGTCACAAAAAAATAACAGATTTTATTGGCTGTAAACAGCCCACTCCGGCCGGAAATGTCAAAGACAGCAACAATGGTTTTTTTTATTTCTTAACACCCAACTAACTATCTTAAATGCTCACCCACTTAAAATCTAATATTTTCCCCTATAAATACCACTTATAATAAGCTTCCTTACCACTTTACAAACTCAAATCATACTCTCAAAACACTCTAAAATAGCTAGAAATTAGACTCAAGACAGATTCGCTACAACTTACAAAAGTGAGCATAACTCACTCATTTCTTAACCTTTTTCCTTGATTCTTCTTCCTACTTGCTTGGAATAACCTTAGGTATGTTTCCAACAGGTTTTCCATGGAAAACCAAGGCTGGAACATCACCAAATAAGGCTCCAAACTTTCTGTTTTGATTAAACATTTACTAAACTCACTTAACTTGAGGTTTCTCATACACATTCCTATGTCCTTATGCTCATAATCACTTCTATGGTTAGTTGGGCTTAAAACAAGGTTGTGACACTTAAAATCAGAGGTTAAAACCTCATAAACTTTCTGTTTTGGTTAGGGTTTAACCCACAAGTAGTGAACAAGCTTAAAGCTTGATGTTTGTGTGATTATAGGACTAGCTTGGGCTATCCTACTAAGAAAATCCACACATTACTTGATGATTTCTTAGATTAGTTGTAATTATTTTCTTTCTTATTGTATGTTCATGACCCTCCTTGATTGTTTATAACAACAAGTGTAGTGGTGAACACCAAAGAGGTACCTAAATGGAACACTTGTTCTTCCTACCTCCTACATGACTTATATGATATACAAAGAGGTTCCTAAATGGGGGATTTATCCTCCTACCTTATGCTTGACCTATATTACATAATGAACATTATATAATTCTTATATATTATCTAAGTAATCGAACCTTTGATGATGAATTAGTGGTCATTTGTCAAAGTACTAGATTACATCATCTAAGACTTAATAACTTGTTATGATTCTAATGGGTATTTTGACCCATGAAAAGATTCTAACCCTTGGGGTTTCATAGTGTCAAACAAGTATTATATTGTCACACCCTGGCTTTGCGGAAGCGTGGGTTTATTTGGTGTGACTTCTTAATACCATAGCAACAATCATAACAATGCTATATGATAAAAACATGAGATATTCATCCATTAATAAAGTTTAGAAAAATCCCATTTTCAACAATCTCAAAATAAGTTACAAACCTTAACTTGATTTAATTGAGTTCATAAAGACTTAGCAAAAGACTTTAAACAAAACTAGGCTTAGAGACATGTAACCCGTCCAGGAAGGGGTTACACCTTCTAAACCCTAAATGACTTCTTTATTCAAACGCAGCTTGAAAACACGTGCATACCGTGCCAGATCCGCTAGTTTCCTGAAATACATGTAGTTTGAAAAGTCAACATAAAGTTGAGCGAGTTCATGTGTAAGTGAGTATGCACAAACATTTGAAAATGTTGTAAGTATGTATAAAATCCCCTGGTATGTAGCAGTTAAGGAAAAAGAGATCGATTAATGTGTAGCTAATACATTAATAAGTGACATGGCCTGGGAAGCACTCAAACCTGTAACGCGGATTTCGTACCGGTCCTTCCGGCGGAACGACATAGTCACCACATGCAGCCACACGCTGGCCCATGTGTGGGGCTCGCAACACCTGATAGATCTATCACTCATGCCTCTCGGTCCTTATACAAGGATTAATGGTCTTACGATAATAGCCTATCCAGTCACTGATCTAGCAGTAAGTTCCTTAGCTAATCATACCGTGTATAAAACGTTTGTAGTAAATGTAACATGTATATCACCCCCGCAGTTTAAAAACTGAAAACAGTTAAGAGAAAATGGGGACATGAACTCACCGAAGTGCGTCTCTAAAAAGTATCTCCCAGAAAATCTGCTGTGCGACGACCTACACGTACTAACTTCTATTAGACGGACGGCCGTGCCTTAGTTTAAGGTTTAATGTCTTTGGGAAATAGTTAGGCAACTATTTCGTGTTTACACTTCATAATTATTTGATAAATATATTCCTTCCCAAGGATGGGGGATTTAATACATGTGCGTTCGTATAACTTCGAAATATATTATTAAGTCTCACTTAAAACATATTTAAATTCTATCTCCAAAATATAAATATTTTTCCCAAAAATATTATATTTTATTCCATATAATTTTACCCAAAATAATACTTCTAACGAAATACACACTTATGAGTATTTTCTGAAAATACGTAAGTTACGGATAAAGATCGGGTGGTAATAATAATACCGTTGTAACTTAAATATTTATTGTGAAGGCGTTCGTATTATTTTGGAGCCGTTAATATTTAGTAATATTATTTTTACCCTAAAAATAATATTTACGTAGTTCACAAAATAATCACAAAATTTACACAAGTGTTGTTATGAAAATATATATTCTAAATATATATTTTAACAAGTTTTATTTTGTGAAAATCCCACCTCCGACACTTGGAAGTTTCGTAATAAAAATCGTGGTGAAAGTTATTTGGGAAAACAAGTTAAAAAAGTATATCCATAACACTTGTGATAAAAATATTTACAAGTGTTCGATTTTTGGAAAAATTTCGCCAGAGTTTCCTCTGTAACTGGAGGTGGCCACGCTTACCAGCGTATCATTTTCTTTTAAAATTTCAAATCAACAATGTTCCCAACATCAATAACAAACAATATTCCAACATCATACTAGTTCAAAAATATCACAAACGCATGAACTTGTGGGTTGTGTAAAAGTGTGTAGTAACTTCCCATTATTTTTAATAGATCTTTCTACTTTTATAAATGGAATCGGTTTCTCGAAAATCTTATTTTTACAGAAAATGCATTTGTACATCTTCTAGTCAAAATTTCAAAAATAATTCTTTTCTTAAAACTTTTTGTCACACAAGTGTCTACACACTTGTGTGTTTACAAAAATCACCTTTGTTTAGGAAAGATCCGGCTTTAAAAATATGATTTCTTTTGACACTTGGTCCTTTGAAAATACCACTTGTAGATCCGTAGATCTACTAGTTTAGAACTCCATTTTGTAAGAAAAATTGTTTTTACACAAGTTCATGGTTATAAGTAGTAGTGTTCTTCATCTAACCATTTTTCACACTATAAGATACACTAGGTCATGTTCCATGAACATGACTTAGTCGGGTTAGATGACGATCCGAACTAACACTAGCATAAAACAACACTAATTAATCATAACAAAACAAGTCTTATAAGTTTTACACCAATATTCATCTATTAACCACTTTGTTTATATTATTTTAGTAGACTTTAAATTTTGTTCTTACATGTTCATAAATTACAACCGTCAAAATTCTTATTAACCACTTTAGAATAGATCAAAAAGGCGTTTAGAGTCACTTACTACTAGCTCGAGGCTAGGGAAGAAACTAGTCGAAAAACGGGTGGTTAATAGCGTGGTGAAGAGGTCCTTGGGATTCCGCGAGCTCCACACCCCGTGATTTGCCTTGTTACACCTTGTAGGGAGTTTAGAACACTTAAACAAGAATTGAAAGTGGGTGGTGTGTGGGGAGAGTAGTTCGGCCGAAGCTATGGAAAGGAAGGAGAAGGGGTTTCTTTTTTATGGTGACAAATGTAAGTGGTGATATTTATTTATAAACCTAATCCTAATGACCAATGGACATCATGTTCCTTTTAGTACATACAATATCACATTCCAAAATCCAAGGAAAGATTAGATAAGGATTTTGGAAATTTAGTCCAATTCGTGAAGGTAGGTCCCCTTAGGGACGGTTGCCATTTAGGGGAAAAGGGGGGTTGGTTTAGTTGAGAAGTAAAGGTAGTTAGTTAGTCTAGTTAATAGTTTAAGTCATTTAGTTGGTGCCCTTTTTGTGTTATTAATTATATAGGGTGTTAGGGTATTCGGGGACCCTAACCGGCTCAGAAAAAGAAAAACAATGTAAATGACAATATTTTTATGTCCCGGGTTAAGTCCGGTTGTACGGTTGGATACTAGTCCGTTAAAGTGCCAAATAATTATTTAAAGTGTCGTTAATATTATTTTTAGTGACACAATTTATTCACGACACTTTGGAAAGTGTCTAGTAATATTTTTCCAACTTTTTGCACTTTACTAGGTTAGATAATTGCTGAATTTTTATTTAAAATGCAGAATTTTGTACTCAAAGTACGTTTTAGGCACATCCGGTCACTATAATTATCACCTAGTGACGCAGTTCTACAAAGCTCAACTCCCTACACTCCCTACTGGTGTAGTAATCTATTCCCGGCTCATACTGGCCTTAGAGACAGTGTCTGTCTGATGCTGGCTTTGTCAGCATGTTTACTGGGTTATCCGTATAGTGTGCTCACTGTGCTTTTGTGCATCAAGGTTGTCACTGATGTTTGCATGTAAATAATGGAGTGACAGTAATAAAGTATGATGCATGTACATGTATGTATCAGAAATCAAGAAACAGTTTAACCACAATTGTAAGCAAGCACAGTAATTAAGCATTAATTAAATATTAATTAATTGTACGGATTCCTAGTTTTGTGAGGGTTGTCACATTCTCCCCCCGTTAAAGAAATTTCGTCCTCGAAATTGGTACTTCCCTACTCCTTATGGTTAAGTCACACACGTATGTATATGAATGATATCAAAGTAGGTAATCATCAAATCGAAACAAACATTACTCACATTAGGTGAGTCCAAGAATATATAACAACTCGAATCCTAGGATTGAAAGGTGTGTGCTTCTAGCATTGGATGTCAAAGGTACAAGACGCATTTGACGTATAGTCTAGTGTAATCCGTCTAGTAGGGGTTCCACAAAAGTGGAGTTTTGACTAATAGGATTTTTAAACGATTGGTTACAATATGTAAACGAGTTTTCACAAACCATAGCACCCGCTATATGAACTCAAAAGCAACAACTCAACGTAATAGTAAAATGATCTGTCAACTCCTGAATAAATGTCTAGTAAGGTTTAGTGTGTTGACATTTTTGAATGGTGAAGACACACCGAATGGAATACAAGCGAATCTGGTGTATCATTGTCTTGATTCGTAGTTGCATCAGAAATGTTTAAATGATAAATCAAACAAAAGTATGTGTGGTCTCGTGTAAAACAGTTACCATGATTAGCACAAGCTACAAGTTTATGATGACACCACAAGGTGTCGTAATGGCATTATCCAATAATGGTGGTGACTGAACAAGTTCACCGCGTTGGAAATCAAATGAAAGTGTACTGAGACAATCTGAAGATGTGATTTATACCATGTTATAGAGTTTCCAATTAAATACGGAACATCAAAGGACCACTGTTTCAAATCGAAGATGAAAAGTAATGAGTATCGCAAGGCATTTGATTGACAACGAAAGGTTCGTTAGGAGGTACATTGTGCTTATGAAGTGAATATATGTACCATTGCCTTAACACACAATTGTGTTGAGACCGCTTTGATCGTGAAGATCCAAAATGGATTGTTAACAACTAAATGAGGAATTGAATCCGTGTACGAAGTGAGTAACCAAATTAGCGTAAGCTTCAATTTTGTGAAAATATCACCGCAAGGTATCGAAACAAATCAAACGTTTTAGTGGAGTCGTAGACCAACCAAATCTACTATGACTCGAAATGAAAGAATCTCTGCAAAAATAGTCGAATATGATGCTCCCAATACATCATATAGCGTTTCAAGTTAAACCTATGAACTGGATAAGTTCAAGCAATTGAACTTGGTTTCAACGTAACCCGACAATGTATGTATCAACAAGGAATTCTCGGCATGGTAGTAAAATAAACCATGAATGTAACTTGAAAGAAAGCGGTTTCAAGAAAGTGGGTTGGCTTGGTAACAAAAGAGCCAACAATAACAATAATGTAGGTTACTCGAATCAGGAATCAGTAATTAGGTTTAGCAAGATAATATGTAAATTCCAATGAAGTGTTTGTTCAAACGAAATCACATGCGTAGCAAATGATGCATGTATGTCAGGTAAATTTCCAAGAAAAGGAACAACGAGTATCTGCTAAAGTGAAGAAATGACCAGATATTGAAGCAAATGTGTGTTCGCTCTCAGCGAGAAAATTATTGTGATGCAACTACCATTAAGAGGAGTAGAGATGCAACCATCTACTCGTCAGAAGCAAGAGGAATCCAAGTACTCTTTGTTGGGTCAACGGAAGTGGCATATGCGCCATGGTAATGATGGTTGATTGAGTTGACATATATGGTTCCTAAATAAAAACCTTTATGAGTGTGGACCTGGTTCCCAAGGTCCTAAATATACGTTTTCTAAATCCTCCAGATTTCGTGTCCCGTGTAGATCCGATTTGTACATTGTGTAGGAAGCACCGTTTTTGTGTACGTCTAAGAACTAATCATTGTCCCACAATTTCACCGGTAAACTTTATTCTTGAATTCACTGCTAACGACGCTCGATTGTCGACCCATCGTGTAATAGTAGTTGGGTCCTCACAGTCAGCTATGTAAGAAGTTCGTTAGTTCTCAGCAAGAGCCACCGACTCTGGTTGGCTAGCTCGTCTGACTCCCGGTCATTTGAAAGTCATTCGTCCTTTCTTTTGGCGAGCAGGACTGAGGTTATCCAAAACAAAAGTTTTGGTCTGTGATCTTCCTTCTCTATCAACCACTGAGGTTGCACTGTCAATCCTTGCATCTCCGAAAATGTAAGTCGCTACGGTGCATCGACTACAGGTGCGGTGCCTGGGATTAAATTGATGTGAAAATTCGACTTGTCGTTGAGGAGATAATTCTGGCTAGTCTTCGGGGAAGACTTCAGGGTATACTCCTATCACGGGGGTATCGTTAAGCTTCAGTTCTTCGGCTACCTTGTCCCCGACATGAGCCAGGAAACAACACATCCTTTCCACAACAACCTTCGTGCCTTCAAGCAATTCGTGATCTGTGGATGCGTATCCTGCTTTGTGAGTCATGATTATTCCTACTTTCGTCATTGGGATGCGAACATCCATCTCCGCTCGACCGCTTGGAAACTAATGCACCCCAATTTCTACGTCGAAGCTTCCCAACTCAACTGGTAATAGATCTAGCGTAAACTTACACTCTCTGGGTTCTATCTGGCCATTTCCAAATACCTCGTTGGCTTCCACTAGCTTCCCACTGGCTAGTTCCATCGAGCACGGGTTATCTAACTCATTTGTTACTCATCCAAGTATATTTTTAAATTCTAGAGAGGCGAAACTAAAATTTGCAACCGTAACTAGCAGTACAGATGCATAACGTTGAGTAATGTGGGACGTACCGATAGTCACGTTTGGATCCTGGCGTGCTCCCCTAGCTCCAGTGTTAGATATTCTTCCCACGATTTTGTTTAATCTCCCTAGGGCAATCTTTCCTAAAGTGCCCCATATCACCGCAGTTATAACATCCCTTACCTTTCTTTCCACGTTTCGTCTCATGCCAACACGTTTCCCTGCTGTGCCCCACTTTACCACAGTTGTCACACTTCCCATTTTTACATCGCCTGGTATGATGTCGTCGACACTTGTCGCATTGAGGTAGTTTACCCATGTACTCTTTTCCCTTTTTGGCCTTGTTGTTGCTATTAGCCTGAGTACCCTGCTTAAAGTTTGCGAACTTTCTCTTGTTGTCTCCAGATGACTCTACATGAGTCTCCTTCTTCCCCTCAGAGGTTGAAAATTTATTCATCCTGATTGCCTCTTCAGTCAAGGCCACACTTAGATTAATGGCCTCAGCAATCGTTGCCGGCTTTGATGTCGTCACCATGCTCATGATTTGGGGTGCCAATCCCCAAATGAATCGCTCAATCTTCTTAAACTCTGGATCTACTATGTAAGGAACGATACGCGACAGAACTTGGAACTTCTCCACATACTCAGCTATTTTTGGACCTTCCATCTTCAAGTTCCAGAACTCAGTTTCCACCTTCTGGCTTTCTGTTCTTGAACATTACTTTTTATGCATTAGCTCTTTCAGCTCATCCCATGATAAGGCATACGCAGCGGCCTCGCCCATCGTCTGAACCTGGAGTTTCCACCATGACAGAGCCCCATCTTGGAACAGCCCGGAAATGTACGTGACCTGATCCTCTGGGGCGCATTTGCTCGTACGCAAAATAGTGTCCGTCTTCTCAACCCAGCGCACGAAGGCTACGGCACCCCCAGTGCCGTCGAAATGTAGGGGCTGGTAGCCTAAGAACTGCTTGTAGGTGCAGCCTGCGATACAAGCAACATTATTCGCGTAAGGTTTTAGCAAAGCACTTGTGGAAATGTCCAAACGTTTTGTAATGTGTCTTAAAGGACTAAACATTACCGTTGGGTGGGTTATTTCCTGAGGTACCTTCGTTGCGCTCGGAGCGATGGGCCTCGTACTGTGCGATGACCTGTAAGATGCGTTCTTGAAATTCCGCCTCTGTCGTTGGCAGAGGGTGGTTGGTATCGGTGTTCCCTTGAGTCGACATCTTCCTAGAAGAAGGTCGGTTAGGTCAGGTCTTGTTAAGGACACGAGCACACAAGTCTCTATTTAACGAATAAGACCTCAGAGGTGTATTACATATATGTATATACACAGTCGTTATAACATTCAATCACGTATCATCACAATTATTGCACAACTTGTAAATAGGAACGTAGCAAGTAAGCATGTAGCATTATAGTTGTAGCACAAATATGCTGATCAACAGCGTGCTTAGTGGGAACATAGCGACTGAGTTTTTCATTAGTTATTAGTCATAAGTATTGTCGCATGTTTAAAGATGATTGGGCTTTCGTTATCCTCCGGCCACAATCATTATGTCTTACAAAATGTATCACATCAGAAGGGACACAGGGTCACCCTACCCTTGTCCAACACGTATATTAGTGCATCAAAATTTCATAATCAGAAGTGGTTCTCACAACTCTCCGCAATCCCGGCTTATATTTAGTGTCTTTACCCAAGTGTAATGCAATCCGCATAATCCAGAAACCAACTATACTGGTGACTGAGGTGGAGGAGGAAAGAAAAGTAAACTGTTAATATGTGTGAGTCCCTCCTCGAGCTTGTATATACATTGAAGTAATTATCTGCTCTGCCGCTCGATAGTAAAGAAATAAGTACCAGAATCCTGGGAACGGTGTAATAGCAACGGTCGAGAGCGCAAAAAGAACCTTGACGTATGTGTCGGATCAAAGTATGCTGGTAAAAGACAGGGTGGAGGACGTGGTGTCTTACAAAATGCTGTCTTGTGATGTAGTCATTTAAATCATGTTTTCGGTTATGTAATGTTTTGCATTTGAACTTGCCAATTGTGGTGTCAGCTCAAGCTCCAACTTTCTGTGTCTCATATCCTCAAACTGTAGTTGATGTTACAGGAGCAACTCATCTCGTATGTGGCCTCCATAATGTAAGGGATGGTAAGGGTCCAAAGTTAGCATAGCGTATTATAGGATCCATCAAGTCGGCTCGTACAGCGATGTAGGGGTGAAAGTAGTAAGCGGTGTGGCCTGTAAGGCCGTAGAAAATGCTGCTATAGCAAAAGGATCATTACGTGGGTACTGACCTGGAGTACCTTTCCGGGGTACGGGCAAGTCCGGAAAGGAAATGATAAGTATGCCAGTGCAAAGGGCATCGGTCTCTATAGGGAAAAAGGATCAACATCAGCGGTTATGGATTCAAAAACAAATGTTTCAACCAATAAGGAGATTGTCAGGTGCTGGTACTGGGTTAGATAGTAGGGGTGCAATGTCTAGTAAGCCAAAAGTATCAGGGTCACAATCAAGCAAGGGTGTAGGACCAGCAGTTGCAACATTAGGCTGGCTCAAAAGGTGCAGAAGCTAGCTCAGGTGCAGGCCCTGGGTCGTGTACGGTGTGGTGCCTCGAGCAGGTGATAGTGAAGCAGCCATGTCGTTGTCTTGTGTCAGTAGTAGAAGGTTGCAATCCGGCTGTCTGTAGGGCTGCAGATGTCGCAGACTCAAAGGAGTCTGAATGCGCGCTAGAACCAGAGGTTGGCTTGTTAACAGGGGTCTTAAGAAGTTAAGTTAGTAACAGTGTTCTCGTCTAATTTTCTATCGTTATGGGCGTCGGAAAGAGGACCATCGATAAGCATGTCAACGTAGTCATACATTGTTTGTCGAGTAGCCAACCTTCAGTAGACATGTCCGCAGGCGGCGCATCATCAAGGATTGGAGCCATGGTGTGTCCATCATCGGGATGTCCAGTGATGGAGTGGTCATGGATTGAAACAAGAGTGACAGAAGGGTTCTTGTCAGAGAAGCCATCAGCAAGGGTAAAGTATTACCAGGATCTGGTAGCGCGGACTGTTGGAAGTCGTCCTTGTCCTTGGTCGGCATATCAGGATCACTCTCAGTGTCTGTCGTAAATATCTCTGGCGCAGATGCAGTCTCCTTATCCGTGGCGGTGGCCGTAGGGTTATCAATGTCTGATAACTCGCTTTCTAAATAGAGTGACATGTGTGCCGGTACATAACAGTTATAGCACGTATACCCATAGTAGTTATTAACAATTAGTGTATGTAAATATTCACCACGTGTGCACATATATCAATAATCATCAATTAAGCAGCAACAATGTACGCACGTAATCATCCTAGTCTTCCCCGGACTATCCTCCCAGCCTCTCAGACTGAACTTCCTAGTCTCTCAGACTAAAATCTCCCAATCTCTCAGATCGAATCTCCTAGTCCCACTAGATAAATCTCCCAGCCTCTCAGACTGAATCTCCTAGTCCCACTAGATTAATCTCCCAGCCTCTCAGACTGAATTATAAATTTAAATTTGGGAATGTGTATTTGTGCCTTTTTGTTTGTAAAAGGTCTGTTCCCTGGATCTGGGCATGTAATGTATGCAATGTAAAAGTGTTTGAAAACTTTTTCGTGAGAGCCCTGATGATCATAGTCTAGACTCGAGAAAGAATCCTAGTTCGCTATGATCGAGGCTCTGATACCAAGCTGTCACACCCTGGCTTTGCGGAAGCGTGGGTTTATTTGGTGTGACTTCTTAATACCATAGCAACAATCATAACAATGCTATATGATAAAAACATGAGATATTCATCCATTAATAAAGTTTAGAAAAATCCCATTTTCAACAATCTCAAAATAAGTTACAAACCTTAACTTGATTTAATTGAGTTCATAAAGACTTAGCAAAAGACTTTAAACAAAACTAGGCTTAGAGACATGTAACCCGTCCAGGAAGGGGTTACACCTTCTAAACCCTAAATGACTTCTTTATTCAAACGCAGCTTGAAAACACGTGCATACCGTTCCAGATCCGCTAGTTTCCTGAAATACATGTAGTTTGAAAAGTCAACATAAAGTTGAGCGAGTTCATGTGTAAGTGAGTATGCACAAACATTTGAAAATGTTGTAAGTATGTATAGAATTCCCTGGTATGTAGCAGTTAAGGAAAAAGAGATCGATTAATGTGTAGCTAATACATTAATAAGTGACATGGCCTAGGAAGCACTCAAACCTGTAACGCGGATTTCGTACCGGTCCTTCCGGCGGAACGACATAGTCACCACATGCAGCCACACGCTGGCCCATGTGTGGGGCTCGCAACACCCGATAGATCTATCACTCATGCCTCTCGGTCCTTATACAAGGATTAATGGTCTTACGATAATAACCTATCCAGTCACGTGATCTAGCAGTAAGTTCCTTAGCTAATCATACCGTGTATAAAACGTTTGTAGTAAATGTAACATGTATTTCACCCCCGCAGTTTAAAAACTGAAAACAGTTAGGAGAAAAGGGGGACATGAACTCACCGAAGTGCGTCTCTAAAAAGTATCTCCCAGAAAATCTGCTGTGGGACGACCTACACGTACTAACTTCTATTAGACGGACGGTCGTGCCTTAGTTTAAGGTTTAATGTCTTTGGGAAATAGTTAGGCAACTATTTCGTGTTTACACTTCGTATTATTTGATAAATATATTCCTTCCCAAGGATGGGGGATTTAATACATGTGTGTTCGTATAACTTCGAAATATATTATTAAGTCTCACTTAAAACATATTTAAATTCTATCTCCAAAATATAAATATTTTCCCAAAAATATTATATTTTATTCCATATAATTTTACCCAAAATAATACTTCTAACGAAATACACACTTATGAGTATTTTCTGAAAATACGTAAGTTACGGATAAAGATCGGGTGGTAATAATAATACCGTTGTAACTTAAATATTTATTGTGAAGGCGTTCGTATTATTTTGGAGCCGTTAATATTTAGTAATATTATTTTTACCCTAAAAATAATATTTACGTAGTTCACAAAATAATCACAAAATTTACACAAGTGTTGTTATGAAAATATATATTCTAAATATATATTTTAACAAGTTTTATTTTGTGAAAATCCCACCTCCGACACTTGGAAGTTTCGTAATAAAAATCGTGACGAAAGTTATTTGGGAAAACAAGTTAAAAAAGTATATCCATAACACTTGTGATAAAAATATTTACAAGTGTTAGATTTTTGGAAAAATTTCGCCAGAGTTTCCTCTGTAACTGGAGGTGGCCACGCTTACCAGCGTATCATTTTCTTTTAAAATTTCAAATCAACAATGTTCCCAACATCAATAACAAACAATATTCCAACATCATACTAGTTCAAAAATATCACAAACGCATGAACTTGTGGGTTGTGTAAAAGTGTGTAGTAACTTCCCATTATTTTTAATAGATCTTTCTACTTTTATAAATGGAATCGGTTTCTCGAAAATCTTATTTTTACAGAAAATGCATTTGTACATCTTCTAGTCAAAATTTCAAAAATAATTCTTTTCTTAAAACTTTTTGTCACACAAGTGTCTACACACTTGTGTGTTTACAAAAATCACCTTTGTTTAGGAAAGATCCGGCTTTAAAAATATGATTTCTTTTGACACTTGGTCCTTTGAAAATACCACTTGTAGATCCGTAGATCTACTAGTTTAGAACTCCATTTTGTAAGAAAAATTGTTTTTACACAAGTTCATGGTTATAAGTAGTAGTGTTCTTCATCTAACCATTTTTCACACTATAACATACACTAGGTCATGTTCCATGAACATGACTTAGTCGGGTTAGATGACGATCCGAACTAACACTAGCATAAAAAAACACTAATTAATCATAACAAAACAAGTCTTATAAGTTTTACACCAATATTTATCTATTAACCACTTTGTTTATATTATTTTAGTAGACTTTAAATTTTGTTCTTACATGTTCATAAATTACAACCGTCAAAATTCTTATTAACCACTTTAGAATAGATCAAAAAGGCGTTTAGAGTCACTTACTACTAGCTCGAGGCTAGGGAAGAAACTAGTCGAAAAACGGGTGGTTAATAGCGTGGTGAAGAGGTCCTTGGGATTCCGCGAGCTCCACACCCCGTGATTTGCCTTGTTACACCTTGTAGGGAGTTTAGAACACTTAAACAAGAATTGAAAGTGGGTGGTGTGTGGGGAGAGTAGTTCGGCCGAAGCTATGGAAAGGAAGGAGAAGGGGTTTCTTTTTTATGGTGATAAATGTAAGTGGTGATATTTATTTATAAACCTAATCCTAATGACCAATGGACATCATGTTCCTTTTAGTACATACAATATCACATTCCAAAATCCAAGGAAAGATTAGATAAAGATTTTGGAAATTTAGTCCAATTCGTGAAGGTAGGTCCCCTTAGGGACGGTTGCCATTTAGGGGAAAAGGGGGGTTGGTTTAGTTGAGAAGTAAAGGTAATTAGTTAGTCTAGTTAATAGTTTAAGTCATTTAGTTGGTGCCCTTTTTGTGTTATTAATTATATAGGGTGTTAGGGTATTCGGGGACCCTAACCGGCTCAGAAAAAGAAAAACAATGTAAATGACAATATTTTTATGTCCCGGGTTAAGTCCGGTTGTACGGTTGGATACTAGTCCGTTAAAGTGCCAAATAATTATTTAAAGTGTCGTTAATATTATTTTTAGTGACACAATTTATTCCCGACACTTTGGAAAGTGTCTAGTAATATTTTTCCAACTTTTTGCACTTTACTAGGTTAGATAATTGCTGAATTTTTATTTAAAATGCAGAATTTTGTACTCAAAGTACGTTTTAGGCACATCCGGTCACTATAATTATCACCTAGTGACGCAGTTCTACAAACCTCAACTCCCTACACTCCCTACTGGTGTAGTAATCTATTCCCGGCTCATACTGGCCTTAGAGACAGTGTCTGTCTGATGCTGGCTTTGTCAGCATGTTTACTGGGTTATCCGTATAGTGTGCTCACTGTGCTTTTGTGCATCAAGGTTGTCACTGATGTTTGCGTGTAAATAATGGAGTGACAGTAATAAAGTATGATGCATGTACATGTACATGTATGTATCAGAAATCAAGAAACAGTTTAACCACAATTGTAAGCAAGCACAGTAATTAAGCATTAATTAAATATTAATTAATTGTACGGATTCCTGGTTTTGTGAGGGTTGTCACATATATGACTAGACAATTACTTTCTCATATGTTATTTCATGTATTTAAAATCCGAATCTTAATCTTCCGATGAACTCTCCATACTCACCCACCTATGTTTCTTCGTGTAGAAGGACAAGGTACTCCAAACTAATCTACCAACAACTCTCTCACGGATTAACAAGTGGAAAGCTTGTAAAAATGTGAGTATACTGGAACCCCCTCTTTACGTTTACCACATTTTGGGGTGTAACATGTTTACTTATGAAACTTACACTTGAACTTTAATCGTAAATGCACAAACATTCCTATAACATGCTTGCATACTTGATTACTTGATACATTGAACTTGAGGTTATTCGTTTTGTGTTAGACTTATCATTAGCTTCGATCGAGCCTATCCTTGACATATATAGCACTATAGGATTAACGCACCACCGGTAGACTTGAGGTTATGTCATGAGCTTATTGCGTTTCATCATTGGTTTGATTTGTTAAACACATGCCGATTTTAATGTTTATCTTGTTTCATTAGCTTGCTATGAGGAATCATTTAAACTTATCTTTTTATACTATGCATGTATCAAACTTGTATATTCGCCTTTGCTTTTGCATTGAACTTTATTTTAAACATGTTACAGGTTGAGGATGACGATGCTATGAAATGAAGTAGCGTTGATGCTTAGATACACATATATACACTTTAGGTTTAATATGTTGTATCAATTTTGTTTATGTTGCTATGTAATTTCATTGAACTTGTTGTTATTTGAATTTCCTTGTAATGTTTGACAATTCGATTTATGAAATGAAAACGGTTGATTTAAATATTGTCACAAATAGTGTTATGAAGTCTCTTGCAATCTCGTTTTCGTCTCACTCCAATGTTTCCGCCATCGGTTGGGGTGTGACAGATTGGTATCAGAGCCATAACTATAGGGAATTAGGTAGAATTGCCATGTTCGACCTAGTCTATAGTAAGAACCATGTTTTTGACCATTCTTGTTTCATGCTTAAAATATCATTCTTCCTACTTTGTTTCTTTCTCCTCTTTTGGTCTAAATACTTACATTATGTCTTTCCTAAGACATTTTACACAATACACTTGAAGACACTCTTTATACAAAAGAGACGAGTTTACCAAAATAGGCGTGAAACCCACAATTTGGTGAACGACTCTCATCCCGCTTATACTTTATTTTTGCACGAAATTACGCCATTAAGTTAGGAATGAAATCCACATCTTAATGGTAAATTTCCAATTCACACTTTAGTGGACCCTCGTCAAAGTATCGAAATTATATTTTGACCCGACGAGTACCAACCACATTAGGGTATGAAATCGTCAAGTTAGGGGTGAACCCCGCACCTTGTCGATTAAGTCCCATTCCTCGATTTTCAATCTCGCCAAAGTTTTGATTATTTCAATCGATTAGAGACGTGTAGTAACTGGAAGGGTAAGATACCGTTAATCGCTCCTCGACGAGAGTATCTTACCTATAGGCCAAAGCACGTTTCTCTAATTTGAAAGGACTTTCGATTCACTTTGGAATAGTCGACGTTTCTCTACCCGAAACAATCCCATGTTTTATGAGCCTCTCTTTTATGTGATTCATTTTATATGTGAGTTTTATAGTTGATACCTCGTTCATTTCAAAACTGTTACAAAATCTCGTACAATCAAAAACAATAATAACTCTTGAGAACAAACTAAATTTATACTCTTTTATGCATTCATACGTGTTTATACTTGTCGAATACATGCAACTTATGTGAATTATACATGATATGTGAACACTTACATGCTTATACATGCAAAAACCTTGTTTTAAAATTTATGATCAAGTCTCATCCTTTCCTTTTCTTTCAAACTTCTAGATGGCATCTCCAAACTCATCAAAGAAGACTAAGTCAAAGAAAGGTTCCAACAACGACTCCATCTCCAAACAAGAGCTAGTTAGGATCATTGCTGAACAAATGGCCGACCAAATGGCCCGAGTGATACCTGACATCGTGAGCCGCATTCAAACCAATTCCGATTCGCCCCATGGTTCTGTGGACTCCAAGGTGGAAAAACCAAAGACACCATTCCTCTTCAAGCAATTCAAGGATTGCAAACCATTGGAAGTTACTGGAAAGGATGGTGCTACTGCACTACTAACGTGGTTTGACACTATGGAGATCATGTTCCGTCAGAGTGGTTGTCCTGACGACTTGCGCACCTAAAATGCTACAGGGGTGTTCCGATCAAGAACTCTTGATTGGTGGACCTCTGAACGAAGCACAAGAGGTGAGGATGCCGCCCACGCATTGCCATGGGCTGAGTTGAAAAAGATTATGAGAGAAGAATGTTATCCGCTGCACGAGCTTAGGAAGTTAGAGCATGAATTTTGGCACCTTAAGCAAGTGGATGACAACAACGATGGTTTAACCCTCCATTTCAAACAACTTAGTATTCTTTGCCCTAGCTAGGTTGATACCCCTGAGAAATCCATCAACAAATACATCCACTGTTTACCCGATTCTTTCATGAACCTCGTAGAGGCTGCTTGCCCAGCTACTATCAAGGAAACCTTTCGCTTGGCCGCTCGTTTAAACAGTAACCATGTCATGTGCAGAAATGCCGCAAAAGCCTCACTGAAAAGCGCACACCAAGCCACCGTTGAACCCAAATTTGAACACTCATCATCCACCAAGAAAATCTGAGGTAAGAAGCGGAAGGCTTCAAGCCAAAATTGCACGGTTATCATTCCGCCAAACCCTCAACCCTTGCAAGCCATGCCTACTGTATCCAACATTGAACCTCCGTGCAAAGGTTACACTGGGACTCAGCCCAAGTGTGGCCAATGCCAATACCATCACCCTCCCAATGTTCCATGCAGTAAGTGCGCCAACTGTAATCGATATGGGCACTTTTCCAAACACTGTCACAAACCACCTATGGCCAATCAGAACCAGGCCGTGGTAGCTCAAAACCCTGCCCCCAATCAAGCTTAAAACCAAGGCGCTCCTGTGCGAGCGTGTTTTAAGTGTGGTGATCTTAACCATCTGGCAAACGTCTGTCCTCAACGAAACCAGCCTCAGCAGCAACAGCCACAACAGCATCAGTAGCAACAGGCTCAACAACCCGCTAGAGGCCGAGCTTTTCTCCTCACTACTGCACAAGCGCAAAATGGAATCGACGTCATTACTGGTACGTTCCTTGTGAACCATTTTTATGCTTCATGTTTATTTGATACTTGCGCTGATAAGAGTTTTGTGTCGTTAGAATTCGAACCATTGTTTAAGTGTAAACGCTCTAAGTTCCCAAGATCCTTTGCTGTCGAAGTCGCTGATGGTAAATCCGTCACTGCCGATTCTGTCCTCTCTAAGTGTTATTTGATTCTTAATGATCATACCTTTCGCATCGACCTCATACCTATGCAAATGGGTAGTTTCGACGTCATCGTAGGTATGGACTGGCTTAGGCGAGTTCATACTGAAGTTGTTTCTTCTGAAAAGTTTATTCGTATTCCTCTTCCAAACGGTGATTCTCTACACGTCTATGGCGAGAAACCTTCTCAAGGTCTTAGGCTTATGTCGTGTATTCAAGCGAACAAATACTTACGCAAGGGTACCTTCTCCTTTCTCATCCACATTGTGGAAAAGAAGGACAAAGGCCCAAGCATGAGTGATGTTCCCGTCGTATGTGACTTTCCTGATGTGTTTCCCGACGAACTTCCTGGTCCGCCTCCTGCTCGTTCTGTCGAATTTCGAATTGATTTAGTGCCTGGCGCTACGCCTGTCGCTAAGTCTCCCTATCGTTTAGCACCCTCTAAGATGCAAGAACTCTCGAGCCAACTTCAAGAGCTTCTTGATAAAGGCTTTATACACCCTAGTACATCTCCTTGGGGTGCTCCCGTTTTGTTCGTCAAAAAGAAAGATGGGTCATTCCGTATGTGTATTGACTATCATGAGCTCAATAAGCTTACTGTTGAAAACCGATACCCTCTTCCTTGCATTGACGACCTCTTCGATCAATTGCAAGGCGCGACCTGCTTTTCAAATATCGACCTTTGTTCTGGGTATCATCAACTTCGAGTTCTCGAAGAAGATATCCATAAAACCGCCTTTCGTACACGATATGGTCACTACGAGTTCGTGGTCATGCCCTTTGGTTTGACCAACGCACCTGCTGTCTTCATGGATTTGATTAACCGCGTGTGCAAAGCGTACTTGGACCATTTCGTGATCGTCTTCATCGACGATATTCTTATATACTCCAAGACACAAGAAGAGCATAAGCGACACTTGCGTCTTATCCTTCAACTCCTTCGTACTGAACGTCTATACGCCAAATTCTCCAAGTGCGAATTTTTCTTAAAAGAAGTTCAATTCCTTGGTCACACTATCAATGAACTTGGTATTCACGTTGACCCCGCTAAAATCAAAGCTGTGAAGAATTGGATCGCACCTAAGTCTCCGTCTGAAATTCGTTCGTTCCTTGGTCTTGCTGGTTATTATCGTCCCTTTATCTCCAACTTCTCAAAAATCGCCGTTCCTTTAACCTCTTTGACTAAAAAAGAGAGACCTTTTGTTTGGGGTCCCGAACAAGAGGAATCTTTTCAAACTCTTAAGGACATGCTTTGTAATGCTCCTATTCTCGTGCTTCCCGATGGTAGTGACGACTTCATCGTGTATTATGATGCTTCGAACCTTGGTCTTGGTTGTGTTCTTATGCAACGAGACAAGGTTATCGCATACGCGTCGAGACAACTCAAAATACATGAGAAGAACTATACTACCCATGACCTTGAACTTGGCGCAGTTGTTTTTTCCTTGAAGATTTGGCGACACTATCTTTATGGTACCAAGTGTGTGGTCTTCACCGACCATAAGAGCCTTCAACATATATTCAATCAAAAGGAACTGAACATGCGTCAGCGTCGTTGGGTTGAATTGTTAAACGACTACGACTGTGAATTCGCTACCATCCAGGTAAAGCGAATGTGGTAGCCGACGCGCTTAGTCGTAAAACTCATGTAAAGGGTATTCGTTGTCTTCAACTCGTTAACGATCTACAAAACTGTATTCGTGAAGCTCAATACGCCTCTATTAATGAAGCTAGTCTCTCCGTTGAGATACGATGTGGTGTTGAAAAAGACCTTGTGTCTAAATCCGATGGTATTCTATACTATCTCAATCGTATCTGGATTCCTAATCGTGATAACCTTAGAGACTTTCTGATGAAGGAGGCACACAAATCGAGATATTCCATTCATCCTGGTGCTGATAAGATGTACCAAGATATGCGTATGTCCTATTGGTGGCCTGGAATGAAGAAGGATATCGCCATCTTCGTTGCGAAATGTCTTACCTGTTTGAAGGTTAAAGCTGAACATCAACGCCCCTCTGGTTTGCTTGAACAATCAGAAATTCCTGTGTGGAAATGGGAGAGCATCGCTTTGGATTTTATCACTAAGCTCCCTCGCACTTCTTCTGGTCATGATGGTATTTGGGTGATCATTGATCGATTGACCAAATCTGCTCATTTTCTTCCCATTCGTGAAGATTTCAAGGTCGAGAAATTGGCTAGAATCTACACTAATGAGATCATTTGTCGTCAAGGTATCCCCATCGACATCATTTCTGATCGTGATGGTCGCTTTACGTCCCGTCTTTGGAAAACTTTTTAATCTGCTATGGGTACTGTTTTAAACCTTAGCACCGCTTTCCATCCTCAGTCAGACGGTCAAACCGAGCGTACTATCCAAACTTTAGAGGATATGCTTTGTTCATGCGTAATCGATTTTGGTGGCAACTGGGATTCACACCTGCCTTTGATCGAATTCTCGTACAACTAAAGTTATCACGCGAATACTCAAATGGCACCCTTTGAAGCATTGTATGGTCGCAAGTGTCGTTCGCTTATTTGTTGGCACGAGATTGGTGAAATTCAAATCACTGGTCCCGAGCTTATACAAGAGACAACGGATAAGATTTTACAGGTTCGAGACAACTTACTGAAAGCCAGGAGCCGACAAGCCAAGCCTTTGGAATTCGAGATAGGTGACTTCGTACTCCTCAAGGTATCCCCTTGGAAGGGAGTGGTTTGATTTGGTAAGAAAGGAAAACTCGCACCTCGCTATGTTGGTCCTTTCAAAATTCTCGAAAGAATTGGCAATGTTGCGTATAGACTGGACCTAACTGAGGAACTCAACAACGTTCATCATGTCTTCCATGTTTCAAACTTAAAGAAGTGTTTAGCTAATCAAGGACTTCAAGTTCCACTCGAGGATCTTCAAATCAATGAAACACTACACTTCATGGAGAAACCTGTCGAGATCAAGGACCGAGGTGTCAAGAAATTGAGGCGCAGATAAATTCCTATCGTTAAGGTTCAATGGGAAGGAAAACATGGCGCTGAATTCACTTGGGAACTCGAGAGTGATATGAAGACTAAGTATCCGCACCTTTTCGTTACTTCTTCCTAAATTTCGGGGCGAAATTTTCTAAAGGAGGGGAGACTGTAACGCCCCGGTTCTTCGTACTTTCCATAATTAGAAAACGTTGCTTGTATTACTATTTTAAGAAACTTGTTTCCTTTGTAATCGTATTTCGTTTCAAGCCATTGTAAATTCGAGACTTTGATCGTAATGAAATGAATCTTTTATATTGAATACTATTTTTTATATACATGCTTATACGGGATACAATACTCGGGTTATACGTTACTAATCTCGAATGCATACGTGCGACCGATACTCGACTGAAGGGGTAAGGTCCCAAAAATATCGTAAATAAGTACTTAGGACCATACCACCACCTTATCTTTTAGCCCTCTTTTGACCTTGAGCGGCCGCGCACTGGTCCTACAAAGAAGGCTTAGGA
Source organism: Helianthus tuberosus (assembly GCA_030545235.1). Lineage (NCBI taxonomy): Eukaryota > Viridiplantae > Streptophyta > Magnoliopsida > Asterales > Asteraceae > Helianthus > Helianthus tuberosus. Next base: position 107,116,257 of record CM060393.1, read on the forward strand.
GAAAAATAGCAGGCAACACCTGCGCGCCAAAAAGAAGTTAATAAACTTTTGCGCCGTCCTTCATAATAAACAAAGGATAAGAATCCTAGTTTAAATACTTCCGCTCAAAAAATACCCAGACTTGGATATTATTTACTCAACTGGTGCCACACGATAAGGAGTCACACAGGATTATGGCAGAAATCTTCTAGAAGACTCAATCGTGCACTACCAGACGGTTATAATCGTCTGTGACACGTGTCATCATCTCAGACCTCCTTGGAACCACGATGATGGCATGGAATTGAAGGAAAACTTCCACTTGCCCACTTTCCACGTGGCAATTCCCCAGCCGTAGATCTGAGAAGCAATCCATGTGCATTCACATCAGATCAAGATAATTAACGGAAGAAAAAGTAACCGCTTACGGGGTTAACATCTTCCGTTAATATTTCACCAACAAGTTTTCCCGCCAAAAAACTCCCGGCTATAAATACAAAGAGTAATTCGGGTATGAAGGTCAAGTTACACACACTTCGTCAATACTTTTTCTTCTTCATAAACACCTACTTATTCTCACGCTGGAGTCGGGTCAAGGAGAGAACTCCTCTTCTCCCCTTGACGAGGCTAACGGTGTTTTATTTTGCAGAGTTTACCGGAGAAGAAGGTCTGTCCCATCAAATCAAACGAGAGAAAACCACCCCTTTTATGCAGGACATAACCCCTGGATAATCCGATTCCGATCCTTTTGTCCAGTGTTTCTTCATTGGCTCCCACCGATTTCTCTATTTTATCAGTTTTCATCTCGTTTCGATTTGTTTTCCCTCATTCTCTGTTTTCACATGGCAGAGAATTCATCACTCCACCCATCAGGTCCTAGATCTGAATTCAAGGGTTCTGCAACCCAAGAAACCCAGATCGACGGAATCATGGGAATCAACAAAAACAACGGTCATTCAGTAGAAAAGGACTCTTCAGAACAACTCCTAGAAAGAGCTCCAGAATACTATGAAACCAAATTTTCACACAAATTAACAGATCTGAGTCGCTAAACATCAGATCTGATACTATGAAAGAAAGCAAAGGTAAAATTGATACTGTAGTATTGGACCCACAGACACCTGGTCAGTGGGACATCCAATTTAACAGCCGTATTGAGATAATCCGAAGATCAAAAGGTACCAACGATCAGACATCCGAACAAAAACAAATACACATGGTACAAGGAGGTCCTTCAAAAAGGCCAAAGAAACGAAACTACAATCAGTATTGGAGAGAACAGCAAGTTGTTTTTCCTGTTGTCCCTGGAGGCCCTCAGGAAGAACGACCAGTAATTATTACTGGCATCTTCGGCCACTACAGAACGGACTATATGTTTATAGATCCAGGAAGCTCGATGGATATCATATACGAGCAGTGCTTCAAACAACTTGATCCAGAGGACAAAGCACGTCTAGAGCCGGTTGATTTCCCTCTCACCGGATTTTGCAACAAAGCTGTATTCCCATTAGGCCAAATTGCATTCCCTGTGACTCTATCTGATGGCGAGCATTCGCGCACAGTCACAGTAAACTTCATGGTCATGTCAGCAACATTACGCCACGATGTCTTGCTCGGAAGAAGGTCACAAAGAGAATTCAGCATGATCACTTCTATTCCACATGCTGCATGCGGGTTTCCAACAGAAACTGGTGTCGCAATTTTATACTCAAGCAAGGAGGTCATGTACGTTGACGACGAGCCACCATCAAAAGTGGCAAAGCCCTCAGCATCAAATGAGCCGGAGAAATGGATCCTGAACGAAGAATATCCAGAACAGACCATCTTGCTAGGGCACGCCATTTCGCCAACAGTACGAATACAATTGAAAGAATTACTGTCCAACAATAAGGACATATTTGCCTGGTGTCCAGCAGACATGAGCGGGGTTCCGCGAGATATAGCGCAACATTGTTTGAACATCCAGCCCTCTGCACAACCTGTCGCGCAGGGAAGGCGCAGCCTCAGTGCCGAAAAAGCAGAAGCCATGAATGAAAAAATAACAGAGTTACTTAACGCCAGAATCTTGCGCGAAGTCCAGTACCACACCTGGGTCGCCAATCCAGTGATGGTCCAAAAACACAGTGGCGGATGGCGAATGTGCGTAGACTTCAAAGACTTAAATAAAGCCTGCCCGAAAGATTGCTATGCTCTTCCTGAGATAGACAAAAAGTTGACTCCCTGGCATCATTTCGATGGAAGTGCTTCCTCGACTGTTATAAGGGCTACCACCAGGTCCAAATGAAAAAGGAGGACGAGGACAAAACTGCCTTCCGCACGGACAAGGGCATCTTCTGCTACACAAAAATGCCCTTTGGTCTCCGCAACGCAGGAGCCACTTACCAGCGCTTAATGGATACAGTCTTCGGGGAAGACATTGGCAAAACAGTCGAGGTATACATGGATGACCTTGTCATTATGAGCCATGAGGAGGAAACAATGCTTGCAAATATCCAGCGCACGTTCGATTCTTTGCACAGCGTAAACTTAAAGCTCAACCCAATAAAGTGCTCCTTCAGGATGGAAGAAGGAAAATTTCTGGGTTTCATAGTGACAAGAGATGGTTTTAAAGTAAACACGAAGAAAGTGCAAGCTATCCAGATGATGCCGTCACCTGCGACAATAAAATAAATGCAAAGACTCGCAGGGCGATTAGCAGCCTTGAACAGATTCTTGGCAAATCATGCTGCAAAATCTTACCCGTTCATTAGCACACTGCGTAACTGCACCAAGAAGACTCACTTCCAGTGGACACCAAAAGCGGAAGTAGCTTTCAAGCAAATGAAAGAATGTTTAATTCAATTACCAACGCTAACAGCTCCGTGAGAAAAAGAGCCACTCATCTTGTATTTATCCGCTGCGGAAGTAGCAGCCGGTGCAGTGTTAATGGTGGAACGAGAAAACATTAAGACTCCAATTTACTATATAAGCAAAATGCTTACTGGCCCGGAGACACGCTACCCAATGATAGAGAAACTGGTGCTAGCTCTGGTACATGCAACACGACGCTTACGTCGATATTTCTCTAGTCATGTCATCACAGTTCTCTCTAATTACCACTTAGGGTAAATTCTATTCAAACCCGATGTAGCGGGAAGATTAGCTAAGTGGGCTATCGAGCTGGGAGGATACAATATCCTATACATACCGCGACCAACAATTAAAGGCCAAGTTTTAGCAGATTTCACTACAGAAGTCCCCATAGACAAAGTCCAAGAATGTGAAGCAATCCAGAACCCTACCCCTGTTTTCGACGATAGGGTCTGGACTCTGCACACAGATGGAGCTTCTAACGACGATGGGGCAGGCGCGGGTTTCCGATTAGTCAGCCCAGCCGATCACGAGCTTACATATGCAATACGCTTAGATTTCCGAAGCACGAACAACGAAGCAGAATACTAAGCGTTTCTAGCAGGCCTTCGTTTAGCGCTCAAAATGGGGGCAAGAAATCTCGAAGCTAACGTTGATTCAAAACTGGTGGCCGAGCAAGTCAATGGGCATTACGATGCAAAAGGGTGAAGCTATGGCGTTATATTTGGAACAAGCGCGGATGTTAATCAGCCAGTTCCAAACATTCAAATTCAATCACATAAACAGAAGCGAGAACAAGCACGCGGATGCACTGAGCAAATTGGCTGCCACTAGTTTCAGACACCTAGCAAAAGAGGTACGCATCGAAGTGTTGTCCAATCCTTTTGTCCCTCTCAAACAAGTAAACGTCATAGAGATCGGTAATCCATCTTGGATGTCCCCGATCATCATGTATCTACAACATGGGAAACTACCGGAAGGAAAGGCAGAAGCTAGAAAAATCCAGAACAAGGCAATAAACTATGAAATGGCAGAGGGGATTCTGTACCGAAAGTCATTCATGGGGCCGCTACTGCGCTGTGTCGAAAAAACAGATGCACAGTACTTAGTCAGGGAAATCCATGAGGGTTTATGTGGGATACACGCCGAACCACGCATGGTAGTAGCGAAAATAATGAATGCGGGCTACTATTGGCCGGGAATGCACGTAGACGCGGTAGAATTACTACGAAAATGCGCGGCTAGTCAGCGCCACGCGCCAAAGACGCTCCGTCCAAGGAATCCGCTCGTACCGGTCACGTCCGCTTGGCCCTTTCAGCAATGGGGCATTGACCTTGTTGGCCCATTCCCTGACGCGCCTGGCGTAGTGAAATTTATCATCATAGCAGTCGACTATTTCACAAAATGGGTCGAAGCCAAGGCATTAGCTTCAACCACAGCAATGGTAATCCGCAAATTTATATGGGAACAAATTATTTGCAGATTTGGATTACCATTGCGCATTATCTCCCACAATGGCACCCATTTTGCCTCAGAAGATCTTCAGAAGTGGTTCAAAGAAATGAAGATCGAACACAATTTTTCCTCTGTGGCGCACCCACAAGCAAACGACCAAGTTGAGAGTGTCAACAAACAGATCGTCGATGGCATAAAAGCACGACTCGGGACAACGCGCAGAGGATGGGTTGATGAACTTCCCAGCATCTTATGGGCCCATCGTACCATGCCAAAGACTAGCACGGGGGAAACCCCATTCAGTCTTGTCTACGGATCAGAAGCGGTAATCCCAGCCGAAATTGGCCTTCCATCGCCGCGCATGCTCGCCATGGAAAAGCAAAACAACGAGCAAGAACGAAGAATGGATTTAGACCTTCTTGAGGAAAGGCGCGAGAACGCCGCCATCGCAGAGGCAAGGTACAAATCCAAACTTGAAAAATACTACAACGAGCGCGTACGCGTGTGTACATTCGTTCCGGGAGACTTCGTTTTGCGTGACAATGAAGCCTCTAATGCCGAAAAACCAGGCAAACTAGCGCCAAAATGGGAAGGACCATACATTATCAATGAAGTCCTAGCCAAAGGGGTGTACACCCTGAAAAGAATTGATGGGACACTAGTTCCCCGCACCTGGAACGCGCAGCAGCTGCGTAGGTGTTATATATAAGCCGAACTATTCCAAAAGGCGAAACTATACAGGCAAAGTATTTTTCTATTCCACTTTGTATTATTGGCCATGCGCCTTATTAATGCAAAAATTATCCTTACACATGTTATTGTTTATTACAAATTGCATATAATTCTTTTGGTTTACGCGAAAACAATATGGTAAACATTGTGCGCCTCATGAGCAGTCTAAAAACAACACAATCCTGCGCGCATTTTTAGGCAAACGTTCACACATGAGCACAAATACCATTCTCATTCGCTCTACCCATTCAAAAGTAATTAAGCATATGCAACATATTGTAATTCAAACATAATCTATAAACCATCAAAACAGATATGCACAAGCAGTGCATCAAAAAAAAATATATCATTAGTGCAACAAGCACTCTAAACAAACCATTTACAAAAAACACAGCAGTGTTTCTTCAAAAAAGGAAAGAGAAAGTACTAGTTACAAAGTACACAAATTAGGAAAGCTGGTCCAACACCCCATATGGAGTATGGAGAACCTCACCATACTCAGACAAGGGACGGGGATCCACAATCCAGGGGTTAGCACCATCCCCACCGTCTTCAGCACCACCTGCCGGAACTTCATCCGGAATAACAACACGGCGACGTCGTTGGTAAACAACCGACGAACTCCCCCTCCGGTCAACCGGAACGGACTGAGTCACCAAGTGTGCCGACAACCGGGTAACCCGACCATTATTGTCGTCAGCAAGACGAAGACGAATCCGGTCTTCTGAGACGTCCCGACGGTCTGCATCTTCATTCCTAGCAGCAGGATCAGGCAATGATCTGGAAAGTAGCAACAAACCATCAGCGGCGTCAAGCACTTTCAGCACCTTAGAAAGTCTTCTCCATCGAATCCGTCCCCTGTTCTCCATTTTTCCAAAATTGGGGAAAGAATCACCCAAAGTGAATATATAGACCAAAGAAGCGGCAACATCGAGATAAGAACTGTGATGATTGAGTGTCAAATCAACTGCTGTCTCAACGGCGCTGCCACTGCAAGTATCACATCCCATTTAAAACCCCTGATAGGGCCCACACGCATTCCAAGAAACTACAGTTCAGCCAGAAGACGAAGAGTCAGCACGAATTATAAGAAATGACGTCAACTATCGTCAGCTCATAATTACGAAAACCCTTCGCCCAAGATCGCAACAGTCCAGAATAAACAAAGGTATAGATATCTTTCCTCATAAACTGTTCATCTTACCCAAAGTAAAAAATTTTCAGATTCACTAAAGTAAGCAAAGAGAATCTTCTCATAAAAGATTCTTCATTTTCGCGCCTAAAAACCCACAAGTATCCCTCTCATAGTCCAGTGCTCCACTTATTTGCATAAGAGCAACACTAGACTGGGGGGACTTGAAGGGGTAAGGTCCCAAAAATCTCGTAAATAAGTACTTAGGACCATACCACCACCTTATCTTTTAGCCCTCTTTTGACCTTGCGCGGCCGCGCACTAGTCCTACAAAGAAGGCTTAGGAGAAAAATAGCAGGCAACACCTGCGCGCCAAAAAGAAGTTAATAAAATTTTGCGCCTTCTTTCATAATAAACAAAGGATAAGAATCTTAGTTTAAATACTTCCGCTCAAAAAAATACCCAGACTTGGATATTATTTACTCAACTGGTGCCACACGATAAGGAGTCACACCAGATTATGGCAGTAATCTTCTAGAAGACTCAATCGTGCACTACCAGACTGTTATAACCGTCTGTGACACGTGTCATCATCTCAGACCTCCTTGGAACCACGATGATGGCATGGAATTGAAGGAAAACTTCCACTTGCCCACTTTCCACGTGGCAATTCCCCAGCCGTAGACCTGAGAAGCAATCCGTGTGCATTCACATCAGATCAAGATAATTAACGGAAGAAAAAGTAACCGCTTACGGGGTTAACATCTTCCGTTAATATTTCACCAACAAGTTTTCCCGCCCAAAAACTCCCGGCTATAAATACAAAGAGTAATTCAGGTATGAAGGTCAAGTTACACACACTTCGTCAATACTTCTTCTTCTTCATAAACACCTACTTATTCTCACGCCGGAGTTGGGTCAAGGAGAGAACTCCTCTTCTCCCCTTGACGAGGCTAACGGTGTTTTATTTTACAGAGTTTACCGGAGAAGAAGGTATGTCCCATCAAATCAAACGAGAGAAAACCACCCCTTTTATGCAGGACATAACCCCTAGATAATCCGATTCCGATCCTTTTGTCCAGTGTTTCTTCATCGACCTACTGGTACTCATAACTTATACATGCTTGTTAACTATTAAATACGTAGTTAATAATAATAATAATAATAATAATAATAATAATAATAATAATAATAATAATATAATATAATAGTAATAATAACAATATTGTAAACGTCACGTGGATGTTACTATATTAAACTATCTATTAAAAAATAATAATAATAAAAGAAAGGGACAACATCTTGTGCGCCCGAAACAGCCTTTGGCTGACTTTTAGTCTTTTTTTGTTTACCATTCAGCCATTAAGGCTTTAATATTATAACATAAAATATGAACCACTATTATGCACCAACTTATTGTCACAAAAAAATAACAGATTTTATTGGCTGTAAACAGCCCACTCCGGCCGCAAATGTCAAAGACAGCAACAATGGTTTTTTTTTATTTCTTAACACCCAACTAACTATCTTAAATGCTCACCCACTTAAACTCTAATATTTTCCCCTATAAATACCACTTATAATAAGCTTCCTTACCACTTTACAAACTCAAATCCTACTTTCAAAACACTCTAAAATACCTAGAAATTAGACTCAAGACAGATTCGCTACAACTTACAAAAGTGAGCATAACTCCCTCATTTCTTAACCTTTTTCCTTGATTCTTCTTCCTACTTGCTTGGAATAACCTTAGGTATGTTTTCAACAGGTTTTCCATGGAAAACCAAGGCTGGAACATCACCAAATAAGGCTCCAAACTTTATGTTTTGATTAAACATTTACTAAACTCACTTAACTTGAGGTTTCTCATACACATTCCTATGTCCTTATGCTCATAATCACTTCTATGGTTAGTTGGGCTTAAAAAAAAGGTTGTGACACTTAAAATCAGAGGTTAAAACCTCATAAACTTTTTGTTTTGGTTAGGGTTTAACCCACAAGTAGTGAACAAGCTTAAAGCTTGATGTTTGTGTGATTATAGGACTAGCTTGGGCTATCCTACTAAGAAAATCCACACATTAATTGATGATTTCTTAGATTAGTTGTAATTATTTCCTTTCTTGTTGTATGTTCATGACCATTCTTGATTGTTTATAACAACTAGTGTAGTGGTGAACACCAAAGAGGTACCTAAATGGAAGACTTGTTCTTCCTATCTCCTACATGACTTATATGATATACAAAGAGGTTCCTAAATGGGGGATTTATCCTCCTACCTCATGCTTGACCTATATGACATAATGAACATTATATAATACTTATATATTATCCAAGTAATCGAACCTTTGATGATGAATTAGTGGTCATTTGTCAAATTACTAGATTACATCCTCTAAGACTTAATAGCTTGTTATGATTCTAATGGGTATTTTGACCCATGAAAACAATCTAACCCTTGGGGTTTCATAGTGTCAAACAAGTATTATATGACTAGATGATTACTTTCTCATTTGTTATTTACATGTATTTTAAAATCCGAATCTTAATCTTCTGATGAACTCTCCATTTCACCCACCTATGTTTCTTCGTGTAGAAGGACAAGGTGCTCCAAACTAATCTACCAACAATTCTCTCACGGATTAACAAGTGGAAAGCTTGCAAAACCATGAGTATACTTGAACCCCCTCTTTACGGTTACCACTTTTTGGGGTCTAACATGTTTACTTATGAAACTTACACTTGAACTTTAATCGTAAATGCACAAACATTCCTATAACATGCTTGCATACTTGATTGCTTGATACATTGAACTTGGGGTTATTCGTTTTGTGTTAGACTTATCATTAGCTTCGATCGAGCCTATCCTTGACATATATAGCGCTATAGGATTAACGCACCACCCGTAGACTTGAGGTTATGTCATGAGCTTATTGCGTTTTATCATTGGTTTGATTTGTTAAACACATGCCGATTTTAATGTTTATCTTGTATCATTAGCTTGCCATGAGGAATCGTTTAAACTTATCTTTTTATACTATGCATGTATCAAACTTGTATACCCGCCTTTGCTTTTGCATTGAACTTTATTTTAAACATGTTACAGGTTGAGGATGACGATGCTATGAAATGAAGTAGCGTTGATGCTTAGATATACATATAGACGCTTTAGGTTTAATATGTTGTATCAATTTTGTTTTTGTTGTTATGTAATTTCATTGAACTTGTTGTTATTTGAATTTCCTTGTAATGTCTGACAATTCGACTTATGAAATGAAAACGGTTGATTTAAATATTGTCACAAATAGTGTTATGAAGTCTCTTGCAATCTCGTTTTCGTCTCACTCCGATGTTTCCGCCATCGGTTGGGGTGTGACAATTCTTCTGTTAATGATTCAAAGAGATGTTCAAGTTTTTCTTGTTTATCAGAAAGGTTTATTTCCTTCATATATTCATCAGAAACTTCTGTTTCTGATGAATCATCAAAAGATACATATAAACTTTCTCTGATTGTCCTAGTACTTAAGATAAAAATCCTATATGCTTTTGAGGACATTGAATAACCAAGAAAAATATCTTTTTATGCTTTTCTGTCAATTTTTCAAGACTTTCAAAATCATTGAAAACAAAACACCTACATCCAAATGTGTGCAAAAATTTTACATTTGATATTCTTCCATTTATGATGTTGTAGGGTGTTTTAGGAAGTCTCTTATTAATTATGGATCTTTTCTGAGTAAAACAAGCATTTGCTATTGCTTCTGCCCAAAAATGAGTGGGCAGTTTTGCATGAGCAAGCATTTTTCTGGCTGCTTCAACCAAGGTTCTATTTCTCCTTTCTACCACTTCATTTTGTTGTGGTGATCTTGGAGCAGAAAAGTCGTGAGAGATTCCTTTGCTTACAAGGAAGCTCTCAACTTTTGAGTTCTTAAATTCTATTCCATTATCTGTTCTGATCCTTCTGACTGATAATTTTAAAAGATTTTCAATTTTTCTTATAAAATTTATGATCAGATCTGGAGTTTCACTTTTCTTTCTTAAAAACTCTACCCATGTGTATATGGAAAAATCATCTACAATGACAAGTATGTATTTCTTTCCAGAAAAGCTTTCAGTGCTTATGGGTCCACAAAGATCCATATGCAAAAGTTCTAAATTTTGTGTTATTGATGATTCAGAAATTGTTTTGTGTGAGCTTCTTTTAGATTTACCCATTTTACAAGCTTCACAAGTTTTATCCTTCTTTGAGGATATGAAAGGTAATCCTTTTACCAGTCCTTTGTTTGCTAATTTGCTTAAATTTTTAAAGTTTAAGTGGGCTAATCTTTTGTGCCACATTCAACTACTACCTTTGTTAATTTTTGAAAATAAACACAATTTAGGATGTTCATTTTCCTTTTAAAAATCAAAATAGTAGATAGACTGTCTTATTCTTTTTTCACTTAAATAGATCTTATTGTCATCCAGACCAATTAGCAAACATTTTTCTGGTAAGAAGGTTACCTAAGAACCTTTGTCACAAAATTGACCACAGCTTAGCAGATTGTACTTTAAGCCTTCTACATAGGCTACTTTTTCGATGATCAATGATCCATACTTTATACATCCATACCCCAATATCCTCCCCTTTACTCCATTTCCAAAGTTAACTAATTTACCCAGTTTTGAGACAAAATTACTGAGCAAGCTCCTGTCTCCAGTCATGTTCTTGGAGCTACCAGAATTGCAGTACCAGATCTGCTGCACATGATGGTCCTGAAATAGTAAAGTTAGAGGGTCTTTGGTACCCGGACGTGCTTGGGTGCTTTTTCTGATGAAGTTTTAATCAGATTGTCTTCTTTTGATGAACATTCATTAGAATATCTGTTGCATGCTGATCCATGAACATATTTTTCAATTTTTGTTTGGAGATGGTGTTGAACCAGCTTCAGAATGTCAACACACATACAAGTTTCTTTATCAGAATTTTCTGATTTCTCTTCTTGTGATGGAATTTTTGGATACTTTTGAAATTTTGAGTGAACCACTTCTGGAGTTTTTGAAAACTTTTGTTTGGATTCACTACTCTTTGCTTTTAAGTTGATTTTTGAGATTTCAAAAGAGTTCTCAGAACTTATTGATCTGCATGATTCTGAATCAGATTCTGATGTCAATTTATCAGAAATCTGATGTGTTGCCTTTACAAAGGTGGTGGGTTTAATTACATTTGTTTTTACATACCCTAAACTTCACCTCTGTTCTTGGGTGTGGTTTCAATAAAGTTAATGAATTCCTTTGCATGCTGAAAACCCTTTACATTTATTTCTTTGTCATGAATTTTCTTGTATAAATCCTTCATTTCTTTTTCATAAAATTCAATATTTGCTCTGTTATCCAGGCTTTCTTCAATCTATATCTAGTTTTCAATTATAACTTTATTTAAGGTTCTTTGCAACTCATCAGATTTTTTGCTTTCTGATTTTTGTTTTTCTTGCATGTTTAGAAAATCTGACATAAGTTTGTTTAATTTATGTTCAAGATCAAGATTTCTAAATTTACCTTTTGTTCTGATGTTTCAGGTTGTTCACAAGAAAGTGCCATGAGACAGAAATTTGCATATCTTCTTCTTCTTCATCAGAAGAGTCATCTAACAGCCATGTATCTGTCCCAGCTATCAAACTGACTTGTTGTTGCTTCTTGGCTTCTTCCAGCTTCTTCTCATAGTATGCAACATCCTTCAGTTTTTTATTTTTGCACTCTGATGCATAGTGACCCTTTTGTTTACATTTGTAACACACAACTTCTGATTTTCCTGTATCCCTTGATCTTCCTTCCATCCTCCCTTTATCACTTTTCTGGTACTTCTGACTACCTCCCCTTAACCTCTGCTCAAAAGTTTTGGTGAGGAATGCAATTGCCTCAGCAAATGCAGAAAAATCTGATGATGTATTAGAATTTTCAATATTTTGGCAGTTTGAGGTTTGTAGATCACATATAGGTGTTCTTTGTGAGTTTGAGATTAGAGCTAATGATCCCCCTCTCTGGTTTGATTCTTCAAATATTTCTTCTTCTCTGGGGACAAGAATGTCATATAAGTCATGAAGACTCATATTTCCTAGTTCTAAAGTGGAGGATAAAGTCATGGTTAGACTTCTCCATTCTCTAGGTAAAGCATCCAGGAATTTTATATTTCTTTCATCATTTGATTTTTTAATCCCAAATTTCTTTAGCTCATTTAAAAGTTTTGCAAATCTATTGTAGGTTTCACAAAGTTTTTCATTTGGTAAACTTTTAAATCTCTCATAAGAGGAAACACAATTTGTTCTCTTGTTCATCTTCATTCTTTCCCCTCTTTCACAAAGATTTTCTAACTAATACCATATTTCTTTAGCTGATACACATGCATCCACTTGAGAAAATATGTCATTAGGAAGTGCCATTATCAAAAGTGATTTGGCCCTTTCATCTGCAGCCACCATATCCTTGTTTTCTTGGCTCCAGAGATTTTCACTTTTGGGAGCCAAGGAGGCAGGAATGCCTGGTGATTGACCAGTTCCTAGAATAGCTGGTATTTCAGTAGTTGGTACATGTGGACCCTCTTCAATGGATTGAAAAAGAGCTCGGTCATGTCCATTAAGGAAGTTGACCATCCTGATTTTCCATTGTGGGTATTCCTCTCGGACCAAGGTCGGAGGTTTAGACATTGAACCAATATTGAAATCATTATTCCATGTTTGAAAGTTCGCCATATTTAGAAAAATGAATGAGCAATTGATCGTTTGAAAATAATTTATTCAATTAGCTATGATACCAATTGTTGGTCCCAGTTGGACTTAAAAACTTTATTTTCTCGTAATATGGCAAGTGATTTCAACAAATGTGAAAATAGTGTGCGGAAATAGAAATCAGAATTTCAAGAAACAAGAACTACAGAATTTTCAAGTTTATATCACTTTGAAACAAAATGGTTTACAAGGTGATTGTGAGATTATTATCTATTACAAACGAATATTTGTGTAATTCTGAGGTGAAAGGACATTGGAGTTTTTTGTTGTATGTATTGAATGCTTGGGTTAACTCATCCTCCTTTGCTGAAGAGATTTCTATTTATAGAAAGCCTAGGGGCATGAATAAACATTTGTTTATTCATGCACTTGTCTAGCAAAAAGTAGTTTCTTAACATATTCATTGAATCCAATTACCAAGTTGCTTCGGTTATTATGAGATCCAATAATGTCAAGTTGCTTCGGTTATTGTGACAGGATAGAACCCGTTCAGACAAGTGGTGTTTATCAGAATTTCTGATAACCACTTCATCAAAAATTCTGATGAACAAATCATCAGAAAGTCCGATGATCAGATTTACCAGAAACTGATGATATTTCATCAGAAATATCATCAGATCCATCAGAATGGTCTTTTCTGATAATCTTCTCTTGTTCTTGATCAGCTTCTGATTCTTTGATGAAGATGTGTTATTATTTTCAAGTGTCCTATCTCGTTTCTTCTTGTTGTTCAATCTTCAGGACATTATTTTCTTCTTTAGATCAGGCTGAATATGTTTTTCTTCAATACTAACATAAAAAGTTTCCTAATAATTATTTTCTTAAAAAATTACACCATAAAATCAAGCGTTTTTTTATCTTTCCAACGAGTATACTATTGATATACTTTTCGAAAAATATGAACTGGGTTTTTTTATTGTGTTTTCAACTTTGTGTTTTTATGACGTTTTTCTGAACTGAGTGTTTTTATGGTGTTTTCAACTAGGTTTTTATTGTGTTTTTCTAAACTGGGTGTTTTATGGCGTTTTCAACTAATTTTTCATGGTGTTTTTCTGAACGGTGTGTTTTTATAGCGTTTTCAACAGAATTTTTCATGGTGTTTTTCTAAACTGGGTGTTTTATGGCGTTTTCAACTAGATATTTTTGATAGCTTTTTCTGAACTTGCTGTTTTATGGCTTTCAACTGGGTATTTTTCATGACGTTTTTCTGAACTTCGTGTTTTTATGGAGTTTTTATTGAACATCCAGTTCATGTCATTTTTTTAATTTAAAAGTATAGCAATAGTATACTCGTTGGAAAGATAATAAAATACTCGATTTTATGGTGTATTTAAAAAAATAATCACTTATAGAAAAGTTACGAGAGTTTAAAAAAAATGGTGGAAAATGCATGTGATTTGCATGTGCGTGGTCTTTGACACGTGAGTGACATGTGGATGAGCTTTTTGACAATATTAAACTTAGTGTAAGTTAGCATCAACACCACATGTCAACACCAAAATCGTTCTCATCGTTTTCACACTTTTTGGCGTTTTCTCCAGATCCTGCACCTATACATACATATATATATATATATATATATATATATATATATATATATATAGGGGAGGGTTCATTGGGGAACACTAAAAAAGTGGGGAACAGGGGAACACTTTTAAAAATTATACTTAACGTGTTAAAAAAAATATTTTTCTAATATTTTTCGGCGTTTTTTCTTATAAATACAAGTAGAAACATTTTTGATAAAAAAAATTAAAAACTAAAAATATAAAAAAAATGTTTAAAAAACAGTTATATCTTATAGAATTAACTTAACATGTTAAAAATAATTTTTTTTTAAAATTTTTTCCAGCGCTTTTCTTTATAAAAATGAGGAGAATCTAGTCGAGTAAAAAAATATTTTTTCTAAAAAAAAAATTTTTTTTAGCCTTTTTTAATTTTTTTTAAATATTTTTAGGTTTTGATTTTTTTTATTAAAAATGCTTCTACAAGTATATATAAGGAGAAGCGCCGAAAAAGATGTTTAAAAAAATAATTTTTAACATGTTAGGTTAAATTTTTAAGAGTGTTCCCCGGTTCCCCACTTTTTTAGTGTTCCCCAATGACCTCACACTATATATATATAGGGTAGAGTTCCAGCGTGAACAACCTCCCAAGAGTGAACTGCGTGAACAGATATGGACCCTTGATTTCCTTTTTAGTTGTTAAGGGTAGGATTGTAATTATATAAAAAATTAGATTTAAATCATTATTTTAATAATTGAATTAAGTTACATCTTTCCTAATTTAAATTCATTATCCACATTATGTTTATTTATTAATAAGATAATTATCAAAACAAACAACAAATCACCAGATTTTAATTTTAATTTTTATTTCAGATTTCATCACCAGAATTCAAATTTTGATTTTTAAGATCCACGTAACCTTCATATTTGAACGGTATACACATGTGTACTTGGATATAAATAGAACAGTACACATGTGTACTCAGCATCGTACATATGTGTATAGTAATTCACAGGTGTACATCAACATTCAATACAAAAAAAATTCTGAGATATCACAAAAACAGACGATATACACATGTGTACATCGCATTAAAAAGAGGGCAAAATCAGAATACACATGTATACATCGCATTTAAACAAATAATTATTTTAATAATTGAATTAAGTTACATCTTTCCTAATCCTTGATTTGATTTGTGAGAGATTTATGCAATCAATTTAAGATTGAAATTACACATATACCCTTTTTGTATTTAATTAAATGAAAAAAGTTAACCAAATAATTACCATCATGCCACTCACTTTAAACTCAAGATCATAAAAATTAAGGGCCCAGATCAGTTCACGCAGTTCACTCTTGGGATTTTGTTCACTTTTGAACCTAATCCTATATATATATATATATATATATATAGGGGATCGCTAGAATGAGAACCACCACGAGTTATGAGAACCACGAGAACCGCGCCCCGCGGGTGGCCGTCGGCGACGAAATTTTTTTTACACCTAGATCCGTATATTTTAGCGGGGGGGGGGGGGGGGTTTAAATTTTCGGTTCAAACGGCGCGCTCGAGGGGGTAGTTTTTTACGCCCAAAGTTTGGTTTTTTTTAATTTTTTTAATTTTTCTTTTTTTTTTTTACCAAACTTTGGGCGTAAAAAACTACCCCCTCGGGCGCGCCGTTTGAACCGAAAATTTAAACCCCCTGCTAAAATATACGGATCTAGGTGTAAAAAAAATTTCGTCGCCGACGGCCACCCGCGGGGCGCGGTTCTCGTGGTTCTCATAACTCGTGGTGGTTCTCATTCTAGCGGCTCCCTATATATATATATATATATATATATATGTAGGGGGGGAGGTTCAATTGAAAAGAAAATTATTGAAAGAAGAAATGACATATTGGTAAAATACTAATTCATTTATAACTTATCTCATTAATTTTCTCACTTTAATTAGTTAGTCAACTAATCATTAATTATCCTACATATAATCTACAAAACCTACACATATCGAAATTTTCCTACATATACCTTACACATTATAGAATTTTATCCTACACACGTCGAAATTTATCCTACACACCTCGAAATATATCCTACACAACTTGTAATTTATCTTACACACCACCTTTTAATTTATTTTACACTTTAAATTAAGTTGTTTTTTAATTTAAAAAACTATATATTTTGAAAAGGAGTTATAAATTTAAGTTAGTTAGTTATTAAAGGGGAATATTACAATTTAATGATCTATGTAAAGTTTACAAATATTTATTAAAATTAAATGCAAATATTAAATGAAGTAAATTTAAGCATTCTTATTGGTTGAAACTTCTTCTTTCTTCTTCTTACAAAAAAATTCTTCTCGTTTGAACTCTCCACTATATATATATATATATATATATATATATATATATATATATATATATATAGGGAAATTATAAGATGACATCTCAAATGAGTTATGAAACCCAAATGAATGGATCTTCTTTTGCCACATGTTACACCTTTTCTGCTAGAACATGTAACAACTTGACACGTGTAACATGTACTGAAAAAGCACAGTAACAGGTCTGCAACATATACTGAAAGAGCACTGTTTATAACCGATTCAATCTCTACCCTTGATTGTTTTTAATGGATGGTTGTTATTTCAATTTCAAGTCTTGATGAATAGTGCTAAAAGTTGTTTTAGGATATTACAATATTAACTCTAGTCAAATCTTTGTAGCAGTAGATCACCCCAAGCTCCACTAAACTCTCTTTCTATGATTTCAAGTTTCAACTTGCTACATTTCTACGTGTACATCTACGGGCCTCTTTCTATAATTTCAAGTTTCAACTTGCTACATTCTTACATGTACATCTACGTGCCATATCGAGTATATTATTGCTATGTGCGTATTTTTATCTACATCTCCATATAAGTTTTTTTTCGTCTAACTTTTAAGATTTCGAGTATCTCGTTGCTACATGCGTATTTTATCTACTTCTCGATATAGTTTTTTTCGTCTTATAACTTTTAAGATAATGTTATATAAAACTTTCAGTATGTTACCGGTGTCGATATTATGGGAACCGATATCATCATTTGTGTTTATGATTTTCAATCAATGTTAAATAAGACTTTATTTTATAGGTTACACGACTTTAACTTTTTGGTTGTATCAGGCAACTTTTGTGTAATGAAACCATTTTAAATAAATTTTTATCATAACGAATGTCTCCCAATATTTTTTTTTTACAAATGTGACTTTCTTTATTGAGTTTTATCTGGCGATTACTATAATGAGTGTCGATCTGTACCTATACTATAATGATTCAAATCGATAATAACGTTATTTCCTGTCGCAACACGCAGAGAAATACTACCGGTTAGAATAAATAGCGAGAAGGAAACTAGAGTACTGGGTTTGGGCTCACACTTCACCCCAATAATCAAAGTTTTGAGGCTATCCTTTCATCCCACAAGCAAAAACACTTTGGCTAGGCACTAAAATAATAATAATAAATAAATAAATAAATAGAAAGCTTGGTGGATGTCGGTTGTGGTGGAAAAGAAAACCACAACTTGATATGTTTCTTGATATATAGAAAAATCACTCCCCCTAACTAAAGAGTGTCTTTTTTTTGGCAATTTATATGTCAAAAGTGTTGGATCGTCGTGTGACCCTAACGAGTCAATCTGAAGAGTTCAGCATCAAAATCAAAGGCGGAATCAATGAAATTGACGTAACACAGCTTGATACTTTCTAATTATCTTCTTTTATTGATTTCCTGAGCTTTTACAATTCAAATAACAATCCGGCAGCACCTCGGCTCTGAAACACACACCCTAATTCCGTTTCAAATGACACAAACAAGTTCAGTATTTATAGGGAACTAATTCCGCTTGAATCAGTTTCAAACGGAATTACCAGTTCATGCGGAATTACCTAATTCCGTGCAGAATTAGTAATCTCGCTTGAACTCACTAATTTCGTTTGAAATGACATAATGTCCATTTCAAGCGAAATTACCCTAAAATACTGTTTTCTTGATTTCCGTGCCCTGATTTATCTAATACAATACAAGACTCGATAAAGACAAAGTTAACAGACATTAGTGCACCAACAGACTCCCCCTTGGATGTTGACGAAGTCTTTAGCATCCAGTCTTCAGTCTTTAGTCTTGATTTATCATTCTCTACTCTAAATTGTCTTGACATTGTAAAGCATCCTTCAATCTTCCATCTTTAAACTTTAACTTTCAATCTCCCCTTTAAATGTTGATCCAGAATGTAAACTCCCCCTCTCGATATGCTAGGACTCGAATTCTGGTTCAAACTTTGACATTTTATTTGCCATAGGGATCTTGACTCCTGTTTCCTGTTTCTCAAATATATAACATTATAATCTATTCAATCTTAAACTTCTTATTAACTATTCATCAGTTTTAAAAATCCACTTAAGTATTCAGGTCCAAGTTAATGACCCTGATTACTCAATTTATCTACCAAGTCCAACTTAATGACCTTGGTTGACCTGAGATAAAGCACACTTACCTTCTGTACAAACTAGTTCAAACAATTTTTTGAAATTTACAGGTTTCAAATTAATGAACTTATTTTGACATTTCAATTTCTCAAGTTTAACATGATAAGCTCCAAACTCATCTTCCAGCTCAGAATCTTTCTGCATCTTCTCCATCCTTCGAATCTGAAGATCAACTTTCCACTTTGGTTTGTGAAAAAATAAAGCAGAAATGAAAAATCTTTTTGGATTTTGAATAATGTTTCTAAACTAGAAATGAATTACAGAAATAAAATGCAGTAAATGTAAACTATTTACAAACATATTTTTGGTGAGCGTGTTAGGGAATCATATCAGCTGTCTGACAAGTCACAAGTACCGTTAAGCTTTAATTTCATACTCATAATTAAACAATTCACTTAGATTGTCGATATACTAATCCACTTAAATTCTCACACAAATTTCAATTTGTCCAGGATACGGATTAGGTGTATTAAGAACTTAAACTCATTCATGTGTCCCACCTCTTGAATATACTCCCGTATCCAGATCCCAATATTCAGTCTTACAGGTGAGTATACCACAGATGATATCTGTAAGGGGTTAAATTGCGAGGGCCGTGAGAGCTCAGGTCAGAACTTCCGTTCAGTAGAGAGATGACGGCTTCGACTTTTAGTGGGTCCCCTTTAGAGTATCTTTTTTACAACAACACATGATTAGCATTTTTCAATGTTTCATCATTTTTTATGCTGAGGGTAGGCTTTTATTTCAAGCAAGCATAAAGTATTCTCCGGGGACTAGGCCATTGCTTCCGCAAAATCAGAAGTCCCGGGATAATACCCCAGATATCACTGAGTATATAGACCTAGTATCTCAGAAAGAGGGGTCCTTCAAACGAGATTTCAGGGTTACCTATATATCCAAGTAGTGTTCCCCACGAAATAAGCAAGTTTGAATTTAAGTTTATATCCCAAACAAACCTACTAAATGTGTAAAAACCTATCGGCATATCATCAGCGAGACTGTTTAACTCTTTTAAACTTTACAATTCTTTAGCATACTGTAACTGTCAAGCCAATGTACTATCATTTTCCCTTTTTTACACAAGCTCTTTCTGGTTTTCTATTGTTTTTGAATTTTGAAAATATCTCATGTTTTTTTTTTGAAATTTTTTACTGTTTTTGTATTTTTCTGAAAATATTACCCTATACTCCCCCTAAATACCAAAACAAGTAAAAACTCGACAAACCATTGCAGATTGCTTCTCAACGTCATCTACAATGTCTCCTTCATCAACGCCAAGAATCTCCTCCAACACCGATAAAAGCTTCATACCGTTCAATTTTAACAAATATTGAAAACGATTTTTATCAAACGCTTTGGTATGTAAATCAGCTTTTTGCTCGTCAGTGTGGATTTTCTCAATTCGTATCAACTTCTTCTCGAAACAGTCTCGGATGAAGTGATGACGAATTTCAATGTGTTTCATTTTAGCGTGATGAACAGGATTTTTAGTAATGTTTATCGCTGCCTCATTATCAACAAAGATAGGGGTGTTAAGAAATTGCAAACCGTAGTCTCTCATCTGTTGCTGGATCCACAAGATCTGAGAACAGCAACTGCTAGCAGATACATATTCAGCTTCACATGTGGATAAAGCTACAGAGGTCTGCTTCTTGCATTGCCAGGTGACCAATCGTGGTCCGAAAAACTGGCACCCTCCTGTTGTTGATTTAGCGTTAACTTTGCAGCATCTGAAATCAGAATCAGAATACCCTTCGAGCGTGATATCACCTTCTTTTGGATACCACAACCCCAATGATGGAGTTCCTTTCAGGTAGCGTAATATCCTTTTCACAATCATCATATGCGAAGCTCTGGGATTAGACTGAAACCTAGCTGCAAGGCAGGTTGGATACATAATATCGGGTCTTGAAGCTGTCAAGTACATCAGCGATCCGATCATGGAACGATACAACGTTTCATCTACCTTCTCTCCGGTGAGATCAGAGTTTATCCCATGGTTCGTCGCTAACGGGGTGGAGGCTGGAGTTGAACCTGACATCCCAAATTTCTCTAAGATATCATGAACATACTTCGTCTGATGTATGAAAATTCCCTTTGGCAGTTGATCAACCTGAAGTCCTAAGAAGAATTTCATCTCACCCATCGATGACATTTCAAATTTCTACTTCATAACTCTTTCAAAATATTTGCACAGATTTTCATTTGTTGACCCAAATATGATGTCGTCCACGTATATCTGAACTATCAGAAGATGTCCATCGACTTGTTTGGTGAAAAGAGTGGCATCCACTTTTCCACGGATGAAGCTGTTGGCTAGTAGGTGTTGAGACACTGTCTCGTACCAAGCTCTCGGGGCCTGATGTAAACCATACAGCGCTTTATCCAGTAAATAGACCTTGTCTTTGTGGATTGGATCGGTAAAGCCCAATGGCTGTCCGACATAAACCTCCTCTTTTACCTTCCCATAGAGAAACACCGATTTCACATCTAGCTGATAAACTTTGAAATTTTTCCAAGATGCAAATGCTAGGAAGATTCTGATTGCTTCAAGTCTAGCAACTGGAGCATATACTTCAGTGAAATCTATACCCTCCTGCTGACTAAAGCCCTGGACTACGAGTCGAGCTTTGTTACGAATAATAACCCCTCGATCATCTCTCTTACACTTGAACACCCACTTGGTGTTTATCTTCCTGTGACCATCAGGCAAGTCTACTAATTTCCACACTCCTAACTTCTCAAACTGACACAACTCTTCTTGCATAACATTGACCCAAGAATCTTCAGTTAGTGCTTCCTTATATGTTCGCGGTTCAATCTGCGAAATAAAACAACTAAGTGAAAACTCAGTTTGTAACGGAGCTACTGTAGAATAAAAACAAGTAAGGCCTAGGTCAATTTGACATCTAGTGCGAACGCCTGATTGTAATTCTCCAATTATCAGCTCTTCTGGATGGTACGAAAGAGTTCTTGGCATCACCTCGCCTGGAACATCTACCTCGCCTTCCAAATTTGTGACATTTTGATTTGCACCTTGTTCACTGATTAGAATTGTTTGATTTGAAATCTGGATCTGCTCCCCCTCAGAATCTGAATCACCATGATCAAATACTGGTCTGTTCTCAGATTCTTGATTATCATTCACTGCCGTCTGATTATCATGAGCAACTTAATCTTGTTGAATATCATCATGTTCTCCAGCATTGCTTGGACCTACTTCATCGTCATTTGAAACTCGATTTGGACGTCTAGAATACTCAGCTGGGAACCTTTCCCGTGATGACTCATACTCTCTCAGAATATCCAACTCATCAAAGAAATCATCTTCTTCCTCTTCCATATCAAACGAATTCCACAAAGTGTCATAGTGAAAACGCCATGAATCGCCTAGATTCTGAGGCGGCATTGTGTAACCTTGACACTCAACATTATGTTCCTCAATAATCCGCTTTAAGCTCGGAATAAAGACTCGTTTCAAAGGACTTGAGTAACCCACAAATATTCCTTCAATGCTCTTTGCACCAAACTTTCCAAAAGGTTCTAGAACTGTGCAGGGAGACCCAAACGGTTCCAGATACTAAAGGTTCGGTTTGCGATTATTGATTAGCTCAAAACACGTCTTGTTGAATTTCTTCACTGTGAGAACCCGGTTGAGCGTATAGCATGCGGCTGACACTGCTTCTTCCCAAAAGTTAACAGGTAGTTTAGAATTTGCAAGCATCGTCCTGGCCGTTTCAATTAGCGTCCTGTTCTTTCTTTCAGCTACTCCATTCTGCTGCGGAGTGTAAGGCGCGCTAAATTCATGCAATATACCTCTTTCATCACAATATTCTTCCATTTTAACATTCTTGAACTCAGTACCATTGTCACTACGTAATCTTCTGATGCGGGTTTGGTACAAGTTTTCTATCTTCTTGAAAAGCGTCATCAAACGATCAAACTTCTCATCTTTTGACTTCAAAAATAATACCCATGAAAATCTTGAGTAATCATCTGTAACTACTAGACAATAGAGATCCCCAGTTATGCTTTTGACGTTCACTGGACCAAACAGATCCATATGGAGTCTCTCTAAAGGTTTCGAGATTGAGTTTTCCTTCTTCCTAGGGTGAGATTTCTTCTTTTGCTTGCCTTTGACACAGCTAATGCACTCCCCCTCAAGATGAAAACCTTTCACATGAACACCAATTACTAAGTTGTTATGTACCAGGTGATTCATTTTTCGCAAGTGAATATGACCCATCTTTCGATGCCATAACTGTGATTCTTTTTCCGTTGCTCTTGACATAAAACAATGAGCCTGTCCCATGGTAGTAGTTGCTACACTCATGTCCAACACGTACAGATCATTGACTCTAGGTGCTCTCATGATAACCCACTCTTCGGGAACAACAAATCCTGGTTTCAAGATCAAACATTCTTTGTCTGTAAAGTGTGTTGTATACATACGATCACAAATCTGAGATATGCTCAGAAGATTGTTTTCAAGCTCGGCGATGTAGTTTACTCTTTCAAACGTGACGATTCCATTCGACAGAGTTCCTTCACCAACTATTCGACCACCTTGATTACCTGCAAATCCCACATAACCTCCATTAAACCCTCTAACATCATACAGTAGGGTCTTCTTCCCCGTCATGTGCCGAGAAGCTCCACTATCCATAATCCAACGTGAAACGGATCTTGGAAGCTCCTGCACATATCATAATCACTTAGTTAGAAGTTGATGCCACCCAAGCCTCTTTTGACTCAGGTAGCTTGACTTTGATGTGAGTTTTAGCAGTGTAAAGTGGCGGAAAATTCTTATCAGTTATCTTTAAGCTCTCCTCAGACCCAATCTCAACCTTTTTATATAAAAAGAAATCATTTTTTGAAGGTTGACCAGATGATTGGTCTTTCTTTGGTACATTCTTCTTTTCAGAAGTAGTAGCCTCTTGTGATTCAAGTTTCTCATAGTAATCCAAAGGTACATGCTTCTTCGTAGTTGAAGATGATGATTTTTCAGTCTCAAACACCTTTGGTTTTGGAGAACTTGTGGTCTTTTCAACTGATTTTGGTTTCCATGCTTGTTGAGGCGAAGCAACCCGTTTGTAAAATTTGTCAGTTTTAGTTACCACATTCTTTACGGGTTCAGTTTTGATCTTGTTGTTTTCATTTTTCAAAACTTTCTTCTCAACAACCATTGGAGCTTTGCCTTTTACATCAGCTTTCTTTTTCTGACTCTCAACAACTTCAGACTTAGGCTTTAAGTTGGTGCAATTTCTTGCAATGTGTCCAACTTTGTTGCATTTAAAGCATATACGAGTATCAACTACCCAACTTGTGCCTTCGGTCTGAAGCTGTGAGGCCTTCTTCTCAAAGAACTCTTTGTTTGATTTTGAAAAGATTTTAGATTCTTCATCAGAAAGTGAACTTGAACTTGAACTTTTCACAAACACCTTTTTCTCAGCAAACTTTCTGTTTTGAACATTCTTTTTCTGATAATTCTTACCACCCTGATATCTACCCGACCATTTGTTTCGATTGTTGTTATAAAAACGCGGTGGAACAACAGGCTTCTTGTAGTAAGCTTTATCCTTTTCAAAATTCATTTGCCTCTTTGTCTGATTTAAACTTTCCACTTCAGACAGATCAATTTCAATCAATTTGAACACATTTTTCAATTTAGCAACATTAACATTCTCCAGTGGAAACTCAGAATCCGAATACAACTTATTCGATCCCGACATCTTGTACATGACAAGAGTAGGTTCTTCATTTAAGTTGTTTTTGGATTTTGGTTTCGGAATGTATCTATCCAAAAAGCATTCATCATCCTCAGTAGTGTCACTTTCAGTTTTCAAAACATTTTCATCCATGCTTTTAACAATTTCAGATTGGACACTATCTTCATCAGATGATGTGGTAAATGTGACATCAATCGTGTCTGGAAGCTTAACTTCACTTTCTTCTTCATCATTAACCAACCCTGATTTCTTCTTTGAGAAATTGTTTAACACTGGTGGTGGAACCTGGTGAAACCCAACCCCGGTTCCATCAAAGTATATGTCACACCCTGGCTTTTGCGGAAGCGTGGGTTTATTTGGTGTGACTTCTCAATACCATAGCAACAATCATAACAATGCTATATGATATAAATACGAGATGTTCATCCATTCATTAAATTAAAAAGTACTACAATATCATTGTCTGGAAACATAAACCCAAATAAGTTACAACCCCTTAACTTGTTTAAAACATGATCATGAGACACAACCAAAAGACTCTTAATAAAACGGGGTTTAAGGCATGTAACCCGTCCAGGTAAGGGTCACACTTCTTAAACCTACTACCCTGGATGACATCTTATTCCGTACGCAGCTTGTAACACATGCAACACTTGCCAGATCCATCAATTTCCTGAAATACATGTAGTTTGAAAAATCAACAAAAAGTTGAGCGAGTTCATGTGTAAGTGAGTATGTAAAAACCTTTGTAATGTGTCTGTATGTATGAAAATCCCTGGTATGTAGCAATTAAGGAAAAAGAAAAAGAGATCACCAATGGGTTGCAAAGCCACGGGTATGTGTGAAACGGTGCAGGAAGTACTCAAACCTAGCAAATTTGTACCGGGCCTCCGGCTGTAAGACACAGTCACCACTATGGGCCACCCTGGCCTCATGGGTGTGGGCTCGCTACACCCAAATAGAACTATCACTCATGTCCATCGGTCCTAACAACGAGGATTAATGGCCTTAAGTGTTGTACCCACCTTTCACATGATCTAAGCGTCTAAACCCTCCTTAAGCTAACCATACCATGTATAAAAGCGTCTGTAAGTGTCTGTAATAATTGTAACATGTATTCCACCCCCGAAGTATAAAACTGAAAACAGTTAGAGAAAAGGGGGACATGAACTCTCAGTATTGCGTCTCCTGTATAGTAACGTCAACTCAAACCTGCTCAGCTACCCGACGACCTACAACGTACAAATGTCTATTAGACGAACGGGTCGTGCCTTGGCTTAGGGTTTATTGTTTTTGAGTTGCGTTTCTTGTGTCTCCGAATATTATTCCAAGTTATAATTATTTGTTAAAATAATAATTATTTTAACCTTGAATTATATTTAGTTTTGGAATAATTGTTAAACAATATTTCGTATTCATACTTCTCAAGTATTTTATATGCGTATCTTCTTCCCAAGGATGGGGGTATTTATACATGTACCTTTGTAGTTTCGAAAAATATATTTTAAGTCCCACTTGGAAAAATATATTTAACTCATTTGTCCAACAACTTATTCCCAAAATATATGTATTTTTCCCAAAAATAATATATTTTACTTCTTTAGCTTCCAAAATAATATTTTACCAAAAATATATGTGTAAGAGTATTTTGCGGAATATTTTGTAAGTTACGTCTTTGCGTTTGGTTTCACGATATCAAGCGTATAACTTAAATATTTATTCCTTACAATTTTTGGTATTATTTCGGAGTTGTAATTTCCATGGTATTTGTAAGTTATATTATTTTACCCTAAAATAATATAACTAGTTCACAAAATAAACAAGAATTCACACAAGTGTCTTAGTATAAAATATATATTCTACATATATATTTATCCAATTTTTATTTACGAAAACCGACCTCCGAGACTTTGTATTTTTGTAATAAAATTTATGGCGAAGTTTATTTTGAAAACAAAGTAAAAAAATATATTCGTAAACACTTGTTAGAAGAATATTTTCTAAGTATTGAAATTTTTAGAAAATCTCGCCAGAGTTTCCTTTGTAAACGGAGGTGTCCATGCTTATTAGCATATCATTTTCTTTTCAATAACCATTCAATCAATCAACAACAAGTTACTAAACAACATTACACTAGTCAAGTGCAAAAACAATGCACTTTACATATCAACATGAACTTAGTTTTCCATAAAAATGTGTAGTAACTTAGTGGGGGTGTTTAGTGGGTTTTGTTACCCTCCAAAATGTGTTTATTTTTGTAAGACTCTCGTTCTCGGGATTTTTAGATGTTCACAACTTGTGAACTTATTTTACAAAAATATCCATTTTCAATATTTTCATGCTTCACTCACATCCTTATATTCTTTTTAATTCCAAAAACAATATTTATGCAAGTAAAGTTATGATCCTTCAAAACCCGTCTTTTTAACTTGGTTAGTTTTAGAAAATCATCATCAAGACTTGGATTTACAAGTTTTACTAGTTTACTTGGTTCGTTATTTTTCAAGAAAATCATCATACTTTCAAGTTCATGCTTTAACAAGAAGATGATTATTTTATGTGCACATGATCATCTCTAACTTGTTAAGTCATGTTTTTAATCATAACTTAACAAGCTTCATATGATGATCAAACATCATATTGCTAGTAATCATCACAATATCAACAACATAACCAAACAACCTCATTTCATCATGTTTTCATCTTATTTCATCATCAAGTTAGTTTATGTTCAAGTCTTCTTCATATGATTCATTAATGTTCTTAATGTTTTTGATCAAGATACATCATTAACCACTTAAACAAGATGAAAAATGAAAGGATCTAAGTTCTTACCACTAGCTCAAGGCTAGGGAAGTTCAAGTGAAGAAATTGAGTGGATAAAAGAAGATAAGAGAGGTCCTTCCACTTCCGAGAACACTGAGCTTCGTTGTTTGCACTTTAACACCTTTGTACACCCTTGAAATGGTAGGAGATGATTGAAAAATGTTGATGATGGTGGTGGTATGGGTCGGCCGAACAAGGGAGGAGAGGAGAGAGTTTTTGGGTGTTGTTGATTTGAAGATGAGAACGAGTGGTGAACTTGTGGTTAATATTTATAAACCTCCAACATGTTTTTACCTAGTGGTCTTAGTGTCCCTTGATAATCCAACACAATCTAATAAACAATTTAAAGAAATCAAGGGGGTGGGTACACCCCTTGTAACCGTAAGATGGGGGGGGGGTGGTTTGGTTGAGTTTCAACTAATTAGTTAGTGATCTA
Source organism: Helianthus tuberosus (assembly GCA_030545235.1). Classification (NCBI taxonomy): domain Eukaryota; kingdom Viridiplantae; phylum Streptophyta; class Magnoliopsida; order Asterales; family Asteraceae; genus Helianthus; species Helianthus tuberosus. The sequence continues at coordinate 107,144,201 of CM060393.1, forward strand.
GTTTGAAATCCAAAGTTAAGTTGGTGTTTTATGTGTGTGGTGTAATATATAGTGTGTTAGGGTGTTCGGGGACCCTAACTAGCTTAGAAAAATAAAAACAATGCTTCTAGCATTATCTTGGTGTTCTGGGTAGTGTCCGGTTGTTCGGTTTGGTATTGTTCCGTTAAAGTGCTAAATACATCTATAAAGTGTCTTTTATATAGCTTTTTGTGTCACAATTAATTCCTGGCACTTAGGAAAGTATACAGGACCATTTTGCCATATTTTTGCAAGTGACTAGCATGATTAAATGCTGAATTTTGTTATTAAGTGCAGAATTCTGCACTTAAAGTGGGTTTTAGGCACATTCCGGCACCTAAGCTATCACCTAGTGACGCAGTTTTATGGTCCTTACTTCCCTACACTCCATACTAGTGTAGTACCTTGTTCCTGGCTCATACTGGGCCTCAATATAGTGTCTGTTTATGTGCTGGCATTGTCAGCATGTGTCTGAGTTATCCGCTCTCTGTGCTAACTGTGCTTTGTGCATCAAGTTTGTCACTAAAGTTTGTGTGTAATAAATGGAGTGACAGTATGAATGTGATGCATATGTATGTATGTAACAGAAATCAGAAAGCAGTTTAATCATTAGTTGAGATCAAGCACAGTCATTAAACACAAATTAAATATTAATTAATTGTACGGATACCTGTAATTGTGAGGGTTGTCACATTCTCCCCCTGTTAGAGAAATTTCGTCCCGAAATTTTAGTTCTGCTACTAGATGCAGGGGTCTTGGGGAATAAATGTGGGTATTTTTCTTTCATACGATCCTCACGTTCCCACGTGAATTCTGGCCCATGTCGTGCATTCCATCGAACCTTGACGAGTTTGACACTACTCCGGCGTGTCTTGTTAATCTTCCAATCCGTAACCTCAACGGGTTCTTCAGTAAAGTGGAGTGTGTCGTCAATAGGAACTTCGTCGGCAGGAATGACAACTGTTTCTTGAGTTGGACTCTTTTTCAAATTAGATACATGAAATGTATCATGAACGCCATTAAGTTCAGCAGGTAAGTCCAATTTGTAAGCTACAAGCCCAATCCTTTGCAGGATTCTGAATGGGCCAATGTATCGTGGATTCAACTATCCACGCTTCCCAAAGCGTGCCACACCCTTCTAGGGTGAAACTTTCAACAAAACCATATCACCAACCTCAAACTCCAGAGGTTTCCTCCTTAGGTTCGCATAACTCTTTTGTCGATCACGAGCTGCTTTGATGCGCTCTCGGATCTGTGCAATCTTGTCTGTCGTTTCTTGGACCAATTCCGGGCCAACAAGCTGTCTATCACCCGCATCAGCCCAGCATAAGGGTGATCGGCACTTGCGTCCATAGAGAGCTTCGAACGGTGCGGCTTGAATGCTTACATGGTAACTGTTGTTGTATGAAAATTCAACCAATGGTAGGTGAGTGTCCCAACTTCCACCTAAATCCATTACGCAAGCTCGCAACATGTCTTCTAATGTTTGAATCGTTCGTTCACTCTGTCCGTCTGTCTGTGGGTGAAAAGCAGTACTCAGATTCAACTGAGAACCAAATGCTTCTTGAAAGGATTTCCAAATCCTTGACACGAAGCGTCCGTCTCTATCAGAGATAATTGAGAGCGGCACTCCATGTCGTGCAACAATCTCCCTCATGTATATTTCAGCAAGTTTACTCGTGTTGTCTTTCTCCTTGATTGGCAAAAAGTGCGCAGACTTTGTTAGACGGTCTACTATTACCCAAATCGTATCATGGCCCTTGGGTGTCCTTGGCAATTTCGTTATGAAGTCCATGGAAATCTGTTCCCATTTCCATTTGGGTATTTCAGGTTGCTGCAGAAGACCTGAAGGCTTCTGGTACTCGGCTTTCACTTTGGCGCAAGTTAAACATTTACCAACGTATATCGCAACATCGCCTTTCATTCTTGGCCACCAATAGAAATCCTTAAGATCTTGGTACATCTTATCCGCTCCTGGATGAATCGAGTATCGTGACTTGTGAGCCTCATCAAAAATAACATTTCTCAAACCACCAAACAAAGGAATCCAAATTCGTTTCATGAAGCACAAAGTTCCTTCCCCGTTTGGTACCAACTGCTTCTCCATCCCACGGAGATACTCATCCTCAATATTCCTTTCTTTAAGAGCTTCTCTCTGCGTGGCACGAATGCGCAATGAGAGGTCTGTTTGGATAATCATTTCTAAAGCTCGAACCCTTATAGGCTTGATTCTTTCCATTCGACTCAGGGCATCGGCGACCACATTCACCTTCCCTGGGTGATACTTGATTTCACAGTCATAATCATTTAGCAGCTCCACCCAGCGTCTTTGCCTCATGTTAAGCTCTTTCTGATCGAATATGTGCTGCAGGCTCTTGTGATCAGTGTAGATGGTACAGCGCGTGCCATATAAATAATTTCGCCAGATTTTCAAAGCAAACACCACCGCGCCCAATTCCAAATCATGCGTGGTGTAATTTTTCTCGTGAACTTTCAACTGGCGAGAAGCATATGCTATGACTTTCTGTCGCTGCATCAACACGCAGCCTAAACCCTGACGCGAGGCGTCGCAATATACCATGAAGTCGTCCGTCCCTTCGGGTAGGGATAGAATTGGTGCGTCGTAGAGTTTGTTCTTCAACAACTAAAATGCTTCTTCTTGTTTGTCTCCCCAATCAAACTTCTTGTCTTTCTGTGTGAGAGTGGTTAAAGGTTGAGCGATTTTTGAGAAATCCTCAATGAACCTTCGATAATAACCAGCCAAACCTAGAAACTGTCGAATCTCGGTTGGTGTCTTAGGAGTCTCCCAGTTCTTGATCGCCTCGATCTTTGTGGGATCCACATGAATTCCATTTCCATTAACCACATGACCAAGAAACTGGACTTCGCGTAACCAGAACTAGCACTTCGAGAACTTTGCGTACAACTTCTCCTTTTTAAGTAGCTCTAGAATAGCTCTCAAGTGTTGCTCATGCTCTTCTTTCGTCCTCGAGTAGATCAAATGTCATCAATTGTCACACCCCGACCACGTAGAACATACAAAACGTGGCGGAAACGTCGGGGAGTGTTGTAACAGAATTAATTGTTTCAAATCCATGGCAATTGAAGTTTCGTTTTATTAATCAAACATGAAAGTTTACATTGTTTTAAACAAGAACCAAAGAGTACATAACATAAATTAACTAGTTCTTGTCTCGTTTTAAGTCACTAAGGCACAGGTCCGCCTAAGTATGTCTTGATAAGTCCTATGCATCATCTCCTGAAAACACATGTGAAAATAGGTACGTCAGCATAAAAATGCATGTGAGATACATAGGTTTTGTGAAAACAGAATTCATGACTTATGTTTGAGAAAATGTTTAGTCATGAACCTTGTAGTTTGCTTTGTCTTGTAAATCATTTGAAAAACGATAAGATCAGATGATATGTATACATAAGAGAATAATGTATGGTTAAATGAATAACCATGTAAAATGAGTTTGTATAAGATAAGTTGTTTGTAAATCAATGTCTTGTGAAAAGTATGTTATTTATATAAAATGTTATATGTCTCAAATTGAAATGATTCAAATAACGCTACAATATGTGATACCATACAAACACTTATATATAGGAAGTACCAGCGGCGTATCCACCGTGCTTGTATCATATTACATACGCCTCGTTACTTAAATCACTTACTCAAACCAAACCACCAAAGTAAAATGTTTAACAATTGTAGAAATGTTTATGTATAGTCAAATGTCTATTGTCAAATGTAAATCATGTCAACAGATACAACTGGTTCACACGGTTCAATAGTTACAAACGGTTCATATAATCAAAGAGTTACGACGGTTCACATAGTCAAATGGTTACAACGGTTCAAAATGTAGTATAATGTGTTCATATGCTGGATGAGCATATGCAACAGAAATGCAATGTAAAACAATGTACTAAGTATGCACGTAATGGACATACATAGCATAAGTGTAATGTAAAACAATGTACTAAGTATGCACACAATGGGCGTACATAGCATGAAATGTATTGTAAAGTGATGTACTAAGTATGCACACAATGGGCATACATAGCATAAAATGTATTGAAATCATGTACTATAAATGTACTAATAAACATAGCAAGTTTATGATGTGAAAATAGGAAAGCATGAAAGTAACAAGTAGGCACATGTGTTTCACCCCAAAACAGTTTGGAAAACAGTAAAAGAGGGGTCTATGTACTCACTTGAGATTGCTCAGAAGTCCTAAGATAACCACCAAGCAATGCTAGAGATCACGGAATCAAACGGCACCTAATATAGGTAACTATGTTAATTAACCGGACCTAAATCGGAGGATCGGATAGAATGAGGGCTTGTAAACCAAATGAGTATGGGAACTCATGTAATATGGTTTAACAAAGCCTACATACTAAATCGGAACCTAACCTAAGTGCTTTCGACCCATCGCGACCCATTAAGGTAGCTTATGCTACTTTAACGCGTCGTGCGCGCAAAAGCGCACTCGAGACGTCTAACTAGTCCTATGACAAGGGTTATATGCCTAAACATGTTACATAATCCGTTATGTGACAAAAGTTTAGGTTACATATGCTTAATTACCAATTATACATGAAAAGGGTATTCTGGTAATTTTACCTAAGGCATATAAACTACCTATCATACAACTACTCAAACGATGTGACCATAGTGTATAACCTCGGAAGGTTATTCCCTATATTCTATGGTCACCTAATGTATTTGGTTGGATCCTAATGATCGACCAAATGGGTCGGGTTCGAAGGTATAAGCGATTTATTAGATCGCTTACCCTTGCGACCCTAGACAACGTGGTAATCAGTAGGCATAGTCACAAGGGACTATAACCATCGTGATTACAATCACGTTGCGAAGTTCAAACGAACTTCGCATTGAACATAAACTGGTCTACGCAGAAAGTCAAACAAAGTTTGACTTTCAGACTCGAAAAGCAATAAAAGAATGAAGGAACACTTACAAAGGGTCCCCGAATGCTAATCTCGATCCAAGTAGCTCAGGTATGAAACAATGGTTTCAACTTAGAGCTTCTCAAATCAAGATTCTTGTGGGTTTTTCAAATGAAGGCAAGGGGGTATTAATAGGATTCGTAGAGCCGTTAAGATCGTTCCTCGTTAACCGTGCTTCAATCTCAACCCTCCACCTCAAAACCCTGGTTTTTGAAAACCATTAGAGCCCATGGTATTGCCCCAAAACCATGTGCAAGGTGGAATGGACCAGATTCAAAGTTTCTGAAATTCTGCTGTCTGGAGACTGCTTGCTCACCGTAACACTAATAATGTTGAGGTGCGCAAGGACCTAGCAGACCAGGAAGTTTCAAAAATGGCAGAACAGGCCCCTGCAGCTCCAAACTTGGTTTTCGATGCATTTTTGACACGTTTAAGCCCCGTTAACCCCATTTCAAAGCTCTAAAATGAAGTTAAAGTATAGGGAGCTTAAAATATGCAGAAAAATATCTCGGATGTCGGTTCGTTTGGCCGTACGATCGCGATGTTCGCTTAATTACGACGGAATGCGCATAAGCGCGAAAAACGATCCAAATGATGCGACGAATGGATTTTTCTTATGCCAAACACTAAAATAAAATGTTTTAGTGCTTACATAAATTTTTGGATGTCCGGATGTATTCAGAACGTAAGTTATGCGAGAAAGAGCAAACTTATGCACTTTTTGACACTTTTAGTCCCTGAATGACCCAAAAGTTTATTTTAGCACACCGAACCCCTCAAAGCCTATTTCTAAGCTATGTAATGGATATTTAGGGTGTATTTAACTTATGGTCATGTTTTGGAATGTTCGTTACAGTTCAAATTGGCATACTTTCGCAGTTTGTCAAGTTTAGTCCCTGTAAGCGATTTAACTTGATTTTGCCATACCAAAGCCTTCAAAACTTATTTCTAAGTTATGTAAAGGTTATTTAAGGTATGTTAAGCCTATTTCACTATTCCGGAGTGTTCGTTGGATTAAACTGGTTATATTTACGCATCAGAGCGCGTATAACCCTCCAGAAAGCGATTTAAAGCTTAAAATCGAACAAGAGTTGATATGTGCAAACGATACACATATTTTTTACAAATCCCAAGTATGAAATACAATATTTCATTGGTTTGGCATTTTTTTTATGGTTGAAGTGACACAGGTGTCACATCAATGAACACAATCACAAACTTATTGAGGTACGTCTTACAAACTCTGTTCATCAAATCCATGAAAACTGCCGGTGCGTTTGTCAGCCCAAACGGCATAACCAGGAACTCGTAATGTCCATAACGAGTCCTAAAAGCAGTCTTGGAAATACTTTCCTCTTGAATTCGTAACTGGTGATAACCTGATCGAAGATCAATCTTTGAGTAAAAACTTGAACCTTGCAACTGATAGAACAGGTCATCAATTCTTGGAAAAGGATATCTGTTCTTGATAGTCAGCTTATTCAGCTCCCGGTAGTCGATACACATGCGAAAACTACCATCTTTCTTCTTAACGAACAAAACTGGAGCTCCCCAAGGCGAGAAGCTTGGCCTGATAAATCCCATGTCTAGCAACTCCTGAAGTTGCGTCGACAACTCCTGTATTTCCGAAGGCGCAAGTCTATAGGGTGCCTTAGCCACAGGCGCTGCACCTGGAACCAAGTCAATGTGAAAGTCGACTTATCGCTGTGGTGGAAATCCTGGCAAGTCTTCTTGAAAGACTTCAGGATACTCCTTTACGACTGGAATATCTTCTAGTCTCGGCTCAGCTGCTTCTTTATCCACGATGTGTGCCAAGAAGGCAACACATCCCTTCTTCAAACATTTTCTAGCCTTCAAGCAACTAATGATCCTCAGAGGCGTATTGCGCTTCTCTCCGTGAACCACAATCGTTTCTCCATCCGTCATTGGTATGCGAATGGTCTTCTCGTGACATACAATTTCGGCTTTGTTGCTTGACAACCAATCCATTCCCACTACCACGTCGAAGCTTCCCAACTCGACTGGCAGTAGATCCAGTGTAAACTCGTGTTCTCCCAGCTCTATCATGCAACCTCTGATAACTTCATTTGTTTCAACTAGCTTTCCATTAGCCAGTTCAATTGAGTACGGAATGTCTAATTTACTAGCAGTTAATCCAAGCATTTTCTTAAATTCTAGCGACACAAAACTATAGTCGGCACCAGTATCAAATAGCACAGATGCAAAGCGTTGATTAATAGGGAACGTACCAGTGACAACATTCGGGTCCTGGCGTGCTTCCCTTGCTCCAATGTTGAATACCCTTCCACGACCTTGATTGAGTTTTGGGCATTCGCGCTTGAAGTGCCCGATGTCTCCACAGTTGAAGCATCCCGGTCCTAGAATGTTACCATTACCACCTTGAGCATTGTTTGCTCCCCGGTTCCCAGCTTGGTTTCCAACATTTCCCCGATTACCATTTCCGCCGTTGCAGTTCCCATTTCCGTTACCACCGTGATTGTTGTTAAAAAAAACCCTTTGGCCATTGTTACCACGACCAGCACCAGTAATAACCCAGCATGTATTCTTTGAATGGCCCTCCTTACCACAAGACTCGCATTTCCTTAACCTGCACTGACCAGAATGATGGTACATGCATATATCACATTTGGGCAAAGCGCCCATGTATCCCTTTCCCTTGACTTCAGCACCAGTTTTAGCTTCAACTGGTGGGTTCACCTCCTTCTTCCTACTGGTACTACTGGTACCCTTTTTAAAATTGGAGAACTTTCGCTTGTTCTCGCTAGATGACTCCACATGAGTCTCCTTCTTTTTCTGATTAGCATTTGAAAACTTGTTTAGCCTGATGGCTTCTTCTGTTAAGGACACGCTCAGGGAGATGGCTTCAGTAATGGTTGCTGGTTTTGAAGAGGTCACCATGCTCATAATCTGGGGAGCCAACCCCCAGATGAAACGCTCCACGCGTTTGAATTCAGGCGTAACCATGTAAGGTACCACATGGGACAAATCATGAAACCTCTGAACATACTCGGCCATTTTCGGGCCGTCCATTTTAGGTGCCAAAATTCCGTTTCCAGCTTTTGTATTTCAGCCCGTGAACAGTATTTTTTCTGCATGAGCTCCTTCAGCTCAGCCCATGTCAATGCATATGCCGCCGCTTCTCCCACAGTTTGTACTTGCAAATTCCACCATGATAAAGCACTATCAAGAAAGAGCCCTGAGATGTATGTAACTTGCTGCTCAGGAGCACACTTGCTCAACCTTAAGATAGAATCCGTCTTTTCTGCCCATCTGAAAAATGCAACAGCACCTCCTGTGCCGTCAAAGTTAAGCGGTTTACAGTCTAGAAATTGTTTGTAGGAGCAGGATGTCCAAGCAATGTTATTCATAGAAAACATTAGCATTTGCACATGAAATGTCCAAATGTAGGGTAATGTGTCTCGAGTGACTTAATCATTACCATGTGGTGGGTTGTTGTTGTTTGAGGTATTCCTGCTGGTTTCTGCGCGGGAGGCCTCATACTGTGCTATCGCTGAGGTAATCCGCTCCTGGAGTTCCGCCTCAGTAGTAGGCAGGCGTGTGTCTCGTCGTGGAGGCATCTTCTAAAAGATGATCATATTGGTCAGGTTATAGTAAGTATGGTAAATATGCATATATAATAACATCCATCAACACGATAACACATAACATCCCATGTTATAATCATAAACAAATAAGCCAACAATGCATGTAATGAGAATACTGCGATTGAACTATCATAAAATCAAGACCACAATACAATGTTTACAAGTTTTATACTGTATCGTACATCCCAAAAGAGACTAAGGGTCACCATGCCCTTGTCTAAACTGTCTAGTCATATACAACAACTAAAAATCGTATATCAAAAGTCATGATGTCAAAATGCGGTCTTCAAAATGCTGTATAGTCTGGCTCAATCGCTGTCTTCTCATCAAAAGTAACACTACCTGCAACAGACCAAAAATCCTCATGCTGATGGGGGAGGAGGAGGAGGGAAGAAAATCAAACGGCGCAGGCGCACCTAGTCCTCCTCAAGTGCATGAATGACGCGCAACAAGTAGGCAATCTGCTGCTCGGAGGTGAGGAAACGAATATTTGAATCAGGGGGTAGCGGGAGGGGAGCGTGTGGTGCGGCAAAAGGAGTCTGACAGTGACATGGGGGAGGGCGTGGGGTCCTCTCTAGCTCCCCGACTCGACGACTCAGAGCATCCTGCTGCAACTGCAGGGATGTAAGTATGTCCTCTGTGGTATATCCGACATGAAACGGGTGATACGTGTCTGATAATGGCATAACATTGGGCGATGACCACAAAAATGGCTCGCCCAATGGTACAAAGGGAGATGTAGTGTGTGCAGCCGGAGTAAAAGAAGGCATAAATGGAAAAGCAGCTGTCGTGGGTGGCATGTGATCACGTGGCCCAGTAGAAGGTCCTTCCCCTGGACGGGGAGGGGGTATGTCCTGGAGGAATGTGTTAGGTAAGTCTGTACGGTGGACATCAGATGTGTGTGGGTGAAACTGGGGAGTATCAAGGGGTTCAAAAGCAGGTGCAACAGAGGGTGTAACTGGTATAATAAAAGGAGGATAATCATCATCCTCGATCCACCCATTACGGGTGTCAGAGTATCTGGGATCGACATGTGTGGCAAAAGGTGCATGGTCAACAAATACCGGCACAGGATCGGGCTGTGGTGCATCAACAATAGGAACATCAGAAACCGGTGGTATGACGACTGGTGCCTCAACAATAGGTGGTGCCAAGACTGGTACATCAACGTGATCAGGCTTGGGTAAAGGATCAGGCAAAAGTGAAACTGCTGGGATATCAATAGGGTCATGAGCAATGATAGGCTCTGGGCCAACTGGAACAGGCTCAGCAGGTACGAACTCGACCTCAGGATCTGGGTCGACAGCATGGGGAAAAATGGGCGCAACAGACATCGCCATGTCTGAGTTGGAGTCAGATGAGTAGTGATGCACGCCCTGTGCGTGAAGTGAAGCGGACGCTACAGACTCGAACGAGTAAAGACCGAACGGATCGGATAAGGCCTCTGCGACAGGGGCCTCAATAGGTGGCAAAGCAACGACATCAGCGGCAGTAACCTCAACAATGGGAACTACAGGGTCGTCAACTGGAACATCAGCATGAACCTCAACCATGGGAATAACATGATCATCAACGGGAACATCAGCAGGAGGGACATCGTCATCCATAAGGGCCACACCATCCTGGTCACCCTCCGGGGGACCCTCAATGAATAAGTCGATGTCATCATCAGCGAACTCGTCATATTGCAGATCCTCGACAGGAACTGCGGCGAGTGGGAGAGGAGCAGGGATCTGAATGAGAGGTAGATCCCCGTCGAATGGACCATCAGCTAGAGGAATATCATCCCCAAAATCTGGAAGAGCAAACTGCTGGAAATCATCCTCATCAGTGCTCGTAGTATCCGACGTATAAACCTCGCTCTCAGATAAAATCTCGTCGTCCGAGACTATCACCACAGGATCCAGTGTATCTGATACTCCGGTATCCGAAGAAGATGGCATGGTGTCTGTAACACAACCATACATATGCACATATATCAACATGTAATCAAATAAGCATGTAAGTCACAATCAATGTACGCAAGTAATCATCCTAGTCTTCCCCAGACTATCCCACCCAGTCTCTCAGACTAAATTCCCGAGTCTTTCAGACTAACTCCCTGGCCTCTAAGACCAACTCCCTGGTCTCCAAGACCAATTTTCCCCAGTCTCTAAGACTAAATCCCTGGTCTTTAAGACCAACCTCCCAGTCACTAAGACTAAATCCCTGGTCTTTAAGACCAACCTCCCTCAGTCTCTAAAACTGATCCTCCCTCAGTCTCTAGGACTGATCCTCCCTCAGTCTCTAAGACTGAATTATAAATATACCCTTTTGAAATGTGTATTTGTGCCTTTTTGTTTGTAAAAATGTTTGTGCCCTGGATCTGGACGTTTAGTATATGCAAATGTAAAAATGTTTGAAAACATTTTCGTGAGAGCCCTGATGATCATAGTCTAGACTCGAGAAGGAATCCTAGTTCGCTATGATCGAGGCGCTGATACCAAGCTGTCACACCCTGGCTTTTGCGGAAGCGTGGGTTTATTTGGTGTGACTTCTCAATACCATAGCAACAATCATAACAATGCTATATGATATAAATAGGAGATGTTCATCCATTCATTAAATTAACAGTACTACAACATCAATGTCTGGAAACATAAACCCAAATAAGTTACAACCCCTTAACTTGTTTAAAACATGATCATGAGACACAACCAAAAGACTCTTAATAAAACGAGGTTTAAGGCATGTAACCCGTCCAGGTAAGGGTCACACCTCTTAAACCTGCTACCCTGGATGACATCTTATTCAGTACGCAGCTTGTAACACATGCAACACTTGCCAGATCCATCAATTTCCTGAAATACATGTAGTTTGAAAAATCAACAAAAAGTTGAGCGAGTTCATGTGTAAGTGAGTATGTAAAAACCTTTGTAATGTGTCTGTATGTATGAAAATCCCTGGTATGTAGCAATTAAGGAAAAAAGAAAAAGAGATCACCAATGGGTTGCAAAGCCACGGGTATGTGTGAAACGGTGCAGGAAGTACTCAAACCTAGCAAATTTGTACCGGGCCTCCGGCTGTAAGACACAGTCACCACTATGGGCCACCCTGGCCTCATGGGTGTGGGCTCGCTACACCCAAATAGATCTATCACTCATGTCCATCGGTCCTAACAACGAGGATTAATGGCCTTAAGTGTTGTACCCACCTTTCACATGATCTAAGCGTCTAAACCCTCCTTAAGCTAACCATACCATGTATAAAAGCGTCTGTAAGTGTCTGTAATAATTGTAACATGTATTCCACCCCCGAAGTATAAAACTGAAAACAGTTAGAGAAAAGGGGGACATGAACTCACAGTATTGCGTCTCCTGTATAGTAACGTCAACTCAAACCTGCTCAGCTACCCGACGACCTACAACGTACTAATGTCTATTAGACGAACGGGCCGTGCCTTGGCTTAGGGTTTAATGTTTTTGAGTTGCGTTTCTTGTGTCTCCGAATATTATTCCAAGTTATAATTATTTGTTAAAATAATAATTATTTTAACCTTGAATTATATTTAGTTTTGGAATAATTGTTAAACAATATTTCGTATTCATACTTCTCAAGTATTTTATATGCGTATCTTCTTCCCAAGGATGGGGGTATTTATACATGTACCCTTGTAGTTTCGAAAAATATATTTTAAGTCCCACTTGGAAAAATATATTTAACTCATTTGTCCAACAACTTATTCCCAAAATATATGTATTTTTCCCAAAAATAATATATTTTACTTCTTTAGCTTCCAAAATAATATTTTACCAAAAATATATGTGTAAGAGTATTTTGCGGAATATTTTGTAAGTTACGTCTTTGCGTTTGGTTTCATGATATCAAGCGTATAACTTAAATATTTATTCCTTACAATTTTTGGTATTATTTCGGAGTTGTAATTTCCATGGTATTTGTAAGTTATATTATTTTACCCTAAAATAATATAACTAGTTCACAAAATAAACAAGAATTCACACAAGTGTCTTAGTATAAAATATATATTCTACATATATATTTATCCAATTTTTATTTACGAAAACCGACATCCGAGACTTTGTATTTTTGTAATAAAATTTATGGCGAAGTTTATTTTGAAAACAAAGTAAAAAAATATATTCGTAAACACTTGTTAGAAGAATATTTTCTAAGTATTGAAATTTTTAGAAAATCTCGCCAGAGTTTCCTTTGTAAACGGAGGTGTCCATGCTTATTAGCATATCATTTTCTTTTCAATAACCATTCAATCAATCAACAACAAGTTACTAAACAACATTACACTAGTCAAGTGCAAAAACAATGCACTTTACATATCAACATGAACTTAGTTTTCCATAAAAATGTGTAGTAACTTAGTGGGGGTGTTTAGTGGGTTTAGTTACCCTCCAAAATGTGTTTATTTTTGTAAGACTCTCATTCTCGGGATTTTTAGATGTTCACAACTTGTGAACTTATTTTACAAAAATATCCATTTTCAATATTTTCATGCTTCACTCACATCCTTATATTCTTTTTAATTCCAAAAACAATATTTATGCAAGTAAAGTTATGATCCTTCAAAACCCGTCTTTTTAACTTGGTTAGTTTTAGAAAATCATCATCAAGACTTGGATTTACAAGTTTTACTAGTTTACTTGGTTCGTTATTTTTCAAGAAAATCATCATACTTTCAAGTTCATGCTTTAACAAGAAGATGATTATTTTATGTGCACATGATCATCTCTAACTTGTTAAGTCATGTTTTTAATCATAACTTAACAAGCTTCATATGATGATCAAACATCATATTGGTAGTAATCATCACAATATCAACAACATAACCAAACAACCTCATTTCATCATGTTTTCATCTTATTTCATCATCAAGTTAGTTTATGTTCAAGTCTTCTTCATATGATTCATTAATGTTCTTAATGTTTTTGATCAAGATACATCATTAACCACTTAAACAAGATGAAAAATGAAAGGATCTAAGTTCTTACCACTAGCTCAAGGCTAGGGAAGTTCAAGTGAAGAAATTGAGTGGATAAAAGAAGATAAGAGAGGTCCTTCCACTTCCGAGAACACTGAGCTTCGTTGTTTGCACTTTAACACCTTTGTACACCCTTGAAATGGTAGGAGATGATTGAAAAATGTTGATGATGGTGGTGGTATGGGTCGGCCGAACAAGGGAGGAGAGGAGAGAGTTTTTGGGTGTTGTTGATTTGAAGATGAGAACGAGTGGTGAACTTGTGGTTAATATTTATAAACCTCCAACATGTTTTTACCTAGTGGTCTTAGTGTCCCTTGATAATCCAACACAATCTAATAAACAATTTAAAGAAATCAAGGGGGTGGGTACACCCCTTGTAATCGTAAGATGGGGGGGGGGGGTGGTTTGGTTGAGTTTCAACTAATTAGTTAGTGATCTAGTTTGAAATCCAAAGTTAAGTTGGTGTTTTATGTGTGTGGTGTAATATATAGTGTGTTAGGGTGTTCGGGGACCCTAACTAGCTTAGAAAAATAAAAACAATGCTTCTAGCATTATCTTGGTGTTCTGGGTAGTGTCCGGTTGTTCGGTTTGGTATTGTTCTGTTAAAGTGCTAAATACATCCATAAAGTGTCTTTTATATAGCTTTTTGTGTCACAATTAATTCCTGGCACTTAGGAAAGTATACAGGACCATTTTGCCATATTTTTGCAAGTGACTAGCATGATTAAATGCTGAATTTTGTTATTAAGTGCAGAATTCTGCACTTAAAGTGGGTTTTAGGCACATTCCGGCACCTAAGCTATCACCTAGTGACGCAGTTTTATGGTCCTTACTTCCCTACACTCCATACTAGTGTAGTACCTTGTTCCTGGCTCATACTGGGCCTCATTATAGTGTCTGTCTATGTGCTGGCATTGTCAGCATGTGTCTGAGTTATCCGCTCTCTGTTCTAACTGTGCTTTGTGCATCAAGTTTGTCACTAAAGTTTGTGTGTAATAAATGGAGTGACAGTATGAATGTGATGCATATGTATCTATGTAACAGAAATCAGAAAGCAGTTTAATCATCAGTTGAGATCAAGCACAGTCATTAAACACAAATTAAATATTAATTAATTGTACGGATACCTGTAATTGTGAGGGTTGTCACAGTATACATCTTCGCCTGCTTTGTTTTTCCCGATGGGTTTGGGAACAATGTGTTGTAAAACAAAGCTTGCAGAGTTGTAACTGTTCAGTTTCAACTGGATGCGTTCATTTTCAATTTTAGCTTCTTGAAACTGAAGCTTCAACTTAGCAATTTCATCCAGTTGCTGATTGATTAACTCTTCTTTCACTCTAAGAACACCTGATAGTTGAAGATTTTCTTTGGTTGTTTTACCATTTCTTTCATCAGAATCTTTAACCGTTCGTTTTATCTTCTCAAAATTTTCTAAAATGTGACAATTTTCAAGAATCAACTTTTCGTTTTCTTTCCTTATTCTTTCTATGTCATTTTTATCATTTTCAATTTTGTCAGTTAATTCTTTTAATCTGTCGTTCGAAGCTTTCAACAATTTATCACGGTTTAAGATCTGATCTTCAACACTTCTGACTCTACCAGTCAGTTCTTCAACTTTCTTACCACTGAGGTAAGTAATTGTACTACAAACTTTGCATTCTTTCATGCAATTTTTGCAGTCGTTCTCTGATTTAACTTTCTTACCTGACTCATGTGTATCATTTGAACTGACCTTGTTTTTGGACTCAGTTCCAGAACCAGAAACTACCTCTAGTTCTTTTACAGCAAGAACTTTATCAGCCATCTTCTTCAAATTTTCAGCGGTGACTTCTTGTGATGTATCAATAATTCCATCATCAATTTTCTTTATCTGCTGCTCTTTCTCCTTTTCTTTTTCTTTTTCTTCTACTTTCTCTTCTCCACCTCCCCACCATTCTCTCTGTCTGGCTTCTTCTTCTTCAGCAAATTGTTGGATGAGAGCATCAATACTAATGGAATCTGGATCAACCGCAATGTTTCTTGTGGATCAAGGTAACATTCTCTGTCGGCATCCCATATTTTTTCTCTTTTAGCTTCTTTGTATGTGTTATAGATTCTGCTCATCCTGGTTTGGGCTTTCATCCTTCTGTTGACAAATTTTTCCTTTTCTGTTCTGTTGTCTTTAAAAGGAACAATCTTTGCCACAAATGCATATCCTACCGCATCCTCCTCCGGTAACAATTCGCTCCAGTCAAAACCTTCGTCATCATGAATAACAGCAAGAGCTCTGGATTTTTCTTTGGGGTTATCCTCAAGCTGCTTCAATCTGGGCGGTTCTGATTTGTTCTGATGATAGATCGCTATTTTGTAGTAATCTTTACGAAATGGATTTGCAGTATCATCAGCTGGTGCGTTACGACATTCTCTTTTGAAATGTCCTTTTTGTTTACACCTGAAGCACGTGACTTTTGATTTGTCAAAGCCAAGTTTTGTGGACGGCCCTCCGATAGAATGTCTACCAGTAATCTCCATGAACCGTTGTGCTCGTCGGACTGCACTAGCCATACACCACCTGATGTCGATCAACTCCATCTCTTCCGGGTCGATCTGATCGTAGTCCTCCTTGGTGAGGTTAGTGTTTCCAATCTTGCCTGCCACAAGACTCTCATATGACTCTAGCACAGAAGCTAAGAACACCATCTGCTATTTTGCGTATTCTTCACTGAAATTTTGAGCATTCTTTAAATCCACAGCAATGTTGCATTGAAACAAGTTCTTTGAGGCTGATTGGCTTGAAGTTGACAAAGAACCACTATGAAAACCACTGCTTGAACTCTCTTTACTTGATGTGTTAGAATTTTCAGCAGAGAAAGTTGTTTTAGGAGACACATTATTGGGAATCATATTTTTTGGATAGTACAGCTCCACATTCTGCTGATATGAGGAATGATTGACTTTGTTTGATTTCTTGATCTCCAGCTCATGACTCTCTAGTCTTTCAATCAACAGATCAACCGTCAGATCCTCCGATTTTATCGTATTTTTCAACATCAAAGAAAAATATTGCCAATCCGTCTCATCCGGCAGCGAGTCAAACAATTTGTCAACTAATTCTTCTCGAGAATATACAACCCCATGTCTTGCCAGCTCCAACTTCAAATGCCCGAATCTTTCAATCATCTAAGAAACAGATTCGTTTTTCAAACAACCAAATAAATCAAACTCTTTTCTTAACAGTTTCTTTTTGTTTTTTACTATCTCAACACTACCCACACATTTCACTCTCAATTTTTCCCATAGATCTTGAGCATTTGTGTACTCAATCAAAGATATTATGTCGTCTCTCACAGACTGATGAAGCAATGCAATGCACTTTTGTTCAGCAACAAAATTCTCTATATCTTCAGTTTCTGTCAAATTTTCACAATCTGGACTTCCATTATTGAAGCCATTCTTTAAACTTTTCCAGCTTGGGTACGCAAACGCTTTTAGCCATTCTTCAAATCTTTTGGCCCACCTATTGTATTCTTCAATCGCCATCAACTTTGGAGGTTTGTTATATGTACCATATGCACTCTCTACACTTAAAGCATTGGACAGAATTTTCTTCGCACTTGGAGTGTTTTCATTTGTATTGTTTGAAGTATCATCTCCGGTGTTTCCCGCGAAAGCAAACATGTCACTGAAAGGATTCATAAACTCATCCATCTTTCAAGTTCCTGAAATAATCAACAAACACTTAGAAAAATTTTTGGTTTTTAAGATTTTCAAGCGAAATCAGTTCAAGCGAAATAGCTCAAACGGAATTAACTTTTCACACGAAATTAGGTATTACAAACGAAATTACCAAACAGAAACTAATTCCGTGCGGAATTAGCTTAATTTCAAACGAAATTATGCCAATTGAAACGAAATTAGGTACTTTGGTGCGGAATTAGTAATTTCGTTTGAACGTTTCAAACGAAATTAGATCTTGTTTGAAATTGACTGCACTTTTCAAGCGGAATTAGGTATAATATGTAATTCCATGCGGAATTACAGTGAAGATTTCGAACGGAATTACGATGACGTCAACATATTCGATCTGTTGTTCAAACGGAATTGACAAATTTTATCAGAATTTGTTCGAATTAAGGTCCAATTGTTTCACGGATTAGTTAAAACTATGATTCGCTTATAATATGTGAAAATCTAGCCATTTTGACCGTTAAATTTTGTTCAAATCAGAAAAGAAGGAGTAGAAGTGATAGAATCCTATGAAATCAAGCTGAAATGGTATGAACTCCTCGTCCTGTGCTCTGATACCACTTGTTGGATCGTGGTGTGACCCTAACGAGTCAATCTGAAGAGTTCAACATCAAAATCAAAGGCAGAATCAATGAAATTGACGTAACACAGCTTGATACTTTCTAATTATCTTCTTTTATTGATTTCCTGAGCTTTTACAATTCAAATAACAATCCGGCAGCACCTCGGCTCTGAAACACACACCCTAATTCCGTTTCAAATGACACAAACAAGTTCAGTATTTATAGGGAACTAATTCCGCTTGAATCAGTTACAAACGAAATTACCAGTTCATGCGGAATTACCTAATTCCATGCAGAATTAGTAATCTCGCTTGAACTCACTAATTTTGTTTGAAATGACATAATATCCATTTCAAACGAAATTACCCTAAAATACTGTTTTCTCGATTTCCGTGCCCTGATTTATCTAATACAATACAAGACTCGATAAAGACGAAGTTAACAGACATTAGTGCACCAACAAAAAGAAATATGAATTAATTTTGGTTACCTGTGTTGGAAAATCGACTGGTCTAATTAATTAACGTGGCCGACCAAGTTATGACCCGTAAGAGTTACACCGTAGGCAACAAACTAAAATCCACTTAACTAGTT
Organism: Helianthus tuberosus; assembly: GCA_030545235.1. Classification (NCBI taxonomy): domain Eukaryota; kingdom Viridiplantae; phylum Streptophyta; class Magnoliopsida; order Asterales; family Asteraceae; genus Helianthus; species Helianthus tuberosus. The sequence goes on from CM060393.1 coordinate 107,162,707, forward strand.
TAATTGGTAATTACGAACAATATGCGAAATGGATCGTAATTATATTTATGATCATGAGCGGGTTTATATTATTAATACTTATTATTAATAATGTACTTATTAATAATATAATTGTTTAGTTTAATTAATTAACATATCGGGGGTATTAAATGAGAGACGGGTACATGAATCGGTGTAATGATGCACATGCAACTCAACTCGCCACTTGCCGTACATGCATAGCATACTCGTCACTTCTCGTGCATGCATAGCATCTTCGCCACTTGTTGTGCATGCATAGAATCCTCGCCACTAGTCGCGCATGCATAACAACTTCGGCACTTGACGTGCATGCATAGTACCTTTGCCACTTGTTGCACATGCATGTGCATGTCCACCACTTGGCAAACATGCATGAACCGCTATTGTGACACCTAGGTCACTTCAACCATTAAAAAAATACCAAACTAATGAAATATTGTATTTCATACTTGGGATTTGTATAAATATGTGTATCATTTACACATATAAATTCTTGTTCGATTTCAGGCTTTAAATCGCTTTCTGGGAGGTTATACGCGCACTGATGCGTAAATATAACTAGTTTAATGTGAAAAACACTCCGGAGTAGTGAAATAGGATTAACATACCTTAAATAACCTTTACATAACTTAGAAATAAGTTTTGAAGGCTTTGGTATGGCAAAATCGAGTTAAATCGCTTACAGGGACTAAAGTTGACAAACTGCGAAAGTATGCCAATTTGAACTGTAACAGACATTCCGGAACATGACCATAAGTTAAAAATACCATAAATATCCTTTACATAGCTTAGAAATAGGCTTTGAGGGGTTCGGTGTGCTAAAATAAACTTTTGGGTCATTCAGGGACTAAAAGCGTCAAAAAGTGCACAAGTTTGCACTTTCGCGCATAACTTACGTTCTGAATACATCCGGACATCCAAAAATTTATGTAAGCACTAAAATATTTTATTTTGGTGTTTGGCATGAGAAAAATCCATTCGTCACGCAATTTGGATCATTTTTCGCGCTTATGCACATTCCGTCGTAATTAAGCGAACATCGCGATCGTACGACCAAACGAACCGACATCCGGGATATTTTTGAGCATGTTTCATGTCCACAATGTTTAGGCATCATTTTAGGGCCTTAAAAATGGCTTAAAGAGCCTTAAACATGTTGGAAATGGCCTTAATACACAACGGGGACTGAATTGGAAACTGGTTGCTGATCAGAAGGACCTTTGTTTGACTTTCTGCATTGACCAGTTTAAGGTCAATGCGAAGTTCATTTGAAATTCATAACGTGAGCGTAATCACGATGGTTATAGTCCCTAGTGACTATACCTACTGATTACCACGTTATCTAGGCTCAGTGACGAGCCGTAGTTTCGGCCAAAATGCGCATTCTTGCGTGTTTTGTAACCATACTACTCATAGGTATCAAAACTGTTTGTTTTGATACCAAACCTGTTTTCTAAACTTAGTTAAGCATGTTTTAACATGCTTAGCTCGTCACTTTTAGTTTAGTGCTTATATAGGGTCGTAAGGTAGGCGATCTAAACAATCGCTTATACTTTCGAACCCGACCCGTTTGGTCGATCATTAGGATCCGACCAAACACATTAGGTGACCATAGTATATAGGGAATAACCTTCCGAGGTTATACCTTATGGTCACGACGTTTAGTTAGTTGTATGATAGGTAGTTTATATGCCTTAGGTAAATTACCAAAATACCCCTTTGACGCCAAAATTCATTTTGAACATATGTAACGTAACTTTTGACATCTAAACTGATCTGACAACAATATTAGACATGTTAAGGCATATATTACTTGTCATAGGACTAGTTAAGCAGTCTGAACGCGTTTCACGCGAACGACGCGTTAAAGTAGCATAAGCTACCTAAACGGGTCGTAATGGGTCGTAAGCACTTAGGTTAGGTTTCATTTAGTATGTAGGCTTTGTTAAACCATATTACATGAGTTCTCATACTCATTTGGTTTACAAGCCCTCATTCTATCCGATCTTTCGATTTAGGTCCGGTATATTAACACAGTTACCTATATTAGGTGCCGTTGGATATCCGTGATCTCTAGCTTTGTTTGGTTGTTATTCAAGGACTACTAAGCAATCTCAAGTGAGTACATAGACCCCTCTTTTACTGTTTTTCCAAACATTTTGGGGTGAAACACATGTGCCTACTTGTTACTTTCGTGCTTTTCATGCTTTCATATCATATGCTTGTTATGTTCATTAGTACATGATTTCATTACATTTTATGCTATGTATGCCCATTGTGTGCATATTTAGTACATCATTTTACATTACATTTTATGCTATGTATGCCCATTGTGTGCATATTTAGTACATCATTTTACATTACATTTTATGCTATGTATGCCCATTGTGTGCATATTTAGTACATCATTTTACATTACATTTTATGCTATGTATGCCTATTGTGTGCATATTTAGTACATTTATTCATCACATGCTTACATTTTGGTATGACATTTAGTTTGTTTAAATAAGACAATGTACATTCATTAACACCGATCATGCCGCTCGTTAGTAGGTAATGGTACCATAGGACTTGACAACTCCCGTTCCTGAACCCTAGGTTTGTTTGGGTGGAAGGAATGACCGAATTCGATAAACATAACAACAAGATAGACCTTTAAATTCGTTTAGGGGTTTATCGCCACAGTCACAAGGCTTGGATGTATGAATTTTTACAATACCGCATAGATGTTTATATCAGTATAGCATGCATTTATTACACAAAACATAACTTTGATTTAAACCATGTTTTACTTCAATACCTTGTTTTTGTGCATTTTAAATATGGTGTAGTTGACATATTTCACTTACCATACATAAACATTTTGACATTGATATACACAATTCATGGTTTACATTAGACATAAACATTTTGACAATTGATTATACATAAACATTTTACTTCGGTGGTTTGGTTTGGGTAAGTGATTTAAGTAACGAGGCGTGTGTAATACGATACAAGTATGGTGGATACGCCGCTGGTACTTCCTATATATAAGTGCTTGTATGGTATTACATATCATAGCGTTATTTGAATCATTTCAATTTAAGACATATAACATTTTATACAAATAACATACTTTTCACAAGACATTGTTTTACAAAACAACTTATCTTATACAAACTCATTTTACTTGGTTATTCATTTAACCATACATTATTCTCTTATTTATACATATCATCTGATCTTATTGCTTTTCAAATGATTTACAAAACAAAGCAAATTACAAGGTTCATGACTAAACATTTTCTTAAACATAAGTCATGAATTCTATTTTCACAAAACCTATGTATCTCACAGGCATTTTTATGCTGACGTACCTATTTTCACATGTGTTTCAGGATATGATGCATAGGATTTATCAAGATACACTTAGGCGGACTTGGGCCTTAGTGACAATAAAAGATGCAAGACTAGTTATTTATGTTATATTTCTTTGATTGTCAAGACATTGTAACTCTTTTAATCAATAAAACAATATTTCTATTTCCATGTGTTATGAGACAATGATTCTGTTACAACACTCCCCGACGTTTCCGCCACGTTTTGTTGTTTTACGTGGTCGGGGTGTGACAGAAAAGTTGGTATCAGAGCTCATGGTTATAGGGAATTAGGTTATTAGTAATACTTTGACCTAGTCTATATAACCTTCCTAGGACCCTAACGCGAGTTTACTTGCGTTTAGTCATAAAACAATACTGTCACCTATCCTTAGGCGACAACCACAACAAGAACATAAATTTCAAAACTGGTTTGAAAACTAATCATCTGTTCTAGGATGATTGATTACTAGGTTTTGAACCCTCTATTGTAAGGTTTTGAACCCTCTGTTATAAGGTTTTGAACCCTCTAAGTTTTCAAATCTCGTCAAAGTTTGGGTCGTATAATGTGAACACATGCAAACTGGAAGAGTGAATGCCTGTACCCTGAGTTTTCTGTCGAAGGCTAGAGTGTTCGTACAAATCCGCAGTATCGGACCAGTCACTCTTACCTGGGAACTCTTGAGGTGAGTGTTCACTTATAGGCGAGCATGTCTTTAGTGATACATTAATATGACCCGTTTACTTTGATTTGTCACCGTCTCATTTGTTTGCCTTAGATAACAAACAAATGATCGCAATTTTTATGCATTGCCATCATGTTTTGATTGTCTGATAACCTTTCACTTGTTTCTTCCAATGTCTTTCACTTTCTTCTAGAATGTCTCTTCCTCTCAGCAACGGTCAAATGTCCGAGCAAACAGCCAAATTTGCCCAGCAAATAGGCGAAGTGATTCTGAAGAATGTGGAATTAGGAATTGCCATGTCTCGTCTCAACAATGAAGCCACTCGAGAGTCACCAAAGGGAGCAGAAGTCAAGCCAGCACCACCAGCCAAGAAACCAACTGAGGAATCAAAGACCATGGATGAACGATCCCCTAAGAAGTCAAAGAAGCGAAAGGCTTCTCAGAACTTCGCCATGGTCGCTCACAATGGTAAAGCCGTCCCCAACCAACCCGCTCAACCCCCTGCTAGGAAGCCATACAAAGGAGCTGTTCCTCTGTGCAAACGATGCAACCGTCATCATTCAAACCTCATACCCTGCTCCAAATGTGCCTACTGTGGACGGCGGGGACATTTGGCTAACATATGCCACTTTGCTATCCAAAACAAAGCTGTTATAAACCTTGCTACTGCTTAACCTCCTGCTAGGAAACCTTATGCCGGTACTGCACCAATATGCGACAAATGTAATGGGCATCACCAAGCTCACTTACAATGTCGTCTGTGTGTATCATGTGGGCGAATTGGTCACCTGGCAAGTGCTTGTCGATGTAACCCGAACCAAGGTGGTCCAAATCAACCACAAGCCAATCCTGCTCAAGCTTGCTTTCAGCCTGGATCGTGCTACAACTGTGGCAAGATGGGTCACTTCGTGAATAAATGCCCGAAGCTTGCTAAGGCAAATCCAACCCACGGATGAGCAATTGGCTGATTAGAAGATGTTGTTGTCTTATGCTTTTGTTTCTTCTATTTCTTGTAATGTGAAACAATCTGTTTTGATTATAAATAAATTGTTGTTCACAATTCTGATATACAAGTGAAGTTACATGAGTAAATGGAAATTCTCTATGATACCTGTATTAAGGAACTATGTTCCTTACAAACTACTCTTGTTATTCTCTCTTTCAAATGATCGCTCATGATTCCCTCGAAAATTTTAAGTACTCGTTTCACTCTAAGAAACGAAGTACAGGAAATAAAGCGAAATTATGAGTAATCATGCTTTGTGCACATCTGTGCCTTTGAATCCTTGGTTAAATAACTAAGGGTATTTTCAAATCTCATACCCATTACGTTCTGATTTCTTCAACATGCATAACATAAGTTTTCAAAACAACCTACATGATTTCAAAACATTCTATATATAGTTCGAAAACATTTTTAATATAGTGTATTTACTTAACATAACAAATGCACAAAGCTTTGTCTATGTTTTCAAAAACAACCCTCATGATTTCAAAATATTTCATATAGTTTGAAAACAATTTAAGTAATATATCAAGTGCACGATTTCAAAAGCATCATTCATGTTTTCAAAAACCTTATACATAATTTCAAAATTCATCTTGCATGATTTTAAAACATTTTTATAAATATACTTACCTAATACACCTACTTTATGATTTCAAAAGTATTATGCATAAGGTTTCAAAAACATTGAACACATTTTTTTAGAACCCCATGCATAGTTTTCAAAAATATTTATCCTCATACATTGACTTAACCTTCAAATTCTGCTTCATATGTCGCCTTGACATATCTAGCATCTCAACTTCATAAGCATTTTTACTTCATGTTTTGACTTAAGCACGTCCAGTGCAAGATTTCAAAACATCTTCAACTTCTAAAATCCATATGGGATTTTTTTTATCTCTACAATTAGACCTTTGTGGATTATTATCATACAAATCAGAGTCCTTAATTGGATTCCTTGGGTACTTTAATTCGAACATTTCGATTCCTTATAACCAAAAATCGAATTTTCTTTTTAAAATCTTTCTATCTTTATAGTTAGATTCTTGATAATGTTTAAAGTACCAAATGAAATCCACGGAATGGATTCCTAGTGTGCTTTAAATACATGTACGCAATCAACAAAAGAAATTAACAAATCTTTGTGGTTATACGACTATGTGTTTATGCATCTTGTGTTTTCTTTTATTCATGCTGTGTTTTTGTATACTCTGGATATTCGTTATCCAAATCCTCGTAGAATCTTTCATATCTTCATATGAGGGGTTCGTAGCAGGATATTCAAAATGTACTACCTGAAATCCTTAATGGGCTTCTATGTAATAGTTAAGACCCTTGGATTATATAGTACCACTCCATGATTCATAAGAGACCCTTTTAGGGGTCTAGTAAAAAAGATTGATTCAAAAATCTGGTTAAGAATGACATGTGATGATATAAGCTGAAAAGACTCCTTGGTTGTCTATTAAAATCATTTATTGATTTAATAAAAAGGGACCCTATGGTGGTCTAGTCACACTCATCACAGGTTTGTTCATTTGGTTTTCCCCTACACATTATAAAATAGACTGTGTGAACTATGCAAGGAATTGTCTAATTATGGACGCGTACATAATTATGAAATTCAGTGCACGGAAACCACAGTAAGATTTATTATGTGTAAGAAGCGATAGTGGCAACAATAACGAAATGTGAATAATGTACAGGAGGTATGGTGGACGCACCAATGACGCTTCATATACTTGTATATAAGTATCCCTCTTACAATGCAAGCATGATGTTATTAAAGTTACTAGAATTTCAGGACCCTAACCCATGTTGTTCGATCTTTTCAACTTCATGTTTTAAGCTCTCACAAGTTTCCTCTAAATAAATTTCGGGACGAAATTTCCTGAAGTAGGGGAGACTGTGACACCTGGGTCACTTCAACCATTAAACAAATACCAAACTAATTCAATATTGTATTTCATACTTGGGATTTGTATAAATATGTGTATCATTTACACATATCAATTCTTGTTCGATTTCAGGCTTTAAATCGCTTTTTGGGAGGTTATACGCGCACTGATGCGTAAATATAACCAGTTTAATGTGACAAACACTCCGGAATAGTGAAATAGGCTTAACATACCTTAAATAACCTTTACATAACTTAGAAATAAGTTTTGAAGGCTTTGGTATGGCAAAATCGAGTTAAATCGCTCACAGGGACTAAAGTTGACAAACTGCGAAAGTATGCCAATTTGAACTGTAACAGATATTCCGGAACATGACCATAAGTTAAACATACCATAAATATCCTTTACATAGCTTAGAAATAGGCTTTTAGGGGTTCGGTGTGCTAAAATAAACTTTTGGGTCATTCAGGGACTAAAAGCGTCAAAAAGTGCACAAGTTTGCACTTTGGCGCATAACTTACGTTCTGAATACATTCAGACATCCAAAATTTTATGTAAGCACTAAAATATTTTATTTTAGTGTTTGTCATGAGAAAAATCCATTCGTCACGCAATTTGGATCGTTTTTCGCGCTTATGCGCATTCCGTCGTAATTAAGCGAACATCGCGATCGTACGACCAAACGAACCGACATCCGGGATATTTTTGAGCATGTTTCATGTCCACAATGTTTAGGCATCATTTTAGGGCCTTGAAAATGGCTTAACGAGCCTTAAACATGTCGGAAATGGCCTTAATACACAACGGGGACTGAATTGGAAACTTTGGAAACTGGTTGCTGATCAGAAGGACCTTAGCGTGACACCTAGCCCCCTTGGCGTCACGCGAGGCCCCTTCTGATCAGCAAAATCCATTTTAACAGTTGTTAACAGCTGTTTAGCACTCCCAATCCAATTCCAAGTGTTGTTTCCTGCTTATGGGGGGCCAATTTGATGTACATGAGCTTGCCAACAAGTGTAGGGTTGTGATCAAAGCACGTTATTCGATAAACGATCCTAACGGTCTTGCATATCCTATAAATACCCATCCATCCCAACCCCAAAAACCCACACCTTTGAAATCTGAACTTGCTCTCTAAGTTGTTGTGTTTAACACTTCATACCTGAGTGTGTTCGGATTCAAACCTTCCATTCTTGGACCCTTTGTAAGTGTTCCTTCGTTCTTTTATTCTTTTAGCGTTAAAGTCAAACTTTGTTTGACTTTCTGCATTGACCAGTTTATTGTCAATGCGAAGTTCGTTTGAACTTCATAACGTGAGCGTAATCACGATGGTTATAGTCCCTAGTGACTATACCTACTGATTACCACGTTATCTAGGCTCAGTGACGAGCCGTAGTTTAGGCCAAAATGCGCATTCTTGCGTGTTTTGTAACCAAACTACTCTTAGGTATCAAAACCATTTGTTTTGATACCAAACCTGTTTTCTAAACTTAGTTAAGCATGTTTTAACATGCTTAGCTCGTCACTTTTAGTTTACTGCTTATATAGGGTCGTAAGGTAGGCGATCTAAACAATCGCTTATACTTTCGAACCCGACCCGTTTGGTCGATCATTAGGATCCGACCAAACACATTAGGTGACCATAGTATATAGGGAATAACCTTCCGAGGTTATACCTTATGGTCACGACGTTTAGTTAGTTGTATGATAGGTAGTTTATATGCCTTAGGTAAATTACCAAAATACCCCTTTGACGCCAAAATTCATTTTGAACATATGTAACGTAACTTTTGACATCTAAACTGATCTGACAACAATATTAGACATGTTAAGGCATATATTACTTGTCATAGGACTAGTTAAGCAGTCCGAACGCGTTTCACGCGAACGACGCGTTAAAGTAGCATAAGCTACCTAAACGGGTCGTAATGGGTCGTAAGCACTTAGGTTAGGTTTCATTTAGTATGTAGGCTTTGTTAAACCATATTACATGAGTTCTCATACTCATTTGGTTTACAAGCCCTCATTCTATCCGATCTTCCGATTTAGGTCCGGTATATTAACATAGTTACATATATTAGGTGCCGTTGGATATCCGTGATCTCTAGCTTTGTTTGGTTGTTATTCAAGGACTAGTAAGCAATCTCAAGTGAGTACATAGACCCCTCTTTTACTGTTTTTCCAAACATTTTGGGGTGAAACACATGTGCCTACTTGTTACTTTCGTGCTTTTCATGCTTTCATATCATATGCTTGTTATGTTCATTAGTACATGATTTCATTACATTTTATGCTATGTATGCCCATTGTGTGCATATTTAGTACATCATTTTACATTACATTTTATGCTATGTATGCCCATTGTGTGCATATTTAGTACATCATTTTACATTACATTTTATGCTATGTATGCCCATTGTGTGCATATTTAGTACATTGTTTTACGTTACATTTTATGCTATGTATGCCCATTGTGTGCGTACTTAATACATTTATTCATCACATGCTTACATTTTGGTATGACATTTGGTTTGTTTAAATAAGACAATGTACATTCATTAACACCGATCATGCCGCTCGTTAGTAGGTAATGGTACCATAGGACTTGACAACTCCCGTTCCTGAACCCTAGGTTTGTTTGGGTGGAAGGAATGACCGAATTCGATAAACATAACAACAAGATAGACCTTTAAATTCGTTTAGGGGTTTATCGCCACAGTCACAAGGCTTGGATGTATGAATTTTTACAATACCGCATAGATGTTTATATCAGTATAGCATGCATTTATTACACAAAACATAACTTTGATTTAAACCATGTTTTACTTCAATACCTTGTTTTTGTGCATTTTACATATGGTGTAGTTGATATATTTCACTTACCATACATAAACATTTTGACATTGATATACACAATTCATGGTTTACATTAGACATAAACATTTTGACAATTGATTATACATAAACATTTTACTTCGGTGGTTTGGTTTGGGTAAGTGATTTAAGTAACGAGGCGTGTGTAATACGATACAAGTATGGTGGATACGCCGCTGGTACTTCCTATATATAAGTGCTTGTATGGTATTACATATCGTAGCGTTATTTGAATCATTTCAATTTAAGACATTTAACATTTTATACAAATAACATACTTTTCACAAGACATTGTTTTACTAAACAACTTATCTTATACAAACTCATTTTACTTGGTTATTCATTTAACCATACATTATTCTCTTACTTATACATATCATCTGATCTTATTGCTTTTCAAATGATTTACAAAACAAAGCAAATTACAAGGTTCATAACTAAACATTTTCTTAAACATAAGTCATGAATTCTATTTTCACAAAACCTATGTATCTCACAGGCATTTTTATGCTGACGTACCTATTTTCACATGTGTTTCAGGATATGATGCATAGGATTTATCAAGATACACTTAGGCGGACTTGGGCCTTAGTGACAATAAAAGATGCAAGACTAGTTATTTATGTTATATTTCTTTGATTGTCAAGACATTGTAACTCTTTTAATCAATAAAACAATATTTCAATTTCCATGTGTTATGAGATAATGATTTTGTTACAACACTCCCGACGTTTCCGCCACGTTTTGTTGTTTTACGTGGTCGGGGTGTGACAGCTATATTCTATATCAACGAGATCATGGAGTTGGAGAAAGGGGTTAGAGAAATTGCACAAGAACTCTCAAGACACTCACACCCGCTCCGCCACCACCGCTCGATCGTCGCCAGCCACCACCGCCACCTCTCCGCCGCCACACCGCAACTATCTCGACTTATACCCACGTTTCGTTAGTTCACTAGTGTAACTCTCCGCAATTTCGTACTTTCCTTCTTTAGAAAGACGTAATCATATTTCTACTATTGGAAACTTGCATTTGTATTCGTTCCCAACATTATAATCCAAGACTTTGATCATAATGAAATTCCATACTGTACACATATGTGTCATACATGCAATCAATCATTAATTATGTGTTCACTTACAAACCGATACTTGTTATACATTCAAAATGTCATCCACACATTCACGATACGCAACTTATGCATATTTACGCGTTCCATACTCGAAAACATGATAAATTGTGAGGTTATAGCATAAAATGGTAAACAAACAAAAGTTCAGGGGCTAAAGTTCAATAAAACAAAGCTGATTGGTTAAACACAGTGCAGCGTCACGCAAAGCTCTCCCTTATCGGCTTCGCGCGACGCCAAGCCCCTTAATCCGCATCAAGTTGTTTCAAGGCTGTGGATTAGTCACCTTTTTCCACCTTTCACCTTCCCCAATAACCTTATAACTCCATTAAACACCAAACCCTACTTCACCATTATAAAACCAAGCCTCCATTACCTCATTTGCACTTTTCCAACTCTCTAAACACTCTATAATTAGCTGAATTGCAAGTGAAAACAGAATTCTCCTAACTCCAAGAGTGAGCTTTCATCTCACTTTCCTTCAACTTTCTTCACTTCTTCTTCTTCGTGAAAGCTTGGAACACCTCTAGGAGTGTTTCCACAAGTTTACCATGGTAAACTAAGGAGAAACATCACCATTTTGAGGTCCAATTTTCAGTTTTGGAGAAGAACTTTACTTAAACTTTACTAAACTTAACTTTCTTGTAAGAATCATGCACCTATCTTGCTTCTAACCAAACCTATGGTTGTGGGGCCTGATTAGTGTTGATTCCCAGGAGTTTAGAGGTCCAAGAACCTTCTAAACTTTCTATTTTGATAAGGTTCCAAGTAACCTTCAAGTGTGTGACCATCCAAGCTCACCATTTGTAAGACCTGTCTCATAAAATTTAGATTTTTATATTAAATAACACATTTTAAACAAAATGCATCATTCCAAAAACTTAGTTATGATAATAAGCTTACATGGTTATAGTATTCTAGTTAACTACCCAACTAGTGTAAAACATTCAAAACGCTAAGTTAAGTGTTTACAAGATTAACATTTTCTAAACAAATTAGATTAACGCGGAAGCTTCAAAATGTTGTGTTCGGTTCTTGAAATCTTGCTTGATCGCCATCCGGAGTAACCCCAACTTCACCTAATGTTAAAACCATCCTAAATGTTAGTTTTGACAATATATAAACAAATATATCAAAGTTCTAATACCAAACAATGAAAATAAAAATAAAATTCTGGAAATGGGTCTCTCGCACCACACGAGAGACACCCTTTAATCTTTCACGGGCCGCGAGCGGCCCCGCGTGTCGCGCCAGGATTGATGCTCCCCGTCGCGTGCCGCGGGGGAGTCAATTTCCAACAGGTGCAGGTTCTGATCCTGCATTTCTGCCCAGCATCAATTTTTCTAAAAAGTCAACTTCAAATGATCATAACTTTTTATCTATTGGTCCGTTTTAGGTGATTCCTTTTCCTACGCGTCCGTAATTTGAATACCAATGCGTCCATAATTTTTATATTGTCAAAAGTTCGGTTTATGGACCGAAAGCCTATGAGTCCCCTTTTTATTTATTCGACCCGCTTAGTTTTGCAACAAACTTTTTACTACTTTTAATTTATGACCTCTAGACATATTTACCCATTCCCTGGGCTTGTGATCCTTGGCGTATCATTACCATTCCATGGTTTTACGCTCTCATGATCCACAATCACCAAGTGACGTTCAATTCACTTCCATATTACCTACTTAACATTTGTTTGACCCGTTTGGTTGACTAATGGAATCCACCATTTCAGTCACAACCAAACATACCCTAACCAATCATTGACCCGTTTAATTATTTAGTGAACTTCGTCACTTCTACCAAATACTACATTTCTCGTAACATAATTTCAAGCAACTAAAATTCAAATCCAACTTAATGTAACAAAACCAAGGTTACATACCTTCAAAGTTTTCCCTTCAAGCGTGTATCACTACCGGCTTGTCCACTTGACGTCTCGGTTTCCATGCCTATAGAGTTCAACCACAAACGTTTAGAACTCCTTTTTGTGATTCAAAACACATAATTTGCCAAACTAATCAAATATGTGTTTTTGGTCCGATTTTCAACATTCAAATTTTCTTTTAGGCGTTTTAACAAACACCTTATTGGCATCGTTTTATAGAATTCATTATCAAGCTCATGACTAACTAACTGGCCAAATTTAAACAATTTTTGCAAGTTCATTATATCTAATTTGCCTAATAACATCTAAATTCACTTCAAGTGATTCAATAACACTTGTTTTACAATCAGATTCTTAGTGTTCATATCATTCCACTAAAACCCATTTTACACTTAGATGGGTGATCATGAATTTCACCAATATAAGCATCAATTCAACAAACTAATGACTAGGGTTTGCTCCTACACATAAATTCATCCCTAATTCCGTTCAAACTTTGATCATGTAAGCTAAAATTTTGATTCTATACTTTCACCTAGAACTCAAGGTGAAACTAAATAGCAAAATTAGGCATACCTTATGATCCTTTCACGAAGGTGATCACTATTCTAAGTTTGGATTTCGATTTGTAGTCGATTTACCCTTTCAATTTGGTGAAAATGCAAGAACTAGGGTTCAAGAGGGAGCTCTTGGTCGCCCCCTATTTTTCTTCGATCCAGACACACACACCAAGTGTGTGTTTTGGATTTCTTAGTTTTTATTTTATTAATCTATTTTCAATTTTAACACTTTTGACCCCCATACTATTCTCAAGTTTTATTTTAGATACTTTAACCAAATTTCTTTGTTACGACTAGACTTGTGATTAACTAGGTTATTTATTTCTAGTTAGTTTATTTTCGTTTATTACATACTTTAAATTTCAATATGAAGTTTATATTTTCGGGGTGTTACAAGTCCACCCTCCTTAAAAAGGGTTTCGTCCTTGAAACCGGAATACGTACCGAATAATGTTGGGTAGAGACGTTGCATCTCCTCTTCGGATTCCCATGTAGTATCCGATCCCTTTATATGCTCCCACTTGACCTTTATTTGGTTAATTTTCTTGTTTCGTAAACCTTTAACTTTTCGATCTAGGATTTCAATCGGCCTCACCAGATAATTAAGGCTATTATCCACTTCGATGTCGTCGTAGTGAATATAAGTCGTTTCTTCGGTTAGACACTTTCGGAGTTGTGACACGTGAAACGTGCTGTGGATTCTGCTCAATTCTTCCAGTAGTTCAAGGCGATATGCTACCTTACCAACCCATTTGATGATTTTAAACGGCCCAATAAATCTCGGGCTTAACTTTCCTCTTTTTCTGAACCGGATAACGCCCTTCCACAGGGATACTTTGAGCATAACTCTGTCACCAACCTGAAATTCGATTGGTCTTCGTCTTTTGTCAGCATACGACTTTTGTCTATCTCGAGCCGTTTTCAGGTGAGCTCGAACCATATCAATTTTCTCGTTAGTGGCTCGAACTATATCTTTATGGGCGAGTTCACGCGGACTCACCTCACCCCAACACACCGGGGTTCTACACTTTCTACCGTAAAGCATCTCGCACGGAGCTATGCCGATACTGGCATGGTAACTGTTGTTATATGAGAATTCGGCTAACGGTAAGTAGACATCCCAACTACCCCCGAAATCAATGATACACGCCCGTAGCATGTCCTCCAATGTTTGTATCGTTCTCTCGCTCTGTCCATCCGTTTGAGGACGGTAAGCGGTGCTAATGAACAGTTTCGTTCCCATTTGCTCTTGGAAGTCTCGCCAAAAGTTTGAAGTAAACCGGGTATCCCTATCGGACACAATGGATACCGGTACCCCGTGGCGTGCCACTATTTCATTAGTATACACTTGTCACACCCCGATATTTACAGCTCAGCCTGGTGGGGAATATCGTGACGTAAGATTGATATTGTCATAGTCAAACATACACAGAATAGCACAGCAAAAGTCTTGGAATATAAAATATTATTACAAACCCAATTGTCAGAAAATACTGAAAAGATAATTACGTTCGAGCTTGTAATATTAAATCCACAGGAGGATCTAATCAATTACACAACATGTTCCACTGACATAAGGCATTACGGACATGCAAGATCCTCTACTTAACGCCCAGAAGCTTCCAGCCCATTACATGTAGTACCTGTCACTTAGTCTTTTGAAAATACGTCAGTTTACACTGGTAAATACAATTAACCGACTCTTTTGAAAACATTTATGAAATTGGTTTAGATGCACAAGGCACAAATATTCTTTTATAACTTGGGACAATTATATAAAATAATCTTGTATGCAGATTCACATGTTTGTCGTACGTTCAGGGCCCGGGATAGAAGTCGAGACAAGATTAATAGACACACCACTAGTGTAAGCCCACAAAAAGTTATCCTCACGAGTGGGATACCATTTTACATACACAACTGTCAGGTGTATGCCTACACCCCGTGCTTAAGTCGTGGTCATTTCAAATGAATGAGCCGAGGATATCCAGGACACGGTCATTAACCCCCAAATGCTTAGATCAAACAAAACAGATTAAAACGGGTTATCTCAATTATTTAACCACTAATCGATTAAATATTCAATACCCGACCAAGTGGTAATAATTTACCGTATCCCAAGCCCGTATAAGGGAAAATAAGTTAAAAGTATTTACCTGAGTTAAAATGTAAATTATACTCAGCCGTATATTCTAATCAGCAAGTGTAGGTAGCTTTTACTGGGCTTCTAATCTGGAACGAAGGTTTTTGTTGGTGCACTACATCTGTCGACTTCGTCTTGTATCGAGTCTTACACTAGTTAGAATAGTTCAGGGCACGTAGAATGAGAAAATGTGTTAGAGATGAGAAGATTTCGCTTGAACATATATATGTTGAAGGGTTTTCGCTTGAAGCATCTCAAGCGAAATCATTACATCAGATTTCGCTTGAGTCATGCTGATGTCCATCCCAAGCGAAATCCTTATAGTCTATATATAGGAGTTCAAGTTCAAGCGAAATAAGAGAGTAACATTTATGTGATTTCCATACCGAGGTGCTGTCGATGTGAGAACTGATTGTAATTGCGTTCATATCAATACAAATCAGTGTTAAAGTGAAGATTCAGCTGTTTTTAGGTCAAATACTTGTTTTCCGCACCTGTATTTGATGGAATTCCTCTGAACTGACTCGTTTAGGTCGCAAACACGATCCCTACAATTGGTATCAGAGCCCGGGTGAGGAGTTCTGTAGATATCAGCTGAAATTTATCACGTTCTCTTACTTCTACACTTTCTTTCATCAGTTCAGAAATTTTTCTCGGTCAAAAACTGTTCAATTTCTCACGAATTGTTTATAAGTACAAGATAACAAACCCTTGAAAGTTTCATAGCAAAATTCGACCTAAAAGTGATTAAAATTGACATCCGTATGGATTTCGCTTGAACGGATCAGATTGAAGTGAATTTCGCTTGAAATTCTACTAACATTTCGCTTCAGGGTTCTCATTTCAGACGTTTTCGCTTGAATTATTTCGCTTCAGAGATTATCTAGTTTCGCTTCAAGGTTTTCGCTTCAGGGTTCTCTCTTCAGAAAGTTTCGCTTGAATGATTTCGCTTAAAAGATTTGTTAGTTTCGCTTCAACCAGTTTGACAGATAATTTCGTTTGAAGAAAGTTCAGTTGACCAGTTCGCTTGAAAGACACAAAGTTACTATTTCGCTTGAAAGAATCTGTTATTAAAAATCGTGCTATTGAAACATGGATAACGATTTTCACAACGCGTTTGCAACATCGTCTAGTTCATCTTCCATTGCTCAGAACATGAATTCAGAAAATGAAACGGGGACTACTCAGAAACCCCCGAAGCTAATGAGTATTGAGGAATACTATGGATGGAAAGATCGGTTCGAAAACTGGGTGCAAGCAAATCATCTAAGATCATGGGAATGTATTCTGAAAAAGTATATGCTACCACGTACTGAAATGGAGACAGTAAAACAACTTTCAGAGTTTGGTAATGAAGAACGGGAAATGTATCGAGCTGAAAAAATGATGATCAGTTTGCTTCAACAAGCTATCAAAGAAGACATCTTTATACTACTTCAACATGACAAAACATCAAAGTCAATCTGGGATGCTTTGAAAGTCAAGGTTGAAGGTAGTGCAAACATGATTAAAAGCAAAAAGGCTTTGCTTAAAAAGGAGTTTGACTTGTTCACAAGTTTGCCCGGAGAAGATACGAAGAAACTCATTGAACGATATTGTCACTTAGTACGAACAATGTCGATGATGAACATCAACAAAGAAAATGAGGAATGGGTGGATAAGCTAGCTGATGCATTACCTCAGAAAGAGTGGGGAACTTATTTGATGATACTGAAGAATACCGGAGTTTATGACGGGTTGTCAATCTCTCAGTTCATTGAAAAGATTGAAAGTCAGGATTTGGAACAGCAGAAGATCGCAAGGATGAATAATCCAAGTGGTCAACAAGATGTAAAGATGTATTACAAGGGTAGTGTTCCGACTCCAGAAGCTGAGAGAAGCCCGAAAATTCAGACTGCTTATAGTGTTGGGGATTCTACAGAAAAGACTGATCAAAACTCAAACAAAAGCAACAGTGGTTTCTCATTGTATCCAAGTGTAAATCCGAAAAGCTCATCAGAAAGCTTTCAGTCTCAAAGCACAAAGATGGGAAATGGTTGTGTGATTCAATGCAATATAGCTCTAAATCTTCCAGAAGGTCAAAGTTTTTCTGAAGACATTGCGAAAGATCATATGGCATTACTTGGTTCCGTGCTTATCTCATATGAAGGTTTAGTGGCTGGTCGAATTGGAAATCCTATGCTTACCAAAGAGGATTACGACCAAATAGATGCCGAAGAGATGGAACTAATGGATATCAAATGGTGTCTTGCAAGTGTTCTTAGACGTGCTGAGAAGTTCAAAACAATCACTAGGAGAAATGATTTTCTTGATGCTTGTGTTTCTACTTTAGGTTTTGATAAATCTAAAGTTACTTGTTTCAGGTGCAGGGAAAAAGGTCATTTTAAGCGGGAGTGCAAGAACAGAGAAGTTAGTGGTGCTCAGAATCCATTTGGAAAAGATGACTACTACCGGAAAGCCATTTATCAGCAAGTTGGTCAGACACAAGACTCACAGACGGCTCATGGTAGAAAGATTGAAGATTCAAAGAAAGGATGTTTGGTAGATTTCAACTGGAGCAACTACATTTCTTCTAATAGCACAGCATGTTTAGTAGACCAAAATGATGAACAACTACCTGAAGGTTTCAGCTGGGATATGTTTGTTGATGAAAAGGGGGATTTCAAAGCTTTCATTGCAAAGATTGTTAGAGAACCAGATTTGTTTGCTACTTGGATGAGATCAATTGGTGAAACAGTGAAAGAACAATCGATTACATCTGAAGAAAGTTCAGAAAGTGCTGATGCTGAATCATTAAGTACAGATGAGAGTGTGCAAAATGAGGATACTTCAGAAAAAGAAGTTGTTTTTGATCAAACACCATCTGATTCTGGTATTTCAGATGCTGATTCTGAAAAATCTGTAGAGTTTGATCAAACACCGATTGAGAGTAGCAGTGATGATGAGGAAGAGAAACATATTAATATTGCTAAAAATCATCTTTCTCCTGAAAGTTTTCATTTCTATTTTGCAGATCGCATGGAGAAGCTGAAGGAGAAACAAGCTGCAAAAGAACAACAACAGAATGAGGAAGTTAAAATTATTGTTGAAGAAGAGGTAACTGTTAAAGAAAAAGTAATTGAAGTGGTAAAAACAATCGAGATTGAGAAGATTGTTGAAGTTGAAAAGCCTTGCAAGAAATGTTTGGAAATTTGCAAGAGTTGTGAAGAAAAAGATGTGATTCTGTTTGATAGAGAAAGACTGATAGAAAAGTTACTATCTGACATTAGCTATGTGAAAGAATCTTATAGCGTATTGAACAGAACAGTGACAGGTCTTCAAACAACGAACTCTGAAAGAGAAAAGGCTTTAACGATGACGAATTCTACGTTGATGACAAAGCAAAAGGCAATTAATCATTACATCGAAGAAAATGCTAATCTAAAGCAAGAGTTGGAGAAAGAAAAGATCGAGAATGAAAGGATCAGAAGGTTATTACTGAGTTATTCTTGTTCTGATTATGTTATTGATCGAGTTTATCCTACTGTTGCAGGTTTTGAAGCATTTCAGGATGAGAAGCAAAAGAATGAGACTGGTAAGAAATCGACTGTTAAATACAACAAGTGTCCGCCTCCTATCTGGGAAGGGTATTCTCCTAGAAAACCGAATGAGGAGCAAGTCGAAAAAGCAGTCAATATAAAGTTAAAATCTGAGACAACTGATGTTTTACCAGATAACATTGACATCACGTTTACATCGTCTGATACGGATCATGAGTCTGAGTTAATCAAAAAGGTGGTCGATCAGGTGTTGGATACTGAGGAGGTGTCTGAGTCAAAGTCTGAGTCTGGGTGTTCAAGTTCGTCAGTCAACAGTTCAAAGTTGTCGGAAAAACGGTCTTACAGTAAAGAATTTTTGCTATCAAAGGCAAATTTGGATGATGAAACATTTGAAGTTGCATACACTTTAAATGATTCAGACAAATTATACTCTGACAAAGAATTTCCTATTAGAAGTGTTCATTTTGATATGATCAAAAAGGTTTTTAAAATGACAGAAATTAATTTTTCTGAACTTAAAGATTTAAAATTTACTGAAAAACTTAAAAAATACACTTCAAGAGTTCAACAAAGGTTAAACAAGAAAAAAGGGAAAGAGTATTACAATTCTGGTTCTAGTTTTCAAAAGAAAACAAACCAAAATTGTAGTTACAAAAAGAAAGGTCTTGGTTTTAATTCATCTGAAAACTCTAGAAATGAAAAATATGTTAGAGATTTTAAAACAAAATTGACATATGTTGCAGAAAAAACTATGAAGAGGAGTCAAATAGCTTATTCTGGAGAAAATCAAATCAGGAGTTCCTTGCTGAAAGAAAAAGAACAGGAACTGGAGTTTTTCATCCAATTGGAGTTTTTCAAACAAAAGACACAAGAACTTGTTTTCAATGCCAAGTTGTTGGACACATCGCTCACAATTGTCCAAACAAAGTCAACAAAAAACAGGGAGTATCTGAAAAACTTAAAGAAAAAGTGGTTGAAAAGAATGAAGCACTAACTACAAACTTCAAAAATTTTGATAATTCAAAGAATGAAGTTGGTGAAAATTCTAAAAGATTGTACAAAAAGAGTGCAAAAGACAATCAAAAATGGATTGTTAAAAGATCAGATGTACAATCTGGCGATGAATCTGATTCCACAAAATCAGATGAGCCACAAGTTGAAAAAAAAGATTCAGTGAATGATGTTGACATTCCATCACTGAACTTTGAAGAAGTTAAACACATGGTTGGTAAAGTGGAAATTTCAAATCAATTTTATTCTGATGAAAAGGAATTTGATATTGAGAAAGCATTTAATGGAAATGTTAGAAAAATATTCAAAAAAATGCTTGATGGGAAAGTAAAGGGGGTTAAAGATTTTTATGCAACTAAAAAGGCAACTTACAACCCTACTGCTCAAGAATTGGAAGCCACTAAGTCTGAGAAGACTTGGGTGGAAGTTTGTTTCCCATGATAGTCTAAGGACTATGCCGGAGATCCCAAGTTTATATCGTGGATCAGGAATCGGCATCTTTCTAATGTTTGAAGTTTTTGGTTGAAAGATTTTGATAGTGTTTGGATGTTTACAGGTTGTATGACTACGCCGGAGCTTCCAGGTTGGTAAGTGCGAAGCAGGAATCGGCATTTTGATTGGTAAAATGGTGATGTAGACGTAACATTCCTACAAGTGGTATTGTGTTTTACATGTGGTAATTTTTACAATTGGTATAGAAGGTGCATACATGCAAGTGGTAAATCAAGGACATTAATTTGTATTTGATTTGCTACAAGTGGTTAAGAATAGACAATGTGATGAACCATACCCCGAATCTACAAATGATTATATCATCAAAACTTATTTTCCGGAAAAATCATTTTGATTAAAACAAACTTAAGTGTTTTGAAATCTAAATGAGAAAATAGTTTTGTGATAGGGGAAGTTCTGATTGTTTATGCCGAGTGAATGGCGATTTGATGCGATTTGATATCAGTTGTCAAGTTTTTGTACAGTTTGTATGTTTTAATTGTGTCAAGAGTCTTAGTTTTCAAATTTCCTAAAATGTGGTTGCATTTTAGGGGGAGTAGTAATTTCAGAAAATCCAAAAACATTTGAAAATTTGAAAAAGACAAAAACATGTTAAAATTCAAAAATGAGTTTCGTTGTGAATAGAGGAAATGATAGTACATCAGTGGACAATCACAACATGCTAAAGAATTTGGAAAGAAAAATGTGATAAACAATCTTACTGCGGATATGTCAGTAGGTTTTTGCACATTTAGTAGATTGTGACGAGATATAAACCTAAAATTCAAACTTGCTTATTCTGTGGGTAACAAAACTGCTTGGATATATAGGTAACCCCTGAAATCTTGTTTGAAAGGTCCCTTATTCTGAGATACTAGGTCTTTATGCTCAGTGATATCTGGGGTATTATCCCGGGACTTCTGCTGAAAGAAATTTCTGACCTAGTCCCCGGATAATGCTTTCTGCAAATGCTTGAAACATAGCATCGCCCTCAGCAAGCTGATGAAACAATAAAATTGATAGTCGCTGCTGTTGTAATGCAAAAGATCCTCTAAAGGGGACACACCAAAAGTCGAAGCCGTCATCTCTCTGCGTATCGAAAGATCGACCTGAGCTCTCACGGCCCTCGTACTATAATTTATTCCCTTGACAGATATCATCTGTGGTATACTCACCTGTAAGACTGAATATTGGGATCTGGATACGGGAGTATATTCAAGTAGTGGGACACACGAATAAGTTCAAGTGTTTAAAACATTAATCTCGTATCTCGGAACAGTTGAACTTTGTGTGAAAATTTAAGTGGACAAATATACTGACAATCTAGGTAAATTGTTTAGATCTTAATATGAAATGAAGCTTAACGGTGTTAGTGATTTGTCTCAGAAACTGATATGATCCTCTTGCACAAACTCACAAAAATATTGTTTGTAAATATTTCTTTATTGCATTCCATTATAATCAAAAATTACAAAAAGATTTTAGTGTGTTTTAGCATAATTTTTTTTAAAAAATCAAAAAGATTTTCGACAACTGATATTGGAAAGCTGATTGTCAAAATTTCTAGTGCTAAACATGATGATTTGGGTGTGAGGGGGAGTGAATCTTAAAATGTCAAAAGGTTTGTTAAAATCCTACAATTGGTATTTTTTTAAAAAAAACCTACATTTGGTTCATCATTGGTTTGTGATATGAGAGAGTTATCTGATTATATCAGATTGTTGGTGCATTTAAATTGTTAAATTTAGAAAATTTATTTCTGGGTTAAGATTGTTACAGGTGAGCCAGGTTAATTCATTCAAAGCCTACGAAAGTCAGACTCTGATCATGAATCTAAAGTTTGCTAGCTGCTGATGCTGATGAACTTAAGGAATCAAGAGATCTGATCAAGAGAATTAGTTTCAACAACATCTGAAAGCCAGGTTACAATACCTGAGGACTTTGAGAAGTTAGATGAGAACCAGGCAATGATCTTGTAGACAAAATTTGAGTCAGGCATCGATCCTAAAGCAGATGTTGCTGAAGAACAGATGAATGCCAGCAAATCGTGAGGGGGAGTCTGAAGATTTTTGAGAAGAAGATAGAGAGAGAAAAGCCCAGAGACTGATCAAGACTGAAGGTGTAAAGACACAGCATTATTGTGACTCGATAGTCGACTCGTCAACATCTGAGGGGGAGTCTGTTGGTGCACTACATCTGTCGACTTCGTCTTGTATCGAGTCTTACACTAGTTAGAATAGTTCAGGGCATGTAGAATGAGAAAATGTGTTAGAGATGAGAAGATTTCGCTTGAACATATATATGTTGAAGGGTTTTCGCTTGAAGCATCTCAAGCGAAATCATTACATCAGATTTCGCTTGAGTCATGCTGATGTCCATCCCAAGCGAAATCCTTATAGTCTATATATAGGAGTTCAAGTTCAAGCGAAATAAGAGAGTAACATTTATGTGATTTCCATACCGAGGTGCTGCCGGTGTGAGAACTGATTGTAATTGCGTTCATATCAATACAAATCAGTGTTAAAGTGAAGATTCAGCTGTTTTTAGGTCAAATACTTGTTTTCCGCACCTGTATTTGATGGAATTCCTCTGAACCGACTCGTTTAGGTCGCAAACACGATCCCTACAGTTTTAATAACCTATTAGATTCCTAACAGGTCTTATTCAAGTTGTAACTTAGACCGGTTAGTTTTAAAGAAAAGTTTACGGTACGAAACGCGAGAATAAGCGATGACCGGAGTAGAATGAGATTTAGACCCAACAAGTAAGAAGACTTGTATAAAATGGGTAAACTAAATGCATTATGGATTTTGAAATAAAAATGATAAGTTTTGACCCGTTTCAGCTAATTTATGCAAACTAGTTACATAAACTGTACCGAACGCGCATAAGCATAACGGGTAACCGGATTTGACAAGTACAAGTTCCATAAATTATTATGCTTAAAATATGTTGTGATATCAGTAGGATATCTTAAATTATGCCCAAAACGAATTTAAAACCAATTTAAGCCCTGTAGGGGCATTTTGGTCATTTTAAAGTTTATAAAAGAGGTTAAATAGCAAACTGAGGTTTTGGTCTAAAATAATCAGTAAAAATAATTATTTTATCATGTTACATCAGTAAAATATCATACATATGTGAGGGTTACCATTTATGGCCAAACTATGCACCGGAGGGGCATTTTGGTCATTTCACATATGTTTTAAGGACCAAATTGGAAATCTGAGTTCAAGACTTATACTTACTATTAAGATATTAAAATTTATTTATGAAATCAGTAAGTATCATGTCTTAGGTGCTAAATATGGTTTTAAATCATACTATGCACCTAATTCGCATAAAAGTCGGTATTTGACGATATTTAAGATGTTTATAAAATTCTGAGATTTTTATCAGACTTGAATGTTTAAGATATTCTATTTAATTTATAACATCAGTAGGAAAAGGTTTGACATGTAAATGATGTGTAAAACTCATTTTATTAATGAAAAGGGCATTATCGTCAATTACCGAGTTCATACAAGAACTCTATGTTATGGTCAGTACAAAATTTGACAAAAATTTCCAAAATTCCCTAAAAATTATATCAAAATAGTAGGTAATGAGTTTGGTGCCAAAATTTGGGTTTAAATATGATTTATGCTAAAAATGTCATTTAATTAACAAAAAGTTTCATTTTACGCTATCTTGCATAACTTTTGTTTGGGACCAGAAACTGATGTCAAATTTTATAGACACACTTATATATCAGTAATAAAGCTTTTTCTCCTCTCACATTTTCAAAAATCTCGTTTTTATAATATAAGGGAATAATAGTCAACTTTTAAGCAAATAACGGAACATGCAATGTACTATGATTTCTAAGGGACCATGAAGTATAACCTCAGAGGGTTATTCTAACATATTACATGGTCACAAAGGAACCCTAAGGCATAACTAAACTAAGCTAATTCGGGTCAGAACTGAAAGTCAAAGCAAAAGTCTACTTTGACTTTTGCGACTTTCGGTTGCGAACCGAGCCTAATACTTAGAATTGTCGGGTTGAACATGTCTAAACATGTTCTTATGTTAATTACCAAATTATTTAAGTGATAAAACATATTTTATATCTTCTACATTATCAGTTATGAATTATTTTATAAAAACTGACTCGTTTGACTTTTCTGTTCATTACTTTGACACGACAATTGACTAAGTAAACGTGATAATTAGGAGTTTCTCTTTTGAGGGATTATCAGCTACTTAATTACCAACACATAGCCACTTTCAATTCGAATAATGACTGGATCGTTAGTGATTAATCACAAAGTTAAAGTATCATTACGATATCTTTGACTTTCAGTCTTTAACTAATAAAAACTTAACTACATGAGCTAAGAACGCTTACAAGGGTCCTTAGCACGAAGATTAAACTTAAGAGAGCTTCCTTAATACTTAGGATTCTCCAGAGAATCCTCCAAAGCTTGAGAAATTGATATAATATGAAATTTGAATTGTGCAAGTGAGAATGCTGCCCAAATATGTTTATTTGCATCGAAACTCCACGGAATCTTTATCCGACAATTCTGAGAATATAAAAAGATTCTACAAAGCCTTGCAATCGTCAAAAGGTCATTCAGAGGTATGAATTAACATGTTGACACTTTTAACCCCCGTGGTTTGTAAATTTTTGGTTTTAAGCACAAACGGCTTCTTGTGTCCGTCAATTTATTCAATAAAGAATACGAACATCATATGAGGTCAATCAGAGGCACAAGTTTGCCATGTTGATATTTTTGGTCCTTCCACAATCATAGTTTTCTTTTTTGATTAAATTAGTCCCTCATAGTCAACGCTTGACTTTATTAGGGTTTAGAACACGTGTCAACGCATCATTGGTCGAAATTTTACGAGGTGTTACATCCTCACCCCCTTAAAAGAAATCTCTACCTCGAGATTTGCTCAAAAGATGGAAGTACTTTCTGTCGTATAATGGAGTTAACCTCCACAACATATTTGGGGCCTCTACGGGCACTCCAGTTGACCTTTACAACAGGTGCATGCTTTCTTTCAGAGCTTCTAAACCGGTCGTTCCTTAATCGATAGTGGTTTCTCCACAAACTATAAGTTTTTCATTAATCTGAACATCATTATGTGACAATGCTATTGACTTATTGTCTAACCATATCTTTAAATCACATGTGGGGAACACATTGTGAATTCCACCAAGCTCCTTAGATAAGTTTTAGCTTATAAGCTACTGATCCTGACGTATTCGATTTTCTCGAATGGTCCTGTTTATCTAGAGCTTAACTTGCCCATTTCGTCAAAATGCAGCACACCTTTCTAAGGTGGTGCTTTTCGTTGAATCTTGTTCCTTATTAAGAACTTAAGAGGTTTGTGACTCTTATTAATATTGATCTTCTGCCAATTACTGGCAGACTTCAAATGATCAGGGATTCGTACGATCTTATCCATTGTCTCCAGGGCAATTTTAGGTCCTGATAAATGGGACTTACCAAACTTCTATCCATCAAACGGACGTTTGACAATCTATCTATACAAGGTCTCCAAAGGAGCATACTTGATGCTTATATACTAACTATTATTTATGGAAAGCTTAATTTAAGTGAGATAATCATTCCAATTACTGCTTACTCCAATCTTTAAAATAGCTAACCTCACGGTTAGTCGAACAAATCGACGATCCTGGGCAGCTGATGGCGATTCTTAATTGTTGCCTAAATAGGGTTGCGGTAATCAAGGCATAAGCATAATGAACCGTCTTTCTTAATTATAATACCAGAGCTCTCAGAATGATGAGTTAGGCTTTATGAACCTTTCTCTTAATACTCATTTCATTGGGTTTCAATCCTTTTATTACTGTTGGTACTTAACCGATATGGAGATTTTTCAATAGATGCAACCCTAAGTGGGATATTATCTTAACTCTACTTGACTCCCAAGAGGTAAACAGGGTAGTTCTTCTAAGAGGACAATCGAGATTCACAGAGATGACATGAATATTCTAAATCTCAGGCTTTAGTTCATCTATCGATACCCGTGTCATATAAATGACACATTTTCTTTACGAATGCATGGTTGCCTTATTTAGTGACACTTACTTGGACATTTCTATACTGGATATCTTCTTTGAATACCATTAGTTGACTTTTGTACAATATGACTAATGGGATATCTCAATGGTTCCATGCATTAAACCTCCATACTGATCAGGCATGGAAGCAATCTATGGGACACACTAAGATACACCAATCCTCATATGGCGCTTTTATCATACAGTCTGGCATTCGCAGTTGATAGAAATCAATGAGGTAACAAAATAAAATAACATATATTGTCGTACTCAATCTGGAGAAAGAGTACTTTAGATTTTGCGGATGAAGATTATTCGACGAGAATAGAAGAAATGGTTCCGATGATTTTCATCGGTAAATTTACCTTATACTTAATATCCGGAGTTCTTATGGGAAAAATTTCTAAAATTTTGCTAAGCTTATGATATATGGAATACTTAGTAGTTCCTGAATTAAAACATAATTCTTAGCAATTGAGTCATGATAAGGGATGTACCGGGTGTCTTTATTGATACGAACCGCCGCTGACATTTATCAGGAGGGTTTAAGCGCCTTCATTCTTAGTCTCTTTATACTTAGCTATACCATATTTGACAGTTTTAGGGCAGCTAGTCCTGATGTGGCCCTTCTCGCCACAGCCGAAACAGACTGCATTCATTAAGTTTCCACATTCATGGGACTGATGACCAGTTCTTTCACAGACGCCACACTGCTTTAGCCTTTGTTCCAATCGATACTGTCCCTGGTGTCTTTTATAGCAGGTCTTGCATACAGGCTTCTTATTGGACTGTTGTTGGTTCCTATTGAATTCGGACTTTCCTTTCTTTCTTAGATTTCTGGGAGTTATCCTCCTCCCCATTCCTTTTCGGTTCATCCTTCGCATTCGAGGCATGAACAAAATTCTTCTCATGAGCAAGGAGTGTGGTTTTAATTGTGATTTGGAACAAGTAACATTTGGCTCCTTGAACTTTCTCATGACCTTTCTCATAGCTTTACCAACAGCTGCTTCAATCAAAGCTTGAAGATTTTCTTTTCTAACATTGAGGTTCACGATTTTTGCATCATTAGCATGTTTCGCATCATCATTAACGTGGTTGTTGGTTGTCTTATCCGAGTTTTCCATACTCGAGACTTGGTCCCTAACACCAAATGAATCAAATACTTAGTTGCATCACATCAGTTAGTCATCATCCTGATGACCTAACATCCACTGGCCATGGTATCAATAAACCATATAGGTTAATAGGTTATGAACATTCCTAATGAATGTTATTTGGATGTATTTCAATTACATTTAGCCTAGGTTACAAAAGGACCATCAATGGCATTTAGGGTTTGGTCCGAGTCCATTACCTTTTAGACAAGGGATCACAATGTCACAATTGTCTTTGTCATATTGATGATTTTGTATAGCTCGCAAGCTCGCCACACAGAATTTTAAATATGGAACATAAGTCCGTCATGAAGGACATGAAAAATGTAGTACATAGGCTTGTCTCAAAGGACATATAATAGCCATATGGCACTAAGGCCTTGTCGCAAAGGACATATAGGATATGGCACAAAAGGCCTGTCATAGAGGACATTAATATATAAGCCGCAATCTTATTAGATTAGGGGATTTAAGATTTGAACGTAGTTCTTCACCTTTGGACAGGGAGTCATAGACTACAACTGTCATTGTCTTTGAAAGACGATTTATTTTGCCACATAGGCAAATCACTAGACATCACTAATGGATGTTTATACATATATTTATATAATTATTGTAATTAAGGATATTAGTCATGATCTTATCGATCTCATAGTCTATAAGGCTTGGGCAAAGCCCATCACCTCGGACGGTAAACCATAACGGTTCACATTTGTCAATGTCACTAATGGACAATATAATATATGTAGCCTGTAGGCAAAACATCAATAAAGGATGTTAAATAACGTGATCATCGTATTAGACGATATTAGTCATGATCGCATTGATCATATAGACTATTATGCTTGGACGTAGTCCAATATCCTTAGACAGGGGGGTCATAGATCACAACTGTCGTTGTCTTAAGGGACAACAAGTATAGCCCGTAGGCACTTCATCACTAATGGATGTTCATATTATGATCATCACAATGATGATACTTGTCAAGATCTAGTTTGATCATATAGGCTTTAAGGCTTAGACATAGTCCAAATACCTTGATGGTTGGTGTGGTTTCTCAAGTCACACTGCCAGGAATGTTAACATGTTCTTAGATGTTATCAAGGATTAATTGTCTTAAGAGGGGTTTACCATCATGGCATGTCTTGTATTGACATATTGGCTAGGTTATACCATTAAGAAGCTCTTTTGAAATTATTTATCAGATCAATAAACTTCGAATAAAATTGATACTATCGCTTGATAAAGGACGAAATGAATACCTATGAAAAATTTTCAAAACTTTCAATAAATCATTAGGAAATTTACCATAGTGCTTTAAACAGGACCCTTAGTATCATATTTGTCCACAGAGGACTTAAAAGGAAATTATAAGTCTGTATAGGGACTATAAAATATCATAAGTCCATATAGGGACTATATTAAAAACAGTTTGCCCATGAAGGGACTATAAGGAAATGTCACGTCTACAAAGAGGTTATAATGAAATATCATGTCCACCAAGGGACTATAATGAAATCTCGTGTCCACAGAAGGACTATTTAGAGATAACATATCCCCAAAGGGATTTTAATGAAATAACGTGTCCATAAAAGGACTATATTGGTACAGCATGCGCACAAAATACTTTACTGAACAGATGCCCTCACAGGGACTTAAATTAAAATATGTTTATTAGGAAATTATAAAAAACCAACGTCCTCACAGGGACTATACAGAAAAGATAGGTCCTAATAGAGACTTTGAAGCGATACTAGTCCATGTGGGAACTGAAAGGAAAATATAAGTCCGTATAGGGACTATAAATTATGTCAACATTTGGACTATAGTAAAACGATATGTCCTTGAAAGGACTATGATGAATCATTATATTCGCCAGGGGGCTTTAACGAAATAACACGTCTACAAAATATCTTTAATGAAATAATCATGTTTACAAAAGATTTTATTGAAATAACACGTCCATGTAAGGAATATAATGGAGTATAATGTCCATGAAAGGACTACTTTGAAGTATGATGCCCACAAAGGGACTATTTTGAAATATAATGTCCTTGAAAGGACTATATTGAAATATAATGTCCTCAAAGGGACTATAATAGATAAACGTGTATATATATATATATATATGGAGCCTTATCAAAGAGGTTAGTCTACAAGGACTATGATGAAATAATATGTCCACAAAGGACTACAATAATCAAATGCCCATACAGGGACTTAAAGGAAAATGAAATATAATAGAAGAAGGGTTTTATAATGTCTTCCTTGCTTTATTCCGATTATTTTTCTTCTTTATTTATCGTACGTGGTAGCGACCCTGAAAATCTTTAGTGAATAAAGTAAACATTTAAAATCAGGATCCGTTGCTGAAGTAGAATCTAAGGACTCAACGGTTAAAGAAATGACATGGATTACGAATTGGGTTTTGACTGGTATATTCCAACTCTGAAATTTCGAAACTTGTAAATAGGAATTAGTGATTAATAGTACCCACATGTATTATCTTCAATATGGGAGTCTCAGGGATCTCCTGGTATGGACTCCACTGATAGAGACTTCAAAATTTGAGCCTCAGGGACCTCCGGTATGGACTCCGAAGTCTGGTTAAGAGTTTAAATACGTTTGGTTTTGGGAATAGGTCCATAAAGGTCTTTCCTTCAACCGGTCGCATGCTTATCCTAGCCGTGGTATGAAGCTTGGTATTTCTTGGCTTCGGACGTGGAGAATTTCCATCAACGGCTTCTTTGCCTGGCGACATATTCAAAACACATAAAATCGAAAACAATGATTACTAAATAGGGATGAGAGCATTCCTATGTTAAGTCTAGACTCAGAAAGTTTAAGGAATATGCTACTGTGTCATTTGAGATTAAACACTAAAGGCAAGTGTTTAATTCACTCAAACGTTGGCTCTGATATCAACCTGTCACACCCCGATATTTACAGCTCAGCCCGGTGGGGAGTATCGTGACGTAAAATTGATATTGTCATAGTCAAACATACACAGAATAGCACAGCGGAAGTCTTGGAATATAAAATATTATTACAAACCCAATTGTCAGAAAATACTGAAAAGATAATTACGTTCGAGCTTGTAATATTAAATCCACAGGAGGATCTAATCAATTACACAACATGTTCCACACACATAAGGCATTACGGACTTGCAAGATCCTCTACTTAACGCCCAGAAGCTTCCAGCCCATTACGTGTAGTACCTGTCACTTAGTCTTTTGAAAATACGTCAGTTTACACTGGTAAATACAATTAACCGACTCTTTTGAAAACATTTATGAAAATTGGTTTAGATGCACAAGGCACAAATATTCTTTTATAACTTGGGACAATTATATAAAATAATCTTGTATGCAGATTCACATGTTTGTCGTACGTTCAGGGCCCGGGATAGAAGCCGAGACAAGATTAATAGACACACCACTAGTATAAACCCACAAGAAGTTATCCTCACGAGTGGGATACCATTTTACATTGGCAACTATCAGGTGTATGCCTACACCCCGTGCTTAAGTCGTGGCCATTTCAAATGAATGAGCCGAGGATATCTAGGACACGATCATTAACCCTCAAATGCTTAGATCAAACAAAACAGATTAAAACGAGTTATCTCAATGATTTATCCACTAATCGATTAAATATTTAATACCCGACCAAGCGGTAATAATTTACCGTATCCCAAGCCCATATAAGGGAAAATAAGTTAAAAGTATTTACCTGAGCTAAAATGTAAAGTATACTCAGCAGTATATTCTAATTAGCAAGTGTAGGTAGCTTTTACGGGGCTCCTAATCTGGAACAAAGGTTTTAATAACCTATTAGATTCCTAACGGGTCTTATTCAAGTTGTAACTTAGACCGGTTAGTTTTAAAGAAAAGTTTACGGTACGAAACGCGAGACTAAGCGTTGACCGGATTAGAATGTGATTTAGGCCCAACAAGTATGAAGACTTGTATAAAATGGGTAAACTAAATGCATTCTGGATTTTGAAATAAAAATGATAAGTTTTGACCCGTTTCGCCTATTTTATGCAAACTAGTTACATAAACCGTACCGAACGCGTATAAGCATAACGGGTAACTGGATGAGACAAGTACAAGTTCCATAAATTATTATGCTTAAAATATGTTGTGATATCAGTAGGATATCTTCAATTATGCCCAAAACGAATTTAAGAACCAATTTAAGCCCTGTAGGGGTATTTTGGTCATTTTAAAGTTTATAAAAGAGGTTAAATAGAAAACTGAGGTTCTGGTCTAAAATAATCAGTAAAAATAATTATTTTATCATGTTACATCAGTAAAATATCATACATATGTGAGGGTTACCATTTATGGCCAAACTATGCACCGGATGGGCATTTTGGTCATTTCACGTATGTTTTAAGGACCAAATTGGAAATCTGAGTTCAAAACTTATACTTACTATTAAGATATTAAAATTTATTTATGAAATCAGTAAGTATCATGTCTTAGGTGCTAAATATGGTTTTAAAACATACTATGCGCCTAATTCGCATAAAAGTCGGTATTTGACGATATTTAAGATGTTTATAAAATTATGAGATTTTTATCAGTCTTAAATGCTTAAGATATTCTATTTAGTATATAACATCAGTAGGGAAAGGTTTGACATGTAAATGATGTGTAAAACTCATTTTATTAATGAAAAAGGCATTATCGTCAATTACCGAGTTCATACAAGAATTCTATGTTATTGTCAGTACAAAATTTGACAAAAATTTCTAAAATTCCCTAAAAATTATATCAAAATAGTTGTAGTGAGTTTGGTTCCAAAATTTGGGTTTAAATATGATTTATGCTACAAATTTCATTTAATTAACAAAAAGTTTCATTTTACGCTATCGTGCATAACTTTTGTTTGGGACCAGAAACTGATGTCAAATTTTATGGACATACTTATAAATCAGTAATAAAGCTTTTTGTCCACTCACATTTTCAAAAATCTCATTTTTATAATATAAGGGTATAATAGTCAAGTTTTAAGCAAATAACAGAACATGCAATGTACAATGATTTCTAAGGGACCATGAAGTATAACCTCAGAGGGTTATTCTAACATATAACATGGTCACGAAGGAACCCTAAGGTATAACTAAACTAAGCTAATTCGGGTCAGAACTGAAAGTTAAAGCAAAAGTCTACTTTAACTTTTGCGACTTTCGGTTGCGAACCGAGCTTAATACTTAGAATTGTCGGGTTGAACATGTCTAAACATGTTCTTATATTAATTACCAAGTTATTTAAGTGATAAAACATATTTTATAGCTTCTACATTATCAGTTATGAATTATTTTATAAAAACTGACTCGTTTGACTTTTCTGTTCATTACTTTGACCCAACAATTGACTAAGTAAACGTGATAATTAGGAGGTTCCCTTTTGAGGGATTATAACCTACTTAATTACCAACACATAGCCAGTTTCAATTCGAATAATGGCTGGACCGTTAGTGATTAATCACAAAGTTAAAATATCATTACGATATCTTTGACTTTCGGTCTTTAAGCTAATAAAAACTTAACTACAGGAGCTAAGAATGCTTACAAGGGTCCTTAGCACGAAGATTAAACTTAAGAGAGCTTCCTTAATGCTTAGGATGCTCCAAAGAATGCTTCAAATCTTGAGCAATTGAGATAGTATGAAATTTGAATTGTGCAAGTGAGAATGCTGCCCAAATGCACCTATTTATAGTGAATGAGTGTTGGGATTGAACCCTACCAAAGGAACAATTGAATAAAGCCAAAACTGGATCAGATCAATGGATCCAGAATAAGTAGTTGTCTGCATCAGTCTTTCCCCTTGAATGTGGCCTAACATCTGATGCCCTCTAAGTACTGCCTTCTACAACAACTGCTGACCTACATCAACTGTTGTTCATTCAAAGACTGTTGAAGACCAAACACTGATGAGTCAATCTGCTGCTATAGTTCAAGTACTGCTGAAGACACAAAGCACTGCTGGGGCTAAAGCAGTGGAATGAAGAAGCAGCAGTTAGACTAGTATTTGTATTCATTTATTGTAATCAGTTGTTAGATAACAGTGTTTGTAATAGTCAATGGTTAGAGGTTGTTAGGAGGTTAGATGTCACTTTCATGGTGACGTCAGCCAAGATGCCATAGTGGTTTGTTCTGTACTATAAATAGAACAGTACTCTGTATTGTTCTATTAGCTCTCTTCTTCTCCAAGTCATTCTGTACGAACAAATCACTGTGAGCTCAGGCTGAGGGGGAGATTGTATGCATGCATGCATTGTGATTGAATATTGTAATAAATATAATCATTCGATTTCATGTTAAACATGTTTGTTGAAAACAATTCTCTCTTTGATTGTGTGCTGAAAGTTTGTTCCATTAAGATTCCGCTGCACTTAAATCTTATTTCATCTTCATTATAATCAAACAAGCACAATCATAAGAAACTCAGATCCTAACAATTGGTATCAGAGCTTGGACAGTCAAACTTGATCTAACAATCATTTTGACGTAAAAAGTTCAGTTCAAAATCGTTGATACTTTTAATTGTTTGTTTTGTTGAAAAATAGAGTAAGGGTTAATCACGAGCAAAGTTGATTAATTAGTGCCTGTAAAACAACCAGGATGACGTCACAACGACAGGATATCAATAATAACATTGGTTCTCTCTTCAAACCACATATGTTGAAGAGAAATGAATACAACATCTGGGAGCGAAGGATGAGTCACATCTTAGCTCAACAGAATACCGGATGTTGGAAGTCGGTTATCTTTGGATCACTTGTTCCAATGGTGCCAAGTGCTGAGGATCTAAAGGTTTTTGTTCCTAAGAAAATTGAGAACTATACTGACCAAGATTTTTAGAAAATTTAACTGGATGCCAAGGCATTTAGCATCGTTGCATCTGCACTACCAAATGAGATTTATGCTAGACTGTTACAATGTAACAGTGCCAAGGAATTATGGGATGCACTTAAGGAATAGTTTGGGGGGACTAGAGAAGTAATTGAAAATAACAGGGAAATTATGAACCAACAGTATGAAACCTTTTGTCACATTAAGGGTGAAACATTAACACAGCAGTTTGAGCGATTTAGCTGTCTCATAAATGAACTTAAGCTTGTTAAAACTGAATTTCCTAAATCAACTGTAAACAGCAGGTTTTTAAGGTCACTTCCTGAAAAATAGGACACAATTGCTTTTTTAACCAGAAACTCTGTTGAGTTCAAAGATCTGACCTAACCCAACTTCATGGTAGATTCCTGACCAATGAAAGGGAGTTGAACCAGAAAAAGAAGTTACAAGAGTCTGGAAAGTTGCAGATGATTATTCATTTGGCAGCACGGCTCTTTTGGGTCAAGAAGAATCTGGTAGTAGTAAGGATCAGAGTTATGATCATTATATTGACATAACTGCTGGTGGAGCATTTAACAACTCCGATTCTTACTCAAACAACTATACTTTCACAGCTAGTAGTGAAAACCAGAATTCTGATAATCTGTGCTTTGAACTCAATGATTTGCAGCATTTTGATCCAACTGACTTAGAATAAATGGACATTTTGCATCAACTTACACTGCTGAGTGTTAGAACCAGCAAGTTTATAAAAGGACAGGGAGAAAATTTCCAGGGTTACATGGGAACTTAAAAGTAGTGCTGGATAAGTCAAAGATTAAATGCTATAAGTGTAATAGGTTAGGTCATTTTGCTAGGGAATGCAGGAGTCAAACCAATGGACCAATTATTACACATCCTAGCTCAAACCCTAGACCACAAAATAACCAAAACACTATGCATTATGCTCAATATGCCCCTGCTGCTCATGTAAACACTGCTCACTATGCACATCCTGCAACCCCTGTTCCTGTGCATTATGTTCAAACCCTTGTTCCTCAGATACAGTATGTCCAGGCCCCTGCTCCTCGGGTTTAGGTGCAACAAGTTGCACCTTAACAAGTTGTACCAGCAGTGGTTCAACCAGATCAGCAAAGCTTTTTCACCCAAGGCCTTATTGACTGGAGCAGGTTACCTGAAGAGTTAGGAGATGAAAATTTTGCACTCTATGCTCAAAATATTGTTTCTAGTGATGATGTTTGTTTTGTAGCATTGGAGTCTATACCAGAAGGGCTGGAAACTGAAGAAGGACAGTCAAGTGATGAAACAGTTGTTGCTGATGAAATACTGCTACGAGAAAGTTCAGAACCCCTGTTGGAACCACTGTCTGACCCCTGGTCTGAAGAAGAAGAAAAGAAGAAACAAGGTGAAAAAGAAGAGAGAGCTCAAGAAGAAAGTGATCATACATGTGATTGTGCCATGATGGCTGCAACTAAGGTATCACCCTAGGTTCTTAAAAACCTTTGTTCAGACAAATGCATCATAGCATTTGCAAACATTAAGGAGGTGAATGAAAATCTTAGAGATAGGTTATTAACTGGTGAAGTACAATTTGAAAAGTCTTTAAAAGAACTGAAAATCAAATTGTCTGAAAAGGAAAATGAAATTTGTAGCATCAAACAAGAGCATAGCATAACTAAGGACCAACTCCAGACAATGATAGAAAAATATCAGGTCTGCAAAAAGGAGTTGGAAGCCACCCAAATCACTTGTGAAAAATGGGTGAAATCCTGCAAAGGCTATGAGATTATGCTTGAAAAACAGCTTGAAAGTAATGTAAAATTTGGCATAGGGTTTACAAAAAATGACCAAGTTGAAAACATTGCTGCAAATCAAACTGGTTCTGTTGAGATCATACCAACCAACAAGAATGGCCAAGAAGTTAAAATAACTGATAAACTTGGTAACAAAATCACTCTCGAAAGATCTGTGGGATCCTCAACTTTTGAGGAGATTGAGAAATACCAATTCAAACCCACATGGTCTGATGAGTGTGACATTCTTGAAAATTTCAAACCAATGGACTTCACAACTATAGATGGTGTCAAAGCTCCTAAGGCAAAGGTCATCCCTCTCAAGGACATCCCAACAGTGGTTCAAAACTTTGTTGCAAAGGAGTCTGAAAAGAAGAAAAGAAAAGAAAAGGTTAAAAACTTGTTTTGTGATTTCTGTGAAAAGAAAAATCATTTGACCAAAGACTGTTTTCATCTTAAAGCATATGATATCAACAAAACAAGCATAATTGTGCCTTCTTAGAGCTGCACCATCTATGGTAAAACAAACCACCTCACTCAGGAATGTGTGTATCTCAAATCCTTTGATGTAAAAAGGAATGAGTACACTTCAAAAACATCCATGAGTTCATCAAAACAACAAGTCAATAAACAAGCACTGTTTGTGCCAGTTCAAACAGCTGTTACAAAACAGCTGAACCAAACCTTTGTCAAAAGAGATGTTCAGGTAACTGATGCACCCCCTGCTAACCAATACCATAGAGGTAAAGGTCAACCACCATATCCTAGGGTCCCACATGTTTATGAAGCCTACAAAAGGCCTTCTAAACCAAGAGTGAACATGCATCCCTATGGATATCAAGAATTGATTAGAATGGCCCCCAACAGTGGTTAGAGAAACAAGCTGCAAAAATTAATCAATCCCCTAATCTAACCACTGTCCATCTTCCTGACCTTAACATAGACACTATTGAGACCCCATCCAAAGCCTTATTGGCTTTGGAGACCCTCCTGGACTAATTATTTACTTGATGTGCAGGGAGCTTCTGCATGCTTAGATAGTCTTTGGTATGTAGATAGTGGAGGCTCCAGGCACATGACTGGATGTAGAGCCCTACACAAAGAATTCAAAACTCATGGAGGGGGTGATATATCTTTTGGTAATAATAGTAAAGGGAAGGTGATGGGATCTGGTACAATACAGTCTGGAAATTTTAAGTTTGAAAATGTCAATCTGATAGACAATCTAAAATTCAACCTCCTTAGTGTCTCTCAAATGAGTGACAAAGGTTATGGTTCATTTTTTACTAAGAAGTGTTGGACCATAAAAGGTTGAAAAGATTGAAGAAATAATAAAAATTGAATAACTAAACTTGTTGCTCAAAGAAGTGGCAATGTTTATGTAGTTGATTTGTCAAAAGAGAACCCAAGAACTGATGCCTGTCTATTCTTAGCTGCCTTTAACAAAGAGACAGAACTTTGGCACAGGAGATTGGGGCACACAAATCTCAAGATAATCACTGCTTTGTCAAAACAGGGGTTAGTAAGAGGTCTTCCTCAAAAACTGTTCACCTGTCCTGAGCATTGTTGTAAGGACCTGCAAAAAAATGTCCCACAACACTCCGTAAGTGGAAACCCGGACCGATGAAACCCTAATGTGCATGAAAAATCAAGAAATCAAGAAAATTGGATTTCACGCGGGCCGCGTAAGCCATAAGGTAAGGCTATGCGGGCCGCGACAACTTGAAAATTTGCGGATAAGCTTAAGGGACATGTGTTGTCCACGTGTCAAGACCACCGATGACTCAGCAAACCCTACTGCCGCCTTTATGGCCTCGCGGGCCGCGTAAGATCTTATAAAGGCTTACGCGGGCCGCGTAAAACCTAAACTGTTGCTATAAGTAGCCTGTGCATGGGACTTGCTTCTGTATTCGGAATTTCAGTTTCAAAACGTCCCAATTCTGTTAAAAATGAGTTTTACGGTGTCAAGACGCTGCTACGAATCCAGGGTATTAGCTCGATCACTGCTACGTTTCAAACTGCTCAATTCTTTTCTTTCCTTCAGCTTTTATTATAGTAAATAGTAGCTCGTGATTATACCTTCTAAATCCCGAAACTCTGCCCGTTATTAGGGTAATAACTTTAATCACTGGTACGATACTTTATCCGATCGATTAAAACCGATCCAATGGATGTTTAAGTGCTGCCAATATCTGGCTATACTTTGTCATTCATTGTGAGGGTTTCGATCTCGTGATTATCGTTAAAGTTGAATTCAGTTAATACACTAATACGAGTTCTTGTGTCTAGAAATTAGAACTCATAATCAGGAAGCTGTTAAACTAGTATATCAAACTTAGCTATTAAGATAATTTAGCGGTTTAGAAAACTTAATAGCTACGGCAACTTAACAGGAAAGGAAACTTAGCAGTTAAGTAAGCTAAGTAAGTTAATTAATCAGCTAGTTACGTTATTTAATTAATCGGCTAAGTAAATTACTTGATTAAACCGTTAAAATTAATTAATCGTTTAAGTAAGATTAATTAATCAGTAAGCAAGATTAATTAAGCTAAGCAAGATTAATTAAGCTAAGCAAAATTAATTAAGCTAAGTAAGATTAATTAAGTAAATTAAACACCTAGATAGATATACATGAAAATAAATATATATAAAATAGATAATATCAAAGGAAGGTGCTAGGAAGGTGTAAGAAGATATATATGTGGGTAGGAAGCTTCCTAGAAAATGTATAGGTAACTCCCTAGAAAAGGTATATGAAATTTCCTAGAAAGTATATAGGAAACTTCCTAGAAATTTCATATTTCCTACCTATAAATAGGAAGCTTAGGATTCATTTTTCTTTGCTCATTTCTTCTATTCTTCACTCTATACGTTGGTGTTCTAACCAATAATCACCGATGCGATATTCTGTCCGATCGATTCAGGAACCAACTAATGAATGCCAAAGTGCTGTACTTTGTGAATTTCGTTAAACGGATGCCAAAGTGCTGTACTTTGTGAATTTCGTTAAACGGATGCCAAAGTGCTGTACTTTGTGAATTTTGTTAAACGAATGCCAAAGTGCTGTCTAAACAAGACTATACTTTGTGAATTTCGTTAAGGTTCGGATCTCGTGACCATCGTTAGGTTTGATTAGGTTTAACACTAATACGTATTCCATTCTGTTAAACTAAATGTTTAACTACTCGAAACTCTACCCCATACACTTACAATCAAAATGGATGTTTAATCATCAGAGGATTCAGAACTATAAAGTAGATGCTTAGAATCAAGGTGCTTGTTTAATCAAGACTATATGCTAACAAGGTGAGTCATTCTCTTTTTATCAAATTGTTTTCTTAAAACTCTACTTGTTTTCAAAGTTATAATTATAGGGATTAAGTCTTTGTAATCTTCAATTACTGTCGGTATGTGGGGTTTTGTATACATTACTTGATAGCCGTCACCATTGGACAACTGGTTAGCCAATGGGTGATCTGACCATAGTCACAGAAACGAGTCGAGTGACAAATACCAATTTGGGGTAATTGGTTGATATAAACATTGTAATCGCCCTTAATACTGTAATTTATAACTATGCGTTGTTTTGTACAAAAAAATGAATGAACTCACCAGTATTTCCTGCTGACCAAACCTTTTTAAAACGCGTTTCAGGTAATGACAGTAGATTGGAATAAGAGTGATGATACGGCACCGAAAGGCTTAAAGAAGTGGCTAATTTTATCATTTGAATTAAATTAAGAAAACATGGTTTCATATATTTGGGTTTATCCCTTATTAAAGCTACCTCTGTAAAACATGGGTTTTATCCCATCTATTTAATAAATAAAATCCGGTGTTTTCTAAACTCTGATATTTTTCCTAACTCACGGTCCTGATGAACATTTCCGCTGCAATGTTTTTAAAATAACCACCGGTACCACTTGACTGCTCGCGGCTCCCGTCCAGGGTGTGGTCGGGGGTCGTGACAAAAGGTGGTATCAGAGCTAAGCCACTGGTTTAAGCAATTAGGTGTTGTAATAATACCTAAGCCTGAGTTAGGAAATTGTTATTAACTGGTAGCAACAAGGATAGTATTTAGACTTGAACTTAAGAAAGATGCCTTAGTATAAGCTTCGAGATAAGCTAATTACTTGCATAGATAAAAAGTGATGGGTGTTAGTATGCCGTGAGGATGATGACTAGAACGTTGCAAGTATGGTAAATAAGCGATAACACTTGGCAACTGTTATTTCTTGTTTATTGGTACTACTGGGTTCTAGAATATGATCCATCATGTGAATACTAATTACCTTGTTCTTTGATAAAAGCTCTTATAAAAGATTCATTTTTAATCATGAATTGAGAAGATTCTATTTATGGGAAATACAATGATAATTACCTCTCCGGCAAGAACCGGGTAAGATGGGGTATATGATATGTCAAACAAGTGACAGAATTGTGACAACTGGCACCAAACCGGTAATTTCCGTACACTTTAATTATTATTTAATGACTGCAATTATGTGCTTAAATGTCAACATTGACTAATTACATGATAAACAAGTGAATTCATGCACGTTGTATACTACAAAATATTGCTTTATGCATAAACGAGAGCGTTGCGTCAGAAATAATAGTAAACTCACCGGTAAGACACACTGTGTCAACAGAACTGCAGAAAGCAGTCAGACAATAAAAGTGGAGCCTAGGTGTAGGTCCAACGACAAGAATATATTAAAACCCAAGAATACATACAAGGGTTTACTTATATACCTTACGAAAGCAAAAATAAGCACTAAAAAGCACCCGAAACGCACTTTAAGTGCAGAATTTTGTATAATTCAGCAATAATTCAGCTTTTAGCACACGAATATTATGCTGAAAATATAATTTTTCAGTCAGAATATTTCCCTAAGTTTCAGGAATCAAAAGTGTTACAAAAGGATACATTAAAGTCACTAAAAAAGTGTAATTTAGCACTTTAACGGATTAATATCCGACCGAACAACCGGACTTTACCCGGAACATAAAAATAATGCCAATGACACTATTTTTCCTTTTCTGAGCCAGTTAGGGTCCCCGAATACCCTAACACCCGTTACAAAACACTACACACTAGAAATTGGTTTAACCTCCTAACTAAACTAAATATAACTTAACCATTAGTTCAAACCAAACCAAACACCCACCCCCCCTTACATCCGATCGGTCCCATGTAGGGGACACCACCACACAATTTTGAATAGTATATTTGGGGATGCTTAATATCTTGGAAACATATTATCTTGTGGTTAATTAGAAATATTGGTTTATAAATTTAACCATAAGACCACCCTTATCATTCATTTCAACAAACAAAAATTTCATTTCTTTCTTTCCCTCTTTGATACCTTCGGCCGAACACAACCATCAACATCCACTCACTTTCCAACTTTGATCTTACAATTTTACATACTTACAAGTGTGAAGGAGTTCATACGAGGAGACCCGGTGCATACGGAATCGCAAGGACCTCTCTACGATGCTATTAACCACCCATTTTTCGTCTAGTTTCTTCCCTAGCCTCGAGCTAGTAGTAAGTGTCTCTAAACATTCTCTTGTTCATGTTTAAAGTGGTTAATAAGAGATTTAACGGGTAAAAATCATAAACACTAGAGACCAAAATTTAAAGTCTTGTAAAGAAGATGAACTTGGTGGTTAAAGACTAACTAATAGTGGAAAATTTATGGAACTTGTTTTGTTATGATTATTTTATGTTGTTTGACGCTAGTAGTAGAACGGATCGTCATCTAACCAGGCTAGGTCATGTTCCTGAAACATGAACTAGTGTTATGTTAAATAGAAAAGTTGCAAGATGACGAATCTTTCCACAACATAAACATGAACTTGTGTAAAAAAATAGTTTTTCTTATAAAATGGAGTTCTAAACTAGTAGATCTAAAGATCTACAAGTGGTATTTTCGAAGGACCAAGTAAAATATATACAAGTCTTATTTTAAGTCGGATCTTTCATGAACTAGAGGTGTTTTTGTGAACAAACAAGTGTGTGGACACTTGTGTAACAAAAGTTTTAACAAAGAAATAATTTTCGTAAAAACCGACTAGAAGTTGTAAAACTTCATGTTCTTTAAAAATAAGATTTCCAAGAAACCGACTTTATTTTTAGAGATGGAAAAACCTACTAAATGTGTTGAAGAGTTACTACACATTTTTACACAACTTGCAAGTTCATGTGATTGCGATATATGTTTATGTTGGACTAGTTTGATGATGATTGGAAATTGATTGGTTGAATTTTTAAAAGAAAATGATACGCTAGTAAGCGTGGCCACCTCCAGTTACAGAGGAAACTCTGGCGAAATTTTTCCAGAAAATAACACTTAGAATATTTTTGGTGACAAGTGTTATGAATATATTTTTGACTTGTTCTCCAAACAAACTTCGCCATGATTTTTATTACAAAATTACCAAATACCGGAGGTGGATTTTCATAAATGAAACTTGTTAAATATATATTTAGAATATATATTTATCGCTTGTGTGATTATGTGATTATTTAGTGAACTAGGTATATATTATTTTTAGAGTAAAAATAATATGACCTGGAGATACTCGTAACGAGTAAAAATACAAAAGAATACACATGCAACCTATTTAGACAAAATACATAATTCGGGTGCAAAGTGCAAAATACAAAAAGCTTATATTTATTTTTGAGAAAATAATATAAGTAAGACACTTAAATATTTTTAACACAAGAAAATATACACAAAAGAGAGTGACTGTGCTTGTGTGACGCAAGTCTAGTGACTAACGTTAAGAAAACGCGTATAGGTTACGATGTTAATTAAGCAAATCTGGTGAAGTTTACGACGCACAGGAACGCAAAGTTGTGAGTTCATGCTCCCCCTTTTCTTTTAACTGTTTTCAGTTTTATAACTTCGGGGGTGAAATACATGTACAAATATTATAATGTTTATAAATGGTATGATAACAAGAAACGCACTTGGTGAGGACGAGAACCAAGTAGGATGTGTTATGAGAAATGATAACAAGAAATGCACTTGGTGAGGACGAGAACCAAGTAGGATGCGTTATGAGAAATGATACGAGAAATCGTGTCACGAATATGGTACATAAGCACCATTAATCAACAATACACCTAGACCGCAGAACAAAAGGTTAGATCTAACGGGTGCCGGGCAGCCACACTCTCGGTGAGGGCGAGAATCGAGTAGTGCTTTTGTGTCTCAGAATATACCAATTAAATTCCTAAGGTTTGGTGACTTCCTATGTCGTGTCACATGTTAATGGCCTTGCAACCCAGTAACAAATCCTGATACTTACAGGAATACTTTATTTACATAAAATTCATACCATACTAAAACTTGATTTATACTTGAAGTAAGTGGGGTACTCAAGAAAACCTGAATGATACTTGAGTACGTGGGGTACTCAAGAAAACGGAAATTATACTTGAGTACGTGGGGTACTCAAGAAAAACTTGAATTATACATGGGTACGTGGTGTACACCTGAATACTTGATTTATATATGAAAACTTGATTTTACATGACACAAACTATGTTTTCATACAAAGTATACAAACGTGAAATACAAAAACTGCATGAATTCACACCAACATTATGTTGACGTTTTTTTTTTCCAAAACTCACATGTATTTCAGGTAACTAGGATGGATGTGCATGTGGTCTTACTCATGCTCGTGGATGTCGCTTTGTTTAGCGTTAAATAAAGTTGTAACTTTTAAAACAATATGCTATCTCGTGTTGTAAACACTTGACTTATGTTTTCAGTAATGTAACGTTTGAAGTTGCTTTTGAGCATGTAGTATGTTTACTCTTCGTATGCAATGAGAACCTTTCATGATCACACCTCGTGCTTCCGCCGCAGAAAGGGGTGTGACAGATTGGTATCAGAGCTGCGATTGTAGTGAACCAGGATTCCTTCTCGAGTCTAGTCTACAATCTCTAGGATCCTTTCACGAAAATAATTCTCAAAGAGTTTTCATTGCATAAAACGTCCCGCGACATCCACTACCTGAAACTGTTTACAAGAGTCTAGAAAAGACACTACGAGACTTAGGGTGCACGAGAGTAGCACTCATCTGTGATTGAGAGTTAATTGCAATTATGTGTGATAATTAGCATATACTAGAAGTAGAATGTCACAAGTATACGTGACTTTACCTGAAAGCAATGGCCCATCTGAAGGAAGAGAAACGAGGATGAAACGAACTGTGCGGACTGTGCAAGGAGTTACGAAATTATGGATGCATACATAATTATGGTATTCAGTGCACAGAAACCACAGCAAGTCTTGTCACATATAGCTTCCCTCAGTGCAAGCCTACTAAGTACTCTGCTAGAGTAAAAATTGTTTGATGTCACTTATGTGGTATATACTTGTGTATATATATATACTACTACTGTCTCGTATGAC
The DNA here is from genome assembly GCA_030545235.1 of Helianthus tuberosus. Taxonomy (NCBI): domain Eukaryota; kingdom Viridiplantae; phylum Streptophyta; class Magnoliopsida; order Asterales; family Asteraceae; genus Helianthus; species Helianthus tuberosus. Next base: position 107,207,654 of record CM060393.1, read on the forward strand.
GATATCAAACAAATGTTTAACCCTGTTGTGTTATGTTCTTCAGAACATGGCACTCAGAAGAGCTGTGAACGCTCGTGACCAACCTCCTCCTCCCCTACTACCAAGAATTGCCGAAGAGCTGGAAGAAAGGATCTCCACTGCTATAGCCCAGTACGAGGCAAACCGAACTCAAGACAGTGGCAGCCCAAGCAAAGCTAGACGTAATGGGAACGGAGATTCATTTGAAGGTAATGCAGCTCCAGGTTGCACTTTCAAGCAGTTCCTCGACTGCAAGCCGATGAACTATGACGGCACAGGAGGTGCAGTAGCATTTGTACGCTGGGCGGAGAAGACTGAAGCTGCTATCCGCATGAGCAAGTGTACCGCGGATCAGCAAGTCACTTTTGCTACTGGATTGTTTGTCGATGAAGCTCTGACTTGGTGGAACTTACAAGCCCAAACCTTGGTCGATGTTGCCGCTTATGGCCTAACCTGGGAGGAACTGAAGGAAAGAATGAGAGAGAAGTATTGCTCTCGTGCTGAACTCCAAAGACTGGAAACGGAGTTCTGGCACCTAACCATGGAAGGTGCTGACATTAATGGATATACTCGAAGGTTCCACGATCTGTCTAGAGTGCTTCCCTACATGGTGACTCCCGAATTCAAGCGCATTGAACACTACATTTGGGGACTAGCCCCAGAGTTTCGTGGCATGGTAACTTCGGCCAAACCACAAACAATCACCGAGGCTGTAACTCTGGCTGTCAGCCTTACTGAGGATTGTGTTCGTATGAAGAAGTTATCGTTGAACTCAACAGAGAACACCGAGACACATGCTGAGTCGTCCGGTGACAAGAAAAGAAAGCATTCGAATCTGAATCAAGCAACTCGGAACAACAAAGGTTTCAACAACAAGAAGCGTGACGCTAACCCGTCTCAGGAGGCTAAGACCCTTACAACCAAGGCATACCAAGGCTCCATGCCTAAATGCCAAAAATGTAAGTTTCATCATGAAGGAGCTTGTCGCATTCCAAGGTGTGACAAATGTGGTAGATTGGGTCACCAAGCAGAAAATTGTTGGGGAAAAGGAAAGAATGAAAATGGCAAAGGTAACCGGAATGGCCATGGAGCTGGGCAAAGCCAAGGATGCTTTGGTTGTGGAAGCATGGATCATTTCAAGAAAAATTGCCCAAGGGGAAACAACGTTCAGACTCGAGCATTTGTGATTGGGGCAAGGAAAGCACGCGAGAACCCTAATGTGGTCACCGGTACGTTTCTCATTAACAATCACTTTGCATTCATATTATTTGACACTGGCGCCGATTTAGCTTCATGTCTGTGGAATTTAAACGTATACTTGGAATAGAATCTAATAGATTAGAAATTCCTTATTCCATAGAACTAGCCAATGGTAAACTTGTTGAATCGGGCGAAGTTGTTAGAGGTTGCACACTAGAACTTGGTGAACGAAGATTTAGCATCGACCTCTTACCTATTCAATTGGGTAGTTTCGATGTAGTAGTCGGCATGGACTGGTTGTCCAAGAACAAAGCTGAGGTTATTTGTCATGAGAAAATCATTCGCATCCCTTTGGCAAATGATGAAACTCTCATTGTACATGGAGAAACGAAATGCGCCTCTATGAATCATCAGTTGTATGAAGGCACAGAAGTGCTTAAGGAAAGGATGTGTCGCCTTCTTAGCACACGTGGTAGATAAGAAGGCTGAGGAGCCGAAACTCGAATACATTCTTGTGGTGAAGGAATTCCCTGATGTTTTTTTTCCCGAAGATCTACCAGGACTACCTCCGCAACGACAAGTCGAATTCCGTATAGACTTGGTTCCAGGAGCCGCTCCTGTAGCCAAGGCACCCTATCGACTTGCACCATCCGAAATGCAAGAATTATCTACACAACTCCAGGAGTTGTTGGATAAAGGATTTATAAGGCCAAGCTTCTCGCCCTAGGGAGCTCCGGTATTGTTCGTAAAGAAGAAGGATGGAACTCTGCGGATGTGTATCGACTACAGGGAACTGAACAAGCTCATTATCAAGAATCGGTACCCACTACCGAGGATTGATGACTTATTTGATCAACTGCAAGGATCAAGCTACTATTCCAAGATCGACCTTCGATCTGGATACCATCAGCTAAGAATCCAAGAAGAAAACGTGCCCAAGACCGCCTTCCGAACGCGTTATGGGCACTACGAATTTCTTGTGATGCCATTTGGACTGACGAATGCACCAGCGGTCTTTATAGATCTGATGAACTGCATATGCAAACCATATCTCGATAAATTCGTGATTGTATTTATCGTTGATATCCTGATTTATTCGCGAAGGAAAGAAGAGCACGAGCAACATCTCAGAACCATCTTGGAACTACTGAAGAAAGAGAAGCTTTATGCAAAGTTCTCGAAATGCGAATTCTAGATTCGCGAGGTACAATTTCTGGGTCACGTGGTGAACGAGAAGGGCATTCATGTGGACCCATCCAAGATAGAAGCAATAAAGAATTGGGAAGCTCCCAAAACCCCAACTGAAGTTCGACAATTTTTGGGCTTAGCGGGCTATTACCGACGTTTCATCGAGAACTTCTCAAAGATAGCTCAACCGCTAACGACCCTTACACAGAAAGACAAGAAATACGACTGGGGTCACAAACAAGAAGAAGCCTTCCAGTTACTTAAAAACAAGCTCTGCGATGCACCGATACAATCATTACCCGAAGGCACTGAAGACTCCGTGGTATACTGCGACGCCTCACGACAAGGCTTGGGTTGCGTGCTTATGCAACGCTAGAAATTCATCGCTTATGCTTCAAGACAGCTGAAGGTACATGAAAGAAACTATACCACTCACGACCTAGAGCTAGGCGCAGTGGTATTCGCCTTGAAGATCTGGCGACACTATTTATATGGTACTCGATGTACAATCTTCACAGATCACAAAAGCTTACAACACATATTTGATCAGAAGGAATTGAATATGCGCCAGCGGCGGTGGTTCGAACTACTAAATGATTACGACTGTGAGATCAAGTACCATCCTGAAAAGGCAAACGTTGTAGCGGACGCGTTAAGCATAAAAGAAAGGATTAAGACCCTAAGGGTTCGAGCGTTGGAAATGACTATTCGAACGAACCTCACTGCACGCATTCGTGATGCACAACAAGAAGCTCTTAAAAGAGAGAACCGTAAAGATGAATACCTCCGGGGTATGCTGAAATACATGGTGCCAAATGAAGAGGGAGCCTTATACTTTAAGAAGCATATTTGGGTTCCACTCTATGGTGGCTTACGAGAAGTCATTCTTGACGAAGCGCACAAATCAAGACATTCGATCCATCCAGGATCGGACAAAATGTATCAAGACTTAAAGGAATACTACTGGTGGCCGAGACTTAAAAGCGAAGTTGTTGTTTATGTTGGAAAATGCCTAACCTGTGCCAAGGTTAAGGCAGAATATCAGAAACCGTCCGGCCTACTACAACAACCAGAGATTCCCGTGTGGAAGTGGGAACAAATCTCGATGGACTTCATAACGAAATTACCCAGGACCCCGGGAGGGCACGATATGATATGGGTGATAGTTGATCGGTTAACAAAGTCTGCACACTTTCTACCGATCCGTGAAAAAGACAGCACTGGAAAGCTTGCTGAGATATACTTAAGGGAAATTGTGGCACGTCATGGAGTGCCAATCTCAATCATTTCAGACAGAGATGGACGCTTTGTCTCAAGAATTTGGCAATCATTTCAGGAAGCCTTTGGATCTCAGTTAGATCTAAGCACGACATTCCATCCACAAACAGACGGCCAGAGCGAACGGACTATACGAACCTTAGAAGATATGCTTCGCACATGTGTCATGGATCTGGGCGGCAGCTGGGATACTCATCTACCTCTAGTTGAGTTTTCCTACAAAAACAGTTATCATACAAGCATAAAGGCCGCACCGTTCGAGGCTCTGTATGGCCGCAAATGCCGATCCCCCTTATGTTGGGCAGACGCTGGAGACAGACAAATGGTTGGTCCTGAACTTGTACAAGAGACAACCGACAAGATTGCGCAGATCCGAGAGCGCATTAAGGCGGCTCGAGATCGACAAAAGAGCTACGCTGATCCGAAAAGAAAATCAGTAGAATTCGAGGTGGGAGACAAAATGTTGTTAAAAGTCTCACCTTGGAAGGGCGTAATCAGATTTGGAAAGCGTGGGAAAGCTGAATCCACGATACATCGGACCATTCAGAATATTAAGAAGAATTGGTACCGTGGCATACAAATTGGAATTACCGGAAGAACTTAATGGAGTACATGATACGTTCCATGTATCCAACCTCAAGAAGAGTCCAACACAAGAAAACGTGATCATCCCGATGGATGAAGTGCATATTGATGACGCCCTCCGATTCACAGAACAACCCGTTGAGGTTACCGACTGGAAAGTCAACAAGACCAGGAGGAGCAGTGTGAAACTTGTCAAAGTACGTTGGAGCTCTAAGCACGGACCCGAGTATACGTGGGAACGTGAAGACCAGTTCAAAGAAAAGTATCCCCACCTATTCAAGAGGACTCCTGCGAGAGTTAGCTCAGCCTGAATTTCGGGGCGAAATTCTTTTAACGGGGGGAGACTGTGACAACTGGCACCAAACCGGTAATTTCCGTACACTTTAATTATTATTTAATGACTGCAATTATGTGCTTAAATGTCAACATTGACTGATTACATGATAAACAAGTGAATTCATGCACGTTGTATACTACAAAATATTGCTTTATGCATAAACGAGAGCGTTGCGTCAGAAATAATAGTAAACTCACCGGTAAGACACACTGTGTCAACAGAACTGCAGAAAGCAGTCAGACAATAAAAGTGGAGCCTAGGTGTAGGTCCAACGACAAGAATACATTAAAACCCAAGAATACATACAAGGGTTTACATGTATACCTTACGGAAGCAAAAATAAGCACTAAAAAGCACCCGAAACGCACTTTAAGTGCAGAATTTTGTATAATTCAGCTATAATTCAGCTTTTAGCACACGAATATTATGCTGAAAATATAATTTTTCAGTCAGAATATTTCCCTAAGTGTCGGGAATCAAAAGTGTTACAAAAGGATACATTAAAGTCACTAAAAAGTGTAATTTAGCACTTTAACGGATTAATATCCGACCGAACAACCGGACTTTACCCGGAACATAAAAATAATGTCAATGACACTATTTTTCCTTTTCTGAGCCAGTTAGGGTCCCCGAATACCCTAACACCCGTTACAAAACACTACACACTAGAAATTGGTTTAACCTCCTAACTAAACTAAATATAACTTAACCATTAGTTCAAACCAAACCAAACACCCACCCCCCCCCCTTACATCCGATGGGTCCCATGTAGGGGACACCACCACACAATTTTGAATATTATATTTGGGGATGCTTAATATCTTGGAAACATATTATCTTGTGGTTAATTAGAAATATTGGTTTATAAATTTAACCATAAGACCACCCTTATCATTCATTTCAACAAACAAAAATTTCATTTCTTTCTTTCCCTCTTTGATACCTTCGGCCGAACACAACCATCAACATCCACTCACTTTCCAGCTTTGATCTAACAATTTTACATACTTACAAGTGTGAAGGAGTTCATACGAGGAGACCCGGTGCATACGGAATCGCAAGGACCTCTCTACGACGCTATTAACCATCCATTTTTCGTCTAGTTTCTTCCCTAGCCTCGAGCTAGTAGTAAGTGTCTCTAAACATTCTCTTGTTCATGTTTAAAGTGGTTAATAAGAGATTTAACGGGTAAAAATCATAAACACTAGAGACCAAAATTTAAAGTCTTGTAAAGAAGATGAACTTGGTGGTTAAAGACTAACTAATAGTGTAAAATTTATGGAACTTGTTTTGTTATGATTATTTTATGTTGTTTGACGCTAGTAGTAGAACGGATCGTCATCTAACCAGGCTAGGTCATGTTCCTGAAACATGAACTAGTGTTATGTTAAATAGAAAAGTTGCAAGATGACGAATCTTTCCACAACATAAACATGAACTTGTGTAAAAAAAATAGTTTTTCTTATAAAATGGAGTTCTAAACTAGTAGATCTAAAGATCTACAAGTGGTATTTTCAAAGGACCAAGTAAAATATATACAAGTCTTATTTTAAGTCAGATCTTTCATGAACCAGAGGTGTTTTTGTGAACAAACAAGTGTGTGGACACTTGTGTAACAAAAATTTTAACAAAGAAATAATTTTCGTAAAAACCGACTAGAAGTTGTAAAACTTCATGTTCTTTAAAAATAAGATTTCCAAGAAACCGACTTTATTTTTAGAGATGGAAAACCCTACTAAATGTGTTGAAGAGTTACTACACATTTTTACACAACTTGCAAGTTCATGTGATTGCGATATATGTTTATGTTGGACTAGTTTGATGATGATTGGAAATTGATTGGTTGAATTTTTAAAAGAAAATGATACGCTAGTAAGCGTGGCCACCTCCAGTTACAGAGGAAACTCTGGCGAAATTTTTCCAGAAAATAACACTTAGAATATTTTTGGTGACAAGTGTTATGAATATATTTTTGACATGTTCTCCAAACAAACTTCGCCATGATTTTTATTACAAAATTACCAAATACCGGAGGTGGATTTTCATAAATGAAACTTGTTAAATATATATTTAGAATATATATTTATCGCTTGTGTGATTATGTGATTATTTAGTGAACTAGGTATATATTATTTTTAGAGTAAAAATAATATGACCTGGAGATACTCGTAACGAGTAAAAATACAAAAGAATACACATGCAACCTATTTAGACAAAATACATAATTCGGGTGCAAAGTGCAAAATACAAAAAGCTTATATTTATTTTTGAGAAAATAATATAAGTAAGACACTTAAATATTTTTAACACAAGAAAATATACATAAAAGAGAGTGACTGTGCTTGTGTGACGCAAGTCTAGTGACTAACGTTAAGAAAACGCGTATAGGTTACGATGTTAATTAAGCAAATCCGGTGAAGTTTACGACGCACAGGAACGCAAAGTTGTGAGTTCATGCTCCCCCTTTTCTTTTAACTGTTTTCAGTTTTATAACTTCGGGGGTGAAATACATGTACAAATATTATAATGTTTATAAATGGTATGATAACAAGAAACGCACTTGGTGAGGACGAGAACCAAGTAGGATGCGTTATGAGAAATGATAACAAGAAACGCACTTGGTGAGGACGAGAACCAAGTAGGATGCGTTATGAGAAATGATACGAGAAATCGTGTCACGAATAGGGTACATAAGCACCAATAATCAACAATACACCTAGACCGCAGAACAAAAGGTTAGATCTAACGGGTGCCGGGCAGCCACACTCTCGGTGAGGGCGAGAATCGAGTAGTGCTTTTGTGTCTCAGAATATACCAATTAAATGCCTAAAGTTTGGTGACTTCCTATGTCGTGTCACATGTTAATGGCCTTGCAATCCATTAACAAATCCTGATACTTACAGGAATACTTTATTTACATAAAATTCATACCATACTAAAACTTGATTTATACTTGAAGTACGTGGGGTACTCAAGAAAACCTGAATGATACTTGAGTACGTGGGGTACTCAAGAAAACGGGAATTATACTTGAGTACGTGGGGTACTCAAGAAAAACTTGAATTATACATGGGTACGTGGTGTACACCTGAATACTTGATTTATATATGAAAACTTGATTTTACATGACACAAACTATGTTTTCATACAAAGTATACAAACGTGAAATACAAAAACTGCATGAATTCACACCAACATTATGTTGACGTTTTTTTTCCAAAACTCACATGTATTTCAGGTAACTAGGATGGATGTGCGCGTGGTCTTACTCATGCTCGTGGATGTCGCTTTGTTTAGCGTTAAATAAAGTTGTAACTTTTAAAACAATATGCTATCTCGTGTTGTAAACACTTGACTTATGTTTTCAGTAATGTAACGTTTGAAGTTGCTTTTGAGCATGTAGTATGTTTACTCTTCGTATGCAATGAGAACCTTTCATGATCACACCTCGTGCTTCCGCCGCAGAAAGGGGTGTGAAAAGAATTCCCTAAATAGCATCATGACCTGATATCTGGCTTGTTTTTCAAAATATGAATCTTTTAAATACATTAACCTTATGCAAGGTTTGTATATTACAATATGTGAAATATATGATTATATAGATATGTATATCTATAAGGAAATCCAAAAACCATAAGGATTGATAATTTAAAATACATCACTAGCCTGTGTGTCAATAGTAATTCTAGAATTTTTATCAGGAATCTCTCGTATACATCTATAATTCTGACATCGAAAACTATTCCATTTGGTCACCCATCTCGTAACTCGTGCGACAAGATGAATGATGTGAACCCTTTAAGTTGGGACGCCATCGAAAGTATAAGAATTCCCTCTGCGTTACTTTAGATTATTAACGCATTAGGAAAAGTTGTGCTAGGTACAAAACGTCTCAAAACCTACGCTAATGAGAGTAATTCTGCTTTCTTTAAGAACTCTTGCAAAGATAAGAGTAATCACGACTAGGTGCACTTACAAAGACTTTCTTCTCTTATAATCCAACTAAGATTGTCAGTAACAAAGGAATTGCTGCAACAATACGCGAGCTCAAAGGACTAAAGTTGTCCTAACCATTAGTATATATGTTAAGAAAAATGAAGTAATGTATGCTTCAAAATTTAGACATTTAGATAGTGAAACCCGATCCTCGAAACACAGGATCAAGATATATACCATGAAATGGAAAGAATGAAAAGAACTAACAGAAAGGAAATCCTGTCTGCTTCATAAAAAGGAATAACATGGAAACGATGATTCCAGAGGTGATTGCTGACTTAGGTTTAGCAAGCCAACCGGAGAAGTGACCACAAGGAGACAAGACAGACCAGCCGACAAAGTTCGTCTCTGTGAGGAAAGCTGCGAGTTATGCACGGAAGTAAGACACAGCGTATATGGTCTCGGAGTTCATTAACACTCGAGGCATGGAACTGAAAGAAATTCCGACCGACGTTTCCCAGAGGATCTACTTAGACTATCACCCGATCGTGAGAAGAAACTTAGAATTCATCCGAGACTAGAAACAACACCGATTGTTATATCACAAAGTTAAAATTAATGTAGTAGTTAATGCTTTAAGTCATAAGTCTCATAGGAAGCCGAATCAAGTACGTGCTCTTAGATTAAATTGCGGATAGATTTAATGAAATAATTAAAGAGTACCCAAGAAACAACAATCAAGGATGATGCTGAAGGATTATAAAGAAATAATGAAGGAATCAGAAAAAGGAACTAATGGAAATTAGTGATTCCATAAAGAATTCGGGTACCTATTCAAGGAAACCTGCAAGAAGGGATTCTCGATGAAGCCCATAGAACTAAGTATTTGATACATCGTATAAGTAATATGAGGTATCGAGGTTTGAATTACTGATAAATAAAAATGAAAAAGGATGTAGCAAGTTATGTCTCTAAGTATTTAATCGAGTAGCAAGTTAAAACTGAACATTAGAACCCTTTAGGTTTACCTCAACGATTAGAAATGCTAGTATGGAAATAGGATTGATAACAAATGAATGTTATTACCAAATTCCCCAAAAACGATAAGTTGTAACAACACAATCTGGGTGATTGTGGATCAACTAACCAAGTCTGCTCAATCCCTACCAATGAAGGAAACCTTTAGCATAAAACGCTTAGTTAAGTTGTGTATGGATCCAATGGTCTCATTACATAGAATCCCGTTATCTATTGTATTAAATCAAGATAGTCATTTCACTTCTCATTTTTGGGAAAACTTTTAACCCGACCTATTTTGAGCAGTATAAAGGAACACTACAAACATTAAAAGACATGCTAAGTGCATGTGTGATAAATAGAACTATCATTTATCACTCATAAGATTCTCCAATAATCGGTCTACAAGTACTAGTGTTAACCGTTTAAAACACTTTATGGATGATGGTATCATCCAGTATGTTAAACATACATATGAGAAAAGCAACTATAAGGCCATGAGATCGGCAAACCATTGAAATTTAAATCAGAGAAAGGATATCACTAAAAGTCTCTTTGTATTTGAAAAGGAAGGTTAAGTCCGAGGAATGTCCAACCATTAAAGTAACTAAGCAAAGTGGACCAGTAGCCTATCAGCTAAAATGGCAAGTATACATGATACATTTCATGAAATACTTAGAAATCTTTAGTTATACCTCCTCAAAATATAGAAGTAAATGCAAGACCGTATCAGTCAATCATGAGAATTCCAAAAACATGCAAGATTAGTTCTGGTCAGGGTAAAGTAGGACTTAAAGCATGAACAAGAATATACTTGGGTATCGAAAATAAGACGGAAGTATCCTTACTTATTTCAGTAAATCTCGAGGATGAGATTTTAACTAAGGTGGGGAGGATGTAAGGACCTGCAAAAAAATGTCCCACAACACTCCGTAAGTGGAAACCCGGACCGATGAAACCCTAATGTGCATGAAAAATCAAGAAATCAAGAAAATTGGATTTCACGCGGGCCGCGTAAGCCATAAGGTAAGGCTACGCGGGCCGCGACAACTTGAAAATTTGCGGATAAGCTTAATGGACACGTGTTGTCCACATGTCAAGACCACCGATGACTCAGCAAACCCTACTGCCGCCTTTATGGCCTCGCGGGCCGCGTAAGATCTTATAAAGGCTTACGCGGGCCGCGTAAAACCTAAAATGTTGCTATAAGTAGCCTGTGCATGGGACTTGCTTCTGTATTCGGAATTTCAGTTTCAAAACGTCCCAATTCTGTTAAAAATGAGTTTTACGGTGTCAAGACGCTGCTACGAATCCAGGGTATTAGCTCGATCACTGCTACGTTTCAAACTGCTCAATTCTTTTCTTTCCTTCAGCTTTTATTATAGTAAATAGTAGCTCGGGATTATACCTTCTAAATCCCGATACTCTGCCCGTTATTAGGGTAATAACTTTAATCACTGGTACGATACTTTATCCGATCGATTAAAACTGGTCCAATGGATGTTTAAGTGCTGCCAATATCTGGCTATACTTTGTAATTCATTGTGAGGGTTTCGATCTCGTGATTATCGTTAAAGTTGAATTCAGTTAATACACTAATACGAGTTCTTGTGTCTAGAAATTAGAACTCATAATCAGGAAGCTGTTAAACTAGTATATCAAACTTAGCTATTAAGATAATTTAGCGGTTTAGAAAACTTAATAGCTACGGCAACTTAACAGGAAAGGAAACTTAGCAGTTAAGTAAGCTAAGTAAGTTAATTAATCAGCTAGTTATGTTATTTAATTAATCGGCTAAGTAAATTACTTGATTAAACCGTTAAAATTAATTAATCGGTTAAGTAAGATTAATTAATCAGTAAGCAAGATTAATTAAGCTAAGCAAGATTAATTAAGCTAAGCAAGATTAACTAAGTTAAGTAAGATTAATTAAGTAAATTAAACACCTAGATAGATATACATGAAAATAAATATATATAAAATAGATAATATCAAAGGAAGGTGCTAGGAAGGTGTAAGAAGATATATATGTGGGTAGGAAGCTTCCTAGAAAATGTATAGGTAACTCCCTAGAAAAGGTATATGAAATTTCCTAGAAAGTATATAAGAAACTTCCTAGAAATTTCATATTTCCTACCTATAAATAGGAAGCTTAGGATTTATTTTTCTTTGCTCATTTCTTCTATTCTTCTCTCTATACGTTGGTGTTCTAACCAATAATCACCGATGCGATATTCTGTCCGATCGATTCAGGAACCAACTAATGAATGCCAAAGTGCTGTACTTTGTGAATTTCGTTAAACGGATGCCAAAGTGCTGTACTTTGTGAATTTCGTTAAACGGATGCCAAAGTGCTGTACTTTGTCAATTTCGTTAAACGAATGCCAAAGTGCTGTCTAAACAAGACTATACTTTGTGAATTTCGTTAAGGTTTGGATCTCGTGACCATCGCTAGGTTTGATTAGGTTTAACACTAATACGTATTCCATTCTGTTAAACTAAATGTTTAACTACTCGAAACTCTACCCCATACACTTACAATCAAAATGGATGCTTAATCATTAGAGGATTCTGTCACACCCCGACCACGTAGAACATACAAAACGTGGCGGAAACATCGGGGAGTGTTGTAACAGAATTAATGTTTCAAATCCATGGCAATTGAAGTTTCGTTTTATTAATTAAAAGTGATACAATGTCTTAACAAACAAAGAAATACAACATAATTAACTAGTCTTGCATCTTTTATTGTCACTAAAGCCCAAGTCTGCCTATATGTATCTTGATCATCTTATGCAACAGTTCCTGAAAAACACATGTGAAAATAGGTACGTCAGCATAAAAATTCCTGTGAGATACATAGGTTTTGTGAAAATAGGTTCCATGACTTATGTTTGAGAAAATGTTTAGTCATGAACCTTGTAATTTGCTTTGTTTTTGTAAATCGTTTGAAAAACGATAAGTTTAGATGATATGTATAAATAAGTAAATAATGTATGGTTAAATGAATAACCATAGTAAAATGGGTTTGTATAAGATAAGTTGTTTGTAAAACAATGTCTTGTGAAAAGTATGTTATTTGTATAAAATGTTCTATGTCTCAAACTGAAATGATTCAAATAACGCTACAATATGTAATACCATACAAACACTTATATATAGGAAGTACCAGCGGCGTATCCACCATGCTTGTATCATATTACACACGCATCGTTACTTAATCACTTAATCAAACCAAACCACCAAAGTAATGTTTAACAGTTGTAGAAATGTTTATGTATGGTCAAATACGGTTCATGCGGTTCACAGATACAAACGGTTCACAGATTTAAACGGTTCATAGATATCAACGGATCACATAGTCAAATGTTTACAACGGTTCAATATGTAGTATAATGTGTTCATATGCTGGATAAGCATATGCAACAGAAAAGCAATGTAAAACAATGTACTAAGTATGCACACAATGGGCATACATAGCATGTAATGTAAGACAATGTACTAAGTACGCACACAATGGGCATACATAGCATGAAATGTAATGTAAAACAATGTACTAAGTACGCACACAATGGGCATACATAGCATGAAATGTAATGAAAAACGATGTACTAAGTAATGCACACAATGGGCACACCTAGCATGAAATGTAATGTAAAACGATGTACTAAGTAATGCACACAATGGGCACACCTAGCATGAAATGTAATGAAATCATGTACTATAATGTACTAACGAACATAGTAGTATATGATGTGAAAACATGTAAAGCATGAAAGTAACAAGTAGGCACATGTGTTTCACCCCAAAACAGTTTGGAAAACAGTAAAAGAGGGGTCTATGTACTCACCTGAGATTGCTCAGTAGTCCTTGAGTAACAACTAAACAATGCTAGAGATCGCGGATATCAAACGGCACCTAGTATAGGTAACTATGTTAATAAACCGGACCTAGATCGGAAGATTGGGTAGCATTAGGGTTTGTAAACCAAACGAGTGTAGAGACTCGTGTCATTTGGTTTAACAAAGCCTACCTACTAAATGAAACTTAACCTGAGTGATTTCGACCCATTACGACCCGTTTAGGTAGCTTATGCTACTTTAACGCGTCGTTCGCGTGAAACGCGTTCGGACCGCCTAACTAGCCCTATGACAAGTGTTATATGCCTAAACATATTACATAATCAGTTATGTGACAAAGGTTTAGGTTACATATGCTTAATTACCAATTATACATGAAAAGGGTATTCTGGTAATTTACCTAAGGCATATAAACTACCTATCATACAACTACTTAAACGATGTGACCATAGGGTATAACCTCGGAAGGTTATTCCCTACCTACTATGGTCACCTAATGTGTTTGGTCGGATCCTAATGATCGACCAAACTGGGTCGGGTTCGAGGTATAAGCGATTTATTAGATCGCTTACCCTACGACCCTAGACAACGTGGTAATCAGTAGGCATAGTCCCAAGGGACTATGACCATCGTGATTACAATCACGTTGCGAAGTTCAAACGAACTTCGCATTGACCATTACTGGTCAATGCTGAAAGTCAAACAAAGTTTGACTTTCTGACTCGAAAAGCAGTAAAAATAAGGAAAAGAACGAAAGAATACTTACGAAGGGTCCCCGAATGCTAACCCAGATCAAAATAGCTCAGGTATGAAACGAAGGTTCCAACTTAGAGCCCAAATGATCAGATTTGTGGGTTTTTAAGCCAAAGGGGGGTGGGTATTTATAGAAAAAGTAGAGCCGCTAGGATCGTTTCTTGAATATCGTGCCACGATCCGAGCCGTACACTTGTCACAAAGGTTATGGAGCCACATATGCTCCTAATCTTAGTGATTAAGCAACTTAAAACATGTGGTTAAGAATCAATTGGTTGCAACTTGTGTTTAAATGCATTGAATCTGTCCAGTAAGTCAGTCGCGTAGCGCGACGGGTAAGCCCTATGGGCTCGCGCTACGCTAGCACTCATCCTGAATCAGAAAGTTTGAAAATTGGCAGCAATGGTCCCTGCACGTGTTTAAGGCCTTTTTCGATGCGTTTGAACCCCGTTAACCTCATTTCAAGGCTCTAAAATGAAGTTAAAGTATAGGGAACTCAAAACATACTCAAAAATATGCCGGATGATGGTTCGTTTGGTCGTACGAACGCGATGTTCGCTTAATTACGACGGAATGCGCATAAGCGCGAAAAACGATCCAAATGACGTGACGAATGGATTTTTCTTATGGCGAACACTAAAATATAATGTAGTCATGCTTACATAAATTTTTGGATGTCCAGATGTATTCAGAACGTAAGTTATGCGCGAAAATGCAAACTTGTGCACTTTTTGACACATTTAGTCCCTGAATGACCCAAAAGTTTATTTTAGCATACCGAACCCCTCAAAGCCTATTTCTAAGCTATGTAAAGGATATTTATGGTATGTTTAACTTATGGTCATGTTCCGGAATGTCTGTTACAGTTCAAATTGGCATACTTTCGCAGTTTGTCAACTTTAGTCCCTGTAAGCGATTTAACTTGATTTTGCCATACCAAAGCCTTCAAAACTTATTTCTAAGTTAAGTAAAGGTATGTTAAGCCTATTTCACTATTCCGGAGTGTTTGTTTCATTAACTGGTTATATTTACGTATCAGTGCGCGTATAACCTTCCAGAAAGCGATTTAGAGCTTGAAATCGAACAAGAATTGATATGTGTAAACGATACATATATTTATACAAGTCCAAAGTATGAAATACAATATTTCATTGGTTTGGCATTTGTTTGATGGTTGAAATGACACAGGTGTTACAGATTCAGAACTATAAAGTAGATGCTTAGAATCAAGATGCTTGTTTAATCAAGACTATATGCTAACAAGGTGAGTCATTCTCTTTTTATCAAATTGTTTTCTTAAAACTCTACTTGTTTTCAAAGTTATAATTACAGGGATTAAGTCTTTGTAATCTTCAATTACTGCCGGTATGTGGGGTTTTGTATACATTACTTGATACTCGTCACCATTGGACAACGGGTTAGCCAATGGGTGATCTGACCATAGTCACAGAAACGAGTCGAGTGACAAATACCGATTTGGGGTAATTGGTTGATATAAACATTGTAATCGCCCTTAATACTGTAATTTATAACTATGTGTTGTTTTGTACAAAAAAACGAATGAACTCACCAGTATTTCCTGCTGACCAAACCTTTTAAGTCCCTTGAAGAGTCCAAAATAACCAAGTGATTGCAAATGCTTCACATGGATCTGTTTGGCCTAGTTAAAGTCATGAGTCCTAGAAAGAAAAGATATTGTTTGGTAATTGTAGATGACTTTTCTAGGTTTACATGGACTTATTTCTTACATTCCAAAGATGAGACTGCAGGTATTCTGCAAGACTTTGTCACATAGGTTGAAAAGTAGTTTGACTTGCCAGTAAAAATCTTCAGGAGTGACAATGGCACGGAATTCAGAAATAGGGAGTTGGATGAGTTTTGTGTGTCCAAAGGAATTGTAAGGCAGTACAGCATTCCAAGGACACCAGAACAAAATGGGGTACTTGAAAGAAAGAACAGAACTTTGATTGAGGCTGTCAGGACCATGCTTGCTGATTCAGGTTTGCCATTAACTTTCTGGGCAGAGGCTGTAAACACTGTCTGCTATGTACAGAACAGAGTTTTAATAAACCCCAGGCATCAAAAGACTGCCTAAGAAATTCTGTATAAAATCAAACCACTGATCTCATATTTCAAAGTTTTTGGCTGCCCATGCTTCATTTTAAACTTAAAAGATTCCATCTCAAAGTTTGCCGCCAAAATTGATTGTGGTTATCATTTGGGATACTCAACCACTGCTAAGGCCTACAAAGTGTTCAACACTAGGACTAAGACAGTGGAAGAGACTTTGAATGTGAAGTTCAATGAACCCTCTTCAATGAAAATCCCTGCAAATCCTGCAGAATTATTTGATCTTGATAAATTTACCTTTGAAAATGTTTCTGTCAAGACTAAAAGTGCAGGTCCATCTCAAAGTCCTCCATCAGACTATGGATATGAAGTCATCATTCCACAACAAAAGTCTGCATCAATTGGTAAAGCAGCAGATGTTCAAAACAGTTGTCAAAGCTCAACCACTGCTACCTCAACAGCTGTTGACCAAAGTAGCCCCTTAACCCCTGCTTCCACGTCCTCAAGCACTGTTGATAAAAATCCACAAACAGTGGATAAAAATCAGCATGTTTCCACACCACTTCCTCCTATTCCTACACCTCCATTTCAAGACCCTGTTGGATCCTCAAAGTCACCAACAGTGGTTAGCTCAGATGATTCAGATCTGCAGCCTTCACCTTTAAATGTCATTGTTCCATACAAAGGAGATCTAATCTTCTTGAAGTCTCATCCACCTGACCAAATCATTGGCAACATCAGTGAAGGGGTGCTCATAAGAAGTCAATCCCAAAACATCTGTCTTTTTGCTGGTTTCCTATCACTTCATCAGCCAGTCAAGTACCAAGAGGCACTGAAAGACAACAGCTGGGTAGAGGCCATGCAAGCGGAGCTCCAACAGTTTAAAAGACAACAAGTATGGGAGCTTGTACCACCGCCAGAGGGTGTGAGTCCTATTGGCAAAAAGTGGGTCTTTAAAAATAAAATTGATGAAAGGGGTATTGTTGTCAAGAATAAAGCAAGGCTAGTGGTTCAAGGGTTCAGACAGGAAGAGGGCATTGATTATGATGAAACTTTTTCCCCTCTAGCAAGATTGGAAACTATCAGATTATTCGTGGCCTTTGCTGTCAACCACAATATAAAGGTGTATCAAATGGACATTAAATGTGCATTCCTCTATGGTAAAATACAAGAAGAGGTATATGTTTGTCAACCTCCAGGTTTTGAGGATCCATTTAATCCAAATCATGTCTACAAGCTAAATAAAGCTTTGTATGGCTTGAAACAAGCACCTAGAGCCTAGTATGAAACTCTTTCCCCCTTTCTTCTCTCTGTTGGTTTCACAAGAGGTAAAATAGACAAAACACTGTTTTTAAAAAGGAGAGGGAGAGACTTGATGATTGTCCAGATTTCTGTAGATGACATCATTTTTGGAAGCACATGTTCTAAAATGTGTGAAGAGTTCAGAAAACTCATGACAGCTGAGTTTGAGATGAGTGCAATGGGTGAACTCCAGTGCTTTCTTGGTCTCCAAGTAAGGCAACTGCAAAATGGTACTTTCATCCATCAAGGCAAATATTCCAAAGAACTTTTAAATAAATTTGAGATGGATGATTGAAAGCCATGTATTACACCCATAGCAACCACAAAAATAGTCATGTCTGATGAAAATGATGATTTGGTTGATCAAACTCTTTATAGAAGCATGATTGGGTCTTTACTGTACCTGACTGCATCTAGGCCAGACATCATGTTTGCAACATGTGTTTGTGCAAGATCCCAATCAGCCCCTAGAGAGTCAAACCTTATTGCTGTAAAAAGGATATTCAGATACCTAAAAGGTGCTTCCACACTTGGTATCTGGTATCCAGCTGATGGAAATATCAAGCTTTCAGGTTTCTCAGATAGTGACTTTGCTGGATGTAATAAAACAAGGAATTCCACTTCAGGAGGGTGCCAATTCCTAGGCAGCTGCTTAGTATCTTGGCAAAGCAAAAAGCAAGCAGTTGTTTCAACATCCACTGCTGAGGCAGAGTATATAGCTGCTGCAAGCTGTACAGCCCAACTATTATGGCTTCAAAATCAATTGCTGGATTTTGGTATCACTGCTTTAAAGACACCTCTCATGTTGGACAGTCAGGCAGCAGAAAATATCATCAAAAATCCAGTCTCCCATTCAACCACCAAGCACATTGATATCAGACATCACTTTATGAGGGATTGCTATGAAAAAGGTTTGATTTCTCTGCACCATGTTCCAACTAAAGATCAGCTGGCAGATGTGCTAACAAAAGCATTAGACACATCCACCTTTGAAAGCTTGATCTCTAGGATTGGCATGCTGAACATGGAATAACAGGCAAAATCCTGTTTTTCTATGAATAAAAGTATTAAAATGTTTTCAGAAAATCAAAATTTCATCCTTAAAAATAGCTAAAAATGAAAATTTTCATTAATCCTTAAAAGACTGCCATAACCCTTGTTTTTGGTTCAAACATATGTTCTGATTGTTATTATCCACTGCTGAAAGTCAACCTCTGTTCCCTCATTTCCTTGTTAATCACTGTTGTCCAAAATTAGTGTTTTAACCCACTGATGGCTATCTACTGATAGTTAAAAGTCAGCCACTGTTTTCATTTTCACCACTGTAAACCACTGATAATTGTTCCATCAGTGGTTTCCTAAACAACTATCTTCCATTACTTATCAGAGGTTGGCACGTGGACAGTACATATCCGTCAGATCTTTTGTAACCGCTGCCATGTCAGCATTCACTTTTCCACCTTATAAAACCCTGATCAAAACCCCAAACAGGGTTTTCACTGTCGAATCGAATTCAAAATTCTTTTCTCAAAGTAGTTACCACCAATTTCTCTCAAATCTTTCATCGTCTTCTTCCTCTCGCAATCACACTCAAATCATCATGGCTCTTCCATTCAAAACTCCTCATAACTACCTGTGCATACTTGAAAAACCAAGTGATAGCACAACATTTCACTCCGTTATTGACGCACTCTCGTCTTCAAGGTACAAAACCTTGTTGACCTGCAACCCATCCATATATCTCGATACTCTTCGTGATTTCTGAAAAAATGCACAACTGGAAGTTTAGGACAAAAAGCCCTGGGCTATTACTTCTACGGTAAAGGGAATTAAGGTTGCTGTTACAACTAAAGATATTTTTGAGGTATTCGAATTGAATGACATTACAGGTAAAACTTCTTTCCCAAAAACCGATTATCAAACTGATTTCATTGAGCGAGGGTATGCAGAGGAAATGAAAAAAGATACTTTGCAAAAAGGCAGTTTTCCACCTGCCATGAGGTTCTTGTTCCATACCCTCCTCATGTGTGTTTCAAACAAGACCACAGCTTTTAATGAAATTCCATTAAAAATCCAATACTTGGGATATGCTATAATGCAAAACGAAAATTTTAATTACTCCCAAGAGATTTTTAATGACATGGTCAAAAATGTTAATAATATCAAACACAATAAAAAACCATTTTTATTGTTTCCAAGGTTTTTGAGCTTTTATTTGCAAAAAAAGACTCCTACCGATAGTGCTCATGTACTTATCCAAGGGAATCCTATTCAAATCAACAGCCTATCTTTTGAAACCTTTACTAGGCTGTCAAAACCTTCAAAAACACAAACAGAGGAACCTGAGCAGAATTTAGCAGCAACAACTGCTCCTCAGGTTACTGCTGTTGAGCCCACTGCTCAAGGTGATCACAGTAGCACAACCACTTTTGTGAAACCCACACCTAAAATCACAAAAAGACCCAAAAAGAAAAATGTCCAAAAGCCCCCCAAACCTACTAAAAAGGTAACTATGGAAGATGAGATCCCAGAGATTATACCTATGACAACACAAAAGTCACCAATAACCACTTCTGCTACTTCCTCACCGCAGTTGGATGAAAGATCTCAACCTGAGCCTCATACTCCTCCTGCTTCTTCTAAAAAAGTTCAGGTTGTATCCACAGGGACACCACAATATGAAACATTTTATTCACTTGAATCTATGTTCAACAGCCCAGCTCCCGGGGCTAATTCTCTTTCTACACCCATCCTCACTGCACAACTTCCACCATCCATGCTACCTTTGTTGGATGCACTTGATATAGCTCAGACAGAAATCAGTTCTTCTCAATCACCTATAACTGAGAATATGCCTTAACAAGTGACTG
Source organism: Helianthus tuberosus (assembly GCA_030545235.1). Taxonomy (NCBI): domain Eukaryota; kingdom Viridiplantae; phylum Streptophyta; class Magnoliopsida; order Asterales; family Asteraceae; genus Helianthus; species Helianthus tuberosus. The sequence continues at coordinate 107,228,068 of CM060393.1, forward strand.
AGTCTGAGCTCCCTATCTCTGCTAACCCACCAACAACTGAGGAGGTTACACTGCAGGAATTACAAGTAATTCCTGTCAGTAGTTCAAGTGATGCAGCTACTACAAGTGTTGAACCCACTAGTTTACATTTGGACAGTAGTTTCATTAGTAAGACTCCCTTGAAGGCAATTTATTCTTTGGGAACCATAATATCCACTGGTGTGTATCCAATATACACTGGTGAGCTTAGAATGGTAACCTCTGCTGAAGAAAGAAGACCCCGGTACCAAGAACAAGGGGCATCAGTGGATGACTTTTGGGACACTTTTCCTAAGTCAACAACTGATAAAACCACCACTGGTGGGAAATCAGATGATCCCATTAACTTGGGTGATGGTTTAAAATACAAAGATTTGACGGAGAGGGTGGACAAAATTGACACATCTGTTGCAGAAATCAAATCGATGCTGCAACAGTTGTTACAAGCTCAAAAGGCTACACCCACTGCTGCAACATCTGCTCCATCTCCTGCTGAGCTCTGGAATTTATTTCAACCTATGCTTCATCAACAGAGACAATATGTTGATCAACAACATGAAGTTCAAATTCAAATGATCAGAAATTTGATGGAAGCTAGGTTCAGGGATACACAGGCAGATATCAAGGCAATTAAGGCCCATTTACTACAAACCACTGGCACTGCTCCTCTTCAATCATCTTTGTTGAAAATCCTCCAGATGATGACAAAAAGGGGGAGAAAAAGAAGAAGGGATATGAAGATGGCCTATACATAAAACCAGATTCATTGTCAAAACTGGTTGTAGAAATCCCTAGGCCAGATGGTTCCAAAAAGGTTGATGAGACTCAAAATGCATTTGTTGCATTAAAAGCAAGCATGAAAGAGTCAATGGAAATAAAAGGGTCTAAAAGGTTTGAGCTGGAGAAGAAAGTTTTGATGGAAAAGGAAGAGCATGGTACTTCTGAACCTAAGGAAGAGCAGGTTATTCCTAAGCCAAAAAAGAAGAAAGCCTACTAGAAAAGTAAGCCAACCCAAAACCACACCTTCCAAAACCACCAAACAAACTCCTCAAATCCCCAAAAATTCCTCTCATCAAACCTCCAAACCAACAGATGTTGAGACACCTGTTGTACCAACAATTGTTGATACTTCATTGGTTTCAACAAATGTTATTTCAACCACTGCCCTTATCATCATACCATCCACTACTCAAACCACTGCCACACCACAAAATTCCTCTCCACTTCAAACACCACCTGCCATAGTGTAGAAGACAACAGTTAACACATCAACAGTTGTAATGACAACATTAGTTGAGACACCAGTTGTTTCAACAACTGTTAGTCAGTCACCCATTACCACAAACACTCCCACACAAGCCATAATTCTTTATGCACCAAAAACTCAAACAAAATCACCTTCTCCTAAAAAGGTGTATACAAGAAAAAGAAAGTTCCAGGTGCATGATGAAGATATACCGGCACCAACTCCACTATCATCCACACCCTACAATGTCATCAAACCCCAACCTTTCATTCCACCAAAGTTGGCCAATCCTATCAAAGATCCAAAAGTTCTAGAAGGATTTAACCCTGCTGATCTTATACCACTAGCAGCCACTTATCCACTAGAACTTCATGCAGTGAAAGAAGAAATGAAACAGTTCTATTTAGTGGATGATCCTTCCAGGAGAAAATTACCTTCCCTTGCCTGTTTTAGAGATCCTAAAAACATAGATGAATACCTAAAACTCAAAGGCAAGCAAGCTGAATTGAGAGCCAAATATGAATGCAAAGGGCAAGGTGATAATGCTTTCTCAAGTAGGATGCAGTTCTTGCTCACCAAGGTTAAGCAAATGGAAGATTATGCAAGAGACCTGAGTAAAGAAATGTCCAACTTGCCAACAGAGGCTGGGTTACAAGTGGATCTAAAAGAAGATCTCATCAAGCTGATTATGAGTGAAAAGTTTTACCCTACAAGAGCTGAAAATTACCAAGACTGGCCACTCATTGCTCTCAAAGAAGAATTGAAAAGAATTGAAAGAATAAAAAATACTCCTGGTATGAAAAGAACAGCACCAAACTGGAGAAAATTCAGTAAGAAGATTGCTGATCTTACCCTGGAATATAAAAGAAAAAGAGAAGAGTTGGTTGCAGTAGACTATGGAACAACTAGGCAGATAGCAAGGTGGTCAAAACAAACTATTGATCAAACCTACAAAAGGCTTGAAGAACTGAGAAAGAAATACCCCACTGCTCCAAAGAAACCAATCTACAAGACCACTGATAAACCAAAGAAGCAGGCCCACACTTCTGAACCATTGTTCACATCATCAGATACCTCTGCCATTGAGTTAAGTCAAAGAAAGAGGCAAAAGCTGACTGATGCAGAAGAAAAGGAACAAGAAGTTGTGTATTTTAAAGTGGCTATCAAGAGAATGGTACTAGAGGATGAAAGCTCAGCAAAGCTTCAAAGTATAGCCACCAAGGTTCTGAGCAGGCCTCCATCTCCAAACTCATCAACAATAAAAACTCTCCCAAGAAACCCATTGAATTCAAAAATACTAAAGTGGAAGTCTGATCAAAAGACCCACGTATTGACTTTGCTCAAATCCAATGGGAAGGTGGAGCATATATCAAGGGAACAAGCACTTGGCCTGGGTGTTGAAGATCTGCAAGATCTCCTTGAGCTCACACTGTGCAGGGATGAGGATGATACAGATTCCATGGACTTTGAATTACAATTCAAAGGACAAGTCAGGGAATTATTGATGAGGAAACAAAGATCCAGAATAATGAAGAGTTTTGGCATCATCTGTTCCAGGGGGAGATTGTTGGGATTGAACCCTACCAAAGGAACAGTTGATTAAAACCAAAACTGGATCAGATCAGTGGATCCAGAATAAGTAGTTATCTGCATCAGTCTTTCCCCTTGAATGTGGCCTAACATCTGATGCCCTCTAAGTACTGCCTTCTACAACAACTGCTGACCAACATCAACTGTTGTTCATTCAAAGACTGTTGAAGACCAAACACTGATGAGTCAATCTGCTGCTATAGTTCAAGTATTGCTGAAGACACAAAGCACTGCTGGGGCTAAAGCAGTGGAATGAAGAAGCAGCAGTTAGACTAGTATTTGTATTCATTTATTGTAATCAGTTGTTAGATAACAGTGTTTGTAATAGTCAGTGGTTAGAGGTTGTTAGGAGGTTAGATGTCACTTTCATGGTGACGCCAGCAAAGATGCCACAGTGGTTTGTTCTGTACTATAAATAGAACGGTACTCTGTACTGTTCTATTAGCTCTCTTCTTCTCCAAGTCATTCTGTACGAACAAATCACTGTGAGCTCAGGCTGAGGGGGAGATTGTATGCATGCATGCATTGTGATTGAAGATTATAATAAATATAATCATTCGATTTCATGTTAAACATGTTTGTTGAAAACAATTCTCTCTTTGATTGTGTGCTGAAAGTTTGTTCCATTTAAATTCCACTGCACTTAAATCTTATTTCATCTTCATTATAATCAAACAAGCACAATCATAAAAAACTCAGATCCTAACAATGAGAGAATGTCCAGATCATCCCAGGTGTTTTATGTTGTCTCCAGATGTTAACAAGTGTCCAAGGTGGTATTAGGAACCATCAAACAGTCCCTTGTTTCGATTTAAAGATGAAATGGTGAAGAAATTGCAGAGACCTGCACCTGTGCATGCTGGGTGGCACATCTGTTTTGGGGTCGCGTAGCGCGAGCCCTATGGGGGACCAGTTTTTGAGTTTCAAACTTGGCAAGAATGACCCTTGAACCTTTTAAAACGTAATAACTTCAATTTTATGCACTTTTAACCCATAAAGTTTATATTTGGATGATCTTTAGGATATAACCAAACATCATTAGGCCCGGTTTCATTAAATGATAACCGAAAACACTAGTTTCTCCCTATTGACGCTTATACCCCTTTAATTTGCGAACTTGTGCGTTTTAACGCGAAATGGCATAAAAGCCTTTCAAGATCAATAATAAGCATTCCCAAGAGTATGATGGGATACTACGACACTCCAGTTTACTCCAGTTTGCTTAAATGGTTGCTCAAAGGTGTAGTTTTATAGTTTGACGCTTTTGGCCCCTTTTATGCACAACTTGCGCACATAATCATTTTATCATGTCAAAGCCCTATATTATCTATATTAGGAATTCTCGAGAGTAATTTTGAACATTACGATGCTTCGGGTTTGTTAAAAGGTCACTCAGAGGTTAATTTGAACATGTTGACGCTTTGAACCCATCTTCTTGATATTTGCAATTTAAATTGTTTATTTGCATCGAAACTCTACGAAATCTTTATCCGACAATCGTGAGAATATAAAAAGATTCTACAAAGCCTCGGGATCATAAAAAGGTCATTCAGAGGTATGAATTAGCATGTTGACACTTTTAACCCCTGTGGTTTGTAAATTTTTGGTTTTAAGCACAAACGGCTTCTTGTGTCCAACAATTTATTCAATAAAGAATACGAACATCATATGAGGTCAATCAGAGGCACAAGTTTGGCATGTTGATATTTTTTTTCCTTCCACAATCATAGTTTTCGTTTTAACGAAATTAGTCCCTCATAGTCAACGCTTGACTTTATTAGGGTTTAGAACACGTGTCAACGCATCATTGGTCGAAATTTTACGATGTGTTACAACACTTCTGACATCTTTTCTGATGTATAAGTCTCATGTATCGGAATAAAGTGAGCACTTTTCGTCAGTCTATCTACAACTAGCCATATGGCATCAAGTCCTCGGTTTGTCTTCGGTAGTTTGGTCAATAGGTCCATGGTGATATGTTCCCATTTTTAAACTGGAATATCCAACGGTTGAAGTTTATCGTAGGGTCTTTGGTGTTCCGCCGTGACTTGTAGACATGTCAAGCATTTCTCCACAGACTTAACCACATCTCTTTTCATTCCGGGCCACCAATAATTTTTTTTCAAGTCATTGTACATCTTGGTCGCCCCCGGATGAATGGAATAACGGGTTTTGTGAGCTTCGTCAAGTAGAAGCTTTTTAACTCCACACGAGTTAGGAACCCATGTTCTACCGAATTGGGTTTTCAACCCATTGTTATCATTTGTTAACTCTTTCAGTTGGCCGACTATTCTTTCTTTCTTCCAATTCTCTTCTTTCATTGCTTCCACTTGTGCTTCTCGGATTCGCTCGAGTAAACCCGAGGTCACAATAAGCTGCATCGATCGTACCCGTATTGGAGCATAGTCTATCTTCATGCTCAAAGCATCCACCACAACATTGGCTTTCCCGTGATGGTAATGTATTTCACAATCATAATCTTTTACTGTTTCCAACCACCGCATCTGTCCATATTCAACTCCTTCTGATCGAAGAAGTACTTTAAACTCTTGTGGTCAATGAATATAGTGCTCTTCACTCCGTATAAATAGTGCCTCCATATTTTTAAAGCAAATACCGTCGCTGCTAATTCAATATCGTGCGTAGGGTATTTCTTTTCGTGAATCTTCAGTTGCCTTGATGCATAGGCTATAACCTTGCCTCTTTGCATTAAAACGCATCCGAGCCCCGAATGTGACGCATCCGAGTAAACCACCATATCATCAAATCCGTTAGGCAATGTTAACACCGGAGCGTGATTTAACCTTTTCTTTAAGCGTTTAGAACACCTTCTCCTGTTCAACACCCCATATGAACTTCTCTTCCTTATGAGTTAACTTGGTCAATGGCATAGCAATCTTTGAGAAATCTTGTATGAATCTCCTATAGTATCCCGCAAGTCCTAAGAAACTTCTGATTTTTGGGGGATTCTTCGGTGGATTCCACCTTGTCACGGCTTCTATCTTTGACGGATCGACCAACACGCCGTCGGCATTGATAATATGCCCCGAGGAATTGCACCTCCCGTAAACAAAAGGCACATTTTGAAAATTTTGCATATAACTTCGTGTAAATGATGCGCGTGATCGGCTTCACTCTTCGAGTACACTAAAATGTCGTCGATAAACACGATTACGGACTTATCCAACATCGGTTTGCAAACTCGGTTCATGGGGTCCATGAAAGTTGCGGGTGCATTTGTTAACCCAAAGGACATCACGAGAAACTCGTAATGTCCGTACCGAGTACGAAAGGACGTTTTCGGTACATCCTCTTCCTTGACCCTTAGTTTATGGTATCCCGATCTATGGTCAATTTTCGAAAAGAAACTTGCACCTTGTAGTTGGTCAAATAAATCGTCAATTCTCGGAAGCGGGTATCGATTCTTCACCGTGAGTTTGTTTAACTCTCGGTAATCGATACACATCCGCATACTCCCGTCCTTCTTCTTTACGAACAATACCGGTGCACCCCAAGGAGACACACTCGGCCTTATAAATCCTTTGTCAAGCAAATCTTGAATCTAAGACATCAACTCTTGTAGCTCCGATGGCGCAAGTCGATACGGCGCCTTGGCTACGGGTTTTGCGCCCGAAACTAATTCTATTCCGAATCTACTTCCCGTTCGGGTGGTATTCCTGGTAAATCTTCCGGAAACACATCTTCATAGTCTCGCACCACCGGTACGTCTCCAACTTTCGGCAATTCTTTCTCCGGTTCACTTGCGTATATCATGAACGCTCTACATCCGCGCCTCATAAGCTTGTGAGCTTTTAACATTGAACATATCACGGGGTTACCTCCTTTCTCGCCATAGATAGTAACGTGCTTTCCGCTCGGAGATTTTAACTTTATCTCCTTACGGAAACACACGACCTTTGCGCGATATCGGGATAACCAATCCATCCCGACAACCACTTGGAATTCTCCCATCAACATCGGGATTAGGTCTATTGAGTATTCTTCACCGTCAATACTCAGTTTGCAGTTTTGACTTACATCACACACTATAAAGCTCTTGTTATCTCCTATTTCAACTTCTAAGGGCATAACTAATTTCGTTAATAAAAATGAAGGATTTCGAATACATCCATGTGAAATATAAAGGATTTATTTGCACCCGTATCAAATAACACACGTGCAGGGATTAAGTTTATTGCAAATGTACCTAAGACCACATCAGGTTCTATTTTCGCTTTAGCCGCGGTTAGTTGGAAGGATCTGGCCTTCGCCTTTTGAGTCTCTGTTGGCAAATCTTTGCTATCTTTCTTTCCGACCAAGTCCGGGCATTTGGTTTTCTTGTGGCCCGGTTGGTAGCATTTGTAGCAAACATAAACTTTTCCCGGGCAGAGTGAAGTCGTGTGCCCCTTTTTTCCGCATATGGGACATGGTTTGTCCTTGAAGCGACACTCGCCTTTATGCCCTTTCCCACACACTTTACAACTTGGCGACCCACCTTTCGCATCAGACTTTCTTGCCGACTCGGTTATTCTTGCCTTCTTTATAGGGCTTGGGTTAACATCATGTGCCCTTCGTTCACCCCTCTCTATTTACTTCTTCAATTCAATCTCTCGTTCCCGAGCAGTATTAATGATCTCCGTGAGAGTTTCGTACTTCGAGGGAGTCATGAACTCCCGATATTCAGCACTCAGCATGTTGTAATAGTAGAATATTTTCTGCTCCTCGGTCGTCACTAACTCATGACAGAATCTCAGCTTATCTAGGTGTAACACCTGTGCCTCCACGGCCATCAAACAAATACCGAACCAATGAAATATTATATTTCATACTTGGGATTTGTAAAAATATGTGTATCATTTGCACATATCAATTTTTGTTCAATTCCAAACTCTAAATCGCTTTCTGGAAGGTTATACGCGCACCGATGCGTAAATATAACCAGTTTAATGCAACAAACACTCCGGAATAGTGACATAGGCTTAACATACCTTAAATAACCTTTACATAACTTAGGAATAAGTTTTGAAGGCTTTGGTATGGCAAAAACAAGTTAATTCGCTTACAGGGACTAAAATTGATAAACTGCGAAAGTATGCCAATTTGAACTGGAACGAACATTCCGGAACATGACCATAAGTTAAACACACCTTAAATATCCTTTACCTAGCTTAGAAATAAGCTTTGATGGGTTCGGTGTGCTAAAATATACTTTTGGGTCATTCAGGGACTAAAAGTGTCAAAAAGTGCACAAGTTTGCATTTTCGCGCAAAACTTACGTTCTGAATACATCTGGACATCCAAAAATTTATGTAAGCACTAAAATATTTTATTTTAGTGTTTGGCATAAGAGAAATTCATTCGTTGCGTCATTTGGAACGTTTTACGCGCTTATGCGCATTCCGTCGTAATTAAGCGAACATCGCGTTTGTACGACCAAACGAAACAACATCCAACATATTTTTTAGCATGTTTCATGTCCACAATGTTTAGGCATCATTTTAGGGCCTTAAAGTTGGCTTTACGGGCCTTAGAAGTGTCGGAAATGGCTTTAAACACGTGCAGGGACCAAAACTGTAACTTCTGAAACATGTTGCTGATCAGACAAGGCCAGGCGGCCCGCCTGAGTTTTGCCTGATCCTGAAGCGGGCCGCATCAGGCTCCCAGATCAGATAAGATCATCTAATCAGCAGATTTCAGCTAATTAATTCACAACCACACATTCTAACTTGCCCTTTCAACTCATGAGGAACCATTTTTAGTTACCACAACATCTTGACAAGTGTACGGGCTAGATCATTCCCTCTTTTCCAAGAAACGATCCTAACGGTGGACCGAAATCTATAAATACCCATCACATTTTCACTCATTCCTCACAAGAATCTGATCAATTGTGCTCTAAGTTGAAACCTTTGTTTCATACCTGAGCTATTTTGATCTAGATTAGCATTTGGGGACCCTTCGTAAGTGTTCCTTCGTTCTTTTTATTGCTTTTCGAGTCCGAAAGTCAAACTTTGTTTGACTTTCTGCATTGACCAGTTTATAGTCGATGCGAAGTTCGTTTGAACTTCATAACGTGAGCGTGATCACGATGGTTATAGTCCCTAGTGACTATACCTACTGATTACCACGTTATCTAGGCTCAGTGACGAGCCGTAGTTTGGGTCAGAATACGTATTCTTGCGTATTTTGTAACCAAACTACTTATGGGTATCAAAACCGTTTGTTTTGATACCAAACCTATTTTCTAAACTAGGTTAAGCATGTTTTAGCATGCTTAGCTCGTCACTTTTAAGTTTAGTGCTTATATAGGGACGTAAGGTAAGCGATCTAAACAATCGCTTATACTTTCGAACCCGACCCATTTGGTCGATCTTTAGGATCCGACCAAACACATTAGGTGACCATAGTATATAGGGAATAACCTTCCGAGGTTATACCTTATGGTCATGACGTTTAGTTAGTTGTATGATAGGTAGTTTATATGCCTTAGGTAAATTACCAAAATACCCCTTCGATGCCAAAATTCATTTTAAACATATGTAACATAACTTTTGACATCTAAACTGATTTGACAACAATATTAGACATGTTAAGGCATATGTTACTTGTCATAGGACTAGTTAGGCAGTCCAAACACGTTTTACGCGAACGACGCGTTAAAGTAGCATAAGCTACCTAAACGGGTCGTAATGAGTCACAAACACTTAGGTTAAGTTTCGTTTTAGTATGTGGGCTTTGTTAAACCATATTACACGAGTTCCCATACTCGTTTGGTTTACGAACCCTCATTCTATCCGATCTTCCGATTTAGGTCCGGTTTATTAATGTAGTTACCTATAGTAGGTGCCGTTTGATTCCGTGATCTCTAGCATTGCTTGGTGGTTATCTTAGGACTTCTGAGCAATCTCAAGTGAGTACATAGACCCCTCTTTTACTGTTTTCCAAACATTTTGGGGTGGAACACATGTGCCTACTTGTTACTTTCATGCTTTCCTGTTTTCACATCATATACCTGCTATGTTTGTTAGTACATTATAGTACATGATTTCATTACATTTCATGCTATGTATGTCCATTGTGTGCATACTTAGTACATTGTTTTACATTACATTTCTGCTATATATGTCAACTGATAGCATGCTAGCACATTGATTTACATGACTTTTCTGCTCTGTATGTTAACTTAGCATACTTAGTACATTTCTTATTCATCATATGCTTACATTTTGGTATGACATTTGGTTTGTTTAAACTATACTATACATTCATTAACACCGATCATGCCGCTCGGTAGTAGGTAGTGGTACCATAGGACTTGACAAATCCCATTCCTGAAATCTCGGGTTTGTTTGGATGGAAGGAATGACCGAATCCGAATACATATTTTGATAACCTTTACTAAAAGGGTTATCCGACTGTCGCAAGGCTTGGATGTATGAATTTTCACAATACCGCATAAATGTCTATATCAGTATAGCATGCATTTACTACACAAAACATAACTTTGATTTAAACCAAGTTTTACTTCAATACTTTGTTTTGTGCATTTCACTTATGGTTTAGTTGATGCATTTCACTAGCCATACATATCATTTTGGTTACACATTACATGATTTACATTTGACACATAAACATTTTCAACATTGGTTATACGTTGCATGATTTACATCTTGACATAAACATTTATTACACATTACTTGACTACTTTTGGACTATCAACATTTGACATGGTTTATACAAGGACTTTTGACAATTGGTTTAAACATAGACATCTTACATTGTTGGTTTGGTTTGAGTAAGTGATTTAAGTAACGAGGCGTGTGTAATATGATACAAGCATGGTGGATACGCCGCTGGTACTTCCTATATATAAGTGATTGTATGGTATTACATATCGTAGCGTTATTTGAATCATTTCAATTTGGACATATAACATTTTATACAAATAACATACTTTTCACAATACATTGTTTTACAAACAACTTAAATTATACAAACTCATTTTTATATGATTATTCATTTAACCATACCTTATTCTCTTATTTATACATCTCATCTGATCTTATCGTTTTTCAAAAAGATTTACAAGACAAATCAAATTACAAGGTTCATGACTAAACATTTTTCTTAAACAATAAGTCATGAATCCTATTTTCATAAACCTATGTATCTCACAGGCATTTTTATGCTGACGTACCTATTTTCACATGTGTTTCAGGATATGATGCATAGGATTTATCAAGACACACTTAGGCGGACTTGGGCCTTAGCGACAATAAAAGATGCAAGACTAGTTATTTATGTTATGTTTCTTTGATTGTCAAGACATTGTAACTACTTTAATCAATAAAACAATATTTCAAATTTCCATGCGTTATGAAACAATGATTCTGTTACAACACTCCCCGACGTTTTCCGCCACGTTTTGTTGTTCTACGTGGTCGGGGTGTGACACTAGGAAAGTGCCCGTGATCTTGTCAATTGATTCACCCCTCTGTCTTAGTTGGATGAATTCCTCCTTGATTCTGTTAATCACCGCCTTGGGACTGTGATGTTTAAGAAAAGGTGCTTTAAACTCTTCCCACGTCATAGTGTTATCCCACCAATCCTTGGCTTGACCCCTTAACTGACCAATACCGTAATCTAAGAAATCGCTTACATCACAGTGGGTCCTTTCGAATACCCCCTCCATGTCACTCAACCATCGTTGACATAATATCGGGTCTACATCCCCGTTGTATATTGGAGGCTTACAAGCCATGAATTGATTGTATGGACAAGCTTTTTGTTCTCCCATCTTTTCCTTAGCTTGATTGGCATTATCCTCCAACCTTTGGATCCGTTCCTCTACCACATTAAGTACCATGCTTTGAATCTTGTCTATAAAACCAGATAGACTATTCTCGATTGCCTTTCCTACTTCCTCGACAATCACTCCTCTCATTTGTTCGGTGACTACCGGCACCGTATCATCATTTCCTCCATTGGCCAATTTGAATCTGAAATGTTTATACTCAATATTAAACATTTCGTTTTATAACATATGCATCATTCGTTTTGGTTTAGCCAAGTTCACCACTTGCTTAAACCATTCATGTTTAGTGCACATTCCGGGTTTGAGTGTGTTAACACGCTCTTCCCATGCACATCAACTCGAATTCCTTTTTCTAACAATCTAATAAAATCTACTAAATGACTAATTCTTACCGGATGTTTGATCAAACTTCGAACCGAACACACTTTGTTAACAACCTTGAGCTCTGATTACCAACTTGTAAGACTCGTCGCATAAAATTTTGATTTTTATATTAAATAACACATTTTAAACAAAATGCATCATTCCAAAAACTTAGTTATGATAATAAGCTTACATGGTTATAGTATTCTAGTTAACTACCCAACTAGTTTAAAACATTCAAAACGCTAAGTTAAGTGTTTACAAGATTAACATTGTCTAAAACAAATTAGATTAACGCGGAAGCTTCAAAATGTTGTGTTCGGTTCTTGAAATCTTGCTTGATCGCCATCCGGAGTAAGCCCAACTTCACCTAATGTCAAAACCATCCTAAATATTAGTTTTGACAATATATAAAGAGTTAATTACATAGTTAGTCCATGTGGTTTGCACAAAATAACATACTTAGGTACTAATAGTTTAAAATCACATTCTAAGGTATTAACTTTTCATTTTGTAACGTTTGGAGGTATTAACGTTATTTGTAGGTTTAAAATCACATTCTATTAGTACCTATGTATGTTATTTTGTGCAAACCACAGGGACTAACTATGTTAATACCGTAGAAGTTAATACCTCTAAACATTACAAAATGAAAAGTTAATACCCTAGAAGGTGATTTTAAACTATTAGTACCTAAGTATGTTATTTTGTGCAAACCACAGGGATTAACTATGTAATTAACTCATATATAAACAAGTATGTCAAAGTTCTAATACCAAACAATGAAAATAAAAATAAAATTCTGGAAATGGGTCTCTCGCGCCACGCGAGAGACACCTTTTAATCTTTCACGGGCCGCGAGCGGCCCCGTGTGTCGCGCCAGGATTGATGCTCCCCGTCGCGTGCCGCGGGGGAGTCAATTTTTCAGCAGGTGCAGGTTCTGTTCCTGCATTTCTGCCCAGCACCAATTTTTCTAAAAATTCAACTTCAAATGATCATAACTTTTTATCTATTGGTCCGTTTTAGGTGATTCTTTTTCCTACGCGTCCATAATTTGAATACGAATGCATCCATCTTTTTTATATTATCAAAAGTTTGGTTTACGGGCTGAGAGCCTATGAGTCCCCTTTTTATTTATTCGACCCGCTTAGTTTTGCAACATACTTTTTACTAGTTTTAATTTATGACCTCTAGACATATTTACCCATTCCATGGGCTTGTGATCCTTGGCGTATCATTACCATTCCATGGTTTTACGCTCTCATGATCCACAATCGCCAAGTGATGCTCAATTCACTTCCATATTACCTACTTAACATTAGTTTGACCCGTTTGGTTGATTAATGGAATCCACTATTTTCAATGACAACCAAACATACCCTAACCAATCATTGCCCCGTTTAATTATTTAGTAAACTTCGTCACTTCTACCAAATACTACATTTCTCAAACATAATTTCAAGCAACGAAAAGTCAAATCCAACTTAATGTAACAAAACAAAGGTTACATACCTTCAAAGCTTTCCCTTCAAGCGTGTATCACCACTGGCTTGTCCACTTGATGTCTCGGTTTCCTTGCCTATAGAGTTCAATCACAAACGTTTAGAACTCCTTTTTATGATACAAAACGCATAATTTGCCAAACTAATCAAATATGCGTTTTTGGTCCGATTTTCAACATTCAAATTTTCTTTTAGGCGTTTTAACAAACACTTTATGGGCATCGTTTTATAGAATTCATTATCAAGCTCATGACTAACTAACTTGCCAAATGTAAACAATTTTTGCAAGTTCATTATATCTAATTTGCCTAATAACATCTAAATTCACTTCAAGTGATTCAATAACACTTGTTTTACAATCAGATTCTTACTGTTCATATCATTACACAAAAACCCATTTTACACTTAGATGGGTGATCATGAATTTCACCATTATAAGCATCAATTCAACAAACTAATGACTAGGGTTTGCTCCTAGACATAAATTCATCGCTAATTTCGTTTAAACTTTGATTATGCAAGCTGAAATTTTGATTCTATACTTTCACCTAGAACTCAAGGTGAAACTAAGCAAAATTAGGCATACCTTATGTCACACCCCGACCACGTAGAACAACAATACGTGGCGGAAAACGCCGGGGAGTGTTGTAACAGAATCGTTGTTTCATAACACATGGAAATTGAAATATTGTTTTATTGATTAAAGTAGTTACAATGTCATGACAATCAAAGAAACATAACATAAATAACTAGTCTTGCATCTTTTATTGTCGCTAAGGCCCAAGTCCACCTAAGTGTATCTTGATAAATCCTATGCATCATATCCTGAAACACATGTGAAAATAGGTACGTCAGCATAAAAATGCTTGTGAGATACATAGGTTTATGAAAATAGGATTCATGACTTATTGTTTAAGAAAATGTTTAGTCATGAACCTTGTAATTTGATTTGTCTTGTAAATCATTTGAAAAATGATAAGATCAGATGATATGTATAAATAAGAGAATAATGTATGGTTAAATGAATAACCATATAAAAATGAGTTTGTATAATTTAAGTTGTTTGTAAAACAATGTATTGTGAAAAATAGGTTATTTGTATAAAATGTTATATGTCTCAATTTGAAATGGTTCATATAACGCTACGATATGTAATACCATACAATCACTTATATATAGGAAGTACCAGCGGCGTATCCACCATGCTTGTATCATATTACACACGCCTCGTTACTCGAATCACTTACCCAAACAAACCACCAATGTAAGATGTCTATGTTTAAACCAATTGCCAAACGTATTGAATAATATGTCAAAATGTCTATGTCAATATGTAAATCATGTAATGTGTAACCAATGTCAATAATGTTTATGTGTCAAATGTAAATCATGTAATGTGTAACCAAAATGATATGTATGGCTAGTGAAATATATCAACTAAACCATATGCACAAAAACAAAGTATTGAAGTAAAACACGGTTTAAATCAAAGCTATGTTTTGTGGAAATGCATGCTATACTGATACAAATATCTATGCGGTATTATGAGAATGCATACATCCAAGCCTTGAGACTGTGGCGATAAACCCTTAAATAAATTAAAGGTTTATATTGTTGTAACTGTATATCGAATTCGGTCATTCCTTTCATCCCCACCTACCCGGGATGTCCGGAACGGGAGTTGTCAATTCCTATGGTACCACTACCTACTAACGAACGGCGTGATCGGTGTTAATGAATGTATTGTTCCATTTATACAAACCAAATATCATATCAAAATGTAAGCATGTGATGAAAACAAATGTACTAAGTATGCAATAGATGAACATACATAGCATGTGATGTGATGTGAAGCGATGTACTAAGTATGAACTAAATGGACATACATAGCATGAAATGTAATGAAATCATGTACTATAAATGTACTAATGAACATAGCATGTATATGATGTGAAAGCATGAAAGTAACAAGTAGGCACATGTGTTTCACCCCAAAACAGTTTGAAAACGGTAAAAGAGGGGTCTATGTACTCACTTGAGATTGCTCAGAAGTCCTAAGATAACCACCAAGCAATGCTAGAGATCACGGATATCAAACGGCACCTAATATAGGTAACTACATTAATAAACCGGACCTAAATCGGAAGATCGGATAGAATGAGGGTTCGTAAACCAAATGAGTATGGGAACTCGTGTAATATGGTTTAACAACGCCTACATACTAAATGAATCCTAACATAAGTGCTTATGACCCATTACGACCCGTTTAGGTAGCTTTTGCTACTTTAACGCGTCGCTCGCGTGAAACGCGTTTGGACCGCCTAACTAGTCCTATGACAAGTAATATATGCCTTAACATGTCTAATACTGTTGTCAAATCAGTTTAGATGTCAAAAGTTATGTTACATATGTTTAAAATGAATTTTGGCATCAAAGGGGTATTTAGGTAATTTACCTAACGCATATAAACTACCTATCATACAACTACTTAAACGAAGCGACCATAAGGTATAACCTCATAAGGTTATTCCCTATAAACTATGGTCACCTAAAGTGCTTGGTCGGATCCTAATGATCGACCAAACGGGTCGGGTTCGAAAGTATAAGCGATTGTTTAGATCGCTTACCTTACGACCCTAAATAAGCACCAAACTAAAAGTGACGAGCTAAGTATGTTAAAACATGCTTAACTAAGTTTAGAAAACAGGTTTGGTATCAAAACAAATGGTCTTGATACCCACAAGTAGTTTGGTTACAAAATACGCAAGAATACGTATTCTGACCGAAACTACGGCTCGTCACTGAGCCTAGATAACGTGGTAATCAGTAGGTATAGTCACTAGGGACTATAACCATCGTGATCACGCTCATGTTATGAAGTTCAAACGAACTTCGCATCGACCATAAACTGGTCAATGCAGAAAGTCAACAAAGTTCGACTTTCGGACTCGAAAAGCAATAAAAGAACGAAGGAACACTTACGAAGGGTCCCCGAATGCTAATCTAGATCAAAATAGCTCAGGTATGAAACAAAGGTTTCAACTTAGAGTACAAATGATCAGATTCTAGTGAGAAATGAAGTTGGGGTATGTGGGTATTTATAGTAAATGGACAACCGTTAGGATCATTTCTTGGAAAAGGGGGCACGATCTAAGCCGTACACTTGTTGGAAAGTTGTGGTAACTCATTTGCCATCCACCATAAGAGTTTGACACTTGGCACTTGGCCTTTAGAGAGTGTTAAGGGCGGTTAAAATCTGAAAAAAACGTTTTGCTGCATCTGGCCCCTGTTTACTGACCTAGTTTGGCAGATTTACAGTTTCAGTCCCTGCAACCTCAAAACTTGGTTTTCGATGCGTTTTTTTGACACGTTTAAGCCCCGTTAACCCCATTTCAAAGCTCTAAAATGAAGTTAAAGTATAGGGAACTTAAATTGTGTTCAAAAATATCTCGGGTGTCGGTTCGTTTAGCCGTACAGTTACGTTGTTCGGTTAATTACGACGGAATGCGCATAAGCGCGAAAAATGATCCAAATGGCATGACGAATGGATTTTTCTTATGCCAAACACTAAAATAAAATATTTTAGTGCTTAAATAAATTTTTGGATGTCCGGATGTATTCAGAACGTAAGTTATGCGCGAAAATGCAAACTTGTGCACTTTTTGACGCTTTTTGTCCCTGAATGACCCCAAAAGTTTATTTTAGCATACCGAACCCCTCAAAGCCTATTTCTAAGATATGTAAAGGATATTTAAGGTATGTTTAACTTTTGGTCATGTTCCAGAATGTCTGTTACAGTTCAAATTGGCATACTTTCGCAGTTTGTCAAGTTTAGTCCCTGTAAGCGAATTAACTTGTTTTTGCCATACCAAAGCCTTCAAAACTTATTTCTAAGTTATGTAAAGGTTATTTAAGGTATGTTAAGCCTATGTCACTATTCTGGAGTGTTTGTTGCATTAAACTGGTTATATTTATGCATTGGTGCGCGTATAACCTTCCAGAAAGCGATTTAGAGTTTGGAATTGAACAAAAATTGATATGTGCAAATGATACACATATTTTTACAAATCCCAAGTATGAAATATAATATTTCATTGGTTCGGTATTTGTTTGATGGTCGTGGAGGCACAGGTGTTACAGTCTCCCCTACTTTAGGAAATTTCGTCCCGAAATTTATTTAGAGGAAACTTGTGAGAGTTTAAAACATGAAGTTGAAAAGATCGAACAATATTGGTTAGGGTTCTGAACTTCTAGTAACCTTAATAACATTATGCTTGCAATGTAAGAGGGACACTTATATACAAGTATATGAAGCGTCATTGGTGCGTCCACCGTACCTCCATTACACCATTCTCATTTTGTTATTGTTGTCGCTATCGGTTCTTACACATAATAAATCTTACTGGGTTTCTGTGCACTAAATTTCATAATTATGTACGCGTCCATAATTAGACAATTCCTTGCACAGTTCACACATTCTATTTTATAATGTGTAGGGTAAAACCAAATGAACAATCATGTGATGAGTGTGACTAGACCGCCATAGAGTCCTTTTAATTAAATCAATAAATGATCTAAATAGACTATCAAGGAGTCTGTTCAGCTACATCACTAGATGTCGTCCTTTAACCAAATTATGAATCAATCTTTTTGACTAGACCACTAAAGGGTCTCTTATGAATCAAGGAGTGGTACTATATAATCCAAGGGTCTTAACTATTACATAGAAGCCCATTAAGGATTTAAGGTAGTACCTTTTTGAATATCCTACTACGAATCCCTCATATGAAGATATGAAAGATTCTACGAGGATTTGGATAACGAATATCCAGAGTATCCAAACACAAAAATGCATAAAAGAAAACATAAGATGAATAAACACATAGTCGTATAACCATAAAGATTGTTTATTTGTTAATTTGTTTTGTTGACAGAGCACATGTATTTAAAGTACAATAGGAATCCATCTCGTGGATTTCATTTGGCACTTTAAACATTTACAAGAATCTATCTATAAAGATAGAAAGATTTTTAAAAGAGAAATTCGATTTCGATTATAAGGAACCGAAATGTCCGAATTCAGGTACATAAGGAATCCAATTAAGGACCCTGATTTGAATGATGATCATCCACAAGGGTCTAAATGTGAAGATAAAAAGATCCCATATGGATTTTAGAAGTTGAAGATGTTTTGAAACCTTGCACTGGACGTGCTTATGTCAAAACATGAAGTAAAAATGCTTACGAAGTTGAGATGCTAGATATGCCAAGGCAACATATGAAGCAGAATTTGAAGGTTAAGTAAATGTATGAGGAAAATATATTTGGAAAACTATGCATGGGGTTCTAAAAATGTTTTTGAAACCTTATATATAATACTTTTGAAATCATAAAGTAGGTTTTTAGATAAGTATATTTATAAAAATGTTTTAAAATCATGCGAAATGAATTTTTGAAATTATGTATAAGGTTTTTGGAAAATATGAATGATGCTTTTGAAATCATGCACTTGATAAGAAAATATACTGTGTTAATATTGTTTTCAGACTATATGAAATATTCTGAAATTATGAAAATTGTTTTTTTTTTAAAACCTAACCAATGTTTTTGAAATAACATAGAAAATGCATTTGAAAAAAATTGTTTTCAAACTATATGAAATGTTTTGAGATCATGAAGATTGTTTTTGAAATACTTGTACTGTGTATGTTGAGAAAATCAAAACGTAATGGGTATGAGATTTGAAAATACCCTTAGTTATCTAACCAAGGATTTAATGGCACATATGTGTAAAAAGCACGATTACTCATAATTTCACTTTATTTCATGTACTTCGTTTCTTAGAATGAAACGAGTACTTAAAATTTTTGGGGGAATCATGAGTGATCATTTGAGAGGGAGAATCACAAGAGTAGTTTGTAAGGAACATAGTTCCTTGATGTAGGTATCATAGGAAAAGTCATACACACATGTAACTACACTCGTATATCAGAACTGTGAACAACAATTTATTTATAATCAAACAGATTGTTTCACATTACAAGAAATAGAAGAAACAAAAGCATAAGACAACAACATCTTCTAATCAGCCAACTGCTCATCCGTGGGTTGGATTTGCATTAGCAAGCTTTGGGCATTTGTTCCTGAAATGGCTCGTATCGCCACAGTTGTAGCACGATCCAGGCGGAAAGCGAGCTTGAGTAGGGTTGACTTGGGGTTGATTTGGACCACTTTGGTTTGGGGTAAATCGACAAGCATTTGCCAGGTGACCGAGTCGCCCACATGATGCACACAGACGACACTGTAGGTGAGCTAAGTGGTGTGCATTACATTTATCGCATATTGGGGCTGTTCCCTTGTATTGCTTCTTAACAGGTTGTGTTGCCACCCGGATGGGTCCTGCTTGATTTGGTACTGCTGCAGTTGGACAAACCCTTGCCGTATGACCTATAAGTCCACAAGTTTGGCAATTGCGGCACTTCACACTAGCCTGATGATGAAGGCTACATTGGTTGCACAAGGGTGCAGTTCCGTTGTATGGCTTCCTAGCAGGGGGTTGAGCTGGTTGGTTGGGGATGGCTCGACCATTGTGAGCGACCACTGCGAAGTCCTGAGAAGCCTTTCGCTTCTTTGACTTCTTAGGGGATCCAGCCTGTTCATCCATGGTCTTTGATTCCTTGATTGGTTTCTTGGCTGGTGGTGCTGTCATTTGGCTAGGTCTTACCTGTTTTGGTGCCACTGCTGCGGGTTTCCTTGAAGCCTTACGTTTCTTTGGTTTAGGTGAAGGCTTGGCTTCTGCTTCCTTTGGTGGCTCCTGAGTGGCTCCATTTTTGAGACGAGACATGGCAATGCCTAGATCCACAGACTTCAGTATCACTTCGCCTATTTGTTGGGCAAATTTGGCTGTTTGCTCGGACATTTGACCGGTGCTGAGAGGAAGAGACATTCTAGAAGAAAATGAAAAACATAGGAAGAAACAAGTGAAACGTCATCGGGTAAATAATGCAGAATGGTAATGCATAAGAATTTGCGATCATTTGTTTGTTATCTAAGGCAAACAAATAAGACAGTGACAAATCAAAGTAAATGGGTCAAAAATAATGTATCGCGAAGACATGCTCGCCTATAAGTGAACACTCATCCCAAGAATTCTCAGGTAAGCACAACTGGTCTCGCGTCTGATGAGATGTATACGAAGTGCTTGCCTAGACAGAAAACCCAGAATACAGGCATTCACCCTTCCGTCTGATGAGATGTATACGAAGTGCTTGCCTAGACAGAAAACCAAGAATACATGCATTCACCCTTCCAGTTTGCACGTGTTCACATTATTTAAAACCCAAAACCTTGACGAGGTTTTGAAAACTCAAAGGGGTTCGAAACCTTACAATAGAGGGTTCAAAACCTAGTAATCAATCATCCTAGAACAGATGATTAGTTTTCAAAGCGGTTTTGAAATTTATGTTCTTGTTGTGGTTGCCGCCTAAGGATAGGTGACAGTATTGTTTTATGACTAAACGCAAGTAAACTCGCGTTAGGGTCCTAGGAAGGTTATAGACTAGGTCAAAGTATTACTAATAACCTAATTCCCTATAACCATGAGCTCTGATACCAACTTTTCTGTCACACCCCGACCACGTAGAACAACAATACGTGGCGGAAAACGTCGGGAAGTGTTGTAACAGAATCATTGGTTCATAACACATGGAAATTGAAATATTGTTTTATTGATTAAAGTAGTTACAATGTCATGACAATCAAAGAAACATAACATAAATAACTAGTCTTGCATCTTTTATTGTCGCTAAGGCCCAAGTCCGCTTAAGTGTATCTTGATAAATCATATGCATCATATCCTGAAACACATGTGAAAATAGGTACGTCAGCATAAAAATGCCTGTGAGATACATAGGTTTATGAAAATAGGATTCATGACTTATTGTTTAAGAAAATGTTTAGTCATGAACCTTGTAATTTGATTTGTCTTGTAAATCATTCGAAAAATGATAAGATCAGATGATATGTATAAATAAGAGAATAATGTATGGTTAAATGAATAACCATATAAAAATGAGTTTGTATAATTTAAGTTGTTTGTAAAACAATGTATTGTGAAAAATAGGTTATTTGTATAAAATGTTATATGTCTCAATTTGAAATGGTTCATATAACGCTACGATATGTAATACCATACAATCACTTATATATAGGAAGTACCAGCGGCGTATCCACCATGCTTGTATCATATTACACACGCCTCGTTACTCGAATCACTTACCCAAACAAACCACCAATGTAAGATGTCTATGTTTAAACCAATTGCCAAACGTATTGAATAATATGTCAAAATGTCTATGTCAATATGTAAATCATGTAATGTGTAACCAATGTCAATAATGTTTATGTGTCAAATGTAAATCATGTAATGTGTAACCAAAATGATATGTATGGCTAGTGAAATATATCAACTAAACCATATGCACAAAAACAAAGTATTGAAGTAAAACACGGTTTAAATCAAAGCTATGTTTTGTGGAAATGCATGCTATACTGATACAAATATCTATGCGGTATTGTGAGAATGCATACATCCAAGCCTTGAGACTGTGGCGATAAACCCTTAAATAAATTAAAGGTTTATATTGTTGTAACTGTATATCGAATTCGGTCATTCCTTTCATCCCCACCTACCCGGGATGTCCGGAACGGGAGTTGTCAATTCCTATGGTACCACTACCTACTAACGAACGGCGTGATCGGTGTTAATGAATGTATTGTTCCATTTATACAAACCAAATATCATATCAAAATGTAAGCATGTGATGAAAACAAATGTACTAAGTATGCAATAGATGAACATACATAGCATGTGATGTGATGTGAAACGATGTACTAAGTATGAACTAAATGGACATACATAGCATGAAATGTAATGAAATCATGTACTATAAATGTACTAATGAACATAGCATGTATATGATGTGAAAGCATGAAAGTAACAAGTAGGCACATGTGTTTAACCCCAAAACAGTTTAAAAACGGTAAAAGAGGGGTCTATGTACTCACTTGAGATTGCTCAGAAGTCCTAAGATAACCACCAAGCAATGCTAGAGATCACGGATATCAAACGGCACCTAATATAGGTAACTACATTAATAAACCGGACCTAAATCGGAAGATCGGATAGAATGAGGGTTCGTAAACCAAATGAGTATGGGAACTCATGTAATATGGTTTAACAACGCCTACATACTAAATGAATCCTAACATAAGTGCTTATGACCCATTACGACCCGTTTAGGTAGCTTTTGCTACTTTAACGCGTCGCTCGCGTGAAACGCGTTCGGACCGCCTAACTAGTCCTATGACAAGTAATATATGCCTTAACATGTCTAATATTGTTGTCAAATCAGTTTAGATGTCAAAAGTTATGTTACATATGTTTAAAATGAATTTTGGTATCAAAGGGGTATTTAGGTAATTTACCTAAGGCATATAAACTACCTATCATACAACTACTTAAACGAAGCGACCATAAGGTATAACCTCGTAAGGTTATTCCCTATAAACTATGGTCACCTAAAGTGCTTGGTCGGATCCTAATGATCGACCAAACGGGTCGGGTTCGAAAGTATAAGCGATTGTTTAGATCGCTTACCTTACGACCCTAAATAAGCACCAAACTAAAAGTGACGAGCTAAGCATGTTAAAACATGCTTAACTAAGTTTAGAAAACAGGTTTGGTATCAAAACAAATGGTCTTGATACCCACAAGTAGTTTGGTTACAAAATACGCAAGAATACGTATTCTGACCGAAACTACGGCTCGTCACTGAGCCTAGATAACGTGGTAATCAGTAGGTATAGTCACTAGGGACTATAACCATCGTGATCACGCTAACGTTATGAAGTTCAAACGAACTTCGCATCGACCATAAACTGGTCAATGCAGAAAGTCAAACAAAGTTCGACTTTCGGACTCGAAAAGCAATAAAAGAACGAAGGAACACTTACGAAGGGTCCCCGAATGCTAATCTAGATCAAAATAGCTCAGGTATGAAACAAAGGTTTCAACTTAAAGCACAAATGATTAGATTCTAGTGAGAAATGAAGTTGGGGTATGTGGGTATTTATAGTAAATGGACAACCGTTAGGATCATTTCTTGGAAAAGGGGGCACGATCTAAGCCGTACACTTGTTGGAAAGTTGTGGTAACTCATTTGCCATCCACCATAAGAGTTTTACACTTGGCACTTGGCCTTTGGAGAGTGTTAAGGGCTGTTAAAAGCTGAAAAAAAACGTTTTGCTGCATCTGGCCCCTGTCTACGGACCTAGTTTGGCAGATTTACAGTTTCAGTCCCTGCAACCTCAAAACTTGGTTTTCGATGCGTTTTTTTGACACGGTTAAGCCCCGTTAACCCCATTTAAAAGCTATAAAATGAAGTTAAAGTATAGGGAACTTAAAATGTGTTCAAAAATATCTCGGGTGTCGGTTCGTTTAGCCGTACTGTTACGTTGTTCGGTTAATTACGACGGAATGCGCATAAGCGCGAAAAATGATCCAAATGGCGTGACGAATGGATTTTTCTTATGCCAAACACTAAAATAAAATATTTTAGTGCTTACATAAATTTTTGGATGTCCGGATGTATTCAGAACGTAAGTTATGCGCGAAAATGCAAACTTGTGCACTTTTTGACGCTTTTTGTCCCTGAATGACCCCAAAAGTTTATTTTAGCATACCGAACCCCTCAAAGCCTATTTCTAAGCTATGTAAAGGATATTTATGGTATGTTTAACTTATGGTCATGTTCCGGAATGTCTGTTACAGTTCGAATTGGCATACTTTCGTAGTTTGTCAAGTTTAGTCCCTGTAAGCGAATTAACTTGTTTTTGCCATACCAAAGCCTTCAAAACTTATTTCTAAGTTATGTAAAGGTTATTTAAGGTATGTTAAGCCTATTTCACTATTCCGGAGTGTTTGTTGCATTAAACTGGTTATATTTATGCATTGGTGCGCGTATAACCTTCCAGAAAGCGATTTAGAGTTTGGAATTGAACAAAAATTGATATGTGCAAATGATACACATATTTTTACAAATCCCAAGTATGAAATATAATATTTCATTGGTTCGGTATTTGTTTGATGGCCGTGGAGGCACAGGTGTTACACCTTATAATCCTTTTACGAAAGTGATCACTATTCTGAGTTTGGATTTCGATTTGGAGCCGATTTACCCTTTCAATTTGGTGAAAATGCAAGAACTAGGGTTCAAGAGGGAGCTCTTGGTCGCCCCCTGTGTTTCTTTGATCCAGACACACACACCAAGTGTGTGTTTTGGATTTTTAGTTTTTATTTTATAAAACTATTTTCAATTTTAACACTTTTGGCCGCCATACTATTCTCAAGTTTTATTTTAGATACTTTAACCAAATTTCTTTGTTACTACTAGACTTGTGACTAACTAGGTTATTTATTCATAGTTAGTTTATTTTCGTTTATTACATACTTTATATTCAACTAGTGGGAATGCCCGCGTGTTGCAGCGGGTGTCCCAAATGATTTCATATTCAATTTGTTTGTTCAATTATATATGTATAACTAAAAAAGAGCCACTATAATAGGTTATTAGAAAGCTATATGAATAAACCCATAAGTTTCTTAATTGGTTAAATCAGTTATTAATAATTATAGTAAGAGTTTTATGTTGCTGCAACGCTTTATTTGTTTAGTTATGCAAAGTATGGTACAACAATTTGATTAAAACCGCTCATTTTTAATAGATGCTTTTAAATTGCAAATGATGTTTTCACTTGTATACTTATATACAAATGGTCATAATCTTGCTAACCCGGTTAGATTTTTTTAAATGCTACATTTTTGTCAATTTACTAAAAATAAAATAAAAGTTATAAAAACTATATAATACTACCCTCTCTCCTCTTAAACAATGGTTCTACAATATACCACCATAACCATTGGTCCTTAAAAAATAGATTAGTGTACAACATATTACCTAATCTTTTATTACCTCAAATGATCAAAGCTTCTTGTTGCTTTGTTGGACATGTGATTTCAAAGGGCAGTTGTTCATATAAACTATTAAGCTTTATCATTAACAGGTCAAATGAATTACATGACAAATATAACTAAAAAATAAATAATGTATGAGATGTCAAAAGGGTTAATCCGATTTTTAATGCATAAAGCTTCCTTAATGTGTTTACTTATAAATGAAAAGCATTAATAGAAATGTAGAACTTTTTGACACACGTGTTGATAAGATAAAGAAACAAAGTTAGACGCATGGATGGATCACTTGTGTTAAAAATGTAAAACATTAATTGAAATATAGAACTTTTTGACACACGGCTTGATTATAAGATAATGAAACAAAGTTAGACGCAAAGACTGATCACATGTGTTAAAACGGGTGAACCAAGGTGGCTTGTTTCAACATGTTGTCTCACAGTCCAAAGTATAATCTGAGACCAGACCAGTGCATATTCATTTCAGCTTTCAAGAATTATGAGCCTTAAGAGGGTTCAGCTAATACCACATAAAGCACATAATTTTCATAGTAGTTCAGTAGATGCATTCCAATATACATGCAAAAATAGAGTGCCCATGCTTTTTCTAGAATAAGTATGATAATCAGACCCAACGTCACGCAGTCCGCTATTGATATATAGTCCCTGAAAACTTAGTCGCCTTGATAAATCAACAACAGGTGTCTTTGATGACCTAGTCATGGATTCAACATATAACAACCGTTTCAAGAAAAGATAAAATGAACCAAAAAGCAATGGAAATAAAGTGACCCGTTTCCTAAAAAAACAATTTAGTAGAGGTCTTGAGCATTTCAAAGCTCTTTTAGAAACTTTCAACCCATTTGACCCATATCCATTTTAGCTAATTTTGTCCATTTTGAGCTAAAATACAACCTGAATAAACCAATTAAAATCTTGACCCGTCTGATGACTGACAATTAGGAATCTACAAATTTCGTTAAAACCGGCTGAACCAAACCATGAAAACCCAACTGAATTGTCACACCCCCAAAATCCACACGCGGAGTATCACCGCTTGGAGGTGTGACATGACCAGGATCAAGCCACCAATCATATTGAACAAACATATAAGTAAACATAATTCAACTAAACAATATGAAAGGTGTTCAAACCAAAGCATAGTTATGTGTTTAGCGGAAGCATAACTGTAAAACCCATTGAAAGTTTTAAATATGAAATAGAGTAATGTTCATAGCATGGCACACACTGCCATGTCCCACAACGACCGTTCCTCCCTGTGCAAGCTCCATGAGTACCTAATGACCTCCAAGGCATGTAGCAACGAATCAACAACAAAGTTGAGCGAGTTCACAGTTGGTTGTTTGGTTATAGTATTCATTTCGTAAATCGTATGTTCGTTTTGTAAACCATGTATCATATTAATCCGTATCGCGGCCAATCCATGCATGTGTGCGATGATTAGTGGGGGCTTCCCATGTGTTACTAGACCACGCGTATCGACTGCTACGAAAATGTAAGAGGTGCCCTAAGTCAATGTCTATTAGCATTGACCCTTTGCCCATAGTCCATTAGTACACGCCCGTCCGACTGGCACGGTGTGAGGTTTGTTAAACCTAATAGCGCTATTAACTAATGACCCGCTCGCCATAGGCCTCGGCGATTAATTCGATAAATGAGGGACTTCCTTTGATAGAGTTGATGGTCTTATGATCGTGTACGTAGGCTTTACGTACGTGCCCTTCAATCCGAGGACAGTAGTAAGTATAACTGTACGTAGGTTTTACGTACGTGCCCTTCAATCCGAGGACAGTAATAATTAGTTTAATAGTAATGGTTGTACGAGTAGTTATTCAATCCCATTCCCAACCCCTGGGAATCCCATGCCTTGGCTAGTGTGAACTCACCTTGGTTTGCTCGGCAGATACACAGAAAGGTCAAGTCTAGCTGCTAGTGGTCAACCACGTCCTAACATGGTTACCATACAAGTCAGGTTTTGGTTTCGAGTAGTGCACATAAGTATCACATAAGCTAGCAGCAGATTAACACAAATAGATCATGGTAAACACACAATGCACGTAAACATATTAGCAGTCAATTCCATAACATCTGATACTTGTACGATCCAACGATAAAGCCCAATAATAGGCGGCCCAACATGTTGTGCGTTCAGCACAGTCTTGTGCGATCCACAACATGTTGTGCGATTTAGTTAATATACCCGGCCCAAATAACAAACCGACCCAACATACATACGGCCCAAATAAATAAACAATAAACAGCTTGTGCGATCCAATACATCTTGTGCGACTGGACCTCTTGTGCGACTGGACCTCTTGTGCGACCGGTCCTCTTGTGCGACTGGTCCTCTTGTGCGATCAGATCAGGTCTTGTGTGACCTGATCTTGTGCGACCGAAGAGGAACTTGTGTGATCCGAAAATTATGCCATTTAGTTATATTGTTTCCATATTCAATTTAGTCAACAGTCAAACCGTTATCTATTGATCTTACAAACCTATTCCAATAGTTACCAAACTTGCAATTTAGAAATCACATAATCAACAGTTTTTTATTATCCAATAATCGATCAAAGCAAGGATTTTTAACATCAATTCATATGAACCCTAGACACAATCAAAACATATGCACCATGATCACAACACTTAACCATATAACTAGCATGCAAACAATCAAAATACATTCGAACAGGAACATATCACATCTCAGCCGAGTAATATATTCATTCAATTCTTGCCTAACATCATGAAGTTCCGAATCATATTAACATTATCGAATACCTATGTGAGCCGACTTTATGAACATAATACAATATTCAACCACATCTGATTTACATGCACACATATATTTGATCATTAATTTCCCTGGCAATACACATGCACTAAAGACAATAATGGCCGCCAATTTACATGTATACACTATGCAAATCTCATGCAATATATAAGACACAGTGGCCGACAATCATACTCCTAGTCCTAATACTATTGGACCGATTACTATCATGTTCTATATCACTTATCTCAATTATGGCCAATTTAAGAATCATGTGCAATGTCAGAAATAAATCAGTATATAATGAATCATCCATTATCTATGTATGATATCGATATCATGCATCCATATTCTCACCAAGTTATTAATTAGATCATATTCCATTCCAATAATCATATAAACAATATGTAAATGTAAATAGCACAAGACAAAAGCCACTAACCAATAATGATCAAACGAGAAAGATTTGGCTCCGAATAAGAGGAGGGATGCCGTCGGGTGTCAAAGGAGAGCGAGAGAGAGCACTAGGGTTTGTGTGTGTGTTGTGTTTTGCAATAAGTGAGAAGTTTTAACCTAAACATGAGGTTATGTGTATGAGAAGTAGGCCGAACCCATCATGGGCTGCCTATGTGTTCCGAGTTCAAGGAGAAGTGGGCCGAGAGTTGCATGAGTCAAAGCCCATTGGCTTGTGCGATCGGTTTATTAATATATACATACATTACACATACACACATGATCATAACATTCAATAAGTCAATCAAGTTCATATAGCCGCATCACGTTCATAAACGTTACATCAAAGTACAAAGATAGGTTCTGAAATACGAGTTGTCACATTATCCCCAAGTTGAAAGAAATTTCGTCCCGAAATTTGGTACGTACTCACTGAGGAAGCTAGTTAAGTTGCATGGTTTTCCTGGGGTGTCACATCCTCCCCCCGTTGATCTGGAATTTCGTCCCGAAATTCCGTAGCTTCGGCCTCAGTAGTGGTTGTACTATTTGCGAATAGTTGGGGATACTTTTGTTTCATCTGATCTTCGCGTTCCCATGTGAACTCTGGGCCGCGACGTGAGTTCCAACGAACTCGAACGAGAGGTATTCTAGTACGCTTGAGGACCTTAACATCCCGGTCCATGATTTCAACTGGTTCCTTGACGAATCGTAACTGCTCGTCGATAGTGAGCTCCTTCAAAGGAACTATGTGGGTCTCATCTGACTGACACCTCTTCAGATTCGACACGTGGAAAACGTTGTGAACTGCACTGAGTTCTGTTGGTAAGTTCAGTTTGTAGGCCACCTTGCCAATTTTCTCAATGACTTCGAAAGGTCCAACGTATCGTGGGTTAAGTTTGCCTCATTTACCAAAACGAACCACACCCTTCCAGGGTGAAACTTTGAGTAGTACTCGCTCCCCAACCTGGAGCTCGAGTGGTTTCCTGCCCTTATCTGCGTAGCTTTTTTGACGGTCACCAGCTGCCGCCATTCGTTGTCGTATTTGAGCGATTCGTTCTGTTGTGTCTACTACAAGTTCTGGGCCAGTGATCTGACTATCCCCCACCTCTGCCCAACAAAGAGGTGACCGGCATTTACACCCGTACAATGCCTCAAACGGAGCAGCTTTAATGCTGGTGTGGTAGCTGTTATTGTACGAAAATTCCACAAATTACAGTGTTGTCGATACATCTACCCACGTAAACCACATAAATAGTTAAGTGGATAGATTACAACGTATATATTTCTTATCTGGATTGAGGGGTTGTAGGAACGATGAATTAATTGACAAAATCAATTTTGGCCAACTGAGGGGTTGTGAAACCCGAGTACACTCACTACTAGAAAAAGGGGGATTTCCTACCAAAATTTCCGACAAAACCAATTTGGTCGGAAAATTCCGACCATTTTCCGACAAAATAACAACTAAAAAAATAATCTGGTTTTACCGACTATTTTCCTACAATTTACCGACAAAAAAAAAATGGTCGGAAATTTAAAGGAAACTTCCGACTAAGTTCGGACCAAAAATAAGAATAAAAGAAGAAAAAAAATTGGTCGGAAATTTCCGACGACTTACCGACGAAACATAACATTTGGACGGAAAGTTGTCGGAAATTTCCGACCAATTTCCGACTAAAACAATTATTCTTTTCATATTTAATTATACCGAGGTGTATATCTATATATATAAACGTATTTCTTGTCTCTATATGTATATGTATGTGTGTATTAGTATGTAGTTGTATTGGTGCATACACATACATACATATACATATATACACACTTATACAATAGTAAAAGCCTAGTTTAAGTAATGGGTCTCGATAGCGTACACGTACGTATGACTGGGTATAATTATACATATAAGTTGGTAAAGTAAAAGCTTTTCATGTATAACTAAGGTGTACAAAATACGTAATGAAAAAACCATGTTAGAATGTTGAAAAACCGAAAAAACGGATATGGGTGTCGGAAAATGGTCGGAAATTTCCGACCACTTTCCGACGAAAAACAACATTTCGTCGGAAAGTTGTCGGAAATTTCCGACCATTTTCCGACTAAAACAATTATTCTTTTGTTATATAATAATGTGGGGGTATATGTGTGTACGTAAATATATATGCTTGTGTCTATATGTATGTATATATATATATATGTATGTATAAGTATTTGTTTGTCCAAGTGTACACACACGCATACATACACACATACATATATATACACATACTTAGCCTGTTTTAATTTATCGGTCCCGATAGTGTACATACACGTATAAACGTGTACAATGCGTATAAGTTGTTAAAGTAAAAGTATTTCATGTATAATTAATGTGTACAAAAGATGGAATGGAAAAACGATGTTCAAAGGTTGAAAAAATGAAAAAAAACGAAAATTGGTGTCGGAAAATGGTAGGAAATTTCCGACCACTTTCCGACGAAACACAATATTGGTCGGAAAGTTGTCGGAAATTTCCGACCATTTTCCGACTAAAACCTTTATTGGTCGGAAAGTTGTCGGAAATTTCCGACCAATTTCCGACTAAAACAATTATTCTTTTCATATATAATTATACCGAGGTGTATATCTATATATATAAACGTATTTCTTGTCTCGATATGTATATGTATGTGTGTATTAGTATGTAGTTGTATTGGTGCATACACATACATACATATACATATATACACACTTATACAATAGTAAAAGCCTAGTTTAAGTAATGGGTCCTGATAGCGTACACGCGCGTATGACTGGGTATAATTATACGTATAAGTTGGTAAAGTAACAGCTTTTCATGTATAACTAAGGTGTACAAAATACGTAATGAAAAAACCATGTTAGAATGTTGAAAAACCGAAAAAACGAATATGGGTGTCAGAAAATGGTCGGAAATTTCCGACCACTTTCCGACGAAAAACAGCATTTCGTTGGAAAGTTTTCGGAAA
The DNA here is from genome assembly GCA_030545235.1 of Helianthus tuberosus. Classification (NCBI taxonomy): domain Eukaryota; kingdom Viridiplantae; phylum Streptophyta; class Magnoliopsida; order Asterales; family Asteraceae; genus Helianthus; species Helianthus tuberosus. The sequence continues at coordinate 107,259,863 of CM060393.1, forward strand.
TTTCCGACCATTTTCCGACTAAAAGAATTATTCTTTTGTTATATAATCATGTGGGGGTATATGTGTGTACGTAAATATATATGCTTGTGTCTATATGTATATATATATATATATGTATAAGTATTTGTTTGTCCAAGTGTACACACACGCATACATACACACATACATATATATATACACATACTTAGCTTGTTTTAATTAATGGGTCCCGATAGTGTACATACACGTATAAACGTGTACAATGCGTATAAGTTGGTAAAGTAAAAGTATTTCATGTATAATTAATGTGTACAAAAGATGGAATGGAAAAACGATGTTTAAAGGTTGAAAAAATGAAAAAAACGAAAATTGGTGTCGGAAAATGGTCGGAAATTTCCGACCACTTTCCGACGAAACACAATATTGGTCGGAAAGTTGTCGGAAATTTCTGACCATTTTCCGACTAAAACCTTTATTGGTCGGAAAGTTGTCCGAAATTTCCGACCAATTTACGACTAAAACAATTATTCTTTTCATATATAATTATATCGAGGTGTATATCTATATATATAAACGTATTTCTTGTCTCTATATGTATATGTATGTGTGTATTAGTATGTAGTTGTATTGGTGCATACACATACATACATATAAATATATACACACTTATACAATAGTAAAGGCCTAGTTTAAGTAATGGTTCTCGATAGCGTACACGTACGTATGACTGGGTATAATTATACATATAAGTTGGTAAAGTAAAAGCTTTTCATGTATAACTAAGGTGTACAAAATACGTAATGAAAAAACCATGTTTGAATGTTGAAAAACTGAAAAAACGGATATGGGTGTCGGAAAAATGGTCAGAAATTTCCGACCACTTTCCGACGAAAAACAGCATTTCGTCGGAAAGTTGTCGGAAATTTCCGACCATTTTCCGACTAAAACAATTATTCTTTTGTTATATAATAATGTGGGGGTATATGTGTGTACGTAAATATATATGCTTGTGTCTATATGTATGTATATATATATATATATGTATGTATAAGTATTTGTTTGTCCAAGTGTACACACACGCATACATACACACATACATATATATACACATACTTAGCCTGTTTTAATTTATCGGTCCCGATAGTGTACATACACGTATAAACGTGTACAATGCGTATAAGTTGTTAAAGTAAAAGTATTTCATGTATAATTAATGTGTACAAAAGATGGAATGGAAAAACGATGTTCAAAGGTTGAAAAAATGAAAAAAAACGAAAATTGGTGTCGGAAAATGGTAGGAAATTTCCGACCACTTTCCGACGAAACACAATATTGGTCGGAAAGTTGTCGGAAATTTCCGACCATTTTCCGACTAAAACCTTTATTGGTCGGAAAGTTGTCGGAAATTTCCGACCAATTTCCGACTAAAACAATTATTCTTTTCATATATAATTATACCGAGGTGTATATCTATATATATAAACGTATTTCTTGTCTCGATATGTATATGTATGTGTGTATTAGTATGTAGTTGTATTGGTGCATACACATACATACATATACATATATACACACTTATACAATAGTAAAAGCCTAGTTTAAGTAATGGGTCCTGATAGCGTACACGCACGTATGACTGGGTATAATTATACGTATAAGTTGGTAAAGTAACAGCTTTTCATGTATAACTAAGGTGTACAAAATACGTAATGAAAAAACCATGTTAGAATGTTGAAAAACCGAAAAAACGAATATGGGTGTCAGAAAATGGTCGGAAATTTCCGACCACTTTCCGACGAAAAACAGCATTTCGTTGGAAAGTTGTCGGAAATTTCCGACCATTTTCCGACTAAAAGAATTATTCTTTTGTTATATAATCATGTGGGGGTATATGTGTGTACGTAAATATATATGCTTGTGTCTATATGTATATATATATATATATGTATAAGTATTTGTTTGTCCAAGTGTACACACACGCATACATACACACATACATATATATATACACATACTTAGCTTGTTTTAATTAATGGGTCCCGATAGTGTACATACACGTATAAACGTGTACAATGCGTATAAGTTGGTAAAGTAAAAGTATTTCATGTATAATTAATGTGTACAAAAGATGGAATGGAAAAACGATGTTTAAAGGTTGAAAAAATGAAAAAAACGAAAATTGGTGTCGGAAAATGGTCGGAAATTTCCGACCACTTTCCGACGAAACACAATATTGGTCGGAAAGTTGTCGGAAATTTCTGACCATTTTCCGACTAAAACCTTTATTGGTCGGAAAGTTGTCCGAAATTTCCGACCAATTTACGACTAAAACAATTATTCTTTTCATATATAATTATATCGAGGTGTATATCTATATATATAAACGTATTTCTTGTCTCTATATGTATATGTATGTGTGTATTAGTATGTAGTTGTATTGGTGCATACACATACATACATATAAATATATACACACTTATACAATAGTAAAGGCCTAGTTTAAGTAATGGTTCTCGATAGCGTACACGTACGTATGACTGGGTATAATTATACATATAAGTTGGTAAAGTAAAAGCTTTTCATGTATAACTAAGGTGTACAAAATACGTAATGAAAAAACCATGTTTGAATGTTGAAAAACTGAAAAAACGGATATGGGTGTCGGAAAAATGGTCAGAAATTTCCGACCACTTTCCGACGAAAAACAGCATTTCGTCGGAAAGTTGTCGGAAATTTCCGACCATTTTCCGACTAAAACAATTATTCTTTTGTTATATAATAATGTGGGGGTATATGTGTGTACGTAAATATATATGCTTGTGTCTATATGTATGTATATATATATATATATATGTATGTATAAGTATTTGTTTGTCCAAGTGTACACACACGCATACATACACACATACATATATATACACATACTTAGCCTGTTTTAATTAATGGGTCCCGATAGTGTACATACACGTATAAACGTGTACAATGCGTATAAGTTGGTAAAGTAAAAGTATTTCATGTATAATTAATGTGTACAAAAGATGGAATGGAAAACGATGTTTAAAGGTTGAAAAAATGAAAAAAAAACGAAAATTGGTGTCGGAAAATGGTCGGAAATTTCCGACCACTTTCCGACGAAACACAATATTGGTCGGAAAGTTGTCGGAAATTTCCGACCATTTTCCGACTAAAACCTTTATTGGTCGGAAAGTTGTCGGAAATTTCCGACCAATTTCCGACTAAAACAATTATTCGTTTCATATATAATTATACCGAGGTGTATATCTATATATATAAACGTATTTCTTGTCTCTATATGTATATGTATGTGTGTATTAGTATGTAGTTGTATTGGGGCATACACATACATACATATACATATATACACACTTATACAATAGTAAAAGCCTAGTTTAAGTAATGGGTCCTGATAGCGTACACGCACGTATGACTGGGTATAATTATACGTATAAGTTGGTAAAGTAAGAGCTTTTCATGTATAACTAAGGTGTACAAAATACGTAATGAAAAAACCATGTTAGAATGTTGAAAAACCGAAAAAACGGATATGGGTGTCGGAAAATGGTCGGAAATTTCCGACCACTTTCCGACGAAAAACAACATTTCGTCGGAAAGTTGTCAGAAATTTCCGACCATTTTCCGACTAAAACAATTATTCTTTTCATATTTAATTATACCGAGGTGTATATCTATATATATAAACGTATTTCTTGTCTCTATATGTATATATATGTGTGTATTAGTATGTAGTTGTATTGGTGCATACACATACATACATATACATATATACACACTTATACAATAGTAAAAGCCTAGTTTAAGTAATGGGTCTCGATAGCGTACACGTACGTATGACTGGGTATAATTATACATATAAGTTGGTAAAGTAAAAGCTTTTCATGTATAACTAAGGTGTACAAAATACGTAATGAAAAAACCATGTTAGAATGTTGAAAAACCGAAAAAAACAGATATGGGTGTCGGAAAATGGTCGGAAATTTCCGACCACTTTCCGACGAAAAACAACATTTCGTCGGAAAGTTGTCGGAAATTTCCGACCATTTTCCGACTAAAACAATTATTCTTTTGTTATATAATAATGTGGGGGTATATGTGTGTACGTAAATATATATGCTTGTGTCTATATGTATGTATATATATATATATGTATGTATAAGTATTTGTTTGTCCAAGTGTACACACACGCATACATACACACATACATATATATACACATACTTAGCCTGTTTTAATTTATGGGTGCCGATAGTGTACATACACGTATAAACGTGTACAATGCGTATAAGTTGTTAAAGTAAAAGTATTTCATGTATAATTAATGTGTACAAAAGATGGAATGGAAAAACGATGTTCAAAGGTTGAAAAAATGAAAAAAAAACGAAAATTGGTGTCGGAAAATGGTAGGAAATTTCCGACCACTTTCCGACGAAACACAATATTGGTCGGAAAGTTGTCGGAAATTTCCGACCATTTTCCGACTAAAACCTTTATTGGTCGGAAAGTTGTCGGAAATTTCCGACCAATTTCCGACTAAAACAATTATTCGTTTCATATATAATTATACCGAGGTGTATATCTATATATATAAACGTATTTCTTGTCTCTATATGTATATGTATGTGTGTATTAGTATGTAGTTGTATTGGGGCATACACATACATACATATACATATATACACACTTATACAATAGTAAAAGCCTAGTTTAAGTAATGGGTCCTGATAGCGTACACGCACGTATGACTGGGTATAATTATACGTATAAGTTGGTAAAGTAAGAGCTTTTCATGTATAACTAAGGTGTACAAAATACGTAATGAAAAAACCATGTTAGAATGTTGAAAAACCGAAAAAACGAATATGGGTGTCAGAAAATGGTCGGAAATTTCCGACCACTTTCCGACGAAAAACAGCATTTCGTCGGAAAGTTGTCGGAAATTTCCGACCATTTTCCGACTAAAACAATTATTCTTTTGTTATATAATCATGTGGGGGTATATGTGTGTACGTAAATATATATGCTTGTGTCTATATGTATATATATATATATATATGTATAAGTATTTGTTTGTCCAAGTGTACACCCACGCATACATACACACATACATATATATACACATACTTAGCATGTTTTAATTAATGGGTCCCGATAGTGTATATACACATATAAACGTGTACAATGCGTATAAATTGGTAAAGTAAAAGTATTTCATGTATAATTAATGTGTACAAAAGATGGAATGGAAAAATGATGTTTAAAGGTTGAAAAAATGAAAAAAACGTAAATTAGTGCCGGAAAATGGTCGGAAATTTCCGACCACTTTCCGACGAAACACAATATTGGTCGGAAAGTTGTCGGAAATTTCCAACAATTTTCCGACTAAAACCTTTATTGGTCGGAAAGTTGTCGGAAATTTCCGACTAAAACAATTATTCTTTTCATATATAATTATACCGAGGTGTATATCTATATATATAAACGTATTTCTTGTCTCTATATGTATATGTTTGTGTGTATTAGTATGTAGTTGTATTGGCGCATACACATACATACATATACATATATACACACTTATACAATAGTAAAAGCCTAGTTTAAGTAATGGGTCCCGATAGCGTACACGCACGTATGACTGGGTATAATTATACGTATAAGTTGGTAAAGTAAGAGCTTTTCATGTAGAACTAAGGTGTACAAAATACGTAATGAAAAAACCATGTTATAATGTTGAAAAACCGAAAAAACGGATATGGGTGTCGGAAAATGGTCTGAAATTTCCGACCACTTTCCGACGAAAAACAGCATTTCGGGATCGAGCAGGAGAGAAAGAGAGACCTAGAAAGAGAAACAGTGGCAGAGGTGGTGGTGGTCTTGTGTTGTGACTACAACGATCGGCGGCAAAGCCGATCTTTCGGCAGCCGGTGTGTGGGACGAAGGGGGAGGGGGTGGTCGATGGTGCTTGGGACGATGGCATGCGGCGGAGGTGTGACAACCAGTAATTAACGGCTTCCAATTACACGATTAACTAACGTTTAAGGCAATATTAAATAGTGTTTAAGACACGAATTAACTTAATTAGGCTTTTGGAACGCCTAGGAACACCTATCTAACCTTACAGTGCGCGTTTGGTGGTTTTCGGGAAACCTGCTGAGCATCAAGTGATAACGAACTGAAACCGTTCAAAATACTGACCACGTCGACAAATACGAATTTTTTTGCATATTTTATATATATGAATTTGGTTTTGTGATTATATTGTATTTTCAAACGTCACGAAACGCGCAAACGTGAACGAAAACGCGTTTTAACGCAACCGACAAAATACGCGTCAAACCTCAATTTCCGACGTATTTTTTTAGCATTCTCGACTTAACGTTATATTTTATGACAAAATGACGATCAGGTTCGAGAAACGTGCCTCAGAAACGATTTGGGCCGCTCAAAACACGTTAATGGGCCACGCGAAAACTCAAGATACGCATTAATGGGCTTTTGGGCCCAACTCACATAACAAAACCTAGATATAAAAGGGCAGTTATAACTTTTCAGCATCATTTTTGTCAAAACCCTAAGATGAACACGCACACAACTCTACCCACTCTCTGCTTCCCCTCTCGAAGTCCAGTAACCGGAGATCGAAGCTTCGGTTGGCGCCCCTCTCTCTCCGACTGCTTATCTCCGGCTCGACACACCCACACCTCCACCCTCCTTCTCTGGTAACACACACTCACCGCTCACACCTCAACCCCTGCGACTTCTCCTCTGATGACGACACACACCGACACCCCCCCCCCCACTGAGCAGGTCGGACAGATCGAAGAGAGAGAGAGACGGAGAAGAAAAAAGGAGTCGATCCCCTCCTTTTACGGCAACAGTGGCAGCGGCGCCGCTGCTCACGGCGGCGGGCCCCCTTCGTTTTCCGATATCAACGACGGCGACGGTGGGAAGGGTTCTACGAGTCTCTCCGATATTGAAGATGGTCATAGTAGTGCGACACCACTGTCGGAGACCTCTTGTCGGAAATTTCCGACCAATTTCCGACTAAAACAATTATTCTTTTCATATATAATTATACCGAGGTGTATATCTATATATATAAACGTATTTCTTGTCTCTATATGTATATATATGTGTGTATTAGTATGTAGTTGTATTGGTGCATACACATACATACATATACATATATACACACTTATACAATAGTAAAAGCCTAGTTTAATAATGGGTCCTGATAGCGTACACGCACGTATGACTGGGTATAATTATACGTATAAGTTGGTAAAGTAAGAGCTTTTCATGTATAACTAAGGTGTACAAAATACGTAATGAAAAAACCATGTTAGAATGTTGAAAAACCGAAAAACGAATATGGGTGTCGGAAAATGGTCGGAAATTTCCGACCACTTTCCCACGAAAAACAGCATTTCGTCGGAAAGTTGTCGGAAATTTCCGACCATTTTCCGACTAAAACAATTATTCTTTTGTTATATAATCATGTGGGGGTATATGTGTGTACGTAAATATATATGCTTGTGTCTATATGTATGTATATATATATATGTATGTATAAGTATTTGTTTGTCCAAGTGTACACACACGCATACATACACACATACATATATATACACATACTTAGCTTGTTTTAATTAATGGGTCCTGATAGTGTACATACACGTATAAACGTGTACAATGTGTATAAGTTGGTAAAGTAAAAGTATTTCATGTATAATTAATGTGTACAAAAGATGGAATGGAAAAACGATGTTTAAAGGTTGAAAAAATGAAAAAAACGAAAATTGGTGTCGGAAAATGGTCGGAAATTTCTGACCACTTTCCGACGAAACACAATATGGGTCGGAAAGTTGTCGGAAATTTCCGACCATTTTCCGACTAAAACCTTTATTGGTCGGAAAGTTGTCGGAAATTTCCGACCAATTTCTGACTAAAACAATTATTCTTTTCATATATAATTATACCGAGGTGTATATCTATATATATAAACGTATTTCTTGTCTCTATATGTATATGTATGTGTGTATTAGTATGTAGTTGTATTGGTGCATACACATACATACATATACATATATACACACTTATACAATAGTAAAGGCCTAGTTTAAGTAATGGTTCTCGATAGCGTACACGTACGTATGACTGGGTATAATTATACGTATAAGTTGGTAAAGTAAAAGCTTTTCATGTATAACTAAGGTGTACAAAATACGTAATGAAAAAACCATGTTAGAATGTTGAAAAACGAAAAAACGGATATGGGTGTCGGAAAATGGTCGGAAATTTCCGACTAAAACAATTATTCTTTTGTTATATAATCATGTGGGGGTATATGTGTGTACGTAAATATATATGCTTGTGTCTATATGTATGTGTATATATATATATGTATGTATAAGTATTTGTTTGTCCAAGTGTACACACACGCATACATACACACATACATATATATACACATACTTAGCCTGTTTTAATTAATGGGTCCCGATAGTGTACATACACGTATAAACGTGTACAATGCGTATAAGTTGGTAAAGTAAAACTATTTCTTGTATAATTAATGTGTACAAAAGATGGAATTGAAAAACGATGTTTAAAGGTTGAAAAAATGAAAAAAAAACAAAAATGGGTGTCGGAAAATGGTCGGAAATTTCCGACCACTTTCCGATGAAACACAATATTGATAGGAAAGTTGTCGGAAATTTCCGACCAATTTCCGACTAAAACAATTATTCTTTTCATATATAATTATACCGAGTTGTATATCTATATATATAAACGTATTTCTTGTCTCTATATGTATATGTATGTGTGTATTAGTATGTAGTTGTATTGGTGTATACATATACATACATATACATATATACACACTTATACAATAGTAAAAGCCTAGTTTAAGTAATGGGTCCTGATAGCGTACACGCACGTATGACTGGGTATAATTATACGTATAAGTTGGTAAAGTAAGAGCTTTTCATGTATAACTAAGGTGTACAAAATACGTAATGAAAAAACCATGTTAGAATGTTGAAAAACCAAAAAAACGAATATGGGTGTCGGAAAATGGTCGGAAATTTCCGACCACTTTCGATGAAAAACAGCATTTCGTCGGAAAGTTGTCGGAAATTTCCGACCATTTTCCGACTAAAACAATTATTCTTTTGTTATATAATCATGAGGGGGTATATGTGTGTACGTAAATATATATGCTTGTGTCTATATGTATGTATGTATATATATATATATGTATGTATAAGTATTTGTTTGTCCAAGTGTACACACACGCATACATACACACATACATATATATACACATACTTAGCTTGTTTTAATTAATGGGTCCCGATATTGTACATACACGTATAAACGTGTACAATGCGTATAAGTTGGTAAAGTAAAAGTATTTCATGTATAATTAATGTGTACAAAAGATGGAATGGAAAAACGATGTTTAAAGGTTGAAAAAATGAAAAAAACGAAAATTGGTGTCGGAAAATGGTCGGAAATTTCCGACCACTTTCCGACGAAACACAATATTGGTCGGAAAGTTGTCGGAAATTTCCGACCATTTTCCGACTAAAACCTTTATTGGTCGGAAAGTTGTCGGAAATTTCCGACCAATTTCCGACTAAAACAATTATTCTTTTCATATATAATTATACCGAGGTGTATATCTATATATATAAACGTATTTCTTGTCTCTATATGTATATGTATGTGTGTATTAGTATGTAGTTGTATTGGTGCATACACATACATACATATACATATATTCACACTTATACAATAGTAAAAGCCTAGTTTAAGTTATGGGTCCTGATAGCGTACACGCACGTATGACTGGGTATAATTATACGTATAAGTTGGTAAAGTAAGAGCTTTTCATGTATAACTAAGGTGTACAAAATACGTAATGAAAAAACCATGTTAGAATGTTGAAAAACCGAAAAAACGGATATGGGTGTCGGAAAATGGTCGGAAATTTCCGACCACTTTCCGACGAAAAACAACATTTCGTCGGAAAGTTGTCAGAAATTTCCGACCATTTTCCGACTAAAACAATTATTCTTTTGTTATATAATCATGTGGGGGTATATGTGTGTACGTAAATGTATATGCTTGTGTCTATATGTATGTATATATATATATATGTATAAGTATTTATTTGTCCAAGTGTACACCCACGCATACATACACACATACATATATATACACATACTTAGCCTGTTTTAATTAATGGGTCCCGATAGTGTATATACACATATAAACGTGTACAATGCGTATAAGTTGGTAAAGTAAAAGTATTTCATGTATAATTAATGTGTACAAAAGATGGAATGGAAAAACGATGTTTAAAGGTTGAAAAAATGAAAAAAACGAAAATTAGTGTCGGAAAATGGTCGGAAATTTCTGACCACTTTCCGACGAAACACAATATTGGTCGGAAAGTTGTCGGAAATTTCCGACTAAAACAATTATTCTTTTCATATATAATTATACCGAGGTGTATATCTATATATATAAACGTATTTCTTGTCTCTATATGTATATGTTTGTGTGTATTAGTATGTAGTTGTATTGGTGCATACACATACATACATATACATATATACACACTTATACAATAGTAAAAGCCTAGTTTAAGTAATGGGTCCCGATAGCGTACACGCACGTATGACTGGGTATAATTATACGTATAAGTTGGTAAAGTAAGAGCTTTTCATGTATAACTAAGGTGTACAAAATACGTAATGAAAAAACCAAGTTAGAATGTTGAAAAACCGAAAAAACGGATATGGGTGTCGGAAAATGGTCGGAAATTTCCGACCACTTTCCGATGAAAAACAGCATTTCGGGATCGAGCAGGAGAGAAAGAGAGACCTAGAGAGAGAAACAGTGGCGGAGGTGGTGGTGGTCTTGTGTCGTGAGTACAACGATCGGCGGCAAAGCCGATCTTTCGGCAGCCGGTGTGTGGGACGAAGGGGGAGGGGGTGGTCGATGGTGCTTGGGACGATGGCAAGCGGCGGAGGTGTGACAACCGGTAATTAACGGCTTCCAATTACACGATTAACTAACGTTTAAGGCGATATTAAATAGTGTTTAAGACACGAATTAACTTAATTAGGCTTTTGGAACGCCTAGGAACGCCTATCTAACCTTACAGTGCGCGTATGGTGGTTTTCGGGAAACCTGCTGAGCATCAAGTGATAACGAACTGACACCGTTCAAAATACTCACCACGTCGACAAATACGAATTTTTTGCATATTTTATATATATGAATTTGGTTTTGTGATTATATTGTATTTTCAAACGTCACGAAACGCGCAAACGTGAACGAAAACGCGTTTTAACGCAACCGACAAAATACGCGTCAAACCTCAATTTCCGACGTATTTTTTTTAGCATTCTCGACTTAACATTATATTTTACGACAAAACGACGATCAGGTTCGAGAAACGGGCCTCAGAAACGATTTGGGCCGCTCAAAACACGTTAATGGGCCACGCGAAAACTCAAGATACGCATTAATGGGCTTTTGGGCCCAACTCACATAACAAAACCTAGATATAAAAGGGCAGTTATAACTTTTTAGCATCATTTTTGTCAAAACCCTAAGATGAACACGCACACAACCCTACCCACCCTCTGCTTCCCCTCTCGAAGTCCAGTAACCGGAGATCGAAGCTTTGGTCGGCGCCCCTCTCTCTCCGACTGCTTATCTCCGGCTCGACACACCCACACCTCCACCCTCCACCCTCCTTCTCCGGTAACACACACTCACCGCTCACACCTCAACCCCTGCGACTTCTCATCTGATGACAACACACACCGACACCCCCCCCCCCCACTGAGCAGGTCGGACAGATCGAAGAGAGAGAGAGACGGAGAAGAAAAAAGGAGTCGATCCCCTCCTTTTACGGCAACAGTGGCAGCGGCGCCGCTGCTCACGGCGGCGGGCCCCCTTCGTTTTCCGATATCAACGACGGCGACGGTGGGATGGGTTCTACGAGTCTCTCCGATATTGAAGATGGTGGTAGTAGTGCGACACCACGGTCGGAGACCTCTGGCCGGCGTCGGCGGCGGAGGTGGGTACAATATTCAGCAGGTTCGAGTTGGTTTAAAGATCCGGGTTACGTTCAGTTTGGTACAAGAACGGTTCGGGATGTTTTTAGTCAGATGTCGGCTCGGGAGTATGTTTTCTTACTGGTAAACCTTAATTTTTTTATCAATCATTTATATATTGTTGTCAGCCCGAAAAATTCTCTATTTGTTCATAAGTTTTTAAATAATAAATGTATCAAAACATGATTATATAAAGCTTATACTATTACAATGGTAGTATGATTTTCTTTAGTAAAGTGATTTTGGCGGCTTTATATTACACACATTTCAAATAACTATTGACCTGTTTGACTCGTTTCCTTTGCTTTTTAATCTTTTAGCTTAATCTTTTTGACCCTTTATGAATATGACATAAATTAGATCTAAATGGCTAAATTAAAGTCGGTAAATTGTTTTTGTGATGTATACATCTAAAATCACTTGATTGTCTATAATATAGGTTACTAATCGTATTTGATGCATTAATTGTTTATAAAATAAATATAAAGATAGACAAAATTTTAATCGTTGATCGACTCGACCCGTATGTGTTTTGAACCAGGCCATTGCTCAGAGAAGGATCACGAACCCCCACGAGGTAGTGTGCTTTCTTTTTCTAATGTAAGCGGAGTTGTGATTCTTGTTTCACAATGAAATCGAAACTAAAAATTTTGCAAGCTCTTGTTAAAAAAAAATATGTAAATGAGTGTTCATAGTTCATACACCATAATTTCAATAAAGATCTGTTTGTGTTCACTTCTTGCGATGTGTGTATCCAACTTTGCTTAATTTTGTTGCTTTTTTAGGTACAAAGAGGAAAAACGGACGCGCTCATGGCCTTGATACCACAAGTGATTTCTTTGCAGATTTATAGTTTTATGTTTGTGGTAAAAAAATATGTAAATGAGTGTTCATAGTTCATACACCATAATTTCAATAAAGATCTGTTTGTGTTCACTTCTTGCGATTCGAAGAGGCGCAACAACCCCACACGGAAGTGTTGCAAAATCGAGTCGAAGAGATGCAACACAAATGAGAGAAGATATGCAACGACAAATAACCGAGTTGATGAAGTAGTTTGGTAATCTAGCAATCCTCCACCATAGTTTAGTTTTGTTTGTTGTCTTTTGCGGTTGAAGTTGTAATTTAAAAACCGAGGCATATTTGGTTGTTGAACTTACAATTTGACAACCGTTTTGTATTTTGTGGATGAATTTTCAGTTCTATAATCGTGTCGTATTTAGGATTTTTATTGGATTATTTTTTCTGCATTTTTAGTAGAAAAATCTGGATTTTTAGTTTTTTTTATATTTTTTTATTAAAAAGTTTTTTAGTCGGAAATTGGTCGGAAAGCTGTAGGAAAACTGTGGTCGGGACTTTGTCGGAACCTTTTGGTCGGAAAATAGTAGGAAAACAGCGGTCGGAAAGCTGTAGGAAAACGGCGGTCGGGACTTTGTCGGAACCTTTTGGTCGGAACATAGTAGGAAAACGGCGGTCGGAAAGCTGTAGGAAAATTGTAGTCGGGACTTTGTCGGAACCTTTTGGTCGGAAAATAGTAGGAACACGGCTGTCGGAAAGCTGTAGGAAAGTTGTGGTCGGAACTTTGTCGGAAATAGTAACTTTTTCTTTTTGTCGGAAATTTGTCGCAAATTTAGTCGGAATGCTTGTCGGAAATATTTTCCTACAAGGCTTTTTCCTACAAACGTATTTCTGTCGGAAATTGGTCGGAAACGCCGTTTTCCGACAGTTTTCCGACTAAAACCTTGGTCGGAAATGAGACAGATTTTTATTAGTGTTGACTTTGACCCAAACGGACCTTGACCCGACTACACCTGACCTGACTTGAACTTACTTGATCTGTCCATTAGTGCCGCCAGAAGTGGCATTTGCAATCGCCTATGCAGCTTCTTTCTTTATATCAAATTCAGCAGTCTCAAGGAGATGGACCAGGGGAGTGATTAACCCAGCTTCGATTACAGACTGATATGAAAAAAAAAACTTTATTTAAAAATTATCATACTGTTGATATAATGGTAAATAGTATAAAAGTAAAGGAAAACCCGCAAAGCACAAAATGAGCTTTATTTACCAGTTCAAGGAGATTGATAACGACGGTACTCCACTAGTTAAGGCTTATCTAGCTCCAGCTACAGCACTCGAAGAAAACCTGTAGAATTTATAACAAGTATGTTATCACTGAATGTACATAATGTTGAAAGTAATTTAAAACGAACTCATGATCATTTGTTATCACTAATATATAAATCGACCGCTTACATATCATTGCCATAGCTTGGACCCTTGTTAACTCCAACGATTACCTGTTTGTCGTGCCAAAATACAAGCATAAAAATGAATTAAAATTTACTACAATCACGATGACTGATGGCACCGAACAATTTATTAAAATATACATTCCAACAAAGGCTTTGACCATGCAAACAATGCCCCAGATAACGCTAACGACACACAATCCACAGGGGTACCTACATGTAATAAGTTTATAAATCAATAAGAACTAATAACCATGCTTCACCATCATAAAACATAAGGAAAAGTTCTTGGTATATGTATAATTATTACACTCAATATAAGAACATATAAAACTGGTGTGTAGTAATCAATGGCAAAGAAAGTTGATCTTACCAGAAACCTTATATGCAGTGGCACCTTTGAGTTCAGCAGAGCTTACCGAAATCGATTCTTGGTACGTATACAAGTGGCCAGAAAATGATTCATCCCTGCAAAACCAACAGTAATAATCTTCCTTATTTCACCCAAAAAATAATCTTATAACCTTGATTGTAGCAACCCATATTTTAAAAGTAATTATCTGACATTCAATTTCAAATATTTAGATACACCTAAATTATCACCATCAAATCATCCACAACGAATTCCCTAAAAACCAAACCAAACAAAACATCAGCAACTTCACAATGAAAGTTGTTTTCAAAACATCAGCTTCAACAAACAATACACCTAGAGACATCGGCGAGACTAAATGTTGGCCTTCCACCTGCATAACTGGAGCTTCTTCGACTCGGATAAATCGGATTCCTCACCACCGCTTGAACCAACCGATCACCAAATTTCACAATTCAACACCAAAAAAAGACTAATTTCAATTTCACAAAATACAAACCCTAAATTTTTGAAATTTATGGTACCTTGGATCTCTTTCCTTGTAGGAATTAGAGAACAACATGGTGATTAAAGCATGCTTTTGGATGACTGCAAACTCCACCTTGTTTCCACCATTAAAAATCTGTCTCCACCAATTCGAACTCCTCGGTTCCGGCGAGTGAAGGTGGCGGCGGCTCCGAATGGTGGTTGACTGGTTGATTCGCGGCAAAGGCAGGCGGTGGTGGCTCGTTGGTTCGTGTCGGGAGCAAAGCAGAGAGGCTATGTAGTGTGTGGTGGATTTTATGGGATTGGAGGGGTTAACCAATTGATGATGGCCCTGAATCAGAAGAGTTAGAATGAATCGAAACCCATCAATCAAACAACAAGAATATGAGTTTTGTTGTCAGAATATTTATATACAGTATTGCTCCTTCAATTACCAATATATTCACGGTACCTGTTGCATTGGAGTTCTGCTCCGGTGGACCTTCAAAGGTGTGGGTTTATGGATTGTGAAATCGTTTCATTTGAAGAAAGTTGAAAGGCTTTCAATTACTCTTGTCTTATGTTCTGAATTGATTGTGGGTTGATGAAAGGTTCTAATCATCAAGTCAATTAAATGATGAGGTAGTAGGAGGAATAGGCATGATGAAATCCCTAAAACACCCTTAAAGTGTCTTAATTTTTTTCACAATGGGCAAGTTTACCCCTCTAAAATAGCTTGGCTCTTTTGTACATGTTGCTTGAAGATGTATACACAATGTTAAATTACCAAAAGGGTAGAAATCCTAGTTCTCTTAATGAGGTAGTATAGATATGAAGTTTATATTTTCGGGGTGTTACACCATTTTTATATGGTGAGTCTTGTATTTGTCGAAATGTTTGAACCATGGAAGCTTGGGCTCTCCAAACTTGTTCCACTACCTCACTTGCTTATTTTATTTATGTTCATCCGAGTAGCTTTCAAGACCTAAAGTAACATAACCCGGCCGCACCTCCAACCTTTGCCATGATGGCTATGGAACTCCCGAATTTATCTTACTTGGCTACTTGACGAACTGGTTAGTTAAATTTCTATTTTTATTCATGGCCAACCGGGACATCACCTAAGTTAATGACCTTGCTCTTTGGTGAATTATACCATGAGGTTTAATGGATGGAATTCATCCTACCTCCATGCTTGACTTATATGACAATACATGATGGACTATACTATATAATATAAATATATATTTAACTGAATTCTTTATGTTAACCGGATTATGGTTAGGTGTCATGAACTTAGGTTATATTATCTTCGTTCTTTACTCCTCTTTTGTGATTCTAATGGGCAATTTAGGACCCATGAAAACACATAAAAACTTAGTATCCGAACGAGTATTTAGATAAGATATACTTTCATGTACATATACTTTTTTATACTTAATTCCGAATTCAAACTCTCTACAAACTCCAAATACTCATACACCTTCATTTCCCCAATGTATGGTAACTTTGGTGCTCCACTCTCATTAATTCGTCAACTCGCGTTTAATCAGAAAGCTTAGCAAACCGTGAGTGTACATGACCCCTTTTTACTTTTCGACACTTTTTGTGTGCAATACTTATTCCTTGTTAAAACGCACACATACACTTACAAACATGCTTGACACAAACAAACAATCCAATATATATGCTTGATACGTGATACTAGAACTCATACATGCTAGATAACTTATTTGCTTTATACATGTCATTAACTTCATACAAGTTTCCCTTAACATGTATATTGCTAAAGGATTAACACACCGCCCGTATTCTTGAGTTCATGTTAAGTTAAACAAAACGGTCTTGTCGTTGCTACGACAAGATTACGCTAGTGGGAAAATTTGGGTTGACAATTATAAGTTGCATGCTAGTATTGTTATGTTAAGTCTTAGTTTATGATTATGCCATGTGGATTTGTTTCAAATGTTTATACTTATCATAATACTACAAACGTGTATGCTCGCCAATACTTTATGTGTTGACATGTACTTTAATACGTATTGCAGGAACTTGATGATGAGACGTTGAATGAAATCTAGTAGGATGACTAGAAACCCATTTTAAATTTAGTACTTGTTGTAGTTTGTTTCTTTGTTCAAGTTATTGTAATTTGCTTCCAAACTATGTAATTCCATTCTAGAAATGAAATAAAATTTTGATTATTAAATACTTGTCGCAAATAGTTGTTATGAAGTCTCTTGCGATCTCGTTTTCGTCTCACTCTGATGTTTCCGCCATCGGTTGAGGTGTGACAACTAGCGCGTGTTCGTTGAGAAACCCTCAAAGGATCACAAACTTATGTAGTGTACTCAAGTGAATAAATATTTGCACAAAGAGTACTTTGCCTTTCTTGCCCACATTGTGGAAAAGAAGGACAAAGGAAAAGGCGCGATTGATGTTCCTGTCGTTTGCGATTTTCCCGAAGTTTTTCCAAAAGACCTACATGGCCCTCCTCCTCCACGTTCTGTTTACTTTCGAATTGACCTCATACCCGACGCTACCCCTGTTGCTAAATCTCCATACCATCTCGCACCATCGGAGTTGCAAGAGCTATCGAGCCAACGTCAAGAATAACTTGCTAAAGGGTTTATACGCCTTAGTACTTCTCCTTGGGGCGCTCTGGTCCTCTGTGTTAAAAAGAAATATGGATCATTCCACATGTGCATCGACTATCATGAACTCAACAAGCTTACTATCAAGAATCGTTATCCCTTTCCTCGTATTGACGACCTCTTCGATCAAGTCCAAGGCGCAACATGCTTTTCCTAAAACCGCGTTTCGTACTAGATATGGTCACTACGAGTTCGTGGTCTTGCTTTTCAGTTTGACCAACGCACCCGCGGTTTTTATGGATTTGATAAATCGATTGTGTAAACTTTACTTGGACCGATTCGTGATCGTTTTCATAGAAGATATCCTTATCTACTCTAAAACCCAAGACAAACATGAGTGACACTTGCGTCTAATCCTTGAACTCCTATGCACGGAACAACTATAGGCCAAATTCTCCAAGTGTGAATTTTTCCTAAAGGAAGTTCACTTTCTTGGTCACGTTGTGCACAAGAATGGCATTCACGTTGATCCCGCAAAAATCAAAGCCGTAAAGAACTGGATTGCACCGAAATCTCTGTCCGAAATTCGTTCATTCCTTGGATTGGTGGGTTCTAACCGTCAGTTCATATCCAACTTTTCGAAAATCATCATTCCTCTCACTTCTTTGACTCAAAAAGATAAACCTTTTGTTTGGGGTTCAGAACAAGAGGAGTCTTTTCAAACGATCAAGGACTTGCTTTGCAATGCTCCTATTATTGTGACAACCGGTTATTTACGACTCCTAATTACGCGATTAATAAACATTTAGACGATAATAAATAGTGTTTAAGACATAGATTAACTTAATTAGGCCTTTGGAGTGCCTAGAAACGTCTATTCGACCTTTCAGTACGCGTATGATAATATGTAGAGAATCCGCGAAACGTTAAACGACAACGAATTGAAACTGAACAAAATACTGACAACACCGACAAGTACGAATTTTATACAAAATAAATATAGTTTATATATTTATTTCGAACATCAAATAACTCGGATTTCTGCTATAAAAATAAATGTAGTTTATATATTTATTTCGAATACCAAACAACATGACGATTCTTTTATAAAATAAATATAGTTTATATATTTATTTCGAATATCAAACTACACGATTTTGTCTTATAAAATAAATATAGTTTGTATATTTATTTCAAATATCGTGAAACACGAATTCCTTTATAAAAAATAGATATAGTTTATCTATTTATTTCAAACATCCAACAACTCGATGATAATTTTATAAAATAAATATAACTTTTTATATTTATTTCTAAACGCCGAAACGGCCTATACTTATATTTTGACAAACAAATACAAGACGCAATACATGATACGAGTTTGATATATATTACTTTCATACGAATATTCCTACATACCCATACGACTTCTCGGGATGACAAAGCGATCTTATCGATATATTTATATATTTTTATATAAATATTTATATATACTAAATCTCTCGAGAACTAAGTCTTTCCAAGACTTATTAAATTATTACCGAAAATAATCGAACTAACAAGCATAACTTAATCGTTTTCATTAAGTTAACAACTTACCGTCGAATCGTTCGGTTAACGATTCGTTAGAGCCCGGTGACACGTAGTTTAGTTACCACGTTTATTTAGAAACTTATAAGATATTCCATGTTAGGAATATTGTAGAATGCACGCTAGCGAGTCACGTCTTGGAAACGACATCACGGACTCTAAATAATTGCAGAACTTTCAGAACTCCTAATAAACAATCATTATATATATATTGTATTTAGGATCTTTTTATCATCTATTATATGTATTTTTATGATACATACATGTTAAAAGTAGTTTACATATGTGTAATAGCCAATTATATATATATGTGTAATAACTAATTACATATATATAAAAAAACTAGTTTACATATGTGTAATTATAAAATTACATATAAAAAATGATAAAATTACTCTTAACATGTTTGTAATCATAAAAATACAAATAATAAAAGATAAAATTATCTTAAACATAAAAATATATAAATAAAAATATTGTTTATTAGGAGTTCTGTGAGTTCTGTAAATATTTATGGTTCTGAAATGATCATAACCCTATATATGTATATGTATGTATATATATATATATATATATCGGACTCAAATATTGGACTATTTGGACAAATGGACTTATTGCACAAATTATATAAATATTCCGAAATTAAAATATTATTAAAACAAAGCTTGGTAAACTATATTTTCCAAACCGAACAAATGACAAAGTATATATTTTTACAAGTATATAAAAATATACTATATTTTGTCAACCACAAAAATGTATAATTTTTTTTGAAGTGGATAAAATATATATTTCACAAACATCCTAAAAATATATTATTTTAGTGGAAACTAAATTTTTTTTTTCTAGACTTGATCTTAAAAATAAACTATTTTTAAGATATATGTGAACACTTGTATTTACCAAGCTTAGCATATAGATATTTTCTATAAACATATCTTAAAATGTATATTTTATGAATACAAGAATTATGATTATAATTATGCAAGAATAATATTCCGGAAAAGTTAAACATATATTAAGTATGGAATACTTAAATAAATACAAGAATATACATATTCCTATACGTACAAATACATGCCAACATATACTACCAACTCTTGGTAAAAATATACCATTATACAAGTATTATACTAAATTATGAGAATACAAAGTTAAATACACCAAGTGCTCATGATACAAGTATACCTATAGTTGGGGATATTTAAACAAGTATAATACTTAACAAATGGTACCATCGGTCGTGTATAGTTACAAACACATGCATATAGTTACAAACACATGCATATGGAAATAATATATATCAAAACAAGTTAAAAACATATTATTTTTAACAAACCCCTCGTAGTCACCAATGGTATATAAAACGATGCATGCAAATATTATAAGTTAGAACATAATATTTTAACTAATACATCGAACTTGGAATATTATATAATTATGAAAAATTATATAAAGACATCATACACCGAAAGTGCAACTCAAAACAAAAACAATTCCAAAACAAGTCTTAATATATATTTAAGACTAAGAACCGTTACAAGACCGAAGTGCCTAACAAAACCTAGCGCAATTATAGGTTGCAAAATGAATCGAGGGAACCGAACTTGAGTACGCACTATTACGGACGCAAAACTGTGAGTTCATGTCCCCCTTTTCTTTTAACGTTTTCGGTTTTACAACTCTCGGGGGGAAATACATGTTAACAAGGGTATGATTAAGCTATGAAATGAATTCTTAGAACACGTAAGAATAGGCGCTAACTTAGGAAACATTAATCCTTTTAAGGACCACGGAACAAAGGTTAGATCTAATGGGTACGGGCGAGCCCTACTCACGGTCCTTGTGCGGCCACTTAGAGTGCTGTTGTGTCCCTATCGAGGTTAATCGACACTTAAATCGTCTACCGGGTTGAGTGCTTCCTATGTCGTCACACATATTAATGTCCTTGCAAAACATTAATGATCAACATATTCATAGATGCTTTACATTCCAACTTACAACACTTGAACTTTCAAATGTTTTTGAGATTCATTTGATGCGCATAAACGTAAAACGCATGAACTCGCTCAACTTTTGTTGATGTTTTCAAACTTACATGTATTTCAGGGAATTAGATGGATCTTGGTGCTGGCGTTTACTAACAAGATTTTGGGTTTCAAGTCTTCGATGTCATCCTTTTTGGGGCGTTTTGTCCATATATCACATCTTCGATGTGATATAGGATGCAAAGCCTCATACTTTAATCTTTTGTTAAACTAGTCCTTTTATGGAACTTTAAACTTATATTGGCGTGTAACCTAAACTTAAAACTTATGTGGTTTGTAACTTAAACAACTTATGGTTTGTAATATTTTAAACTTATGAATGGATGAACATCGCTTATTTTAATCATGTAGTTGTTTACTATCATCGTATGCATTGAAAACTAATCAAGTTCACACCATACGCTTCCGCAAATAGACGGGTGTGACAGATTGGTATCAGAGCTTCGATTGTAGTGAACTAGGATTCCTTCTCGAGTCTAGTCTACAATCACTAGGATCCTCTCACGAAAACATTTTTACAACAATCAAAAAAGTTTTTCATTGCATGTACCCAAAACGCCAAGATCCACTATCCAAAACGTATTTTAAAAGTGAATAAATAATTAATGTCCTTGGCATGTTTAGGCGACATTAATTATGGCATAGTCTATATGGGATAGACTTGCCAAACTAGAAATGATTCACACAAGAACAATGTGATCACATGTGATATGATAAATTTATTTGCCTATGTATAATAAGTAATATTGTTATTCATTGATATATATATATATATATATATATAGACATATGTTGTACGGATTGTTTTTTCCAGGGTACTATGGCCTCATCTGCGAGTAGTGGCATCTACGACGACGTGGATCCTATGGAGATAGCGTCGGACGACGAGTTCCCACATGTTGTGGAGATCGTTTCTTCTGATGATGAGGATCTTGATGACTTTCAGCCATTCGCACTACCTGATCATATCCTTGATGGCGAGCCTATGGAGGATGATGTTTTAGCTGTGGGGCCACAGCTAAGCGAGTTTGTTATTATTGGTCATCCCAATGGAGCAAACATCGTCGACTACATTCCATTAGATGTTGTTCCCCTCGCTGCGGTCCCAGGATTTATCATTGTGTCTGATGACGAGGATGATGTCCCCATCATTCACATGGAGCACTTAGACAACGACATTGAGGGTGGTGAGGTCATCGACCTTGCTATCTTAGAGCTCTCCTCACCTGTTGTTTCTGTGATAGACATTTCCTCTTCCGATGCTAGTGACGACGCATCTACCTCAGCCATCCGCCATGCTTATTACGGGCGGATGCCACCGATAGTAGCTTTGATACCATACCCATCGCTACACAGTCTCCTGTTCATACCCCTGCACCTATTTCGGACCCCATTGCTACTCCTGCCGTTGTTCCATCTGATACACCGAATCCTCACTCTACCTTCGTCACTCCGACTACTGGACACCCACTTTCATCACATGCTGCTGATCCTCACCGTTTTAACACACCTATCATATTTTCTCATGAGATTCCAGCACCCTGCCCAGGGGAGGGCACTTCTCGACAACCGACTTATCCTGATACTCGTGTACCAGTCGATCACTTATCCACACTATACCCCTCGCCACTTATGTCTGAGTCCGATCCTTACCATCTGTGTTACCATCCTATCTTCACTTCCGATGATGTTACTCTCTCTTTACAGCTTTAGTTCCAGGTTCTTTCCCGCCGGGTCAGAGAGTTAGAGTAGTTTAGGGATTCTATGCCACCACCAGCCTACCCTCCACCATCTATTCTACCACTACCATCATCACCACCACCACCATCTCCACCACGTTCACGTCCACTTGCCAGTCTCGAGGCTCTTGTGCTCACTTTGGAGCAGCGAGCCAATCTTTCAGATACACGTATGAGTCATGTACTGGATGAGATGGATCATATCCACAGTCTGGTTGTCCCTGCCCCACCTCCATCTCCTCCAACCCCCTAGTCATCTTTTGTTTGCAGGTACTTTTGCGTGGGAGTTGCAGACCCACTTCCATGTATGTATGAAGACCAGGTTTGAGCTAGAGACACTTGAAGATCTTGGAAGACCAATGTAGGAGAAAAAGACTTACTACTTTTGTATTATGAACTTGTATAACCGAGGCGATGTAACCTCGAGTCCTTTTGTTTTTTTTCTTCTACAAAAAAATGTATCAAGTTGTCCGATATATAAAAGGTCAGTAGTTGTTTTCTTTATTTTACATTGTTGCTTATATGTGTACATGTGTTGCTTATGTGATTGCATGTTTGGATGATGTGATGATCATTTATGTTACATATATATATATAGACACTTATTTGGTGAATATTTGTCTAACCTACCAGATACTTCTTGATAGAAGACGATGCCACCAAGACGAAACACCAACTCAAACCCACTACCAAGGACAGAATCCGAACTACATGAGCGCATCTCACTGGCGATCACACAGCATGAAGCCAACCTCTTTGAGCACAGCGGTGGCACTTCAGGAAACAATCCACCTACAGGTGATGTTAAGTCGTCTATGACACATTACAATACTCTCTGTAGTCTATTCTTGCTTTGTCAATGCTTACCCGTGGTTTATTGTTGCAAATGTTTCAGGTTGCACGTACAAACAGTTCTTGGATTGCAAACCTTTGAACTTTGATGGCACTAGAGGTGCCGTCGCGTTTGTGAGATGGACTGAGAAAACAGACTCAGTTCTAAGGATGAGCAAATGTCTTCCCGAACAAATGGTCACTTACATTTCTGAGTTGTTCTTGGATGGAGCACTGTCATGGTGGAACCTACAGGTTCAGACTAAAGGAGAAACTGCTGCATATGCTATGAGCTGGGACGAGCTCAAAGAACTGATGAGAAAGAAGTACTGTTTGAGGGCGGAGATTCAGAAACTTGAAACTGAGTTTTTGAACTTAAAGATGAACGGACCGGATACATACAACGTTTCCATGATTTGTCAGGGGTTGTTCCCTACCTGGTGGAACCTGAGTTTAAGAGGATTGAGAGATTTATCTGGGGACTTGCTCCAGAAATTCTGAGCATGGTTACTGCTTCCAAGCCCCCTGCAATTAGTGAGGCTATTGACTTGGCTGTTGCCCTCACTGAGGAGGCTCTTCGTTTGGGGAAATTTTCAAAGTCTGGTGCTAACAAGAAGGAGACTCATGTGGAGTCTTCAAGTGCTAACAAACGGAAGTTTTTGAACTTGAAGAAAGGCACCCGAGCAAACAACGACAACTCAAATGCTAACAAATGAAGGGAAGTGAACTCACTCTGTGGTACTAAAGCTTATGGGGCAACCAACGAAGCAAGTGGTAAAGGTTATTTGGGTTCTAAGCCCAAGTGCGATAGGTGAAAGTTCCATCATGAAGGTCGATGCCTGAGGGTTAAGTGTGAAAAATGTGGTAAGGAGGGGCACAACAAAGAAACATGCTGGGTAGGAAAGGGAGGAAGAAACGCAAACCGTGGAGGAAATGGTAACAACAATCAGGGTGGTAATGGAAATCAAGGCGAAATAATAACAATAATCAAGGTGGAAATGGTAACGGCAGAGGCCAAGGTTGTTATGGCTGCGAAGAGATGGGGCATTTTAAGATGGATTGCCCTAAAGAAAATCAAGCCCGTGGAAGAGTTTTCACGATAGGAGCACGCGAGGCACGACAGGACCCGAACGTTGTTGCGGGTACGTTCTCTATAAACCAACACTTTGCATCCGTTCTATTTGATACTGGCACCAACTTTAGCTTTATATCTATAGAATTTAAGGATATTACTTGACCTAGAAACGAGTAAACTAGATGTCCCATATTCTATAGAATTGGCGAACGGAAAATTAGTCAAAGTGGATGAAATTATTAAGGGTTGTACACTCGAGCTTGGGGAGCAAAAATTTTCTATCGACCTTTTACCAGTTGATTTGGGTAGTTTTGATGTAGTTGTCGGAATGGATTGGTTGTCCGACAACCGGGCGGAAGTGGTT
This sequence comes from Helianthus tuberosus, assembly GCA_030545235.1. Taxonomy (NCBI): domain Eukaryota; kingdom Viridiplantae; phylum Streptophyta; class Magnoliopsida; order Asterales; family Asteraceae; genus Helianthus; species Helianthus tuberosus. The sequence goes on from CM060393.1 coordinate 107,285,349, forward strand.
TGTCACGAGAATACCATCCACATCCCACTGCCAAATGAAGAAACGCTCGTAATTCATGGGGAGAAGCGCGAGACACCCCTACGAATCATTAATTGCATGAAGGCGCAGAAGTTTCTCCGAAAAGGCTGCATAGCCTTCCTCGCTCACGTAATCGACAAGGAAACCAAGGAGCCAAAGGTAGAAGACATCCCCATTGTGAAAGAATTTCCAGGAGTCTTTCCCGAAGACTTGCCTGGGCTACCTACACAACGACAAGTGGAGTTTCGGATTGATTTGGTGCCCGGAGTGGCACCAGTGGCGAAAGCACCATATCGACTAGCTCTGTCAGAAATGCAGGAGCTATCAACTCAGCTGCAAGAGTTGCTAGACAAGGGATTTATTAGGCTGAGCTTCTCACCTTGGGGAGCTCCGGTATTGTTTGTTAAAAAGAAAGACGACAATTTTCGCATGTGCATTGACTACAGGGAGTTAAACAAACTGACCATCAAGAACCAATACCCCTTAGCAAGAATTGACGACTTGTTTGACCAACTACAAGGTTTAAGTTATTACTCCAAGATCGATTTGAGGTCGGGTTACCATCATTTGAGAATACAAGAGGAAAATATCCCCAAAACAGCCTTTAGGACTCGTTACGGACATTACGAGTTTCTTATTATGTCGTTCGGCTTAACCAATGCACCGGCGGTCTTCATGGACCTCATGAACCGCGTGTGTAAGCCGTATTTGGATAAGTTTGTGATTATGTTTATTGATGATATCCTAATATACTCGCAAACCAAGGAGGAGCATGAGCAACATTTGCGAGTTATTCTGGAACTCTTGAAAAAGGAACAACTTTATGCGAAACTTTCAAAGTGTGAATTTTGGATTCGCGAGGTGCAATTCTTAGGCCATGTGGTAAATGAGAATGGAATTCATGTCGACCCAGCCAAGATTGAGGCGATCAAAAATTGGGAGGCACCTAAGACCCCAACTGAGATACGACAATTTCTGGGGTTAGCAGGCTATTACAGATGATTCATAGAGAACTTTTCAAAGATTGCTCAACCGCTAACGTCCCTAACCCAGAAGGATAAGAGATTTGATCGGGGTGAAGAACAAGAGATGGCTTTTCAACTATTGAAAGATAAAATTTGTGACGCACCTATTTTATCCTTACCCGACGGGACTGATGGCTTCGTGGTCTATTGCGATGCATCACGACAAGGTCTTGGTTGCGTGTTGATGCAACGAGACAAAGTCATCGCATACGCGTCTCGTCAGTTGAAGGTGCATGAGAAAAACTATACCACGCATGACCTTGAGCTAGGTGTGGTGATATTTGCATTGAAGATCTGGCGTCATAACTTATATGGTACTCGTTGCAAAATATTTACGGATCACAAGAGTTTGCAGCACATATTCGATCAGAAAGACTTAAACATGAGGCAATGACGATGGGTCGAGTTATTGAATGATTATGATTATGAGATAAAGTATCACCCGGGCAAGGCGAACGTTGTAGCGGACGCCTTGAGCCGCAAGGAGCGTGCAAAACCTGTAAGGGTGCGAGCTTTAGAGATGACCATACAAACTGATCTCACTTCTCGGATTCACGATGCCCAACAAGAAGCGCTTAAGCCAGATAATATACGAGCCGAATCCTTGCGGGGAATGGAGGCGCAATTGGCGCCAAAAGAAGATGGAACATTGTACTTCATGGGGCGAATTTGGGTTCCATTCTTCGGCGGCCTACGCACGATTATCTTGGACGAAGCTCATAAGTCAAGGTACTCTATACATCTGGGAGCAGATAAAATGTACTAAGACTTGAAGGAGTTCTATTGGTGGCCCAAGCTGAAAGCCGATATCGCTACTTATGTGGGAAAATGACTTACATGCACCAAGGTTAAGGCAGAATATCAGAAGCCTTCAGGGTTGCTGCAACAACCTGAGATTCCTGTATGGAAATGGGAACAAATCTCAATGGACTTCATTACTAAGTTACCCAGAACCCAAAGAGGCCATGATATGATTTGGGTAATTGTTGACCGACCTACAAAGTCCGTGCATTTTCTACCGATCAGTGATAAGGATAGCACTAAGAAACTGGCCAAGATATATCTCAAGGAGATTGTAGCACGTCATGGAGTGCCTGTTTCTATTATATCATGACCAAGACAGTCGGTTTGTGTTGAGAATATGGCAAACATTTCAGAAGGCCTTTGGATCCCAACTGAATCTTAGCACAGCCTTTCACCCCCAAACAGACGGCCAAAGTGAACGGACGATACAAACCTTGGAGGACATGTTACGTGCTTGTGTGATGGACTTGGGTGGAAGCCGGGATACTCACTTGCCTTTAGTGGAATTCTCCTACAATAATAGCTATCACACTAGCATCCAAGACGCCCCGTTTGAAGCTTTGTATGGGCGAAAGTGTCGGTCCCCGCTGTGTTGGGCGGAGACTGGGGATAAACAACTTATTGGTCCGGAATTGGTCCAGGAAACCACTGACAAGATCATTCAGATACGAGATCGTATCAAGGCGGCTTGACGGGTGGTTCATAGGACAACCCTTAATGGTGTTAAAAGACGAGTTTATCCCTCACTTGATTGTATAATTATCTTGAATTAGAAGAATACAGTTGCTTATGTTTCAGGTACGTTTTGGGAGCTAAAAATGGATAAAATGCTACTTTGGATGGAACGGAGTGGAATGGGGCAAGCAAGGATGGAAAGAAGAAACAAAACAAGAGATTCAGGGGTCCACCGTAATTTACGGTGGCTACCGTAAATTACGGTAGCCCCTGAAAGTGCCCAGATTCACCGTAACACATGAGAGAACCAGCGTAACGATTTGGAGTCTACCGTAACTTATAGTAGCTACCGTAAGTTACAGTAGAGGTGACGAGGAAAACGTAACTGCCTCATTTAAAACCGTTTTCATGTGCCTTTTTCACATTATTCATGATTGGAACGTTTTCTCTGCACCTTGGGGGAGAATTTCAGCTTTGGATATCATTTGGGAACAATTCTAAACATTTGGTTTTGGTTTTTGATTCGTATGACTTTAAACATTGATGTTATGATTATCAACCGAACAATGTCCGGCTAAATTTGTGGTGATCATCTTAGGTGAATGTTTCTCTACAACTCTTGTGTGATTTTCCTCAATTTCTAGAATGATAATTTGTGTGTTTGCTTGATTATCTTGGTGTATGCATAATTGTTTGTAGCTTGTTAATTGATATTGCAATTCTAGTCTAAATCATACGTTCTTGGTGTCGTTGACAATCGAGATATCACGGGAAGGGTTAGGGTTGGATATTGATTGATTGATCATCGGGAAACGACCTCGCACGGATATAATCCGAGTACTTTGTTCCCTTTTATCACAACAATTATTTATGCACGAGTTATGTCTATGTAACTCTTTCTAGTTGGAATTTTGCACAATTGTTAAAAGAAACTGAAACCTAGGATGATCATTGTTCTCATAATCTGAATTAAAAATCCAATCTTGATTAGCAATTAGTTGATAACTTAGATTTAAATCAAACAATCCAAACCATTGATCTTTAATTTCTGCATATTAGGTTAATTGTAGTTAAATTGCAAGACTATAGAATCAACACATTTTCCACAAACTCCCTATGTTCGATACCCATTTACTGCTATCTACTAGTTGTAATTTGGATTAAATTTGCATGTACTACGATAGCACGTCAAATTTTGGCACCGTTGTCGGGGAGTGGTGTGCAACGTGTGTTAGTTTATTAGTTTTGTTTTGTTATTTTTGGGTTTACGCTGGTTGTGTTTAGTGCGCAGGTACTACAGGTGCATGCATACTAGAGGCTCTCACAAGCTATCACCTCTAGCATTTGATCCGGAAATTGAAAGAACGTTAAGGCAAAACCGAGTTTTAGTACGAGAAAACAGAATTATTGGTTCACCTACCTCACCCATCACACCACGAAATATCATGCAAGAATCCCAAATACCATCCACAACGGGTCAAACGACCTCATCATTCATACCTACCTCTATACAACCATCACCAAACACCACCATACCTAATACTACTACAAATCCTACTCCACCTCATGACACTACACCAACCAACACCACACAACCGATCACTATGCAAGTTGAACCCAATCTTACCTTTAGCCCTTCTACCACCATTCCACCATTGTCACACTTCTTTCCCCCAACTACGGGTCAATCATCCTCTAATTACCCAATACCACCCAATTCAACCATTGTCCATGCTACTTCTACATTTAGACCATCGAACCAATTGGGCTTCCAATATTCATCCCTTCCATTCGGGCAATCTTCGTGTATTCAAGGGGACGGATATGCTGATGGTTATGAAGATGATTTTAGGGGATACTAAGAAGAAGGTTTTTATTATGGGGGTGATGGAGGATATTTGGGACCTCAAGGAGGAGCGGGTCAACAAAGTCAACCGATCCAACAATTTCAAGACACGAGTAGATTACCGGTTGGGGTGCAACATATTAGACCACAAGGGCCACAATTGCAACGCCCTACACCGCTACATCAAGTGCGGCCTCAAAATACACAACCGCAATTTCAAGGGCCGATTCAACAACAACCACCAATGCATCAATATCAATATCAATATCAACCACCAATTGCTCCTCAAGGGCCTATGCAAGGGCAAATGGGTCAACCTAGAGCACCATTGGGCGCCCCTCGAAGACATCACCGGGAAGTAGTCCGGGGAATCGAAGCTCACTTCCGGCCTATTACCACTAACAATCCTTCGCCGGTAGTGATTCCTCATCATGCGGACGGAAGAATGTTTGAAGTTAGAACAACCGCCCTCCAAAGTCTACCAAAATTTAAAGGGTTAGCAACGAAGAACCTTATTTCCATTTGGAGACATACGATTCTATTTGCAACACGATTGGAGGCCAAGAGTTTTCTTCGGATGATGTCAAGTTGGTTCTCTTCCAATTTTCCTTGGAAGACAAAGCAAAAAAGATGGTTTCACACTTTACCCTCCACATCAATTTTTACATGGGCCGATATGCAACAGATTTTCTTAGACGAGTTTTATACATCTCAAAAGACTAATGATGCACGGAGAGGTTTGAGAAGATTCCAACAACAATCGGGGGAGATGTTTCACGAAGCGTTTGAAAGGTTCAATATGATTCTACGAAATTGCCCTCATCACGGTATCCAACTTTGGGAGTTGTTGAACGCGTTTCACGAAGGGTTGAGTTCGGAGGATGCACGTAACTTGATGTCAATTACTAACGGTACATTCGGTACAAACTTTGAACATGTTGATTGGGCATTTTTAGAACAAATGGCGGTGACTTCCAAAAGGAAGGCTCAGTCTTCAAGACGGGCAAGGCATGTGATACAAAGGCCACAAGTGCATGGAGTAGAAAGTGGCAATGTTCAAACCACGAATCAAGTGTACAACGTGTGCACTAATTGCAATGAAATAGGCCACACGGCGGAAGTTTGTGTAGTGGGAGTGGTTGATGAACAAGTAGAGGAAGTGAATGCTATTCAAGGGGGTGGCCACAATTTCAATATGAATTCCAACACATAACACCCCGGGTTACGAAATCATCCTAATTTCCGCTATGGGAACGCGGCGAACCAAGCTAACCCAAACTTTCAAGGAGCTCAAGGTAACTTTGCGCCTCACCAACAATACAATCAAGGCAACTATAGGGGTGGAAACAATTATGGCTACCAAGGGCAATTTCAACAAACGGGTCAAAGTGGTTCGGGTCAAAATTCGTCAAGCGGGAATGAAGTCATGGATATGCTTCGGGCTATGCAACAAGATATGAAAAAACGGAATCAACTTGATGAAATCCAGATGCAAAAGGATGAGGTTCGTGACAAGAGCATTCAATCACTAACAACCCAAATGGGTCAATTGGCAACCGACGTGGCGAAATTGAAGAAAAGCAAGGGTCAACTTCCTAGCGACACCAAGGTAAATCCTTCCATGGTTCGTCATGAGGTAACAATGTTAATATTAGTCATGTTAGTGTGTTGAGAAGTGGCAAAGAATTTAAAGCAATTTTGTCATCGGGTTTGGTTGAGGGGGTAGTTGAGGATATCACGGGTAATGAAAGTGATGATGAAGTTTCACCGGTTATACCTAAAGAATCAAATGTTAAAAAACCGGGGTTGGGTGAAAATGAAAAAAGTGAAAAAGATGAAGGTGAACCGAGTCAAGTCCCGTTTCCATCGGCTTTACTTGACCCGGGTAGGAAAAAATTTATTGCATCAAGAGGTCCCCAGAAAGAAGAGTTGTGGGACATGTTCAAACAAGTAAAAATCAACCTTCCATTACTTGATGCAATAAAACAAGTACCCGCATACGCTATATTTTTAAAAGAGTTATGCACACAAAAGAGGCAACAAAAGAAGAAAATGCCTAAGCGGGTAGATTTAACCGGGCAAGTAAGTGCGGTTTTGAATGGGGAGCTTCCTCCTAAGCTCCAAGATCCGGGCACGCCATTAATTAACATTCAAGTTGGTAATTTTCAAATGGCAAAGGCGTTACTAGATCTTGGAGCCGGGGTGAGCATTTTACCGGGGGGCTTATATGACCAATACGATTTTGGTCCGTTAGCAAGGGGGGAGACAACGGTTGTTTTGGCCGATTTGTCTCATAAGCTACCTCGGGGGATGGTTCAAAATGTGATTGTGAAAATTGATGAGTTTTACTACCCGGTTGACTTTTTAGTATTGGACTACTCATCCGCGGACCCAAAACAACAACAAAATGTTATTTTGGGTCGGCCATTTTTGAGCACCGCGCATGCTGTGATCGATTGTAGATTTTGTACAGTCGATATGACTTTTGGGAATCGAAAAATGCGCTTGAATGTTTTTACTAACAATTCTAATGCTGTTGGTGTTGATGAGTGTTTCATGGCAGATTTAGTCGACGGATGCAACCCGCACGAGTACGAGGAGGATAGTATGGATGTTTATCTTTGTGATTTTTTTGAACAGGTACATGCTTGTGCGCTATGGGTTGAAGAGGAAAAACAGGATGCTATGGCTTTGAAAGAAGGTCGACCGCCATGGACCCACCAATTTGAAAGCTTGTCGGTGGAGATAAGTTCGGGTACTAAACCATCACTAGAAGAACCACCAAAGTTGGAACTCAAAGACTTGCCAAGCCATTTGAAGTACGCTTTTCTAGGGGATAATGACACTTTACCGGTCATTATTGCCTCTAATTTAGAGATGGCGCAAGAGAAAGCTTTGTTGGAAGTTTTGAAAGAGAACAAAGGAGCTATCGGATGGACAATTGCCGATCTTAAAGGAATTAGTCCATCAATCATCATGCACAAGATAATCACCACCGAAGATGCAAAACCGACACGAGAAGCTCAACGGCGATTGAATCCGAACCTAAGGGAGGTAGTAAAGAAAGAGGTAATTAAATGGTTGGATGCGGGGATTATCTATCCGATTTCGGATAGTGCTTGGGTAATTCCTACCCAAGTTGTGCCTAAGAAGGCCGGTATTCAAGTAGTCAAGGATGAAAATGGTGAACAAATTGCCACCCGACCGGTCACCGGGTGGCGTGTATGTATTGACTACCGTAAATTGAATGCCGCCACTTCTAAGGACCATTTCCCGCTACCTTTTATTGACCAAATCACTGAAAAATTGTCGCGTAAAAAATATTACTACTTTTTGGACGGGTATTCGGGTTACAATCAAATAGCAATACACCCGGATGACCAACACAAGACCACCTTCACTTTTCCATATGGTACCTTTGCCTTTCGGTGAATGCCATTTGGCTTGTGCAATGCACCGGTAACTTTCCAACGATGTATGATGAGTATTTTCTCGGACATGGTTGGAGAGTCGCTTGAAGTGTTTATGGATGACTTTTCAATTTTCGGCACTAGTTTTGAATCGTGTCTCAACGAATTACAAAAAGTTTTAAAAAGATGTGTTGAGAAAAATTTAGTGCTTAGTTGGGAGAAAAGTCATTTCATGGTGCAAGAGGGCATTGTGTTAGGCCATGTAATATCGGAAAGGGGTATGGAGGTGGATAAGGCAAAAATACAGGTAATATCATCTTTGTCACCACCGAAAAACGTTAAGGGTGTAAGGTCATTTTTGGGACACGCGGGATTTTATAGACGTTTCATTAAAGGTTTTAGTGTTATCACCAAACCGTTATGTAACTTGTTGTTAAAGGATGTTCCATTTGATTTTACTAATGAATGTTTGCAACTCTTTAATGTTTTGAAGGAACATTTGGTGAAAGCTCCCATCTTGCAACCGCCGGATTGGTCCAAGCCATTCAAAATCATGTGTGACGCAAGCGACACTACAATTGGTGCAGTTTTGGGTCAACGAGTTGACAAAAAGCCGGTGGCAATTTATTATGCAAGTAAGACTTTATCCGAAGCGCAACTGAATTACACCACAACCGAAAAGGAGTTATTAGCAGTGGTGTATGCTTTGGATAAGTTTTGTTCGTACATTTGGTGGAGCAAAGTGGTTGTTTATTCGAATCATAGCGCGGTCTGGTATTTGATGGAGAAAAAAGACTCGAACTCTCGTTTAATCCGGTGGGTGTTGTTATTACAAGAGTTTGATTTAGAGATCTGAGACAAAAAGGGAAGTGAGAATGTAGTGGCAGATCACTTGTCTCGGATCCCGGTGGAAGGGATTGACGATGTGAGCGAGATAAATGAAAGGTTTCCCGATAAGCAACTCCTAGCCGTGTCCACTTTTGTTGCATCGTGGTATGCTCACTACGTAAATTATTTAGCCATAGGTGCCATCCCAAATCATTGGACCAAGAAGCGAAGACAACAATTTATGGTCCAAGTGAAGCAATACATTTGGGATGAACCGGATCTTTTCAAGATCGGGCCCGATCAAGTCATTCGGAGGTGTGTGCCTGAAACGGAGGTGTTGGAAATCTTGACTCATACCCACTCATCCGCATGTGGAGGTCACTTTAGCGGGCATAAAACGGGTTATCGGGTTTTGTCGTGTGGGTTTTATTGGCCCACTATTTTCAAGGATGCGTGTGAATTTGCATGAAATTGTGTAAATTGTCAAAGGATGGGAAGCATTTCAAAGAGGGACGAGATGCCATTACAACCAATTTTGGTTGTTGAAATATTTGATGTATGGGGCATTGACTTTATGGGTCCCTTTCTGAATTCCAACGGGTTTTTATATATTTTGGTGGCAGTGGACTACGTCTCGAAGTGGATTGAAGCTATTGCAACAAGAACAAACGACCATTCGGTTGTATGTAAGTTTGTTCAATCCAACATCTTTGCCCGTTTTGGCATTCCAAGAGTTATCATAAGTGACGGTGGTTCGCATTTCAAGAACTTTAATTTTGGGAAATTTTTGAAGCGGTATAGCGTGAATCACCGGGTTGCCACACCTTACCATCCACAAACTAGTGGACAAGTCGAAGTGTACAACCGTCAAATAAAAGAAATTCTCATGAAGACGGTTAGAACGGATGGGAAGGATTGGTCGAGCAAGTTAGATGATGCGTTGTGGGCATACTGAACGTCCTACAAGACTCCAATTGGCACAACACCTTACCGGATGGTTTATGGGAAGGGTTGTCACTTGCCAATGGAGTTAGCTCATCGGGCACATTGGGCAATCAAGAATGTGAATGCGGACTATGATGAAGCGGGAAAGATGAGGAATTTGCAATTGAGTGAAATAGAAGAAATTAGAGACGAGGCGTACGAGTGTGCATCGGCTTACAAAGACAAACTCAAAAAGGTACATGATGCAAAGTTGAGGAAAAAGAATTTTGAAGTGGGTCAAAAGGTATGGTTGTACAACTCAAGGTTGAAGATGTTAGTGGGCAAACTTAAAAGGAAATGGATGGGCCCATATGTTGTTCGACGAGTTGGAAGATTTGGCGATGTGGATATCCAAGATGAGCAAACCAACAAACAACAAACGGTGAATGGCCATCGGTTAAAGCCATACTTGGAAGGGAACGACATCAACAACTTGGAGCTTGACAAGGTGGGCTACATCCTACGCCCGGTAGATGATGAACAACCATGAGAGGCCCAGGTTTGGTAGTGTACATAGTTAGCATTTTATTTTGTTTGTTTTGTTAAGTTTGCACATTACCGTGTTCGTTTAAAGTCCGTGTTTGAAACAAGTGTGGGGACATTCGGGTTACGAATAGTTCTAGCATTGTGTTGAGGACAACACGGGACTTTCGAGGGGGTAGGGTAATTTTTCCATGTTTTTGAAAAATTTTAAAAACACAAAAAAACTGAAAAAACTGAAAAAAGATAAAGAAAAACACTTAAAATCGGAAATTTTGGCGAAGCAGGAAGGCCCAGAGGCCACCGTAATTTACGGTGTACACCGTAAGTTACGATGGAGTTGAAAAATGTGGGGATTTACGGTGGAAACCTACTGAGTTATGGTGGGGATTTAGTGCCAGGAGCCACCGTAAATTACGGTGCCTACCGTAATTTACGGTAGGCCTGGCGGACTGAAGGGTCGCTTTGAGTGCAGCAGTTACATAATTAAAAAATTAATAATAAATAAAATAGGGGTCACGTGAACTTATCCCCAGCCACTCGTTTTCTTCCTCTTCTCCTAGCCACAACATCTCACCTATCTCTTTCACAAGTCCCACAAGATCTCCATAACCCCACAACCTTCTTCAACCTTCCAAGCTTCATAACTCTTTCAATTCTTGGCTAAATCAAGTGAACTTTGGGTCTATCTTCGCTGAATTTTCACGTACTTCCTGATTTTGAGAAGAGATTTGTGAGAAAACATCGTTTCTGGTCCGATTTATAAACCCTAGAATCGAAATTTTGGGGGTTTTTGAAGTTTTTGAGTTTCTTGTGTTCTAGCATCTTCAAACCAAGGTATGTGATGTTTATTTGTTACTTTTGATGATGCATTGTGAAAAGGAAGGTTATTTTTGTTACTTGCTCATACACACTTGCTTGTTCTTAGATATTATCATGAAAAAATGTTACTTGAACATTGTTATGGTTGTAGATGTAGGATTGATGTTAAAGTTGTGAACTTTTGGGAACCTCTACATTGTAAGGGCACCATGCCCAATTTTTGAGAAAATAATTTATAAAATTTGTGTTCACAAACACCTACAACCATAGTAACAAGCAAGTGTGGGGATTGTTGATGAAAAGGGGCTGACTTTTTGTGTTTGGTTGTGTTGTTTGTTTTGTAATGTGTGTAGGAAAATGGTGAGAACTAAGGAACAAGCTGGAGCTAGTTCTTCGTCTAAAGGTAAAGGCAAACAGCCGGAACAGCAACCAAAGAAAAGGAGGTATTTGGGTAGGGATGATAGGAGTGAGAGTGATGATGAAGAGATGGTAGAGTTGGACCCGGCTGATAAGCCAAGGTGGGAATCGGGTCCATTGGATGAGCAGCCGGATGAGTGGCAACCGACACTATTTCATGACAGTATGAACCGGTTAAAAAACAAGGCTGCTGCGTTTATTTGTGAGAGGGAAGTTAGAGAGGTTGAGTTTGGGCCGTTTAATATTTTTGCTCAGTTTCGCACCTTAGGATGGGAAGCGGCACTCAGTTGTTACGACAAAGACAACAAGAATTTGTTTATGGATGAGATTCAAGAATGGATGGCAACCCTGAAATGCAACAAGTATGATAAGTCGGCGCAGATGAAGTTGACAGGAACGGTTAATGGGATAAAGGTGGAAATGTCGTTTGATACATTGCGGAAGTTAGCGAGATATGACAGTTTGCCTGCTCGTGATTACACATTCCCGAGCCTTGATGATTTGTTGATTAAACCGGAGAAACATCCGAGGTGGATTGATATGTTAGCAGCCTTGTTCTTGCCGAATACTTATAGTGGCATATTGTACCGAAGGAACTTGAAGATTGAAAGAAAAATTGCTGCTAACTATTTGCATTTTAAATGTCATTCCACGAAGAGGAGATAAGGAACAGGTAAGGTACCCGGAAGTACCAGTCCTTTATTCGTTGCTCCATGGGTCTCCTCGCTTTCCGATACGGTATTTGATTATGAACCATCTTTGGATATGACGTAACAAAGTGGGGAGGAGCAACATCCCATATTGCCAAATTATTACAGGGTTGTTGAAGCAGTTTAAGGCGATCACATCGGAGGATAGAGGAGCACCGAAAAGGCACAAGCCTTTTGATATACAAAAGATGGGTATTGGATGGACCTACACTCAATCGGAAAGATATCACAAGCTTAAATCGGAGGGTCAAAGATGGAGAGCGTTGAAAGTTGATGCAAGGGATCTCTTACCAGGTGAAGAGGATGAACCGGAGAGTGAAGCGGAACCCCCGAGTGGGGATGAGGACTATGCGGATGAGCCTCACGGTGAGAATGTGAATGTGGGCCAAGGGGGCCTAGGTAGGGGATATGGTGGTGCTTTCTATGATTACACGGAGCGCTCATACGAGCCGAATTGGGCTTACGATGGTACTATGCAAGAGGTTATTGAGAACCAACGTCCTCCGGCACCCGTTTTTGATTCATGGTCGGGGTCGGAGCGTATTTTCTTTGATCACCAAACGATGATGAGTGCTAGTATGGAGCGGGCCTTAAAGCACAACTTTGATCGCACCGAATCGTGGAATCATGCACACGCTAATTCCCGAGAGTTGGAGATGAATAACCGATACGAAGATGATCAAGCCCGAAGGATGCATGCGGATTGGCATGCCGGGCAGCCCGTGGTTGTGGATCCACCTCCGGTGGATTATGCGTCCCTACCACCTTACGATGGTAGTGTATCGTATCCGACCCCGCCGCTCCATCATTCACAATGGCTGGACCCGCGTCAAAAACAACAAGGAGCTTCGCAACAAAGTGGAAGTGGTAGCGGCGCATTTGCTTTCGGAGAATGGAATGAGATGATGTCTTCCATTTTCGGGCCTCCTCAGCCGCGCTACTATTAGTCAGGTCATGCTCCTTCTTGTATATTTTGTGAATATTTGTTGGTTTGTTATGTTTATGGTCGGGTGGATGGGTGGTGTGTAGTATGTTATGTCATGTTTTGGGTTGTGAGAGTTGGTGGTGTTATGTTTTTTAAAAGAAAAAAATATAAATTGAAAAATACCAAAAATAAATTTGTGGTTTGAGTTGATGAGCTTTTGGTTGATGTTAAAGTGTTTAAGCGATCAAATCTTACCAAAACCGTACATTGGGGTCAATGTATCCCAAGTGTGGGGATGGGGAGAAATTTTGAGGTTTTTGAAAAATTTTAAATCAAGCAAAATATTGTGAGAATTTGAACACCTTGGACTAACCCCAAATGATGCACCGGCAACCCTTAATTACCTTTATTCTTGGTGGGAGTTGAAGCCACACTTGTAAATAAATAATACTTGTCTTTTATGAGAGTGGCAACCGGTGGGGTGCATTAGAACTTGTGCTTGAATACGGTTCGAGGCCTTAGTTGGATATGAATGTAGAAAGGATAAGGGCATTTAGGTAGCCTCGTCATAAGTGCGTGCGAGTGTGGGTTTTGGGGGGTTGGACCTCATTAATTATATATATGAGCATGGTTGCGAGAGGGGTGGGGGTTTGGACATTTAGTTTCCCATTTTGTGCCTAAAGCCTATCATTTGTTACCCCTTAGCTACTTTCCTAAAATTTACCCGACTTGACCGGGTCTTATAGTGTTAGTAGTTGTTTTAGTAGTGTGTAGATACGTTTGATGTCATGTTGAAGGTTGCTTCATTTGCTTGATTAAAAAAAAAGAAAGAAAAAGAAAAGAAAAAATGGAAAAAGCAATGAAAAAGAAAAAAAATTGATGTTGAGTTGTTTTGTATATAGAAGTTAAGTTTGGTAGTTGTTTGTTTACTTTATTGTGTAATAAAAGACCGGGTTAAGTTTTTCGCTACTACATATATATTCCATTTCCTACCTGTACACCTAGCCACTTACAACCTTAAAGCCCCTTTGATTTGCATTCATGTTTGCCACTTGTTAGGAGAAGGACCGATTTAGGTACAAGCCTATAGTTGTGAACCACCCGTTTGCCTTTTGTGTGTCTAGCTTACAAATGCTAGTGCTTACTTGTTGCCGAGAGGAGAGATATAGCGAGGGGTGTGTTATTTCGGGTGTTAAGAAAGGGTTAGTAAAAGGACAACATGTTTATACTTGGTTTATGTTGATTGCTTGTTTTGAAAATGGTTTTGATGAGTTTCTTGGGACAAGCAACGGTTAAGTGTGGGGATGTGACGGGTGGTCCATAGGACAACCCTTAATGGTGTTAAAAGACGAGTTTATCCCTCACTTGATCGCGTAATTATCTTGAATTAGATTAATGCAGTTGCTTATGTTTCAGGTACGTTTTGGGAGCTAAAAATGGATAAAACGCTGCTTTGGATGGAACGGAGTGGAACGGGGCAAGCAAGGATGGAAAGAAGAAACAAAACAAGAGATTCAGGGGTCCACCGTAATTTACGGTGGCTAATGTAAATTACGGTAGCCCCTGAAAGTGCCCAGATTCACCGTAACACAGGAGAGAACCAGCGTAACGATTTGGAGTCTACCGTAACTTACGGTAGCTACCGTAAGTTACGGTAGAAGTGAAGAGGAAAACATAAATGCCTCATTTAAAACCGTTTTCATGTGCCTTTTCACATTATTCATGATTGGAACGTTTTCTTTGCACCTTGGGGGCGAATTTCAGCTTTGGATATCATTTGGGAACAATTCTAAACATTTGGTTTTGGTTTTTGATTCGTATGACTATAAACTTTGATGTTATGATGATCAACCGAACAATGTCCGGCTAAATTTGTGGTGATCATCTTAGGTGAATGTTTCTCTACAACTCTTGTGTGATTTTCCTCAATTTCTAGAATGATAATTTGTGTGTTTGCTCGATTATCATGGTGTATGCATAATTGTTTGTAGCTTGTTAATTGATATTGCAATTCTAGTCTAAATCGTACGTTCTTGGTGTCGTTGACAATCGAGATATCAAGGGAAGGGTTAGGGTTGGATATTGATTGATTGATCATCGGGAAACGACCTCGCATTGATATAATCCGAGTACTTTGTTCCCTTTTATCACAACAATTATTTATGCACGAGTTATGTCTATGTAACTCTTTCTAGTTGGAATTTTGCACAAGTGTTAAAAGAAACTGAAACCTACGATGATCATTGTTCTCATAATCTGAATTAAAAATCCAATCTTGATTAGCAATTAGTTGATAACTTAGTTTTAAATCAAACAATCCAAACCAAACCAATGATCTTTAATTTCTGCATATTAGGTTAATTGTAGTTAAATTGCAAGACTAAAGAATCAACACATTTTCCACAAACTCTCTGTGTTCGATACCCATTTACTGCTATCTACTAGTTGTAATTTGGATTAAATTTTCGTGTACTACGATAGCATGTCACGGCTCGTGATAGGCAAAAGAGCGATGCCGACAAACGACGCAAACCATTAGTTTTCAAGGTCAGAGACATGGTATTGTTGAAAGTCTCGCCTTGGAAGGGCGTAGCAAGATTTGGTAAATGTGGAAAGTTGAACCCGCGATACGTTGGACCTTTCAAAATTCTGGAGAAGATCGGACAGTTGCGTATAAGTTAAAACTACCGGAAGAGCTTAGCAATGTACACGACACGTTTCACGTGTCTAATCTCAATTAAAGTCCCACTCAAGAAACGATCGTCATTCCAGCAGATGAGATTCACATCAACGACAAACTCCAATTTACCAAAGAACCTGTTGAGGTTACGGACTGGAAGGTCCACAAGACACGGAGAAGTCGTATAAAGCTAGTCAAAGTTCGTTGGAACTCACGTCACAGTCCCGAGTTTACGTAGGAACATGAAGATCAAATCAAGTCCAAGTACCCTCATTTGTTTCAAAAACTCCCCTGCAACCGATAACGCAGCTTGAATTTCGGGACGAAATTATTTTAACGGGGGGAGAATGTGACAACTAGCATTTTTCGGGTAATTTCCGTACCATGTGAACAGTGTTTAATATTATGTGGTTATGTGTTTTGATCATCTGAAGTGTATAATTTCACGACATACATTTAAAGAACTCACAAAAACATTTTATGATGCATGTTATTCATTTTTATTGGTCGCGACCTGAAACAGTTTAGACAAGTGCTCAGAAATAACTAGTACACTTATCAGATAGACTAGTAGTGCTGACAGGGGTTCAGTACTCAGCGAAACGACACATTTAGGACACAGATTGAGGTCCAGAGTCAATATTATACTAAAACCCATGTGAGAAAATAAGGGATTCTGTTAATACTTTCCAGGAAACAATACAAACACCAAAAAACTGTCCGAAACACACTACAAGTAACAATTCAGCACAATACAGCAAAAATTCAACATTTGGTAATTATTACTAGATCCTGAAATATAGCTAGACATCTTAATTTATTTGGAAAGCCTTGGAAATATTATACGGAATCATAAACACTCCATACACTACAAGATTCACAACTTAACAATTTCACGAATATCACACCCCGACCACGTAAAAACAACAAAACGTGGCGGAATCATCGGGGAGTGTTGTAACAAAATCATTATTTCATAACACATGGAAAATTGAAATTTCGTTTTTTTTATTAAGAGAGTTACAATGTTTAACAAACAAGAAATATAACATAATTAACTAGTCTTGCATCTTTTATTGTTGCTAAGGTCCAAGTCTGCCTAGGTGTAACTTGATAAATCCTACGCATCATATCCTGAAACACATGTGAAAATAGGTACGTCAGCATAAAAATGCCTGTGAGATACATAGGTTTTATTGATTTGGGATTCATGACATATAAGTTTGAAGAAAATGTTTAGCAAAAGTAGTCATGAACCTTATAAAATGTTTTGTTTTGTAAATCAGATGAGAAGTGGTGATAAAGTAGATGATATGTAAAAGAGTAATGTAGGGTTAAATGAATAACCAAGTAAAATGAGTTTGTATAAAATAAGTTGTTTTGTAAAACAATGTCTTGTGAAAAATATGTCATTTGTATAAAATATATGAGTCCAAATTGAAATGATTTAAATAACACTACGACATGTAATATAATACAAGCACTTATATATAGGAAGTACCAGCGGCGTATCCACCATGCTTGTATCATATTACACACGTCTCGTTACTTAAATCACTTACCAAAAAAAACCACCAAAGTAAAATCTGTTTATGTATAGTCAAATGTCAAATGTTTATGTAACAACCATCAATGTAAATCATGTAATGTATAATCAAAAGTTATGTATGGTAAGTAAAATGAGACTACTTAAACCACAAGTAAAAATGTACAAAACAAAGTATTTGAATAAATAAAAAAATTATGCTTTGTAGAATAATGCATGCTTTACTGATACAACCATTTATGCGGTAATGTTAAACGCCTACATCCAAGCCTTGAGACAGACGGATAACCTTAGAGTGAAGGTTATCAAAGAAATGTTTTCTGAAAATAATGTACCTAGTATGCTTAAGTGAACATACAAGGTAGAGATGTAAATAATGTGTCCATATGTTACGAGAACATATGCAACAGAGATGCAATGTAAAACAATATGCTAGCATGCCAAGTCATCATACATAGCAGAAAATGTAATGTAAAACATGTACTAATAGTGTACTAATGAACATAGTAGTATATGATGTAAAAACAATGGAAAGCACGAAAGTAACAAGTAGGCACATGTGTTTCACCTCAAAACAGTTTGAAAACAGTAAAAGAGGGGTCTATGTACTCACCTTTGGGTGCGTTTCTATACACAATCCCTCAAATTGTTTATTCATCCTAAATTAGATAAGAATGATTTAATAATCAAAACTCACAAAAAAATACTGAAGTTTCTCCGATACTTAGAATTTTCACTTAACTTTGAGATTTCTCGAAAGTTATTATTTTTGATTATTTTGGTGTATTTGTATATATATGTACTCGAGCGTAACATACCTAATCTTGTCAATACTAACACATGATCATACACATATTGTAAAACACATAGCACATTGTAACACATAAAATAACCCATGAACAACCCATTCTAGTGTATGTCGAAAAACACTTATTTTTGCGATTCGGTAACATTTTTGGGCGTCGGAAGTCACGTATGACTAACCAATCACCAAGTAAACTTAATATAAATTAATATACTTATTTTTATATCAAAAATATCAGTTTGGTTACTGATTTAAAACAGTTTTGTAAAAATACTCCGAAAAGGCGATTTTTTACCGTTTTACCGCATAGTTTTGCATCAAACGTTACCCGAACCATCCCAAATTGAAACGACTTGAAGTTTTAACACAACCCGTGTTATTTACTGAATAAAATAATGGTTATACTCATGATAGTGCAGGTCTTAAACAAAGCACATAACTCATGCAAATTTCACATAATTTACCACTTTTTAAGCTCTATGTACAACATGCAAAGCTAGCAAACCTATGTCAAAGTTTCATGCCATTATAATATGCCAATAAATGTTATTTTTAGTGTTTATAATCTGTTTAAAATCATTTTTGTCATACAACCATTTTTTATCACTTTTTGAGCTTTAAACCAACATATATTCACATGTACAAGTGCCTAAAGCATACTATCATAACATCATCATTTTATGTTAATCTAAATGCTTCAAATGGGTGATATACTCAGGTTTATTTGCTGAAGTAACTTACATTTAACATATCATTCTTAGATCATCAACCACTTGCATTTTTAACTATTATTCAAGAACATGTAACAACTTAAACAAGTACTTAACAAAATAAAGCTCAAAACTCATATACACATATACATATATACGGTTATATATACATATATGTACATCACCATTTTTACTTGTTTCAAGACCCATGTCATTTTAGATTTCAAGTTTAGTGAAAATCCCAAGATTCAAGAGAAACTTCAAACCATCAAGAACAACCAAGAATCAAAGTATGATTTAAACATAAGTGTTATACCTTCAAGATTCAAGTAGGTTGTGGGATGAGATTTTGATGATAGGAAGCTTGTAATCACTTGACAACACCTTGGGAACACCTTTGTATCTTCACACCACTTGAAACAAGCATGAAATGAGGATGAATCTTGATGAACTAAGACTTGAAGGTATGATTATGGTGATGAAGATGGTGGACGGTTATGGAGAGAGGAGAGAGAGAGAGATGTTGAGTGGTCTTGAAGGATGGAGTGTGATCCTTGGTAGATTATGAAGAGATATGTAGAGATATGGAAAGATCCATGCATCATCTCTTGGCCAATCAAGATAAAAAGGAATAATTGCCAAATCCTAGAAAATATTTGGTGGGGCCAACATGGTGTAACCAAAAATTAGATGGGGGAGGGGGTCCATGTGCAACTTTTTATATAAATATGCTATATGTAGGCTAAAACGGGTGTTTAACTGGATACCGGGTATTTTATCTAGCATTTAAATCCCGGTTTATGGCGTTCTAATTTATTTTTATTATTCTATAAAAATAACTTGCCAAAATATTACTGGAATAAATTTCAGTTGCCGAGACAGGCTACGTTGTCCGTGTTTTGCAGTAGAAGCACTGTGTCGCGCAGAAACACGCGGTACTCGCTTAAACTTGAAAAATAACGTCTTTAAGTATTTTAAATTTATTTTTCAATACGGACCTGATTAAAAATAAAATTTTAATCATAACAGAATATTTTTGGGATTT
Source organism: Helianthus tuberosus (assembly GCA_030545235.1). Taxonomy (NCBI): domain Eukaryota; kingdom Viridiplantae; phylum Streptophyta; class Magnoliopsida; order Asterales; family Asteraceae; genus Helianthus; species Helianthus tuberosus. The sequence continues at coordinate 107,305,079 of CM060393.1, forward strand.
AAATATTATCCGGGCGGTCACCAACGTTCGTTTCGCAGTTTTGTCGTAATTAGTTCTTTAGTTCGAATAAACATGATTTCGGCATACCAAACCTTCCGAAACTTATTTCTAAGTTATGTAAGGGTTATTTAAGGTATGTTAAGCCTATGTCACTATTCCGGAGTGTTTGTTGCATTAAACTGGTTATATTTACGCATCAGATCGCGTATAACCTTCCAGAAAGCGATTTAATGCTTGAAATCGAACAAGAATTGATATGTGCAAACGATACACATATTTTTACAAATCCCAAGTATGAAACACAATATTTCATTAATTTGGTATTTGTTTGACGGGCGCAGTGACATAGGTGTCACAGTGAACTAGTAACGAAACGATCACCCGAACACCACTAGACCCATCCTATGAACTAGTTAATGAAAATTTGACATCACAAGACTAGTTTATGGCCTTAAACACCTTCTTATACATAAAACTTCTCTAACACCCTTAATCACTTAACTAAACCTCTTGAAATTCAACTAGAATATCTAACTAACATTAAAACCCAACCAAGACCCCCCCCCCTATGTGGACGGTCAACCATGAGGGCCCATAAGCCCTCATGATGTCTAAACATGTTGGAAGTGTAATGGCATTACATGAAGGGTCTTGAGTGGGGACTTGTGCATAAGATATCTCACCATATCTCAACATTATCATCCTTATCATTTTCATCAAATTTCAAATACCCACACTTCTCCTTCCCTCCTCTCCAACTCACGACCAAAGACACCCCTCCCCATCTCCAATTTTCTTTCAACTTCCAAGCCATTTCAAGCATATCACAAGGTGTATCAAGCATACTTAGGAAGGTGTCAAGCCATAGAAGTTGAAGGACCTCTCTTTAGAGCTATTAACCACCATTTTTTCTTCATCTTCATATACTTGTTTCTTCCCTAGCCTTGTGCTAGTAGTAAGTTTCTTGTGCACCCATTTTTCATCTTGTTTATGTAGATATAACATATGTATAACTAAAAATCTAAAAGATCTTACAAAACCAAGATGATGAACACTCTAATCAAACCAAAAATCACAAGAAAACAAGTTGTTTGTGGTGTGTTATGAAGTTGTTTAGTTGATTGTTTGTGTGTATGATGATGAACATTACATAAAGGCTTGTTAGATGATGATTAGAAACATGATCTAACAAGTATGTATGAGGATCTTGAAAGATCTATGTTGAACATGTTGTATGAGATGATGAACTTGAAAGATAAATATGTTAAAGTGTAGAACTTGTTCTTGAAAAAGGAATGAACTTGTTACATATGCAAAATGAACTTGTTAAAGTGTTCAGAACATGAAATGTTGATGTAAATAAACTTTTACAAAAATGGATGAACAAGTTGTTAAGTATGATTTTCTACAAGGATGGTTTATTTTAGGGAAAAGTAATGTTTTTAAAGAAAAATGAACATGTTAAACATAATGTTAAAAGACTACATGTTTTTACAAACTTTTGAGTTCATCATTCATGAAAAATGCATTTTTATGCATATGTTAGAGTTGTAGAATTTGTGGTGAATAATTTGATGAATTTTGAAAAGCTTACACACATGTTTTAAAACATGGGAAACCTCCATTTTTCAAAGGAAAATATGGCGAAATTTTTGTAAAATTTAAATACTTAGAAAATATATTTTTAACAAAGTTCTTACAAGTAAACTTGTTTGAAGATTTTAAATATAAAAATTCCCATAATTTCTGTTTAAAAATACAAGTAAAGGAGGTTTGGTTTTCAAAAATAAAAATGACTAAATATATATTTAGGAAAATATATATTTAGAGGTCACAAAAACTATGTGCTATGTGTATATTACTTGTATTAGTTATATTAAAATTAGGGACTTGAAATAATATACCCAAACTAATACAATCAAAATTGTAATTAAAGAATTACAAGAATATATATATATATATATATATATATATTATAGGATAATGCTAGGGAGAAAACCCTTTATTTTGAAAAAACCTTGGAAACCCATCACAAGGCCTACAATCAGCCACGTATACACAGACAACTTGACAATACTTTTTGATTTTGAGGGTATAATTGTAACTTTACATTTAACCTCCCAACCCAAAAGATCTTATCCCCATTTGATTTGACAACTCTAATTAATGCATCTCACATCATTGTACAACCACCATTTCTTTTAGCTTATTTATTTTAAAAGGGAAATTTTTCAAATCATCTTCATCTTCTTAAACAAGATCTTTAGTACGAGATCCACCATTAATGTACCCATGGAGCCTCCACCAACAATGCTTGAATTAATGTTACCAGAGTTTGGCATCGAGTTTGACAACGACAATGAAGAAAATGTTTCAGGTTTGTACAACGATTATGTCGTTGATGTTGTTATTTTCATAAAAGAAATCAAAGAATCAAGATGCTGTCAAAATATTTTCATTTTGGTTTTAGTTTCCTTTTAATAATAAGTTGGTTTTGATAATTAATTGCCATTTACTTTGATTTTCGTTCTTCACAATTGGTTTTATTTTTCCCAGAATTAAGAATGCTGCCAAAAGATTTTTAATTTTCAATACCATTGATTTTTGTTTCAAAAGAAAGAAGGACGTTTATAGGTAATAATATTTCAATGCTATTGATTTTAGTTTGGTTTTCATTCTTCTGTGTTGATTTATGTCTCCAACAATCAATAATGGTGTTTATAAATTTTAATTTTAATTTTAATTTTGATCCATGGATTACTTGTTTTGGTTTCAAACTTGTTGATTTTGATCCATGGATTAATTATTTTTGTGTTAAAATCATTTTTATGTTAAAAAATTGTGTTTGGTGTGGTTGCTTGTTTGGGGATTTTGATCTGAATACTAACTGTTTTTTGTTGGTTAGGTTGCTTTGTTTTGGGCTTTTGATCTGAATAGTAACTGTTTTTGTGTGTTATAATACAGAAACAGACCCATAACATGTGTTAAGCCCCTGTTAGAATGATATATAACGTGTGTTGATTTACAGAAACAGACCCATAAAGATATTCAATTGACAAGCTGGATGGATGTAGGCGACGTTAATGCGGGGACATGTGTTAAAAAAAGATATTGAATAAGTCACATTTTTTGGGAAAGAACTCTTCGTTCATTTATAACATGTGTTAGTGGTAATGCTGTAACAGAACACCATGATGTAACCTGACATGTGTTTATGTATAACATGTGTTAAGCCCCTGTTAGAATGATATATAACGTGTGTTAACATAGAAATTACTTGGAACATGTAGTTGCTTAACATGTGATAAGGGTGAAAACAGTCGACGGAGACGATGGGTTTAATGGTGGGCTTAGTTAATATTGTAATCTTATTGTAACCCGACTTGTATACATATGATAACATGTGTTAAGCATCCATTGTAATCTTTGTTGTAACCCGACTTGTATTAATGTATATGAAAGTGGTTTGCAAAACACTATGATGTGCATATACTGATCGTAACACTATGATGTGCATATACTGTTGTAACATGTGTTACACTTCGAGGTAAGAAGTGTTACATTGTTGAATGTAGGGCATGATCAACTTTGTCTTATATGTTGTAACATGTGTTACACTTCGGGTAATATATCTTGCATACAGGGTGATATTCAATAGCTCATACGTTGAATAGTAGTTTATTATTTTTCATTAAATATATTACATATATAACAACCATTGTTACATATGTAACGACCATTGTTACATATGTAACGTTGCCTTTTTAACGTATGTAACATATGTGTACCAAAGGACTGAAGTGACCAACATTTACAAATGTTAATCAAAACAAAAGTCACTTGTCATCATGGGTTGTTAGTAATTGCACGCATTACAATCATACTTAAAGGTAACAAAAATGTTTATACAAACTTAAATATATAAAGATGATCCAAAAACTATCATAAAGGTTAAAAAATCTAGTTACGCTTTGCGTCTTGATAACCATCTTTATTTTGAACATAGACATCCATTCACTTATGAACAAAACAAGTACATCAGTGTTAAGGCCCTAAAGTTAAACTTATTAACACAAATGTAACTACATGTACATCAGTGTTAAGGCCCTAAAGTTAAACTTACAAAAAGATTATAACAGAGGCTTAACACATGTTATATATTCCAAAATGTGCACAACAAATGACCCGTTTCATATTATATATTCCAAAATTACTGGTACATGTGTTACCATAAATGGCTCGTTTAATATTACACGTTACATACTAACTTGTACATGTAATACTTGTACAAGTGTTACGCTCGATATCCACATTATCGGATATTTTAAACATCAGTAAAAATAAAATAGATATTTCTTGTTTTTTTTAATTAACAAAGGTTAACACACGTTATATATCATTCTATCGGGGGCTTAACACATGTTATACTACATGTCAGGTTACATTATGGTGTTCTGTTACAGCATGAACCACAAACACATGTTATAAACGAACGAAGAGTTCTTTCCCAAAAGATGTGACTTATTCAATGTCCCCGCATTAACGTCGCCTACATCCATCCAGCTTGTCAATTGAATATCTTTATGGGTCTGTTTCTGTAAATCAACACACGTTATATATCATTCTAACAGGTGCTTAACACATGTTATGGGTCTGTTTCTGTAAATCAAACAACCCAACAAAAAAAACACTTACTGTTCAGATCAAAAGCCCAAACCAGCAACCAAACCAACAAAAAACAATTATTGTTAAGATCAAAATCCCCAAACAAGCAACCAAACCAACAAAAAAACCCGTTCAAAATCTCATCTTAAAGTTTTCGATTTATTTAAAATACATGAACATTAACCATTACTAGAACACTTTCAGCCCATAAAAACATATTAACAACCATTTCAACAAAAAATGAAGTGTGAAATGATATTTCAAGAACACTTACCGGATCTAGAACCGTCCGATGAACACGAAGAAGATCTTCAAACCTTCTTCTCTCACACACACTTGTGTGTGTGTCTTTGTGATAAAGATTGTTGTTTCTCTATCTAAAACATCAACTTTCTCTTTCTAAAAACATTCATCGTGCCATCGTTCTCTCTCTAAGGGGGTGTTTGGCCTAGCTTTTTAACTAAGCTTATAGCTTTTTTAGCTTATTTTTATAAAATAAGCACTAATGGGTGTTTGGTTTAACTTTTTTAAGCTTATGCTTATTAGCTTATATAAGCTAATTCTAAGAAGCTTATGGGAAGATGGTTATTTAGCTTATTTGAATAAGCTTATTTGAAGAAGATGGTTTTCACTCAATTGCCCTCAAATGATACACACAATGATATTATACCCCTTCCCATAATACAAGCTCGTGAAAATTTCATGGTTCCAAAGAGCTTATCAACTTGTAGAATATAAGCTAATCCAAACACTTAAAAATAGCTTATCAAATGAAAGAAAATAAGCATAAGCTACTTTAAAATATAAGCATAAGCCAAAAAAATAAAAGCCAGGCCAAACACCCCCTAAAACAACAACTTCAAATTTTTTCTCTCTCACACACTTGTATGTGTGTTCTTGGTGTTATAGACGAACATGATGAAGATTGTTGTTTCTCTCTCTAAAACCTTCATCTTGCCGTCGTTCTCTCTCTAAAACAACAATCTTCAAACATTTTCTCTTTTCACACGATGTAGATCTGAACTTGAAGATCTAAACTTGTGTTTGGTGTTCATCATGATCTTGATTGAAGACAGAGGAGAGAGGAGAGAGAGATAACATGTGTGTGTAAGAGAACTAAAGTTGATGTGTGTGAGAGAAAAGTCAGATTTTCAATACCTTAAATGCCCTTCTCCTTTACTTGTGTATAATTTATGGTTTTATTTAAATGTAAAAGACACCAAAAAAAGCTCAACCATTGATCTACTTGGATGGAACAAAATCAATGGATGAGATTGGGTTTCCAAGGTTTTCTCAAAAAGATGGGGTTTTCCATATAACCCAACCCTATATATATATATATATATATATATATATATATATATATCTTGGACTCAAATATTGGACTATTTGGACAAATGGACTTATTGGACAAATTATATAAATATTCCGGAATTAAAATATTATTAAAACAAAGCTTGGTAAACTATATTTTCCAAACCGAACAAATGACAAAGTATATATTTTTACGAGTATATAAAAATATGCTATATTTTGTCAACCACAAAAATGTATAATTTTTTTTGAAGTGGATAAAATATATATTTCACAAACATCCTAAAAATATATTATTTTGGTGGAAACTAAAAATATATTTTATTCTAGACTTGATCTTAAAAATAAACTATTTTTAAGATATATGTGAACACTTGTATTTACCAAGCCTAAGATATAGATATTTTCTATAAACATATCTTAAAATGTATATTTTAAGAATACAAGAATTATGATTATAATTATGCAAGAATAATATTCCGGATAAGTTAAACATATATTAAGTATGGAATACATAAATAAATACAAGAACATACATATTCCTTTACGTACAAATACATGCCAACATATACTACCAACACTTGGTAAAAATATACCATTATACAGGTATTATACTAAATTATGAGAATACGAAGTTAAATACACCAAGTGCTCATGATACAAGTATACCTATACTTGGGGATATTTAAACAAGTATAATACTTAACAAACAGTACCATCGGTCATGTATAATTACAAACACATGCATATGGAAATAATATATATCAAAACAAGTTAAAAACATTACTTTTAACAAACCCCTCGTAGTCACCAATGGTATATAAAACGATGCATGCAAATAATATAAGTTAGAATATAATATTTTAACTAATACATCGAACTTGGAATATTATATAATTATGAAAAATTATATAAAGACATCATACACCGAAAGTGCAACTCAAAACAAAAACAATTCCAAAACAAGTCTTAATATATATTTAAGACTAAGAACCGTTACAAGACCGAAGTTTCTAACAAAACCTAGCGCGATTGTAGGTTGCAAAACGAACTGAGGGAACCGAACTTGAGTACAAACTATTACAGACGCAAAACTGTGAGTTCATGTCCCCCTTTTCTTTTAACGATTTCGGTTTTACAACTCTCGGGGGGAAATACATGTTAACAAGGGTATGATTAAGCTATGGAATGAATTCTTAGATCACGTGAGAATGGGCGCTAACTTAGGCACCATTAATCCTTTTAAGGACCACGGAAAAAAGGTTAGATCTAATGGCTACGGGCGAGCCCCACTCACGGTCCTTGTGCAGCCACTTAGAGTGCTGTTGTGTCCCTATCGAGGTTAATCGACACTTAAATCGTCTACCCGGTTGAGTGCTTCCTATGTCATCACACATATTAATGTCCTTGCAAAACATTAATGATCAACATATTCATAGACGCTTTACATACCAACTTACAACGCTTGATCTTTCAAATGTTTTTGAGATTCATTTGATGTGCATAAACGTAAAACGCATGAACTCGCTCAACTTTTGTTGATGTTTTCAAACTTACATGTATTTCAGGGAATTAGATGGATCTTGGTGCTGGCGTTTACTAACAAGCTTTTGGCTTTCAAGTCTTCGATGTCATCCTTTTTGGGGGGTTTGGTCCATATATCACATCTTCGATGTGATATACGATGTAAAGTCTCATACTTTAATCTTTTGTTAAACTAGTCCTTTTATGGAACTTTAAACTTATATTGGCGTGTAACCTAAACTTAAAACTTATGTGGTTTGTAACTTAAAAAACTTATGGTTTGTAATATTTTAAACTTATGAATGGATGAACATCGCTTGTTTTAATCATGTAGTTGTTTACTATCATCGTATGCAATGAAAACTAATCAAGTTCACACCGCACGCTTCCGCAAATAGACGGGTGTGACACTATGAACTCGCTCAACTTTCTGTTGATTTTTTTCGCATGTTTCTTTCTTAGGTTACTTTCTCAAATTATGGCACGGTTGGAATAGGAGAACCATTTGGAGTCGAGTACTTAGTGGGCATTCATTTCCTAGAAGTCTTAGCTTATATGCTTCCGATGTGCAATGAAGATACCAGTCCAGTTACGCCAAGCTCTGATATTTCGGGGTGTGACAGATTGGTATCAGAGCTATAGGTTACAGCGAATAGGGTTTTGTGTAGAGATACCTAGGCTCTAACCTCACCTTCCTCTAGGACTTAGATTATTAAGACTTTGAATCTATACAGAACGCCTAAGACTCGAATATGGTCTCCAACCGTTGCCGAAAACAATGAGTCAAAACTTTGTTTTAAACAAACGTTAATTTGTGTTTTATACACGGTACACAAAACAATTGCATACAGTACACAAAACTTTGAGAGTTTAGGAAACATGCATTTAGGACCTTCGGAAACTTATGTTGAAGTTCATTAAAGGTCATCACGTAGGAACCATGTCTATTAACTGGGGCAAACGTCATTATTATGTCGTCTATGCTATTTTAGTTAACCGAGCAGGTAACCTACTCAAAACGAAGTACGGGCATGCAAAATTCGCGAAACTCAACCTACACGTCAACGGAGGTTGAAGTACGTCACATACGAATTTCGAGGCAAGGTCTTTAAGAAGACACGATTGAGCATTTCAGCGACGATGCTAATCCTGTCAGCAAGGAAAACTACCAATCAGGATGCAACAATTTGTCACACAGTCCTGCAAACGACACGAATCACGCCAAGGAGAAGACGCATGTCACCGCATTCCCTCTATATCATTAACGACAAATACGCTACGTTCGACATTCTATGGTAATGTCACCTAACAACCGGTCATCACATGAAACCCCAGGTAAAGTCCTTAAATTTCTTTTATTGAAATTCCGACTTTGCATCTAGTGAGTAGATTTTCACATCTCTACTCCTCTTAATGGTCATTGTATCACGATCATTTCTTTCATTATAGCGAACACTCATTTACTTCAATTCTTGAAAATTCATATGTCACACATGCATTGTTTGTTACACATGTGGTTTCACTTCGAATGATTGTTTTCATCAAAAAATTCAATTGTTATTTTGCTATATCTAGTTATTGCTTCATGATTTGGATGATTTGCATTATTATAAGTGTTGACTCCTTGCTATCGGGTCAACAACTTTCTTGAAATTTCTCTTTCTTTTCATGTTACGTACATGGTTTTTCGTTGTAACCATTTCAAAGTTTCCTTGCCAAGTTCAATTGTTTGAACTTGTCCACTACACATATTCAATTCAAGGCACCATATGATGTGTTGAGGGTATCTTATTCGAATAGATTTTTAACAAGCGTTTCATTTGTTCCGAGTTGTAGTAGACTTGTTTGGCCTTCGACTCCATTAAGTCGTTTGATGATTTCGACACCTTGTGGTGGTGTTTTCACAAATTTGAAGCTTGCACTAATCTCGTTTACACATCTCATACACGGATTTAATTATTTATTCATTTATTTATTTTAAATCCACATTGATTATCATACTAAAGCAGTCTTAACACAATCGTGTGTTAGGATAATGGTACACAAATTCAATTTATATTTCGGTGTACCTCCTAACGGTTCTTTCATTATCGATCGAATGTTTTGCGATATTCATTGCTTTTTCATCTTCGATCGAAAACATTATTTCTTTGATGTTCCATTTTCAATCGAAAATCCTATAATATCGTTTAAAACAAATTTTTAGATTTGCTTCATTGCACTTTCATTTGATTTCAAACACGGTGAAATTGTTCGGTCACCGCTATTAATGAATTACTTCGATTATTACAACACCTTGTGGTGTCGTTAGAACTTGCAGCTTGGGCTGATCATGATCGACCGTTTCATGCAAAACTACTTCATTTGAGCTCGTTGATTCTAAGTTTCATTTAGTGGATGTTATTGATTCTAAATTCAATTGCATATTGTGAACGTCCGTTTGGAATTCTATTGCTTGAAATTCCTGTCCCTTGTTGGACCCCTGTTAACTTAGTCACACTGATGACTGTATCAGTACTTCTCGTTTCCTTTGACGTCAATTTCTAAAACACGTATCTTTTAACCGTTGGGTTCTTATTGTTATAGCACGGCCTTGAATTCACCTAATTCGAATAATTCTTGATTCGATTTCATGATCATTCACTTTGGTAATATTCGTATTTACCTACGCATAACATAACTCTAAGGAGTTAACATAGTCTAAATTTCGAGGACGAAATTTTATTAACAAGGGGAGAATGTGACAACCAGTGATTTAGAGCTCCTAATTATGTGATTAACAAACATTAAGACGATAATAAATAGTGTTTAAGACGTAGATTAATTTAATTAGGTCTTTGGAATGCCTAGAAACGTATATTCGACTTTTCAGTGCGCGTATGATGATCTGCGGAGAATCGGCGAAACGTTAAACGATAACGAATTGAAATCGAACAAAATATTGACAACGCCGACAAGTATGAATTTTATACGAATATTTTATATCTATAAATTTAGTTTTGCGAATCTATTGTGCTTCCGTACGTCACAAACGCAAACGTGAACGAGAAACGCGACATCAGGAAACGCACCGACAGCGAAACAGAAGCATCGGACACGCGTACTACCTTTAAAACTTAAATTTTACGATATATTTAGCTCCGTAATTTAATTTTAATAACCGTAGTCGAAACCGGATCGAAAAACGGATTGAAACGGCGAACGACGCAACTTTTCGCGAATTTTACTGTGATTGACGAACGAACACGACAAACGACAACCGACCGTATTTTGTGTGTTTTAAATTCTAAAATATTATTTTATGATGATACGAAGTGTTCGGGTTTTGAAAACAAGTTCGTAGGATCTTTCGGGCCAAAATAAAACCCAAGGTTGGGCTTGTGGGCCTTGGCCCAAGCCCATTAACACAAATCTAACCTAAGTATCTATAAGAACTCAAACCCTAACCTTATCTCATTTTTTCAGCCGCACGTTATCATTCCCCTTTCAAATTCGCTGACGAGTTTTCATCTCATCTAAACGCCCACAAATGAGAATCCAAAAACCAAAACCTTATCATCTTCTCTACAAAAATTATTAAACATCTACAACCACCTGCATCTCTTATTCCCCTTCCCTCTCTATTATATCTACATACAAAACACACACACACAAAAGCCACAGATCAAACAAAACACATACAAACATCATCATCTTCACTCTCTCTTCCCCTCAATGACTGACCTCCGGCGTGTAATGGCGAGCGGCGGCAAGTCCAGAAATAGAGGGAGACGGAACGAGAGACGGAGAAAAGAGGGAGAGAAAGAGAAATCGGTGAGGCGGTGGCAGACGACAAACGCCGCTGCGGCGGCAATGGTGTTTGTTCGATTAAACCCTGTCCGCTGTTATGTTGAAGATGGTGATGGTAGTGATTATCAGATTCGAGTTTTGGTTTCTTGCGGGTCAGTTATGGTTCTACTTGGTTTCGGGGGTTGGTTTTGATTTGGTTGTGGGTTCGAGCTTTTCGGTTCAGCAGGTTCATCGTTCGGGTCAAACTTGGTCAAAGTTCAGCCGATTTGGGTTCTTGGTCAAAACTAGTCAACGGATTCACATGGTTCAACGGGCCCGGGCTTTAGATCGGGTCGCGGTTCGTGGTTCGGGTCGACTCGGTCAAACCGAGTCAACTCGGTCAAACTTGGTCATCTCAGCGAGTCAACTCGGTCAACCCGGTTGACTCGGTCAACTCAGTCAGCCTACTCGACAAATCGACGCGAGGGCTTTGGTAAAGATTTTAACGGCGCGAATAATATCGTTATTTCTATAAGTTTTTAATACTTACGTGACAAACGAGCTCGAAACGATTTAATTATAGTTTACGCTTTATGAAATATTTGGCGAAATTGATATATAATGATTGAATCTTGTTGAATTTTGAAAAATAACGACAACTTGTGTTGTCGGGGGCGTCTAAAAACAGAGGAAACTCTGCCCGTTTTTCGAACGCGTTTTAATATAAAAACATAACCAATCGACTACAAACGACTTTTATAGAATTAAATACAAGTGTATAACATTTCCGATAACACTTTACAACATACGAAAACGGCAATTCGGATATTATTTACAACGATAAATATAGTTATTATATTTATTCTAAACTTCGAAATTTCGACAATTCTTTTATAAAAATAAATATAGTTTATATATTTATTTCGAACATCAAATAACTCGGATTTCCTCTATAAAAATAAATGTAGTTTATATATTTATTTCGAATACCAAACAACACGACGATTCTTTTGTAAAATAAATATAGTTTATATATTTATTTCTAATATCAAACAACACGATTTCGTCTTATAAAATAAATATAGTTTAGATATTTATTTCAAATATCATACAACACGAATTCTTTTATAAAAAGATAGATATAGTTTATCTATTTATTTCAAACATCCAACAACTCGATAATTTTATAAAATAAATATAACTTTTTATATTTATTTCTAAACGCCGAAACGGCCTATACTTGTATTTTGACAAATAAATACAAGACGCAATAGATGATACGAGTTTGTTATATATTACTTTCATACGAATATTCCTACATACCCATACGACTTCTCGGGACGACAAAACGATCTTATCGATATATTTATATAATATCTACTAAATCTCTCGAGAACTAAGTCTTTCCAAGACTTATTAAATTATTACCTACAATAATCGAACTAACAAGCCTAACTTAATCGTTTTCATTATGTTAACAACTTACCGTCGAATCATTCGGTTAACGATTCGGTAGAGCTCGATGACACGTAGTTTAGTTACCGCGTTTATTTAGAAACTTATAAGATATTTCGTGTTAGGAATATTGTAGAATGCATGCTAGCGAGTCACGTTTTGGAAACGACATCAGGAGTCGTATATAGCTAGCTTTGCACATGGAAATCTAGGTGGAAAGACATGCACGTTTTGCAGAAACATACAAAGTTTTCGATGAACAAAGATTACATATTTTTAGACAAGCACATTTTTCAAGAACATACGAGGTTTTTGAATGAACAAAAACTTTATATTTCTAAACCATGTTACAACATGTTTTAACCAACACAAATGATTTGTGATTTTCATTGAACTTAAATGGTTTACGAAAAACTTATGCAAAACATACCGGTTTTTACAAGAACATGAACAGTACGAAACATGCATGAGCTACAGATACTGGTGACGGGGTTGGTCCTAGTTACAAAGGGGAACTGGAGGTCCCACATACAAACAAGAGGACTGGTGGTCCTGTACACGAAACAATGGAGACTGTGTGTCCCACATACAACAACCCAAATCTTGCATGCACCTAAGGCCTTCATCTTGAGGACTTACGAGTCCAACATACAGACTCATGCAGGCATGTTTGTCATTGTCATGCGCAGACATTGACAGCCACACTAGTGTTACAGACACAAAACTCTACGAATACATAGTTTTACAAACATAATGCTTTACACTTACGAAGTTTAACGAATACAAAGTTTTCATATAACATGCCAAAGAAAAAGATTTTTAATTCGTTTTCTCAACAATATTTTAAAAACCGGTTATTCAAAAAAGATTTATTTCAAATCTTTTACAAACAAACTATGAACTCGCTCAACTTTATGTTGATTTTTTCGCATGTTTCTTTCTCATGTTACTTTCTTAAATTATGGCACGGTTGGAATAGGAGAACCATTTGGAGTAGAGTACTTAGTGGACGTTCATTTCCTAGAAGTCTTAGCTTATTTGCTTCCGCTGTGCAATGAAGATACCAGTCCAGTCACGCCAGCTCTGATATTTCGGGGTGTGACAATTATCGCTCTTTCCGATGGTAACGAAGATTTCGTGGTGTATTGCGATGCATATAACTAAGGTCTCGGTTGTGTTCTCATGAAATGAGACAAGGTTTTCGCTTACGCTTCGAGACAACTCAAAATACATGAGAAGAACTACCCTACCCACGACCTTGAACTTGGTGCGGTTATTTTTGTATATGGCAACACTACCTTTACGGTACTAAGTGTGTGGTCTTCACCGACCATAAGAGCCTTCAGCACATCTTTAACGAAAAAGATCTCAACATGCACCAATGCCAATGGGTAGAGTTGCTCAACGACTACGATTGTGAGATTCGATACCATCCTGGTAAGGCGAATGTCGTGGCCGCCGCTCTTAGTTGAAAAACTCATGTAAATAGTATGCGTTGTTTCCAAATTCTAAACGACTTTCAAGACCTCATTCACGAGGCACAAGACACATCCGTTAATGAGGACACCCTATACAACGAGATGAAGTGTTGTGCCGAAAGCCAACCCGTTTCCAAATCCAACGGCATCCTTTACTACCTCGATCGCGTTTGGGTACTGAACCGAGACGATATTCGTGAACTCTTAATGAAGGAGGCACCCAAATTACGATACTCTATTCATCCGAGTACCGACAAGATGTACCAAGACCTTCGTATGTCGTATTGGTGGCCCGGTATGAAGAAAGATATCGCCACCTTTGTTTCGAAATGTCTCACCTGTTCCAAAGTCAAAGCCGAGCATCAACGTCCCTCTGGCTTACTCTAACAACCAGAAACTCCGGTTTGGAAATGGGAGAGATAGCTATGGATTTCATCACCAAACTAACTCAAGCCTCGTCCGGTCATGATAGCATTTGGGTAATCGTCGATCGTTTGACCAAATCCACTCACTTCCTCCCCATTCGTGAAGACTACTGAGTTGAGAAATTAGCTCGTATCTACACAAATGAAGTCGTTTGTCGTCATGGTATCCCCATTGACATCATTTCTGACTGTGATGGTCGTTTCACCTCGCGTCTTTGTCAAACCTTTCAAACAGCTCTTTGTACTCATCTCAACCTTAGTACGGCTTTTCATCCTCAATCGGATGGTCAAACCGAGCGTACTATCCAAACTCTCGAGGACATGCTTCGTTTTTGCGTAATCGATTTTGGTGGCCACTGGGATAGACACTTACCTTGGTGGAATTCTCGTACAACAACAATTATCACGCTAGTATTCAAATGGCTCCATTTGAAGCCTTGTATGGTCGGAAGTGTCGTTCGCCTATTTGTTGGCACGAGATCGACGACACACAAATCACTGGTCTTGAGCTCGCACAAGAGACGACGAACAAGATCCTCCAAATCTGCGGTAACCTACTCAAAGCAGAAGCCAACAAAAGAGTAATGCTAATAAAAAACGCAAACCTTTAGAATTTAATGTTGGTGATCATGTACTCCTCAAGGTATCCCCTTGGAAAGGAGTGGTTCTATCTGGTAAGAATGACAAATTTACTCCTCGCTTCGTAGGTCCTTTCAAGATTCTCGAAAGGATTGGCAAGGTAGCATACCATCTGGATCTACCTCAAGAACTCAACAACGTTCACTCGACATTTCACGTGTCCAATCTCAAAAAGTGCCAAGCCGGAGAGGGACTTGAAGTTCCACTCGACGACTTACAAATCAACGAGTCTCTACACTTCATCGAGAGACCGGTCGAAATCCTGGACCGAGGAACCAAGCAACTAAGGCGCAGTCGAATTCCCATAGTCAAGATTCGGTGGGAAGAAAAACGTTGCGCTGAATTCACTTGGGAACTCGAGAGTGATATGAAGACCAAGTATTCACACCTGTTTGTTGAGTCTTCCTCTTGAATAAATTTTGGGATGAAATTTCCTAAAGTAGAGGAGACTGTAGTGCTCCGCATTTTTGTACTTTTCTTATTAAGAAAGATGTAATCATATTTCTACTATTGGAAACTTGTATTCGTATTCATTCCCAAAATTGTAATCTGAGACTTTGATCATAAAGAAATTCCATACTTTATACATACGTGTTATACATGCAATCATTCGTTAATTACGTGTTTACTTGCAAACTGATACTTGTTATACATTCAGAATGTCATCCACACATTCACGATATGCAACTTATGCATACTTACGCGTTCCATACTTGAAAACATGTTAAATTGTGAGGTTATTGCATAAAATTATAAACAAACCAAAGTTCAGGGGCTAAAGTGCAATAAAACAAAGCTGATTGGTTAAACATAGCGTAGCGTCCAGCGAAGCTCTCCCTTATCAGCTTCACGTGACGCCAAGCCCCTTAATCCTCGGTGAGTTGTTTCAAGGCTGCGGGTTGGTCACCTTTTTCCACCTTTCTCCTTCTCCAATCACCTTATAACTCCATTAAACACCAAACCATACTTCACCATTATAAAACCAAGCCTCCATTACCTCATTTGCACTTTTCCAACTCTCTAATCACTCTCTAAACACTCTATAATCAACTGAATTGCAAGTGAAACAAAATTCTCCTAAGTCAAAGAGTGAGCTTTCATCTCACTTTCCTTCAACTTTCTTCACTTCTTCCAACTCTCTAATCACTCTCTAAACACTCTATAATTAGCTGAATTGTAAGGGAAAATAGAATTCTCCCAATTCCAAGAGTGAGCTTTCATCTCACTTTCCTTCAACTTTCTTCACTTCTTCTTCTTCTTCGTGAAAGCTTGAAACACCTCTAGGAGTGTTTCCACAAGTTTACCATGGTAAACTAAGGTGGAACATCACCATTTTAAGGTCCAACTTTCTGTTTTGGAGAAGAATTTTACTTAAACTTTACTAAACCTAACTTTCTTGTAAGAATCATGCACCTATCTTGCTTCTAACCAAACCTATGGTTATGTGGCTTGATTAGGGTTGATTCCCATGAGTTTCGAGGTCCAAGAACCTCCTAAACTTTCTGTTTTGATAAGGTTCCAAGTAACCTTCAAGTGTGTGACTATCCAAGCTCACCATTGTTCATATGGTGAGTCTTGTATTTGTCTAAATGTATGAACCATGGAAGCTTGGGCTCTCCAAACTTGTTCCACTACCTCACTTGCTTATTTTGTTTATGTTCATCTAAGTAGCTTCCAAGACCTAAAGTAACATAATCCCGCCGCACCTCCAACATTTGCCATGATGGGCATGGAACACCCGGATTTATCTTACTTGGCTACTTGACGAACTAGTTAGTTAAATTTCTATTTTCATTCATGACCAGCAGGACATAAACTAAGTTGATGACCTTGTGCTTTGGTGAATCATACAATGAGGTTTAACTGATGGAAATCATCCTACCTCAATGCTTGACTTATATGACAATACTTATGATAATACTACAAATTTGTATGCTCGTCAATACTTTAAATTGACTATTTTTTATTGAATATTGTTTTAATAAATAATTTTTTTTAACTGATCACCATAGAAACCAAACAACCTGACAGTGTAATATTTAAAATTGTCAGAGAATGTGCCATTGGTGTCGTTTAAGTTTAAATTATGTAATGATTAGCATATGATTTCTAAGATTTGTTTATATGTTTCTGGCAACATTATATATTGATATAGCGCTAGTAAAACGCTGAAAATGTTTTTTACAATAATTTAGTTACATCGAAAGTGACTCAGTTCTCCAAAGTGAGGGTTTAAAACTTGGACCAATCTTTCAACCAAATAAACGAGACTTCCTTTATCATCTCCCTAGGTGTCAACTCTGGAATCGTAATGCCATTGAATTCCTTCTTGTTCCAAGTGAGCCATATTCTCCATAGAGTTGCCAAAGTCGCTGTAGACACAATCTTCTTCCATGATTTAGAACTTATTAACCCATTGAAGTAGGCCAATAGATCCTTAACCAATATGAGACCCCATGGGACGGTACCTCTCATCCAAACGTAGATATGCCACCACAGAGTCCTCTCCAACAAACAAGTAGCAAAGATAACTGGCGAAGCTTGAAAATTTCTACTGGGAGGTCGGAAGTCACCGGACCTAAAAATTCTATATAAGTAATTTTTTGTAGGGTTATTGGATTTTATCACACCTAACTATTGGCTATTGGCCACTGCCACCCCTAACTATCACTTTGACGCTCGCCACCCCCAACTTAACACTTAGTGTGTTCTGTCACCATGTCGTTAATCGATCACTAACTTTTGATAATGTTACTATACATTTGGGGTGTCCTAAGATCCCTAAAACCTTCCTAAGATCCCTATGACACCCCCAAAAGTATAGTAACGGGATTTAAAGTTAGTGATCAGTTAACGATGTGGTGACAGAACACACTAAGTGTTAAGTTGGGGGTGACGAACGTCAAAGTGATAGTTAGGGGTGACATCGGCCAATAGCCAATAGTTTGGGGTGATAAAATCCAATAACCCATTTTTGTAATAAAACCTTGGGGTCGAAAACGTATATACTTAAAAAAATTCTATAAGAAACGCATATACATAACACTACTGAGCGAAAAGTTCGGGGGGCCGGGCGCCCCCCGGCCCCTTGAAAGTTGCGCCCCTGGCAAAGATGTAGTCATATGTCCATCGCCGATACTACACCTGCAGCATAACAAAATGGGGATCGGGATGCCCCTATTAACCAAAGCAGAGTTCGAAGCCACCTTTCCCAAATTCGCTCAACATGCGAGACAATAAGGCCATGTGTAATGGTAACCCACATAACATTTGGGTGTCGTTGTTAACACCGTATAACCCCACCACATACCCCAAAAAACACATTCACCAACTCACCTTCACCTTGTTATCACCAACGTGGGGAAGAAAATTCACAAGCCATAACGCCGGGGGGGGGGGGGGTGTTCCCCCCATCGGCTACATCACGTTAGAGGTGCACAAAAAAACCGTACCCGGAACTGGACCCGGTAAAAAAACCCGGAAAAACAATTTTGTTAATACCCGGGTATTCTATACCCGATACCGGAACCGACCCTATCCGTAGGGTATAGGTAGGGTATGCATTTTGATCTCAATACCTGGAACTGGAACTGAAACCGATCATACCCGATTAATACCCGAAACCGGACAAGAACCGGAACCGGAACCAATTATACCCGTTATACCCGATACATGATTCTAATATCTTTCTTTTAGATTTATGTTAGTGCATTTATTTTAATTTTCTTACATTATACAATGCATATTTAATAATAATAAACAAAAAAAATACGAGAGAAAATATGGTCCTAAAAACGCAATAGAGTATTAAAAGTACGAAAATATAGAATTAAAAAACTCGGAAACAGGGTACAAAAACCGAAAATAGGGTATTTTACTACCTGGTTTCTTGAGAACCCGGACCGAACCCTACCCGGAACCGGGCACATAAAGTATGGTTTTTTGGTCAAATAACCGGAAGCGGAACCGAACCGATTATAACAATAACCGGTTCCAACACTTAAAACAAGAAATCGAAACCGGTTCCATAACCAAAACCAATTATTAAAAATACCCGATTTGTGCACCTCTACATCACGCCTGATGACTCTACCAGTACGCATACAACTTCAGAAATTTCTAATCGCACTTGCTTAGTGGAGAATTTTAACCCCGAAGTTGTTGGGCTAGGACCAACTATCTTTGCCACCTTCAAAAGCCACCTGTTGAAGGGCCCATCAACGAGCCCATTTGAGCCCATTCCTCAACAGACTGCAACTGCAAGTACTTAACCCAATCCTATATAGTTAAAGAACTACTAATCACTAATGTATCAACTTAGCAAGTAAAGGCTTTCATACTTTTAAATTTCTTCTACCCGGAATATCTTTATTGCAAATACAAAATCCTAAGTTTCAAATAACCTAGGAGGACGAAAACGAATCGTATATGTAACTTCACAGCCACGCATTCCGAATATTTTTGTTTAATAAAAATGTAACAAAAGTCCCCATGGATATCATACAACATATAGTTCACAATGTGGATCAAATGATAAAGAATTTAATTACTAAGAGGAACATTAATATACACAATGGTTACAAGGTCCACATTGACGGGGGATCTACAAGTATAGTCAAGTTTGTTCGTCTTCGCATTATTTAGATAATAAAGGTTGAGCTTCGAATGACTAGAGTCGGGAACGTATATGTGTGCCCATCTAAGTATTACGACAAAAATACATCTACAAGATAGATTATGGGTTCAAGGATTAATGATTATAAAGGATTAATGTTTGTATTGTGTATGTCCCTTGCGATGTGTATGCTCTTTAGTTATTTCGTTGGTTCAAAGTATTTTAATTGGTGGGGTTTAGCTATATATATGTCGTACACTATTGTAGTCATAGATCCTTTCATTTTTTGAAAATGATTACATGATTTGTGGATTTTGAAATTAAGTGATGCTCAATTCTAACTTTTATTTTTCAAATCAAACATGACTTTGCCATTACAAAGATAAATATCAAAATTTTTACTTTATCTCGACAACCCAGTTATATTTGTCTTCAATCTTCCCAACTTGAATCCCTACTAGTGTTTTGTACAATTTCTGACTCACCAATTTGTCACCTGTTTTATACTCTACTCTGTAAACATATAAACACAATAACTTCAAAACTTTATAGAATACAAAGATTTAGAATATATTTTAAGTAGTTTTTTTTCCGTTACCTTTGACCATTGTATGTTATGCTACCAACGGAAGCAACACTAACAGCGGTTCCTGTAGTGAACACTTCGTCGGCTTCCATCAATTCGTCTACTGCAACCAAACGTTCCTCAACCTATAACATGTAAAACATTTTTAGACGAGAGTTAAGAAATAAAATGAAATATATAATACTTTACCTTGTATCCTAAGTCTCGTGCGATATCAATGATGCTCTTTCTTGTGATTCCTTCAAGAATCGTACCTACTGTCGCAGGAGTTGATATAATGTTCCCCTATACACACAACAAAGATAGATTATCCACATATATATAGACGAACGCTTGTACATATTTCCCTGAGTGTAGTATATAAGATGATTATATAACTACGTAGTCACCTACCTTGTATATATGTGTGTGTCTATTACATAATCTAAAGCTTTGATTTCATAAATATTGGAAGATACATACCTTTACAAGGAAAATATTACAAGAACTAACTTCCTCGATGTACTTTTTATGAACTGAATCTAGGTACAATACATCGGAGAACCCTTGTTCCTTTGCTCTAAGCATAGCTTTAATTACCTACACGTTCATAAGTCGTGTGTTAGAATTAAATGTTCTCAGTACTAGTATTTCAACACATAATAGTTATAAGTTGTGTTTGTACCGGGGCATAATTGGTTATACTTTTGACGCCTCCTGCCCCACCGCGAGTTGCACGATGATACTCAGTGTTAACGTATAAGTTCAACGGTGCCGTACCCTCCTGTATTTTTGTAAACCAATACCTTATAAATGCCAAGTCTATGGCTAGCTATATATTCAAGGAAAACAAGTAATTATGTTAAGCAAGAATAAAAACCTTAAAATAATTGCCTACAGGTGAGGCATATACTAAGAATGTGTACTCAGGAGCCGGAGATACCCCCAATGTTGGCCCAGTTCCAATGAGCAAAGGCCTAAGATATAGTGATCCTTTTCCTGATGGTGGAATCTAGACAAAAACCCGATAAATATAAAATAAAGGACAATCTGTGTAATTTACTCGAATAAAGAAAATAAATTGTTACATAATTAAGATGTATTTGGATCTCAAAATTTATCAAACATTAAACTTTCATTTCTTGTTAAAGGGGAAAGTGAAATACCCAACGTTTGTTCGCTATCGCGGTTTGTTTCACTGCATCCACAAATTGTTGTACAGATGGTGATTCCATGCACATTCTCTCGGCTCCGATTTGCATACGGATTGCATTTTGATCTGGTCGAAATAGCAAAATCCTACCGTCCTCTCCCCTAAAAGCTTTTGTACCTTCGAAAATTCCCTGTGTGACGATTATCATTCATTAAAACTTCATTAATATCATACCAAATCCTACTATCTCCTTCTTTCAAGAAAAACTATAAATTACAAGGGTCGGCCTACGCGTGCCGTCGTCCGAAACCCAAATTTTCTAAGGGCCTGAAAGATTTTTATAAGCTTTTATATATAGGGTTGAGATCCTGTACAAACACTGCTAACTGTAAGAACCGTAAGAACAGATCTGAACCATTGATAGTTTAAATCAAAGGTTATGGTTATTTATAAATAAAACCCTTATAATTAAAAATTAGTACTAACAAGTTAGGGGTAATTATGTAAAATTGGTAGTCATTTGACATTTTCAATTAAATACAAATTCCACCAAGGTTTTTTAAACTAAAATAACTTTTATATACTTCATTATTTTTAAAAAAAAATATATACCATAAAATCAAGTATTTTTTTTATCTTTAATATGAGTACCATATTGCTATACTTTTTTTATTTATAAAAGTAACTTTTAAAAAAGTTACCAAAAGTTGTTTTATAATTGTGCTGATTATGTGTTAATTACAATATAATTGCCCATCGAGATATTTCATAAAATTTGTTAAATATTCTACCCATAAGATTTTATCCTGCTTGAAGGTGATTTGAATCAGCACTTTGAAAACTAACCAACACGTGTATTAACAACATTTTAAAAACATACCAGCACATATGCTAACAACACTTTAAAAACATACCAGCACATCTGCTAACAACACTTTAAAAACATATCAGCACATGTGCTAACAGAACTTTAGAAACATACTAGCACACGTGTAAACAACACATTAAAAACATACTGAAAAAAATAAGTAGCACATGTTTTAGCAGCACTTGAAAAACAAGCACAACAGGGAATTAAATTTGTTTTTTGCTGTACTTGAAAAACAAGCACAACAGGAAACTAAATTTATGTAAATACACATGCTAACTGCGTAATGGAATATTAATTTCAAGTTTTTATTTTAGTTTATCTGTTTATTTCTTTATTTGAATTCTTGGTACTTATCTTTATTGACTTTTATCTTAGTTTAAAACAATCATATAGTTGTAATAATTTGTTACAAAAGTGCTGATTAACAAATTGCCTTTTGTTGGCGGAGATTGTGCTGATTAACAAAGTGCCTATTGTTGCGATTTGTGAATATTGTGCTGATTTACAAAGTGTCTGTTGTTGGAAATTTTCAAATTTTAATTTGAAATAGTGCATGAATATAGGGGATAATTAAAATTTGGAATTAATTAAATTCAAAAAATAGAGTGATAAAGTCTAAAATACACTTGTCTAGTTTTTTTTAATGAAGGACACATGTCTAATAGTGGTTGGTTCTTATAGTTCTTACACATATTGAGGTTTGTATTTGATCCCATCTCTTTATATATATACCAAATTATATATTTAATATATACATCCATTTATTTTGCAAAAAAAAAAATATTGGTGGTGGAGTGGAAAAACCATCTAAAGATAATGTAAAGGTCTCAAGTTTAAGTCGTAGTTTTACCAGGTTTTATTTTTTTAATTCATTTCCCGTTAACCACAATTTTGTGCCCAATCTTTTTTATCGCCCGAGGCCTAATTTTTTATAGTTCCTGGGGATGGCTCTGTAAATTACCTGGCCATAGTTTAGAACTCCTGCAGCCGGGCTTAACTCGACGTTGCCATAATCGGTCACTTGGCCTTGCTCAAAAGTGTTGTTCAAAGTGCATTTAGCCTTGTACATGTAATCAGTCCGGGTCAGACCAAAACCCAAATTATTCCAATCAATATCCGCGTATTCCTCATATCTAAAAACCAAAACATTTCAAAAGGTATTATTAAGTGTAAATTGTCAAAATCGTCCCTGATGTTTGGACATGTTTGTCATTTACTTTTAGGATTTTTTGTCATTTTCATCCAAACATCTAATTACCTGACCATAGGTTCGCTTTCTCGTAGAGCAGATCAACTATATATTTAATGAAAACCAACACCACGTGTCACGTAATTATACCTGACCATAGGTTCGCTTTCTCGTAGAGCAGATCAACTATATATTTAATGAAAACCAACACCACGTGTCACGTAATTTTACCTGACCATAGGTTCGCTTTCTCTTAGAGCAGAACTAGCCTGTGCCGTGAAGCATCTTGCTCCAACCTTAAAAGTACATCACCACAAAGTCAAATTCAGAACTCGATCTGAATTTAATCAAGTTTTTATAACGATTTGGAAAAATTACAAGTCAGTTTAATTAATATAATCAATCTATACTATATTAAATACGCATCTTTTTTTCCCTCAAAATTGCACCTCATAATTTTCATTTTATCCCTCTCTTTCAAAAACTTCCAGTTTCACCCCTGCACCTATTTATATCAAGCTGCTCTGTTTTGACTTTTTCTTCTCCTTTTTTTATCGATTAAATTACTCTCTAACAATTTTGGATTTAATATTCGTTAAACGATCACTCGAAGCTAATTTCTGACACAAATTTCCCCCGATCAACTGTCAATTCCATGGAGAAATATAAATAAAAATATCCAAAATATAATAATAATAATAATAATAATAATAATAATAATAATAATAATAATAATAAAATACAAATCATACAATGGATGAATTTTATTTGGAAATATGAAACAAAAGAATGCAGGATCATTCTTGATTCAAAAATAAAAGATCAAAAACCTGTTTAACATTTTTAAATATTAAATTCTGTTTTAACTAACCCCCATGATATTAAGCATGCACCAATATCCTTAATTTCCTCAAAATTGCCTTTAAAATGGATATTTTCAGATTAACAAGCATGATAATTGAATGATAAAAGAAAGAACACGAATCGAAGAGATATGATACCTTTGACGATGAAATCTGAAGCAGTCGACGAAGGATGGGAGTCTGTCGGATCATCGTGTTTGGTATATTGAAACAAGAGGAAGTATGGAGGAATCAAGAGGCAAAGTTATGTGAGGAAGGTGATGGTTTGGTTGGCATTTTATATAGGACGTGAAGGCCAACAGAGACCATGTTGGCATATTTTTTAATCCCCAAATTTTATAATGTCATAAAGGTAACACTTGGTAAATGTTTTTTTAAGACCATCCGTACTGGATGAAATTTTGGGCGTTTTTTAATAAAAGCACGCCCAAACACGCCACCACCTCCGCCCTCGTGGGCGTTTTTTTGGTCAAGATGAGGTGAGGCGTTTTATTTTTCACGCCGGTTGCATATTAGGGTTGGCCAATGACACTTTATCTCCTTTTCCTTTGGCCAATCAATTTTTTTTCATGGTTTTTTAAATTATTTAATTATTTACACCCCTTTTAACATAATGCCCACATCCCCACTACACCCATTTTAGAAAAACGCCCATTTACTGACTAGGACGACATGTGACGGACAACACCTAAGACCATGCGTAGTGGGACGTGTTTTTTTTTTAAATTTTCCCTCAATAACGCCCAATATTGCCCCAGCCCCACCCCCTGGGCGTGATTTTGCAAAAAAAGCCCCTCAGCGTGTTTTAAATCACGCCAAATGGGGGAATAACTTGACCAGTCACATTCAACTTCATTTGTTTTGTCCAATAAGATTTTTTAAATGTTTTTATTTTATTTTATTTTATTACAAATATAATGTCCCACAATCCCCACATCCTCACTACACCCTTTTGTAAAAACGCCCAATAATGCTTCATTGCTGACTGGGCTGTCACATGACGCAAAACGCCCTAGGGTGGGGCATTATTCACCCCAACGACTACACATGATCTAAGAGTGAGGCATTATTCACCATAACCACTACACATGGTCTAACATTTATTGCTCGTTTCAAGTATGGGTGGTTATTTGTATCATGTGGAATATGACATGAGTTTATTACGTTTAATAAATGAGTAATCTTTGACTTGTGGTAAAATCCGTGAATATGATGTATAAATTAAAATAAGGAAACAAAAAATGTTAATATGTAAATTCAACTCGTTTACGATTAGCTTAACTCGTTTAGAGCTTTATTACAATATGTTTATAATTTGTCAATCCTTATATGACTCGTTTACAACATGTCAACTAGTTTTGATCTTTCGACTCATTTGACCTATTTACATATCAAATTAAATGACCATTCGAGTTACATAAATTTTGTTGAAAGTTAATCCTAAAACCCATATGAGTTGAAAGTTGAAGAGTCAAGGTGAAAGTTTGATTTAATTACCTTTCTTATTTAAGTTTGATTTATTTTAGGTAATTATATTGTAATTGATTAGAAAAGGTTTAATTGTCTTGGAGAGCAAGTTTAGTAGTCTATAAATAGGGGTCTAGATTATTACTTTTATTTGTCTCTTTTCTTTGTAAGTTCGCAAGTTTGTTTGATTGAATAGAAATAGTCTTGGGTTTGTTCCCCCAATATCTCGTGTTCTTGTTTGTTGATACGATTGTTTGAACCGTTTGAGCCAACAATTGGTATTAGAGCGGACGATTAAAACCTGTGAGGTGAAAAAGATTGGTCGAGCAAGAGAAAGATCGAACAACCGAACCGACGTGACGAACGAAGCCACGTGTGTATGATAGTTTGAAGCCTTGAACCAGTGATTGGTTCAAAGGAATTAAGCAAACAAACCGGTGTGATATTGATTATGCGATAAGAAGCGATAGGCGGAAGCTTTTTTTTTTTTTTTTTTACAAGTGACTTTTTTTAGCCTTATGTTTAGTGCGAATCAACAGAGAAAAGCAAGGAATATAATTCATAGTAACTTGAGATTCAAATTGAAGAATTAAAAAAAAAAAGTTTGGTGGAATTCAAAAATAATAAATTGTGATAAGATTAAAGTCAAATAGGTTGTTTTATGTTCCATCAGAGAGCATGGTGGAAATAATTTGACAGAATTTCTTTTGGCGGTTTCGGTATAATTAAATAAAGCTATTCTTAAGAGTGTTAATTATGGCTGTAAACGAACCGAACGAACACGAACGAGACCTTGTTCGTGTTCGTTTGTTAAAAAATATATGTGTTCGCGAACCATTCACGAACACTTATCGAATGGGATTTTATGTTTGTGTTCGTTTGTTAAGGAAATGAACTTGTTCGTGTTCGTTTGTGTTTGTTTGTTAATTTTAGGCAAGGAACGTTGGCGAACACAAATGAGCACAAACTAATGTTCATGAACACAAATGGAAATAAACGAACACAAACAATCGTTCATGAACAGAATATATAATACACTGACACTTATTAAATATTTAATTTGTCAGAATTTTGATATATTTAAATAAATATAAAAGCTAAAAATATTAATGAACTATCAAACACAAGCGAACACGTTATCAAACGTTCATGAACATAAACGAACGAACGCGACCTCTGTTCATGGTTGTTCATTTAACTAAACGAACGAAATTTCTTGTTCATGTTCGTTTGTTTAATAATATAACATATGTGTACCATGAAATTACGACTCCAAAATAATACCAAAACTCTCACGGAATAAATATTTAAGTTACGCAATTATTATTGCGATGCGTCACGCTAAAACGTAACTTATGTAATATTTCAGAAAATGCTGTTACGCATACATTTTTGGTGGAATGTTATTTTGTAAATTAAGGAAGTAAACTATATTATTTTTGGGAAAAATACATATATTTTGGGAATATATTATTTTTGGACAAATAAGTTAAAATATATTTTTCTAAGTGGGACTTAAAATATATTTTTCGAAATCACAATAATACATGTATAAATACCCCCATCATTGGGAAGGAAATACACATATAAATACTTGAGAAGTGTGGATACGAAATAGTTGCCTAACTATTTTTCCTAAAAACAAAAGTTAAAATAATTATTATTATTTTAACAAGGATAATATCAAAGTAACGCAATTCAAAACACTAAACCCTAAGCCAAGGCACGGCCCATCCGTCTAATAGACATTAGTACGTGTAGGTCGTCACGTAGCAGATCGAGTTTGGATTGACGACTATTTCAGGAGACGCACTTCTGTGAGTTCATGTCCCCCTTTTCTCTTAACTGTTTTCAGTTTTATAACTTCGGGGGTGAAATAGATGTTACAATTATTAAGGACATTTTTATACATGGTATGATTAGCTTAAGGAGGGTTGGGACGTTCAGATCATGTGGGTGGTGGGTACAACACTTAAAGCCATTAATCCTCGTCGTAGGACCGAGGGACATGAGTGATAGATCTATTTGGGTGTAGCGAGCCCACACCCGTGAGGTCAGGGTGACCCATAGAGGTGACTGTGTCTTACAGCCGAGGCCCGGTACAAATTTGCTAGGTTTGAGTTTTCCTGCATCACTTCACACATACCAGTGGCTTTGCAACCCATTGGTGATCTCGTTTTCCTTAATTGCTACATACCAGGGACATTTATACATTGGGACGTACTTTAATGATTTATATACATACTCACTTTTACATGAACTCGCTCAACTTTTGTTGATTTTTCAAACTACATGTATTTCAGGAAATTAGTGGATCTGGCGAAGTGTGCAATTGTGTTAAGCTGCGTAGTGAATAATGATGACATCCAGGTTTAGGAGGTGTAACCCTTACCTGGACGGGTTACATGTCTTTAAACCACGTTTTTATTCAAGTCTTTGTTGTGTCATATGAACACGCTTTAATCATGTCTTGGTTGTAACTTGTTTTATGTGTCGACATTTTTAAAACATTGATGTTGTGGTAACTTTAAACTTAATGAATGGATGATCATCATGTGTTTTATCTTCATATAGCATTGTTATGATTGTGCTATGGTATTAAGAAGTCACACCTAATAAACCCACGCTTCCGCAAAAGCCAGGGTGTGACAGGGGAAGGGGCGTTATTGGGCGTGATTGGGCAATTTAAAAAAAAAAACCGCCCCACTGCGCACGGTCTTAGAGAGAATTAGCCATTCTCATCTTTCACCAAGAAGATCCAAATAGTCTATGTTCAACACCAAATCTCATTTGACCAACAATCAAGATGGTGGACCGCAACACCCGGGTTCCACCAATTTCCCTTGCGCCGACTGACGAAAGACGACTTTTAACCATCAAGGAAAACTGTTTTCAGATTTCTTTTTACTTTGAAACAAATCTCATTTCATCAAAGAGAAAGAAAACTCAGACAAACGACCAGTTGATAAACATAAAGCAACAACAAAAGCAGTGGTGCATTTTTGTTACCAAAGCACGCAACACCGCAGCTACCAACAATCAAGATTGCGATTCAACATCACTTGCGCCCGGCGCAAAGTTATTTTCAGTATCAAAGACAACTGATGTCTTTTTAACTTTGAAACGAGGGTTTAACAAAGATGAAGACAAAGATGAAGAGGAAGAAACGAGGGTTTAACAACAACAAAAACCCCACAAATCACAGATCAACCAAGCAAAAAACCAACTGACAATCGCACCCAGAAAAAAATCATTCACACATACGGCGTCGATCTATGTCTCCAACCATCCACACAACCACTTCAACAATGTTGATGGGCATTAATTAATGTTGAAATCTTTTCCACCCAAGATTGGACTTCAAAACAAGAACTTTTCATAACAAGAAACCTTAAACACAACGTTTCAAAATAAAATCTACCAAACCATAACAAAGTCCTAATCACCAATTACAATTACTCAAACTTCTCATTTTCTAGTTCTCGAAGAATCTCGTTCCGTATTTTCTCCTTTTCTAGTTCTCGAAGAATCTCGTTTCGTATTCTCTCATTTTCTAGTTCTTGAAAAATATCGTTCCGTATTTTCTCCTTTTCTGGTTCTCGAAGAATCTTGTTCCGTATTTTCTCCTTTTCTGGTTCTCGAAGAATCTTGTTCCGTATTTTCTCCTTTTCTAGTTCTCGAAGAATCTCGTTAAGGTAATGATAGGTGTCAATGACAAATGTCATTCAAAGTCACACAAGGCAATTAAACCTTACAAACACCATCTAAAACTTATATAATATGCTTCATTTATTAAATATAAAATATGTAAAATATATTCCTCTATTCATTGCTTCACTTGACCCAAAAGATGATAACTTTCACCAAAAAGTTTATAATAAAACTTCAAGCATTTTGAACCCTAGCTACAAACAACCCAACAAACTCCGGATACTGAAAACCTTCAGCAATCATACTCTCAGTACTCTCACACACCCACTGTCGCCGCCACCCAACAAACTCCGTATACTGAAAACTCTATCTAAAGAATTACTAAAATTTATTAAACGGTTATTCGGTTTTACACAAAAAAAAAACTTATATACGGGTCGTATAACATTATACGGCCCGTTTACATAAAAACCCAAACCCAAAAATCTGATCAAACCTCACAAAAATAAACACATATGGTCGTATAACATTATATTGCTCGTATACAATTGTATACGGATCGTATAATGCTATATGGCTCGTATACATGTAAAACAAAAAAAAAAGATTCCGCTGCATTTATTTCTGTGCAAAAGTATCATATACAGGCCGTATAAGGTTATACGACCCGTATACACTAGGGATGTGAAAATAAGATTATAGGGATGTAAGAATAGTCCATGCCATTGTTAATTTTTAAAGGAAAGCTAGCGAAGAAATCAAAAAGAGAGGAAGCAAGCACAATGGTGAAGCAACTTTTTGCCATCGTTTTTTTTATTAATGATTGTTCAGAATACGGATACGTAGTGTTCAACAAAGTTTTTGTTCAGAGATTTTGGTTCGGGTTTGTTTGCGTAGAAAGATAAAAAGACAGAAAGATAGAAAGAGAAGAAAAGTTTTTGGTGTTTGGTTGTTTAGTGGAGATTGTTTTTGGGATCGGGAACCAGTTCCAACTAAAAATAGCAAACTAGAAAAGAATTGAAAGACAGAAAAGACACGATGATAATTGGGGGCCTTCCAGTATTAACGACATCGAACTATAAAGTATGGTCGACCAAGATGGAGGGATTCTTGAAAGACTATGGTTTTTGGGACGTTATTGAACCTACAGTCGGCGTAGCTGTAAATGAAAGGAAGATGTACACCGCATTAGGGTACATATGCCAAACCCTACTGGAAGACATCTTAGTACAAATTGGAATACTCATGAATGCTAAGGAAATATGGCGTGCTTTGAAGATTCGGCATCTTGGAATTGATCATGTACGAAAGGAAGAATAGGAAAAAGCAGCTCAAGAAGCTACTCAGAAAGAAAGACTGGATGAGATCGCTGAGAAAGAAAGATTGGATGTCATTGTTCAAGAAGAACAAGCACGTAAGAAAGAAGCTCAGGAAGCTATAGGGAAAGAAGAAGCTTTGCAAGCTAATTTGGAAAGTGAAGAAAAAGAAAGATTGAATAAAGAAAAATTGCTTTGGAAAAAAGAAGAGAAGACGATGAATCTTCAGGTATGTTTTCCTGACTCAAACAACCATGAAGATGAAGAAACTGTTAAGATCAATTTGCGGCAACGAAGCAAGAAACCTGCTACTGATCATGATGATGAGAGAAAGGATATAGTACTGAACGAAAGGAATGATGCATCTACACATTTAGAATCGTATGTGAAAGTCAATAGTCAGGCATCTGTTGAAGAAAAATCTGAAAGGAATGAAAAGTTCAGAAGAATAGTCAGAAAGAAAAGCCCAATAGGGTTTGATAAAGAAAGAAAGGCTAACCCAACTACGAGTTTTGGGTCAAAGTCGGATGGCCAAGAATGTTTAGATAAACAAAGAAAGAAAAGAAAAGCGAGGAAAAATAACTTGTCAATTGAACAAGTGATGCAACAAATATTTGAAGATAGAAAAGTTCAAGAAAAGAAAGTGATGAATGAATTTCCATCTGAGATGAATGTGGATGGTTTGAATGATGAACGTGAAGAACCTATTAAACAGGTTTGTTACAAACAAATGAAAAGAAAGAATAAAGACGAACCAATGATAAAAATTAAAGAGTTGAGAGTGCTATTTGGAATTCAAGACCTTGGCGATACAAAGTTAAGAAAGTTTGAGTCAGGTTTTAGGATTAATGGTGAATGTTGAAAGTTAATCCTAAAACTCATATGAGTTGAAAGTTGAAGTGTCAAGGTGAAAGTTTGATTTAATTAATTTTTTATTAAAGTTTGATTTATTTTAGGTAATTATATTGTAATTGATTAGGAAAGGTTTAATTATCTTGGAGAGCAAGTTTAGTAGTACTATAAATAGAGGTCTAAATTATTACCTTTTTTATTTGTAAGTTCGTAAGTTCGTTTGATTGAATAGAAAAAGTTCTGTGTTTGTTCCTCCAATATTTTGTGTTCTTGTTTGTTGATACGATTGTTTAAACCGTCTGGGCCAATAATTTTAAGTGTATTCGGATTATAAATTTATTGTTATTAACTCGAAAAAATATACGAATTACGTTGGCGTTTATCAATTTTAAACCGTCAACGTGACACACGTGCAAGTTACCACTCAAGTTTTTAATATGGAAGAAATTCAATTAGTTTTGAAAATTTCACAGAATAGTAACCAAGTTTTAAAAGTGTTCTAATTAGGTTACCGGTTTCGTTTTTGTCATAATTAGATAACTTAACATTCAAATCGATACATGTCTTTTTTTCCACGTGTCAAGAAAAAAATGGAGCATAAGATGTTGGGGTCGAATTATTTTAATATATGAAATTATATTTATTAAAAATAAAAACTATTTAATTACATTAAAAATTAAAAAAACAAGTTACAATCCACGTCATCACTCGACGTTAGCATCAAATAAAAGAGAAAAAAGAAACAAAAATCCACATCACCACGGTTACCTATGAAATTGATGAAAACCCCTTAATTTTAATGAAGAATGAATGTTGAGTGACCTGATTGGAACACTTTTAAAACTTGAGTGACCTAATTGAAACACTTTTGAAATTTGGTTACTATTCTACAAAATTACCCCTAGTAAAACATTATAAAAAGTTGTATTTGTTCTAGATCAATGTTAAATAGCATAAACTTGTACAAAAAATAAGTACTTAAAATATTTTGTTCCACTAAAGACTGACATTTTTTTTATCAATTTAAGCTTTTTTAATAAAAAAATGTTTTGTTATTTACAGTAAGATTACTGTATAAATGAGCCTTAACATACAAATTGGCTTAACGTTGGAAGTGAAGAACGAGATTTTTCTTTCAATTTTTTTTCGCATCTTATTAAGCACGTATTTTAGTTTTCGAATCTAAAAGAAAATAAAAAATTCGTAACTATACACTAGTAGAGTAACTATATAAGTACTGCAGAGTAATTATAATTACTCTACAAAAGTTATATAATTAGTCTAGTAGTGTAAACTCACGAATTTTCTTTTTTACGTTTTGAAATTAAACATCATACTTAAGTATATGGAAAAAAATTTAAAAAAAAAATTGTTTCACTTCTCACGTTAAGGTGCTGTTTGGTTTTTAAGAGGTAAAATGTCTGCGAACCAAATCTGTAGACATCTATAGAAGAAGCGGTGGACCAAACCTCTACTGTCTGTAAGAAGAAAGTTGTTTGTTTTTTAACGTATGTAGACTTCTAAAATAATCTGGTGGTGGTATACGGACGGTGGTGGTGGGTGGTCGTGGTGGTGCTGGACGGTGGTGGGTGGTGGACAGTGGTGGTGGTGATGGATGGTGGTGGACGGTGGTGGGTGGTGGACGGTGGTGGTGTTTAATCCTCTGCAGACCTTAGAGGAGCTTAGAAGTGGCTGGACCAAGTCTGCACCAATAAGAGCTCGCGCTGACGTTTTTTAATGAAACGTCTTCAAAAAAACAAACAGTCTGCATATGAAAATGTTTGCGCGACGCAGACATAAGAGCCTGCGCAGATCTTTTCTAGAAAAACAAACACCACCTAAGACTCTTTTGTATGTTAAAACCATTTATATTTGATCATTATAGTTGTTATTAAATCAAACTAGTTTTTTACTATCGCCGCGTTGCGGCGAACGTATTTTGTTGTTTAGTCTGTGTTTACATGTGTTTTGAAATCACTACGAGCGCGTTGCTCACGGAAACCGCTGACAAGAATAAAAAGAAAATATAGAAAAAACACTAAAAGATAACCAAAAGAAAATCAACAAAAAAAGTTGTATGGTAATAATGTTGTTCGTATGAAACCTCTGGTTATAGATGAGCAAATGATACTGGGTACCGGTACCAAATTTCCCGAACCGAAAAATCTTAAGTACCAATTCGGTACGACTTTTGGCGTTCCTGGTACCGGTTCGCTACCGTTTTTTACCTTCATATACAGGTACCGTAATTGGTATTTTCGGTACCAGTACCGATTCGGTAATGGTTGGCACCGATCTCATCCCTACCCCTGAAACTAAAAAAAGAAATCATTAAAAGTTGAAGAAAAAAAAGTTGCATGATACCGTTGTTGTTCATACGACACCCGTGATCAGGGATAAGCAAATGGTACCGGGTAGCAGTACCGAATTTTCCGAACTAAAAGATTTTCAAAATCAATTCGATACCGACTTTTGGTGTTTTCTGTATCAGGCTGGTGTCGTTTTTTACATTTATGTACCGATAACCGTACTGGTATTTTCGATACCAGTATCGATTGACAAAAGCTTATCTAATTTAAAAAGTAAAGAAGATAATAAAAATATTAAAAAAACATTTATATTATTATAATTTTACTGTTCAAAGCATTGTACCATTAATATATCTCTGGTTAGAGATGAGCAAATGATACTGGTTTCCGGTACCGAATTTCCCGAACCGAAAAATCTTAAGTACCAATTCGGTACGACTTTTGGCGTTCCTAGTACCGGTTCGCTACCATTTTTTACCTTCATATACAGGTACCGTAATTGATATTTTCGGTACCAGTACCGATTCGGTAATGGTTGGCACCGAGCTCATCCCTACCCCTGAAACTAAAAAAAGAAATCATTAAAAGTTGAAGAAAAAAAAGTTGCACGATACCGTTGTTGTTCATACGACACCCGTGATCAGGGATAAGCAAATGGTACCGGGTAGCAGTACCGAATTTCCCGAACTAAAAGATTTTCAAAATCAATTCGATACCGACTTTTGGTGTTTTCTGTATCAGGCTGGTGTCGTTTTTTACATTTATGTACCGATAACCGTACCGGTATTTTCGATACCAGTATCGGTTGACAAAAGCTTATCTAACTTAAAAAGTAAAGAAGATAATAAAACTATTAAAAAAACATTTATATTATATTAATTTTACTGTTCAAAGCATTGTACTATTAATATATATATATAGGTAGAGGATCCTGTAAAAAGTGCTTAAAGTGTGAGAAGTGTGAGAAGTGTATTATAACACTATATATAATACTATATAACACCATATAAACACCGTATAACAATATGTAACACCATATAATACTATAAAACACTATGTAACACTATATATCATTATATAACAAATATAACACTATAGGTTGTCTGATAGCATGTCTATGATAGATGTATAGTGTTATATTTGTTATATAATGATATATAGTGTTACATAGTGTTATATGATATTATATGGTGTTACATATTGTTATACGGTGTTTATATGGTGTTATATAGTATTATATATAGTGTTATAATACACTTCTCACACTTTAGGCCCTTTTTACACTATCCTTACCCTATATATATATATATATATATATATTTATATTAATATTAATTAATAATATATATTAATAATTAATAATATATATTAATAATTAATAATAATTAATAATATATAGGAGAATATATAGGAGAATGCTTTTCTTTTGCCTGAAAATGGCAAAAGTTCCTTAAATTAGTAACTTAACGAAAACAATAAATATCAAAAAAATATAAAAAAAAGACATATGATAAGACGGACATGTATATTCGACGGCACAAGTGATGGACAAGATCAGCATAATAATGACCATGCTGAAAGCCGACAAAATATTTAATTCAATTCTATGGTTTATTTTTGTTTCTAAATGTAACCATAACATTTCTGAACGGTATATACTTACATGAAAAAAAAAGTAATTTCTTATATGTTTCTATAAAACTTATATAGCATAACTACTTATGTTGGGTTATTTAACAAAGGGGGATGAAAACCAAACACATTTTTTTTATTCCTTCGCTAGACAGGAGATAGTAATTGCGTGAAGTAATTTGGCCGCTATGAATGTATACTAGTGAGATTCCTCTGCGCTTCGCGGCGGGAATTATGTCAGTATATGTTTGTTTCGTTACAGTACCGGTACTCACAATAGCCCATAATAATCAAAAGAGAAAACCTTATGTCAATCGAAAACAATAAAAACGAATATCGATACCAGTACTGACGTTGTTCAGTTGGTTTGTGTTCTATGTTTAATTTTTTTTCAACACCGCGATATAAATTTTATTGATAACGAATATTGTGTCGCGCGCTATCATACCACACTGAACCGAAACCGACTGAACAACATCTGTATCGGTACAAGTATTTTTTTTTCTCCTTACGATAAATTGACACCGATCGCTACCATACCGTACCGAACAACATCGTTTTTGGTACAGGAGTTTGTTTATATTGTTTTTTTCTTTCGATAAACTGACATCTTAGTGCTAACATACCATACCGAACGTCGGTACCGGTACCTGCAATCATTTTTATAGTTTTCAGTTTTGAAAAATTTTCATTCATACAACTCTATCTATGATGAAAATGAACAACATGACCAGTATTTTGACACTCTGAACCGGTCGGTGCCGTACGAACAACATTTTTGCTAGTACTGGTGTTCGTTTCTATCGTTTTCAGTCATATAAAACATGTGTTGATTTCTATACCAAGGGGGTGTTTGGGAGTGCTTATAAAACTCCTTATTGACTTTTTGAAAAAGTCAGTATTGAGTGACTTTTTGAAACGGGGGTAACTTTGTAGAAAAGTAATAAAGTTTTAAAAGTGTTCCAATTAAGTCACTTAAGTTTCAAAAGTGTTCTAATCAGGTCATTCAACATTCATTTTCATTAAAATTAAGGGTTTTTTCATCAATTTTATAGGTAATCGTGGTAAGGTTGATGTTTGTTTCTTTTTTACCTTTTATTTGATGCTAACATCGAGTGATGACATGAATTTTAACTATTTTTTTAATTTTTAATGTAATTAAGGTGTTTTTATTTAATAAATATAATTTCATATATTAAAACAATCCGACCCCAGCATCTTATGCTCCATTTTTTTCTTGACACACTGAAAAAAGGACATGACTTAATTTGAATGTTAAGTTATCTAATTGAAACAAAAATGATACTAGTGACCTAACTAGAACACTTTAAAACTTGGTTACTATTCTATAATATTTTCCCTTTTGGAAAAGTCACTTTTCCCCTCACATCATTTTGGAGCTTAGACCCCCCGTAGTGGGGCGTTTTTTTTTTAATTCAAAAAAAAAAAAAAAACGCTGAAAAACGCCCCCCCATTACATATAGGTGTTGTTTGGCGTTTTTTTTTGAAAAAAAAATTCAAATGGCGTTTTATATAAAACGCTGAATTGTGCATTGGGGCAAGAGGTGACAGTTGCCAAACGGTCATTTCTTTAAAAAAAAATTTTAATTCCAAAATTTACCCACTATATATATACTACCCACTTTTTCCTATTTTTTTATAAAAAAACTCACACTTTCTCTCCTACTTCTTCTATATTTTATACAAACATGCATCCATTCCGACCCCCCTTTGGTGTCCCCGCAAGACCCATGAACCCGAACACAACCCAACCGCAACATCCGTTTAACCTTCAAGACATGGACCCGAGCATGTTAACGTACGCGGCTTACTTGAGTGGCGCCACTCCGTTCGTGCCTCCCACCTTCGGCTTTGGTCAAGCTGGCGGGTCGCAACCTTCACAACAACAAGCCGAACCCGATGTCGATGTCGTGCCGGAGACGCAACCCGAACCGGTGCCAGAGAAACCAAAACGCGGCAGAAGGTCGCATAAGAAGAAGGAAAATGACGAACCTCGACGTAAAAATACTCACCTTAAATGGACGAAGGAGGAGGAATTCACGTTGGCTCGGGCGTGGCTCGACGTTTCGGAGGACCACGAAATTGGTAACTTTTATATTTTTTTTACTTATTTTTTACTTTTATTTTTAACATACAACTTATATTTTACTTTTATTTTTTCAATTTGTAGCAAACTTTCAAACGGGCCCCGTTTTTTGGGATATGGTTCGTGCACTCTTTTATAGCACGTGGGGTCAAGGCGAGCATCGGGACAAAGATTCCATTTCTAGCAAATGGACCGACATCAACAACAAGTGTCATTCCTTCCAAGAAGTGTACCAACGTAACTACGATAATCGCCCGAGCGGAGAAGGTGACACGTGGGTTTTAACGAAGTCTTTGGAATAGTACGAGAAAACGAAATGCCCTTTCCCGTACTATAAGTGTTGGGATCTACTACGAAAAAGTCCAAAGTGGGCGCTAGTAGGTACCATGACGTCTAGTAGTAGACGTCGAGCTAAACGGTCAAAACATCATCCTCCGTTGACCCTGAAACACCGACATCGGATGCCCGCAATGTCGATCTAAATGAGGTGGTGGACGTTGACGAGAGACTTGAAGAAGAGTTGACCCGACCACCCGGCAGAAGAAAGGATAAGCGAACCGGGAAAAAAACGGTGGAGTCGTCTTCCGATCTCGAGTTGAAGGAAGATTTCGAGGAGATGAACCGTCGTCTCCAAGACATTCGCGACCTCGGCCACCAACGTTATGAGATTATGAAAGAACGAGTGGCCGAAACAAAAAGTTTAACGAGATGCAAGAGGCGAGGCAAATGGAAAAGGACATTGAGTTTTTGTCCAAACCGATCGACCACCTACCTACAAGGCGACGCATTGATCCTTGCGCAAATGCATCGCCAAAAAATTCGGGAAAAATATGGACTCTAGATCATCTTTTTTTTTTAACTTCATTTTTTTTCGGTTTTTTTTTATTTGGTTTTTTTATTTTATTTTAAGTAGTGTAATTTTTTTTTAAATTAATGAAGATTTTTATGTTTTAAATTAAAAATAATAATAATTGTGAAATGATTGCATGGGCGTTATTGGGCATTATTCCCACTACGGCACTTTTGCAATAACCCCCAATAATGTCCCATGCTGACTGGACTGACATGTGTCGCAAAACGCCCCATGGTGGGGGCATTATTGAGCTAAACCACTACACATGGTCTTTATGACTTTTCAAAAAGCCAATAAGTCAATAAGTTGTTTCAAAAAGCTTAGCCAAACATGCCTCAAGTGCATATATCGTACCGGGATTGTAACGAACCGAACTGATAACAATCTAATGCATGTGGTAACGTACCATCACAGCGCGTGAGCAAATAACTTGGAATGTTAATAAAATAAATAAACATAGATACGGATTTTATAAAAAAAGTTAACAAAAAAAACTCAAATTAAATAATCAATAAAATATTACTAATAAAAAATACTTAAATCTTATTGGTTACTATTTATTACTAAATTAACAAATAAATACTTAAAAATATGATTTACTATTCATCATAAGATACTAAATCTGTATTTTGATTTCTTAAATTAATATGTATAATTATAAAAGATAGTAAATCTGAATTTTGATTTCTTCAAAAGATAGTAAATCTGTATTTTGATTTCTTCAATATTATTTTGTGTGTATTATCGTTGACTAACTCATCTTCTTTAATCCCGTAGTATACAGCTCGCTCTGCACATGCAGAAGTAATAAATAGGGATGAGCATGTCGGTATTCCGTCCCGTACCGATACCGATACCGACTAATACCGATACCGATTTTCACCCAAACTAGGTACCGATACCGATACCGAAACATGTCGGTTAGGTATCGGTACGGTACGGTATCGGTATTATACCGTATTTTGAGGGTCGGTATCGGTATAATACCGATACCGTACCGTACCGATACCGAAATCGCCAAAATGTGGATACCGATCGGGATACCGATACCGATCGGTACGGGATCGGTACGGGATCGGTATTGGTATTCATATGCTCATCCCTAGTAATAAATACCAAATCTATTAAATAATTCGTTTGTAACCGTAAAACATACTTCATCTTTACACCTTTAGTTACTTCATAGTGAAAAATCAAATAAAATAAAAATAAAAAATACAATATGTTTTTCTTGAACGGCTTAAATCACAAAAAATCTGCTTTTGTGGTGCTCGAACCATTGACCTCAAAGGAGCAACATCTTAACTTCAATGACTTTACCAATTGATCTCAACCTCCCACCTAAAAAAATAGAACTAATACAATATGTCATTAGTTAAAATAGAACTAAATGTAATATTAATCATGTACTAATAGCTTCTAATTAGATAGGTGCATAGATTATATAAGTTATCTTAATTATACTATCAAAATATGTACTTATATTAATAGAACGTGGACATATGATAAAGAATTTATAAAACATTGAATATTTCGAATTTAATAAAAAACAATCAGTGATGGATGATGAATTCTAGTTTGTGAATATTATTGTGTTTGATCAAATATTTGTTTACAAACAAGAAACTCAGTTCTAACAATTGGTATCAGAGCTTGGTCACGTTAAATCTGATTTCACAATCAATTTAACATAAAAAGATCAGCTCAACATAGATCCAATTTCAGTTCGTAGCTCAGAGTTGTATAGTGAAGAACTTTCAAATGTCTTTCACATACTCTGTTTTTCTTCAAAAGAACTTGAGAAAATGGCACAAAACGATCCACACAACACCAACTTCAGTAATAAACCACCTATCCTTGTCAGATCTGAATTCAATATTTGGCAGCATAGGATGCTGCATATACTAGCTCAACAAAATACTGGGTGTTGGAAATCGGTTGTCTTCGGACCTCATGTTCCAATGGTAACGAGTGCCGAAAACCCCAATGTATTCGAGCCAAAGCAGCCGGGAACTATTCTGAGCAAAATTATAAAAAATTCAAGCTAGATGCGAAAGACTTTAGTATTGTGGCTATGGCTCTGCCGAATGATATCTATGCTGGCTTGCTATATTGCAATAATGCTAAGGAGTTGTGGGATGCGCTGAAGGAACAATTTGGTGGGAATCGAGAATACTCGAGAAATCCTTAACTAGCAGTATGAAACCTTCACTCATATCAAAGGGGAGACCCTTACTCAACAGTTTGAACGTTTTTCATGTCTTATCAGTGAATTAAAGTTGGTTAACAAGGAATTTACAAAAGCCACTTTAACTAACCGATTTTTAAGATCTTTGCCTGAAAAATGGGACACTATTTCAAGGATATGAGTCTGACCCAGCTTCATGGAGAGCTCCTAACCTTTGAGAGGGAGCTTGTCCAAAAGAAAAAGCCTCATGGAAAGCTCCTACCCTTTCAAGGATTTGTCGTTTGTACTTGATGATCTTAAGCACATAGACTCTACTGATCTTGAAGAGATGGACATATTGCACCAGGTAGCCTTACTCAGTCTAAGAGCTAACCATTTTTACAAAAGGACTGGTAGGACTTACCCAGGATTAAGTGGGAGGTCTAAGGTGGGGTTGGATAAATCAAAAATTAAATATTTCAATTGTCATAGGCTGGGACACTTTGCTAGAGAGTGTAAGAGTCATACAAATGACTCTACACCAATGATCACATACCCTAATCAAAGAACTTAGTCTAACACACAATAACAATTTTATCCCCAAAATACCGTTGGACCAAATGTGCAAAACACAACCCATTTTGCACAAAATCTGAATCTTGTACCTGTGCATTATGTCCCTGCACCACATGTCCCTGAGGTTTAATATGTCCAAATGCCAATGGCCCATATTCAAGCACCCCAAGCTACTCCTGCTCCTGCACCAGCAGAGCCTAATCAACAGAGTTTCTTTACACAAGGCTATGTTGATTGGAGTAGCTTACCAAAGAATTTAACCGATGAAAATTTTTCTTTAATAGCAAATGAATGTGATGAACATGAAAATTTTTGTTTTATGGCCGTTGAGCATGTTACAGATGATGAAGATCTAGTTCAAACTGTTGTGGTTGATGAAGAGATTGTTGGGTAAGCTGCTGAAAGCTCTGGTCAAACATCTGTTGATAATCTGGAGGATGTAGTAAGGATGGATGAAAAGCATTCCAAAAGTTCCACTGATTGCATCAGTGCGGATCAGATCGAAATGGCTGCCTCTAAGGTATCACCTCAAACTTTTAAAGAGTTGTGTTCAGATAATGCATCATAGCTTTTGCTAACATAAAAGAGGTGAATGAAAATCTTAGAGAAAAGGTACAAATCAATGAACTTATTCTTGAAAATTTGAAAAAGGATTTTAAAACAAGAATAGCTGAAAAAGACCTTGAATTGTGCAGCCTGAAACATGAAGCATCTATAATCGAAGGTTAACTCCAGTCAATGATAGAAAAATATCATACATGTAAAAAGGAGTTAGAAGCAACACAGATCACCTGTGAAAAATGGGTTGAATATTGTCATGGTTATGAGATGCTTCTGGATAAGCAGATCAAGAGCAATGTGAACTTTGGGGTTGGCTTTAGAAAATATGACAAAGAACAAGAAGCCCAAACTTCCATTGACTCTGGATTGGTTGAGGTAATTCCAACAACATCAACCGGGGAAGAAATAAAAATCACAGAACCTAATGGCAAGAAAATCACTTTTGAAAAGCCACTAAGTTCCATTCAAGCTGAAAAACTAGAGTATGAATTCAAACCTACTTGGTCAGATGAATGTGATGTGTTAAAAAATTTCAAACCCATTGATTTCACTAAACAAAATGGTCTTGACCCACCCAAGATAAAAAATCAAACCTCTTACCAACTCTCAAACAGATGATAAAATATTTGTTTCTTAAAAGAGAGATACGGGTAAACAGAAAGATAAGGTTGCAGCACTGAGATGTTATTTCTGTGGAAAGTTAAATCATATTGCAAAACCGTGAGTACACTCGAGCACCCTTTTTACGTATTGCACTTTTTGGGTGCAATATATTTAACCTAGTAAATTCACAATCACACTTATACTTTATTCAAATGCACAAACAATCCAATACATGCATGCATACGTTATACTTGATTCGTTAATCTGGATTTATTCTTTTTGTGATAAACTTGTCATTAATTTCGTACGAGCCTACCCTTAACATGTATATCGCTATAGGAGTAACACACCGCCCGTGTTCGTGAGGTCATGTTAAGTCTTTTGAACAATGGAGTAAACTTTGGGTTGACTTGATTAATCACATGCCAGTTTTACGTTAATCTAGATAACTAAGTTTGCCATTTGTATTTGTTTACAACTTTATTACTTAGGCTATGTATTCAACTTGCGTACTCGCCAATGCCTTGTGTGTTGAACTATACTTTTAACTGCAGGTTGATGATGATTATTATGACGAAATCTAGTAGGGACGACATAGAAACACACTTAGAAATGCTAGATTTTGATGTTGTATTTGTTGTTGAATTTTGTTGCACTTTATCTTTAAACATTGTACTTTGATTTCCATGTTGTAATTGACAATTATTACTATGAATGAAATCAAATTTTGAATTAAATATTGTCGCAATAGTGTTATGGAGTCTTTGAGCAATCTCGTTCGTCTCACTCCGATGTTTCCGCCATCGGTTGGGGTGTGAAAAATGTGGTAAATGAAAACATTTTAGAAAATTAAGCAACAGAAGTTACAACATCTGTTGCTAAGCTCACTGCTCCTTGTGACCATGGTGCACAACCCAGCACTGTGGAACCCACACCAGACATTTCCATACAAACCACTTCCATTCCCATCCCCATATCCAAAAGTAAAACAAAAAAGAACGGGTCTCTAGAGGTTGAGATGCTAGAGATACCTACTGTAACATAAATGCAGCTAACATCTATTGTTGCTTCCTTACAACAGATGCAAACATCTCCACCCAGTCAAACTACTCACTCTTCCTAACAAAAGGAAAGTGTTGTAAGCACAAGGCACACATATCAAAAGGGAGATATATCCCTTGATTATCTCTACTCAAGTCCCTCTCCCAGGGTTGCCTCTCTTTCCACACCACCATCTACTTCAATATTCCCTTCACCCTTACAAATATTGTTTGATGCAATTGATACATCTGACTTGCATATACCTAGTCCCTATCAAAATTCAATCACAGAGAGTTCGCTTCCACAAGTGATTGGGGCAAGCTTTGGGATCATTGTTATCCCACAAGCATAGGAGGCAACACCACCTGTGTCCAAAGAGACACAGGTCGATATTTCAAGTAGGGAAGCCACTACAATTGTAGAGACAACAGTCTCACAATTGGATTGTGGTTACATCTTTAAGACCCCATTGAAGGCAACAACTGTTGAGACACTAGTATCTTCACCAGTTGGAAGTCCCTAGTACCAAGAACAAGGGGCACTTGGTCTAAAACCAAGTTTAACCACCCCAGGTGGGAATCAGATGATCCTATTAA
This sequence comes from Helianthus tuberosus, assembly GCA_030545235.1. Classification (NCBI taxonomy): domain Eukaryota; kingdom Viridiplantae; phylum Streptophyta; class Magnoliopsida; order Asterales; family Asteraceae; genus Helianthus; species Helianthus tuberosus. The sequence continues at coordinate 107,349,334 of CM060393.1, forward strand.
CTCAGGTGACGGAAAAAATCTATCAAGAATTAACGGAGAGGGTTACCAATTTGGAAAGATCTGTTAGAGAGATCAAGGATATGATAAAAACCTTGCTCAAAAACTCCAGACCCCGACCATCAAATGTAGACATTGCAAAAGAAATGTGGGCCCACGTTCAACCATATTTACATCTTCAAAAGCAAGCTGCAGAAGAAAGATATGCTAGAGCTTGTAAGACAAACAGTGGATGCCAGGTACCAAGATACACAGGCAGAAGTTAAAGCCATTAAAGACTTTATCTTTAAAAACACTGGTCAAGCTCTCATTCTCCCTAAGTATGATGATGCCAAAAAAGGGGGAGGAAGAAGACTGCATGAGGAAGCTCTCACCTTTGGTCAAAAAGGCTGGCAAAAAGCCTGACATTGCTGCACTCAAAAGGGCTAGAAAAGAAGAAATTGATAAAGAAATTGAGAAGCAAAAGAAAAGGGATACAAGGGAAGAAAATATGCAGATAACAGTGTAGGAAATCATCAAAAAAAAAAAAAGGAAATTCAAGACAACCAAGGCTTTTCAACAGAGGTTCCAACAAAGGTTTGTCAAAGCACTGCTGCACCTGTCCAAACCACTGCCACACCAATCACTACTCTAACCCGTGTTCCCCCTCCACTACTCAAACTACCGCTTCCGCTGCCAAAACATCTGTTGCCACTACAAAAGTGACAACAAAGGTTACAACTACTCAAACACCACCCTCACCACCACCATCTAAATCCCCCAAAGGACTTCTTTAAAGAAAACCTACATCACTACCTCCACAACCACCACCAAAAACACAAACTAGAACCAGGAGAACTAAGTTCATTGTCTAAGATGATGATGGAGAAACTCATGATGCATATCCTATCAAAACCACAACCACTGTTTCATTACAACCATCTACCGCCACAACATCATCAACCTCAGCTTCCACACCCCTTTCCTTGACCCTATGGACCTACAAAATGTATCAAAAAAGATACAATCTTTCTATTCCACAACTGACATCAGCCAACTTACCTTTCTTCCCTCAAAAGATATCAAAAGCCCAAAAATGTACACGAGTATCTAGAGACAAAGCTTGTGCAGGCGGAGAAGATAGCTGCTTACAAAAGCATGGGAAGAAGTGATAAGGAGGCTTAGCAAATCATGTCTGCAGAGTTCACTAAAGTGAACAGACTTGAAGATTTTGCTAAAGATTTCATTCAAAAGGCATCTCATGGACTAGCTAGCAACCCTAACCTCAAAAAGTAACTTAGGGAAGACTATCTGGATTTCATCAAGAAGAACAAGCCATACGGAGCTTCAAGAGCTCAATTCACTGGCTGTTCTGTTGAGGCCCTTCTGGAAGAAATAGCAAGAACTAAGATGTTAAAGCTCAATCCAACAATCAAGCCCACTCTTCCCAACTGGGCTGTAGGAAGAAAACCTGTTGGCTTAAAAGCAGTTGAACTTACTCGAATGAAGGAAGAGATGGTGGCTGCCAAATATGGCTCTATGCAATCAATGGCTAAATGGGATGAGGTTAAAAATTGAAGATCTACAAGAATTATTGGATCTTCCACACGAAAGGGATGCTGATGATTCACTATCTGAAAGATTTGAAAAACAATTCAAAGCACAAATCAAGAATATGTTAAAGAAGAGGAATAAAAGTTGATCCAATAAACATCTGTTTTGGCATCATCTATTCTAGGGGGAGATTATTGTACCTTTAAAAGAACAGATGATATCCAAAAGCCAAAGCATGATCCACTGATCAAATAATAAGAAAAATATTGAACCAGTCTATCCCCAGAGATAGTGAATCTTGAACACCTAATCAGAACATCTGTTTAAGAGCATGACAAACATTTGATGAAGGCTTGGAACCGCTGTTCAAGATACAACATCTTTTGAAGTTAAGTTTGTTGAAGACCAATGCCCTGATCAAGCCAAAGGTCTGATGAAGAAGGCCAATTATTTGTTTGGCCAAACAGATGATTGGACAACTACAACAGAGGATAGCTTAGACAGTGGTTTCTCAATGTAACAATACTTATCTTATCAGTGTTTAGAATTAGCCTAGATCAGTTGTTAGGATTTACATGGATGTTTGTAACATCTGTGGAATCTTTTCTGTTAGGAATGTTAGATGTTACTATCAGGGTGATGTCCGCCAATAACTGAACAGAGCTTTCGTACTTAGTATAAATAGATTACACCTGTTAGTGATATATTTATCACACACTTCACCTTTTTTCTGTATGAACTGATTTGCTTACGTGGTCAGCTAAGGGGGAGTCTGTAGAGTCAATCGAGTTGTAAAACATTGAATCTTTTGTATTTAATGAAAAATAATTAGTGATTGATGATGTCTTCTAGTTTGTGAATATTATTGTGTTTAATCAATATTTGTTTACAAACAAGAAACTCATTTCTAATAATAACTAATTTGAAAGACAAATGGTTTGAGTACAAAGGAAAAATCTTGATAACAATTATGTAACAAATAAAGAAAACTGAGCGGTAGTTAATCTTGAACCAAGGTTTAAATATTTAACTCGAGTCGTTAGTTGGATCTTAAGAAAGCTTCAATATTTGATCTTATATACATCAAAAAGTTCGATATCTAGACATCACAAATCCTATAAAGGTCATATATTAAGGTTGGTCTAGGTAATGTATTTATAAATCTAACCGAATTCAACATGCTTAGGTAAAATCCTTTACCTAGTTATATATCTCATATTTGGGTACGGAATACATAGCACAATTTTGTGTCACAAAGCTATGTGTTTAGTCATTACTTAGCCAGATACTGCATCATTTGGATTTCTACAACTACAAATGATACACTACTATTACTCTGCTAGCCCGTGTCTTGAATCTAGTCTACCCTTGTAATCTTCAACAAAACACACCTAAGTATATAAGATTGCTTAGCTGTGTTCTTGAATTCATCTTCTAATTCTTGATTTCATCATGAATTGTTTATCCTTCAGTTATGATGAGATCTTTATCCTTTCTCATTAAAATGCCAAAACAACAAATTAGAAAAAAATGGCAGGTAAATGGGCAACAAATTGCGTCGCAACCCCTTTTTTAATTACAAAACCAATCCTACTAAAGACGAATCGGCTCTTAAGGTTCATAAAATTACTATTCATGATGCACTAGACCCTGTTTAGGAATTCCATGGCCACTGGGGCTAGGAACCAAATGTATAAAAAACAAATGGTATAAACACATGTTGATTCTCTAAACAAGCTTTCTCGTGTTTAACGACTTTGCTTGTTTCCGCCTTCAACAGTGCCTGGCCAGCAACAAACCCATTATCCCCGAGCCCAACAAGAGGAGACACTCCTGTAAGGTCAACACAAGCGTGTTTTCCCCTGCCTACCTAAACACAAGAATATTAGTTAGCCGAACAGTAAACCTCCCATCGAGCAGATCCGACAGAAAGTTTTCTAGAGCCTCCTTTGTTTTTTCAAAATCCCTACCAACTTTAGAACATCACAAAGAATATCCCTAACCAAATTATTTCTGTATTTAAACCCAGGTAACTCCTTGCAATGGACAACATGCTCACCAAAAGTATCTAAAAAAATCTTACGGCAAACTGGACATGGCTCATCAACCGGAAACAGAGGGATCATTAGCTGGTAATTAAGAATTGCCTTGTCACACCCCCAAAATCCACCATGCGGAGTTCCACCGCTTGGAGGCGTGACGTGACCAGGATCGAGCCACCAATCATATTGAACAAGCATGTAAGTAGTTTGTAAAATCCAACACAATACAATTGGTGTCTAAACAAAACATAGTTTAAGTTACAAGCGGAAGCATAAAGTTTAAAACCAAATCATAAGTTTAAACGTTCAAATGTTTAGCATGGTACACAGTTGTCCATGTCCCACAACGACTCTTCCCACTCCGATGCAAGCTCCATAGATACCTAACGACCTGCAAGGCATGTAACAACGAGTCAACAACAAAGTTGAGTGAATTCACAGTTGGTTGTTTAGTTATAGTGTTCGTGAATCATTTGTTTATTTCGTAAACCAAGTATCTTAGTTATCTGTATCGCGGTTTCCCAAACATGTTTGCGATGATTAGTGGCCGGATCGCGGTTTCCAAAACATGTGTGCGATGATTAGTGGCCGTATCGCGGTTTCCCAAACATGTGTGCGAAGATTAGTGGGGGCTTCCCATGTGTCGACTAGTCGTGTTTGTACGTGCCCTTCTTGATCCAAGGACCGTAGCGAGTGTGAGTGTACGTAGGTTTTACGTACGTGCCCTTCAATCCGAGGACGGTGAAAATTAGTTTAACAGTAATGATAGTACGAGTAGTTATTCAATCCCATTCCCAACCCACCGGGAATCCCATGCCTTAGGAGTGTGAACTCACCTCGGTTGCTCGGTTTGACTATCAAAAGTAGCTAACAGTCAAGGTCGGTCAATCACGTCCTAGTACGATTACCACTTAGTTTATTAGTGACTTCAAATAGAACACAAGGTTCCTACACGTATCTATCACATAACATGCATCACTTTAACGGTTTATGCCCATATAAGTTTCCCATCCATTCCCCACTCATAAACAAACATACGATGATGCACATAACACATATAACACGTTATATCATTCACAGATAACATACCCGACATTTAGACACGCAAGTCACAACTTATCTCCATTCAGCATTTATATTCAAAACCGGCTGTTTTCGGACATTTTAATAAAATAGTTAAATTATTCCAAAAATTCCCAAATTTTTACAAGATGTCTTAAACGTTCCATATTTTATTGTGTAAAAATATCGGGGTCCGGTTCATTGCCAATATTTTATAGAAAATCGTTTACCGAACTGTGATCAGATTTGTCACATTCTGATTACAGTTTACGGAATAATTCGTCTAAAATTCCTCGTAAGTCCGTTTGTCGAAATTCCAGTTGGGGGGTCACAAATACATCAGTGACCATCTTTGATAAAAATTTCAGGGGCTGGTTCGGTTTAGATTTCAAGTTGTGACTGAAAACGTATGACCCATTTTACTGCAGTTAAAATCAGCCTTAGCTGCTGTCACGAAAACAGACTTTTAAAATAGTAACCGACCTCAGAAAAATACAATTCCAGCGCCATTTTCTTCGTTTTTTGAAAATACACGATTTAGGCTTCAGAAATTCCGTTTTTCGATTTATTAATGTCCGTTTACAGCCTGTTGAAGGCGGCTGAAAAAGTACATCAGCATGTTATTTTAAAGTTTAAATGTCATTAATCGTGTTACAAGTGTCCGATTAACGGGTTTAACAAGAAAACAACTTTTAAATATCAAGTATGATTTAACCAACCTTCAAACCGACAAGATTCCGCTTCATAATTCAGACACAAGTAAACTTTTATGTAACTTTTATATTCTTTACTATTGTTTAACATCTTCTAATCTTTTTGATCTTTAGTGATTTAAACAACAACACATCATACTACAAATCATAAATTTGAACAAGATGAACCAAGGCAAAATGAGACTTACTACTAGCCTCTAGCTAGGGATGAAATCTAGTGAAGAAATGTGGCGAAAAGCTAGAAACAAGTTCCTTTGATGGTCCTTCAAGATGCAACCTCCATTGATGGACTTCAAGCTTTGTATGGAATGTGTAAATGAAGAAGATGAATGTGTATGGTGATGGTGGTGGATTCGGTTGGGGTGAACCGAATAGAGAGAGAGAGAGAGAGAGAGATAAGTGAGGTGGGATGAGTGAAATCTTGGTGAAATGATATGTGATCTAGGAGACCATACTTATATCATCATTCTACAATTTTATGCTTACAAGATCAAGTCACCCTCTAATAAAATATATAACAAATCAAGTTAGGAGATTTGAGGTATGGCAAGAATGTTGTGGGGGTCCCACTTGGGAACTAAAATCGTTGGGGGGGTATGCTTGCAAAAATTGTAACTAGAATGGTAAATAATAGTTAGATGTAAGAAAGGTGGTGATATAAGTTAGTTTGTTTATTTTTAGCGGGTGTTATGGCATACGGGGATCATGACAAGCCAAAAATAATAAGACGAGGTATTTGACAAAAATTTGATGTCCCGGGTAATGTCCGGTTGTTCGGTCGGACACTGTTCCGTTAAATTGTTTAATTGTTCCGTAAGGCGTCTTATTTATATATTTTTGTAACGTTTTTAATTTCTAACACTTAGGAAATTATAACGGACTATTTAATGACTTTTCTGTAGATTACTAGTGTGTTAACAGGCGCATGTAAATATAACACAGATTATTAGAAAGCAGTTAAGTAATTCCACACAGTCGTCAAGCGCTTTCATTATCAATAATAAATTGTACGGAATACGTGGAATTTGAGGGTTGTCACATTCTCCCCCTGTTAAGAGAATTTCGTCCCGAAATTTAGCACCTGGTTACTGAGGAAGCTAGTTAAGTTGCGTTGTTTTCCTGGTTTTCCTGGGGTGTCACATCATCCCCCCGTTGATTTGGAATTTCGTCCCGAAATTCTGCAGTAGCTTCAGCCTCAGTAGTGGTTGCGTTTTTCTTAAACAGTTGGGAATACTTGAGTTTCATTTGGTCTTCTCGTTCCCAGGTATACTCTGGGCCACGACGAGCATTCCAACGAACTCGAACCAGAGGTATCCTGGTATGCTTGAGGATCTTAACATCTCGATCCGTAATCTCTACAGGTTCCTCGACGAATCGCAGCTGGTCGTCGATAGTCAGTTCCTTCAGAGGAACTATGAGGGTCTCATCTGACAGACACTTCTTCAGATTCGACACATGGAAAACATTGTGAACTCCGCTGAGTTCTTCAGGTAGATTCAATCTGTAGGCGACTTTGCCAATTTTCTCAATGACTTCGAATGGTCCGACATAACGCGGATTGAGTTTGCCTCGTTTGCCAAAGCGGACTACACCTTTCCAAGGTGAGACTTTGAGTAGCACTCGATCCCCAACCTGGAGCTCGAGTGGTTTTCTTCCCTTATCAGCATAGCTTTTCTGACGGTCACGAGCTGCCGCCAGTCGCTGTCGTATCTGAGCAATTCTCTCGGTGGTATCTACCACAAGTTCTGGGCCAGTGATTTGGCTGTCACCAACTTCTGCCCAACAGAGAGGTGATCGGCATTTGCGGCCGTATAATGCCTCAAACGGAGCGGCTTGGATGCTGGTGTGGTAGCTGTTGTTGTACGAAAACTCCACTAGCGGGAGGTGCTTTTCCCAGCCATTACCAAAATCGATTACACATGCCCTAAGCATGTCTTCAAGGGTTTGGATGGTGCGTTCAGATTGCCCATCCGTCTGCGGGTGATAAGCGGTGCTCATATCTAAACGTGAGCCAAAGGACTTGTGCATTGCTTGCCACAGTTCAGAAGTAAAACGTGCGTCACGATCAGATATAATAGAGGTTGGCACTCCGTGCCTTGATACCACTTCCTTTAGGTAAATGTCTGCAAGAGTAGAAAACTTATCCGTTTCTTTGATAGCCAGAAAATGTGCAGACTTGGTCAGTCGATCTACGATCACCCAAATGGTATCGTTTCCGCGTTGAGATCTGGGCAGGCCGGTAACGAAGTCCATGGAAATTTGCTCCCATTTCCATTTCGGGATCTCCGGTTGTTGAAGTAGGCCTGATGGTTTCTGATATTCAGACTTGACTCTCGCACAAGTCAAGCACTTGCTGACGTAGGTTGCTATGTGGGCTTTCATGCCAGGCCACCATTATGTGGTCTTTAAGTCATGGTACATTTTATCCGAACCAGGATGTACTGAATAACGAGACTTATGTGCTTCATCCATCACAATCTCGCGTAGGTTTCCATACAGTGGGACCCAGATGCGTCCGTTAACATAGTAGGCACCGTCTTCCTTTTGTTCCAGGCGCTGCCTCGATCCTCGTAAGGATTCAGCTCTGATGTTCTCTGCTTTCAATGCTTCAACCTGAGCATCGCGAATCTGAGCAGGAAGACTAGATTGGATGGTAAGCTGTAACGCACGTACACGCTTAGGTATAGTATCCTTTCGACTGAAGGCGTCGGCCACAACATTGGCTTTGCCCGGATGATACTTGATTGCGCATTCGTAATCATTCAAGAGTTCGACCCATCGGCGTTGTCGCATGTTTAACTCCTTTTGCTTGAAGATATGCTCGAGACTCCGGTGATCGGTGTAAATGGTGCACTTGGTACCGTACAGGTAATGTCTCCATATCTTAAGCGCGAAAACAACTGTTCCCAACTCCAGATCGTGAGTAGTGTAGATCCTTTCGTGAACCTTAAGTTGGCGCGATGCGTAGGCAATGACCTTGTCACGTTGCATCAATACGCAACCCAGTCCTTGTATGGATGCGTCGCAATAAACCACAAAATCATCTGTGCCTTCAGGCAATGAGAGAATAGGCGCGCTACAAAGTCTATCTTCCGAGTGCTGAAATGCAGACTCCTGTGTATCACCCCAACGATAGGTGACACCCTTCTGAGTCAGTGAAGTGAGAGGTTGCGCAATCTTGGAGAAATCTTTGATAAACCTTCGGTAGTATCCTGCCAAACCCAAGAATTGGCGGATTTCTGTTGGTGTGCGGGGTGCAGGCCAGTTCTTAATTGAGTCAACCTTGGATGGATCAACATGAATTCCATCCTTGTTTACCACATGGCCTAGAAAGTGGACTTCGCGAAGCCAGAAGTCACATTTTGAAAACTTGGCATACAATTGCTCTTCTCGAAGAAGTTCAAGCATAAGTCGCAGATGCTGCTCGTGTTCCTCCTGACTCTCAGAATAGATCAGGATATCATCAATGAACACAATAACGAACTTATCCAGGTAAGGTTTGCATACTCGGTTCATGAGATCCATGAAGACCGCTGGTGCATTCGTCAATCCGAAAGGCATGACCAGAAACTCGTAATGGCCGTAACGAGTTCTGAATGTTTTTTTTTGTGGAGACGTCCTCATCTCGGACCCTCAGCGGATGGTATCCCGATCTCAAATAAATCTTGGAGTAATAGCTCGACCCTTGCAACTGGTCGAACAAGTCGTCAATACGTGGAAGAGGATAACGATTCTTCACAGTCACCTTGTTGAGTTCGCGGTAGTCAATACACATTCTGAAGGTACAATCTTTCTTCTTTACAAACAAGACTGGAGCTCCCCAGGGCGAAGAGCTAGGACGTATAAAACCCTTTTCCAAGAGTTCTTGTAGTTGTGTGGACAGTTCTTCGAGTTCTGATGGAGCTAGCCGATATGGTGCTCGAGCTACTGGCGCTGCTCCAGGAGCTAGTTCGATTTGAAATTCAACTTGGCGGTGAGGCGGAAGACCAGGTAATTCCTCGGGAAATACCTCAGGAAAATCGCGCACAATAGGAATGTCTTCAATTCTCTTTTCTTCCGTTGATGTGTCAGTGACGAGCGCTAGAATGGCAGTGTGGCCCTTTCGTAGACATTTCTGGGCCTTAAGGAATGAGATGATGCCTTCGACAGCACCACTCTTGTCACCACGAATCACGAGAGGGTCTTCACCAGAACGAGGAATGCGGACGATTTTCTCCTTGCAAACAATCTCCGCTTGATGATGAGATAGCCAATCCATCCCAATAACGACGTCGATACTACCAAGTGTGATAGGGATGAGATCGATAGAGAAAGTCTGACCAGCTAGGACGAGGTTACAATCCTTAACTATGTGTGTGGCCTCGAGACTTTTACCGTTTGCTAGCTCTACCGTGTGTTTGGCGTTCAAAAGTGTTGGGGTGCGCTTAAGCATTTGACTAACTTTTAAGGACACATAACTAGTATCGGCACCCGAATCGAATAAAACAGTAACAAAGAAATCATCTAGAAGAAACTTACCCATCACAACGTTGGGATCGTTCCTTGCGTCAGCCTGACCAATCACGAAGGTGCGACCTTTGCCGTTATTGTTACCCCCGTTTTTGCCTCCATTGTTGTTCTCATTTCCTTGGTTGTTGTTCTGATTCTGATTCAGCTGAGGACAGTGTCTCTTGAAGTGACCCTCAGCACCGCACTGGAAGCATCCCTTATTACCTTGCTGGTGTTGCTGTTGGTTTTGGGGAGTTTGTGGCCGCTGTTGTCGGTTCTGCTTCGCAGGACGTAAGCTTCGGCAATCTTTGGCTTCATGTCCCAACTTGCTGCATCTCTGACAACGACCCTTGTTGCACGACCTGCTGTGGTGCAAACTACATCGATTGCACTTTGGGTGATTTCCCCTGTATCTACCCTGACCTTGATTTCCAAAAGGCTGCCGACTGGGGTTCCTGTGTTCATCTGTCTTTCGGTGCTGGGACTGAGACTGAACTGGAGTAGAACCCTTGCCCGAATTTCCATCCCACTTGCGCTTGTTGTAACTGGGAGCATCAGTAGTAGCGTTAATACGCTTGGGCAGCTTGCCCTCTTCCACCGCCTGATCGGTGAGCTGGTGTGCCAAACGAATGACTTGCTGGATTGTGGGAAGGTTGGCCGCACTTACAGACCCTTAGATTTCCGGGACTAAGCCTCTGAGGTATAGCTTGATTCGCCTAGATATGGGTTGTGACATGTTAGGACATAAGGCAGCCAAGTCGTTGGACCTCTTTATGTATGCCTCGATCTCTGATCCTTCCATCTTCAAACCATAATACTCTATCTCAAGTTTCAGTATGTCGTCCAGGTGGCAGAACTCTTCCTTAATCCAATCCTTGAAGTCGCTCCAGAGGGTGGCATTCGCGTCTGCCAACCCGAGCATCTGAACCTGTGCGTTCCACCAAGAATACGCTTTCCCTTGCAACATGCCAGTAGCGTACTCCACTCGTTTGTTGGTAGGGCTTTCACTCTCTTCGAATGTAAATTCGATTCTTCGGATCCAGTGTAGAAGGCCGATTGTCCCTTCAGTGCCGTCGAAAGTGGGAGGTTTGCATTCCAGGAACGCCTTGAAGGTGCCCATGCGTGTTTGAAGGTGCCTGGGTTGACTCCCTGTTTGGGTTGCTAAGGCTTCAGCAATCCGTTCGTTAATCAAGGTCGTCAGCTGACCCTGGGTCATGTCGAGAAGTCCACTCATGATCTTCATATAGAAGGAACACACGTAAGAAGGTGTCGCAAGGTGCGTAAGTGTGGGACGACAGAAGAGAGTAAGCACACAAGGTTCAAATAGCAGTTATTACACTAGCTAATGCATACTATGATCAAATGTGCTACTAGCAGGTAGGTAATACAAACATAAACCATATTACCTATAATGTTGAGTCTTGCACGTGGAGCGAAGCGTCGTTGTGGATCGTTGAGCACTGTATAGGTTATAGTCTGGTTTTAACAAAAACTTTTTCCCCGTATTAAAACCAAGTTCACTATAACCAATGGCTCTGATACCAATCTGTCACACCCCCAAAATCCACCATGCGGAGTTCCACCGCTTGGAGGCGTGACGTGACCAGGATCGAGCCACCAATCATATTGAACAAGCATGTAAGTAGTTTGTAAAATCCAACACAATACAATTGGTGTCTAAACAAAACATAGTTTAAGTTACAAGCGGAAGCATAAAGTTTAAAACCAAATCATAAGTTTAAACGTTCAAATGTTTAGCATGGTACACAGTTGTCCATGTCCCACAACGACTCTTCCCACTCCGATGCAAGCTCCATAGATACCTAACGACCTGCAAGGCATGTAACAACGAGTCAACAACAAAGTTGAGTGAATTCACAGTTGGTTGTTTAGTTATAGTGTTCGTGAATCATTTGTTTATTTCGTAAACCAAGTATCTTAGTTATCTGTATCGCGGTTTCCCAAACATGTTTGCGATGATTAGTGGCCGGATCGCGGTTTCCAAAACATGTGTGCGATTATTAGTGGCCGTATCGCGGTTTCCCAAACATGTGTGCGAAGATTAGTGGGGGCTTCCCATGTGTCGACTAGTCGTGTTTATACGTGCCCTTCTTGATCCAAGGACCGTAGCGAGTGTGAGTGTACGTAGGTTTTACGTACGTGCCCTTCAATCCGAGGATGGTGAAAAGTAGTTTAATAGTAATGATAGTACGAGTAGTTATTCAATCCCATTCCCAACCCACCGGGAATCCCATGCCTTAGGAGTGTGAACTCACCTCCGTTGCTCGGTTTGACTCTCAAAAGTAGCTAACAGTCAAGGTCGGTCAATCACGTCCTAGTACGATTACCACTTAGTTTATTAGTGACTTCAAATAGAACACAAGGTTCCTACACGTATCTATCACATAACATGCATCACTTTAACGGTTTATGCCCATATAAGTTTCCCATCCATTCCCCACTCATAAACAAACATACGATGATGCACATAACACATATAACACGTTATATTATTCACAGATAACATACCCGACATTTAGACACGCAAGTCACAACTTATCTCCATTCAGCATTTATATTCAAAACCGGCTGTTTTCGGACATTTTAATAAAATAGTTAAATTATTCCAAAAATTCCCAAATTTTTACAGGATGTCTTAAATGTTCCATATTTTATTGTGTAAAAATATCGGGGTCCGGTTCATTACCAATATTTTATAGAAAATCGTTTACCGAACTGTGATCAGATTTGTCACATTCTGATCATAGTTTACGGAATAATTCGTCTAAAATTCCTCGTAAGTCCGTTTGTCGAAATTCCAGTTGGGGGGTCACAAATACATCAGTGACCATCTTTGATAAAAATTTCAGGGGCTGGTTCGGTTTAGATTTCAAGTTGTGACTGAAAACGTATGACCCATTTTACTGCAGTTAAAATCAGCCTTAGCTGCTGTCACGAAAACAGACTTTTAAAATAGTAACCGACCTCAGAAAAATACAATTCCAGCGCCATTTTCTTCGTTTTTCGAAAAGACACGATTTAGGCTTCAGAAATTCCGTTTTTCGATTTATTAAAGTCCGTTTACAGCCTGTTGAAGGCGGCTGAAAAAGTACATCAACATGTTATTTTAAAGTTTAAATGTCATTAATCGTGTTACAAGTGTCCGATTAACGGGTTTAACAAGAAAACAACTTTTAAATATCAAGTATGATTTAACCAACCTTCAAACCGACAAGATTCCGCTTCATAATTCAGACACAAGTAAACTTTTATGTAACTTTTATATTCTTTACTATTGTTTAACATCTTCTAATCTTTTTGATCTTTAGTGATTTAAACAACAACACATCATACTACAAATCATAAATTTGAACAAGATGAACCAAGGCAAAATGAGACTTACTACTAGCCTCTAGCTAGGGATGAAATCTAGTGAAGAAATGTGGCGAAAAGCTAGAAACAAGTTCCTTTGATGGTCCTTCAAGATGCAACCTCCATTGATGGACTTCAAGCTTTGTATGGAATGTGTAAATGAAGAAGATGAATGTGTATGGTGATGGTGGTGGATTCGGTTGGGGTGAACCGAATAGAGAGAGAGAGAGAGAGAGATAAGTGAGGTGGGATGAGTGAAATCTTGGTGAAATGATATGTGATCTAGGAGACCATACTTATATCATCATTCTACAATTTTATGCTTACAAGATCAAGTCACCCTCTAATAAAATATATAACAAATCAAGTTAGGAGATTTGAGGTATGGCAAGAATGTTGTGGGGGTCCCACTTGGGAACTAAAATCGTTGGGGGGGGGGGGGGGTATGCTTGCAAAAATTGTAACTAGAATGGTAAATAATAGTTAGATGTAAGAAAGGTGGTGATATAAGTTAGTTTGTTTATTTTTAGCGGGTGTTATGGCATACGGGGATCATGACAAGCCAAAAATAATAAGACGAGGTATTTGACAAAAAATTGATGTCCCGGGTAATGTCCGGTTGTTCGGTCGGACACTGTTCCGTTAAATTGTTTAATTGTTCCGTAAGGCGTCTTATTTATATATTTTTGTAACGTTTTTAATTTCTAACACTTAGGAAATTATAACGGACTATTTAATGACTTTTCTGTAGATTACTAGTGTGTTAACAGGCGCATGTAAATATAACACAGATTATTAGAAAGCAGTTAAGTAATTCCACACAGTCGTCAAGCGCTTTCATTATCAATAATAAATTGTACGGAATACGTGGAATTTGAGGGTTGTCACATGCCTGGTTATCCACAACCGGCATGTGTTGGCTCAGTCCTTCAATGGTGATGATTGTCCGGAAATCTTGAGCACAAGAAGCCCAGAGACAATCAAACACGACTTTCTGACGAGGGGATAGACCAAACTTCTTTCCCAAACGCTGGACAGTTCTACTAAATAAGGCACTCATCAAAGCATCCTAGGCTTTTAGGGGGGGGGGGTTGTCCTTATTCGAGAAACCACTAAGATAAAAAATCAGGAAGGGAGATGTGCATGCAATCCAACGCACATACATCATCCGAATCCAACCCGACAATACCATAGTTCCGAAGATTATGGTCCTACAAACTCCAAGATTGCGCCCTCGAGGCCATGAAAGCGTATGTCGATACATCCTCAGGCGAACATAAACCCAAACCCCCAAAATGGATCGGAAGGGATGCCAACCTCCATTAAAGACCCCTAAAAAACGTACCCTTGCAAACGCCAATATCCTCGATCGCTCTCCGAGGGTCGTTATCAAAAACCGAAATAGCCTCCCAACAAGAGTAGGCTAGCACCTTCTGAGGCCGAACAACAACTTAGCAACCTCCATGAAGAAGCACAACAAGAGGAGCTTGCATTGAGGGTCTCGCAGACATGAAAGATAGCTCATCAGATCCAATGCACGATATGCCCTTTTCAGAACCTAACTACTGATGAAACCCGCATCCCGACTAACAGTGCCCCCGAGGAGTTTTACACCTAACATCGGCCTTCCAATCCCCCTAGGAAACAAACCCTCACGTTCCTTAACTCCATTGCATGATGGACAAAAAACTTATTTTTCCTAACATTAAATTCAAGCCCCAAACCGGGGCCCTCAGACCTGATGATTTCTAAAGCTTTAGCCACCTCTTTAGCATCTCCTATAATTGTACCATCATCCAAGTACCAAGCATAGAAGAGTAACTTGCATCTATCTCATATGTGGTGAATGAGGGGATGCAAAACTAAGGCAAATAGAATAGGCCTCAAGAGGTCCCCCTGCTGAACCTCGGTGGTGGACAAAATATGATCATCTCTGGCATAAATCTAGCCGGTTGTCCATACAGAAAATCCACCCATAGGGAAATGGGCGGGTGATGTGTCCAAAATACAACATATAAATTACATCAAATAGGGCCTAAAATCAACCCTTTTCTAGTACTAATGTTGGAAAAAGCTTGCGTTTTTGTTCCTTTTTAATAAACAGGGTCAAATGAGCTTAAAAGAACCAAAGCAAAAAGACAGCAAAAACCAACATAAAAAGCTATAAGGAAGGATTGACCAACTTGCCGAGCCCCCGTCCACATCCAAACCCAAGAAATAACAAAGACAGAAGCTTCGGCACAGGGCCGTACTCACCTAGCACGGGCCGTGCCCGGTGGGAGTTTGCTGCAGCCGAAAGAGACAACAACAAAAGACAAAATTCAAGCTCAACACGGGGCCGTGCTAAGCCAACACGGGGAATGGTCAACTCTTAGATTTCCAGAATCTGAATAAGTACAGCAAGTACTTTGGCCATGGGCCGTGCCGTTGACACACGGGGCCGTGTTTGTACAAGTCTGACACTTTAGTTAATGTAGAAGAGAGAGACTGATGGGCACGGGGCCGTGCCAGGTAGGTATGTGCCGTGCTGGATGTCTTGTTTTCAGCTATAAATAAGGATGCTTAGTTCCACTTCAAATCATCCATTGGCAAACCACTTTTCTCTCACTTGCCACCACTCCACCACCACTACAACACCATCATCCACCACCATCATCCATTTTTCCATCTTTAGAGTGTGTGTGTAGTCTCGGGATCCAAGATTGATCGTAAGAATCTTTGGCAAACAAAGGCCATGCTTGGCTAAATTCTTACATCACTTGGTGAAGACTTTTCTTTTATGATTTCCAATCTTTGCCTCCTTTTTAATTAGGTATGTATTAATAACGTTAATAAATAGTTTTTTTTTTATATTGAAGGTGAATTTACTCAATCATTCTTCATATGTTTGTTGATTCAACATATTCATGTCTTTACGGTCTATATAAAGCCTGTTAATTGCCTGGAAGGGGGTTATAAGGGTGGTTTGGGTAAATCTATCTCTCGTTCAGTGTATAGATCCTGCGAGAACCTGATTCAAGCCCAATAACTCCTCACGAGCCGGAGCGGGCATTACCCACCACGGGAAAGGTGCAAAAAGCTTGAATCCCTTATTCTTAAACTTTTATTAAAATATTAAACCAACCCCGCGAGGACTGTATCCCTGCTGACTTAGACCAACGGGTTGAGGGTGATCACCGCCTTGGAAGGGGGGTCCACCACATTTTGCATTAATAACTTACTTAATTATCTTTCAATATCCAACCTCTTGGGATTGTATCCTTGCTAACTCAAACCACTTGGTTGAGGGTAACGTCACCTTGGAAGAGGGGGCCTACAACTATAACTAAGATAATCTCTTAAAATGCCCAAAGTGCGGAATCATTAAAAGGGTACATGAAAGATAAGTTAGATCCAAGTGAATCTTTCTTATCTATTATTTTTATTTTATTTTTATTTTCTGTTTTTATATTTTTATTAATTTAAAAATCTTTTCTCAAAAATTGGTTCGATTAGACGTTAGCGATAAGCCGGTACTAAAAGCTCTTGTGTCCTTGGACGACCTCGGTATCTTGCCATCACTATAATACGTCCGCGATAGGTATACTTGCCCTAAGCGTGTGTGTAGAGTAATGTGTTTTATAAATTTAAAACTTGAAATCGGCGAGTAAAAAGTGTTAAAAATAACTAAAAAAATATACTCACACCAACACACGTCAAGTTTTTGGCGCCGTTTCCGGGAACACAAGGATTTTAAGGAAGCTTATTATTAACGACCTAATCAAATTCTAACACTTTTTCAAAACTGCGCGCTCGTTTTTAAAATTTTTCTCTTTTTCAGTAGGTTAACACGAGGACGTGCTGCTGGACACGCCCCTGTGCTGTAACTTTTTCTAAAACTTTTTCAAACGCCCAGATACAGAACTGAACACGGGGCCGTGCTCATTCAGCACGGGGCCGTGTTTAACTTTCTGTTAAATTTTTTTTATTTCTGTTTTTGATCCCGAGGCTCGTTGTTCTTCTGGGTATCTTCCAAAATAATGGATTACTACTCAGAAGACTACACCTACTATATAGAGGATGATTATGAGGAACCTTATCGCACCATTTGAGGAAAATCCCTTCGGTACAATATTGTGACCTTTTTAAACGACCATCAACCTCGTACATTACTCCAAGTTCTTCGTACACCACTTATGAAGAACCGAGGTTTGAACTCCCAAAGTCAAGCTTTTGGGATGCCAATCCATTTGAAGATTACGACACTCCTCCAACAATCATCCCCGAAGACGCAAGACTCATAGAAGGTATGAAAAATCTAGAAATCTTACTTAAGAAATCTTGAGAAAAAGAAGAAGCTATTTCTACTAAAAAGGTAATAATCGAAGAGGTAAAAATAGAAGAACAAAATAAAAAACTCACGCATGAACCAACTCAACAAGAAGTTAATTCTAAAACTGACGATTCTAAAATTGATCAAAATTTTTTCTGAAATTCACGTTTTACAACCTTCTTTTGAAAATCATAGTTTGGTTTCTTCACATTCTAAGTTTTTAAAAGAGTTGAACACTTCTACTAAAATCGAAGAATTGGTAAGCGTCACGTTAACAAATAATCAAACTTTGCTAATACAAGATAAATATCATGAAATGAACATAAAACCGGTACCATGTTTTTTTCAAAACATCTTTGTTAGTAATGTGCTAATCGATAAGGATCTTTGCGTTAACATACTGCCTAACTATATTTTCGAAAAATTGGGTACAAGTGATTTTTCTCCTCTTAAAATTCCTATTTTTCTCTCAAATCGCAAAACGATTACTACCAATGGGATGGTTGGAAATGTCTTAATTCAAGCAAGGAAGGAGGTAGTCCCAACCGAATTTGTCATCTTAGATGATGCTCCCCTCGTGTTGGGAAAACCATTCTTAAAATCCAATCAAGCCTTGACCCAACGGAAGCAAACCAACCTACCACTTCGATTAGGGGCCGATAAAAGGTATGTCGATCTTGACCAATCAATGAAATATACAATTCACGACAACCCCTTAATCGAAGATGAAGCGGAACCACCCGATACAGAAGAAGAAGAAGAAGAGTTCATCGAAGAGGAAATTGCCCTCGAGCAATCCTTTTCGACCATCGACGTTAATAAAGAAGAAAATAAGCGGTCTCTTCGTTCACAAGGTACACTATTAATAATGTCGATACTCGATCGTATTGAAAACTTGCGTACAACCATGCATACTTACTTGCTTACATGCATACATACGTACCCACATACATACGTACTTTCAAGCATAACTACATACTTGTATACGTTAATACATACATACATACATACATACATACATACATACATACATACATACATACATACATACATACATACATACATACATACATACATACATACATACATACATACATACATACATACATACATACATACATATCCTCACCCATGTCTACATCTCCTAAAACATGAAATAAATCAGTCATACTTAGTGTATAAGCATTTAAAAACGGTCTAAATGGGTTCACGTTGCATATACAATTAAAATATGATTTTTTCAACATTCTGGAGCCCGTGACGTCGCGCGACGGCCTATGGCCTTCGCCGTCGCGTCGCGCCACCCCCCCTTTTTAACAGAATGTTCGCAGCTGTTGCTGCATATTCCCAGCATAACTCAGTTTTACGGAAACGAGCATAACTTTCTCGTTTTTGATCCGTTTTACCCGATTATTTTTCCTACGTGATCGTAATTTAATTCTCCATCACATGGAGTTAACATCCGACATCCGGATTAACAAAATTCTAGACTTTTAAGCTATCCACTTATCACCTTTTTACTAAGTTTCGACCCGTTCATGCATTTATCAAAATAATCTGTTTATTTGACCTCAATTTCTCATGAGCCTATAATTTCAACGTTGTTTATCATAAAAGATTAAATTCTTGGATGTCTTGCATCCTCTTAACCCATTTCCGCTAAAAAGCCTATTTTGACCCGTTATGGGTATTTACGCATTAAATGGTCTATGACATACAAAACCATACTCTTCGCTTTCACACAAGTCCAAAACATTACTCTAATCGATTAGCTTGTGTCCAATTGAAATTTAAGGTCGTTTGCAGGATATACCTATCAAGGGCGTTGTTGTCAACATTGCTCCATCCTTTACAACCAAGGACTTCATCGCATATTTAACCAATCCTACCACTTAACTACAATTCTAACACACATACCTTGCTCGGATCAAAGCTAAGATCCGTTTAACACTTCATCCACCATGTTAAATGATCTCAACGAAATCCTTCCGCTATTGATTCTGTAAATTCGTAATACTTGCCAAACAATTCATTAATCGATATTACCAAATGGTGATATCTTCACCATTTGGCTCATTTAGTCAAAATGCCCATTTCATCCTTATGAGATCTTTAATTAGTCATTATTCCCTCCATGTAACTTATCCCTTCATTAAATCGTAACTAAAATTACCATACTACCATTTTTACCCTTTTTAACCATGAAACTTAGTTTCTTACCATGACCACATGTTCCGACCCGTATCAAAACTTGTCGGAACATCATACTTCACATATACACTTACCATGTTCATAATCTATTCAACGAGTAGATATTCTAATACGAATAAAAAGGGGTAAGCTTTACTTACCTAACATTCGAATATGCTTCCCGTGTGCATTAGTCCCGATTGACCCGCTTCTTTCCCAAGCTTCCATGTCGCTTATCAAGCATCAACTATCATATATCATTCTCAAGATAGTTAGCTTATTTAATAATCATCACAACCTTTTCATCACACGGATCTTATACTAAGTTTATCATTTAACCTTATAACATGCTAATTCATCATTTCTTATCTAATTTCTTTAAACATACATACACATATATGATTTTCAAACATCATTAACATAAGCATATCATTACTTCTATCATATCATCAAAACCCACTTCATAACTACTTTGTTAATCACTTACAAGTGATCTAATCTCAAATTCCTCATAAGTTCATCATACATTTGGTGTGTATACTACCTCCTAAGCATAGTGTACAACTAATTCATGCATATTCTTCTAATCTCACACATAATTCATCAAATTCTTCATTCTACTCAACATGAATCAACCATATATAAACATCGACCTACTAGTATCACATTTCTTTCAATCCCTCTAACAAGAATCCATCATATATATCAAAATACATCAATAATAAGCAAGAATTTGGACATGGATGATTTACCCATGTCATCATCTTCATCATAACAAATGGGTTTCACCCTTAAACATCAAATTAACCTAAACCATGCATAATCCATGTTCTATATGATGATTCTAACACACACCCGTTCTCAATTCCATACAAATTCGCAACTTACATCATAACCCACTTCGTGAAAGATCACCAATCTAACTTTTAAGACATACCTTATGATCCCCTCGTGTAGGTGATCATTAATCTGTGTTTATTCATGAATTTAGACCTCGATTCACCCTTCAATTTGATGATTCTTCATGCTTAGGGTTTCTTGAGCTCATGGAGCTCCTGCTCGTTCCAGAACACACACGATTTGTGTGTTTGTGTGTGTTTTCATATATTAAATTCAACTTTTACTTTGCCCCACTTTAGTCCCTCAAGTTTCCCACTAAATAATATTGGCACAACTATCATCCTTTAATTGTTTTTTACCACATTCCTAACTAGGTTAAATAGCCTAGTTGTTTATTTCATGATATACCATATCAGAACATTTACCGAATATAAACATTCGGGTTTTGGGGTGTTACAAATCTACCTCCCTTAAATAAGGTTTCGTCCCCGAAACCTTTCTCACTTCCATTTACACATACACATATCTATGTTTGACTTTATGATCACATCATAATTATAAGTAATCATCCTATCTCATTTCGTAATTATTTATACGATTGACTTCTTCCTAACAAGTCTATACTTTCCATGCCATATTTCCACGTAACCTTCTCATTTCCTTGACCGTTTAGTAACAGTTCAATGTACATATTCATTCAAACTTATAATAATACTTACTTTCATATGATTCGTTTATAACAATTCTAATACCTTCATCTCATCCTTTAAGATCATATTCTATTCATATATTACATAACATTTGATTTTGTTTCGTTATCACAATGAAGTTACTACTTCATAGTCATGCATCCGTGCTTGACTCCAAAGTTAACATCATTATTCATTTTCTATAGTTATTTGTACCATACATACTCTTACGTTACCTTCAATTCACCTTATTCATTCTACATTACTATTCCTCTCATTTCATACATTATTTAATTTGCATAAGCCCACGTGTCACGCAAATTCATTATACGAGAGTTTAACCAATTCTCGAAATTCTCACTTAAAACCTTTGAGATTCATTCCTTAATGACATAGTTTTCTTCTTATGTCAACTATTAGGAATCAAACATTCCGTACTATACCGTACTCATTCCACCATGCATTTTGTAGGGCGTTTTCAATTTACTAATTCATACTTATCTGACATAAATTAAAGCATTTTACTTACCCCGATTTCCTTCCATACTTCAGCGATCCGTAAATCAGATATGTCCACATTCTTCACGAGTGCTAGCCATACTAGGCTAGATTTCATTCATCCATGTAATGCGCTTCCAATCGTACACATCCTTCCACCAATTCGATTGGTTTCATCACATCAAGGGTTCTAACATTATCATCAACAATTTTAACAGTTAGCACATTTCATTTCTCACACGAAATTCTTTCATTCTAGTTACTTATTTCGTCAACCTTCATTTGACTTTTCAAGGCTTAACTGACACTTCTTAATTATCGTATAAGTATTGAGGCACACGTTCGTACTTCTTTCCATTCTTGCTTACTTGCAAAAACATTCATTACATCATTTCGGTATTGTTAGCAAAACTTATCCTTTTCGCTCATACTTAATTTATTGTCCGGGTCGTAGCCCGTCATTTATTATGACTCCTAAGAGTCGATTTCTAACACATTTAACACATAGCTTGTTCGAAACTTCTTCCTTTCGTTTTAAAATTTAGGTTTGCGTGCCAATTACAATCATTCTTTCATTCAGTTACTTTATATTTACTCATATGACTCGTTTGACGCGACCAAGGTTAAACTATCAGCATATTCTGATATGGGCTAATTTTATCCTTTTTATATTTTTAAATCCGTCCAGCGGTTCCAAACGTACCATTCATACCTTTTCTTCCTTCTATGATTTGAATCCATCTAACGGATTTCAAACATATCATTCACATCTTTCATTCCTTACATGTGTTGAATCCGTCTCGCGGATTCAGACATATCATTTCTACATTTCATTTCCTTGAATCCGTTTTACGGATTCAAACATTCCATTCATGCCTTTCATTCCTTGAATCCGTCTCGCGGATTCAAACAGGTAATTCATACTTCATTACTTTCATGCTTCGAATCCGTTTCACGGATTCTAACATATCATTCAAACTTTCATTCTTTTCATGCTTCGAATCCGTCTCGCGGATTCTAACATATCATTCATACTTTCATTCTTTTCATGCTTCGAATCCGTCTTGCGGATTCTAACATATCACTCGCACTTTCATTCCTGAAAGTCTTACGTTTCTCTTCACCCTCACGTCCGCCTACTACCTAATTCTAACGGACATACCTGTAGCAATTATCACGGTCTCACGAGCGTCATATGTTTCTTGTGTACTGGCCAGGTACACAATCCACATACTAGTTTCGTGTCTTCGTGTAATCGCCACCTTATGTCCGAAGAATTAAGTTTCGGCACGTGTATCATTTTCAAAACTTCATAGCCATATCACTATTATATTTCCTTTAAAATTTTCTTTCACTCACTTAATTATACCACTTCATACGCCCACACGTTAAATTTACGCACCTGGGGTCCATTTGTCTTATCACTTGCCTTGATGCCGGTTCTAGACCGCATTCATGGATCATCCTTTCCAAGCGGTTATGCTTACCTTACACATAATATAACCGTTAGTTTCTTCATATGAATGCATACATACACATTTTCATTCCATTTCTACCTTTAGATCTTGATCGAGTCCTGGATTGTACGGGTTCCTTATCACAAGAGCACACAGGTTTGAGTCCTGGAAGGTACAGATGATTTCGTGGTATACTGTGATGCCTCACGTCAAGGATTGGGTTGCGTTTTGATGCAACGCCAGAAAGTTATAGCTTACGCGTCACGACAGTTGAAGGTACATGAAAAGAACTATACCACACACGATTTGGAACTAGGCGCAGTGATATTTGCATTAAAGATCTGGAGACACTACCTATATGGTACGAAGTGTACAATCTTCACAGACCACAAGAGTTTACAACACATATTCAACCAGAAAGAGCTGAACATGAGACAAAGACGTTGGGTCGAATTGTTGAACGATTACGACTGTGAGATAAAGTACCATCCAGGGAAGGCGAATGTGGTCGCCGATGCCCTAAGTCGTAAAGAAAGGATCAAGCCCATAAGGGTTAGGGCTTTGGAGATGATTATCCAGACATATCTTTCCCTGCGCATTCGTGCCGCGCAGAAAGAAGCTCTTAAGGAAAGGAACCTCGAAGAAGAATATCTCCGTGGGATGGAGAAGCAATTAGCTCCAAACGAGGAAGGAACGTTATGTTTTATGAAAAGGATTTGGGTTCCTCTGTTTGGTGGTTTGAGAAAAGTTATTTTTAATGAGGCACACAAATCACGGTACTCTATTCATCCTGGTGCGGATAAGATGTACCGGGACATTAAAGATTATTATTGGTGGCCCAGGATGAAGGGCGACTTTGCTGTTTACGTAAGCAAGTGTTTAACGTGCGCCAAGGTTAAAGCTGAATACCAGAAGCCTTCGGGACTTCTGCAACAACCTGAAATTCCCAGGTGGAAATGGGAACAGATTTCAATGGATTTTATAACGAAACTGCCCAAGACGCCCAGGGGTCATGATGCTATTTGGGTGATAGTTGACCGCCTAACAAAGTCCGCGCACTTCTTTCCAATCAAAGAGAAGGACAATACGAGTAAACTTGCGGAAATATACATGAGAGAAATTGTTGCACGACATGGAGTGCCTCTCTCAATCATCTCTGATAGAGATGGGAGATTTGTATCAAGGATTTGGCAATCCTTCCAAGAAGCTTTTGGCTCACAATTGAATTTGAGCACTGCATTCCATCCGCAAACTGATGGCCAAAGTGAAAGAACCATTCAGACATTGGAGGATATGCTGAGAGCATGTGTAATGGATCTTGGTGGTAGCTGGGATAAGCATTTACCCCTGGCCGAATTTTCATACAACAACAGCTACCACACTAGTATTGGAGCCGCGCCATTTGAAGCTCTTTACGGACGCAAGTGTCGATCACCACTATGCTGGGCTGACGCAGGTGATAGACAGCTTGTTGGTCCCGAAATCGTCCAAGAGACGACCGATAAGATTGAGCAGATTCGAAAACGTATCGAAGCGGCTCGCGAAAGACAGAAAGCCTATGCAGATCCAAACCGGAAACATTTGGAATTCCAAGTTGGAGATATGGTTTTATTGAAAGTTTCACCCTGGAAGGGGGTGGCACGCTTCGGGAAGCGTGGAAAGTTGATTCCGCGTTACATTGGCCCTTTCAGAATTCTGCAAAGAACTGGGCTTGTAGCCTACAAGTTGGACCTACCTGCTGAACTCCATGGTGTTCACGATACGTTCCATGTATCCAATTTGAGAAAAAGTCCAACACAAGATACAGTGATCATTCCTGCTGACGAAGTTCATATCGATAACACGCTCCACTTTACTGAAGAACCTGTTGAGGTCACGGATTGGAAAGTTAATAAAACTGGCAGGAGCAGTGTCAAACTCGTCAAAGTTCGTTGGAATGCTAGGCATGGACCTGAATTCACGTGGGAACGTGAGGATCGAATGAAGGAGAAGTACCCCCATTTATTTCCTAAGAACCCTGCATCTAGTAGCAGAACTTAAATTTCGGGACGAAATTTCTTTAACGGGGGGAGAATGTGACAACCCTCACTAAACCAGGTATCCGTACGAATTAATTTATATTTAATTGCTGCTTAGTTACTGTGCTTGCTTACATCTGTGTTTAAACTGCTTACTGATTTCTGTTACATACATACTCATGCATCACATTTATACTGTCACTCTATCATTTACACATAAACATCAGTGACAACCTTGATGCACAAAAGCACAGTGAGCACACTATACGGATAACCCAGGAAACATGCTGACATAACCAGCATCAGGCAGACACTGCCTCTAAGGCCAGTATGAGCCGGGAATAGAATGCTACACTGGTAGTGAGTGTAGGGAGGTGAGGATTGTAGAACTACGTCACTAGGTGAAGTTTATAGTGACCGGATGTGCCTAAAACGTACTTCAAGTACCAAATTCTGCACTTTAATACAAAACTCAGCGTTTTAAATTACTAATAAAGTGCAAAAACATTTCAGAACGGTCCCGTATATTTTCCTAAGTACCGGGAATAATTTATGTTATAAAAATATACATAAAGGACTTTTTCGACATAATTAAACATTTTAACGGAACGGTATTTAATCGTATAACCGGACATTACCCGGGACACTAAATTTTTGGCAGACACTTTGTATTATTATTTTTGGCTAGTCATGATCCCCGTATGTCATAACACCCGCTAAAAATAAACACACTATCTCTTAAATCACCACATTACTTCATCTAACTTTTACTTGCATTTTTGTCACAATTTTTGCAACAAGACCCCCCCCCCCCCCCCCCAACGATTTAGTTCCCATGTGGGACCCCACATATCCATCCAACCTTACTTCAAATATTTGGAAAGATTATAACTCAATTGTTTAATGGATCTCTTACTTGTTGAAGTAACTAAATCATATATAAGTATGGCATGTCTTACACTTATCTTTTCACTAGATTTCACACTCCATCTCCACTCTCTCTCCCTCTTGATCGGCTGCCCAAAACCGAACACCCCATCACCACCTTAAACATCATCATCTTCTTCATTACATTGTCCATTCAAAGCTTAGTTTTCATCCATGGAAGGTGCAACTTGAAGGAACTTCATAGGAGCTTGTTCTAGTCCTTCTCACCATCATTTTCTCTTCATTTTCACACAAGATTCTTCCCTAGCTAGAGGCTAGTAGTAAGTTCCTTGCACTTGATTTCATCTTGTTCGAAAATTATGGCCTATAACATGTTGTATTGTTGTTTAAACTACAAGATTACAAGAACACTAGAAAAATATGAAGCGTGAGTTATGAATATAAAATCTACATGAAAGTTTACTTATAACCGAATCATGAAGCGGAATCTTGTGGGTTTGAGGGTTGGTTAAATCATACTTGATGTTTAAAGGTTGTTTTCTTGTTAAACCCGTTAATCGGACACTTGTAACACGATTTGATAACATGTAAAACTTCAAAACAGCATGCTGATGTACTTTTCCAGCCGCCTTCAACAGGCTGTAAACGGACTTTAAAAACTCGAAAAACGGAATTTCAAAATCCTAAATCGTGTCATTTCGAAAAACGAAGAAAATGGAGCTGGAATTGTATTTTTCTGATGTCGGTTACTATTTTAAAAATCTGTTTTCGTGACAGCAGCTAAGGCTGTTTGTTACTGCAGTAAAATGGGCTGTGCGTTTTCAGTCGTAACATGAAACCTGAATTGAACCAGCCCCTAAAATTCATACCATAGAAGGTCACGGATGTATTTGTGACCCTCGAACTGGATTTTCGATAAACGGACTTACGAGGAATTTTTGGTGAATTTTTCCGTAAACTGTGATCATAATGTAACAAATCTGATCACAGTTCGGTAAACGATTTTCTATAAATTTTTGATAATGAACCAGACCCCGAAATATTTACACAATAATTTCTGGGTCGATTAGGACGTTCCGCAAAAATTTGGGAATTTTTGGAAAGAGTTAAGTATTTTATTTAGTCGTCCGAAAACAGTCCAGTTTCCACATATTGAAACTGAAACGACAAGGGTAGCGTTTCGCGTGTTAAAACGTAAGGGTTGATTGTTGATGATCATGGGTGGATTTCAAAAAGAAAAAGATGTGCGTATTAGCACGGACACTCCCGTTTTAGGGGAAGTTCTGGCGAATTTTTCTAAAAATACCGAGACTTAGAAAAATTATTTTTTTCTAACAAGTATGCTTAACTTTATTTCTTGGAATTTAACCTCGCCTTAAATTTTGACATAAAACTTTAAAGTGTTGATTATGAAACTTGTAAATGTATTTTGCCAGTACTTTAAGTCGCCAAATACATAATACATGTACGAATACCCCATCCTTGGGAAGGAATCTATTTATACGATAACCAAGAAATATAAACACGAAATAGTTGTCTAACTATTTCCCCTAGAACGTTAAAACTCTAAGCTAAGGCACGGCCGTTCGTCTAATAGATATTAGCACGATTGTAGGTTGTCTTGTTGCGGACCGAGTTTGATTTGCTGTTATCGAGGACGCATTACTGTGAGTTCATGTCCCCCTTTTCTCTTAACTGTTTTCAGTTTTCTAAACTGCGGGGGTGAAATACATGTTACTATGATTACGAGTACTTTTACATGGTATGGTTAGCGTAAGGAGGGTTACTACTTAGATCATGTGAGTGGGTAGGTGGTACTTGAGGCCATTAATCCTCATTGTAGGACCGAGGGGCACAATGCGGTAGATCTATCTGGGTGTAGCGAGCCCAGCCCCAGGCCAAACAGTTAACGGACCTTGGGGTGACTATGTACCCGACGCACAAATCCGCTAGGTTTGAGTCTTCCTACTTGCACTTCACACATATCAATGGCCTTGCAAACCATTGGTGATCTCTATTTCCTTATTTGCTACATACCAGAGTTTTTATACTTACAAGGATTTTACATACTCACTTACGCATGAACTCGCTCAACATTATGTTGATTTTTCCAACTTACATGTATTTCAGGGAACTAAGGATCTGGCCCGGTATGCTACGTTTTCCCGCTGTGTTAGAGTTACGGGATCATCCACGTTTAGGGATTGCGACTTTTACCTGGACGAGTCGCAAGTCTTAAACAGTGTTTATGTTATATTTGGGGTTGTGTTTTAAGAACAAAGTTTTTATGTTGTTGAGTTGTAATTTCCGTTGCATGTGTCAACGTATTAAGACAATGTTGTGGTATTTTACTTTTCAAACTTGAATCAATGGATGATCTGCATGTTTTATTTTCATATAGCTTTGTTGTGATTAAGCTATGGTATTAAGAAGTCACACCACATAAAACCCACGCTTCCGCAAAGCCAGGGTGTGACAGCTTGGTATCAGAGCTCTGATCATAGCGAACTAGGATTCCTTCTCGAGTCTAGACTATGATCACTAGGGCTCTCACGAAAACATTTTTACACTGCATACCACTTAAGTCCAGATCCAAAATGTTTTTACAAACAAATGTTGAGCACATTTTATTTGTTAATTATAGGCTCAGTCTGGGAGGCTGAGGTAGTTGTCTAGTGGGACTAGGGAGTCAGTCTGGGAGGCTGGGAGGCTAGTGGGACTAGGGAGAGCAGTCTGGGAGGCTGGGAGGCTAGTGGGACTAGGGAGAGCAGTCTGGGAGGCTGGGAGGCTAGTGGGACTAGGGAGTCAGTCTGGGAGGCTGGGAGGCTAGTGGGACTAGGAGAGCTATTTAATTGCTTATTGGTGATTAATGTGTTTACTTGATTATATGATTGATATATGTGCATATCTGTGGTTGTATTACAGACACTATGTCTTCATCGAGCGGGGTTTCAGACCCAGTGGCAGTGGACTCTGACGACCCGATGTACACTGATTCAGAGGTTCATACATCAGATACAGACAGCACTGACGAGGATGCATTCCAGCCTTTTGCTATACCCGATTTTGGGGGATGATATACCTCATGCTGATGGTGTTCCTGCCGGGGATCTACCTCTTGTGGAGATCCCTGCTCCTGTTCCACACGCTGCATTTGCTGCAGATGATTTGCCGCATGATTTTGAGATCGATGACGACCTCGATCTGTTCGCGGGTCCCCCTGAGGACCACCATGAGGGTGGGGCCCCGATAGCAGACGATGTCGCTTTTCCATTAGTTGAGATTCCTGTTGAGGAGGCCCATTCTGATTCATCGATTCATGACTCTCTTGAGTCGGTAGCTTCCTTTGTTCCACCACCTGTTCATGCTGATATACCCGGGGAGCCTGATGTTGTTGCTCCTATTCCTGACCCGGTGCCTCTAGAGCCCGACCATGCACTCTTCGCGGCTCATGTCGACCCTCAGTGTGCTGACACCCGGAATGGGTGGATAGAGGCCGATGATGATA
Organism: Helianthus tuberosus; assembly: GCA_030545235.1. NCBI lineage: Eukaryota > Viridiplantae > Streptophyta > Magnoliopsida > Asterales > Asteraceae > Helianthus > Helianthus tuberosus. The sequence goes on from CM060393.1 coordinate 107,378,941, forward strand.
TTCCACCTTTTGTAGTACCAGATGCACCAGTTTTAGCTCCTTTTGATGCACCCTTATTCCCCACACACACTACTGATGCGCATCGCGCGGATCTGCCTGTCACATTTCTCCAGGAGATCCCTCCGCCGCGTCCTGGAGAGGGCCCATCCCATCAGCCTTTTGGCCATGCACCTTTTCTGACCGGAGGGGATCAGTTTGCACCACAGATCCCTCACCATACTGCTGTTCCCCTTGTTCCACCGTTCGCTGTACCACCTTTTACTCCATCCAGCGAGCCTTTTCTATGGACATCATCATCCGTCGTGCCGCCGACAGATCCATATCATGCCTATTATGTCGGGCCTTCTTATGAGGATGTCCTCGTTTCATTTATGCTACAGCATGACGCGCTGACGCGTCGTGTCCAGGTCCTGGAGCAGCAGTTAGAGCATCTGTCACGTTCTCACCACGCCATGGAGGCGGACTGGCTCCTCATGCGCAGTTTGTTCTACTTTCATTTCCCCCCTCCTCCTCCACCACCAGCAGCATGAGGGCACTTTTGGTTTGATGCAGGTACCACCACTTTTGATGAGAAGACGACGATTAAGTCGGCTACATAGCTTTTTGAAGACCACCTGACGATTATGACTTTTGATGTTTGGTATTTGTATATGTTTAGACGTTTCGGGCAAGGGCGTTGTGACCCTTGGTCCCTTTTTGGATGTATGTTACATTTGTGGAACTTGTAAACATTGTAATCGTGGTCTTGGTTATATAAAAGCTTAATCGCAGTGTTCTCATTACATGCATGGCTGATTTATTGATATATTTATAACATGGGATGTTGTGTGATTGATTGTTTATAACATGAGATGTTATGTGTTTGGTTTATTTTAACATGAGATGTTATGTGTTGGTTTATTTTAACATGAGATGTTATGTATTATTACTATCGTTTTATACGCACACTTTACCTACCATGAACTGACTCGCGTAAACCATCTTTTAGAAGATGCCACCGAGACGTGATCCACGCATGCCTGCCAACGAGGCAGAACTTCAACAGATCATCGCTGCCGCCATCACGCAATACGCCGCCTCTCAAGGAGGACCTAGCGGAGGCAGCTCATACAATAACGGCAACAACAATCCGCCTCATGGTAATACTAAGTTATTAAGGCATACCATGATACATTGGAATATCTATAGCAAGTTTGCTAATGCCATTCATATGTTGTAACGTATGTGCAGGGTGCACCTACAAGCAGTTCTTAGACTGCAAACCTGTAAACTTTGATGGCACCGGAGGTGCTGTTGCTTTTGTTCGTTGGGCAGAAAAGACAGAATCAGTTCTCCGCATGAGCAAATGCGCTCCAGATCAGCAGGTTACTTACATCTCTGGGCTATTCTTGAACGGAGCCCTGTCATGGTGGAATTTACAAGTCCAAACACTTGGTGAAGCTGCAGCCTACGCATTGACGTGGAACGAGCTGAAAGAGCTCATGCGCAAAAAGTATTGCTCTCGCGCTGAAATTCAAAAGTTGGAAACTGAGTTCTGGCATTTGAAGATGGACGGTCCAAAAATTGCGGAATATGTTCAGAGGTTTCACGACCTATCACAAGTGGTACCTTACATGGTCACGCCAGAATTCAAGCGGATTGAGCGTTTCATTTGGGGTTTAGCTCCTCAAATCATTAGTATGGTGACCTCTTCAAAACCTGCAACAATCACTGAGGCGATCGATCTAAGCGTAGCTCTCACTGAGGAGGCGATCCGCCTAAACAAGTTTTCTGAGGTTGAGCAAAAGAAGAAGGAGACTCATGTAGAGTCGTCCGGGGATAACAAAAGAAAGTTCTCGAACTTCAAACAAGGCACAAGCAGTGATGGCAGAAAAGGAGAGTCAAGCACGCCGACCCGAGCTACGACTGGTACTGGTAGGAAAGGAAGGGGATATATGGGCACTCTGCCCCAGTGTAACACATGCCAGCGCCATCATACCGGCCAGTGCGGAGTAAGAATATGCGAAACTTGTGGGAGAAATGGACATTTGAAGGATACTTGCTGGGTTAATACTGGCCGGGGTGGCCAGGGAGGTTTTGGTAATAGAAACAATAATCGTGGTGGGAATGGAAATCGTGCACAAGGAAATAACGGAGGAAATGGAAATCGTGCACAAGGAAATAACGGAGGAAATGGAAATCGTGCACAAGGAAATAACGGAGGAAATGGAAATCGAGGCAACAACGCGAATCAAGCTGGTACTGTAAACCGAAACCAAAACAACAATCAAGCTGGGAATGGAGGTGGAAACGGGCAAAGACCAGGTTGCTTTAACTGTGGTGATATGGGGCATTTTAAGCGAAACTGCCCAGAATTGAACCAAGCGCATGGAAGGGTTTTCAATATCGAAGCGAGGGAGGCGCGCCAGGATCCCAATGTTGTTACTGGTACGTTCCCTGTAAACCAACGCTTTGCATCCGTTTTATTTGATACTGGTGCCGATTATAGCTTCGTATCATTAGAGTTTAAGAATATGCTTGGTTTAGCCGCTAGTAAATTAGATATTCCTTACTCAATTGAATTGGCGAATGGAAAGTTAGTAGAAACCAACGAAGTGGTCAGAGGTTGTGTAATCGGGTTGGGAGAGCGTGAGTTTACTTTGGATCTACTACGAGTCCAGCTGGGGAGCTTCGACGTGGTAGTAGGAATGGATTGGTTATCAAGCAACAGGGCTGAGATTGTTTGTCACGAAAAGGTAGTTCGTATCCCAACCGAAGATGGAGAAACAATTGTGGTTCATGGGGAGAAGCGGGATACGCCTTTAAGAATTATCAGTTGCCTGAAAGCTCGTAAGTGTTTACAAAAGGGATGTGCTGCCTTCCTGGCACACATCGTGGATAAGAAAGCTGCTGAGCCGAAAATCGAAGACTTCCCTGTCGTGAGGGAATATCCTGAAGTCTTTCCAGAAGACTTGCCAGGATTACCACCCCAAAGGAAAGTGGAATTTCATATTGACTTAGTTCCAAGCGCCGCGCCTGTAGCTAGAGCACCTTATAGACTTGCACCGTCAGAGATGCAGGAGTTGTCGACACAACTCCAGGAGTTACTTGACAAAGGATTCATCCGACCAAGCTTCTCACCTTGGGGAGCTCCAGTTTTATTTGTCAAAAAGAAAGACGGTAGTTTTCGTATGTGTATTGACTACCAGGAGTTGAATAAGCTGACGATCAAGAATAGATATCATCTGCCAAGAATCGATGATTTATTCGATCAACTCCAGGGTTCAAGCTTTTACTCTAAGATCGATCTTCGATCTGGATACCATCAGCTAAGAATACAAGAAGAAAGCATCCCGAAGACAGCCTTCAGAACTCGTTATGGACACTACGAGTTCCTAGTCATGCCGTTTGGGTTAACAAACGCGCCTGCTGTTTTTATGGACCTGATGAACCGAGTCTGCAAGCCGTATCTCGATAAGTTCGTGATTGTATTCATCGACGATATTTTGATTTATTCAAAGACAAAGGCTGAACACGAACAGCACTTAAGAGCTATTCTGGAGTTGTTGAAAAAGGAACAGTTGTATGCCAAATTCTCTAAGTGCGAGTTTTGGCTACGTGAAGTCCAATTCCTTGGACACGTGGTGAATGGAAATGGAATCCATGTCGATCCCACAAAGATCGAAGCAATCAAAAATTGGGAAACTCCAAAGACGCCAACCGAGATTCGACAATTCTTAGGCTTGGCTGGTTACTATCGAAGGTTCATTGAGGATTTTTCAAAAATCGCTCAATCACTGACACTCCTCACACAGAAGGATAAGAAGTTTGATTGGGGAATCAAACAGGAAGAAGCATTTCATTTGTTAAAGGATAAGCTCTGCAATGCGCCGATCTTAGCACTACCGGAAGGTACTGATGATTTCGTGGTATACTGTGACGCCTCACGTCAAGGATTGGGTTGCGTTTTGATGCAACGCCAGAAAGTTATAGCTTACGCGTCACGACAGTTGAAGGTACATGAAAAGAACTATACCACACACGATTTGGAACTAGGCGCAGTGATATTTGCATTAAAGATCTGGAGACACTACCTATATGGTACGAAGTGTACAATCTTCACAGACCACAAGAGTTTACAACACATATTCAACCAGAAAGAGCTGAACATGAGACAAAGACGTTGGGTCGAATTGTTGAACGATTACGACTGCGAGATAAAGTACCATCCAGGGAAGGCGAATGTGGTCGCCGATGCCCTAAGTCGTAAAGAAAGGATCAAGCCCATAAGGGTTAGGGCTTTGGAGATGATTATCCAGACAGATCTTTCCATGCGCATTCGTGCCGCGCAGAAAGAAGCTCTTAAGGAAAGGAACCTCGAAGAAGAATATCTCCGTGGGATGGAGAAGCAATTAGCTCCAAACGAGGAAGGAACGTTATGTTTTATGAAAAGGATTTGGGTTCCTCTGTTTGGTGGTTTGAGAAAAGTTATTTTTAATGAGGCACACAAATCACGGTACTCTATTCATCCTGGTGCGGATAAGATGTACCGGGACATTAAAGATTATTATTGGTGGCCCAGGATGAAGGGCGACGTTGCTGTTTACGTAAGCAAGTGTTTAACGTGCGCCAAGGTTAAAGCTGAATACCAGAAGCCTTCGGGACTTCTGCAACAACCTGAAATTCCCAGGTGGAAATGGGAACAGATTTCAATGGATTTTATAACGAAACTGCCCAAGACGCCCAGGGGTCATGATGCTATTTGGGTGATAGTTGGCCGCCTAACAAAGTCCGCGCACTTCTTTCCAATCAAAGAGAAGGACAATACGAGTAAACTTGCGGAAATATACATGAGAGAAATTGTTGCACGACATGGAGTGCCTCTCTCAATCATCTCTGATAGAGATGGGAGATTTGTATCAAGGATTTGGCAATCCTTCCAAGAAGCTTTTGGCTCACAATTGAATTTGAGCACTGCATTCCATCCGCAAACTGATGGCCAAAGTGAAAGAACCATTCAGACATTGGAGGATATGCTGAGAGCATGTGTAATGGATCTTGGTGGTAGCTGGGATAAGCATTTACCCCTGGCCGAATTTTCATACAACAACAGCTACCACACTAGTATTGGAGCCGCGCCATTTGAAGCTCTTTACAGACGCAAGTGTCGATCACCACTATGCTGGGCTGACGCAGGTGATAGACAGCTTGTTGGTCCCGAAATCGTCCAAGAGACGACCGATAAGATTGCGCAGATTCGAAAACGTATCGAAGCGGCTCGCGAAAGGCAGAAAGCCTATGCAGATCCAAACCGGAAACATTTGGAATTCCAAGTTGGAGATATGGTTTTATTGAAAGTTTCACCCTGGAAGGGGGTGGCACGCTTCGGGAAGCGTGGAAAGTTGATTCCGCGTTACATTGGCCCTTTCAGAATTCTGCAAAGAACTGGGCTTGTAGCCTACAAGTTGGACCTACCTGCTGAACTCCATGGTGTTCACGATACGTTCCATGTATCCAATTTGAGAAAAAGTCCAACACAAGATACAGTGATCATTCCTGCTGACGAAGTTCATATCGATAACACGCTCCACTTTACTGAAGAACCTGTTGAGGTCACGGATTGGAAAGTTAATAAAACTCGCAGGAGCAGTGTCAAACTCGTCAAAGTTCGTTGGAATGCTAGGCATGGACCTGAATTCACGTGGGAACGTGAGGATCGAATGAAGGAGAAGTACCCCCATTTATTTCCTAAGAACCCTGCATCTAGTAGCAGAATTTAAATTTCGGGACGAAATTTCTTTAACGGGGGGAGAATGTGACAACCCTCACTAAACCAGGTATCCGTACGAATTAATTTATATTTAATTGCTGCTTAGTTAATGTGCTTGCTTACATCTGTGTTTAAACTGCTTACTGATTTCTGTTACATATATACTCATGCATCACATTTATACTGTCACTCTATCATTTACACATAAACATCAGTGACAACCTTGATGCACAAAAGCACAGTGAGCACGATATACGGATAACCCAGGAAACATGCTGACATAACCAGCATCAGGCAGACACTGCCTCTAAGGCCAGTATGAGCCGGGAATAGAATGCTACACTGGTAGTGAGTGTAGGGAGGTGAGGATTGTAGAACTACGTCACTAGGTGAAGTTTATAGTGACCGGATGTGCCTAAAACGTACTTCAAGTACCAAATTCTGCACTTTAATACAAAACTCAGCGTTTTAAATTACTAATAAAGTGCAAAAACATTTCAGAACGGTCCCGTATATTTTCCTAAGTACCGGGAATAATTTATGTTATAAAAATATACATAAAGGACTTTTTCGACATAATTAAACATTTTAACGGAACGGTATTTAATCGTATAACCGGACATTACCCGGGACACTAAATTTTTGGCAGTCACTTTGTATTATTATTTTTGGCTAGTCATGATCCCCGTATGTCATAACACCCGCTAAAAATAAACACACTATCTCTTAAATCACCACATTACTTCATCTAACTTTTACTTGCATTTTTGTCACAATTTTTGCAACAAGACCCCCCCCCCCCCCAACGATTTAGTTCCCATGTGGGACCCCACATATCCATCCAACCTTACTTCAAATATTTGGAAAGATTATAACTCAATTGTTTAATGGATCTCTTACTTGTTGAAGTAACTAAATCATATATAAGTATGGCATGTCTTACACTTATCTTTTCACTAGATTTCACACTCCATCTCCACTCTCTCTCCCTCTTGATCGGCTGCCCAAAACCGAACACCCCATCACCACCTTAAACATCATCATCTTCTTCATTACATTGTCCATTCAAAGCTTAGTTTTCATCCATGGAAGGTGCAACTTGAAGGAACTTCATAGGAGCTTGTTCTAGTCCTTCTCACCATCATTTTCTCTTCATTTTCACACAAGATTCTTCCCTAGCTAGAGGCTAGTAGTAAGTTCCTTGCACTTGATTTCATCTTGTTCGAAAATTATGGCCTATAACATGTTGTATTGTTGTTTAAACTACAAGATTACAAGAACACTAGAAAAATATGAAGCGTGAGTTATGAATATAAAATCTACATGAAAGTTTACTTATAACCGAATCATGAAGCGGAATCTTGTGGGTTTGAGGGTTGGTTAAATCATACTTGATGTTTAAAGGTTGTTTTCTTGTTAAACCCGTTAATCGGACACTTGTAACACGATTTGATAACATGTAAAACTTCAAAACAGCATGCTGATGTACTTTTCCAGCCGCCTTCAACAGGCTGTAAACGGACTTTAAAAACTCGAAAAACGGAATTTCAAAATCCTAAATCGTGTCATTTCGAAAAACGAAGAAAATGGAGCTGGAATTGTATTTTTCTGATGTCGGTTACTATTTTAAAAATCTGTTTTCGTGACGGCAGCTAAGGCTGTTTGTTACTGCAGTAAAATGGGCTGTACGTTTTCAGTCGTAACATGAAACCTGAATTGAACCAGCCCCTAAAATTCATACCATAGAAGGTCACGGATGTATTTGTGACCCTCGAACTGGATTTTCGATAAACGGACTTACGAGGAATTTTTGACTATTTTTTCCGTAAACTGTGATCATAATGTAACAAATCTGATCACAGTTCGGTAAACGATTTTCTATAAATTTTTGATAATGAACCAGACCCCGAAATTTTTACACAATAATTTGTGGGTCGATTAGGACGTTCCGCAAAAATTTGGGAATTTTTGGAAAGAGTTAAGTATTTTATTTAGTCGTCCGAAAACAGTCCAGTTTCCACATATTGAAACTGAAACGACAAGGGTAGCGTTTCGCGTGTTAAAACGTAAGGGTTGATTGTTGATGATCATGGGTGGATTTCAAAAAGAAAAAGATGTGCGTATTAGCACGGACACTCCCGTTTTAGGGGAAGTTCTGGCGAATTTTTCTAAAAATACCGAGACTTAGAAAAATTATTTTTTTCTAACAAGTATGCTTAACTTTATTTCTTGGAATTTAACCTCGCCTTAAATTTTGACATAAAACTTTAAAGTGTTGATTATGAAACTTGTAAATGTATTTTGCCAGTACTTTAAGTCGCCAAATACATAATACATGTACGAATACCCCATCCTTGGGAAGGAATCTATTTATACGATAACCAAGAAATATAAACACGAAATAGTTGTCTAACTATTTCCCCTAGAACGTTAAAACTCTAAGCTAAGGCACGGCCGTTCGTCTAATAGATATTAGCACGATTGTAGGTTGTCTTGTTGCGGACCGAGTTTGATTTGCTGTTATCGAGGACGCATTACTGTGAGTTCATGTCCCCCTTTTCTCTTAACTGTTTTCAGTTTTCTAAACTGCGGGGGTGAAATACATGTTACTATGATTACGAGTACTTTTACATGGTATGGTTAGCGTAAGGAGGGTTACTACTTAGATCATGTGAGTGGGTAGGTGGTACTTGAGGCCATTAATCCTCATTGTAGGACCGAGGGGCACAATGCGGTAGATCTATCTGGGTGTAGCGAGCCCAACCCCAGGCCAAACAGTTAACGGACCTTGGGGTGACTATGTACCCGACGCACAAATCCGCTAGGTTTGAGTCTTCCTACTTGCACTTCACACATATCAATGGCCTTGCAAACCATTGGTGATCTCTATTTCCTTATTTGCTACATACCAGGGTTTTTATACTTACAAGGATTTTACATACTCACTTACGCATGAACTCGCTCAACATTATGTTGATTTTTCCAACTTACATGTATTTCAGGGAACTAAGGATCTGGCCCGGTATGCTACGTTTTCCCGCTGTGTTAGAGTTACGGGATCATCCACGTTTAGGGATTGCGACTTTTACCTGGACGAGTCGCAAGTCTTAAACAGTGTTTATGTTATATTTGGGGTTGTGTTTTAAGAACAAAGTTTTTATGTTGTTGAGTTGTAATTTCCGTTGCATGTGTCAACGTATTAAGACAATGTTGTGGTATTTTACTTTTCAAACTTGAATCAATGGATGATCTGCATGTTTTATTTTCATATAGCTTTGTTGTGATTAAGCTATGGTATTAAGAAGTCACACCACATAAAACCCACGCTTCCGCAAAGCCAGGGTGTGACAGCTTGGTATCAGAGCTCTGATCATAGCGAACTAGGATTCCTTCTCGAGTCTAGACTATGATCACTAGGGCTCTCACGAAAACATTTTTACACTGCATACCACATAAGTCCAGATCCAAAATGTTTTTACAAACAAATGTTGAGCACATTTTATTTGTTAATTATAGGCTCAGTCTGGGAGGCTGAGGTTCGGTCTGGGAGGCTGAGGTAGTTGTCTAGTGGGACTAGGGAGTCAGTCTGGGAGGCTAGTGGGAGGCTAGTGGGACTAGGGAGAGCAGTCTGGGAGGCTGGGAGGCTAGTGGGACTAGGGAGAGCAGTCTGGGAGGCTGGGAGGCTAGTGGGACTAGGGAGTCAGTCTGGGAGGCTGGGAGGCTAGTGGGACTAGGAGAGCTATTTAATTGCTTATTGGTGATTAATGTGTTTACTTGATTATATGATTGATATATGTGCATATCTGTGGTTGTATTACAGACACTATGTCTTCATCGAGCGGGGTTTCAGACCCAGTGGCAGTGGACTCTGACGACCCGATGTACACTGATTCAGAGGTTCATACATCAGATACAGACAGCACTGACGAGGATGCATTCCAGCCTTTTGCTATACCCGATTTTGGGGGATGATATACCTCATGCTGATGGTGTTCCTGCCGGGGATCTACCTCTTGTGGAGATCCCTGCTCCTGTTCCACACGCTGCATTTGCTGCAGATGATTTGCCGCATGATTTTGAGATCGATGACGACCTCGATCTGTTCGCGGGTCCCCCTGAGGACCACCATGAGGGTGGGGCCCCGATAGCAGACGATGTCGCTTTTCCATTAGTTGAGATTCCTGTTGAGGAGGCCCATTCTGATTCATCGATTCATGACTCTCTTGAGTCGGTAGCTTCCTTTGTTCCACCACCTGTTCATGCTGATATACCCGGGGAGCCTGATGTTGTTGCTCCTATTCCTGACCCGGTGCCTCTAGAGCCCGACCATGCACTCTTCGCGGCTCATGTCGACCCTCAGTGTGCTGACACCCGGAATGGGTGGATAGAGGCCGATGATGATATTCCACCTTTTGTAGTACCAGATGCACCAGTTTTAGCTCCTTTTGATGCACCCTTATTCCCCACACACACTACTGATGCGCATCGCGCGGATCTGCCTGTCACATTTCTCCAGGAGATCCCTCCGCCGCGTCCTGGAGAGGGCCCATCCCATCAGCCTTTTGGCCATGCACCTTTTCTGACCGGAGGGGATCAGTTTGCACCACAGATCCCTCACCATACTGCTGTTCCCCTTGTTCCACCGTTCGCTGTACCACCTTTTACTCCATCCAGCGAGCCTTTTCTATGGACATCATCATCCGTCGTGCCGCCGACAGATCCATATCATGCCTATTATGTCGGGCCTTCTTATGAGGATGTCCTCGTTTCATTTATGCTACAGCATGACGCGCTGACGCGTCGTGTCCAGGTCCTGGAGCAGCAGTTAGAGCATCTGTCACGTTCTCACCACGCCATGGAGGCGGACTGGCTCCTCATGCGCAGTTTGTTCTACTTTCATTTCCCCCCTCCTCCTCCACCACCAGCAGCATGAGGGCACTTTTGGTTTGATGCAGGTACCACCACTTTTGATGAGAAGACGACGATTAAGTCGGCTACATAGCTTTTTGAAGACCACCTGACGATTATGACTTTTGATGTTTGGTATTTGTATATGTTTAGACGTTTCGGGCAAGGGCGTTGTGACCCTTGGTCCCTTTTTGGATGTATGTTACATTTGTGGAACTTGTAAACATTGTAATCGTGGTCTTGGTTATATAAAAGCTTAATCGCAGTGTTCTCATTACATGCATGGCTGATTTATTGATATATTTATAACATGGGATGTTGTGTGATTGATTGTTTATAACATGAGATGTTATGTGTTTGGTTTATTTTAACATGAGATGTTATGTGTTGGTTTATTTTAACATGAGATGTTATGTATTATTACTATCGTTTTATACGCACACTTTACCTACCATGAACTGACTCGCGTAAACCATCTTTTAGAAGATGCCACCGAGACGTGATCCACGCATGCCTGCCAACGAGGCAGAACTTCAACAGATCATCGCTGCCGCCATCACGCAATACGCCGCCTCTCAAGGAGGACCTAGCGGAGGCAGCTCATACAATAACGGCAACAACAATCCGCCTCATGGTAATACTAAGTTATTAAGGCATACCATGATACATTGGAATATCTATAGCAAGTTTGCTAATGCCATTCATATGTTGTAACGTATGTGCAGGGTGCACCTACAAGCAGTTCTTAGACTGCAAACCTGTAAACTTTGATGGCACCGGAGGTGCTGTTGCTTTTGTTCGTTGGGCAGAAAAGACAGAATCAGTTCTCCGCATGAGCAAATGCGCTCCAGATCAGCAGGTTACTTACATCTCTGGGCTATTCTTGAACGGAGCCCTGTCATGGTGGAATTTACAAGTCCAAACACTTGGTGAAGCTGCAGCCTACGCATTGACGTGGAACGAGCTGAAAGAGCTCATGCGCAAAAAGTATTGCTCTCGCACTGAAATTCAAAAGTTGGAAACTGAGTTCTGGCATTTGAAGATGGACGGTCCAAAAATTGCGGAATATGTTCAGAGGTTTTACGACCTATCACAAGTGGTACCTTACATGGTCACGCCAGAATTCAAGCGGATTGAGCGTTTCATTTGGGGTTTAGCTCCTCAAATCATTAGTATGGTGACCTCTTCAAAACCTGCAACAATCACTGAGGCGATCGATCTAAGCGTAGCTCTCACTGAGGAGGCGATCCGCCTAAACAAGTTTTCTGAGGTTGAGCAAAAGAAGAAGGAGACTCATGTAGAGTCGTCCGGGGATAACAAAAGAAAGTTCTCGAACTTCAAACAAGGCACAAGCAGTGATGGCAGAAAAGGAGAGTCAAGCACGCCGACCCGAGCTACGACTGGTACTGGTAGGAAAGGAAGGGGATATATGGGCACTCTGCCCCAGTGTAACACATGCCAGCGCCATCATACCGGCCAGTGCGGAGTAAGAATATGCGAAACTTGTGGGAGAAATGGACATTTGAAGGATACTTGCTGGGTTAATACTGGCCGGGGTGGCCAGGGAGGTTTTGGTAATAGAAACAATAATCGTGGTGGGAATGGAAATCGTGCACAAGGAAATAACGGAGGAAATGGAAATCGTGCACAAGGAAATAACGGAGGAAATGGAAATCGTGCACAAGGAAATAACGGAGGAAATGGAAATCCAGGCAACAACGCGAATCAAGCTGGTACTGTAAACCGAAACCAAAACAACAATCAAGCTGGGAATGGAGGTGGAAACGGGCAAAGACCAGGTTGCTTTAACTGTGGTGATATGGGGCATTTTAAGCGGAACTGCCCAGAATTGAACCAAGCGCATGGAAGGGTTTTCAATATCGAAGCGAGGGAGGCGCGCCAGGATCCCAATGTTGTTACTGGTACGTTCCCTGTAAACCAACGCTTTGCATCCGTTTTATTTGATACTGGTGCCGATTATAGCTTCGTATCGTTAGAGTTTAAGAATATGCTTGGTTTAGCCGCTAGTAAATTAGATATTCCTTACTCAATTGAATTGGCGAATGGAAAGTTAGTAGAAACCAACGAAGTGGTCAGAGGTTGTGTAATCGGGTTGGGAGAGCGTGAGTTTACTTTGGATCTACTACGAGTCCAGCTGGGGAGCTTCGACGTGGTAGTAGGAATGGATTGGTTATCAAGCAACAGGGCTGAGATTGTTTGTCACGAAAAGGTAGTTCGTATCCCAACCGAAGATGGAGAAACAATTGTGGTTCATGGGGAGAAGCGGGATACGCCTTTAAGAATTATCAGTTGCCTGAAAGCTCGTAAGTGTTTACAAAAGGGATGTGCTGCCTTCCTGGCACACATCGTGGATAAGAAAGCTGCTGAGCCGAAAATCGAAGACATCCCTGTCGTGAGGGAATATCCTGAAGTCTTTCCAGAAGACTTGCCAGGATTACCACCCCAAAGGAAAGTGGAATTTCACATTGACTTAGTTCCAAGCGTCACGCCTGTAGCTAGAGCACCTTATAGACTTGCACCGTCAGAGATGCAGGAGTTGTCGACACAACTCCAGGAGTTACTTGACAAAGGATTCATCCGACCAAGCTTCTCACCTTGGGGAGCTCCAGTTTTATTTGTCTAAAAGAAAGACGGTAGTTTTCGTATGTGTATTGACTACCAGGAGTTGAATAAGCTGACGATCAAGAATAGATATCATCTGCCAAGAATCGATGATTTATTCAATCAACTCCAGGGTTCAAGCTTTTACTCTAAGATCGATCTTCGATCTGGATACCATCAGCTAAGAATACAAGAAGAAAGCATCCCGAAGACAGCCTTCAGAACTCGTTATGGACACTACGAGTTCCTAGTCATGCCGTTTGGGTTAACAAACGCGCCTGCTGTTTTTATGGACCTGATGAACCGAGTCTGCAAGCCGTATCTCGATAAGTTCGTGATTGTATTCATCGACGATATTTTGATTTATTCAAAGACAAAGGCTGAACACGAACAGCACTTAAGAGCTATTCTAGAGTTGTTGAAAAAGGAACAGTTGTATGCCAAATTCTCTAAGTGCGAGTTTTGGCTACGTGAAGTCCAATTCCTTGGACACGTGGTGAATGGAAATGGAATCCATGTCGATCCCACAAAGATCGAAGCAATCAAAAATTGGGAAACTCCAAAGACGCCAACCGAGATTCGACAATTCTTAGGCTTGGCTGGTTACTATCGAAGGTTCATTGAGGATTTTTCAAAAATCGCTCAATCACTGACACTCCTCACACAGAAGGATAAGAAGTTTGATTGGGGAATCAAACAGGAAGAAGCATTTCATTTGTTAAAGGATAAGCTCTGCAATGCGCCGATCTTAGCACTACCGGAAGGTACAGATGATTTCGTGGTATACTGTGACGCCTCACGTCAAGGATTGGGTTGCGTTTTGATGCAACGCCAGAAAGTTATAGCTTACGCGTCACGACAGTTGAAGGTACATGAAAAGAACTATACCACACACGATTTGGAACTAGGCGCAGTGATATTTGCATTAAAGATCTGGAGACACTACCTATATGGTACGAAGTGTACAATCTTCACAGACCACAAGAGTTTACAACACATATTCAACCAGAAAGAGCTGAACATGAGACAAAGACGTTGGGTCGAATTGTTGAACGATTACGACTGCGAGATAAAGTACCATCCAGGGAAGGCGAATGTGGTCGCCGATGCCCTAAGTCGTAAAGAAAGGATCAAGCCCATAAGGGTTAGGGCTTTGGAGATGATTATCCAGACAGATCTTTCCATGCGCATTCGTGCCGCGCAGAAAGAAGCTCTTAAGGAAAGGAACCTCGAAGAAGAATATCTCCGTGGGATGGAGAAGCAATTAGCTCCAAACGAGGAAGGAACGTTATGTTTTATGAAAAGGATTTGGGTTCCTCTGTTTGGTGGTTTGAGAAAAGTTATTTTTAATGAGGCACACAAATCACGGTACTCTATTCATCCTGGTGCGGATAAGATGTACCGGGACATTAAAGATTATTATTGGTGGCCCAGGATGAAGGGCGACGTTGCTGTTTACGTAAGCAAGTGTTTAACGTGCGCCAAGGTTAAAGCTGAATACCAGAAGCCTTCGGGACTTCTGCAACAACCTGAAATTCCCAGGTGGAAATGGGAACAGATTTCAATGGATTTTATAACGAAACTGCCCAAGACGCCCAGGGGTCATGATGCTATTTGGGTGATAGTTGGCCGCCTAACAAAGTCCGCGCACTTCTTTCCAATCAAAGAGAAGGACAATACGAGTAAACTTGCGGAAATATACATGAGAGAAATTGTTGCACGACATGGAGTGCCTCTCTCAATCATCTCTGATAGAGATGGGAGATTTGTATCAAGGATTTGGCAATCCTTCCAAGAAGCTTTTGGCTCACAATTGAATTTGAGCACTGCATTCCATCCGCAAACTGATGGCCAAAGTGAAAGAACCATTCAGACATTGGAGGATATGCTGAGAGCATGTGTAATGGATCTTGGTGGTAGCTGGGATAAGCATTTACCCCTGGCCGAATTTTCATACAACAACAGCTACCACACTAGTATTGGAGCCGCGCCATTTGAAGCTCTTTACAGACGCAAGTGTCGATCACCACTATGCTGGGCTGACGCAGGTGATAGACAGCTTGTTGGTCCCGAAATCGTCCAAGAGACGACCGATAAGATTGCGCAGATTCGAAAACGTATCGAAGCGGCTCGCGAAAGGCAGAAAGCCTATGCAGATCCAAACCGGAAACATTTGGAATTCCAAGTTGGAGATATGGTTTTATTGAAAGTTTCACCCTGGAAGGGGGTGGCACGCTTCGGGAAGCGTGGAAAGTTGAATCCGCGTTACATTGGCCCTTTCAGAATTTTGCAAAGAATTGGGCTTGTAGCCTACAAGTTGGACCTACCTGCTGAACTCCATGGTGTTCACGATACGTTCCATGTATCCAATTTGAGAAAAAGTCCAACACAAGATACAGTGATCATTCCTGCTGACGAAGTTCATATCGATAACACGCTCCACTTTACTGAAGAACCTGTTGAGGTCACGGATTGGAAAGTTAATAAAACTCGCAGGAGCAGTGTCAAACTCGTCAAAGTTCGTTGGAATGCTAGGCATGGACCTGAATTCACGTGGGAACGTGAGGATCGAATGAAGGAGAAGTACCCCCATTTATTTCCTAAGAACCCTGCATCTAGTAGCAGAACTTAAATTTCGGGATGAAATTTCTTTAACGGGGGGAGAATGTGACAACCCTCACTAAACCAGGTATCCGTACGAATTAATTTATATTTAATTGCTGCTTAGTTACTGTGCTTGCTTACATCTGTGTTTAAACTGCTTACTGATTTCTGTTACATACATACTCATGCATCACATTTATACTGTCACTCTATCATTTACACATAAACATCAGTGACAACCTTGATGCACAAAAGCACAGTGAGCACACTATACGGATAACCCAGGAAACATGCTGACATAACCAGCATCAGGCAGACACTGCCTCTAAGGCCAGTATGAGCCGGGAATAGAATGCTACACTGGTAGTGAGTGTAGGGAGGTGAGGATTGTAGAACTACGTCACTAGGTGAAGTTTATAGTGACCGGATGTGCCTAAAACGTACTTCAAGTACCAAATTCTGCACGTTAATACAAAACTCAGCGTTTTAAATTACTAATAAAGTGCAAAAACATTTCAGAACGGTCCCGTATATTTTCCTAAGTACCGGGAATAATTTATGTTATAAAAATATACATAAAGGACTTTTTCGACATAATTAAACATTTTAACGGAACGGTATTTAATCGTATAACCGGACATTACCCGTGACACTAAATTTTTGGCAGACACTTTGTATTATTATTTTTGGCTAGTCATGATCCCCGTATGTCATAACACCCGCTAAAAATAAACACACTATCTCTTAAATCACCACATTACTTCATCTAACTTTTACTTGCATTTTTGTCACAATTTTTGCAACAAGACCCCCCCCCCCCCCCCAACGATTTAGTTCCCATGTGGGACCCCACATATCCATCCAACCTTACTTCAAATATTTGGAAAGATTATAACTCAATTGTTTAATGGATCTCTTACTTGTTGAAGTAACTAAATCATATATAAGTATGGCATGTCTTACACTTATCTTTTCACTAGATTTCACACTCCATCTCCACTCTCTCTCCCTCTTGATCGGCTGCCCAAAACCGAACACCCCATCACCACCTTAAACATCATCATCTTCTTCATTACATTGTCCATTCAAAGCTTAGTTTTCATCCATGGAAGGTGCAACTTGAAGGAACTTCATAGGAGCTTGTTCTAGTCCTTCTCACCATCATTTTCTCTTCATTTTCACACAAGATTCTTCCCTAGCTAGAGGCTAGTAGTAAGTTCCTTGCACTTGATTTCATCTTGTTCGAAAATTATGGCCTATAACATGTTGTATTGTTGTTTAAACTACAAGATTACAAGAACACTAGAAAAATATGAAGCGTGAGTTATGAATATAAAATCTACATGAAAGTTTACTTATAACCGAATCATGAAGCGGAATCTTGTGGGTTTGAGGGTTGGTTAAATCATACTTGATGTTTAAAGGTTGTTTTCTTGTTAAACCCGTTAATCGGACACTTGTAACACGATTTGATAACATGTAAAACTTCAAAACAGCATGCTGATGTACTTTTCCAGCCGCCTTCAACAGGCTGTAAACGGACTTTAAAAACTCGAAAAACGGAATTTCAAAATCCTAAATCGTGTCATTTCGAAAAACGAAGAAAATGGAGCTGGAATTGTATTTTTCTGATGTCGGTTACTATTTTAAAAATCTGTTTTCGTGACGGCAGCTAAGGCTGTTTGTTACTGCAGTAAAATGGGCTGTACGTTTTCAGTCGTAACATGAAACCTGAATTGAACCAGCCCCTAAAATTCATACCATAGAAGGTCACGGATGTATTTGTGACCCTCGAACTGGATTTTCGATAAACGGACTTACGAGGAATTTTTGACTATTTTTTCCGTAAACTGTGATCATAATGTAACAAATCTGATCACAGTTCGGTAAACGATTTTCTATAAATTTTTGATAATGAACCAGACCCCGAAATTTTTAAACAATAATTTGTGGGTCGATTAGGACGTTCCGCAAAAATTTGGGAATTTTTGGAAAGAGTTAAGTATTTTATTTAGTCGTCCGAAAACAGTCCAGTTTCCACATATTGAAACTGAAACGACAAGGGTAGCGTTTCGCGTGTTAAAACGTAAGGGTTGATTGTTGATGATCATGGGTGGATTTCAAAAAGAAAAAGATGTGCGTATTAGCACGGACACTCCCGTTTTAGGGGAAGTTCTGGCGAATTTTTCTAAAAATACCGAGACTTAGAAAAATTATTTTTTTCTAACAAGTATGCTTAACTTTATTTCTTGGAATTTAACCTCGCCTTAAATTTTGACATAAAACTTTAAAGTGTTGATTATGAAACTTGTAAATGTATTTTGCCAGTACTTTAAGTCGCCAAATACATAATACATGTACGAATACCCCATCCTTGGGAAGGAATCTATTTATACGATAACCAAGAAATATAAACACGAAATAGTTGTCTAACTATTTCCCCTAGAACGTTAAAACTCTAAGCTAAGGCACGGCCGTTCGTCTAATAGATATTAGCACGATTGTAGG
This sequence comes from Helianthus tuberosus, assembly GCA_030545235.1. Lineage (NCBI taxonomy): Eukaryota > Viridiplantae > Streptophyta > Magnoliopsida > Asterales > Asteraceae > Helianthus > Helianthus tuberosus. Next base: position 107,397,332 of record CM060393.1, read on the forward strand.
TTGTCTTGTTGCGGACCGAGTTTGATTTGCTGTTATCGAGGACGCATTACTGTGAGTTCATGTCCCCCTTTTCTCTTAACTGTTTTCAGTTTTCTAAACTGCGGGGGTGAAATACATGTTACTATGATTACGAGTACTTTTACATGGTATGGTTAGCGTAAGGAGGGTTACTACTTAGATCATGTGAGTGGGTAGGTGGTACTTGAGGCCATTAATCCTCATTGTAGGACCGAGGGGCACAATGCGGTAGATCTATCTGGGTGTAGCGAGCCCAGCCCCAGGCCAAACAGTTAACGGACCTTGGGGTGACTATGTACCCGACGCACAAATCCGCTAGGTTTGAGTCTTCCTACTTGCACTTCACACATATCAATGGCCTTGCAAACCATTGGTGATCTCTATTTCCTTATTTGCTACATACCAGAGTTTTTATACTTACAAGGATTTTACATACTCACTTACGCATGAACTCGCTCAACATTATGTTGATTTTTCCAACTTACATGTATTTCAGGGAACTAAGGATCTGGCCCGGTATGCTACGTTTTCCCGCTGTGTTAGAGTTACGGGATCATCCACGTTTAGGGATTGCGACTTTTACCTGGACGAGTCGCAAGTCTTAAACAGTGTTTATGTTATATTTGGGGTTGTGTTTTAAGAACAAAGTTTTTATGTTGTTGAGTTGTAATTTCCGTTGCATGTGTCAACGTATTAAGACAATGTTGTGGTATTTTACTTTTCAAACTTGAATCAATGGATGATCTGCATGTTTTATTTTCATATAGCTTTGTTGTGATTAAGCTATGGTATTAAGAAGTCACACCACATAAAACCCACGCTTCCGCAAAGCCAGGGTGTGACAGCTTGGTATCAGAGCTCTGATCATAGCGAACTAGGATTCCTTCCGCAAAGCCAGGGTGTGACAATTTCCGCTAAAAAGCCTATTTTGACCCGTTATGGGTATTTACGCATTAAATGGTTTATGACATACAAAACCATACTCTTCGCTTTCACACATGACCAAAACATTACTCTAATCGATTAGCTTGTTTCCAATTGACATTGAAGGTCGTTTGCAGGATATACCTATTAAGGGCGTGGTTGTCAACATTGCTCCATCCTTTAAAACCAAGGACTTCATCGCATATTTAACCAATCCTACCACTTAACTACAATTCTAACACACATTCCTTGCTCGGATCAAAGCTAAGATCCGTTTAATACTTCATCCACCATGTTAAATGATCTCAACGAAATCCTTCCGCTATTGATTCTGTAAATTCGTAATACTTGCCAAACAATTCATTAGTCGATATTACCAAATGGTGATATCTTCACCATTTGGCTCATTTAGTCTAAATGCCCATTTCATCCTTATGAGATCTTTAATTAGTAATTATTCCCTCCATGTAACTTATCCCTTCATTAACTCGTAACTAAAATTACCATACTACCCTTTTTACCCTTTTTAACCATGAAACTTAGTTTCTTACCATGACCACATGTTTCGACCCGTATCAAAACTTGTCGGAACATCATACTTCACATATACACTTACCATGTTCATAATCTATTCAACGAGTAGATATTCTAATACGAATAAAAAGGGGTAAGCTTTACTTACCTAACATCCGAATATGCTTCCCGTGCGCATTAGTTCCGATTGACCCGCTTCTTTCCCAAGCTTCCATGTCGCTTATCAAGCATCAACTATCATATATCATTCTCAAGATAGTTAGCTTATTTATCAATCATCACAACCTTTTCATCACACGGATCTTATACTAAGTTTATCATTTAACCTTATAACATGCTAATTCATCATTTCTTATCTAATTTCTTTAAACATACATACACATATATGATTTTCAAACATCATTAACAAAAGCATATCATTACTTCTATCATATCATCAAAACCCACCTCATAACTACTTTGTTAATCACTTACAAGTGATCTAATCTCAAATTCCTCATAAGTTCATCATACATTTGGTGTGTATACTACCTCCTAAGCATAGTGTACAACTAATTCATGCATATTCTTCTAATCTCACACATAATTCATCAAATTCTTCATTCTAGTCAACATGAATCATCCATATATAAACATCGACCTACTAGTATCACATTTCTTTCAATCCCTCTAACAAGAATCCATCATATATATCAAAATACATCAATAATAAGCAAGAATTTAGACATGGATGATTTACCCATGTCATCATCTTCACCATAACAAATGGGTTTCACCCTTAAACATCAAATTAACCTAAACCATGCATAATCCATGTTCTATATGATGATTCTAACACACACCCGTTCTCAATTTCATACAAATTCGCAACTTACATCATAACCCACTTCGTAAAAGATCACCAATCTAAATTTTAAGACATACCTTATGATCCCCTCGTGTAGGTGATCATTAATCTATGTTTATTCATGAATTTAGACCTCGGTTCACCCTTCAATTTGATGATTCTTCATGCTTAGGGTTTCTTGAGCTTATGGAGCTCCTGCTCGTTCTAGAACACACACGATTTGTGTGTTTGTGTGTGTTTTTCATATATTAAATTCAACTTTTACTTTGCCCCACTTTAGTCCCTCAAGTTTGCCACTAAATAATATTGGCACAACTATCATCCTTTAATTGCTTTTTACCACATTCCTAACTAGGTTAAATAGCCTAGTTGTTTATTTCATGATATACCATATCAGAACATTTACCGAATATAAACATTCGGGTTTTGGGGTGTTACATTAACCCTTTATTCATAAAAGTTAGCGTATTTAATACCAAACGATATCGAAACCTCGTGAATTTATCGATACTTATTCTTGAAAGTATAATCACTCGTTACAAAGCTCTGGATTCGTTAAAAGGTCACTCAGAGGTAGTAAATTAACATGTTGACACGTTTAATGTCACACCCTGGCTTTGCGGAAGCGTGGTTAATTTGGTGTGACTTCTTAATACCATAGCTTAACCATAACAAAGCTATATGAAGTAAAATCATGCAAGATCATCCATTCGATTAAGTTTTAAAAACCAAATACAATAACATTGTCTTAATGGAAACACATCCTAACGACATAAACATTGTTCAACAAACACATCATAACATAAGCATAGTTTAAGGACTGTGACTTGTCCAGGAAAGAGTCACATTCCCTAAACCCGGATGACCTCGTAACTAGTGCAGCGGGAAAACGTGTCATACCACGCCAGATCCTTTAATTCCCTGAAATACATGTAAGTTGAAAAATCAACAATAATGTTGAGCGAGTTCATGTGTAAGTGAGTAAATAAACCTTTGTAAGTATAAAAATAGTCTTGGTATGTAGCAAATAAGGGAATTGAGATCACCAATGGTTTGCAAGGCCACTGATATATGTGAAGTGTAAATAGGGAGACTCAAACCTAGCAGATTTATGCGCGTTGGGCACAAAGTCAGCCCGATGTCCGTTTCTAGTTTGGCCTGGGGCTGGGCTCGCTACACCCAGATAGATCTACCGCTCCTGTACCTTGGTCCTACCATGAGGACTAATGGCCTCATAATGCTCCTACCCACTCACATGATCTAAGTAGTAAACCTCCTTACGCTAACCATACCATGTATAAAGTACTTGTAATCAAAGTAACATGTATTTCACCCCCGCAGTTAAAAACTGAAAACAGTTAAGAGAAAAGGGGGACATGAACTCACAGTGGTGCGTCTCTACCAAGTATACCTCCAAATCAAGCAGCTGTGTGACGACCTACATGTACTAACTCTATTAGACGGACGGCCGTGCCTTAGCTTTAAGGTTTAAGTTTTCGGGAAATAGTTAGGCAACTATTTCGTGTTTAAATTCTGTATATACTTGGTAGTTATTTTCCTTCCCAAGGATGGGGGATTTAATACATGTGCGTTCGTATAATTTCGAAATATATTATTAAGTCTCACTTAAAATATATTTTATTTCTAACTCCAAAATATAAATATTCTTCTCAAAAATATAATATTTTCTATTACACATAATTTTCCTCAAAATAATACTTTAACAAGAATACGCGTTCAGTCATATTTTCTTAAAATGCGTAAGTTACGTTTTAACGATCGAGTGGTAATAATAATTACCGGTGTATCTTATATTTTAATTGTAGAGGCGTTCGTATTATTTTGGATCCGTTAACATTCGATAGTATTATTTTTACCCTAAAAATAATACTAGTATTTTTACAAAAAAATCATGAACACACATCAAGTGACTTTATGAAAAATATATACTAAATATATATTTACCAAGTTTTATTTTGTGAAATTCCACCTCCGATGTTTTGTAATTAAAGTCGTGGCGAAATCTATAATTTGAAAACAAGTCAAAAAGTATTTCTAACACTTATAGTGAAAATATTTCTAAGTGTTAGGTTTTTGGAGAAATTTCGCCAGAGTTTCCTCTGTAACTGGAGGTGGCCACGCTTTTAAGCGTATCATTTTCTTTTATAAATCAAACCATCATTCTTTTCATTCAATCAAAACAATGTCCAAAACAACAAACTAGTAAATAAATATGTATATCGCATAAATTACATGAACTTGTGCTTTATCCAAGAATATAAAGTAAATTCCATTACTTTTAGTGGATCTTTATATAAAGCAATCCGATTTCGTAAAAACCTCGTTTTTAGAGAAATTCCGTTTTTACAACTTCTCGTCATCTTTTACAAAAATGGTTATTTTGTCGAAACTTAGTGTTACACAAGTATGTACACACTTGTGTGTTTGCTAAAATCACTCTTGTTTATGAAAGATTCGTCTTTAAAAGTGTGTTTTCTCTTGACACGTGGTCCTTTGAAAATACCGCTTGTAGATACGTAGATCTACTAGTTTTAAACACTATTTCACAAGCTAAATCGCTTTTACACAAGTTCATGATTCGTGTGTGGTAGAGTTTCATCCTTTAACCCTTGTTACTTCTAAAGCAACCTTATGTCATGATCCAAGGTCATGACCAACCCGGGTTAAATGACGATCCGAGCTACCACAACATAGATCGGGTCCAAATAGTCACACAAATCAATTACTACAAGTTTTACACAACAAACAAGCTTTTAACCATCACTTTTAGTGTTTTTAGTAGACTTTTATGCTTCATCTTGTATGTTTGCGACTTTTAACCGTTACATATCGTATTAACCACTTCAAAATAGTTCGGGAAGGTGATTTAAGCAACTTACTACTAGCTCGAGGCTAGGGAAGAATCTAGTCGCAAAATGAGAGGATAAAAGCAAGGTAGTGAGGTCCTTCGCCTTCCGAATGCACCAAGCTTCCTTGTAGGTGATCCTTAACACTTGTGTGAACTTGGAATGTGATGATCAAACTCGAAAAATGGATGGATGGTAGAGGGGTGTTCGGCCGAGAGTTGTAGAGAGGGAGAGAAGAGTGTGTGAAACTTCTAAGTGTGGTGGAAAGTTATGTTGTGTTAAGCATGGATCTTATAGACAATTATCATCACCATTACCCAATGGATTTAGTGTCTTATAGATATTAGACATGTTAGATTATTATAATCACAAAGTACAAGGGGTGTCCCCTTGGGGACCGAATTCGTAAAGAGGGGGGGTCCTAGTTAGTTTCCAACTAAACATTAAGTATGTAGTTAGGTTAATCTAGTTAAGTTAAGTGATTAACCTGGTTAGTAGTGTGTTGTGCTTTACAGTGGGTGTTAGGGTATTCAGGGACCCTAACTGGCTTAGAAAAAGATAAGTAATGTTATTAACATTATTTTCATGTTCCGGGTATAGTCCGGTTGTTCGGTTGGATCGTAATCCGTTAAAGTGCTTAACAAAGCTTTAAAGTGTCGTTAATACCCTTTTTAGTGACACAACTTATTTCCGACACTTTAGAAGGTGTCTAGTAATATTTTTCTCATGTTTTGGCACTTTATTAGTTAGCCAAATGCTGAATTATTATGTAAAGTGCTGAGTTTTTGTGCTTAAAGCACGTTTTAGGCACATCCAGTCATTGTAACTTATTCCTAGAGACGCAGTTCTACAACCCTTGTATTCCTACACTCACCACTAGTGTAGTAAAATATTTCTGGCTCATACAGGCCTTAGAGGCAGTGTCTGCCTGATGCTGGCTTTATCAGCATGTTCAATAGGTTATCCGTTCATTGTGCTACTGTGCTTTTTGTGCATCATGTTTGTCACTAAGGTTCAGCATGTAAATAATGTAGCGACGGTAAGTAAAGTATTATGCAGGTATATGCATGTATCAGAAATCAAGTAGCAGTTCATCAGTAATTTCAAACAAGCACAGTAATTAAGTAGTAATTAATTATTAATTAAGTCGTACGGATACCTGGTTTAGTGAGGGTTGTCACATTCTCCCCTCGTTAGAAAAATTTCGTCCCGAAATTTTAAGTTCTGCTTGTAGATGCAGGGTTCTTAGGAAATAGGTGGGGGTATTTCTCTTTCATCCGGTCCTCACGCTCCCAGGTGTATTCAGGACCATGTCTGGCATTCCAACGAACCTTGATGAGCTTGACACTGCTCCGGCGGGTCTTGTTTACTTTCCAATCCGTAACCTCAACTGGTTCTTCAACGAAATGGAGCGTGTCGTCAACATGAATCTCGTCGATGGGAATGGCAATGGTATCTTGAGTTGGAATTTTCTTCAGGTTGGATACATGAAATGTATCGTGAACTGAATGGAGTTCGGCAGGCAAGTCCAGCTTGTATGCTACTAGTCCTATTCTTTCCAAAATTCTGAAAGGACCAATGTAGCGCGGATTTAACTTCCCACGCTTTCCGAAGCGTGCCACACCCTTCCAGGGTGAAACTTTCAATAAAACCATTTCTCCAACTTGAAATTCCAAGTGTTTCCGGTTTGGATCCGCATAGGCTTTCTGTCTGTGGCGAGCTGCTTCGATGCGTTTTAGAATCTGCGCAATCTTGTCTGTCGTCTCTTGGACGATTTCGGGACCAGCAAGCTGTCTATCACCTGCGTCAGCCCAGCATAGGGGTGATCGGCACTTGCGTCCGTAAAGGGCTTCGAATGGCGCGGCACCAATAGTGGTGTGGTAGCTGTTGTTGTATGAAAATTCGACCAGTGGAAAATGCTTATCCCAGCTACCGCCCAAATCCATAACACATGCTCTCAGCATGTCTTCCAAAGTCTGAATCGTTCGCTCGCTTTGACCGTCAGTTTGCGGATGAAACGCAGTGCTCAGATTCAATTGTGAGCCAAAAGATTCTTGGAAGGATTGCCAAATCCTTGATATGAACCTTCCGTCTCTATCAGAGATGATTGAGAGGGGCACTCCATGACGTGCGACGATCTCTCTCATGTATATTTCGGCCAACTTGCTCGTATTATCCTTCTCTTTGATAGGTAAGAAGTGTGCCGACTTCGTTAATCGGTCCACTATTACCCAAATAGTGTCATGGCCTCCTGGCGTTCTTGGCAACTTTGTAACAAAATCCATTGAGATTTGTTCCCATTTCCACTTGGGAATCTCGGGTTGTTACAAAAGTCCTGAGGGCTTCTGGTATTCCGCTTTCACCTTAGCACACGTTAGGCACTTGCTCACATAAACAACAACATCGCCTTTCATCCTAGGCCACCAATAATAATCTTTGAGATCCTGGTACATCTTATCCGCTCCAGGATGGATAGAGTACCGCGACTTGTGAGCTTCATCGAAAATAACGTTCCTTAAACCTCCAAACCAAGGAACCCAAATCCTTTTCTCAAAACATAACGTTCCTTCCTCGTTTGGTACCAGTAGCTTCTCCATCCCACGGAGATATTCTTCTTCAAGGTTTCCTTCCTTGAGAGCTTCTTTTTGCGAGGCACGAATGCGCAAGGAAAGATCGGTTCGGATAATCATTTCTAAAGCCCTAACCCTTATGGGCTTGATCCTCTCTTTTCGACTTAGGGCGTCGGCAACCACATTCGCCTTCCCTGGATGATACTTTATCTCGCAATCGTAGTCATTTAACAACTCAACCCATCGTCTTTGTCTCATATTCAACTCCTTCTGGTTGAATATGTGTTGTAGGCTCTTGTGATCTGTAAAAATTGTACACTTTGTACCATAAAGGTAGTGTCTCCAGATCTTTAATGCAAATACCACTGCGCCAAGTTCCAAATCATGTGTGGTATAGTTCTTTTCATGCACTTTCAATTGATGTGATGCGTAAGCAATAACCTTTTGGCGTTGCATCAACACGCAACCGAATCCTTGACGCGAGGCGTCACAGTATACCACGAAATCGTCTGTACCTTCCGGTAGTGCTAAGATTGGCGCATTGCAGAGCTTATCCTTCAATATCTGGAATGCTTCTTCCTGTTTGATTTCCCAATCAAACTTCTTATCTTTCTGCGTGAGGAGCGTCAATGGTTGAGCGATTTTTGAAAAATCCTCAATGAATCTTCGATAATAGCCAGCCAAACCCAAGAATTGTCGAATCTCGGTTGGCGTCTTTGGCGTTTCCCAATTCTTAATCGCTTCGATCTTGGTGGGATCCACGTGGATTCCATCTCCATTTACCACATGTCCAAGAAATTGGACTTCACGTAGCCAAAATTCGCACTTAGAGAGTTTGGCATATAGCTGTTCTTTCTTTAATAGCTCCAAAATAGCTCTTAAATGCTGTTCGTGCTCAGCCTTTGTTCTTGAATAAATCAAGATGTCGTCGATAAACACAATCACAAACTTGTCCAAGTACGGCTTGCAAACTCTATTCATCAAATCCATAAAGACTGCAGGTGCGTTTATCAACCCAAACGGCATAACAAGGAACTCGTAGTGTCCATAACGAGTTCTGAAGGCTGTCTTTGGGATACTCTCCTCTTGTATCCTTAACTGATGGTATCCAGATCGAAGATCGATCTTTGAATAAAAGCTTGAGCCTTGCAGTTGGTCAAACAGATCATCAATTCTTGGCAGAGGATATCTATTCTTGATCGTCAGTTTGTTCAACTCCCGGTAGTCAATACACATACGAAAACTACCGTCCTTCTTCTTGACAAACAGGACTGGAGCTCCCCAAGGCGAGAACCTTGGTCGGATAAATCCCTTGTCTAACAACTCTTGAAGTTGTGTCGACAGTTCCTGCATCTCAGACGGAGCAAGTCTATAAGGTGCCTTTGCCACAGGCGCGGCGCCTGGAACTAAGTCAATGCGGAACTCTACTTGTCTCTGAGGTGGCAGTCCAGGTAAGTCCTCTGGGAAGACTTCTGGATATTCCCTCACGACAGGGATGTCTTCTATTCTCGGCTCAGCAGCCTTCTTATCCACAATGTGTGCCAGGAAGGCAACACATCCCTTCTGCAAACACTTTCGCGCTTTCAGGTAGCTGATAATCCTTAACGGCGTCTCACGCTTCTCCCCGTGGACCACAATTGTTTCGCCATCTTCGGTTGGGATACGAACGACCTTTTCGTGACAAACTATTTCTGCCTTGTTGCTTGATAACCAATCCATTCCTACCACCACGTCGAAGCTTCCCAACTGGACTGGTAGTAGATCCAAAGCAAACTCACGCTCTCCCAATTCGATCACACAACCTCTGATTACTTCATTGGCTTCTACTAACTTCCCATTATCCAATTCGATTGAGTAGGGGATATTTAACTTATTAGCGGCTAAACCAAGCATATTCTTAAACTCTAACGACACGAAGCTATAATCGGAGCCAGTATCAAATAAAACGGATGCATAGCGTTGGTTTACAGGGAACGTACCAGTGACAACATTGGGATCCTGGCGCGCCTCCCTCGCTTCAATATTAAACACTCTTCCACGGGCTTGGTTTAACTCTGGGCAGTTCCTTTTAAAGTGCCCGATATCTCCACAGTTAAAGCATCCAGGTCTTTGCCCGTTTCCACCTCCATTTCCAGCTTGGTTATTCCTTTGGTTATGATTCACAGCGCCCGCTTGGTTAGCATTGTTGCCTCGATTCCCATTACCTCCATTGTTTCCTTATGGGCGATTTCCATTCCCACCCCGGTTGTTATTTCTGTTTCCGAATCCTCCTTGGCCTCCCTGGCCAGCAGTGGCCCAACAAGTGTCCTTCAAGTGGCCCGGCTTTCCACATGCTTCGCATACTTTCACACTACAATGGCCAGAATGGTGGCGTTGGCAGGTATTACACTTGGGCTGGGTGCCCATATATCCTTTTCCTTTCTTTCCACTACCAGCTGTAACCTGAGCTGGCGTGCCTGATCCTCCTTTCTTAACCACCACATTGGCGCCCTGCTTGAAGTTCGAGAACTTCCGTTTGTTACCTCCTGATGACTCGACGTGAGTCTCTTTCTTCTTAGTCTCAGCATCACCAAACTTGTTCAAGCGAATAGCCTCCTCTGTGAGAGCCACGCTCAAATCGATTGCCTCAGTAATTGTCGCAGGCTTGGATGAGGTCACCATGCTTATGATTTGAGGAGCTAATCCCCAAATGAAACGTTCAATCCGCTTGAACTCCGGAGTGACCATGTAGGGTACCACATGCGATAAGTCATGGAACCTTTGAACGTATTCTGCGATCTTTGGGCCTTCCATTTTCAAATGCCAGAACTCGGTTTCCAATCTTTGGATTTCCGCGCGAGAGCAGTACTTTTTGCGCATAAGTTCCTTCAGCTCGGTCTAGGTTAGCGCGTAGGCAGCAGCTTCACCAAGTGTCTGTACTTGCAAATTCCACCAAGAGAGGGCTCCATCCAAGAATAGCCCTGAGATATAGGTGACTTGCTGATCTAGTGCGCATTTGCTCATGCGAAGAACAGATTCAGTTTTCTCAGCCCAACGAACAAAGGCGACAGCACCTCCTGTGCCATCAAAGTTGACCGGTTTGCAGTCTAGAAACTGCTTGTAGGTGCACCCTGCACATACATTATAACATGTGAACGGCATTAGCGTCTTTGCTATAGATATCCAATTAGGTCATGGTATGTCTAAATGACTCAGTATTACCATGAGGTGGATTGTTGTTGCCATTGTTGTTTGAGCTGCTTCCGCTGGGTCCTCCTTGCGAAGCGGCGTATTGTGCGATGGCAGCAGCGATGACTTGTTGGAGTTCTGCCTCATTGGTAGGCATGCGTGTCTCACGTCTTGGTGGCATCTTCTAAAAGATGGTTTACGTTGGTCAGGCCATAGTAAAGATCCCATGTTATAATATGTAAGTCAGGTCATAATATAGCGTACGTATATAATGATAGTAATAGTACATAACATCTCATGTTATAATCATATCAATCACACAACATGTCACAAACATCAATCACACAACATCCCATGTCATAGAATATAAATAACCAAATCAAGCATCAAATATGATGAGAATACTGCGATTGCCATATATTGAGACCACATAGTAAGCGTACAAGTACATCACAGTGTCATACAACATCAGTCGACTAAGGGCTACATCACCCTAGTCCAAAAACTATATCAACTCAGTGTCAGTACATCAAATACATGTCAACAAAAGTCAAAATCATAATGTAGTCTCCAAAAATGCTGTGCAGTCAAAAGCAATCGCCGTCTTCTCACCAGCGTCTACCCATACGGTACTGAAGAGCTCTACACGGATGGCGGTGGAGGAGGGGGAAAGTGAGTGTAAAACAAGCGACGCAAATGGAGCCAGTCCTCCTCCATGGCTCTCTGGGTACGCAACCAAGAAGCAACCTGCTGCTCAAGTGCCAAAAGGCGTGCAGCATAGTCAGGTTACGATGGTCGAGGGTGCTGCAAAGGAGAGTGGGTCTGACCCTGACACTGGCACGGCGGCGGCTGGGCTCTCTCAAGCTCCTGAATGCGCTGCGTGTGTGCCTCGTGCTGGGCGACAAAAGACATCAGAACGTCCTCAATAGTATACCCCATATGGAAAGAATGGTAGGGGTCGGTCGGTGGCATGGCAGGTGGTGATGACCAGAGAAACGACTCACTGGTGGGATCAAAAGGTGCCACATGAAATGGAGAAACAGGGGGAAAAGTAGCAGACGGTGGTATAGCAGGGATAGATACCGGTCCATGTCCAAAAGGGTGAGCCGAAGAACCCTCTCCAGGTCGCGCTGGAGGTGTAAATCGAGGAAATGAAAAGGTGGTATCAATGTGACGGGTATCAGTGATCTGAGGGGGAATAGGTGGAACCTCATCGTCAGCAGGAATCCACCCATGCTGGGCGTGCTCATCTCGTGGGTCAATCTATGCCTCAAAAATTGCTCGATCAAACTGAACTGGCATAGGATCATGGTGAGGTGCAACAAGAGGGTCAACTGGTGCATCAGCAATAAGTGGGGGATCAACAAGGTCAGCAGCAATGACATGATCGCCCTCCAACAACGGAGCATCCACTGGGTGATCATCAATATGTGGGTCAGCAATGACAGGATCAATAGGCATGCCAGCATGAGCAGGGTCATGCTCAAGCACTGGGTCAGGAGCAGCCACTGGCTCAAGGGCCATGGCAGGCTCGGGATCATCAAAGGCCATCTCAAAATCAAACTCAGGGTCGATGGGATCAACTGGGTCAACTGGGTCGACTGGATCCTCCATAGGCTGATCCATGGGTATAAACTCTATATCCTGATCTGAGTCGAATCCTGGGGGAAAGACAGGATCGGAATCCTACACATCATCGTGGTCGAAAGTAAAACTAGGAATAGGGGCAACAGAGGATGCCTGGTCAGGATCAGATCCATGTGAGAAGTGCTGCGCACTCTGGGTGTGTGAAGGTGCGGAGGCCACAGACTCGAAAGAGTCTGGGACCGGAGAGTGGGCAGGTGACTCCTCGGCGGGAGCATCTGCGATCATCAAGAGATCACCAGCAGCAAGAAGGGCCTCGCCCTGCACACATCCTCCTCTAAGGGCTCATCATCATACAGATCGACGTCGTCATCATCGTCGGCGTCGAGAAGCAAATCGTAAGCAGGATAAGAAGCAAGTGGTATAGGAGCAGGGATCTCCACTAACGGTAGGTCCCCGGCCAAAGGGCCATCAGCGAGCTCATCAGCACCATCAGGTAAAGCAAAGGGCTGAAAGTCGTCCTCGTCCGTGCTAGTAACGTCGGATGTGTGGACCTCATGCTCTGAAGACTCTAGGTCGTCTGATACTATAGGTCTAGGTCCTGTGGTGTCTGAGTCACCTGTGCCAGAGGTGTCCATGGTGTCTGTAACATAAACACAAACATGCACAAACAGTCAATCATACAATCAATTAATCACATAAGTCACCAAGTAAGCATTCAAATAATTCTCCTAGTCCCACTAGCCTCCCAGTCTCCTAGACTGATACTTCTAGTCTCACTAGCCAAATTCTCCCAGCCTCTTAGACCGCTCTTCCTAGTCTCACTAGCCAAATTCTCCCAGCCTCTTAGACTGCTCTTCCTAGTCTCACTAGCCAACTACCTCGATCTCCCAGACCGAGCCTCGGCCTCCAAGACCGAGCCTCAGCCTCCAAGACTGAGCCTAAAAACAATAAATAAAATGTGCTCAACATTTGTTTGTAAAAACGTTTTGGATCTGGACTTAAGTGGTATGCAGAAAAAAAAATGTTTTCGTGAGAGCCCTAGTGATCATAGTCTAGACTCGAGAAGGAATCCTAGTTCGCTATGATCAGAGCTCTGATACCAAGCTGTCACACCCTGGCTTTGCGGAAGCGTGGTTAATTTGGTGTGACTTCTTAATACCATAGCTTAACCATAACAAAGCTATATGAAGTAAAATCATGCAAGATCATCCATTCGATTAAGTTTTAAAAACCAAATACAATAACATTGTCTTAATGGAAACACATCCTAACGACATAAACATTGTTCAACAAACACATCATAACATAAGCATAGTTTAAGGACTGTGACTTGTCCAGGAAAGAGTCACATTCCCTAAACCCGGATGACCTCGTAACTAGTGCAGCGGGAAAACGTGTCATACCGCGCCAGATCCTTTAATTCCCTGAAATACATGTAAGTTGAAAAATCAACAATAATGTTGAGCGAATTCATGTGTAAGTGAGTAAATAAACCTTTGTAAGTATAAAAATAGTCTTGGTATGTAGCAAATAAGGGAATTGAGATCACCAATGGTTTGCAAGGCCACTGATATATGTGAAGTGCAAATAGGGAGACTCAAACCTAGCAGATTTATGCGCGTTGGGCACAAAGTCACCCCGAGGTCCGTTTCTAGTTTGGCCTGGGGCTGGGCTCGCTACACCCAGATAGATCTACCGCTCCTGTACCTTGGTCCTACCATGAGGACTAATGGCCTCATAATGCTCCTACCCACTCACATGATCTAAGTAGTAAACCTCCTTACGCTAACCATACCATGTATAAAGTACTTGTAATCAAAGTAACATGTATTTCACCCCCGCAGTTAAAAACTGAAAACAGTTAAGAGAAAAGGGGGACATGAACTCACAGTGGTGCGTCTCTACCAAGTATACCTCCAAATCAAGCAGCTGTGTGACGACCTACACGTACTAACTCTATTAGACGGACGGCCGTGCCTTAGCTTTAAGGTTTAAGTTTTCGGGAAATAGTTAGGCAACTATTTCGTGTTTAAATTCTGTATATACTTGGTAGTTATTTTCCTTCCCAAGGATGGGGGATTTAATACATGTGTGTTCGTATAATTTCGAAATATATTATTAAGTCTCACTTAAAATATATTTTATTTCTAACTCCAAAATATAAATATTCTTCTCAAAAATATAATATTTTCTATTACACATAATTTTCCTCAAAATAATACTTTAACAAGAATACGCGTTCAGTCATATTTTCTTAAAATGCGTAAGTTACGTTTTAACGATCGAGTGGTAATAATAATTACCGGTGTATCTTATATTTTAATTGTAGAGGCGTTCGTATTATTTTGGATCCGTTAACATTCGATAGTATTATTTTTACCCTAAAAATAATACTAGTATTTTCACAAAAAATCATGAACACACATCAAGTGACTTTATGAAAAATATATACTAAATATATATTTACCAAGTTTTATTTTGTGAAATTCCACCTCCGATGTTTTGTAATTAAAGTCGTGGCGAAATCTATAATTTGAAAACAAGTCAAAAAGTATTTCTAACACTTATAGTGAAAATATTTCTAAGTGTTAGGTTTTTGGAGAAATTTCGCCAGAGTTTCCTCTGTAACTGGAGGTGGCCACGCTTTTAAGCGTATCATTTTCTTTTATAAATCAAACCATCATTCTTTTCATTCAATCAAAACAATGTCCAAAACAACAAACTAGTAAATAAATATGTATATCGCATAAATTACATGAACTTGTGCTTTATCCAAGAATATAAAGTAAATTCCATTACTTTTAGTGGATCTTTATATAAAGCAATCCGATTTCGTAAAAACCTCGTTTTTAGAGAAATTCCGTTTTTACAACTTCTCGTCATCTTTTACAAAAATGGTTATTTTGTCGAAACTTAGTGTTACACAAGTATGTACACACTTGTGTGTTTGCTAAAATCACTCTTGTTTATGAAAGATTCGTCTTTAAAAGTGTGTTTTCTCTTGACACGTGGTCCTTTGAAAATACCGCTTGTAGATACGTAGATCTACTAGTTTTAAACACTATTTCACAAGCTAAATCGCTTTTACACAAGTTCAAGATTCGTGTGTGGTAAAGTTTCATCCTTTAACCCTTGTTACTTCTAAAGCAACCTTATGTCATGATCCAAGGTCATGACCAACCCGGGTTAAATGACGATCCGAGCTACCACAACATAGATCGGGTCCAAATAGTCACACAAATCAATTACTACAAGTTTTACACAACAAACAAGCTTTTAACCATCACTTTTAGTGTTTTTAGTAGACTTTTATGCTTCATCTTGTATGTTTGCGACTTTTAACCGTTACATATCGTATTAACCACTTCAAAATAGTTCGGGAAGGTGATTTAAGCAACTTACTACTAGCTCGAGGCTAGGGAAGAATCTAGTCGCAAAATGAGAGGATAAAAGCAAGGTAGTGAGGTCCTTCGCCTTCCGAATGCACCGAGCTTCCTTGTAGGTGATCCTTAACACTTGTGTGAACTTGGAATGTGATGATCAAACTCGAAAAATGGATGGATGGTAGAGGGGTGTTCGGCCGAGAGTTGTAGAGAGGGAGAGAAGAGTGTGTGAAACTTCTAAGTGTGGTGGAAAGTTATGTTGTGTTAAGCATGGATCTTATAGACAATTATCATCACCATTACCCAATGGATTTAGTGTCTTATAGATATTAGACATGTTAGATTATTATAATCACAAAGTACAAGGGGTGTCCCCTTGGGGACCGAATTCGTAAAGAGGGGGGGTCCTAGTTAGTTTCCAACTAAACATTAAGTATGTAGTTAGGTTAATCTAGTTAAGTTAAGTGATTAACCCGGTTAGTAGTGTGTTGTGCTTTACAGTGGGTGTTAGGGTATTCAGGGACCCTAACTGGCTTAGAAAAAGATAAGTAATGTTATTAACATTATTTTCATGTTCCGGGTATAGTCCGGTTGTTCGGTTGGATAGTAATCCGTTAAAGTGCTTAACAAAGCTTTAAAGTGTCGTTAATACCCTTTTTAGTGACACAACTTATTTCCGACACTTTAGAAGGTGTCTAGTAATATTTTTCTCATGTTTTGGCACTTTATTAGTTAGCCAAATGCTGAATTATTATGTAAAGTTCTGAGTTTTTGTGCTTAAAGCACGTTTTAGGCACATCCAGTCATTGTAACTTATTCCTAGAGACGCAGTTCTACAACCCTTGTATTCCTACACTCACCACTAGTGTAGTAAAATATTTCTGGCTCATACAGGCCTTAGAGGCAGTGTCTGCCTGATGCTGGCTTTATCAGCATGTTCAATAGGTTATCCGTTCATTGTGCTACTGTGCTTTTTGTGCATCATGTTTGTCACTAAGGTTCAACATGTAAATAATGTAGCGACGGTAAGTAAAGTATGATGCAGGTATATGCATGTATCAGAAACCAAGTAGCAGTTCATCAGTAATTTCAAACAAGCACAGTAATTAAGTAGTAATTAATTATTAATTAAGTCGTACGGATACCTGGTTTAGTGAGGGTTGTCACATTTAACCCCCGTGTCTTGTAAATTTTCACTTTCTTTCACAAACGGCTTCGTACGTTCCATAATTTATTCGTTTAAGAGTACAAACATCGTGTACAGTTATTGAAAGGCACACTTTTCATATGTTGACATGTTTGGCCCTTCCACACATATCTTTTCCTTGTTTGTCAACTTTAGCCCCTCGAAGTCAATTCATAACCTGTTTAGGGTTTATGACACGTGTCATTACTATATTTGATATAATTTTGCGAGGTGTTACACACTATAATCCCAGTTCCACCAAAAGCACAAAGATCTGTGACCCACTCATTCGCTACATTCACCGGGTTCTAAGCGGCTCCTTGTGCCAAAGGGATAATAGCGGTGGTGTGGTGAATCTGCGAGAGCTTGTTATCCTCTACTATTTCGTGACTCACTAGCCTATTGAAGTTACCCATATCCTGCTCCGAAATATGGTCTCAAATGCTACTGCGGACACCCGAAAGACGATTTTCTACGAGGGATGGATCGCAAGGTTGTTTAAAAACTTCATACAACGAACCCCATCGTCGTTCCACAGGGGTGTTAGCTCCACCAAGGTTGATCTTGCAATATACCGTAGCAAGGGTCTCATCATCGATTGCCCCGATGGTACTATGCGCTCAAAGACTCAAAGGGCCGTGTTTGGAATCCTAACGACCCAGATCTGGTTTTGGAAATCGAAGATATACCCAACCGTCCTCGTCTCGGTCAATTCCCGGGATTCTCATCACAAGGAGGTGCCGATTTTCCTGACTTTACTATCTTATATAACATTATGCATGAAACCCTCCAAGTCTCGAAGAAGGCTTTTAGCTTAGGCCAAAGCTCGAGCACCCGGATCGGAAGCATGGAACGAAACATCCATTCCATGCATAACGACATTACCTACATCCGGGACCATATGGTGATTCGAGGTGATCATGAGGAGGAGGGAGAAGACGAGATGGACTCGGACTATGCGGCATTAGTGGTTGGTGGCATGGTTCATAAGCAGGTTAACCTTTCTTACCCTTTGAACAATCATAAAACTTCCTCGGGCTGCGTCCTGTTTTGAACAATTTACTTTCTGTTGAACTACTTTAATTTTCTGCATTTTGTTTTTAGTTTTTGTGATGTGGTGGTGGTTTAACTTCGAACAATGGTAATTTAGGATTTTATGATGGTTTTTGTATATGTTGTGTGTTGTGGTAGTATTGTAGAGCGCAGGTACAATAGGAGGCTTGGACATACTGAGTACAGTGGTACTTAAGCCCGGAAAACAGGAGCAAAACAACGAAAACCTGCATTTTTTACTAAAACAGACGTACAGCACGGGGTCGTGTCCACTCAACACGCCCCTGCGCCCAAGC
This sequence comes from Helianthus tuberosus, assembly GCA_030545235.1. Classification (NCBI taxonomy): domain Eukaryota; kingdom Viridiplantae; phylum Streptophyta; class Magnoliopsida; order Asterales; family Asteraceae; genus Helianthus; species Helianthus tuberosus. Next base: position 107,415,765 of record CM060393.1, read on the forward strand.
CACTGGTGATAAAAGTTTTTCTCAAAACAGTGACACGGGCCATGCTCACCTGGCACGACCCCGTGCTCACTCCGCCGTAAGTTTTTCTAAAAAAACCCAGTCACTGGCAATCTGAGCACGGGTCGTGTCCATCCAACACGCCCCCGTTCCCAGTGCCTAGTAACTGAGAATTTTTTTTATTTTCCACACTTTTACGCATTTAACCTAAATAAATCATTTTCGTGACACATTGGGGACAATGTGTAATTTAAGTATGGGGGGGGGGGGGGGGAGGTTAAAACCTTGAATCACTTATCCTAAAACCAAGCCTTACACGAAACACGGTTGGAACCACTAAACACCCCAAATTTTTCAAAAACTTTATTTTCTTTCTTTTACTTATCTTAGATTAGTTGGGTAAATAAGTTCTAAAAATGATGGTTTTATTAATTTACATCTAAACACGTCATGATAAAAAGAACCAATTAAAGAAAATTACAAAAATGGGCTTAACAAATCTTTATAAAAATAAACTTGTTTATATATGAATTTTTACATTACAACCCTTTTCCCACAAAAAGTGATTTTTGAGCATTTAATAAGCACAAATAAACATCCATACTAATAAGCTCAAATTTTCGTTTCTTGTCTGATTTAGCCCATTTGGTTCTTACAACTCTAGAACTTGCCAAAGCAATGCATCCTAAGTCCTTACCGACACTAATCCAAGTAAGTAAATGACAGAGCATTAGGACTAAACCCGTTTTCTATCCAAAAACCTCTATTTTTCATTTGTTTTTCCCAAAAAAATACCCCCCCCCCCCCCTAGACAAACCAATTTGAGCCTTAAAAAACCTTTCATTTCTTTAAACCCGCAAACCTTTTGCAAAATAAACCATCCATCACCCAAAAAATTCAACCTTTTTAACTTTTATCTTTTATTTTCAGTAAATGCGGCTGTTTCTAAAATTCTTTTTTGCAAAATAAGTGACTAGTCAACTTACTAAAAAAAAAAAAAAAAAAAAAACTATTTAGACACTTTGAATAAATAAGCAAAAACAATGTTGCTTATAATTATATAGTTTGGACTAAGTCACCATAACATATTTTCAAAAAGCCGACATTTTACTGCTTTTGGCCACTTTCAAATAACACTCACCTACCCGAGCCCTAGCCTACCATTTTAACGTACTCTCGATACCTATAAGGATTAAAATGGCAAAAAGGAGGAGGTTTGATTACTTGTCAAGCCAATAGAAGGAATAGTTTCCAAATCGGGTTTGAGCGTTCTCACTTATACATTTTCGGCCGAGTATTGAGTGATTACTAGTGAGGTATTTAAAAACAAGTATATAAACAATAAAAGTTTTATAAAGGCATGCTATGCTCAAAAATAAATATTTTTTCTTAAATTGTGTTGTAAATAATTCATGACCAAATAAGTATGTAAATAAAATAAAAACAAAATCGATTAGAACTTGGATTCCCGACACTCTAAAGATAAGTCTAAAAAAACTTTCTCTTTTACCCTTTCCATTTGGGTGTGTAAAGCTAATAAAAGAGTTTTGCTTGAGTACAAGCAAAGATTCAAGTGTGGGGGTATTTGATGTGTCCAAAATACAACATATAAATTACATCAAATAGGGCCTAAATCAACCCTTTTCTAGTACTAATGTTGGAAAAAGCTACTGTTTTTGTTTCTTTTGAATAAACAGGGTCAAATGAGCTTAAAAGAACAAAAGAAGCAAAAAAGACAACAAAAACCAACATAAAATGCTATAAGGAAGGATTGGCCAACTTGCTGAGCCCCTGTCCACATCCAAACCCAAGAAATAACAAAGACAGAAGCGTCGGCACGGGGCCGTGCTCACCTAGCACGGGCCGTGCCCGGTGGGAGTTTACTACAGCAGAAAGAGACAACAAAAGACAAAATTAAAGCTCAACACGGGGCCGTGCTAAGCCAACACGGGGCATGGTCAACTCTTAGATTTCCAGAATATGGAGAAGTACAACAAGTACTTTGGCCACGGCACACACGGGGCCGTGTTAGTACAAGTTTGACACTGTAGTTAATGTAGAAGAGATAGACTGATGGGCACGGGGCCGTGCCAGGTGGGCACGGGCCACGCTGGATGTCCTGTTTTCAGCTATAAATAGGGATGCTTAGTTCCACTTCAAATCATCACTTGGCAAACCACTTCTCTCTCACTTGCCACCACTCCATCACCACTACAACACCATCATCCACTACCATCATCCATTTTCCATCTTTAGAGTGTGTGTAGTCTCGGGATCCAAGATTGATCGTAAGAATCTTTGTCAAACAAAGGCCATGCTTGGCTAAATTCTTACATCACTTGGTGAAGACTTTTCTTTTATTAATTTTTTTATGATTTCCAATCTTTGGCTCCTTTTTAATTGGGTATGTATTAATGACGTTAATAAATAGTTTTTTATATTGAAGGCGAATTTACTCAATCATTCTTCATATGTTCGTTGATTCAACATATTCATGTCTTTACTGTCACGGGCCCCGACCCGGTTTGACCCGTTTCAGGAGCCGCGGGACAGAAATTCCCGTGGTATTTATTTAACAGCGGAAGTTTCTTCAGGATCTTTTTAAAACTGCAATTTCCCATTTAATTTATTTCACAATTCGGGAAAAACCCCGGTAATTTACAATCGTATGATTTCACGGAGAAATCTTTTATTTTACAAAAACATGTTTCTTTATTTTTATATTGAGCCACTTCTTCAAGCTTGTAGTGCTACGCGGCACTTTTCCTGGATCACAACAGATCACCTGAAACATTTTTGAAAAAGGTTTTGTCAGCGGGAAATACTGGTGAATCATTCTTTTTAGTAAAATGACCCGTTTGTTATAATTTACAGTATTAAGGGAGATTACAATGTTTCAGATATCAACCAACTACCCACAATATTTGTCACTCGACCGGATCTGTGACTATGGTCATATCACCATTGTCCACCCGTTTGTCCAATGGCAAAGATTATCAAGTAATGTATACAAAACCCCACATACTGGCTGTAATTTGGTGATTACATAAACTTAATCCCTGTAATTATAACCTTGAAAATAAACATGATTTTGAAAGTAATTTGATAAAAATAGAATGACTCACATTGCAGATTTATATGAGCAGAGCTTAGCCTACTGAATTGCCTTTTAACCTAAATTTAATAACATGCACACGAACTCGGTTAGTAACTAATACAGCATTTACGATAACTCGCGAGATTAAACCCTCACATCGAATGACAAAGTGCGATACTTAAACATCCATCGAATTAACGACGAATGACAAAGCATAAACCCTAATGTGGGCAGCACTTAAACATCCATTGGATAGTTTAAATCGATCGGACATTGAATCGTAGCAGCGATCGAGTTAATACCCGGTATCGGAGCAGCGCCTCACTAATATTGAAAGTATTTTCGACTTCAGAGTATTATAACTTCGTTTTTGAAAGTTTGTTTCGACACAGAATGAAAGTCCCTGATGCAAGCTATTTATAGGTGAAATTAAGGTTTCACGCGGCCCGCGTAAGCCTTCGGCTTGCCTTTACGCGGCCCGCGTAGCCACCCAGTCTACGACTAGCCTTGACCAGTCACAAGTAGGTTAGCCGGGTGGTCGCTACGTGGCTCCGGAACACTTATCCGGTCAACACAGGTTTGACGCGGCCCGCGTAACCTTTCCTTAAGGTTTACGCGGCCCGCCTGGACACCAGAAATTTGTTTTTCTTGATTTTTAATATGGTTTAGGGGTTCAGGGGTCCGGGTTTATACTTACGGGTATTTTTAGGTCAATTTTGAGAGTCCTTACATTTACGGTCTATATAAAGCATGTTAATTGCCTGGAAGGGGGTTAGAAGGGTGGTTGGGTAAATCTATGTCTCGTTCAGTGTATAGATCCTACGAGAACCTGGTTTAAGCCCAGTAACACCTCACGAGTCGGAGCGGGCATTACCCACCATGGGAGACGTGCAAAAAGCTTGAATCCCTTATTCTTAAACTTTTAGTAAAACATTAAACCAACCCCGCGAGGACTGTATCCTTGCTGACTCAGACCAACGGGTTGAGAGTGATCGCCGCCTCGGAAGGGGGGTCCACCACATTTTGCATTAATAAATTACTTAATTATCTTTCAATATCCAACCTCTTGGGATTGTATCCTTGCTGACTCAAACCACTTGGTTGAGGGTAACGTCGCCTTGGAAGTGAGGCCTACTACTATAACTAGGATAATCTTTTAAAATGCCCAAAGTGCGGAAATCATTAAAAGGGTACATGAAAGATAAGTTGGATTCAAGTGATTCTTTCTTGTCTATCATTTTTATTTTATTTGTATTTTATGTTTTTATATTTTTATTAGTTTAAAAATCTTTTCTCAAAAATTGGTTAGATTAGACGTTGACGATAAGTCAGTACTAAAAGCTCTTGTGTCCTTGGACGACCTCGATATCTTGCCCTCAATATACTACGTCCGCAATGGGTATACTTGCCCTAAGCATGTGTGTAGAGTGATAGTGGAATATCGTGTTTTATAAATTTAAAACTTGAAATCGGCAAGTAAAAAAAGTTAAAAATAACTAAAAAATATACTCACACCGACACACGTCAGCGGGCATCGGGTCCCAACCTCTGACAAAAGAACAGTCCTATCCACCAGGTTGAAAGTATTAGAGAAATCAATAGTAATCATTAATAGCGATTATATTGTGTATATATTTAGTATGATTATATTGTATCATTTATGTGATATATCTCTCCCAAAATAGAGGAGCCCTATTGTAATTATAAATATTCAGTAAATTAATGAGAAGGTCAAGGGATTGAATTCTATCATGGTATCACGAGTCCAGTGAACCAACCCTACCTCCCCTGCCGCCACTCCTTGTTCTTCGACAACCTTCTCTTCTAATCGGTTGTTCCTCCCCTCACCTTCTTCACAGCCGTCACCTCCTTGCTTTGCACCATGACGAACCCTCCCAACACCCCTATCACCGTGGAATCCAAACTCCACCCTGCCACCACCGTCTCCCACATTAAAAACTACATACCGGTCACCCTGGAGATCGAATCCTCTCAAGACAATTCTTGGGCAACCCTCTTTAAACTACACTGTAAAGCCTTCTTGGTTTTTGACCATCTCTCACCCAGACTCGCCGCCTCTGAAACCTCCTCCTCCACCACAAAACCGACCGCTGAATGGGAACGTCTTGATGCCATTGTGTTACAATGGATATACAGCACAAATCCAATAAGTGACAATGTCACAAATTTTGACAAAGTCAAAATTGAAGATTGTGATGACAAAGCTGATGATGAAAAAGAAAAAGAAAAGAAAAATATTTTTAGATTTACAAGAAAAATTTTAAAATACTGTTTTGCAATCTACTGAAACAGGTGAATGTTCTAAGCAAAAACCTGTTAAGAAGAGTGTAGAACAGAAACAAAAAGTTAAAAATTCGAAAAATTTTAAAAATGAAAATAAAAGCTCATCAGTTCAGTCATCCAATCATTATAAAAAATCACAAAAAATTGTAAATGAAAACTCACAAAATGATGGTAATAAGTTGTGCAGGTTTGACCACAGTGCTCAAAAGACAAATCCAGCATTAAAGAGGAGAAATGATTATCACCAAGCCAAACAATGTTATGATCTGAAGGTTTGGACTGACAGAAGTGGATGGTACGATAACAGAGTGTGCTATTCCTATGGTGTTAGAGGACACATTGCTGTTAACTGCCAGAATTGGAATTTTGAAACACGAAGATGCTATAATTGCCATATCAGAGGACATATTGCCAGAGATTGCCCAAGGAGATCGATGGGAAGATCAAGGGTTGAATCTCAGAGAACGATAAAGAAACCAGTCAATGTCAAGCCCAAAGAACAGAAGGTTCTAGAACAAAAAGTGAAGCTTTCGCAGGGGCAAAAAGACAGACTAAGGAAAAAGAGGAAGAAGGCGAGAGAGTATTTGGAGAAGATTTTGTCTTCGGGTTCACCGATTGGTTCGAATAAAAGTTCTGATGAATCGATTCACTCGACGGGAAAGTTAAGCAAATCGAATTCTTCAGATGCAAATCTGAGGACAAACAAGAAGAAAAAGAAAGTTATTGGCGATGAATCTGGCTCATCCAAGTCAGACAAGCCAAGTTCGGACAATGAATCTGATTTCACAAAATCAGATGAGCCACAAGTTGAGGTAAAAAAGAAAGAAACAGTTCCTTTAATGAATGATGAGAAATTTCCACCATTACGAGCTGCAAACCTAAAATCAAAAGGTATTGATGCTGAAAAAATGTTTAATAGCAATGTTAAACATATTTTTAGTAAGATGGCTGATGGTAAGGAAAAAGGAGTAAAAGAATTTTATGAAGAAAAGAGAAAAGCTCAAAATACACCCAAGGACAGTCAGGCTTGGGTGAAACTTTTCAAATAGAAAAATCTGACTTGCCGGAGCTTCCAGGTTGGTAAGTGTGAAGCAGGTATCGGCATCATTCTTGAGAAATTCACAGGATGGTAACTGTGATATTTCGTCTTACAAGTGGTTAATCAAGGACATTAAGTTGTACTTGATTTTCTACAAGTGATTGTGATGTTTGATCTTATATTATTAAAATTTTACAAAATGATTAAAAGAGAACAAGGTGATGAGATGACCCTGAACCCACAAGTGATGGGTAAACAAACTAATTTTTTCCGGAAAAACCATTCTGATTAAAACAAACTTAAGTGTTTTGAAATCATTATGGGAAAATAGTTTGTTGTGAGGGGGAGTTCTGCTTGAATACGCCGAAACCCTCACGGCTGAACAAACATGATTAATTTCACAAGATTGAAAAACGGTTTTCAAACTGTCGAAAATCAATGGGTTGTAAATCATGGGGGTAATTGTTGGTACTTTATATTAGATTTTCTGCAAAACAGAGCACATTAAGCAGAAAATGGATGGCGAGACAAAGTTATCAACATTGTGTTGTCAAATTTTCTTTAAATGGTTTTGCATTTTAGGGGGAGAAAAATTGTTGGAAAATACAAAAACATTTGAAAATTTGAAAAAGTAAAAAACATGATAAAATTCAAAAATTGAGTTTTTGCGTAAAAAGAGGAAATGATAGTACATCAGTAGACAGTTACAGTACGCTAAAGAATTGGAAAGTCAAAATGTGTTAAACGATCTCACTGTGGATGTGTCGGTAGATTTTTATACATTTAGTAAACTTTTTCAGGATATAAACCTAAATTCAAACTTGCTTATTTCGTGGGGAACACTACTTGGATATATAGGTAACCCCTGAAATCTCGTTTGAAGGACCCATCTTTCTGAGATACTAGGTCTTTATACTTAGTGATATCTGGGGTATTATCCCGGGACTTCTGATTTTGCGGAAGCAATGGCCTAGTCCTCGGAGAATACTTTTTGAATTGCTTGAAAAATAGCTTCACCCTCAGCAAATTGATGAAACAATAAAATTGATAGTCATTGCTGTTGTAATCAAAAGATCCTCTAAATGGGACACACCTAAAGTCGAACCGTCATCTCTCTGCTGAACGGAAGTTCTGACCCGAGCTCTCACGGTTTCGTACTATAATTTATTCCCCTTACAGATATCATCTAGGTATACTCACCTGTAAGACTGAATATTGGGATCTGGATACGGGAGTATATTCAAGAGGTGGGAGACATGAATGAGTTTAAGTTCTTAAAACACCTAATTCGTATCCTGAATCAGTTGAACTTTGTGTGAAAATTTAAGTGGATAAGTATATTGACAATCTAAATGAATTGTTTAATTCTTAATGTGTAACTAAGCTCAACGGTACTTGTAACTTGTCAGAAACTAATATGATCCTCTAACGCAAACTCAAACAAAAATATTGTCTGTAAATATGTTTGTACATATTTCTTTATTGCTTTATATTTTCAGAAAATACAAAAAGATTTTTGATTCTGCTTTATTTTCGACAACCGATGTCTGAGTGCCGAGTTTCAAAATCTAAGTAAGCTGATTGTGTTTCTGAAAATAAAACAAGTTCATTAAATTGAAACTTGAATTAAAATCAAAAATCAAAACAGTCTGTGATATCTCCAAGGTCATTAAGTTGGACTTGGATGATTAACTGTGGGGGATTTGGATACTTATATTGTTATAGAGCTAGTTTCTGATTCGATTCAATGAAACTGCCAAATTTGTAAAGATTGTTGATAGGGGATGTGAGTAAGAAAGATTGAATTGCCAGGTTAATGTTACTAGAAGTTTAAAATGTTGTTACTTATGAATGTATGAGTGATTGCAGGTAATAGTCCAGACTACGATCCCGACAGCTGAGTCTAAGGGGGAGTCTGAAGACAAGCTCAAAGCAAGGGGGAGTTTGTAAACTGAAAAGCAAGGTGACGATCCCTAAAAGCACGGAAGCTTGACGAAAGGGGGAGCCTGAAGAAAGAGAGAGCCAGAGATAGATCCTGGTATAACATTTGAAGATAGAAGCTGATCAAAGAAGATAAAGATTGATAGGATGCTTGCATTGTTAGACAAAATTGGAAAGAGACAAAGACTAAAGACTCGAAGCCAAAGACTTCGTCAATATCCAAGGGGGAGTCTGTTGGTGCACTGAATGTCTGCTGACTATGTCTTATAGAGTCTTATGTCTAGATAGGTTAAATGAGTGCACAATAGTGATTAAGTTAGGTTTTGGTCATGGTTTAGAAAGTCAGCCCGTTTGAGGATGACCTGTCCGTTTGAGGATGACCTGTCCGTTTGAGGATGACCTGTCCGTTTGAAGATGACCTGTCCGTTTGACGATGACCTGTCCGTTTGAAGAAGCTTGTCCGTTTGAGGAGTGTTCCGTTTGAAGCAGGCTGTGTCACCTTCAAACGGAATGGCAACTAGTATATATAGGTGTTGTGTAGTTTCATTTGAAACGGACATGTATGTGTGTGTGAGTCGAGGTGCTGCCAAAATTTCATCAGAATCTTTGTAAAAGACTCAGGAAATCAGTAATAGAAAAGAATTGAAAGGAACAAGCTGTTGTGACTTTGTTTACTTTGATTCCGCCTCTGTAAACGAAGATGAACTGCCTTTACTGACTGTTTAGGGTCACGAACACGATCCAACACTCCGTACCATCATCAACAAAACCGCCACCGCTTATGATGCTTGGAAAGCTATCGAGGACCTTTTCCAAGACAATAAAAGCTCCCGTGCCATTCACCTGATGCATAAATTTTCAAACACCAGTTTGGACGGCTTCCCTAATGTATCAGCATACTGCCAGGAACTCAAAGTCCTGGCCGATCAGTTGGCAAATGTGAACGCTCCCGTTGATAATGATAGATTGGTTTTGCAATTAATTGCGGGGCTGAATGAATAGTATGAGGGCATTGCTACTATACTTCAACAAGACCCACTTCCATCCTTCTATTCTGCTCGTTCCAGTCTAATTCAAGTGGAAACCCGCAAAGCCGAACAAGCCCTCAATGCATCCAAGACTGCCTCCACTGCTCTAACCGCATCCACAAACCGCCCCCACCCACTGATCAGCCTCGCTCTCATGACCGAGGCTACGGCTCGGGTCGCGGTCGCTCGGGACGTCGGGGACGTGGCAGGTCCGGCTCTGGCCGTGGTCGGTTCTCTCCTCAGTCTCAGTGGCAGCCTGCTTCGTATTACCCGTGGATGAACACATGGCCAACCCCACCCTCCAACAATCCGCCCCACTACTACCCTTGGCCTGTACCGCCCTGCCCATACCCCTCCACCAATCGGCCCAATCAAACCCATACCAACAGCCCCGGTATCTTAGGACCGAGGCCGAGCCATCAAAGCAATGTTGCCTATACACCCACGGATATTGAGCAGGCCATGTACACGATGTCTTTACAGTAGCCAGACCCCACACAGTACATGGATACGGGAGCCACGGGAAATATGACACATGAGCAAGGTGACTTCCATTCTTTTTCTAATTCTTGCATGTCTCAAAATATAATTGTAGGTAATGGCAGTACCATTCCGGTTTTAGGACAAGGCCCCAAATACCTACCCAAACCGTTCCCTCCCTTTGTCCTAAAAAATGTCCTTTATTCTCCTAAATTAGTCAAAAACCTAATATCTGTTCGTCGTTTTACTATCGATAATTCTGTTTCTGTTGAATTTGACCCCTTTAGTTTTCTTGTGAAGGACTACAAGACTCGGACCCCGCTCTTGCGATGCAACAGCAGCGGTGACCTTTACCCGTTGGTAATCGTGTCCCCCTCCCAAGCAACTGCTCTTGCCGCTATTTCTGGTCAACTCTGGCATCATCGTCTTGGCCATCCAGGACGCCCGTCTTTAAATAAATTACAAACTTCTCGTTCTATTGTTTTTGATACTTTGAATAATGATGTATGCCAGTCTTGCGTTTTTGGAAAAAGTATTAAATTACTTTTCTTTGCTTCTAATAATTGCACCATTCAACCTTTTGATATTTTACACAGTGATGTGTGGACATCCCCTATAATTAGTTCATCAGGTCACAAATATTATGTTTTGTTTTTGGATGATTTTTCCAACTTCCTATGGATGGACATACCCAATCTCTAATAAATCTCTTGTTTTCACCACCTTTTCTCAACTTGAATCAATTATAAAAAATCAATTTGAACGCACCATTAAAACTTTTCAGTGCGACAATGGTCGCGAATACCTCAACTCAACCTTTCAAAACTTTTTCACCACCAACGACATCCCAAAACGGCAAGGCGGAACGGAAAATCCGCACAATTAACAACATGGTTCGTACACTCTTAGCCCATGCCTCCCTTCCCACCTATTTTTGGCATTTCGTACTCGAAACCGCTACTTATCTCCTCAACATCCTACCAAACAAAACTACCAACGAAAAAACACCCACCGAGCTTCTCTATCATGTCACCCCAACCTACGATCACTACGCGTTTTTAGGTGTCTCTGCTACCCCTTAGTGCCTTCCACAACTATCCACAAGTTAGATTTCCGCTCCCACCCATGCGTCTTTCTTGGATACCCTCCCACTCATAGAGGGTACCGATGTCTCGATCTACAAACTAAACAACTCATCATTTCTCGTCATGTTGCGTTTGATGAAACCACTTTTCCCTTTACTCAAACTGTTAATCCCACTCCCTCGTATGATTTTCTAACCCATTCGTTCCCCTACCACCTGTACCCACATATATCCCAATTCCCCACTACCCGACCTACCCCACCTAGTTCTCCACCACCCGCCAACAGCCCATCACAACCACACACTACCCCCGGCCCACATTCCACTTCAGCCAGCCCTACACCTCCCATAGCCCCACAAACCAGCACACACCCTGTCGGCCCAAACCCCTCCTCTATTACCGCCCCCTCGGCCCAACCTTCTTCATTTCATCCCGCCGCCACTGATCCCTCAATCACTACCACCACCGGCCCAATTGTTGCCAATCCTGTCCAGCCAAACACTAACACCCGTACCATTCACACCCGCTCAATGAGCGGCATTTTTAAACTCAAACATCCTCTAAACCTTCATGCCTCCACCAACCCGAAAATACTCCCCATTCCCAAAAACCTGGCCGATGCCTTGACTATTCCGGAATGGTACTCGGCTATGACTACAGAGTACAATGCATTAATTAGAAATGGAACTTGGGAGTTAGTTAAACGGCAACCAAATATGAATGTCATACGAAGCATGTGGTTGTTTAAACATAAATACAAATCGGATGGCACGTTGGAACGATACAAGGCACGGTTGGTATGTGACGGTAGAACACAACAGGTCAGCATAGACTGTGGGGAAACTTTCAGTCCGGTTGTCAATCCGGCTACTATTCGGACGGTTCTATCCATTGCTTTATGTAAACATTGGTCCGTCCATCAACTAGACGTTACTAATGCCTTCCTTCATGGGAATCTCCATGAGACAGTCTACATGTATCAGCCCATGGGGTTCCTGATGTAGCGCGTGAAACGGAAAAGTGAAGATTACACGTTGATTCTACGAATACCCGTGCAGTTCTTCCCCAACCCCCAAATTGTAACCCCAAAGGCCACGGAATTTGAAGTGAAAAAACAGTTTTCTCAAAATTCAATTCTGAACTTCTCATTAGCTTTAGCAACATATAAATAGAGACTGAAATTCGAAACGGGCCTAAAAAAAGATAACGGGCCAAACACACGGCCTAAAACAAAAAGCCCAAAATAGTTCAAAAAACATAAAAATGCCAATAAGTAATAGAAATAAGCGTTTTTTGGTCCGGACGTTGACCCAAACCGCCAAAGGCGTTTGCAGCAAGATGGAGCTCGTTCCCACGTTCGTTTCGCCTGGTCGCACGCCTAAAACGGACCCCCGTAGCCCAAGTTAGAGCCATTTTAGTGAAGCCCCTTTTGTTACGCGGTCTTGGGCCTCCAAATACAAAATAGCTTGTTCCTCCACACTTGGGCCCGCATCAGTTCCGCAACAAAGATTTTCCGAATCACGTTTGCTCTCTCAAGAAATCATTGTACGAGCTCAAATAGGCACCACAGGCATTGTACCAGCGGTTCACCGATTACGTTCTCACTATGGGATTTCAACACAGTCGATGTGATGCGTCACTTTTTACTTTTCATCAAGGGGGACATACGGCTTATCTTCTTCTATATGTCGACGACATTCTCCTGGTCACGTCTTCAGACAAGCTCCGTCACGACCTCATGGCCAAACTTGCTAGTGAATTTGCCATGAAGGATTTGGGTCCTCTCAGTTATTTTTTGGGCATCTCTGTCTCTCGATATGCCTGCACTATGTTTCTCTCTCAGCAGTCCTATGCGACTGACATTATTGCACGGGCTGGTATGCAATCGTGCAACCCCGTGGCTACTCCTATTGACACTAATACTAAGCCAGTACTTCTGTGGGCGACATCTTCCACGACCCCACCTTATACCACAGTTTGGCAGGTGCTCTACAATACCTCACCTTCACTAGACCAGACATTACCTATGCTGTCCAACAAGTATGCATGCACATGCATTCCCCTCGTACAACCCACTGGCTTGCACTTAAGTGGATTATACGATATATTAAGGGGACAACATCATTCGGTTTGACTCTATCTGCCAACTCATCCCCTTCTCTTGTCTCCTATACGGACGCCGATTGGGTAGGATACCCCGATACTCGCAGATCGACCAGTGAGTACTGCATCTACTACGGTGAGAACCTCATCTCCTGGTCCTCCAAACGGCAAAGCATTGTGTCCCGTTCAAGTGCCGAGGCAGAATACTGTGGTGTGGCCAATGTCGTCGCAGAAATTTGTTGGCTTCGTAATCTTTTACTCGAGCTTCGTCATCCCCTGACGCGTGCCACCTTGGTTTATTGTGACAATGTTAGTGCCATCTACCTCTCTGGCAACCCAGTTCAACACCAAAGGACGAAGCACATCGAGTTAGATATCCACTTTGTCCGCGAACATGTCCAACGCGGTCAAGTTCGGATACTCCACGTACCTTCTCGTTACCAGATCGCTGATATATTCACTAAAGGCCTTCCGCGCATCCTATTCGAAGAGTTCAGATCCAGTCTCAGCATCCAGTCTCCTCCCGCTTCGACTACGGGGGTATAATAGCGATTATATTGTGTATATATTTAGTATGATTATATTGTATCATTTATGTGATATATCTCTCCCAAAATAGAGGAGCCCTATTGTGATTATAAATATTCAGTAAATTAATGAGAAGGTCAAGGGATTGAATTCTATCAATCATGGCCAACGACCCATCTGAGTCAAACACGTTCAAGAACATGTTCGCGCTATGGAGCACAACCTCAGCTCCACTAGGGATCCCCCACCCCAAATTGAAAATCAACAATATATTTAGCTATCTCCTCCAAATCGAGTGAAGTGGCCATCCTCAACTTTCTTTAAACATTGCTTAACATTGGTGCCCACCCTAGAATTATTAGACCCACAGAGAGGCTCATCAGAGTGCAAGCCCATCTCTAAGGGTTGGGTAAAAAGCGATTGGATGAGTTCAGCGAAACCATCCCCATTGCCCCACGCTGTCAGGGCCCATTGATGAGATCAAACCTTCAATACTGTTCACTTGCCTATAATAATGGATATCAAAAGCTTGTATGTAAATGGAATCTCTAACATTTAACATAAGAGCAACATTTAGAATAATACATGTTGTTCTTCTCTTTGAAAGCTCAATAAAGTTCGTACTTAATCGATTTTTTATATAGATACTTATTCTGTTTTCTTTTTTTTTTTTACTTCCCCGTGGTCTCAGAACCATAAATCTTAGTACCCACCATAACTTAAATATCGTATAACATCTTTTCTTTGACTAAAATTATAGAAAGATAAAAGTCTTATTTGGCTAGTGTCTTGAAATAAGTGGCTAAAACAAAATAATAGGATATAATGCTAAAATTGGTAGACAAAACGATAATGTGTGGGTAAGGATAAACATAAAGATGCTAATCTCCCCTCTATCATTTAAATGAATTATCTCAAATTTGTTCCTACAAAACAAGTATAAGGTAGGCAAGTTCTATAACCAATAAAATATACTAGTAATTTGCTCCAAAAGGTTTTATATTCGGCCGTAAACGAATAGAACGTTCTGCGAACAATTAATCAACCGTTCAGTGGTAAGTTCGTTTACGTTCGTTTAATAAATGAACGAACATGAATAAGAAATTTCGTTCGATTAGTTATATCAACGAACATGAACAAAGGTCTCGCTCGTTTGATTGTGTTCGTAAGCGTTCAATAACGTGTTCGTGAACATTCGTTCATGTTTGCTTGTTTAGGTTGTTCATGAAAGATTTTTGTATTTTATTTTATCTGAACTTTTTATACTTTTTAAATTTTATTTATTTTACTATCCTAACAATTAAAATAAGAAACCTTATTCCAACTGTGTTTATGCATCATTCCTTTCTCAATATTCACATCGACCTCCACTCCACGATTATGACTTCATGCCCCCATCGCTTTCTCTAACTTTATTTGTGTTCGTGAACACATTTTTTCCTTAATGAACAAACACAAACATAAAATCTTGTTTGGTAAGTGTTCATGGACCGTTAATGAACACATTTATTTCCTTAACGAGTGAACATGAACAAGATCATATATGTGTTCGTTCGATTCGTTTACGACCATAGTTTTAAAACTCACAAAACGAATGAATAGAAAGTTTTTCTTTTATATTTTATACTTATTTTAGAACTACGTAAGATTTCAAATCAAGTAATATATACCACATACAAAAAATAAAATTTATATTTCTTCTTTTTATAAATAACTCCATGCATGACTTCAAGAAATGATACTAAAATTGTTAAGCATATCATTCAAATCTAAACAACAATTTTATATATGAGATTAAGTCGCTTGAAAGAGATAAAAACCATGGTTGTAGAAATCGCTAGTAGGTCGGTGGGGTGGGAACTAGCGATTAATCTGGATTAACCGGGGATTAATCGAATATAATCGCGATTAATTATAATTAATCGAGATTAATCGGTGAGTAATCGAGGATTAATTGGCGTCTAGTCGGGATTTTTACAACCATGATAAAAACTGAATTAATAATAAAAACAAAAAAACAAAATAAGTTTAAAATTCCTAGACTTTATCAAAAGAATAATTCTTCTCACACTTAAACCTAAGCAATGTCCACGATGTTTTAAAAACAAAACAAAACAACACAAAGTGTGAAAAAGAAGAATAAGGTAACAAAACATCACACCCTAATTATATGCGCATATATTCATTGAAAAAGATAATGTGGATGAGTAGAAAAGCGAGTAAACTAACCTCAACTAAATTTGTAAGCAGAAGAACAAAAGAATATACGAAAACAACACTAGCAACTCGACACAAAATAAATCCATACATCCCTAGAAAAAAAAAAAAGAGGATGTCTAAAAAGAAAAAAAAAATATGACAATAAAACTTGAAATCACTGTGGCCTCAAATGAGCTTGGCAATGACTTATTTTCTTAGGCATGCACCTCTTTCCGTCTAGTATTTACATGCTATTTACATGGCTTGTGTGAGAAGCAAACCTTGATCATCCTTTGCATAAACCTCATAGGGATAACTAAAATGGTACCACCTATGGGATGTTAGATTGTGTGTATTTATTGTGGGTGAAGTTACCTTCTGTAGATGGGAGATGCTAGCTGGATAACATATTAGCAAAAGGACATATTATAGAACTGAAATTTGGAAAATTACCCTTAAATCTTATTTTCACACCCTTTATATGGATCGTATAGGATTATACGAATCATATAGAATATTCTGACACGACAAAGGATGCAACCTTTGTCATGTCAGCTTATTCTATACGGTCCGTATAACCCTATACGATCCGTATAGAGGATGTGAAAATATGATTTAAGAGTGCTCGTTTTAGGCCTTTATGACCACCCTATACAACCCGTATGATGTTATACGGGTCGTATACAAGGTCAGATTTTTTTAATTGTTGATTCGATGTAAGATTCCTCGATTCGTGTGCGACTCGATGTAAGATTCATCAATTCGAGTGCGAGTTATTTGTTTCGATGTAATATTCCTCGATTCACGCATTAATTATTTGACTAGACGTAATATTCCTCGATTCACACGTTAATTATTTGACAAGACGTAATATTCTTTCAAAATCTACTATATAAACGACTATGATCTTCTTCATTTTTCATTCAACTTCTACTTGTATCTTCTATATTCTCTATGTATTGAAGTTATCTTACGCTAGCAATGTCCTTTTGGGACGACAATTATTGCTTCAGTGGTGACTCGACTAGCGAGTCGAATCAGGCGATGTATGATTTGAATCAAAATAACAATTGAGGGTTGTTTGATTTAAATGTTCCATTCGATTTATATCTTGCGTCTGATACCAGTCAAGATCCGTGGGCTAACACTGATGTCACACCCCGATATTTTTCACATATTACCGGTGGGCCCGGCGGGGAGTATCGTGACGTAGTTGATATCATCATAGTCAATACATACAATATAATAGCACAGCGGAAGGCTTGGTAGAATATTACTATTACAAACCATAGTGTCCGAGTGTCCAAATAAAAGAATATACAGACTGGTCGTAATAGAGATCCACAGGCATCATAAAACAAAATACAAGAAAACTGAAATAACAGACTGCAGGCATCTAAGGATTTGAAAGATCCTCTTATTTGACACCGAGTAGCTCCAGCCTAGTTACGAGAGGTACCTGTCACTTAGTCTTTGGAAAATACGTCAGTTTTCACTGGTAAATACAATTAACCGACTCATTTGAAAAGAATTTTAAAAAATTGATTTAAATGCACAAGGCACAAACCATTTATAACTTGGGACAATTTTTATATAAAATCTTGTATACAGTTTTACATGTTTGTCATACATATGGGGCCGGTTTGGAAGCCGGTCATGATTAACCGACTCACCACTTATAGAACCCACAAAGGAGTTATCCCCAACATGTGGGTTATTTAGCATTTGCATCTGTCGGGTGTATTCCTACACCCCGTGCATAGGTCGTGGCCATTTTCAAATGAAATGAGCCGAGGATATCCAGGACACGGTCGTATTAACCCCCAATGTTTATGTTATCAAATAATACAGATTAAAACGGGTTATGCAAATTTATTAATCACAATCCGATTAAATGATTCCATACCCAACCAAGCGACATTATTATAATACCGTATCCCAAACCCGTATAAGGGAAAATAAGTTAAAAGTATTTACCTGAACTTAGATGTCTATGGAGTAACTCAGCCATATGTTTCCTAAAGCCTTATGAAAATACCTTCTACCGAAGCTACTCAATCTGTATGAAAGGTTTATTAACCTATTAGGATACTAACGGGTCTTTATTTGAGTCAAAGACTTAGACCGGTTAGTTTGAAAGATACTTAACGGTTCTAAACGCTAGATTAAGCGGAGACCGGAATAGAATATGGTTTAGACCCGACAAGTTTGGATACTTGCATAATATGGGTAAACTAAACACATTCTGGATTTTGAAGTGAAAATGATAAGGTTAAACCCGTTTCAGCTAAATTACGTAAGCTAGTTACATAAACCGAATTGAATGCATAATTGCATAACGGGTACCCAAATGAACCATATACAAGTCCCACAAGTTATTATGCTTAGAATATGTTAACACATTAGTAGGATGTTAACATATATGGCCAAAAAGTATTTAAAACCAATTTAAGTCCCGTAGGGGCATTTTGGTCATTTTAATGTTTATAAACGAGGTTTTATGGTAAACTGATATTCTGGTCTTTAGTAATCTATAAAAATATTTATTTTATGTTGTTATAACAGTAAGATATCATACATATATGTGATTTACCATTTATGGCCAAACTATGCCCTGAAAGGGTATTTTGGTCATTTCATATATGCTTTTAAGGACATTTTTGGAAGTCTGAGTTCATGACTTATACCTACTGTAATAATATTAAATTTTTATTTATAAAATCAGTAGGTAACAAGTCTTAGGTGTTTAGTATGGTTTTAAACCATACTATGCGCTTAATTAGCGTAAAAGTCGATAATTGACGATAATTAAGATGTTTATGAAAATCTGAGATTTTGATTAGTCTTAAATGTTCAAAATATTCTATTTAATATATAATATCAGTAGGAAATGGTTTGGTATGCAAATCATATGTTAATCTCATTTTATGAACCAAAAGGGTGTTATCGTCATTTATCGAATTATACAAAGAAATCTATGATAAGGTCAGATTATAATCTGATCAAAAATTCTAAAAATCCCTAAAAATAATATCTTAACAGTAGGTAATGAGTTTTGGGTCAAAATCCATGTTTAAACATGTCTTATGCAAGATAGCGTAATTTAATTAATAAAAAGTTTCAATTTACGATATCTTGCATAACTTTAGTTTTATACCAGAAACTGATGTTAAATTTTCGGGACATACTTATATATCAGAAATAAAGCTTTTTGTCCTCTCACATTTTCAAAAATCTCGTTTAAATGTCATAAGGGCATAACGGGCATTTATAAGCATAATAACGGATATTAGCATATAATTCAGAATACTAATGACCAGGTAATATAACCTCAGAGGGTTATACTACTACATAATGTGGTCCTAATGGAAGCTTAAAACATAGAAGAATTAAGCTTAATCGGGTCAGAACTGAAAGTCAAAGCAAAAGTCAAGCTTTTGCGACTTTTGGTTGTGAACCGACCCTAAACTCAGAATTGTCGGGTTGAGCATGCCTAAACATGTTTTAATAATAATTACCAAGTTATTAGAGTGATAAAATATAATTTATAACCTCTGCATTATTAGTTTTAGTTATTATTTGAAATTCTGTCCAGTTTGACTTTTTAACTAAATAGTTTGACCCGACAATTAACTAAGCAAATGAAATAATTAGGAGGTGCCCTTTTAAGGGTTTAACACCTACCTAACTATGGTTACATAACCATGTCCATTTCGAATAATGGCTGGACCATTTGAGTTTAAACCGAAGGTCAAAGTCAGATTACGACAACTTTGACTTTTCGGTTTTAAATTATAAAACTGAACTAAAGAGGGGACTAAGACACTTACAAACGGTCCTAGCAATCTTTTCTACTAAAGATGAGTTCCCTTTTGAATCAGGAACCTCCAGAATGCTCAGGAACTCAAGCTAGAGAGATGAGAGTGAATGTTTGAAATGATGCAAGTGAAATGGCTGCACTAAAGGGCCTATTTATAGTGAATTGAGATTGCCTAAGATGATCACAGGCGTTAAGGGGTGAATTCAGATGTCTCTAGGTGTCTTGGTGGCTTGATAAAACCACCAACAAGCCATAGTTTCGATTTATATCTTGTTTGGAGCCCAAGGAAGGAAGAAACCTGCACTTGTCATCTCCATTCTGTCGACAGAAGGCCGTCGCGTTGTACGACGGCAGAAAGGGTACATGGTCGCGCCACAATCGACCCCATAGGTAACCAGCCAAACAAGTTTCCACTTTGACAAGTTCAGTCCCTGCACCTTTATAAGCTCAATATCTTTCGTTTTAGGCATAATAGGTCCTTGTAGTTAGTTTGTAGATGATCTAGGGAGTACAACCAAACATCGTTAGGCTCGGTTTCGTTAAACGATCAGCGAAAACATAAGTTTCGCCTCGTTGACGCTTTAAACCCTAATTCTTGGGAATTTGCGTAAACAACACATAACGATCTCGAAATCTCATGAAATTTATATAACTTATTCTTAAGAGTATATTTGAATATTATGAAGCCCCGGGTTCGTTAAAAGGTCACTCAAAGGTAAGAATTAACATGTTGACACGTTTAACCCCTGTAGTTTAAAATCTTTTGATTATTTTCACAAACGGCTTCTTATATCTGAATAATTACTCGTTTGAGAATATATTCTTCGTGTATGGTCATTCAGAGGCACAAGTTTGGCATGTTGAGACTTCTAGTCCTTTTGCAAACATATTTTCATCGTTTGACAACTATAGCCCTTCAAACTCAATCTTTCACATGATTAGGGTTTAGGACACGTGTCTTCACATAATTGGACATCTTTTTACAAGGTGTTACAACTGACTATTAGGGTAATTATGTTGGTGTAAATCCTAACGATTTAGGGTTTGGTGACTATCACGGAAGTGATCCACCGCCGTCTGGTTGTGGAGGACAGCCGTCTAGGGGGGCTAGAGATGACGAACCGACTAGGTAACATTTATTTATACATTAATTTGGCGTACGCTTTATAGAATTGTTTTATAACCACAAAGTGTTTTTTTCAGAGATTCGATAGCATGGATGATTTGGTGAACTAGTGTAGAGCAGTCGAACACGACAACGGTTACACCATAGCCACCCAAAGGACGAAGTATGATGACCCCTAGCCATGAGTCCCAAAAAATATGGCTTATATGCGATTATTGTCACAACCCCCGACCACACCCTGGATGGGAGCCGTCAATAGTCAAGTGGTACCGGTGGTTATTTCAAAAATATTGCATCTAAAATTTTTATCAGGAACGTGAGTTAGGAAAAATATCAGAGTTTAGAAACATCGGAATTTTATTTATAACCAATGGGAATAAAACCCATGTTTTACAAAGGGAGCGTTAATAGGGGATAAACCAAAATTCATAAAATGATGTTTCTTAATTTTATTTGATAAAATAAACCACTTCTTTAAGCCTTTTTGGTGCGTATTACAACTCTAATTCAGATCTACTGTAATCACCTGAAACATGTTTAAAAACATTTTATCAGAAGGAAATACTGGTGAGTTCATCCATTTGTATAAAAAGACACAGTATTGAAATTACATCATTAAGAGTTTTTACATTTGTTTATATCTTTCAGTTACCCACAGTACTTGTCACTCGCCCATTTCGGTGATTGTGGTCATATTACTATTGGCTAACCCTTTGTCAAATAGTAAAGCTTATCAAGTATTGTATAGAAAACCCCACATACCGGCTGTAATTTCAGAATACAAAGACTTAATTACTGTAAACACAACTAGAAAACTTTTAGGGTTTTGAAATGCATTTTGATAAAAGAGAAGGACTCACTTTGCAGATTTGGGGTTTCAGTAATAGCCATCTGGTCTAAGTCTTGGGTTCCTAATTAAGCATACAATGCAACACGTATTAGTGTATTAAACGAATTCAACTTTAACGATAATCACGAGATCAAAACCACAACGTAGAAGACAAAGCGTAGCCTTATCTAGGCAGCACTTAAACATCCATTGATTTGGTTTCAGATCGATCAGACAGGGTATCGTACCAGTGATCCGGGTTAGCACGTTGATTACGGAGCAGAGTTTTAGAGCTTCGGGTATCATAGCCGTGTTACGAGAGGAAAAGAAAAGAATTTGAACGAGTCTGAATGTCCAAATCTCATCCCTTTTATAGCTGAGGAACAACCTCATCGCGTCGTGCGACCGGGTTTCACCATCACCGTCGCGTAGCACGAAGGTGTAAGCTAGGGCTTACGAACTGGGCCTTACCAGGTTAGTTAATATTAGGTTTTGGACCTTTATAAGTCACTTGGGCCAAGCACGCCCAAGGGGAGCCCATGTTGGGAAGTGGGCTTGACTAGGTATATAAACATGCTTTAACTTGTTTTAGGGTTAGCCTCATTGTTACACAAATTCTAGAAGTCAGAGAGAGGGAGGCGATTTGGTTGTGAAGAACACTTGTACTAGATGATTTTGCTAGTCATAGTAATACAATCGTGTGCAAGTGTTGAAAAGTGATTCGGTGTGTTCTTCGTATTTTCGTGTTTTTCTTGAATCACCTATTGATTGGATTCCGCACAATCAATAGGTTGTTTGATATCATTGAAAGATCCGTTTATTGCTGAAAATCTGGCTATGCTTCTAAAGTCAGTTAACGAAAGGATTGGGAATCCTCCTTCTACCTCTTCGTTACGAATTTAGGAGCCAGTAACTGAGGACCTACAGGATTCTGATTCTTAGCCGATAAAGCGGAGAAGAAGAGATGCTCCTCCTAGAGTTTATGTTGAACAAACACAAGACCAATTAGTTGATGATGAAGACCATGATGGATTGTATAAGTTCGATTTTGAAACTGCAACAACAACAGAAACAACGTTCGATTTTGAAACTGCGGCAACAACAGAAATGATGTTTGATTTTGATGCCACTAAGACGAGAATGGATGTGAGCTATGAGTCTGCTGAAGTTTCAGTTTCTTCAGAGATTCCTGTTAGTGTTTCTATTCCACCAGAAACCCCTGTTACAACATCAACTCCACTAGAGACTCCTATTGTTGGAAGTTCATCGATTATAGTGCATGACGCTCCATGTAGCTCTAGTGGTATAAGGCATGAAGAATCGATGTTTACACATTTGAAGTTTCCTTTTGTTGATGATTCAAGTGATGATGATGAGTTTATAAGTGTTCGAGAGCTAAAGAAAAGGATTGTGGTTCTTGAGCAAGATTCCATTCACAAGGATGCAAAGATTATTCAGCTAGAAGACACACTTGTTTAGAAAAATCAGCAGATTGATCAACTACAAGGAGATGTTGGTTAGTTATTATCCATTGTATATGATCTTCATGGAAAGTTGGAGAAGAAATTTGGACAAGAGTTTGTTGATCCAACCGATACTAAAAAATATGAGAAAGCTGCTGAGGATAGAGCTCGAGCTTATGCCAAAGATGACGCTGAGCGTGCTGCTGCTATGGATCTGTGTTTTAGAACTCCAGTTGACAAAAAGAAAGATAAAGAGAAAGCAAAGAGGTTAAAACAGAAAAGGGAACTGGTAGTTGTGAAGAACAGAAATCTGAATCCTGTTAATCCTGACATTCAAGCTACTCATCATCTGATGGATGTTGGTTCTAGTCACTATGACAAGGTTGGTAGTAAGTCAGGGATTGTAAGTTGGGGTTATCATCATGATCGAAAGATGTGGTTGATAAAGCGAAAGATCGGTCCAGTTGAATATTACTCGAAGCCAGGCCAATTCCAGTCATTAACCAAGGTGGATTTGTCCATGCTCGCTAATGCACCGTACACTGATGACAAGCCAAATGGTAGAGGATACATGTTCTTTGAGAGACGTAAACGAGAGGTTGAAAGAGGATTTCCGTCTATGAAAATTGCGGAATCTATCTTGAGGCCTGCTCCAGGGGTACGTGATCCAAGAATCCATAGGAGAATGAAGACTGTGATTTGGCTACCTACAGATAAAGAAAAGACAATTCTGCTAGTGAAGAAAATCCCATAGGGTGGTCTGAAGAAATTGCATTTCTGGGTTTATGATGAGTATGTGGGACAGGTTTTGATGGTATGTGATGACGATGTGCAGTTCAAAATGACAGATCAAATAGACTTATTGACTGTCAGTTTACAAGACTTGGAGGTGCTTGCACAGAATCAGATACGATTTACTGAGACGTATGAATCGATTGCCAAAGAGTGGACTGCTGCTGTGGCTGGTGCGCTGCAAGTTAGGAAGCAAGGATTTACTGGATTGAGAGATGTTTCTTGCAGTGGCGGAAACAGTTGATGATTGAAGTGCCCCTATGCTATAAACCTATGGGGAGATTGTTAGAACCTGAAGGTTTATGCATAACGGGTTAGTATAGTTAACTGGATTGGGCTTGTAATATATTTAATTAAGTGGTTTTGGGTCGAATAGTGTAATGGGTCTCATGGTTTCGGCTGGGCTTAGTCTAGGGGCCTTTAGGCCCAAATATGTTAGTATATAATCAAACCCTTCATGTTGTTTTGGGTTTGATCAGTGGTTCAATACATAGAAGCCAGCCAAAACCTGTCTTGTGTCTTGTATCAGTCACCTTCAATCGGTGAATACAAGATAAGTCTTTTGGTTTATAATTGTTTATGGTTTGTGTATTCTTGAATCATCTTGTGTTTGGATTCCGCACAAACACAAGATTTGTGGTTGATATCGTTGAAAGATCCTTTTACGGGACTTACAATGATGAACTTCCACCCGTAGCAAAAGCATTAAACATATCTGAATTTATGCCTTAGAAAATTTTTGAGAAATAACACTTTCAAACGTAGGACTTCAAGCGTATGAACCAAAGCACAGGACTAATAAAGCGTATGACCCCTCAATTTTTTTACTATTGCGCGCATAAGAGCTCTTGTGCTTGACTCGTGCGCGCATAGCAGCTTCTTGCGTGTGAATCAACCTCCTACATGTGAAACCATTTTTGATCAAATTTTGGCAATTTAGAGGTAAAAATGAATTAATCTGGTTGAGATCTTTGGATATGTTGTTTCAAAATGAAGATGTGAGAAGAAATTTAGAACATTTTAACCGTGGAAACTAGTAGAAACTTGAAAAAGATGCTTTTTGAAGCTTTTTCACCTGAAATCTTTAAAATCCAAGCGTATCACAAGTAGATATCCATTCTCCAGCTCTGATACCACTTGTAGGATCGGTTCGTGATGTGTAGATCTTGATAAAACTTGAAAAACGAACACACGCGGAAATCTACGACTTCGACATAAGTGGGAATCCAAATGTAGAACTAGCATTACACTTGTTTCAGAATATATCTTTTCTATTAAAATTTTGGCAGCATAACATTGTGTTTATAATTCGTATCAAAAGCTCCAAATCACAAGTTTCTAAAAGTTATGAGTTCATGCGCATGAAGATGTCCTTATATAGGCAAAGTCGTCCACGCAGGACTCTTACGCCCAGATGCTCATACGCTCGTCTGACTCATGAGCGCTTATGAGTCTATTACAAAATCAAACTTTTACAATTCAATATGTTATGCTACCTATAAAAAAACAGACTCTAACAATGACACAGACATTAGACATTAATGTATTACCACACTTTTTAATATGTTTTATTAAAGAAGTATTCAAAATAGGTTTAAATTGGTTCATATTGGACTTACATGACAACATAACGTAAGAATAACAAAGGAAGCAAAACTGCGTGAAAACGGAATAAAATGGAACAAATTGTCCAAACACGCCCCATGCCTCACTAGACACGCCCATGCCTCGTGTTTAGGAACTACCAGACACCTCTAGAAGCCTACCGAAGTTCAGGTGAAGAAAGTCAGGCATGCCTCGTGCCTCAGCAGTACAAGACATAGGAAGACTTTTGGAAGATTTGGTATGTGACACCCGACATTTTTAGGTTAACACCATTAACTTTCTCATTTATAACTTTCTATTAACTTTCTAGGCAAGTTATAAGACACAAACTTAATACAAACTAGTGGGACTAGTCTTGTACATACACATAAAGTTAGGTTGTTTAACTTTCTACATAAGTTTTAGAGAATTAAAACTTAAGGGACTACGTGTTAACTACAAAAAAATATAAAACCATGTTACAATTGTTCCCCAACCCTAAACCGCCCCCATCATCTCAACTCTCATCTCTCTCGGCTCTCATCCCTCTCGCAATCTTTCTCTCTTGGTAAGCCCTAATATTTTATTTAACCGTTATCATATGGATGTGTATTGCTCTACATGATGTGTTTGATGATTTGTCTGAATGCATACATGTATGTGGGTAATTGGTTAGGTATGAGTTTGGATTATGCTTGTTATGTGAATCGGAGATATATGATTTCATGAAAACTGAAATATGTATGCATGAATAGAGATTAAGGTTTACATAGAAGCATGATTTTGATAGAAAATGTGTTAAATCCGACCCATAAAGGCTTACGAATGCTAGAATGGCCGAAAGTATGTTTATGATGATCTTGTACACGTTTTTTATATGTGCAGTAGGTTAACAACTTCTTATCAGAATTTTGTGCTGACTTGTAAAGGCCATATCTTGGCCAAAACAAAATGAAACTACATGATTTTTGAGTCTAAAGTTATGTTCAAAGAATTTATTTTCAAACCAACCGGTTTAACATTTTTACGATGGGTTTTGGTCATTCAAAAGTTTAAAATGAAACAAAAGGTCAAGGCTGAATTTCTAATCAGAAAATGGGGTTTATGATGAGGGTTATAACATGGTGAATATGTGCAGATACGAATTGAAATGTTTACAGTAGTTAACCATAGGAGTTTATAAGACACTCCAACTGGAATTTTGTCAATCGGATAAATGAAGATTTTTCTATAAATTAAACGGTAAACTGTCATTAGAAGATGACAGTTTTGACCTCTGTGTGGAATAGAATTTTTCTCGAATTTTCTATAAGTGTCCAGGACCCAAGAAAATTACACAAAATTTTATGGACTAATTGACATGTCTCATAAAATAATAATAATTGTTCTTCATTGTTTAGTATTACAAATAAAATCCACAAATTGGCTGAAAATCTGACATTGTGTTAAAAACTGCTGAAACATTGTGTTAATATGTAAGAGCATATCTAATGAGTTTTGTAAAGTGTTATTGGAATGTGTAACCTGATTAAATTTCATTGTACATGTATGTGTGACCATGTGGTATATGTGTATGCACGAAACTTTTGATGACTTTGATGAAGAATGTTCTGCATGATAATATACGTGTAAACATGAAAACTGATTTAAGTAGGCACAAGCATGTGTTATAAATATTTACAAAACCACATTTTGATATCCTAATAACTTAACTAACAACAACATTGTAAACATATCAGGACATGTTGACCCATGAATTCCTCTAGCTACTTAACTTTTACCAAGTAGATCTAAGGTGAGTGTCACTATTTTTTTAAAAGCATGTATCTTTGGTTTGAGACTACATTTATTCCTATGAGGAATACACTTTCTCTTAATTCCATAGTTTAATCTCATGTGTATAGTGGACTAAACAGCATCTATCTTGAAAGTCCCTACTTTATATCGAATCAGTTGCCGGGGCAAACAGGTTACTAGTTGATAGCGCTATTAGGTTTGACGAACCTCACATCATGCTGGGAGCCGGTTATGAACTTTTGGATCTTTCTTTACATCAATGTTGATAGACATTGTTGTGGGGCACAACACTTAACCAGCCATCTTTTCGGTACTTCATGTTTAGTCGCTTAACCATGGGTTAGCTACCCATGACATGCTTTTATAACTTTTGCATATACAATTAGTTTCGTTAAACTAAACTAGTGAACTCGCCAACTTTGTGTTGATATATTTGAGCATGCTTTTGCAGGTTGCTAGGTATGACATGCTTGGAACATGCATCTTGGAGTGGCATTCTCAATTAAATTGTTTTATTTTAAACATACTAAGAACTGTAGATTTTATTATGTCTGGATTTTTATATTTTAGCTTCCATTGATGAACTTAAACTTCTATTTTTAAAACAGTAAAAATATTATCACTATTCATGTTGAAGGTGGTATTTAAGTATTATCAATTATTTATGAATGGTTCAACATGATTAGTGGCTGGATCCTGGTTTACCACGCGCCTCACGGTAAAACCCCGCTAGTGGAATTTGAGTGTGTGACATGGAAGATCTAGTGGGGCCAAGAAAGTTGACCACACCTCGTGTCTTGTAGGCATGCCCCGTGCCTCGAGAATCAGGAATAGCTATTCACCGAAGCCAGGCACGACCACAGCCAACCTATAAATAGAGGCCATTTCCACCATTTTTATTTGTTTATTCTCTCCTCTCTTCTCCGCTACACACATTTTCGTTTACCCTACTATCTCTAATCATTGTAATCATTAGGAAAACTCAAGAACCATTAGTGTAATCAAGTTTTTTTATAATTAATATTATCTTTTCAAGTTTGGTAACATTTAGCTCCATAGCCATTTTTGGCTAGATTCTTGAGGGAGTTTGGGGAAACTTACCCCCTTGATGTTGAGTTAATTATGGAAGATCATGGGTGCACATGATGTGTGTATGTGTGTGTTAATGACTTTAACTAATTAAATAGTTTATTGAAAGTGAGTGAAATAATAGTGTTGCATTACCTTGGGTCATTAGAGTTTCCGCCTAATCCTAAATCTACCAACAATCTTGCGACGCCATTAACTTGGGTCATTCATGTTTTCTATGTCTATGTAGAGTCAAAACATGTTGATGCTCTTAGCAGAGGTTAAAGGTTTTGGATGGGACTTCAGGTTGGGTAAGCTCTTACCTTTGCGCATAGATAACACCAGAGTGTAAAGGACTTTGTTTATGTAAAAGTAACCATCTTAGGGGAATTGACAACTTACTGACGAACTAAATAATACGATACCCGACTTTGAGTGGCGTTTCCCTGTTGATTGAAAGTTATATGGTTGAGTGTGCTAGGTTCCCTAAAAAAGAACTACACAATAATACACATTTGCACATGCAGTTCCTCGTCTGACAATCGAGCCCTTGCAATCCCATGATCCGAGCTAGTTCATAAAGAATCAAAAACTTTGTTGATCCTAAACATCCCATTTTTCTATCATTGATTACTATCGTTTTATTTTCTTCTTGAGACATTTTAACCAAATCTTCAACTTTTGGATTTGACTAGATGTTAACAACGACTTGGTACTAAAACTCTTATATCTTTGGACAATCTCGGTATCTTACCAATTATTATTTTATGGGAATGATGGATGCACTTGCCCAACGTACGTTGTAGTGTTATAGTATTTTATCATGTTTTTTTATAGACATCAAACTTGAATTAATGCATAAAACAACTAAAAATAACCATATTTTTATAGGCCCGGGCTATTCGTACACCCACTTGGTCTATTCACCCCCCCCCTAAAATGCCCTGCTTTGGCCAAAGCGGGGTGCTTTAGGTTAAAGTCAACAAACAAGGGCTGAGCATGTCAGTCCTTGTCTGGTGACCTCATACCGAAGTGCCTCGCTTTGGCCAAAGTGGGGCGTTTTGGTTAGGCAGTTTATTTTTGGGGCAAAAAGTAGGGTTTTGGTGAAAAAATGGGTTGTTGGTTTGTTGTTTGATTATATTTGGTTGTGTTTTTTTTGTTGAAAGGTTGTAGATTTTTGTTTTATTTTTATAAAACATATATAATTTAAAGTTGATTTAAAGTTATTTTTTTTTACAAAACATATATATATTGGTGTTATTAATTTATCAAGAAGTAAGTTACTTTTTTGTTGGTTTGCCAATATTATTTAAATGTTGGATGAAACCTGTAGTGTCTTGCATTTTGATACACTCGCCATTTCTCCGGTATTGTATATGAAGTTGCTTTCCGTTCTTCTGACACGCCTCATACAATATTAAATATAAGTACAGAATCTTATTGAACGTGAACAAACCATCCATGTATGTTGCAAGTTAAATCCACAATCAATGTATAGAGCTATAGCAACAGATTCAACAATATCGCATTCGATATTAAATATCCTTTTCAAAAAAGCCTTATAAATATTCCCATCACAATCTATGATAAAACGGAACATAATCCCAGATTATCTGGAGAAGCGCTTTTATCATGTGTCATATGTTGGATGGAATAAATTTCAACTAGAGGAGTTCTGCCGGTGCAAAAAATGCGGTTTCTGTATCGGTTATTCAGATATCTGTATCGGTTATTCAGATATCTGTTCGGTTATATTTCCAAACTGTAACACACGAATGTATAAAAATCCAGAAGAAGTTTAACAGAGATCACCAGAAGCAAATCCTGTTGAACAACAATGTCCTGTTAATTGTTTCAGATGACATGCTTGGTAACAAAGAGGAACACTTTCTTCTTTTGTTCTTCGATCTTTGTTAGTTGTTAATGTTCTATTTCTTTCTACTTTTAAAAAGGTTTGACCACCTCATGAAACGAGGTTTCATAATCATGGGAAACGAAGAAATTTGATCTTGGAAGAGATCGAAGATTTGGGTAAAACTTTAAGTCACGAAGATCACTCTGCAGTAGTTGATCATGATGACTGTAATAAAACGGAACATAATCCCATATTGTCTAGAGAAGCGGTTTTATCATGTGTCATATGTTGGACAAAATATATGGGTGGAAAAACCGCATAGATGGTAGCATTCCTTGCCCACCAAAAGATATTGGTGGTTGTCATGATGGGACCCTTGATTTGAAACGCATATTGTGCATTGATTGGATTGTAGATATTCTAGAGAAAGCAATCTGGGTATACAAAATCGTCAATAGTTATGGTGATCCGCAAACTTGTATGGAATTCAATGCGAGTTGTTTGTTTTCTTTGAGTGCTAAAGACATTCAACCTCAAGATATGGCCCAGCCATTTTATTGAATTTGTTAAGTGCTTGCTTTTTAAAGATTACACCAACCCTCATAATGGCTACCTTGCATATACTTTTCCAAACTGCAACACACGAATATGTGGAGGTCCATCGCCAAAATTACTTGAGGCGATACAAGGTTCAAGGACTAACTATCCAACCAATTAACCAGCTAACGTGAGTTGAAATAATAGTGTTATTAATTTATCAAGTAATCAGTTGTTGTGAGCCTGAGTAACTATTAATAAGCGGTCATAGTTGTAAAATTCGTTGCGTGCATTCATATTGTTTGGAAATTGAAACCCCAGCAATTTACATCCGAGACGATTCAAGTGAGTCCTATGAAGCAAGTGTCTTCTATTCAAATGAGAGGAATCATTGCAATACATCCACTCTGAAATCAATTGTGCTTATCAAACCAGGCTGCCACACAAGAGTATGTTATTCCAAGATCAATTCTAATTGCAGTTTTTTCAACTCTCCTAGCCATTTTCAAACAAGTGCAATC
The DNA here is from genome assembly GCA_030545235.1 of Helianthus tuberosus. Classification (NCBI taxonomy): domain Eukaryota; kingdom Viridiplantae; phylum Streptophyta; class Magnoliopsida; order Asterales; family Asteraceae; genus Helianthus; species Helianthus tuberosus. The sequence continues at coordinate 107,446,958 of CM060393.1, forward strand.
TTGGATTAATCATTGACGTAGTAAAATATGAGCTTTTATGGCAACTAGGGCTGTCTAAACTGCTCGACGATCGCTCGAAAAATGCTCGTTCGATTCTCGCTCAGTTTGTAAATGAGCCGATCGGATCGGTTCGATTCAAATTCAATCCGAGCATGAGCAAAGCTCCGCTCGCTCGTCGATTGCTCGGTTTCGCTCGAATTATTTTTATTAGTAATATATATATATTATAGATTTTATAGATTAAAAACCCAAAAAAATATAATAGCCCAAAAAAATTAAAAGCCCAAATAATATTTGGCCCAACTTAATATTTAATATGAAATCTAACCCTAAATCTATTTCCTAAAACATATTCAGTTTCAGTCGTATCATCATATTCATATCTGTGGCTCAATTTCTCCGGTCCACGGTCACACTCACACACATCGTCATTCGTCGGACAATCAAACAAGTGAGTCACTCTAGTCTTCATTCTGCAACAGATCGCCGCTCATGTGTTCATTCTGCAACAGATCGTCGGACGGACTCGCTGCCAGCATATAATAACAATCTTCAATCTGCAACATATAATCGTTAAATCGTATGTTTCTGTTAAAATCGTTAATCGTATGTTTCTGTTTGGTATGTTAACCAGATTGTTTCTGTATGTTAAATCGTTTCTGTTTGGTAATCAGATTGTTTATTTTTAGAACATTTTTAGAATCATGATTTGAGTTATGTATTGCTTTTGTTGGTAAAGTGTTGGACATGTTTTACTTAAGTTAGAATTTGTTTTTGTTGAACGAAGCCTTATCATACAATCGAGCGAAACCGAGCGAAAACGATCCGCTCGATTTTTTTATGATTTGATAAAAACCGAGCGAAACCGAGCAGATTGATTCAAATTCAATCCGAGCATGAGCATCACTTTTGCGCTCGGTTTTGCAAATTTGATCCGCTCGGATCGGATCGGTTGTAATTCAATCCGAGCATGAGCAGACCCTCGATCGGATCGGATCAGTTCATGAAAACCCCTAATGGCAACCATAGATATTCTAGTTCTCTTTTTCCTTCAATTTTCAGAACCTTCATTGTGAACTTGAGAACATGAAGCTCAACAAAAGATATTGGTGGTGAAGGTTAGCTGACACTCGCCATTCTCTTGCACCTTCTGCAGACATGCATCTCTTGTAGTGGCAATTTACATCCATTAACCGTACTGTTATTACATCCAAGACGATTCACGTGAGTCCTATGAAGCAAGTGACTGTCTATTTAATTGAGAGGAATCATTGCAAAACGAGAAATCCAGATGTTATGAAAGGAGAGGCGTTGGAAATATGACCGAATAGAGATCTGAATAAGTAATGTAAGGAGAAGCGTTGGAAAGTTGACCGAATAGAGATCTGAACCGACCGAAATCCACAAATTCCATGGGTCTGTGTCCAATGCAAGGATCTTCGAATGCGGGCCTGAGACAACAACAGATAATGAACGAATTGTTGGACTTCTTGTTCCAAATGTAGCTATAGGATCCGTATGTGACACCTGTGCCTCTGCGACCATCAAACAAATACCAAATCAATGGAATATTGTATTTCATACTTGGGATTTGTATAAATATGTGTATCGTTTGCACATATCAATTCATGTTTGCTTTCGAGCTTTAAATCGCTTTCTGGAAGGCTATACGCGAACTGATGCGTAAATATAACCAGTTTAATGCAACAAACACCCCGGAACAGTGACATATGCTTAACATACCTTAAATAACCTTTACATAACTTAGAAATAAGTTTTGGATGGTTTGGTATGCCGAAATCAAGTTTATTCGCTTTCAGGGACTAATTTCGACAAACTGCGAAAGTATGCCGATTCGTACTGTAACGAACATTCCGGAACTTGATCATAAGTTAAACATGCCCTAAATATCCTTTACACAGCTTAGAAATAAGCTTTGAGATGTTTGGTGCGCAAAAATAAACTTTGTTGATCAATAGGGACTAAAAGCGTCAAAAAGTGCATAAGTTTGCATTTTCGCGCATATCTTACGTTCTGAATATATCCGGACATCCAAAAATTTATGTAATCATTAAAATATTTTATTTTAGTGATTGGCATGATAAAATTCCATTCATCGCGCAATTTGGATCGTTTTTGCGTTCGTTACGACTTCCGTCGTAATTAACCGAACAACGCAACCGTACGACCAAACGAACCGACATCTGAGATATTTTTGAGCATATTTTAAGTTCCCTATACTTTAACTTCATTTTAGATTCTTGAAATGAGGTTAACGGGGCTTAAACGTGCCAAAACGCATCAAAAATCAAGTTTGGAATCTCAGGGGCCTGTTCTGCCAATTTTGCAAACTTCCTGCCAGCAACCAAGGTCCTTACGGACCGTATGGGTATGGTTACGGTCCGTAAGCCCTTCCCAGATCAGCAGACTTCATTTTTTTAAAACCCAGCTGCTCCCATTGTTTTGCACATGGTTTCTTCTATTCTATGGACTGGTTTTGGATGCCCCTAGTATGTTAAAACCATGGGCACACATGGAGGGCCAAGATTGAAGCTCAAATTTCAAGAAACGATCTTAACGGTTCAAGGAAATCTATAAATACCCAACCCCAAGTTCATTTCAACTAACCCTTGATCTGAATTTTCTCTAAGTTGAGGTTCAAAATTTCATACCTGAGAATTTTAGATCAAGTTCTTCCTAGCTTGGACCCATTGTAAGCTTCTTTCGTTCTTTTATGCATTTTTAAGCATGAAAGTCAAACAGTGTTTGACTTTATGCTTTGACCAGTCAATGGTCAACACGAAGTTCGTTTGAACTTCATAACGTGAGCGTAATCACGATGGTTATAGTCTCTTGTGACTATACCCACTGATTACCACGTTATTTAGGCGTAGTGACGAGTCATAGTTTCGGTCAAAATGCGCGTTTATGCGTATTTTGCAACCAAACTATTCTTAGGTTTCAAGACCCTTTGTTTTGATATCAAACTTGTTTTCAAACTTCGTTAAACATGTTTAACTCGTCACTTTTAGATTAGTGCTTATGTTGGGTCGTAAGATAAGCGGTCTAAACAACCGCTTAGACTTTCGAACCCGACCCGTTTGGTCGATCATTAGGATTTGACCAAGCATTTATTGTGACCATAGTTGTATAAGGAATAACCTTCCGAGGTTATACCTTATGGTCACCTCGTTTAAGTAGTTGTATGATAGGTAGTTTATATGCCTTAGGAAAATGACCAAAATGCCCTTTTCATGCATAATTGGTATTTAAGCATATGTAACTTAAACTTTTGTCACTTAACTGATTTTGCAACATTATTAGACATGTTAAGGCATATAATACTTGTCATAGGACTAGTTAGGCGGTCCGAACGCGTTTTACGCGAACGACACGTTAAAGTAGCGTAAGCTACCTAAACGAGTCATGATGGGTCGTAAGCACTTAGGTTAGCTTTCGATTTAGTATGTAGGCTTTGTTAAACCATATCGTATGAGTTCCAACACTCATTTGGTTTACGAAACCTCATCCTATCCGATCTTCCAGTTTAGGTCCGGTTATTAACATAGTTACCTATATTAGGTGCCGTTTGATTCCGTGATCCCTCTAGCTTTGCTTGGTTGTTATTCAAGACTTCTAACCATCCTCAAGTGAGTACATAGTCCCCTATTTTACCGTTTTCAACTGTTTTGGGGTGAAACACATGTGCCTACTTGTTACTTTCATGCTTTCATGCTTTTACATCATATACTTACTATGTTCATTAGTACATAGATAGTACATGATTTCATTATGTATTGCTATGTATGTTCACTTAGCATGTTAGCACATTGATTTTCGTAATTACATTTTGTTGCATATGTTCATCCAGCATATGGAGACATTGTTTTACATTTTGAACCGTTTGTAACCATATGATTTGTGTAAACCGTTTGTAACCGTATGATTTGTGTAAACCGTTTGTAACCATTTGAATTGTGTGAACCGTTTGTAACCGTTTGAATTGCGTGAACCGTTTGTAATCGTTTGATTTATGTGAACCGTTTGTAACTGTTTGATTTATGTGAACCGTTTGAAACTGTTTGAACCGTTGGGTTAGGGAAGTGATTAGGTAACGGGGCGGGTGTAATGTGTTAAAAGCATGGTGGGTACGCCGCTGGTACTTCCTATATATAAGTACTTTTAATACATTATATATTGTTGCGTTATCTAGATCACTTGGGCAAGGTTATCAAAACAAAGATATAATACAAGGTTTTTCTAACAATATAAAACATTCGAGTTTTATTTCAAAAATGATTTACAATTTGGGTTTACTTAAACAAATGTTTTGGAGTTAAGATTCATGGTATCGAGGTTTTATAAAACAAATATGTTTTGACTTAGTTATTACAATTTACATTACAAACATTTTACAAAACTTGGTTTTCTAATTATCAATTTACAAAGGTGTTTAAGTTATATTTTCAAAACATAAACGAGCCATGAATCTGACACTCTCATAAAATCCTATGTACTCACCGGCATTTTATGCTGACGTATTTTCACATGTGTTTCAGGTACCATAGTTGGTGATATTTGATGATGATATTGATGCATGCTTACATAGGAACGGACGAGGCCTTAGTGACTTAATAACAATGAAAGTCTATTTGTTTATGTTTTGTTTCAAATTTCAATGTAATGTAATACACTTAATTCAACAAAACAAAACTTCAATCCATGTGTTATGAAACAATGATTCTGTTACAACACTCCCCGACGTTTCCGCCACGATTTGTTGTTTTTCGTGGTCGGGGTGTGACAGAAAAGTTGGTATCAGAGCTCATGGTTATAGGGAATTAGGTTATTAGTAATGTTTTGACCTAGTCTATAACCTTCCTAGGACCCTAACGCAAGTTTACTTGTGTTTAGTCATAAAACAATACCGTCGCCTATCTTTAGGTGACAACCACAATGAGAACATTAATTTTGAATCCGCTTTGAAAACTAGTCATCTGTTATAGGATGATTTATTATAAGGTTTTGAACCTTCAAAGTTTTCAATTTCTCGTCAAAGTTTAGGGCTAAATAATGTGAACACGTGCAAACTGGAAGGGTGGGTGCCTGTACCCTGAGTCTTCTGTCTAAGGCTAGAGTGTTCGTACAAATCCGCAGTATCGGACTAGTCACTCTTACCTGGGAACTCTTGGGGTGAGTGTCCACTTATAGGAGAGCATGTCTTCGCGATACATTATGAGGACCTATTTACTTTGATTCAGGTTTTGTGTGTCATTTGTTTGCTTCGTGGTTCGAACAAATGACCATCACCCATGCCTTTTGGTCGGAAATTGTAACATCCTTACCCAATGCCATTTCAATTGTTTTCTCTCTTGTTTCCCCTTTTAGAATGCCTTCACGACGTGACAATCAGGTACCCAATGAAGAACTGGCAGCTATCATTACGCAGCAGATGGCTGCTGCAATCCCAAACATCATTGCTCAATGTAACCTAGCCCTCAACAACAATAATGCCCCATGCAACTTCAAGACATTCAACTCTGCCAACCCATCAAAGTTTTCTGGGTCTCAAGGAGCGACTGCACTTCTGCAATGGTTCGAGAGTCTAGAGAGCACCTTCAGACATGTTCAATGTCCAAACGAGCGAAAGGTAGAGTTTGCATCTAGCGTCTTTGAGAAACGTGCTTTGACATGGTGGAATGGTGTGATGAGGGATAGGGGTGCCGACGTAGCACTGGCTCAAACATGGGAAGAGCTTCGAGCTCTAATGATGAGGGAATTCTGTCCTCGTCATGAGATTAGAGCATTGGAAAGGGAATTCGACGATCTTAAGCAAGATAGCGGTGAGCATCGAGCCTACACGGACCGTTATGAGGAGTTAAGTCTGTTATGCCCAATATGGTTACGCCTTTGGATAAGGCAATCGATAAGTACATTGATGGCCTCCCTGACTCAGTACAAGACATTGTTACTGGTAGCAACCCCACTACCTTAGACAGGCCATTGAGCTATCCGCTACCTTGACTGAATCTCAGATCAGGAAAGGTAAACTTTTCCGAAAGGGTGACAAGAAACCGATCGAGGAATCGAAACCAAAGGATGAACAGACTGGATCTCCTAAGAAGTCCAGGAAGTGAAAGGCTTCTCAGAACTTCACCGTGGTTGCTCACAAAGATCAAGCCATCCCCAACCAACCAGCTCAATCCCCTGCTAGGAAGCCATACAATGGAACTGCACCCTTGTGCAACCAATGTAGCCTTCATCATCATGCCAGTGTAAAGTGCCGCAAATGCCAAAATTGTGGACTTATAGGTCATACAACAAGGGTTTGCCCAACTACAGCTGCACCCAATCAAGCTGACAACAATCCTGCTCAAGCCTGTTTTCCACCAGGTTCTTGCTTCAACTGTGGCGAGATGGGCCATTTCCGAAGAAATTGCCCAAAGCTTGCTAATGCGAATCCAGCGCAGGGATGAGCATCTGACCGATTGGAAGACAATGCTGTTTGGAAATTAATCAAGCCTTATGTATTATTTTCTTTTGTTGTCATGGTCTGTGAAACAGTTGTTGTTGTTGTTTATAAATAAATCTTTTATTGCAATGTATTTATGTGGTTGCATATATAAAGAACATATCCCCTACAATACCGACAATCAAGGAATCGTATTCCTTGAAGAACAGACTACCCCCAAAATTCTTCCATTTTATGATCTCTTGCGTTTTCAACGAAAACCCTAAGTACCCGTTTCTTCCAAGGAAAAAAAAGTACAAGGCGCAAGTTACAAATCTGGACGAATACCCAATCCTTAATAAGGTACCTAAGGGTATTTCCGTAAGTCCTTAATTGTTGAGTACCTTAATTCGAACATTACGTTTCCTTGTAAACGAAATCGAATTTTGGAAGATCATGCTATCTTTTCAGATAGATTCTTGAGGACGTTGAAGTCCATCAACTAGGTTCCTGGTAAACCTTGAATACCCATGTTCAAATCAGCGTCAAGTTAATATACAAAATAATAACAAATTAATAACCAAGAAAACAATTATGTGCTTATGTGTTTATGTGTTGACCCAATCAAAGTTGTCTCAAGCTTGTTCAAATTCTATCCCTTTCACATTATGAAATACACTGTGCGGACTGTGCAAGAAATTACGTAATTATGGATGCATACATAATTATGAAATTCAGTGCACAAAAACCACAACAAGTTTTGTCATGTGTCTAGAGTTAATTCTATTCATTCCCATTTCTGATGAAGCACCTATTGAAAATGACTCCGTCCGTTCATTTTTGTTTCTGAAGAATGTCCGTTGAGGGAAATGAATATCCTTTTGAGTTAACTCTATTCATTTCCATTTCTGATGAAGCACCCATCGAAAATGACTCCGTCCGTTCATTTTCATTTCTGAAGAATGCCCGTTGAGGAAATGAATATCCTTTTGTTTATTCCATCATTTCCATTTCTGAGGAAGCATCCGTTTAAAATGACTCCGTCCATTCATTTTCGTTTCTGAAGAATGTCCGTTGAGGAAATGACAGGATTATGCCTTGTATATCTTTGGTGTTATTTAACATAAAGTCACAGACAGACTCCTACAAATAAATTTCGGGACGAAATTTCCTAAAGTAGGGGAGACTGTGACACCTGTGCCTCTGCGACCATCAAACAAATATCAAATCAATGAAATATTGTATTCCATACTTGGGATTTGTATAAATATGTGTATCGTTTGCACATATCAATTCATGTTTGATTTCGAGCTTTAAATCGCTTTCTAGAAGGCTATACGCGAACTGATGCGTAAATATAACCAGTTTAATGCAACAAACACTCTGGAACAGTGACATAGGCTTAACATACCTTAAATAACTTTTACATAACTTAGAAATAAGTTTTGGATGGTTTGGTATGCCGAAATCAAGTTTATTCGCTTTCAGGGACTAATTTCGACAAACTACAAAAGTATGCCGATTCGTACTGTAACGAACATTCCGGAACTTGATCATAAGTTAAATATGCCCTAAATATCATTTACACAGCTTAGAAATAGGCTTTGAGATGTTTGGTACGCAAAAATAAACTTTGTTGATCAATAGGGACTAAAAGCGTCAAAAAGTGCATAAGTTTGCATTTTCGCACATATCTTACGTTCTGAATATATCCGGACATCCAAAAATTTATGTAATCATTAAAATATTTTATTTTAGTGATTGGCATGATAAAATTCCATTCATCGCGCAATTTGGATCGTTTTTGCGTTCGTTACGACTTCCGTCGTAATTAACCGAACAACGCAACCGTACGACCAAACGAATCGACATCTGAGATATTTTTGAGCATATTTTAAGTTCCCTATACTTTAACTTCATTTTAGAGTCTTGAAATGAGGTTAACGGGGCTTAAACGTGCCAAAACGCATCAAAAATCAAGTTTGGAATCTCAGGGGCCTGTTCTGCCAATTTTACAAACTTCCTGCCACAACCAAGGTCCTTACGGACCGGACCATATGGGTATGGTTACGGTCTGTAAGCCCTTCCCAGATCAGCAGACTTCATTTTTATAAAACCCAGCTGCTCCCATTGTTTTGCACATTGTGAGCTTCATACCTGAGAATTTTTGATCAAGTTCTTCCTAGCTTGGACCCATTGTAAGCTTCTTTCGTTCTTTTATGCGTTTTTAAGCGTGAAAGTCAAACAGTGTTTGACTTTATGCTTTGACCAGTCAATGGTCAACACGAAGTTCGTTTGAACTTCATAACGTGAGCGTAATCACGATGGTTATAGTCTCTTGTGACTATACCCATTGATTACCACGTTATTTAGGCGTAGTGACGAGTCATAGTTTCGGTCAAAATGCGCGTTTATGCGTATTTTGCAACCAAACTATTCTTAGGTTTCAAGACCCTTTGTTTTGATATCAAACTTGTTTTCAAAGTTCGTTAAACATGTTTAACTCGTCACTTTTAGATTAGTGCTTATGTAGGGTCGTAAGATAAGCGGTCTAAACAACCGCTTAGACTTTCGAACCCGAACCGTTTGGTCGATCATTAGGATTCGACCAAGCATTTATTATGACCATAGTTGTATAGGGAATAACCTTCCGAGGTTATACCTTATGGTCACCTCGTTTAAGTAGTTGTATGATAGGTAGTTTATATGCCTTAGGAAAATGACCAAAATGCCCTTTTCATGCATAATTGGTATTTAAGCATATGTAACTTAAACTTTTGTCACTTAACTGATTTTGCAACATTATTAGACATGTTAAGGCATATAATACTTGTCATAGGACTAGTTAGGCGGTCCGAACGGGTTTTACGCGAACGACGCGTTAAAGTAGCGTAAGCTACCTAAACGAGTCATGATGGGTCGTAAGCACTTAGGTTAGGTTTCGATTTAGTATGTACGCTTTGTTAAACCATATCGTATGAGTTCCAACACTCATTTGGTTTACGAAACCTCATCCTATCCGATCTTCCGGTTTAGGTCCGGTTATTAACATAGTTACCTATATTAGGTGCCGTTTGATTCCGTGATCCCTCTAGCTTTACTTGGTTGTTATTCAAGACTTCTAAGCATCCTCAAGTGAGTACATAGTCGCCTATTTTACCGTTTTCAACTGCCTACTTGTTACTTTCATGCTTTCATGCTTTTACATCATATACTTACTATGTTCATTAGTACATAGATAGTACATGATTTCATTATGTATTGCTATGTATGTTCACTTAGCATGCTAGCACATTGATTTTCGTAATTACATTTTGTTGCATATGTTCATCCAGCATATGGACACATTGTTTTACATTTTGAACCGTTTGTAACCGTATGATTTGTGTAAACCGTTTGTAACTGTTTGAATTGTGTGAACCGTTTGTAACCGTTTGAATTGTGTGAACCGTTTGTAACCGTTTGATTTATGTGAACCGTTTGTAACTGTTTGATTTATGTGAACCGTTTAAAACTGTTTGAACCGTTGGGTTAGGGAAGTGATTAGGTAACGGGGCGGGTGTAATGTGTTAAAAGCATGGTGGGTACGCCGCTGGTACTTCCTATATATAAGTGCTTTTAATACATTATATATCGTTGCGTTATCTAGATCACTTGGGCAAGGTTATCAAAACAAAGATATAATACAAGGTTTTTCTAACAATATAAAACATTCGAGTTTTATTTCAAAAATGATTTACAATTTGGGTTTACTTAAACAAATGTTTTGGAGTTAAGATTCATGGTATCGAGGTTGTATAAAACAAATCTGTTTTGACTTTGTTATTTCAATTTACATTACAAACATTTTACAAAACTTGGTTTTCTAATTATCAATTTACAAAGGTGTTTAAGTTATATTTTCAAAACATAAACGAGCCATGAATCTGACACTCTCATAAAATCATATGTACTCACCGGCATTTTATGCTGACGTATTTTCACATGTGTTTCAGGTACCATAGTTGGTGATATTTGATGATGATATTGATGCATGCTCACATAGGAATAGACAAGGCCTTAGTGACTTAATAACAATGAAAGTGTATTTGTTTATGTTTTGTTTCAAATTTCAATCTAATGTAATACACTTAATTCAATAAAACAAAACTTCAATCCATGTGTTATGAAACAATGATTCTGTTACAACACTCCCCGACGTTTCCGCCACGATTTGTTGTTTTTCGTGGTCGGGGTGTGACACCGTACTTAAAGGTCTCTCTTTAAAAGATGCAACTTTATGGCACACTTACCTTAATCACATTTTCCATTGAGTCACAGATCTGACAATAGGGCCCACAGATCATATGCCCACCAAGAGCACGACACATGATTTCGAAATGAGAAACTTTCAAATCATTCATCACCTGGAACTTGAATGGCGGTTTCCATCACCGACTACAACCTGGAGTACCGGTGCCTGACACACGATGCGTGGTACACCTGCGCCGTCGTTCTCGATGACGGCAACCACCACATTCGTCTCAAGGTCCAGTATATATTAACCAGGGTCTTTGAAGAGACCCCCTGAGTTTACAAATTCCAATGTCCTACAACTACAAGTTCGGTCATACGTGTTGACGTATTACATGATTTCGTGCGATTTTGTTTTGATTTCACTTGTAGTTCAACGTGCCGTGTTGTATGTATACACCTCCTACCGGATCAGTATTCGATGTATTTTAGCATTATACTTCGTATTATGAGTTATAGTGGCAAAACACGTCACGTTACGACAGTTGAAGGTGCGTTCATAGATTCCGAACAAGTTATAAGCACCAGCAATAGCAACAACATACCCACTTTTCTGACCACCCCATCATTGGTATGCGATCACTAATGTTCAATTTGTTTTTTTTATAAATTTTACAGACGATTTAGAGAAACAGAGAATACGTTACGAGATTCTTCGAGAATCAGAAAAGGAGAAAATACGGAACGAGATTCATCACCTATTACAATGTCAATAAACGTTGATCGGAACACGCCGCTTAAATCTCAGTTATGTCTCATTGCATTATGATAATACTGACAAGGGTGCTGGTCTTTTCTCCCACTGTGCAAACTTGAAGAATCTAACCATAACACATTGTAGACTGGTGGGCTTGAATGGTTTTAATATATTTCATCTTGGACTATCTAGTCTAACACTTGAAAATGGATATGATCGTGTCAAGATCTTTATCTATCATGTCATCGACCAACTGCTCGAAATCCCTTTCGTTTCTCGGGTTCGCATTCGACACAACACACCAAAAAAATAAATTTCAAAAATCCAGTGCCTTGATAAGCATCGTATAGGCCTATATGATGCGTATTAAGCCCGCCACCAGACAACACCTGTACCAGTCAGTCTGCCAAGTCTTTTACTTTATTCAATACGCATCGTATAGACCTATACGATGCGTATTGAATTGGAAAAGTGTGCGGATAGATGGGTTGGGTGTGCCAGATGCATGAAATGAGGGTCGAAGCGCCGCGCTTTGGCCAAAGTGCGACGCTTAGGGTTCAAACGTTCCACTTTGTCCGACACCGTACAGAATATAAAATCCCATGAAGTCTCATCACCCTTTATCTGCATATCACACCCTAAACGCCCCGCTTTGGCCAAAGCGAGGCGCTTCAACTGACATCGTACACCATCACATCACCGGTTGTCTGGAAAGCAGGCCAAAACCCCCTGATTTGGCCAAAGCGGGGCGCTTTAGGGGGTGTGGAAATAAGGTTTGGGGTGTGTGAATATTGATGTGCGGTAAAGTGTTATATTTATTAGGTGTATATTTTAAGCCCCTTTAACACTTATTTAGCCAAGTTTTAAATTTATAAAACACGATATTTTACTAACACTAAACACACATATGGGCAAGTGCACCCATCGTGAGCGTAGTATAGCGTTGGTAAGATACCGAGGTCGTCCAAGGACACAAGAGCTTTTAGTACCGGTTTATCCTCAACGTCTAATCAAAAATAAAAAGTTTAGAAAAAGGTTTTAAACTAAGAAAAAATAAAAACTAACTAAAATGCTGAAAATAAAATAAAAATAAAAACAGATAGACAAGATGAATCACTTGGTTCCGACTCGTATCTAGTATAACCTTTGATTATTTCCGCACTTTTGCACATAATTAAGAGATTATCTTAGTTATTGTAGTAGGCCCCTCTTTTGAAGGTGACGTTACCCTCACCCCAGTAGTTTGAGTCAGCAAGGATACAATCCTAAAAGGGTGGATTATTGGAAGATAATGAATTAAGTTATTAATGCAATATTATGGTAGTACCCGCTTTTGGCGGTGACGTTACCCTCGACTAAGTAGTCTGAGTCAGCAGGGATACAGTCCTAAATAGCCGGGTTATAGTATTAATAATAGTTAACTTATGAGGGGATCAAAGAGTTTGGACCCCCGCCATCCAATACCGTGAAGTATTGAAGGAGGTCCTACTAAATTTGACCCAGGTCCATTGCAGGACCTCTAAACGCTGAACAATGGCAAGACCTTTACCAAACCGTTCCCTTAACCCCCGACCAGGTAGCCAACATACCTCCATATAGACCGTGGAGATATGAATGGTGAAAATCCTTTATTTTATATAGACAGTAAAATAATGCCAAGACACCACGGACAAACGATAAGGAAAGATCACCTTCAACATAAGTAACTAGTTATTAAAGTCATTAATACAAAACCAAATAAAAAGTGCAAAAGATTAGAAATAAAAAGTATTATACTAGACACTTTGTCTTCACCAAGTGATGTAAGAGACTTAGGCAAACATGGCCTTGATTGTCAAGAACTCTTACGATCAATCTTGGATCCCGAGACGACTCACACACTCTACGATGGACAATGGATGATGGTGGTGGATGATGGTGTTGTGATGGTGGTGGGTGGTGGATGAAGTGTGAGAGAGGTGGTGTGCCAAGGGATGAGTTGAAATGAAACCAAGCACTCCTATTTATAGGCTGAACAGAGGGCTGGGCACGGCCCCGTGTCCGCTGGGCACGGCCCCGTGCCTGTCTGACACTCTCTCTCCTCATTAATTGTAATTCGCAATTACAATTAATGCGCCTGCTGTACTTTCGACACGCCCCCGTGTTCACTGGGCACGGCCCCGTGGTGGGCAATAGAAGCTTCTATAGGTTTGTCTTTTCTGCTGCTTCTTGGGCACGGCCCCGTGCTGGCTGAGCACGGGGCATGTTCAGTCTTCTGCCTTCTCTATTTTGCTTGTGAAGATGCCGTTGACGGGTCGGGCAATCCACTTATGTTCCTTTTCTTGTATTTATGTTGGATTTAGCTGTCTTTTTGCTTCTTTTGTGTTTTTGAGCTCATTTAATCCTGAAAATACAAAAGGAAGACAAAAACACGCTTTTTCCAATATTAGTACTTAAAAAGGGTTAGTTTTATGCCTCATTTGATGTAATTTATATGTTGCATTTTACATACATCAAATACCCCCACACTTGAACTTTTGCTTGTCCTCAAGCAAAACTCTTTAATATGTGGCTTACACTCTCAAATGGAACGGGTAGAAGAGAAGGTTTTTGGCTTGTCGTGGAGTGTTGGGAATCCAAGATCTTTTTGGGTTTTATTTTTATCTATTTACAATCCTATTCGTAATGATTTATTTAGAACGTTTCATAGGAGAAATTACTTATTTGGGCATAACATGCCTTTTTAAAATTCCATTTATATACAAGTTCACATACCTCACGGGAGAAATCACTCACACTCGGCCGAAGGTGTATTTTTAGTGAATCACTCGAGAGCGGCATGGAACTTATTCCTACCATAAGCTTGCCAAGCAATCAATCCTCCTCCTTTTTAACTTTTATACCTTTGTAAATATCAAGAGGACTTTGTGGGTTAAGGGTTAGGCTTGGGTTAAAGGTAGGTGGTTGGGATATTGGTTAGTGGTTAGTAGAAAAAGGGTGAAAAAGCGTAACAAGTGTCGGTTTTCGTAAGACTTTCTATTTTTGTATCTTTTTATTTTGATGAAGCTTTTATTCAAACAAAGTTATTTTTGATGAACTTGTTTGTTTATTTTCTTTTTGCTTCATCATCAACACAAAAATTTATTTATTTATTTTTGGTTTTTGAACAATCATACGAAAAAAAACCGAACTTGTTACTAAAACAAAGGGTTAAAAATGAAAAAGGTTTTGGTGGGTAAAAGGGTTTTTGGTTTGGGTGATGAAATGAAAAGGTTTAGGGTCAAATGGGCTATCTAGGGGGATTTTTTGGTAGGTGGTAAAAAAAAGAAAAATAATGGTGAAAAAAAAAGGGTTAGTCCTAATGCCTCCATCATTTACTTACTCGGGTTTAAGTCGATAAGGACCGGGAATGCATCGTCATGGTAAGTTCTAGAGTCGTAAGAACCAAGCGGCTATTCACACAAGAAACGAAAAAATGAGCATTTAGTCTAAAGATGTAAATTTGTATGCTCAGTAAAGGCTCAAAACTCACTTTTGTGGGAATGGGTTTTTATGCGATCAAGTATATATAATCAAATTTTAACTAAGTTTGCCATGCCTTTTCATAATTTTCTTATGTTGGTTCTTTTTATCACTACGCTATCGGTTGTAAATTTGTAAAAATATAACCTTTTTGAGAACTTGAATTTCCCGAGTTAAACCTAGACAAGTAAAAAAAAATGAAATTTTTGAAAAAATTTGGGGTGATTAGCGGTTCCAATAGAGTTTTGTGTAAGGCTTGTATTTAGGACTTGCAAAATTTCAAGGTTTTAGCATCTCCCCCACACTTAAATTACACATTATCCTCAATGTGTCCCAAAAATAAATTTTTAGGTTGATTAGATGTGTAAAATGGTGTTAAAAAGCAAAAATTTTGTGTTACTGGGCGCTGAACACGGCCCCGTGCTCAAGTGCCAGTAACAAAATTAAAACAAGAGAAGCAGAAGTCTGGACACGGGGGCGTGTCGGGTGAACACGGCCCGTGTCCAGTTACCTGAACTGGGCGTTTTTCTGCAGGTGGTTCAGCACGGGGCCGTGTTGGTTGGACACGGCCCGTGTTGAACCTTCTGTAATGGAGAGAACTGTCGGGTTGCCTTGTTCTTGTGCATGGGGTCATTTTTCTCGTTCCCCTTTTCATCCCTTACCATCATGAGTGTGTTTTATTCCTGAAAATTAAAACTAACTAGAAAACATAAAAATTAATCTAAATTAAACTAAGGATAGTTCCGCGGAATGCCTCCGTGGTGCGCCACGTTTATAAGGGTCCTTGGCTAGACCCAAAGCTGGTCATATGTCACCCAAGTGGGATGTATTGCATCCCATGTTACACCGTCGGAGAGCATCATCCAAGCTTGAGTCTATGACCTGCATGTAGTTGACCGGGTCTTCGTCCTCAATTCTTTTTCCACATTCAAACTTCACCTCCTTATCCCCAAACTTCAATGTTAACGTTCCGTCATTCATGTCTACCACCGCTTGGGCGGTGGCTAGAAATGGCCTCCCGAGGATGAGAGGGACATCGGTGTCTTCTTCCATGTCTAGTATGACAAAGTCGGTTGGGAAAACGAAGTTGTCAACTTTTACCAATAGATTTTCAGCGACACCTTGTGGAAATTTGACGGATCTATCGGCAAGTTGTATGCTCATCTTTGTAGGGCTTGTTGTTCCTAGGCCGAGTCGTTTGAACATTGATGTGGGCATGAGGTTAATGCTAGCCCCAAGATCGGCTAATGCATTACGAACGGGAGACTCCCCAATCGAGCAAGGAATTGTGAAGCTTCCGGGATCGATTTTCTTTTGTGGAAGTTTGTTGAGCACTAAAGCGGAGCATTCTTCGCCTAAGTTAACTAATTGCAATGATTCAATTTTCCTTTTGTTTGTGAGGAAATCCCTCATAAATTTTGTGTATTTAGGCATTTGGGTCAGGACCTCGATAAAAGGAATGTTAACATGCAATTGTTTTAGTAAATTTTCAAATTTAGCGAATTGCTCATCGGTCTTTTGACGATTTAACCTACCGGGGTATGGAATTGGAGGAGTCTTGGTGGGCTCTTGAGTTGGTAGAGAAGCCTTTTCTGGCGCAGGAGGAGTCACAGGCTGGCTAGATTGGCTTCTTTCATTTGGCGGCAATGGAGCATCCTCGGGACCCACGGTTCGATTTCTTAATGTGATGAGATGTACTTGTGCCTTCGGGTTGGTTTCGGTATTACTAGGTAACGCGCCTTGTGGTCTCTCAGAGAAATTTTGAGCTAGTTGATTTAATTGTTTTTCAACGTTTTGAATGCTAGCTTGTTGATTTCTAAAATTCGATTCCAATTGTTGAAATCGATCCGAGTTTTTCTTTTCAGTGTCAGAGATGAGGCGAGATACAGTATCGTCAAGCCTTTCTCTTCCACCTTGTTGTTGAGAGAAATTTTGTGGTTGTTGAAAATTAGTTCGTTGGTTTTGTTGGTTACTACTATTGCCGGGATCTCTCCAACCAAGATTTGGGTGGTTACGCCATCCTTGGTTGTAGGTACCCGTTGGAGGACCCGACGGCCTAGGCCTATTATCAATGTAGTTTACCGTTTCTGGTTGTTCATCTAATTCTTTCATACAACTCCAATTTTCATGTGACCCACCACACCCTTCACAAGCCATAACCGAGGCTGTTTTTGTCATTTCTAGCTTTTTTATTTTTGAAGAGAGGGCCTCGATTTGGGCTTGTAAAGAGGTGCTTTCATCAACCTTATGGGCGCCCGGGGCAATAGATTTATTACCTCGGGGAGTGTGCCATTGAAAATTGGTTTGAGCAATTTCCTCAATTTGATTATATATTTCATTTGGGCGACGATTACCTAAAAGTCCCCCGGAGCTTGAATCAAGTGTTTGTCTTGTGTGTGGCAACAACCCATTGTAGAAAGTGGATACTTGTTGCCACACCGCTAGACCGTGATGAGGACACTTTCTTAGAAGCTCCTTGAACCTTTCCCAAGTTTCATATAAGGATTCCCCATCCTCTTGTGAGTATGTATTAATTTCAGTCATTAATTTAGCCGTTTTAGCAGGAGGGAAATACTTATATAGAAACTTTTGGGCTAGTTCATCCCAGGTGTTTACCGAGCCAACTGGGAGGGTGTTAAGCCAAGCCTTAGCTCGGTCTTTTAGTGAAAATGGAAACATCCTAAGGCGAATGGCGTCGTTTGATGCTCCATTGATCCGAAAAGTATCACATATTTCCAAGAAATTAGTAATATGTAGATGAGGATCCTCGTCCGCAAGCCCATGAAAGGTTGCGGAGTTTTGGAGCATTTGTATCAAATGCGGCCGGAGTTCGAAGTTGTTGGCTTCGACATTCGGTGCATTGATAGCGGCGCCGAGATTGCCTACGGTGGGCCATAGGTAATCCATGAGGGTTCGTTGGTCCGCCATTGGAAGTTGGTTCCCCGAAGCTTTCTCCTGATTTTTAGCCTTAAGTCTTTTTCTGAGAAAGCGTTCGGGTTCTTCTAAAGGTTCTTTTATGTCTCTACTAGAACTGGAGCTCATGCACTACGTAGGAGGTTCAAATGTGGCGCCTGGGTTCCAAATCCTGCAATAAAAACAGAAAAGAACGTTGGTCAGAATGTTCACCACGGCCCCGTGCTCAGTGAACACGGCCCGTGGTCAGAGGTACAGTAATTGTTTTCTGTATCCCAGTTACTGGGAGTTGGGCACGACCCCGTGTTGCACCGACACGGCCCCGTGCTCAGTTCTCTGTAACTCAGAAAATAAAAACTGTCAGTGATGATGCTGGGTACGGCCCGTGTCTGACCAGGCACGGCCCGTGCTGAGCTTTGCAGAAGCTGAAAAACTTAAGAAAATCCTAAAAAAATAAAAAGAAAAAAAAATGATTAGGCCGTTGATTCCTAACTTTCTTAAAATCCTTGTGTCCCCGGCAACGGCGCCAAAAACTTGATGTGCGGTAAAGTGTTATATTTATTAGGTGTATATTTTAAGCCCCTTTAACACTTATTTAGCCAAGTTTTAAATTTATAAAACACGATATTTTACTAACACTAAACACACATATGGGCAAGTGCACCCATCGTGAGCGTAGTATAGCGTTGGTAAGATACCGAGGTCGTCCAAGGACACAAGAGCTTTTAGTACCGGTTTATCCTCAACGTCTAATCAAAAATAAAAAGTTTAGAAAAAGGTTTTAAACTAAGAAAAAATAAAAACTAACTAAAATGCTGAAAATAAAATAAAAATAAAAACAGATAGACAAGATTAATCACTTGGTTCCGACTCGTATCTAGTATAACCTTTGATTATTTCCGCACTTTTGCACATAATTAAGAGATTATCTTAGTTATTGTAGTAGGCCCCTCTTTTGAAGGTGACGTTACCCTCACCCCAGTAGTTTGAGTCAGCAAGGATACAATCCTAAAAGGGTGGATTATTGGAAGATAATGAATTAAGTTATTAATGCAATATTATGGTAGGCCCCGCTTTTGGCGGTGACGTTACCCTCGACTAAGTAGTCTGAGTCAGCAGGGATACAGTCTTAAATAGCCGGGTTATAGTATTAATAATAGTTAACTTATGAGGGGATCAAAGAGTTTGGACCCCCGCCATCCAATACCGTGAAGTATTGAAGGAGGTCCTACTAAATTTGACCCAGGTCCATTGCAGGACCTCTAAACGCTGAACAATGGCAAGACCTTTACCAAACCGTTCTCTTAACCCCCGACCAGGTAGCCAACATACCTCCATATAGACCGTGGAGATATGAATGGTGAAAATCCTTTATTTTATATAGACAGTAAAATAATGCCAAGACACCACGGACAAACGATAAGGAAAGATCACCTTCAACATAAGTAACTAGTTATTAAAGTCATTAATACAAAACCAAATAAAAAGTGCAAAAGATTAGAAATAAAAAGTATTATACTAGACACTTTGTCTTCACCAAGTGATGTAAGAGACTTAGGCAAACATGGCCTTGATTGTCAAGAACTCTTACGATCAATCTTGGATCCCGAGACGACTCACACACTCTACGATGGACAATGGATGATGGTGGTGGATGATGGTGTTGTGATGGTGGTGGGTGGTGGATGAAGTGTGAGAGAGGTGGTGTGCCAAGGGATGAGTTGAAATGAAACCAAGCACTCCTATTTATAGGCTGAACAGAGGGCTGGGCACGGCCTCGTGTCTGTCTGACACTCTCTCTCCTCATTAATTGTAATTCGCAATTACAATTAATGCGCCTGCTGTACTTTCGACACGCCCCCGTGTTCACTGGGCACGGCCCCGTGGTGGGCAATAGAAGCTTCTATAGGTTTGTCTTTTCTGCTGCTTCTTGGGCACGGCCCCGTGCTGGCTGAGCACGGGGCGTGTTCAGTCTTCTGCCTTCTCTATTTTGCTTGGGAAGATGCCGTTGAGGGGTCGGGCAATCCACTTATGTTCCTTTTCTTGTATTTATGTTGGATTTAGCTGTCTTTTTGCTTCTTTTGTGTTTTTGAGCTCATTTAATCCTGAAAATACAAAAGGAAGACAAAAACACTCTTTTTCCAATATTAGTACTTAAAAATGGTTAGTTTTATGCCTCATTTGATGTAATTTATATGTTGCATTTTACATACATCAATATCAATGTCCTTTTTATATCAACGCCCGACCACATCATTGTGTCTGATGTCACCGAGTGTACGTTGTACATGGACCATAAAATTCTAAATCACCTAAAAGGCATTTAACGGGACAAGGGGACCGACACAAAGCGGTTAACCGTGTATTTAGCTTTAGCTAAAATAGCTTATTTTTTTTAACATAGAATAAATTGTTATTGCCTATAGTATTAAAAAATACATATAATCTATAATATTAATACTAATTATTATCGAATATTCAAATAAAGTGATATAATATATTCCATAAATTCAAATAAACATTCAACCAGAACCACAAAACGATATGAAAAACCTATAAATACTAAAAATCTTCAGTAAAAAACATCTATTAAAAATATGGTGAAAAGTCCAAAATCCTACAAAGATTTATTACATGTCGGTTCGGTTATGGTGGGTATGGAAACATTGATAACCATAACCGACCCGCTACTTTCGGTTTTCGAAAAAACCATTAACCGACCCACCGGTTTTTTATTTGGTTTGGTTTTATCGGTTATGATTCGGTTAATTCGGTTTTTTGCACACCCCTAATAATGACAGAAAGAAAGAATACACATTTTGATAGAAGTTTGAAATTTTGTGGGTGAGAAAACCAGTAAATGAAGCCTATATTAATGGGGTGGTGGTCAAGCCTATATTAGCAAAAATAAAACCTTAAAATATCTGGTTTGAGAGATAACATTGAATTCAAGTTCCAAAGACAACATGGATTAAAAGAAATTAACAGTTTAAAAAAATACATCAAGTGCACATTTCTAAAATGTTGCAAAATAAATACTTATAATTTAAATTAAAAGTTGAATGATTGAATTCACGAGTACAAAAAATCCATGATTCGCACATTTTTTATATCAAAATTGCATAAATCAAAATAACACAATTTCAGAAAAACTGTGAGAATCGAATTTGATGCTTCATTTTGAGGGAATTTGAATCCAAGAGTTGGCGATTTTTGTCACAACATCAAGCCATTAAGCCATTTTCGTCCATACTTTATAGGCCTCATAAATCCATAAAAGTTAGTAATTAGCTCGTTATCATCTTTAACACTTTCTTTTCGTCAAGTTGGTTAAAAGACGAATATGTCAATTATTGAATGAAATCGAGCTCGTAAAACATTACTACCAAAAAATTTCACCAAAAATTCACTATCACCCGAGAAAGGCTGAGGTAATAGTCAATGCTATCAAACATAAACCATGAAAGATTCTCTATGCAATCAATAAAAACTAAAGTAATTCCCAAGTTGATTGACAATGTTAGATCATGGATACAAAAATTTTCTTTCTTTTAGGTAGGTTCGCAACTATTCATCATCAATCTACCTTTGTTCAACGTTGTGGTAGGCAGTGGCGAAGCTTGGATTTTTCGGCCGGGGGGTGAAAACATATATACCCAAAAATTTCTATAGAACCGGGGGGGTGAAAACGTATATACCCACAAATTTCTATACGAAAACTACATATATAACACTACTGAGCGAAAAATCCCGGGGGGCGGACGTCCCCCCCCGCCCCCATTAAGCTTCGCCCCTGGTGGTAGGTTATAGTGGCGGATTCAGAAATTTTTTCCACTGGGTTACTTTTGGTAAATTTTCACCAATTTTTCCAAATCATACAAGGTTCTCATTATTTTTTTTCTATTTTTTTTAAATCTAATGGGTACCTGGGAACCCACAAATATGGGCTAGATCCGCCCCTGGTAGGTTACCCCTGACCGAATCATATTTTATTTCATATTTTATCAATCTAATCTTTAGATCTTCACATAAGTCTATTTTTGGATCATGATTTGACAACATTATAAAAAAAAAAATTCCGTTCACACTTCAGGTTAACGACTTTTACCTGATATAACTAACATTTTTTTTGGAAGGTGACTTTCAATGTACAGGACCTAGGTCACCGGGTTCATGTCTAAGACATTCCCCCGTCAGCCCCGCTCTTCCGGACGCGATGTTCGATCGGGCCCCGGCCGTTGCGCAAGCTGACTTCCGCCCGGAAACCATACTGCCCCCACACGAGAGACTCGCTGGGGTAACAGCTGGGTAAAACCGGGTTGCCCTCAAGACCGCACCATGCCTCGGTAGGATACGATCCATCATTGGGACGTCCCACCCCCGTTTGCCGCAACCGGGAGTAATATTACTAAATTAATACACAACAATATAAAATGTCAAAAGTAAGTTATTAAAATAGATTAAAACTAAATTGATCAAATATAATAAGTTAAAACTCCTACGTGTTGGCTTTTCCTTATACAAAAATATAATTAAGTTTATACTTAATTTAACTGATATAATATTACTAAACTATAAAATAACAATATAAAATGTCAAAAGTAAATTAATTAAAATAGATAAAAATTAGATTAATCAAATAATAAGTTAAAACTCCTACGTGTTGACTTTTCCTTATACAGAAATATAACTAAGTGTAAATACAATCCCTAAGTCGCTGAAGGTATAGTGGTTTACTTTGCACAAGTCGACAATGACACATTTTCTTAATACCATTTTGATTCTTTGTCATTGATGTCGCCATGTAGTGGCAACTCAACAAAGTAATGATCATTATTAATAGATATTTACCCCTAAAATATGAGTAAACTACTACTTTGGTCCCTGAGGTTTGGTCATTTTTGTCACTTTAGTCCAAAATTCAAACCTTTTAAATCTGGGCTCCTGTAATTTCACTTTTATTGCCATTTTGGTCCAATAGTGAAACCAGCTGATATTTGTCTAATAAAATCCTGTTATTTTGTCCGGTCAATATAATTTTATTATAACACATTATTAATTAAATTAATTAAATTAAATGCAGAACACAAGTAAGATGCAGCAACACTTTACCAGCAAAATACATCCGATTCTTTTATAATAAAAGGTTGAAATCGCCACATCTACCATCAACAATGCATAAATCACTAATTGGTATCCACAAAAAGAAAAAAAATCCAATAGTATAATCTTTAAATCAAATCTAAGGTTTTGCTCCCCGTTATGAGTGTTGATAAATCTCTTGTAGAATGCTTCATGTCACAATTGAGTCTGTAGCACCAAATCAGCGATGGTCAGTTTACTCATAGATCAACTTGTGATATTAAAAAGAGAAAGCTATAAGATCATACCAAAATTAAAGTATTAGAGTACAAAGAAACAAAATAGTAACTTGGTGTTGGGATTGAACCCTACAAAGGAACAGATGATAAAGCCAAAACTGGTTCAGAACAGTGGATTCTTCATAAGCAGTGTTTGTACATATCTTTCCCCTTGACAGTGGCCCTAACAACTTATAGACTCCAAAGTACTGCCCATTACAACTGCTGCTGATCTAAAGACTGATGAAGATAAAGTACTGAAGCTCAATCTACTGATGTGACTCAAGTACTGTTGAAGACCAAAGCACTGCTCAAGCTACAACAGTGGAATGAAGAATCAGTGTTTTATTTATACTTTGTTTATGTAATCAGTAGTTTGCTATCAGTGGTTGTATAGGTCAGTGGTTGTAGTTTGTTAGGCGGTTAGATGTCACTTTCATGGTGACGTCAGCCAAAGATGCTCAGTGGTTAGGTTGTACTATAAATAGAACAGTACTCTATACCGTTCTAGTAGCTCTTTCTCTTCTAAGTCATTGTGTACGAACAATCAGTGAGCTCAGGCTGAGGGGGAGATTTGTGCATACATGCATTAGTATTGTTTATTGTAATCAAATACAATCATTCGATTCTATGTTAAACATGTGTGCTTAAACTTTTCTTCCATTGATTGTGTTCTTAAAGTTTATTTCATTTATTCCGCTGCAATTAATCTCTGTTTCATCTTCATTTCAATTAAACAAAACACAATCTAAGAAACTCAGATCCTAACAATTGGTATCAGAGCTATAACAGTCAAATTTGATCTAATAATCATTTTGACGTAAAAGTTCAGCTCAATTTCGTTGATACTTTTGATTGTTCGTTTTTAGTTGAAAAACAGAGTAAGGTATAATCACGTACAAAAGTTGATTATTCAGTGCCTGTAAAACAACCAGAATGACGTCATAATCACAGGACATTCATAACACTGGCTCACTCTTCAAACCACCTATGTTGGTCAGATCTGAATACAACATCTGGCAGCGTAGGATGGGTCACATCTTAGCTCAACAAAATACAGGATGTTGGAAGTCGGTTGTCTTTGGACCACATGTTCCAATGGTGCCAAGTGCTGAAGATCCAAAAACCTTTGTACCTAAGAAAATTGAAAACTATTCTGAACAGGATTTTCAAAAAATTGAACTAAATGCAAAGGCCTTTAGCATAGTTGCATCAGCACTCCCAAATGAAATTTATGCTGGGCTGTTACACTGTAACAGTGCTAAGGAATTGTGGAATGCACTTAAGGAACAGTTTGATGGTACTGAAGAAGTAATTGAAAACAATCGGGAGGTTTTGAATCAACAGTATGAAACATTTTGTCAAATCAAGGATGAATCGTTAACACAACAGTTTGAATGTTTTAGTTGTCTCATAAGTGAACTGAAACTTGTTAACACTGAATTTACTAAATCAACTCTAAACAGCAGGTTTCTAAGGTCACTTCCTGAAAAATGGGACACAATCGCTTTTGTAACCAGAAATTCAGTTGGGTTCAAAGAGTTAACACTGACTCAACTTCATGGTAGACTCCTTACCTATGAAAGGGAGTTGAACCAGAAAAAGAAGTTACAAGAGTCAGGGAAGGTTGCCGATGACTACAAATTTGGTAGCACAACACTTTTGGGTCAAGAGGAATCTGGTAGCAGTAAGGATCAGAGTTATGATCATTACATTGACATAACTGCTGGTGGAGCTTTTAACAACTCTGATTCTTACTCAACTAACTATGCTTTCACAGCTAGTAGTGAAAACCAGATTTCTAATAATCTTTCTTTTGAACTCAATGATCTTAAGCATTTTGATCCAACTGATTTAGAGGAAATGGACATACTACACCAACTTGCACTGCTAAGTGTTAGAACCAGCAAGTTTTACAAAAGAACAGGGAGAAAATTTCCAGGGTTACATGGGAACTTGAAAGAAGGGTTGGATAAATCAAAGATAAAATGTTATAAGTGTAATAGGTTAGGTCATTTTGCTAGAGAGTGTAGGAGTCAAACAAATGGACCAATCATCACACATCCTAGCCCAAGACCACAAAATAACCAAACCACTGTGCAGTATTCCCAATATGTCCCTGCTTCTTATGTAAACACTGCTCACTATGCACACCCTGCAACCCCTGATCCAGTAAACTATGTCCAAACCACTGTTCCTCAGATACAGTATGTCCAGACCCCAGCTCCTCAGGTTCAGGTGCAACAAGTTGCACCTCAACAAGCTACTCAAACATCTGCTCAAACAGATCATCAAAGCTTCTTTACCCAAGGCTTTGTTGATTGGAGTAGCTTGCTTGATGAACTAGGTGATGAAAATTTTGCTCTATATGCTAAAAAGGATGCTTCTAGTGATGATTTCTATTTTGTAGCATTAGAGTCTATACCAGAAGGGCTGGAAACTGAAGAAGGACAGTCAATTGAAGAAACAGTGAATACAATTGTTGAAGCAGTGGTTACTGCTGTTGTTGGTGAACAATTGTTGGGAGAAAATTCAGAACCTATGATAGAACCACTGTCTGACTCCTGGTCTGTTGAAGAAGAAGAGAAGAAGCAAGAAGAAAGTGAGGAGAAAAGGCCAGAAGAGAGTGAACATGTCTGTGATTGTGCCATGATGACTGTAACTAAGGTATCACCCCAGGTTCTTAAAAACCTTTGTACAGACAAATGCATCATAACATTTGCAAATGTCAAGGAGGTGAATGAAAACCTTAGAGATAAAATGTTGAATGATGAGATACAATTTGAAAAATCTTTAAAAGAATTGAAAATCAAATTGTCAGAAAAAGAAAGTGAGATTTGCAGCCTCAAACATGAGCATAGCATAACCAAGGACCAACTTCAGGACATGATAGAAAAATATCAGACCTGTAAAAAGGAGGTGGAATCCACCCAAATCACATGTGAAAAATGGGTGGAATCCTGCAAAGGTTATGAAGTTATGATTGAGAAACAGATCAAAAGCAATGTAAAATTTGGTGTAGGTTTAGGAAAAAATGACCAATTTGAAAACAATGCTGCAAATGAATCTGTTGAAATCATACCCACTAACAAGGATGGTCAAGAAATCAAAATAACTAATAAAAGTGGCAACAAAATCACTCTAGAAAGATCAGTGGGTTCCTCAACTTTTGAGGAGATTGAGAAATACCAATTCAAACCCACTTGGTCTGATGAGTGTGACCTCCTTGAAAATTTCAAACCCATGGACTTTACCACAGTGGATGGTGTAAAAGCACCAAAGGCCAAGGCAATTCCTCTTAAGGACATCCCAATAGTGGTTCAAAACTCTGTTGCAAAGGAGTCTGAAAAGAAGAAAAAGAGAGAAAAGGTTAAAAACTTGTTTTGTGACTTTTGTGAAAAGAAAAATTATTTGACAAAAGATTGTTTTCACTTAAAAGCTTATGACATTAACAAAACAAATACCATTGTGCCTTCAAAAAGCTGCACCATCTGTGGTAAAACAAACCATCTCACTCAGGAGTGTGTGTATCTTAAAACCTTTGATGTAAAAAGGAATGAGTACACTTCAAAAACACTCATGAGTTCATCAAGTTCATAAGTCAAGAAACAACCATCCTTTGTGCCTGTCCAAACAGCTGTTACAAAACAGCTGAATCAAAACTCTGTTAAAAGAGAGGTTCAAGTGACAGATGAACCCCCTGCTAACCAATTCAAAAGAGGAAAAGGTCAACCTCCATACCAAAGGATCCCACATGTTTATGAGGCTTACAAAAGGCCTTCTAAACCAAGAGTGAACAGGCATCCCTTTGGATATCAACAGCCGATAGGAAATGGCTCCCAACAGTGGTTAGAAAGAAATGCAACAAGAGCTGTCCAAACCTCTGATCTAACCACTGTCCATGTTCCTGGACTTGACTCTGACACTGTTGTGACCCCATCCAAAGCCTTATTGGCTTTGGATACCCTCCTGAACTAATTATTTACTTGATGTGCAGGGAGCTTCTGCATGCTTAGATAGTCTTTGGTATGTAGATAGTGGAGGCTCCAGGCACATGACTGGATGTAAAGCCCTACTCAAAGAATTCAAAACTCATGGAGGGGGTGATATATCTTTTGGTAATAATAGTAAGGGCAAGGTGTTAGGGCCTGGTACAGTTCAATCTGGAGAAGTCAAGTTTGAAAATGTCAATCTCATTGACAATCTAAAATTCAACCTCCTTAGTGTTTCACAAATGAGTGACAAAGGTTTTGGATCATTCTTTACTAAGGAATGTTGTAGGATTGTTGGACCAGCAATGGTCAAAAAGATTGAAGAAATAATAAAAACTGGAAAAACTCAACTTGTTGCTCAAAGAAGTGGCAATGCTTATGTAGTTGATTTGTCAAAAGAGAGCCCTATGACTTATGCCTGTCTATTCTCAACTGCCTCTAAGAAAGAGACAGAACTATGGCACAGAAGATTGGAGCACACAAATCTCAAGACAATCACTGCTTTGTCAAAACAAGGCCTTGTAAGAGGTCTTCCACAAAAATTGTTCACCTGTCTTGAGCATTGTGTCTCGTGTTTAAAAGGATAACAACATAAAAGCTCATTTAAGTCCATTGAAGAGTCCAAAAAAACCAAGTGTTTACAAATGCTGCACATGGATCTGTTTGGCCCAGTAAAAGTCATGAGTCTTAAAAAGAAAAGATATTGTTTTCTAATTGTAGATGACTTTTCTAGGTTTACATGGACTTATTTCTTACATTCTAAAGATGAGACTGCAGACATTTTGCAAGACTTAGTCAAACAGGTTGAAAAGCAATTTGACTTGCCAGTAAAAGTCTTCAGGAGTGACAATGGCACAAAATTCAAAAATAGGGAGTTTGATGAGTTTTGTGTGTAAAAAGGAATTGTAAGGCAGTACAGCATTCCAAGGACACCAAAACAAAATGTGGTTGTTGAAAGGAAGAACAGAACACTGATTGAGGCTTCCAGGACCATGCCTGCAGATTCAGGTTTGCCATTAAGTTTCTGGGCAGAGGCTGTAAACACTGCCTGCTATGTCCAGAACAGAGTTTTGATCAACCCTAGGCATCAAAAGACTGCCTATGAAATTCTGTATAAAATCAAACCACTGATCTCATACTTTAAAGTATATGGCTCCCCATGCTTCATTTTGAACTTAAAAGACTCAATTTCAAAATTTGCAGCCAAAGTAGACTGTGGTTATCATTTGGGATACTCAACCACTGCTAAGGCCTACAAAGTGTTTAACACTAGGACTAAGTGTGTGGAGGAGACTTTGAATGTAAAGTTCAATGAACTTTCTCCAAAGAAAATCCCTGCAAACCCTGCTGAGTTATTTGATCTTGATAAATTCACTTTTGAAAATGTTTCTGTCGAGACTAACAGTGCAGGTCCATCTCAACCTCCTCCATCAGACTGGATATGAAGTTGATGCGTGTGTAGCGTTATATAATTTTGTATTTATTTTTAGCCCTTTTTTAACACTTTAGTCAAGTTTTAAATTTATAAAACACGATATTCTACTAACACTAAACACACATATGGGCAAGTGCACCCATCGTGAGCGTAGTATAGCGTTGGTAAGATACCGAGGTCGTCCAAGGACACAAGAGCTTTTAATACCGGTTTATCCTCAACGTTTAATCAAATCAAAATTTTGGAAAAAAAGGTTTAAACATGAAAATAAAAACTAAAAATGCTGAAAATAAAAATAAAATAAAAACAGATAGACAAGATGAATCACTTGGATCCGACTCGCCTTTAGTGTAACCTTTGATGTTTTCCGCACTTGTGCACTTTTTAAGAGATTATCTTAGTTATAGTAGTAGGCCCCTCTTTTGAAGGTGACATTACCCTCAACCCAGTAGTTTGAGTCAGCAAGGATACAATCCTAAAGGGTCGGAATATTGAAAGATAATTAATTAAGTTATTAATGCGTAATGTGGTAGGCCCCTCTTTTGAAGGTGACGTTACCCTCGGCTAAGTGGTTTGAGTCGGCAGGGATACAATCCCAAGTAGCCGGGTTAATGTATTAATAGTAGTTTACATATGAGGGGATCAAGCCATTCGCACCCCCGCCATCCAATACCAGTGGGTATTGAAGGAGGTCCTAGTAAGCTTGACCCAGGTCCTAGAAGGATCTATACACTGAACAAGGCAATAACCTTACCAAACCATTCCCTTAACCCCTGACCAGGTAGCCAACATATCTCTATACAGACCGTAGAGATATGAATGGTGTAAATCTTTTATTTTATATAGACAGTAAAATAACGCCAAGACACCACGGACAAATGATAAGGAAGTTTCACCTTCAACATAAGAAACTAGTTATTAAAGTCATTAATACAAAACCAAATAAAATGTGCAAAAAGATTAAAAAACAAAAGTATTACACTAATGCTTGTCTTCACTAAGTGATGTAAGAGACTTAGGCAAACATGGCCTTTGATTGTTAAGAACTCTTACTATCAATCTTGGATCTCGAGACTACTATACACACTCTATGATGGATGATGGATGATGGTGGTGGATGTGGGTGTTGTGATGGTGGTGGAGTGTGGGTGAAGTGGGAGAGAGGTGGTTTGCCAAGGGATGCCTTTGAAGTGAACCAAGCACCCCTATTTATAGCCTGCACAGAAGCCCGGACACGACCCCGTGTCCATCCACTTTCTCTTTCTTCATTAATTACAGTTTGTCTGTATTAGCTCCACACGCCCCCGTGTCCGCTGGGCACGGCCCCGTGTGCAGAAACGTATCTGTACTATCAAGATTTGCTTGGATTCTGCGAATCTTAGCGTTGACCACGGCCTTGTTGAGCTGGGCACGCCCACGTGTTGAGAAATAGAAGCTTCTACAACTTTGTCTTTTCTGCAGACACTTGAGCACGCCCCCGTGTCCGCTGGGCCTGGGGCGTGTTCAGCCTTCTGATCTCTTGTTTTTTCTTAGGAAGATGCTGTCGAGGGGTCGGGCATGCCATGTTTATTCCTTTTCTTGTAATTATGTTAGATTTCGCTGCATATTTGCTTCTTTTGTTCATTTACGCTCATTTAATCCTGAAAATACAAAAGGAAGACAAAAGCACACTTTTTCCAACATTAGTACTAAAAAGGGTTAGTTTTATGCCTCATTTGATGTAATTTATATGTTTCATTTTACACACATCAAAGTTATCATTCCACAACAGAAGTTCACATCCATTGCCAGAGCAGTAGATGTTCAAAACAGTTGTCAAAGCTCAACCACTGCTACTTCAACAGTTGTTGACCAAAGTAGTCCACTAACCCCTGCTTCCACATCCTCAAACACTGTTGATAAAAATACTCAAACAGTGGATAAAAACCAACATGTTTTCACACCAATCCCTCCACCTCCATTTCAAGACACTGTTGGATCATCAAAGTCATCAACAGTGGTTAACTCAGATGATTCACATCTACAGCCCTCACCCTTAAATGCCATTGTTCCATACAAAGTAGATCTAATCTTCTTGAAGTCTCATCCAACTGACCAAATCATTGTCAACATCAGTGAAGGGGTGCTCACCAGAAGTCAATCCCAAAACATCTGTCTTTTTGCTGGTTTTCTATCACTTCATCAACCTGTCAAGTACCAAGAGGCAGTGAAAGACAACAGTTGGGTGGAAGCCATGTAAGAAGAGCTCCAACAGTTTAAGAGACAACAAGTGTGGGAACTTGTACTATTGCCAGAGGGTGTGAGTCCTATTGGCACAAAATGGGTCTTCAAAAAATAAAACTGATGAAAGGGGCATTGTTGTCAAGAATAAAGCAAGGCTTGTGGTTCAAGGTTTCAGACAGGAAGAGGGCATTGATTATGTTGAAACTTTTTCCCCTGTAGCAAGATTGGAAGCTATCAGATTATTCCTGGCCTTTGCTGTCAACCACATCATAAAGGTGTTTCAAATGGATATCAAATGTGCATTCCTCTATGGTAAGATTCAAGAAGAGGTATATGTTTGTCAATCTCTTGGTCTTGAGGATCCATTTTATCCAAATCATGTCTACAAGCTAAATAAAGCTTTGTATGGCCTGAAACAAGCACCAAGAGCCTGGTATGAAACTCTATCCACCTTTCTGCTCTCTATTGGTTTCACAAGAGGTAAAATTGATAAAACATTGTTTTTAAAATGGAGAGGGAAAGAGTTGATGATTGTCCAGATTTATGTGGATGACATCATTTTTGGAAGCACATGTCCTAAAATGTGTGAAGAGTTCAGACAACTCATGACTGCTGAGTTTGAGATGAGTGCAATGGGTGAACTACAGTGCTTTCTTGGTCTCCAAGTGAAGCAACTGCAAAATGGTACTTTCATTCATCAAGGCAAATATGCCAAAGAACTTTTAAACAAATTTGATATGAATGATTGTAAACTATGTGGTACACCCATATCAACCACCAAGATAGTCATGTCTGATGAGAAGAATGATTTGGTTTATCAAACTCTTTATAGAAGCATGATTGGGTCTTTATTGTACCTAACTGCATCTAGGCCAGACATCATGTTTGCAACATGTGTTTGTGCAAGATCCCAATAAGCCCCTAGAAAGTCAAATCTTATTGCTGTAAAAAGGATATCCAGATACTTAAAAGGTGCTCCCACACTTGGTATATAGTATCCAGCTGATGGAAATATCAAGCTTTCAGGTTTTTCAGACAGTGACTTTGCTGGATGCAACACAACAAGGAAATCCACTTCAGGAGGGTGCCAATTCCTAGGCAATTGCTTGGTGTCTTGGCAAAGCAAAAAGCAAGCAGCTGTTTCAACATCCACTGCTGAGGCAGAGTATATTGCTGCTGCAAGCTGCACAGCCCAACTATTATTGCTTCAAAATCAACTGCTGGATTTTGGTATCACTGCTCTAAAAACACCACTCATGTTGGACAGTCAAGCAGCAGAAAATATCATTAAAAATCCAGTTTCACATTCAACCGCCAAGCACATTGACATCAGACATCATTTTGTGAGGGATTGTTATGAAAAAGGTTTGATTTCTCTGCACCATGTTCCAACTAAAGATCAGCTGGCAGATGTGCTAACAAAAGCATTAGACACATCCACCTTTGAAAGCTTGATCTCTAGATTTGGCATGCTGAACATGGAATAATAGGCAAAATCCTGTTTTTCTATGAATAAAGCATTAAAATGTTTTCAGAAAAATAAAAAATCCATCCTTAAAAATAGTTAAAAATGAAAATTTTCATTAATCCTTAAAAGTCTGTTGCAACCACTATTTTGGTTCAAACATCTGATTTGTCTAAGTTATCCACTGCTGAAAGACAACCTCTGTTCCTTCACTCTCATGTTGACCACTGATTGACCAAACGACAGTGTTTCAATCACTGTTAGCTATCCACTGATAATGAAAAACACCCACTTGTTCACATTTTATTAATACCATCCACTGATATTTTCCTTCAGTGGTTACCTAAACAATTGTCCTCTATTTCCATCAGAGGTTGTCACATAGACAGTACTTAGACGTCCGATCTTTGTAACCGCTACCACGCCAGCATTCACTTTTTCCCTTATAAAACCCTGATTAAAACCCCAAACAGGGTTTTCACTGCCGAATCGAATTCAAAATTCCCTTCAAAAGCGGTTTTCATCTCTTCCATTCATCTTCTTCTCCGATTCGCAAAATTCTTTGAATCACCATGGCTCTCGCACTCAAAAACCCTCATAACTATTTGTGCACCCTTGAGAAAACAAGCAAAAACACAGATTTCCACTACATCATTGATACTCTTTCAGCTTCAAAGTACAAAACTTTGTTGACCTATAGCGCACCTATCTACCTGGACACCCTACGTGATTTCTGAAAAAATGCAAAAATTGAAGTTCAGGACAAAAAGCCTTGGGCGCTTACTTCAACAGTAGGGGGAATTCAGGTTGCTATCACACCTCAAACCATCTCTGAGGTATTTGAAATAAATGATCATACAGGTAAAAATTCTTTCCCAAAGGAAGAATATCAAACTGACTTAATTGAGAGAGAGTATGAGGATCAAATGAAAAAATATACTTTGCAAAAGGGAAGTTTTCCACCTCCCATGAGATTTTTATTCCATGCCCTTCATTTGTGTGTTTCAAATAAAACAACAGCCTTCAATGAAATACCTTTGAAAATCCAATACTTAGGATATGCTATAATGGCAGAAGTTGATTTTAACTATTCACGTGATAATTTCAATGATATGGTTAAAAATGTTAATAACATAAAAGATAAGAAGAAACCATTTTTACTGTTTCCAAGATTTTTAAGCTTTTATTTACAAAAGAAGATTCCAAAGGATAGTGCACATGTGCTGATCCAAGGAGCTTCTTATCAAATTAACAGTCTTTCTTCTAAAACTTTTACCAGGCTGTCAAAACCTTCTCAAACACAAACAGAGAAACCTGAGCAAAATTTGGATGAGTCCACATCCGCTCCTCAGGTTTCTGCTGTTGAGCCCACTGCTCTTGGTGACCACAGCAGCACAACCACTGCTGTGCAACCCCCACCAAAACTCACCAAAAAGACCATCAAGAAAAAAAATCCAAAAAGCCCCCCAAACCCTCCAAAAAGGATCTTCTGGAAGATGAGATCCTAGAAGTAACTCCTGTGACAACACAAAAGTCACCTACAACCACTGCTGCTACTTCCTCACAGCAGATGGTAGAAAGATCTCAACCTGAGCCTAAAACTCCTCCTGCATCCTCTCAAAAGGATCGGATTGTATACACAGGGACACCACATTATGAAGCTCTTGATCCACTTGAATCCATCTTCCACAGCCCTGCTCCCCTGGCAAATTCTCTTTCCACACCCATCCTCACTTCACAAATTCCACCATCCTTTTTACCTCTGTTGAATGCATTGGATATATATCAGACAAAAATCACTTCTTCTCAACCACCTATCACTAAGAATATACTCCAACAAGTGACTGAGTCTGATTCCTCTATCTTTGCTAACCCATCAACAGTTGAGGAGGTTACACCCCATGAGTTACATGTAACTCTTGGTGGTAGTTCAAGTGGAGCAGCTACTACATGTGTTGAATCCACTGATTTACACTTGGACAGTATTTTCATTAGTAAGACTCCCTTGAAGGCAATTTCCTCTTTGGGAACCAAGGTGACCACTAGTGTCTTTCCAATACCCACTGGTGTGTTTACTAAGGTAACCACTGCTGAGTAAAGAAGTCCCCAGTACCAAGAAAAAAGGGGCATCAATGGATGATTCATGGGAAACTTCTCCTGGACCAACTACTGATACAACCACTGCTAGTGGGAAATCAGATGATCCCATTAAATTGGGTGATAGTTTACAATACAAAGAATTGACGGAGAGAGTTGACAAAATTGAAACATCTGTGGCAGATATAAAAAATATGGTGCAACAATTGTTACTATCCCAAAAGGCTTATCCACTCCTCCATCCACTGCTTCATCCTCTGCTCCTACCACCAATGAGCTATGGCACCTGTTCCAACCTCTGCTCTACCAACAAAGGCAATATGCTGATCAGCAGCATGAAATTCAGCTACAAATGTTTGGAAATGTGATGGAAGCAAGGTACAAGGATACTCAGGCTGATATAAAAGCCATCAAAGCTCATTTGCTTCAAACCACTGGTACTTCTCCTCCTATAATTATTTATGTAGAAAACCCTGATGATGCCAAAAAGGGGGAGAAAGGAAAGAAAACAAAGGAAGGTCTGCATCTACCACTAGATCCTAAGGCTAAACCTGTTGTTGAAATTCCAAGACCAGATGGTACAAAAAAGGTTGATGTGTCTCTCAACCTGTTTGCTGAACAAAAAGCAGATAGAAAAAAGAGAATGGAAATAAAGGGTGCCAAAAGATTTGAAAAGGAAAAGAAGGTTTAATGGCTAAGGAAGCACAGGGTACTTCAAACAGAAGAAAGTCTACCAGAAAGGTCAGCCAACCCAAAACCAGACCTTCCAAAACCACTAAACCTACTCCTAAAATCCCCAAAAGTTCCTCACCTCAAACCTCCAAACCAACAGATGTTGAGACACCTGTAATCTCAACAGCTGTTAATACAACAGTGGTTTCAACAGATGTTGTGTCAACCAATGCTCTTATCACTTTACCAACCACCACTCAACCTACTGCTACACCACAAACTACATCTCCATTACAAAACCCACCTGCCAAAAAGCAGAAGACAACAGTTGACACTTCAACAGTTGTAGTGACAACAGTGGTTGAGACACCAGTTGTTTCAACAACTGTTAGTCAGTCACCTATCACTTCAAACACTCCTTCACAAGCCATAATTCTTTCTGTTCCAAAACCTCAAACAAAAACGCCTTCTCCCAAAAAGGTGTATACAAGAAAAAGAAAGTTTCAGGTGCATGATGATGACATACCAGCACCTGTTCCTATTTCATCTGCACCTTACAATGTAACCAAACCTCAATCATTCATTCCTCCAACTTTATCCAACCCAATCAAAGATCCAATAATGCTTCAAGGTCATGATCCTGCAAATGTTATACCAGTAGCAGCCAGTTATCCACTAGAATTGCATGCAGTTAAAAATGAAATGAAACAATTCTACACAGTGGATGACCCTTCACAAAGAAAATTCCCCTCTCTTGTTGGTTTTAGAGATCCAAAGAACATGGATGAGTACTTAAAACTCAAAGCCAGACAAGCTGAACTACAAGCTAAATATGAATGCAAAGGGGGGAGTGATAATAACATCTCAAGTCGAATGCAGTTCTTACTTACTAAAGTCAAACAGTTGGAAGATTATGCAAGAGACTTAAGTAAAGAGATGTCAAATTTGCCACCAGATGCTGACCTGCAAAAGGAGATAAGTAAAGACCTCCTTGATTTGATTATGAGGGAAAAATTCTATCCTGCTAAGGTTGAGCAGTTCAGAGACTGGCACTCATTGCTCTAAAAGGTGAAGCTAATAGAATTGAAAGAATAAAGAAGGATCCAGGTATGAAAAGATCTGCACCAAATTGGAGCAAGTACAAAAAGGCAATTGCAGACATTACCTTGGAATATAAAAGAAAGAAGCAAGAGTTGGTTGCAGCAAAGTTTGGTACAACCAAAGCAATAGCAAAATGGTCAAGGCAATACACTGACAAGGCATATGAAAAACTGGAAAGATTAAGGGAAACGGATCCTAAACTTCCAAAGAAACCAGCTTACACTACCAAGAAGATTGATGATCCTCAGCAGCATGCCCTCACTTTGAAAGCATTATTTACATCATCTAACACTTCCCTCATTGTTATGAATCAAAGGAAGAAGCAGAAACACACTGATGCTGAAGATGTAGCAAGTGAAGCTGTTTACATGAAAGAGGCCATTAAAAGAATGATAGAAGAGGATCCTAACTCAGAAAAACTACAGGAAATTGCCAAAAGAGTTCTGAGTAGGCCTCCATCACCAAACTTATCAAAAATAAAGCCTCTCCCAAGAAACCCACTGGATTCAAAAATACTAAAGTGGGAGTCTGATCAAAAGACCCATGTATTGACTTTGCTCAAATCCAGTGGAGAAGTTAAGCACATATCAAGAGAGAATGCACTAGGCCTGAGTGTAGAAGATTTACAAGATCTCCTTGAGCTTCAACTGTGTAGGGATGAGGATGATGAAGATTCCATGAACTTTGAATTACAATTCAAAGGGCAAGTTAGGGAATTCTTGATGAGGCAACAAAAATCCTGAATAATGAAGTGTTTAGGCATCATCTGTTCCTGGGGGAGATTGTTGGGATTGAACCCTACAAAGGAACAAATGATAAAGCCAAAACTTGTTCAGAACAGTGGATTCTTTCCCCTTGACAGTGGCCCTAACAACTGATAGACTCCAAAGTACTGCCCATTACAACTGCTGTTGATCTAAAGACTGATGAAGATAAAGTACTGAAGCTCAATCTACTGATGTGACTCAAGTACAGTTGAAGACCAAAGCACTGCTCAAGCTACAACAGTGGAATGAAGAATCAGTGTTTTATTTATACTTTGTTTATGCAATCAGTAGTTTTCTATCAGTGGTTGTATAGGTCAGTGGTTGTAGTTTTTTAGGCGGTTAGATGTCACTTTCATGGTGACGTCAGCCAAAGATGCTCAGTGGTTAGGTTGTACTATAAATAGAACAGTACTCTGTACTGCTCTAGTAGCTCTTTCTCTTCTAATCATTGTGTACGAACAATCAGTGAGCTCAGGCAGAAGGGGATATTTGTGCATGCATGCATTAGCATTGTTTATTGTAATCAAATACAATCATTCGATTCTATGTTAAACATGTGTGCTTAAACTTTTCTTCCATTGATTGTGTTCTTAAAGTTTATTTCATTTATTCCGCTGCAATTAATCTCTGTTTCATCTTCATTTCAATTAAACAAAACACAATCTAAGAAACTCAGATCCTAACATTGGGACTACCATAAGGGTACAAACATAATTCAAGTGTTTCATAATTTCTACATATTAAAATATTTGGAACTCTGCAATTCAGAGTCACAGGATGGGATATATAACTAAATAATAATTCGCTCATTTGATGAAATTATTGATAAAGTGTTAAAAAAACGAGTTCAGATTTTGTTTTACCAAATAAAGAAAGAGAATGAAGATAATCACATAAACTCATAGTGCAGGAATTATCACAGCAGGGTTCTGAATCTTCGGTGGCTCAGCCCAGGCAACGAATCCACAGCTTGATGGTTTGTTGCAGCGATGAAATCAACGACCTGGATTTTGTGTTGTCCAGGATGTTCTCAGTTGGGTTGGGGCTCCACATGTGCATACCACCATTGTCGATCAGCCCGGTTGCAGGAGAATGGGGTTGGAGAAGATGACGGATTAGGGTTTGGGTTTTGGGGAAGATGAAGATGATAAGTCTGCTTTTATAGGGTCAAAGGGTTATTTAATTTAATTAATAATGTGTTACAATAAAATTATATTGACCATTTTGCTCCTGAGGAAAAAGACAAAATAACATGATTTTATTAGACAAATATCAGCTGATTTCACTTTTGGACCAAAATGGCAACAAAAGTGAAACCACAGGGACCCAGATTAAAAAGATTTGAGTTTTCTGAACTAAATTGGAAAAAGTGACCAAACCTCAGGGACCAAAATGCCAGTTTACTCCCTAAAATATTATTTTTTTTGTTTTCTAAACTAGTAGTGATACCCGTATCAAACACGGTTGGTTTTTAGAAATTCATGCATACCACATTTTAATAGAAAATATAGATAGGTGTATAGATATTGTAATTTTTAGTTTAGTTTTTCTTTTGATTAATTAATATTAAATTAGTCATGAGTTATTCTCACAAATCTTGCATGATGCATTTGAACTCTGATTTACAGCTAAACAAATAATCAAAAGTAGTCACTGCCTTTCATCATAAAAAGCAAGAACTACTATTTTACTTTTCCGAATGTTCATATCTGTTGGAAATGTGTTTATCAAACTTCAATACAGAAGTTGTAAAACATCAATCAAATATACTAACAAACTTAAAATCTTTACTTTGAAAAAAAATCAATAAAATTTTAATACAACTTAACTTTCAACAAACATTAACTACGATTACATGATCACCTGCCTCAACAACTGTCACACCCTGAATTTTGCGGAAGCGTGATTTGGTGTGACTTGCTTAATATCATTGCATTCAACCATAACAAACAACTATATGATAAAACCAAGATGTTCATCCATTGATAGTTTTGAAACGTTACAAGCAACATTGTTTTAAATCCCAAAACGCAGATTTCATGTTCATAATACATTACCAACAAGTTTTAGATCCATAAGGACTTCACAAAAGACACTAACAACTAGGTTTCGAGCCATGTATCTTATCCAAGATACATAACCCAAACCCTTCGACTTCGGATGACACCTTTTATTAGAGACATGACTTGTAAACTTCAACGCGCGCCAGATCCATACTTAATTTCCTGAAATACATGTAGTTTGAAAACATCAACAAAAGTTGAGCGAGTTCATGTGTTTAGTATGTGTACATGAATAGACCTTGGAAACATTTGTAAGTATGTTTTTATGTACTTGAAAACCCGGTATGAAAGCAACAAGGAAACAGATCAATTAATGTGTAGCTAATACATTAATATTTGTGACGTGATGCATGAAGACTCAAACCTAGCAGACTTTGTCTCCGGTAATAAGACATAGTCACCACATGGTCCACTCGGCGGACGCATGGGTGGGGCTCGCTACACCCGAATAGATCTATCACTCATGTCCCTCAGTACTACAACGAGGATTAATGGACTTAAGCATTATACCCACCACTCACATGATCTAGCAGTACCCTTCCTTAGCTAACCATACCAAATAATAACGTTTGTAAACAGTTTGTAACATGTACTTCACCCCCGAAGTTATAAAACCGAAAACAGTTAAAAGAAAAGGGTGTCATGAACTCATAGGTTTGCGTTCTTCGAATCTGCCTGTAACTCAAAGTTTCCTCTGGTGTACACGACTACCTACAACGTACTATGGTCTATTAGACGAGTGGGTCGTGCCTTGACTTAGTATTAATTAGTGTCTTTGAGTTACGTTTCCAAGTGTTTCCATCATTATTCCAAGTTATATAATTATTTGTTAAAATAATAAATATTTTAACTTAAATTATATTTATTAAATTTTTGGAATAATAGTTGAAACATTATATATTTTAACTTGATATTTTTCAAGTATTTATACATGTATTTCCTACCCAAGGAGGGGTGTACTTGTATTCGTATTCTTATTCTTGTATATTTTTGCCATGTATTGGGGTCGTATTCCGGCGTGTATTTATACGTACGAAAACACGTATTTCTTGTAATTATTAAGTTTTCTTATACTTAATGTTATATCAACTTTTCCGGAATAATATTTCTAGTAAAAATACTCTAATATATATTTCCAAAATATATATTCCGAGGAATATTACTTAGAAAATTATTTATAATTCTCCTTTGGCAAAAATATTCATATTTTCATATGTAACACCACGTAAAAACGTGTCCAATTATGTAAAGACACGTGTCCTAAACTCTAAATATGTGAAAGATTGAGTTTGAAGGACTAAAGTTGACAAATGATGAAATTATGTATGAGAAGGGACTAAAAGTGTCAACATGCCAAACTTATGCCTCTGAATGACCATGTATGGAAAATATATTCTTAAACGAGTGATCAATTGGATATAAGAAGCCGTTTATGAATATAATCGAGAGATTATAAACTACAAGGGTTAAACGTGTCAACATGTTAATTCTTACATCTGAGTGACCTTTTAATGAACCCGAGGCTTCGAAATATTCCAATATACTCTCAAGAATAAGCGATATAAATTTCACATGGTTTCGAGATCGTTATACGTAGTTCATGCAAATTCCCAAGAATTTGGGGTTAAAGCGTCAACGAGGTGAAACTTATGTTTTCGGTGATCAATTAACAAAACTGGGCCTTACGGAGTTTGATTATACTCCCTAGAGCATCTACAAACTAACTACAAGGGCCAAAAGTGTCTAAAATAAAGGATATTTGAAGGAATAAAAGAGCAGGGGCTGAAAGTGTAATAAATGAAAGTTTTTAAACCTGGGATACACCTTCACGCGGGGCGCGTAGCCCCTTGTGATACCTTACGCGGCCCGCGTAGCAGCTGCCAGCGTCCAAAAAACTAGCAGCTGCATGTTGCAGCCTGTTACACCGACTTTGGGGCCAAATTTCGATTCCAGGAGCTATTTGTTGGTTTTAGAATACCACTAGGACACCTGGGGTGATCCTAGATGCCTCCAAAACACCTGCCTTGATCTCCTTGCATGCCATTTTGCTATATAAAGGCTCCTAAGTTAATGTGGTCATTTGCTCATTCACTTACAACAACCACAACACTATCATCTGGAGTCTCCTGGCCTTAGAAGAGGATCAAGAAGTGTAGAAAAGATAGCTAGGACCTTATGTAAGTGTCTTAGCCCTTCCTTAGTTCAGTTTATTAGTCTAAAAACCGAAAAGTCAAAGATATCGTAAATTTGCTTTGACCTTCGGTTTAATCACTAATGGTCCAGCCACTGACCAAAATAAAAGTGGTTATGGGACCATATTAAGGTATGTGATTAACCCTTAAAAGGGCACCTCCTAATTATTTCGTTTGACTAGTTAATTGTCGGGTCAAACTTTTGAGTCAAAAAGTCAAACTGGAAAGAATTTAAAATAATGATCTAAACTAATAAAACAGAGGTTATAAATTATATTTTAGCATTCTAATAACTTGGTAATTAGTATTAGAACATGTTTAAACCTGTCTAACCCGACAATTATCAGTCTAAGGTCGGTTCATAACCGAAAGTCGCAAAAGCTTGACTTTTGCTTTGACTTTCAGTTTTGACCCATTTAAGCTTAATTCTCCCACGTTTTAAGCATCCATTAGGACCATATTATATAGTAGTATAAACCCCTGGAGTTATATTTCTTGGTCCTTAGTAGTTTGAATTATATGCTCTTGTTGTTAATATGCTTATAAATGTCATAATTGCCCTTTAGACATATAAATGAGATTTTTAGCAATGTGAGAGGACAAAACTTTTGTTACTGATATATAAGCTTGTTCTGAAAATTTGACATTAGTTCTTGGTCTCAAACTGAAATTATGCTCGATATCGTAAATAGAAGCTTTTTATTAATTAAATTGCGATATCTTGCATAAGACATGTTTAAACTTGGATTTTGAACCAAAACTCGTTACCTACTGTTAAGATATTATTTTTTTAAGGATTTTTAGAATTTTTGGTCAGATTATAATCTGCTCATATCATAGAGTTCTTGTGTAAATCGGTAAATGACGATAATACCCTTTTCTTGCATAAAATGAGATTAACAAATGATTTGAATGCTAAACTTTTTCCTACTGATTTCGTACATTAAATAAATTATTTTAAGCATTTAAAACTAATCAAAATCTCAGATTTACATAAACATCTTAATTATCGTCAATTAGCGAGTTTTACACTAGTTAGGTGCATAGTATGGTTTAAAACCATATTTAACACCTAAGACTTATTACCTACTGAATATTTAAACAAAATTCAATATTATTACAGTAAGTATAAGTCATGAACTCAGACTTCCAAAACTGTCCTTAAAAGCATATGTGAAATGACCAAAATGCCCTTTCGGGGCATAGTTTGGCCATAAATGGTAAACCTCACATATGTATAATATCTTACTGATGTAATGTGATAAAATAAATATTTTTACTGATTATCAAAGACCAGAACATCAGTTTGTTATAAAATCTTTTTTTATAATCATTAAAATGACCAAAATGCCTTTACGGGACTTCATTTGGTTTTAAATACTTTTGGGGCATATATGTTAACATCCTACTGATGTATTAACATATCTTAAGCATAATAACATTTGAGACCTGTATATAATTCATTTGGTTACCCGTTATGCATTTATGCATTCGGATCGGCTTATGTGACTAGTTTACGTAAAATAGCCGAAACGGGTTTAACCTTATCATTAAATCCTCAATTTCCATAATGTGTTTGGTTTACCCATATTATACAAGTATCCAAACTTGTCGGGTCCAAATCACATTCTATTCCGGTCTCCGCTTAATCTAGCATTTAGAACCGTAAAGTTTCTTTCTAGCTAGCCGGTCTAAGTCTTTGACTTAAATAAAGACCCGTTAGCATCCTAATAGGTTATTAAACCTTCCATACAGATTGAGTAGCTTCAGTAGAAGGTATTATCATAAAGATTTAGGAATATACGGCTGAGTTACTTCTCACTTTTAGCTCAGGTAAATACTTTTAACTTATTTTCCTTTATACGGGCTTGGGATACGGTATTATAATAATACCGCTTGGTCGGGTATGAAATCATTTAATCGGATTGTGATTAATAAATTTACATAACCCGTTTTAATCTGTCTTGTTTGATAACATAAACATTGGGGGTTAATACGACCGTGTCCTGGATATCCTCGGCTCATTTCATTTGAAAATGGCCACGACCTATGCACGGGGTGTAGGCATACACCTGACAGATGCAAATGCTAAATAACCCACATGTTGGGGATAACTCCTTTGTGGGTTCTATAAGTGGTGAGTCGGTTAATCATGACCGGCTTCCAAACCGGCCCTATATGTATGACAAACATGTAAAACTGTATACAAGATTATCTTAAATAATTGTCCCAAGTTATAAATGATTTGTGCCTTGTGCACTTAAATCAATTTTCTTAAATGTTTTCAAATGAGCCAGTTAATTGTATTTACCAGTGTAAACTGACGTATTTTCTAAAGACTGATTGACAGGTACTTCTCGTAAATAGGCTGGAGCTACTAGGTGTCATATAAGAGGATCTTGCAAATCACTAGATACCTGAAGTCTGTTATTTTCCGTTTCT
Source organism: Helianthus tuberosus (assembly GCA_030545235.1). Classification (NCBI taxonomy): domain Eukaryota; kingdom Viridiplantae; phylum Streptophyta; class Magnoliopsida; order Asterales; family Asteraceae; genus Helianthus; species Helianthus tuberosus. The sequence goes on from CM060393.1 coordinate 107,490,622, forward strand.
TGTATTTATTTATGATCCGCATGTGGATCTTATTACAACCAAGTCTGTATATTCTTTCTTTCGAACACTCAGACATTATGGTTTGTAATAGTTTATTCACCAAGCCTTCCGCTGTGCTATTATATTGTGTGTATTGACTATGATGATATCAACTACGTCACCATACTCCCCGCCGGGCCCACCGGTAATATGTGGAAATATCGGGGTGTGACATCATATAAGTTCCAAAAATAATATATTTTCAAGTCTAACTTGGAAATATATATATATATATATATATATATATATATATATATATATATATATATATATATATATATAGGGAGGGGCTCATGCGAGAACCACCCTTATTGTGAGAACCGCGAGAACCAATGTGAACACAACCTAAAATAGCTAAAAAAACCTAAAAAAAACCTAACCCCCACCCCCCCCCCCCCCAAAAAAAAACCTAAACCACCCCCCCCCAAGCTAAAATGCTAAAAACTAAACCCCCAAAAAACCTAAAAAAATCTCAAAAAATAAAAAAAAAATCTAAAATTTTTTTTTTAATATTTTTTATGCTCAAATCGCTACTTTTAGTGGCAAATTTTTTTTTTTTTAAATTTTTTTTTTTTAATTTTTAAAATTTTTTGTTGGCTTCGAAAAGTAGCGATTTTTATATAAAAAATATTAAAAAAAAAAATTTGTGTGATTTTTAGCTATTTTTAGGCATTTTTGGTTGTGTTCACATTGGTTCTCGCGGTTCTCGCAATAAGAGGTGGTTCTCGCATGATCTTCTCCTATATATATATATATATATATATGCTTATTTTTCTCCCAAAAAATAATATATTATGTTTTTGTTTGAGAAAATATATATTTCTTCCAAAAGTAATATATCTTCTAATATTTCCAATAAAATACATATTTTTATTCACCCAAAATAATATATTTTCTTCTTGTCAAAAATATGATATAACTTTGTAATAATTGTGAAAATCATATTTTCATTCGCTTGATGTCCAAAATATTATTTACCAAAATATAAACATGAATAATATTTCCGGAATATTTTGTGAGTTATATTCCTTTGTTCGGTTTTACCGGTATTTTGGGTATTCTTTATATATTTATTCCTTGGAATTTTGGTAATATTTTGGATTGTAATTTCTTGGTATTTTGATGAGTTATATTATTTCAAATCCTAAAATAACATAACTACTACACATAATATACAAATAATCACACACATGGTGCCTTCTAAATATATATTTTCTAAATACATATTTAGTCACTTTTATTTGTAAAAAAACAACCTCCAATATTTATAATATTTTTAACAAAAATTATGATAAAGTTTATGTAAAAATTCATGGTTTAAAGCACACTTGTAATTATTTGTTTAGAAATAATTTTCTAAGTGTTTAATTTTTAGAAAAATTTTGCCATAGTTTCCCCTAAAATGGAGGTTTCCATACCTTGAAGGTATATCATTTTCTTTTGTAAATCAACACAATCAACCAATAATCAAAAATAAACAATCGATCTTGCAAAAAACAAGCATAATCTACTACTTCATGAACTTAAATATTTGTAAAAATTTGTATTAACTTACTAGTGTTTTTAGTAAGTCTTGTTACCCTTTAAAGTGTGGTTGATTCTTTAAAAACATCATTTTTAAAGAATCTAGATCTTTACAACTTATAATCATATTTTCTAAAAATGTTTCTTCTTAGATTTTTCTTGTTACATAAGTGTTTCTACACTTTATTAACCACCAAAAATAAGGTTTATTTGTTTAAGAACCAAGTTTAAGTGAAACTTGTATTTTTAACTTGGTTTCTTGAAAAATCGTCCATGAAATATGAGATCTACAAGATTTATATCTTACTTTAATCATCATTTTACAAGAAAACATTTAATTCATTCAAGTTCATGACTTTTGTGAGGATGATCCATTAATCATTTAACACTTTCATCCTCTCATCTTGCTAGATTATGTTTTTAATCATGATCTAGCAAGATCATATGATGATCTACATCATTTTCATAAGTAATCAATCATCAAGTATCACAACAATACTAAACAACATGATTTCTTTAAGTTTTCTTACAATTTCAAGCTTATGTTCATGTTTTATCTTCTTATTTCTTAGTGTTCTTCATGATAATACACATGTATCATCTTTTAACCACTTAAACAAGATGTAAACTGAAAAGATTTGTGTTCTTACTACTAGCTCAAGGCTAGGGATGATCAAGAGGAGAAATGAAGTGGATAAAAGCAAATGGAGAAAGTCCTTCAACTTTCGAAAGCTCCAAGCTTCCTTATATGCCCTCTTACACCTTTGTATACATGTAGGTTAGATGGAAGGTGATTGAAGATGATGGGTTGGTGTGGAGTGTTCTTGGCCGTGAGCAAGCAAGGAAGAAGGAGAAGAAGTGTGATGTTGAGTGTTGAAAGTTATGAAAGATATGAACTTGAATGTATTACTTATAACCACTTCAAGACCTAATTTCCAATGTATAATGTGTTCACTTAAGAGAAACAAGATCTAATATTTAATCAAGATAAAAGCTTGATGGTGGAGCCCTTGTTGGCCGTCCATAGGTGGGGGGGGGGGGGGTAGTAGACTAGGTTAAAACTATATAGTTGGATTAAGGTAAAAATTCAAGTATCTAGTTAGGGGTTTTAGTTACTTGATGCTTATATAGTGTGTTATGATGTTCGGAGACCATAACTAGATTGGTAAAGTAAAAACAGTGCTTCTAGTAAAAATTTGGTGTTTCGGATCGTGTCCGGTTGTTCGGTTGGTTACCGGTTCGTTAAGGTGCTAAATTATGCAGTTTAGTGTGCTTTATGTTACCTTTTGTGACAGTTTTTGATTCCCGACACTTAGGAAAGTATTCAGGACCATTTAGGCACTTTCCGGCACTTAAACTATCACTAGGAAGGCAGTTTTGTGATCCTTACTTTCCTACTCACTATACTAGTGTAATACTTGGTCTCTGGCTCATTCTGTGTCTCAATACAATGTCTGTCTATCTACTGAACTCTGTCAGCATTTTTCTGATTTGCCGGATAATTGTGCTAACTGTGTTCCGTGCATCATTTGAGTCAATAAAGTTCTCATGCAATAATGACATTGCATTAAGCAATATATGATGCACATGTATGTATATGGTAATAATCAGAAGCAATTCAAGTAATTAATTAAAATTTAGCACAGTCATTAAGCGCTAATCATTATTTAATAATTGTACGGATGCATGCAAATTTGACAGTTGTCACATTCTCCCCCTGTTAAGAAAATTTCGTCCTTGAAATTTAAACTACATTAACTCCTTAGGGTTACATTATGTGTGTATGGATATGAATAATACTGAGGTAGATAACCACAAAACCTAATCAAAACTTATTCGAATCAGGTGAATCCAAGGACATATTACACCAACAGGAATCCAATGGTTAAAAGGTATGTGTTCCAGAAAGTGATGTCAAAGGACACGAGACGTATAGATGTATAATCTAGTGTAACTTAGTTAACAGGGGTTCAACAAAAGAGGAGTTCTGACCGATGGAATTCCAAATGATTGTTTGCAATATGCAAATGAGTTCTAGAAACAATAACATCCGCTAGATGAACTCAGAATCAGCAAGCTCAAATGTAGTAGTGAAATGAAAATGATACGTCAACTTCCAAACAAATAAATGAATAAAATTAGTGTGTTGACATTATTGAATTGCAAGAATACACCGAATGAAATACAATCGAATCTGGTGTATCATTGTCTAAATACATAGTTGTATTAAGAGTGTTTAATTGATGAGTCAAAAGTAAAATGTACGTAGTTTCGTATGAAATGGTTGACCATGATTAGCACAAGCTACAAGTTTATACCGACACCACAAGGTGTCGTAGTGAACGATATAATTCAATAATAGCGGTGACCGAACAAGTTCACCCTGTTTGAAATCAAATGAAAGTGTAGTAAAGCAAACCTGAAAATTTGATTCAAACGGCATCGTAGGACTTTTTCAATTGAATATAGGACACCAAAGAACTACTGTTTCCGATCGAATGATGTAAAAAAAATGAATACTGCAAGGCATTCGATCGATAATGAAAGAATCGTTAGGAGGTACAGTGGAACATAAAATGAATTTATGTACCATTGTCCTAACACACGATTGTGTTAAGACTGCTTTAATCGTAATAAAACAAAACGGATTTAGAGCAAGTCAATAAATAAACAATTAAATCCATGTATGAGGTGCGTAACGAAATTAGCTCAAGCTTCAATTTTGTGAAAGCATCACCACAAGGTGTCGAAACCAACGAACGATTTAATGGAGCCGTAGACCAATCAAGCCTACTGTGACTCGGAACAAAAGAAACATTTTCAAAAATGAAATTCGAGTATGATGCTCTCAATACATCATATGGTGTCTTGAATTGAAGGAGCGAAATGGACAAGTTCCAGCAATTGAACTTGGTTTTAGTGAAGTCTGACAATAAACGTAGGTATTGACAAGGGAATTTCGGCCTGGTTACAAAGATAAACCATGTATGTAGCTTTGAAAGAAAAGAAGTTTCAAGAAAGTGTGTTGACTTGATAGAAAAAGAGCCAACAATTGCAGTAATGTAGGTCATTCGAATCACAAATCAATAATTAGATTTAGCAAAATAATATTTGAACTTTGGTGAAGCGCTTATTCGAAACGAAGCCACATGCATAACAAATGGTGCATGCATAACATATGAATTTCCAAGAGAGGAAACAATGAGTATTTGCTAAAATGAAGAAATGATCAAGTACTGAAGCAAATAAGTGTTCGCTCAAATGAAGAAAATTGTCGTGATGCAACTACCATTAAGAGGAGTAGAGATGTAACGATCTACTCGCTAGAAGCAAAAGTGGGAATTTCAATGTAAGAATTTCGAGTATTTCACCTGTTCGGTTAACTTGAATAGAATATATGACAAAATAATGGTGTTTGCCCGAGTTAATAGACGCGGTTCCTAAGTGACAACCTTTAATGAGTTTTGACCTAAGTTCCCGTAGGTCCTAAGTACATGTTTTCTAGGTTCTCAAAGTTTCGTATCCTGTGTAAAACTGTTTTGTGCATCGTGTAGAAAACACCATATTAGCGTATGTTTAAAACAAATTATAGACTCACTAATCCTTGGTATACTTTCTTCCTGAATTCACAGCTAATGATACTCGATCAACGATCAATCTTCGAATAGTAGTTGGATCCTTGTAGTTAGTTAAATAAATTGTTAATCCTCAGCAAGAGTTACCGACCCTTGTTGGTTAGCTTGTTCGGCTCCTGGTAGTCGATGCTCATTCGAACACTACCGTCCTTCTTCTTGACGAACAGTACTGTAACTCCCAAGGGCAAAAAGCTTGCCTTATAAATCCCCTATCTCGCAACTTCTGAAGTTGCGTTGGCAAATCTTGCATCTCTGAAGGCGCAAGTCGATAGGGTGCCTTGGCTACATACGTGGCGCCTGGAACCAAATCGATGCGAAATTTGTTGTTGAGGAGGTAACCCTGTCGTGTCTTCGGGGAAGACTTCGGGATATTCCCTTACCACAGGGATATCTTCAAGCTTTGGTTCTTCGGCTTCCTTATCAACAACATGAGCCAAGAAGGAAACACTTCCTTTGCGCGAAAACTTCTGTGCCTTCAACAACTGATAATCCGTAGGGGCGTATCCTGCTTCTCTTCATGAATCACGATCGTTTCTTCATTCGCTATCGGGATGCGAATAACAATCTCCACTCGATTGCTCGACAACCAATCAATCCCAATTACAACATCGAAGCTTCCCATTAGCTAGTTCTATCGAGTACGGGATATCTAACTTACTTGCTACTAAACCAAGTATACTCTTAAACTCTAGAGATGCGATGCTAAAATTGGCAACAGTATCAAGCAGCGCAGATGCATAACGTTGACTAATATGGGACGTACCGATAACCTTGTTTGGATCCTGGCATGTTTCCCTAGCTCTGCTGATGAGCTTTCATCCTCATTCCTGATTGTTTTTTAGGGTAATATTTTCTGAAATGCCTTTTGTCTCCACAGTTAAAACAACCTTGAGCACGTTTTTGATCGTCACTCTTCCTTCCTTGATAGTCGTTGTTGTCGTTGTTTCCTCCTTGATTCTCGCTACCATCTTGGCCTTTATTTCCATGTTCAGTATCTTGCCTACAAGTCTCCTTGACATGCCCCCTCTTGCCACAATTATCACATTTTCCATATTTACATCGCCCGACATGATGACGTAGATAATTGTCGCACTTAGGTAGGATACCCATGTACTCTTTTCCCTTTTTGGCCTTGTTCTTCTTATTCGCCCGAGTACCCTTCTTGAAATTTGCGAACTTCCTCTTGTTATCTCCAGATGTCTCCACAGGAGTCTCCTTTTTCTCCTCCTAGGTAGAAAATTTTCCTAGTCTAACCTCTTCTTCAGTGAGCGTCACACTTAAGTCGATAGCATCGGTAATTGTTGGAGGCTTTGATGTTGTCACCATGCTCAGAATCTAAGGTGCCAATCCCCAGATGAAACGTTCGATCCTCTTAAATTCTGGTTCTACCATGTAGGGGACAACACGAGACAAATCATGGAATCTCTGCACATACTCAGCTATCTTTGAACCTTCCATCTTCAAGTTCCAGAACTCAGTTTCCAGCTTCTGGATTTATGCTCTCGAACAATACTTCTTATGCATCAGCTCTTTCAGTTCGTCCAATCTCAAAGTATACGCAGCAGCCTTGCCCAACGTCTTAACCTGAAGGTTCCACCATGATAGAGCCCTATCTAGAAACAATCCAGATATGTACGTGACCAGATGCTCTGGGGCGCATTTGCTCAAACGCAAAACAGAATCCGTCTTCTCAACCCAGGGCACGAAAGTTACGGCACCCCCAGTGCCGTCGAATTCCAGGGGCTTGCAGTCCAAGAACTGCTTGTAGGTGCAGCCTACGACATAAGCAACATCATTCACGTGAGGCGTTAGCAAAGCACACTTGGAAATATCCAAACGTTTTGTAATGTGTCTTAAATGACTAAACATTACCGTTAGGTGGGTTATTTCCTGAGGTACCTCCGCTGCGTTCGGAGCGAAGGGCCTCGTACTGTACGATGGCCTGTGAGATGCGCTCTTGTAATTATGCCTCTGTCGTCGGCAGAGGGTTGTTGGTATCGGTGTTTCTTCGAGGCGACATCTTCTAGGAAGAAGATCGGTTAGGTCAGGTCTTATTAAGGACACAGGCACATAAGCCTCTACTTAACGAATAAGACCTAGGAGGTGTGTATACATATGTATATAAGCAATCGTCATAGCAAGCAATCACATAACATCACAATTATAGCACCAACAAGTAAATCATCAACGTGTTTAGTGAGTACATAACATCTGAGCTATCATTATTTACCGACCACAATCACATTGTCTACAAAGTGTATCACATCAAAAGGGACACAGGGTCACACTACCCTTGTCCAATAAGTCTATCAATATACCAAAATCACGTGGTCAAAAGTGGTCTTCAAAAGTCTCCACAATCTCGGATCATTAGTGGTGTCTTTACCAAAAAGTAATGCAATCCGCATAAAACAAGAAACCAACTATACTGGTGACTGAGAAGAAAACAGACTTCTAACATGTGCGAGCTCCTCCTCGAGCTTGTATACACGTCGAAGTAATTAACTGATCTGCTGCTCGATAGTAAAGAAACGAGCATCAAAACCTGGGAAAGGTGTAATAGCAGCAGGTGAGAGTGCAAAAGGAGACAGTGATGAATGTGGAGGATCAAAGTATACTAGCATAGATAGGGTGGAGGACGTGGTGTCAGCTCATGCTCCAAATCTCTATGACTCGAAACCTCAAACTGTAGCTGGAGTAACAGGAGCAACTCATCCCGTGTATAGCCTCCATAATGTGAGGGATGGTAGGGGTCTGAAATCAGCATAGTGTATGGTAGGAACCATCGGAATGGCTCGTCCAGCGGTGAAGAAATGAAAGGAGCAAACGGTGCAGCCTGAGGGATCTGTGGAAAAGCTACTGAAGCAAAGGGATTGTCGCGCGAGTGCTGACCAGAAGTACCTTCCCGGGGTGCGGGTATGTCCTGAAAGAAAATGATAGGCATGTTGGTGCGATGGACGTCGGTCTCCATAGGGGGAAAAGGGAGCAACATCAGCGGGTGCAGGCGGGGGAATAAATAGCTCAACAAAAGGAGGATCAACAGGTGCAGGAACTGGATCACGTATAAGGGGTGCAAGCTCTGGTAAACCAAAAAGGAACATGATCCGGATCAGGAATCGGCTCAAGATCAGCAGGTGCAACATCAGGCTGATTAAAAGGGGCAAGAGCTAGCTCAAGAGCAGGCTCTAGGTCATGTGGAGGTGTGGGATCTCGAGCAGGTGATAGTACGGCAGACATAGTGGTGTTTCCATATGAGTCAGTAGCAAAAAGCTGCAATCCAGTCATCTGTAAAGCTGCAGATGTCACAGACTCAAAAGAGTCTGAAACCGAGTGCAAACTAGTATCAGAGGATAACTCAATAACAGGGATCTCAAGAAGTGGAATAGCAACAACGTTCTCGTCTAACTTTCCATCATCATGGGCGTCATCAGGAGGACAATCAACAAACAAATCAACGTCATCATCAAACTAATCATCGAGAGGCCAATCCTCGGGGGGGGGGGGGGAATGACCACCGGAGTTACAACATCGAGGATCGGAGTCACGGTGTGCTTGCCATCGGGATGACCAAATGACGAGGTGATCATGGACTGGAACAGGGATGGCAAAAGGATCCTCGTCAGGGAAACCATCAGCAAGGGTAAATCATCACCAAAGTCTGGTAGCGTGAACGGTTGGAAGTCATCCTCAGACCGCATGTCAGGATCACTCTCACTGTCTGACGTATATGTCTCTGGCGCGGCATGACCTCGTCGTCTGACGCAACTGCCTTCGGGTTGCGGGCATCTGACAACCCACTCTCTGAGGATAACATGTGTGCCCGCAACATTGTAATCCTAACATATGTACGTACATTAACCACTAACACCCAATACATGCGAACAAAGGCAATTTATCATGTAATTATGTATCCTTGTTATTCCTCATGAAATCTTTCTATCCTTCCTAGTCTCTTAGACTAAACCACCAAGTCTCCCAGACTAAACCAACCAGTCTCCCAGACTAAACCACATAGTCTCCCAGACTAGACCAACCAGTCTCTCAGACTGAACCACCCGGTCTCTCAGACTGAACCACCGGTCTCTCAGACTGAACCACCCGGTCTCTCAGACTGAGCCACCCAGTCTCTCAGACTGAACCACAAACATAAACCTTGAAATGTGTTTTGTGTCTTTTCTTTATAAAAATGTTTGTTTCTTGGATCTGGGCGTTTTCGTGTATGCAATGAAAACATGTCGCAAAAATATTTTCGTGAGAGCCCTAATGATTGTAGTCTAGACTCGGGAAGGAATCCTAGTTCGCTACAATCGAAGCTCTGATACCAAACTGTCACACCCTGACTTTTGCGGTAGCGTGATTTGGTGTGACTTGCTTAATATCATTGCATTCAACCATAACAAACAACTATATGATAAAACCAAGATGTTCATCCATTGATAGTTTTGAAACGTTACAAGCAACATTGTTTTAAATCCCAAAACACATATTTCATGTTCAAAATACATTACCAACAAGTTTTAGATCCATAAGGACTTCACAAAATACACTAACAACTAGGTTTCGAGCCATGTATCTTATCCAAGATACATTACCCAAACCCTTCGACTTCGGATGACACCTTTTATTAGAGACATGACTTGTAAACTTCAACGCCCGCCAGATCGATACTAAATTTCCTGAAATACATGTGTTTGAAAACATCAACAAAAGTTGAGCGAGTTCATGTGTTTAGTATGTGTGCACGAATAGACCTTGGAAACATTTGTAAGTATGTTTGTATGTACTTGAAAACCCGGTATGAAAGCAACAAGGAAACAGATTAATTAATGTGTAGCTAATACATTAATATTTGTGACGTGATGCAGGAAGACTCAAACCTAGCAGACTTTGTCTCCGGCAATAAGACATAGTCACCACATGGTCCACTCGGCGGACGCATGGGTAGGCTCGCTACACCCGAATAGATCTATCACTCATGTCCCTCGGTCCTACAACGAGGATTAATGGTCTTAAGCATTATACCCACCACTCACATGATTTAGCATTACCCTTCCTTAGCTAACCATACCAAATAATAACCTTTGTAAACAGTTTGTAATATGTACTTCACCCCCGAAGTTATAAAACCGCAAACAGTTAAAAGAAAAGGGGGTCATGAACTCACAGATTTGCGTTCTTCGAATCCGCCTGTAACTCAAAGTTTCCTCTGGTGTACACGACTACCTACAACGTACTATGGTCTATTAGGCGAGTGGGTCGTGCCTTGACTTAGTATTAATTAGTGTCTTTGAGTTACGTTTCCAAGTGTCTTCATCATTATTCCAAGTTATATAATTATTTGTTAAAATAATAAATATTTTAACTTAAATTATATTTATTAAATTTTTGGAATAATAGTTAAAACATTATATATTTTAACTTGATATTTTTCAAGTATTTATACATGTATTTCCTTCCCAAGGATGGGTGTACTTGTATTCGTATTCTTATTTTTGTATATTTTTTCCATGTATTGGGGTCGTATTCCGGTGCGTATTTATACGTACGAAAACACGTATTTCTTGTAATTATTAAGTATTCTTATACTTAATGTTATATCAACTTTTCCGGAATAATATTTCTAGTAAAAATACTTTAATATATATTTCCAAAATATATATTCCGAGGAATATTACTTAGAAAATTATTTATAATTCTCCTTTGGCAATAATATTCGTATTTTCCAAAATTTGTAGTAACTTACTAGTGTTTTTAGTAAGTCTTGTTACCCTTTAAAGTGTGGTTGATTCTTTAAAAACATCATTTTTAAAGAATCTAGATCTTTACAACTTATAATCATATTTTCTAAAAATGTTTCTTCTAAGATTTTTCTTGTTACATAAGTGTTTCTACACTTTATTAACCACCAAAAATAAGGTTTATTTGTTTAAGAACCAAGTTTTAGTGAAACTTGTATTTTTAACTTGGTTTCTTGAAAAATCATCCATGAAATATGAGATTTACAAGATTTATATCTTACTTTAATCATCATTTTACAAGAAAACATTTTATGCATTCAAGTTCATGACTTTTGTGAGTATGATCCATTAATCTTTAACACTTTCATCCTCTCATCTTGCTAGATTATGTTTTTAATCATGATCTAGCAAGATCATATGATGATCTACATCATTTTCATAAGTAGTCAATCATCAAGTATCACAACAATACTAAACAACATGATTTCTTTAAGTTTTCTTACAATTTCAAGCTTATGTTCATGTTTTATCTTCTTATTTCTTAGTGTTCTTCATGATAATCCACATGTATCATCTTTTAACCACTTAAACTAGATGTAAAATGAAAAGATTAGTGTTCTTACTACTAGCTCAAGGCTATGGATGATCAAGAGGAGAAATGAAGTGGATAAAAGCAAATGGAGAAGGTCCTTCAACTTCCGAAAGCTCCAAGCTTCCTTATATGCCCTCTTACACCTTTGTATACATGTAGGATGGATGGAAGGTGATTGAAGATGATGGGTTGGTGTGGAGTGTTCTTGGCCGTGATCAAGCAAGGAAGAAGGAGAAGAAGTGTGATATTGAGTGTTGAAAGTTATGAAAGATATGAACTTGAATGTGTTACTTATAACCACTTCAAGACCTAATTTCCAATGTATAATGTGTTCACTTAAGAGAAACAAGATCTAATATTTAATCAAGATAAAATCTTGATGGTGGGCCCTTGTTGGCCGTCCATAGGTTGGGGGGGGGGGTAGTAGACTAGGTTAAAACTATATAGTTGGATTAAGGTAAAAATTCAAGTATCTAGTTAGGGGTTTTAGTTACTTGATGCTTATATAGTGTGTTATGATGTTCGGGGACCATAACTAGCTTGGTAAAGTAATAACAGTGCTTCTAGTAAAAATTTGGTGTTTCGGATCGTGTCCAGTTGTTCGGTTGGTTACCGGTTTGTTAAGGTGCTAAATTATGCAGTTTAGTGTGCTTTATGTTACCTTTTGTGACAGTTTTGATTCTCGACACTTAGGAAAGTATTCCGGACCATTTAAGCATATTTTTGCATGATATAAATGTGTTTAAATGCCGAATTTGCTGATTTTCTGCAGAATTCTGCAGTTTATGTGAGTTTTAGGCACTTTTCGGCACTTAAACTATCACTAGGAAGGCAGTTTTGTGATCCTTACTTTCCTACACTCTATACTAGTGTAATACTTAGTTTCTGGCTCATTCTGTGTCTCAATACAATGTCTGTCTATCTACTGAACTCTGTCAGCATTTTTCTGATTTGCAGGATAATTGCGCTAACTGTGTTTCGTGCATCAATTGAGTCAATAAAGTTCTCATGCAATAATGACATGGCATTAAGCAATATATGATGCACATGTATGTATATGGTAATAATCAGAAGCAATTCAAGTAATTAATTGAAATTTAGCACAGTCATTAAGCACTAATCATTATTTAATAATTGTACGGATGCATGCAAATTTGACATTTGTCACAACAACTTTGACCAAAGCCTAATCAAGAGTCTCTTACCCAGCAATATCTCTTTTGCTACATGTTGTGTCCTGGCTACATATGCTGCTGGAAACAATGTCGCAACTGTTGATCCAACAATCTCCCTATAGACCAGATGATGCCAAAACCCTTCTTTATTACTGATCTTTATTTCTCATCAACATCTCCCTGATTTGTCCTTTGAATTGTAGTTCAAAGTCCAGGGAGAACATGTCTTGTTCAACATCCCTTTCACGTTGAAGGTCTAACAAATCTTGGAGATTGTATGCATTCAGACCATATGCACTCTCCTTTTTAAGCTTTTCAACACTACCATCTGACCTGATCAAAGTCAATACGTGGGTGTCTAAGGATGACTTCCAATTTACTATTTTTGGATCAAATGGTTTTCTTGGTACAAGACTTATTGAAGATGAGTTTGGTGATTGTGGTCTGCTGACTAAATTTGCAACTGTTTCTCTGAGTTGCGCAGCAATTAAGGTAGCAGCATGTTCAATGTGGTAATCAAACATACACTTTATTGCCTCTTTTCTGTGTTCTTCATACTTCTTCTCATCTTCCTCATCAGTTTGCTTTTGCCTTTTTAATTGTCTTAAGGCATTTGCGGATAAATCAAATGATGAGAGAAGCTTTTTGGGAGTATGGGTCTGTTGAATCAAAGCAGCAGTTGTAGGATAGACTGGCTTTTGAGGAACTTTGGGATCTTTATCTCTGAGTTCTTCCAGCCTTTTGTAGGTCTCAACTATGTTGAGTTTAGACCATCTAGCAATGGATCTAGTTGAACCATAATCAGCAGCCATAAGCTCTACTCTCTTTCTTTTAACATTCAATGCCTCATCTGGATCCACTTGTTTGACTTTATTCCAGTTAGGTGGAGTTGGCTTTACCAGAGGATCATTGCGTATTTTTGTGATTCTTTCAATTTCTTCTCTAAGAGCATCTGATGACCAGTCTTTGAATTGAGCTCTAGTTGCTTTATATGGTTTGTGCTTCATAATGTGTTCAACATAATCATCCCTCAGTTCCTTCTCAAGCTCAGGATTTATTGGCCTATCAGACATGGATTTACTCAGGTCCTTAGCAAAGTCTTCAAGTTTTCTGACTTTGCTAAGCTCATGTGATAAGAAGTTCTGGTATTTCTTGTCATCCATTCCTATGCTATTCTCTCTTGCTATAAGCTCAGCCTGTCTGGCTTTTAATTTCAGATACTCATCTAAGTTTTGAGGTTGCCTATAGCCATAAAGATATGGGAAAGGATCTTTTTGATGGATCCTCTAGTGTGAAGAATGACTCAATTTCACCTTTAACAGTGGCTACCTCCAAAGGATATTGAGCTGCCAGGGGAATGACTGATGGTAGTGTAGCAATTGGAAGGGATAAAGTGGGTTTTCTGGGTGGAAGTGATGAGGATAGAATGTTTTGAATGGGGCAGATGATACGAAGATTGGTGATTTAATATCCTCATCATCTTCTAACACAACATGAGTTTTTCTCTTGCGTGTGGACTTGATTTGTGGTGAAGGAGAACGTTTTGGTGGTGAAGGTTGATGTGTGGAAAATATTTTTGATGTTGGAGGTGGTTGGGTTGTTGGTGGTGTAGTGAAAATGGTCATGGAAGACGTTTGACAAACATCTACCGAAGCAACTGGTGTCTCAGCAGCTGTTTGGGTAACATCTGTTGATACTTTTATTGTATCAGCATCTGTTGGGTGAATTGGTGATGATGGTGGTGAAGCTATTTTCTTCTTCTTTTGTGGTGTTTGTTGTGGAGAAGGTTTGGTTTTGGGTTTAGCAGTGGATACAAATTTTGTAGGAGTAGCAGTGGTTTTAGAAAGGGTAGCAATTAGTGGTGTGACTTTTCCAGTAGACTTCCTTCTTTTTGAAGTACCAATATTTTCCTTTTTCCTCTGCTCTGCCTGTTCTTTCAACCAATTTGAAGCTTTGCTTTCTTTTGTATCTTGCTTCTTCTGCTTTTCCAAAGCTATCTCTTCAGCTTTCTTGTTTAGGGTCTCATCAATCCCTTTTTTCCTTTCCAGCTTCTGAAGCTTTTGCAAAAGATTTTTTGTTGAGTAGACTTTGGTTGTTGTTGCACCTTTGGTTTTGGTTTAGCTTTTGAATCAGGTGGCAACTTTCTCAGTGAATCTTTCTCCCCCTTTTTGGCATCATCATCATCATCATCATCATCATCAACATCATCATATTTCTCAAAGATTGGTGTAGGGGTAGAGCCAGTAAGTTTGAGCAGATGTTCGTTAATGCCTCTAATGTCTACTTGTGTATCTTTATACCTAGCATCAACCATAATTCTGATAAGTTCCATATGGGAGTTGTGGTTGCTTTCAGCTAAATTCCTTTGAGCTTGAAGGATGGGTTACACAGAATTCCCAAGCTCATTGGTAATTTGCTGAGTGCTAGGTTGACTTTTAGAAAGCTCCATCATCTGCTTTATCATTTCTTTCATTTCAGCAACAGATGTTTTAATGTTAGACATTCTATCCATCAAATCTTTATATCTTAAATCATCACCTAATTTAATAGGATCATCTGAATTCCCACCTGTGGTGGTTGTATTTGTTTTGATAATAGGAAAAGACCCCAAATCATCATAAATAAATGCCCCTTTTTTCTTGGTTCTGGGGACTTCCCACTGGAGCAGAGGTTACAGTTGTAGCCTCAATAGTGGTTGCCTTTAAGGGAGTCTTAATTATGAAACCACTGTCCAATTGTAAATCAATGGATTCAACAGTTGTAGTGGTTGCTCCACTTGAACTACCACCAAGAGTTTCGTAAAACTCAAGGGGTGTAACCTCCTCAACTGTTTGTGGGATAGCAAATTGAATTGATTCAGACACAGTCATTTGTTGGGTTATACTCTCAATAATGTGTGAGTGAGAGGGACTGTTTTGAGTCTGAATTTCAATTGCTTCAAACAGAGGTATTATTGTTGGTGGAATTTGGGGAGAGGGTCGTGGTGTAGAAAGCGACATTGGCCTGGGAGAGGGGCTTTTAAGCATATTTTTAAATGAAAGGTCTACTTCATGATGTGATGTCCCTGTGCTTACAACATGATCCTTTTGTGAGGATGCATGAGGAGTTTGGATGGGTTGAGATCTTTCCAACTGTTGTGAGGAAGTAGCAGCAGTGGTTTCAATTGACATTTGTGTTGTCACTGGGGTAACCTCTGGGATCTCATCTTCAAGAGGACCCTTTTTATTTTGTTTGGTTTTGGTGGGCTTTTTGGATGTGGCAGGTTTCTTTTTGGATTTTGCTAGTGTGCGTTTCACAACACCGGTTGCGATGTCATGATCACCAGGAACAATGGGCTCAACAACAGAGGTTTGAGCAACAGATGTGGACGTATCTAAAACATGCACATCCCCCTTTGTTTGTGTTTTTGAAACTTTTGACTCTTTATCCATAAGTCTGGTAAAAGTTTCACTTGTAAGACTATTTATTTGAAAAGCTACACTTTGTTCAAAATCTATTTGTGACACTTTTTTTTCATAGGTAGTAGCTTAGAAGTCTTAGATACAACAGAAAAGCATTATTAGCACCTTTTTTCACATTTTTCACATTAGTCACCAAATCAGAAAACAATGCTTGAGTTAAATTGTAATCAGATTTTGTTAAAGTAGCATATCCCAAATACTGAATTTTTAATGGTATCTCATTAAATGCGGTGGTCTTGGCTAAGAGACAAGTTAAAAGAGTATGTTAAAAAAATTCTTTGGCGGAGGGAAGTTTGGTTTGAAAATAGTAACTCCCTTTAATTGTGCATCATACCCTCTTTCAAAGAACTCTGTATGAAGTTCATGTTTTTCAAAGTTGGTCTTACCTGCCAAGTCGTCCAATGCAAATGTAGTGGAAATTGAAGATAGGGAAATTCGAACCAGGCTTTTTCCGACTTTAGATGTGATGGCAACCGGCTTATTATTTTCATACTGTATTTCAGCATTAGCCCAAAAGTGTCGGAGTGTTTCCGTATGAACTGGAGCATCAGCTGTAAGGATTGCTTTGTATTTTGACGACGTTAAAACGTCAATTATTGAATGAAAGATGGTATTTTTGCTGGTTTTCTCGAAGATGGGGAGGTAGTTGTGAGGGTTTTGATGTTCAGAGCCATGATTAGAGAAGAAGGTGATAATGGAAACTGCTTTTGAGAATTTTGAATTCGAGACGGCAGTGGTAGAAGCTCGGTTTGGGGATGAAACAGGGTTTATATAGAGTGAAAAAGTGAATGCTGACGTGGCAGCAGTTACAAAGATCTGATGGCTAACATTTGTCCACGTTAGAACCTCTGTTGTGATAATGGATGACAGTTGTTTGGAAACCTCTGTTGGGCAACAACAGAGGTTGGGAACATTGGTAAGTCAAAAGTCGTTAGGATAAACAGAAGTTATGAGAACAGAGGATACCTTTCAGCAATGGATGAATTTTTAGCCAAGCAGAGGTTTCAAAAACAGTTGTTTTCAACATACTTTTAAGGATTTCTGAAAATATTTTCAAAAATAGCTATTTTTTAACAATGGACTTTTCATTTTCTGAAGACATTTTAATGATTTTGATTAACCAATTCAGCAGGATTTGCTGGGATCGAATTTGATTGACTGAACTCTGATACCAATTGTTAGCATTTGATTTTGATTGGTGTGACAATTAAGATGATAACAATGGAAGAAGATAAAACAGAAATAGAAATATGCAGCATAATAATAAACTTTTTTCTCATAAAAATGAGAAGAATGCTTTCATCATGTTTTTACAAAGATTACAATTACAATGTTCACCTAGAGAGCAACATCTAATAGCCTAATAAACTCACAAGATCTGCTATTATCCTAAGCACTGTTACTATGAAAACCTCTATTGAGCAGCTTATGTTGAATATCATCTGTTGTTCTTTAACATCTGTTGATCCATAGCAGACCTTTGCTTCTTTAGACTTTCTTCATCAGCAGAGGATCACTTCAAGCAGATGGTTCTCTTTCGGCAGACTTTAGCTTTGACAGACCTTTACAGTAGCAGATATTGAGTCTTTGTAATTTGGAGGAGCAAATTCTTCAAAAAAACTGTTATTCATGATCAGATATTCTAGAATGTTTTGGCTTTGCAATTATCTGTTCAGCCTTAAACCAACCTGAGGGACGTAAACCTTTGTTGACTTAGCAAACATTTGTTCAGGCACAATTCAACATCAACATAATCTAAATCAACTTAGATACAATTTCACATCTACATCAATATCGACCTGCAATCCTCAGATGATATTCAAAACTGTATAATAATACTTATGCTTGCTAAAATAAGTAAAAGTAAAATACGACAAGAAAGAGTAATAGGATTAAAATTTGTGACATTAAAAGATTAACAACTACATCGAGTACTGAAGTAATAAACTTCAAATCTAACGATAACACCCAGAAATTTAAGAATATAACTGCAAGAATTAAGAAATTTTAGCTTCAACTCCATCGAGTGCTAAACCTCTCGATTATATCCATGACATCACCATGAACTCCACGTCTCTATCACCGCACTCTATATTACTGACAACACAAAGGTCACGAACGGAAGTCGAAGGCATTGCCATCAGGTTTCTGGAAACCTGGTCTCTCATGAACAGACCACGGTGCAGTCCATCAAAACATCTCTTCAGCTCTTGAAGAGTAGCCCTATCCGCATATACTTGATCCTTGAAGGGGTATGGTCCCAAAAGCCCGCGTTGACCAATCAGGTCGCGCGCAGGACCATACCCCTACCTTACTAATTTGGCATCTTTCCCAACCCCGCACCGACTGATTAGGTGAAACCTAGGTCACGCACGAGGTCTAAGCAAAGACAAAACCGGATTTCACACTTAGCTTCCTAGATAAAGGCTATCACCTCCTGAACCTTGCGCTGGCTACTTGGGTCTTCCCAATGGGCCGTGCGGAGGATAGAAGCACATGCCATTCTAGGACAAGTACTGAAGGTACGAGTGGCAGAGCAGTGGACAAATGAGCATCCAACAGGCTGTATTCAATCGTGCTCCACGATTAGCAATCGTACAGGGGACATGAGAGTACACAAGGATGCATACGTGGCACCAATCAGCATGCGCCGACATCTGCTCCAAAATATCCACTCAACCGCTGATGTCAGGGAGACAACAAGGACAACGGTCAGGACACGTGGAGCCATTCAACGTGCACCAACTCCGTCCTCACCCACAAGCACTAACGGTTGCTGCAGAGGGGACGAGAAGGATATTCGTTGTTGTCGGCTCCAGGCCCAAGGCCAATCAGCCCATTTCCTTCTTCACTACTCCGGCTATAAATAGGTGTCTTCACCTACAGGTTAATTCATTATGTTCTCTACTATCTCGCTACTAATCACACACTTATTTCCTCAAAACGCATACATATTCTCACGCCGGAGAGTGGTTAAGAGGAGAACCCCCTATTCCCCTCCCTTTAACGAGCTTAATAGGGTGTTTAGTGTTTTGCAGGAAGATCACGACCACAACTTGGAAAGGATTCAGAAGATTAACCTTATTTGTCGAGGCACATACCACAAACTAATCACCAGATTAGTTTGGTGTTTCTTCATTGGTGCCCACCGACTTTTTACAATCACTTTCATCTTCTTTTTTCTGAGCTTTTCTGTTCTCTCGATCAATGGCTGATCAGGGAATACCAGATTTCGGTTTCGGTACACGCTCTCAAATGGGAACGGGGAAGGACACTTCGCACGTCCAAAACCTTACTATTGACGAGTTTACCGAGGGTGAAACAGCAAACGTTGGGGGACCCCATGCAAGTGGTGTTCGCATCACCCAAACGCTACCCCAACAAGTCACGGTGCTGGCCCGTCAACTCCAGCACCTTCGAGCATATCTACGTTGTTGGGTTTACCAGAGGGGGAAACTCTCGCCTCTTGGTATGCCAAGCAATAGGCAACCTTGAATCTCATGTATTCACAACTGAGCGCGCAACAGGCAATTTTACAAGCACATATGGAACCATCTCTGGTAGCAACTCCTACACCAGAGCAGGGGGCGCGCCAGACACCTCCTCAATAGAACGTACAAAGGCAGTATGAGATACCCGCCACTCAAAGAAGACAAAGCGTGCATGACACGCGCGATGCCTATGAAGAGACAGACAGCTACTATGATCATCCATCCCATGCGCAGCATAGACGTCCATTGAGCAGCCGGCTTGGGCCGCGCAACATCAATGACGAATGGGAAAATACAGATGAGAAGGACTCCACATATCGTCAAGAGGAAAGCTCTTCGGTCTTTAACCGTCTGTAGAAGAACCATGAATCATACAAGCCGAAGCTGCGCATCACGTACAATGAATTAGCAGAACACGACTTCAGTCTTGTTTACAGACCAGCGGCAGCTGCTGAGCATTCCAAGTTTATCCGAAGCATCACTTTGGCTCCACTGGAGAAAGCTAAACTTCCACAAATTGTGGGAAAGTTTAATGGCCTTACTGATCCAGATGATCACATTCAACTTTTTCAAAGTGTTGGTGTTGTGGATGGATGGACCATGCCTATGTGGTGTCATCTTTTCGTCCAAACTCTCATGGGAGCTGCTAATGCATGGTTCGAAAGCCTCCCGGCAGAAAGGATCAAATCTTGGATCGATTTCCAAGAGCAATTCGTGTCCCACTTCAGCCAACAGAGGCGATACAAGCGCGACACATCTGAAGTTACGGATATCTAGCGAAGAGAGAATGAAGGTTTGGAAGATTTATCACTCGCTTTAACAAGGAGTGTTTGGAAATTGGTGGCCTGAGCAAAGATTTGATGTGCGCCCACTTCAAAAAGGCTATCCGTTGTGATAGTCTAATCCGGACTATCACAGGTAGAGACGACATGCCTAAAGAATGGGTCAAGCTAATGGCAGCAGCCAAAATCGTCGAGCAATCAAAAGAGTCACTGACTGGTGGCAAGTACAGTTATTCCGAAGATCGCTATTCTAGAAACAACGCGCATGATTCAATCAGGAGCAACCAGAATAAGAACCCTGGCTAGAAGTCCAACCAGTCCAGCGGTTATGAAGAAAGACCTCGAATCAAGGAGGACACGCGGGATACGATCGATCGAAATGGTTACCACAAGGCGGTCAAGAATGAGAATAGAGAGAAGCATTGGACTCCGTTAATCAAGACACCTAAAGAGGTTCTTATGATGGAGAATCACTATTTTAAAGCTCCAAAGCCAACGTCGAACAAGAAGGGCAAGGGCCCTAATCTTTATTGTGATTTTCACAAGGATACGGGCCATCTAACTGATGACTGTATCAGTTTAAGACAAGAGATCGAGAAGGCTCTCAAGAGTGGTAAGCTGAGCCATTTAGTCAAGAATGTGCACAAGGAGACACGCCAAATTCAAAGAAACGATGAAGGGGGTCAGAAGAAGGTTCGTCGGTTGGAAACGCACATGGTTGACGGACCAAGAAAGAACATGAAAATCAAGGGTAAGCGCCCATTTGAGCCAGCATGGCAATAACAACAAGTAATCTTCACAGTGGTGCGCGGGGGGGCGCCACACGCCCCGTCGTCATCACTGGCCTCATTGGCCACCATGAGACGGATTATGTCTTCATCGACCCTGGAAGCACGGCCGATATAATCTATGAACAATGTTTTGATCTGTTTGACCCCGAAGATAAGGCACGCCTCGAACCAGTGGATTACCCGTTGTCCGGGTTTTGTAACGAAACGGTATTTCCACTGGGTCAGATCAGCTTCCCTGTTACGCTACCTGATGGCAAACACTCACGAATAATAAATGTCAATTTCATGGTCATGCCAGTGAAGTCAAGACATGATGTCTTGATTGGAAGAGAGACTCAAGAAGAAATGAGCATGGTAACTTCCACCCCCCATTCAGCCATTGGTTTCCCAACTGAAACGGGGGTGGCAATTATCTATTCAAGAAAAGAGGTCATGGTAACGAAAGAAGTTCGGCCAGCGAGGGCCAGCAAAGTTACGCCAACTGAACGAGAAAAATGGATCTTGAATCGCAAGTATCCAGAGCAGACTGTGACGATCGGCCACACAATTTCCCCAAACATCAGGTCACATTTGAAACAACTTCTCTTCAAGAACATGGATATATTCGCCTGGACACCGTCAGACATGACTGGTGTCCTGTGCGATATCACCGAACATTGTTTGAATACTTATCCATCTGTTGAGCCAAAAGTCCAAAGAAAGCCTAACCTAGGGTCTGAAAATGTTGGTTCATATTGTGTACGTCTGCCACTGTGCGAATAGCTAGATAGAGTTTGAGTTGAATATTATATAGAATAGGATCAGTTGGACACGGTCTAGATATTGTCAAGGTCCATCCGTACGGATGGACATTATTTCAATCCAAACCCCATCCGAATAGGTATTGAGGATGGAGTCCGTCTGGACGGATGGAGTCCGTCCGGACGGATGGACATAGGTTCATTCGGACATAGGTTGTTGCCTATAAATAGGGAGTTGGGGTTCCCATTTGGATAAGCTTTTGGTCCCTAAGGGGAAATGCTATCAAACTGGTCTCGTGGTGCTGTAACGTTGGATTATTAATAAGAGACCAGATTATAAGTGACTGCACAGTGTTCTATTCTATCTTCTACTCATTTCTTATTGTTTATTACCACCGAACACGTCAGTTCGGGACCAAAGCTCCGTCAAACTCACCGGATCCTGTTTTCAGAGGAAAGACAAAAGCGATGAATGAACAAGTTTGTGAGCTCCTGAAGGCAGGTATCTTGCACGAGGTGGGCTATCAGAGTTGGGTGGCGAATCCTGTCATGGTCGAGAAGTCTAGTGGAGGGTGGCGTATGTGCGTCGACTATACAGATCTCAACAAGGCATGTCCCAAAGATTGTTAGTCACTGTCAGAGATCGACAAAAAGATATACTCTCTCGCGCCATTCAGGTGGAAATGTTTCTTGGATTGTTACAAAGGCTATCATCAAGTCCAGATGGCCTTGGAAGATGAAGACAAGACCGCATTTCGCACAGAAATCAGTATACTTTGTTACACCAAGATGCCCTCGGGCTCAAGAATACTGGATAAAACTTTTGGTGTTGACATCAGTCACAGAAATTGGTACATTTTGTTACACCAGCGACTGATGGATAAAACTTGTGGTGATAACATCGGGAAACACATTGAGGTGTACATCGACGACCTAGTGATCAAAATTCCCAAAGAGGATCAAATGCTGAAAGACATTGAGAAAACTTTCAACTCCATTGAAGCGTGAACATGAAGCTCAATCCGAGCAAATGTTCTTTTGGGATGGAAGAAGGTAAATTTTTGGGTTTCATGGTTACAAATGGTGGTTTTAAGGTCAACCCTAAGAAAGTTCAAGCAATTGAAAGGATGCCATCTCCACGCACCATCAAGGAGATGCAAAGACTAGCCGGCCGTCTGGCCGCGCTTAATCGATTTTTGTCAAACCATGCGGCAAAGTATTTTCCTTTCATTAGCACATTGCGCAAATGTGTGAAAAAGAATGAGTTTAAATGGACAATGGAAGCCGAGGAGGCCTTTCTACAAATGAAGGAGTGCTTGATCCAACTCCCTACCTTAACAGCACCATTCAAAGAAGAGCCCCGCGTTTTGTACTTGTCTGCTTCAGACAAGGCAATCGGATCAGTCTTGCTCGTTGAAAGGGAAGGAGTCCAGACTCCAATCTATTATTGGAGTAGAATGCTTACAGACCCAGAAACACGCTACTCAATAATGGAAAAATTGGTCCTCGCGCTGCTACATGCTTCACGAAGATTGCACATGTATTTTACTAGTCATGTTATCACTGTGCTCACCAATTTTCACATTGGTACCATTCTACAAAAGCCCGAAATCTCAGGTCGATTGGAAAAGTGGGCAATTGAACTGGGGGGGCCACAACATCATCTACAGGTCGTGCCCAGCAATTAAAGGCCAATTTTTAGCGGATTTTGTCACCGAGGTTTCGGCAGACAAGATAAAGGAATGTGAGGCAGTTGATAAACCCGCTCAAGACTCACCGGATGAACTTTGGTTACACCGATGGCGCATCAAACGAAGATGGCACAGGTGCAGGTTTATGCTTAGTCAGTCTAGAAAAAACACGAATTCACTTATGTTATAAGGTTGGATTTCAAAAACACCGACAACGAGGCTGAGTACGAAGCTTTCCTGGCAGGCCTGCGCCTAGCCATCAAGATGGGAGCAAAAAAATTACAGGCGCACGTAGATTCTCTATTGATCGCCATCCAAATCAATGGGCTGTATGATGCGAAGGGTGAGATAATGGCGATCTATCTGGAGCAGGCAAAGGAGTTACTCCAGCAGTTCAATTTGTACAAGGTTGTTCACATCAACAGAAGCGAAAACAAGCCGGCTGACACGCTCAGCAAACTAGCCTCAACAGCATTTCAACATCTTGCAAAAGATGTTCGAATTGAAGTCTTGAAAAACCCCTCTGTACTGCTGCGCCAAGTAAATGCCATAGAGATTGGACCACCCTCCTGGATGACACCTATCATACAATACTTGCAGGCAGGGATCCTCCCAGAAAACAAAGCAGAAGCTAGGAAGATTCAGAATAAGGCGTTGTTCTATCAAATGGACGGGGGCATCCTTTATAGAAGGTCTTTTTTGGGACCACTGTTGCGCTGTGTGGACCCCCAAGATGCAAGTTACCTAATTCGGGAGATTCATGAAGGCATCTGTGGGATACACGCTGGGCCGCGCATGGTCATGGCGAAAATCATGAACGCCAGATACTATTGGCTGGGGATGTACGTCGATGCCATGAATGAATTGCGCAATGTGATGCCTGCCAAAGGCATGTGCCGAAGACTCTCTGGCCAAAAACTGATCTGATCCCAGTTTCGACAACATGGCCCTTCCAGCAATGGGTCATTGATATGGTGGGACCTTTCCTCAAGGCACCCAGCGCGATCAAGTTCATCATCGTGGCTGTCGATTACTTCACAAAATGGGTGAAGGCAAAGGCCTTAGCATCAACATCGGTAATGATTGTGCAAAAATTCATTTGGGAGCACATCATTTGTCGCTTCGGCCTTCCACTCAAGATTGTAACTGACAATGCCACGAATTTTGCCTCAGAAGACCTCCAACAATGGATGAAAAAGCTGAACATAGAGCACACCTTCTCCTCCGTTGCGCATCCTCAAGGAAACGATCAGGTTGAAAGTGTTAACAAAAGAATTGTTGAGGGGATCAAAGCCCGGCTGGGCACAAAGCGAAGGGGCTGGGTTGATGAGCTCCCAAGCATCTTATGGGCTCATCACACCATGCCCAAGACAAGTAATGGCGAGACCCCCTTCAGCCTGGACTATGGCTCGGAGTCGGTCATCCCAGCTGAAATCAGCCTCCCCTCCCCACGCTTAACAGTAGTTAACGCAATCAACAACAAGGCGGAGCACCGACTAGACTTGGACCTGCTCGAAGAAAGGCGCGATAACGCGCACATTAAAGAAGCTAAGTACAAAACTCAACTGGAAATGTACTACAATGCGAGGGTGCGCATCTGTACATACGACCCGGGGGAATATGTGTTCCAGGATAACGAGGCCTCTAATGTCGAGCGCCCTGGAAAACTAGCACCCAAGTGGGAGGGTCCTTACCTCGTCCACGAAGTGCTGGGGAAAAGGGCATACAAACTGTCACACCCCCAAAATCCACCTGCGGAGTACTACCGCTTGGAGGCGTGACTGACCAGGATCCAGCCACCAATCATATTAAACAAGCACATAAGTAGTTATAAAATCCAACCAATACAATTGGTGTTCAACAAAATATAGTTAAGTTGCAAGCGGAAGCATAAGTCTTAAATCAAAACATAAGTTTAATAGTTTCAAAGTTTAACATGGCACACAGCCGTCCATGTCCCACAACGATCCTCCTCCATGCAAGCTCCAACTAAGAAACCTAAGGACCTGCAAAGCATGTAGTAACGAGTCAACAACAAGTTGAGTGAGTTCACGGTTGGGTGTTCGTTTTAAGTTGTTTCGAAAACCGTTTCCTTTATCTGGCATCCTGCCGTGGGGGTTACCCCATAGTTAAAAAAAACGTGACTTGTTTATTCCCGGTTACTCTGGCAATCCAGCCGTGGGGGCTACCCCGTGTTAGTTATCTGGCATCTCGGCCG
Organism: Helianthus tuberosus; assembly: GCA_030545235.1. Taxonomy (NCBI): domain Eukaryota; kingdom Viridiplantae; phylum Streptophyta; class Magnoliopsida; order Asterales; family Asteraceae; genus Helianthus; species Helianthus tuberosus. The sequence continues at coordinate 107,516,499 of CM060393.1, forward strand.
TGGGGGCTACCCCATGTATACACTAGACTCGTTACCATATCGACTGCTGACTGTAGTCATGTTTATGTGCCCTGAAACTGTCAATGTCTATCATCATTGACGTGCCCCAGATCCATTAGTTCACGCCCGTCCTCTGCGGCACGGTGTGAGGTTTGTCAGACCTAAATAGCGCTATCTAACTAATGACCCGCTCGCCATTGGCCCGTCGATTAAGTCGATATAAAAAGGAGGGACTTCGTGATAGAGTTTTGGTCTAGTACGAGTTATCTGTCCGTGAGGACGAGGAATTACATTCCTGAACCTTTGCTGTCCTACCCAAGGAGGACGAGGAACCCATGTTCCTTAACCCCAATTCCCGACCCCTGGGAATCCCATGCTTTGTAGAGGGTGTGAACTCACCTTGGTTTGCCCGGTAGATACACAGAAAAGTCAATCAAGCAATATCGTGGCTACTCACGTCCTATCATAGTTGTATCATACAATCAGGTTCGTATTCAAGTAGTGCACGTATGGCATACACGTATAATCATGGCAGTTCATCAACGTTCACATTCAACAATAACATATAAGGTCTGTGCATTAGGCCCAAGAGTCCGGCCCAATCAATTAAGTCCGAAATGAGGTGTCGGCCCAAACAGCGTGTGTCTGTGTATAGTCCCGAGTCGCAACTAGGCGTTTGCGACTCGCAACCTGAGTCGCAATCATGGTTTCGGTTCGTGTTGTTTTGGTTTCGAGTCGCAACCGGACTCGCAACTATGGTTTCGAGTCACAAGGTTGGTGTGCTGATCATGTGTGGTTTCGAGTCGCAACCAGGTGTTTGCGACTCGCAACCGATGTCGCAACCGGGGGTCTCGACTCGTCATGCTGTGGTTTCGAGTCGCAACAGGGGGTTTCGGTTGGACAGGAGCTGATTCGGTACAGTGTACTATCCAATAACATTCTGATTTCATGCACCATTATGTACTATCCTCATAAACATGTTTATTTGTCTAACTTTTACCCTAAATGGATCAAACATATCAGATTTCAAATATTCAACCACATTCTTATCATGTTCATCAAGTTCTTCATACATTCATCATGTTCTTCAAACATTCAAGTAATTCATCATCATTCATATGAACCTAAGTCTAACAAAAATCATGAACAACAATCAACTCTTGAACATATTCATCTAACCCACATATATACATCCGATTTCCACATATAAGCAGCCATTAACCAAGCATTTGATTTGTAACATAGGGGTATGAAATCCGACTTCATGAATATTAACAACTAGTGGTTTAGACTACATTTAAACACAAGACATCATGAGTTCATTATGCCACATATCCGAAATCAAAGCATGTTCCGATTATCAACATCATACATACGATTCACAAGCACATCATCATTGTACAAACGGTTCTAGTTCAATCATGTCATCCATAACATCAAACATCATAAACACTAACAAACATCATAAACACTAATAAACATCATAAACACTAACCGGTTGTGAGGTGGTGAAAGATGAAGCTTTGTTTGGTGTGAACAAGCAAATCCGAGAAATCCTTTTTGTGGTCGGTTGGTTTGATCCGAGAAGAAAGGAGAAGAAGTATGATGTTTGGTGTCTAGGGTTTTAGTGAGAGAATGGAGAGTGTGTGTGTAGAGGAGAGTATGAATGTTGTCCAAAATGGTAACATGGCCATCTATCAAGTATATATATACCCGCTCCAAGTAATATACCCTAGTGGGCTCTCGGATAGGCTAAGTGTGTGTGTGGCCCAACCGGCCCAATGTTACACTAGTTCACTCGAGACCACATGGTCTCGAGTCGGGTTCATGTCGTCTCGGTTCATATACATACTCGCATACATACACACAAGCATACATGTAACATAGCACATAATCATATAAGTTCACATATAACGTTCATTAAGTCATCGAATTTGTTAGTCACTTAGTGTTCAAACGTACAACGAAAGGTTCTAAATTTCGAGTTGTCACATCATCCCCAAGTTGAAAGAAATTTCGTCCCGAAATTTGGTAAGCACTCACTGAGGAAGCTAGTTAAGTTGTATGGTTTTCCCGGTTTTCCTTGGGTGTCACATCCACCCCCCGTTGATCTGGAATTTCGTCCCGAAATTCCGTAGCTTCGGCCTCAGTAGTGGGTGTACTGTTTGCGAACAGTTGGGGATACTTTTGTTTCATCTGATCTTCGCGCTCCCAGGTGAACTCTGGGCCGCGACGTGAGTTCCAACGAACTCGAACGAGAGGTATCCTAGTGCTCTTGAGGACCTTAACATCCCGGTCCGTGATCTCGACTGGTTCCTCGACGAATCGTAACTGCTCGTCGATAGTGAGTTCCCTCAAAGGAACTACGTGGGTCTCATCTGATGGACACTTCTTCAGATTCGACACGTGAAAAACGTTGTGAACTGCACCGAGTTCCGCTGGTAAGTTTAGTCTGTAGGCCACCCTGCCTATTTTCTCAATGACCTCGAAAGGTCCAACGTATCGTGGGTTAAGTTTACCGCATTTACCAAAACGAACCACACCCTTCCACGGTGAAACTTTGAGTAGTACCCGCTCCCCAACCTGGAGCTCAAGTGGTTTCCTGCCCATGTCGGCGTAAACTTTCTGACGTTCGCGAGCGGCCGTCATGCGTTTTCGGATCTGAGCGATCTGCTCGGTTGTATCTACCACATATTCTGGACCAGTGATCTGACTATCTCCCACCTCTGCCCAGCAAAGAGGAGACCGGCATTTACGTCCGTACAATGCCTCAAACGGAGCAGCTCCAATGCTGGTGTGGTAGCTGTTATTGTACGAGAATTCCACAAGTGGCAAATGCTTTTCCCAGCGGTTGCCAAAGTCGATTACACATGCACGAAGCATGTCTTCTAAGGTTTGAATCGTGCGCTCGGACTGCCCGTCCGTCTGAGGATGGTACGCTGTGCTCATGTCTAGTCGTGAGCCGAAGGATTTGTGCATTGCTTGCCACAGCTCTGAAGTAAAACGTGCATCTCGATCCGAGATAATAGAGGTGGGCACCCCGTGCCTCGAAACAACTTCCTTGAGGTAAATTTCTGCGAGAGTGGAGAATTTATCCGTCTCCTTGATAGCCAGGAAGTGTGCAGATTTTGTGAGTCGATCCACGATCACCCAAATTGTATCGTTTCCGCGCTGGGATCTAGGCAGGCCAGTTACAAAATCCATGGAAATTTGCTCCCATTTCCATTGAGGTATCTCTGGTTGTTGGAGCAGGCCTGAGGGTTTCTGGTATTCGGACTTGACTCTCGCACAAGTCAAGCACTTGCTGACATAAGTTGCTATGTGGGCCTTCATGCTAGGCCACCAGTACGTAGTTTTGATGTCATGATACATCTTATCTGATCCAGGGTGTACTGAGTAGCGAGACTTGTGTGCTTCATCCATCACAAGCTCTCGTAGGTTGCCATAGAGTGGGACCCAAACGCGTCCCGTCACGTAGTAAGCACCGTCTTCCTTCTGTTCTAATCGTTGCCTTGATCCGCGTAGGGCTTCGGCCCTGACGTTTTCTGGTTTCAGTGCTTCTATCTGAGCAGCTCGTATCTGGGAAGGCAGACTAGAATGGATCGTGAGTTGTAAAGCTCGCACGCGCTTAGGTGCAGTGTCCTTCCGACTGAGGACGTCAGCCACCACATTGGCTTTGCCCGGGTGATACCTGATCGAGCACTCGTAGTCACTCAGTAGTTCGACCCATCGCCGTTGTCGCATATTCAGCTCTTTCTGCTTGAAGATATACTCGAGGCTCCTGTGGTCAGTGTAGATCGCGCACTTGGTACCATACAGGTAATGCCGCCATAACTTAAGTGCAAAAACAACAGCTCCCAGCTCTAAGTCAAGTGTAGTGTAGTTCTTCTCGTGGACTTTAAGTTGGCGTGAGGCGTAAGCTATAACTTTGTCTCGTTGCATCAGCACGCAACCAAGACCCTGAATTGATGCGTCGCAGTAGACCACAAAGTCGTCTGTGCCTTCCGGCAAGGAAAGGATAGGTGCGCTACAAAGTCTATCCTTTAGGTGCTGAAATGCCAACTCCTGTGCGTTTCCCCAGCGATAGACAACGCCTTTTTGCGTTAGTGAGGTGAGAGGCTGTGCAATCTTAGAAAAATCCTTTATGAATCTCCGGTAGTATCCCGCCAAACCCAAGAATTGGCGAATTTCCTTTGGTGTACGGGGCGCAGGCCAGTTCTTAATCGAGTCTATCTTGGATGGATCAACATGAATCCCATCCTTGTTTACCACGTGACCTAGGAAATGGACTTCTCGAAGCCAGAAGTCGCATTTCGAGAACTTTGCATAAAGCTGTTCTGTTCGAAGGAGTTCCAGAATAAGTCGCAGATGCTGCTCGTGTTCCTCCCGACTCTTGGAATAGATCAGGATGTCGTCGATGAAGACTATAACGAACTTGTCCAGGTAAGGCTTGCACACTCGATTCATCAAATCCATGAAAACCGCAGGTGCGTTTGTCATCCCAAAAGGCATGACCAAAAACTCATAATGCCCGTATCGCGTTCTGAAAGCTGTTTTGGAGACGTCCTCTTCCCGGACTCTCAGCTGGTGATAACCCGATCTCAAATCGATCTTCGAATAGTAGCTCGATCCTTGCAACTGGTCGAACAAGTCATCGATACGCGGTAGAGGATAACGGTTCTTCACCGTCACCTTGTTGAGTTCCCGGTAATCGATGCACATTCTGAAAGTACCGTCTTTCTTCTTTACAAATAGCACTGGAGCTCCCCAGGGCGATGAGCTAGGACGAATAAAACCCTTATCCAAGAGTTCTTGTAGTTGCGTGGAGAGTTCTTTCAACTCTGATGGAGCCAATCGGTAAGGTGCACGGGCTATGGGCGCAGCTCCAGGAGCTAGTTCGATCTGAAACTCGACTTGGCGATGAGGCGGAAGACCAGGTAATTCCTCAGGAAATACCTCTGGAAAATCGCGTACAACTGGAAAATCTTCTATCTTCTTCTCTTTTTCTGAGGTGTCAGTAATGAGAGCCAAAATAGCAGTGTGCCCCTTTCGCAAGCACTTTTGGGCCTTAAGGAGAGAAATGACGTTCTCAACAGCACTCCTCTTGTCGCCATGAATCATGAGAGGTTCACCATCGGGACCTGGAATACGGACAACCTTCTCGTTGCAAAGAATCTCTGCTCGGTGTTGGGATAACCAATCCATCCCAATGACAACGTCGAAACTACCCAAGACAATAGGAATGAGGTCGATAGAGAAGGTCTGGTCAGCGAGAATAAGTTTACAACCCTTGACTATGTGTGTGGCTTCTAAACTCTTACCATTTGCTAGCTCTACGGTGTGCTTGTTGTTCAAGGGGGTTGGAATACGCTTAAGCATTCGACTAACTTCTAGTGACACGTAGCTAGTATCGGCACCCGAATCAAATAAAACTGAAACATAAAAGTCGTCGAGAAGGAACTTACCCGCTACAACGTTGGGGTCATTCCTTGCTTCACCTTGGCCAATCACAAACACCCGCCCCCTGGCGCCATTGTTGTTGTTGTTCCCATTGTTACCATTCCCCTGATTGTTGTTATTGTTGTTGTTGTTGTTCTGGTTCCTGTTCAGTTGGGGACAATCTCTCTTGAAGTGGCCCTCAGCTCCACACTGAAAGCACCCTTTGTTATCACCTTGCTGCTGCTGCTGGCGCTGGTTCTGTTGAGCTTGTGGACGGTTCTGATTGGCGGGGTATATGCTCCTGCAATCCTTTGCAGCATGACCAGGCTTGTTGCACCGATGACAGTTGCCCCTGGTGCATGGTCCGCTGTGGTGCAGGCTGCAGCGATTGCATTTAGGGTGATTTCCTTTGTACCCACCATGACTTTGACCACCTGACGATTGCTGATTAGGGCTCTTGTAGTCATCAGTCTTTCTCTGCTGAGACTGGGACTGAACAGAAGTCGAACCCTTGCTTGAAGTTCCATCCCATTTCCGTTTGTTGTCACTTGAGGTACCAGAAGTAGTTGCAGCACCTATGCGTTTTGGTAACTTGTTCTGCTCCACCGCCTGATCCGTGAGACGGTGAGCCAACTGGACAGTTTGCTGGTAGGTGGCGAGGTTCGCTGAAGTCACATGACTTTGGATTTCCGGCACTAAGCCCTGAAGAAATAGTTCGATGCGTTTGATGGGAGGATCCACCATAGTAGGGCACAGAATTGCCAGTTCGTTCGACCTTTTCACATAAGCTTCAATTTCGGACCCCGTCATCTTGAGGTTGAAGAACTCCACCTCGAGTTTGTGAATCTCATCCCGACTGCAGTATTCTTCCTTGATCATCTCCTTAAAAGTTTCCCAAGGGGTGGCGTTGGCAGCAACCAACCCTAGCATCTGAACTTGAGCGTTCCACCATGTGAGGGCTAAACCCTCGAAAGTACCAGTAGCATACTTCACCCTGCGCGCCTCAGGGCATTCGCACATTTCGAACACCGATTCTAGCTTCTCAAACCAATGTAGGAGTCCTACCGCTCCTTCAGTGCCGCTAAAAGTGGTTGGTCGGCAGTCCATGAAAGTCTTAAAAGTGCACACGGGTGGCTGGACATGTTGACCTATCGTGGTGAAAGAAAAGACAGAGTTTAACACAAAGGTTGGTTCACGAGAGTAGGATCCTAAAGATCCTAGAATGAGTTCGGACTGCAGGATATACCTCCTGCGTGTGCAGCTGCAAGTGCTGCGGCAACTCGTTCGTTGATCAAAGCCGTCAACTGGGCTTGTGTCAGGTTAACGCGTCCAGACATGATCTTCATATCAAGAAGAACGTGAGTGAGAGGGGTTCGCGAAAGTACGATGTCAGAAGCGAGTAAGTACACACGTGTTCAAGCAACAGTAGTTATTCTAACCAAGCATACCGTGAGCAATGTACTATGTACTAACAGGTAGGCAATATACACAGACCATATCACCTAGAATGTCGAGCCTTGCATGTGGAGTGAAGCATCGTTGTGGACCGTTTGAGCACTGTACAGGTTATAGTCTGGTTTTAACAAAAACGTTTTCCCCTTTATTAAAACCAAGTTCTCTATAACCAATGGCTCTGATACCAATCTGTCACACCCCCAAAATCCACCTGCGGAGTACTACCGCTTGGAGGCGTGACTGACCAGGATCCAGCCACCAATCATATTGAACAAGCACATAAGTAGTTATAAAATCCAACCAATACAATTGGTGTTCAACAAAATATAGTTAAGTTGCAAGCGGAAGCATAAGTCTTAAATCAAAACATAAGTTTAATAGTTTCAAAGTTTAACATGGCACACAGCCGTCCATGTCCCACAACGATCCTCCTCCATGCAAGCTCCAGCTAAGAAACCTAAGGACCTGCAAAGCATGTAGTAACAAGTCAACAACAAGTTGAGTGAGTTCACGGTTGGGTGTTCGTTTTAAGTTGTTTCGAAAACCGTTTCCTTTATCTGGCATCCTGCCGTGGGGGTTACCCCATAGTTAAAAAAAACGTGACTTGTTTATTCCCGGTTACTTTGGCAATCCAGCCGTGGGGGCTACCCCGTGTTAGTTATCTGGCATCTCGGCCGTGGGGGCTACCCCATGTATACACTAGACTCGTTACCATATCGACTGCTGACTGTAGTCATGTTTATGTGCCCTGAAACTGTCAATGTCTATCATCATTGACGTGCCCCAGATCCATTAGTTCACGCCCGTCCTCTGCGGCACGGTGTGAGGTTTGTCAGACCTAAATAGCGCTATCTAACTAATGACCCGCTCGCCATTGGCCCGGCGATTAAGTCGATATAAAAAGGAGGGACTTCGTGATAGAGTTTTGGTCTAGTACGAGTTATCTGTCCGTGAGGACGAGGAATTACATTCCTGAACCTTTGCTGTCCTACCCAAGGAGGACGAGGAACCCATGTTCCTTAACCCCAATTCCCGACCCCTGGGAATCCCATGCTTTGTAGAGGGTGTGAACTCACCTTGGTTTGCCCGGTAGATACATAGAAAAGTCAATCAAGCAATATCGTGGCTACTCACGTCCTATCATAGTTGTATCATACAATCAGGTTCGTATTCAAGTAGTGCACGTATGGCATACACGTATAATCATGGCAGTTCATCAACGTTCACATTCAACAGTAACATATAAGGTCTGTGCATTAGGCCCAAGAGTCCGGCCCAATCAATTAAGTCCGAAATGAGGTGTCGGCCCAAACAGCGTGTGTCTGTGTATAGTCCCGAGTCGCAACTAGGCGTTTGCGACTCGCAACCTGAGTCGCAATCATGGTTTCGGTTCGTGTTGTTTTGGTTTCGAGTCGCAACCGGACTCGCAACTATGGTTTCGAGTCACAAGGTTGGTGTGCTGATCATGTGTGGTTTCGAGTCGCAACCAGGTGTTTGCGACTCGCAACCGATGTCGCAACCGGGGGTCTCGACTCGTCATGCTGTGGTTTCGAGTCGCAACAGGGGGTTTCGGTTGGACAGGAGCTGATTCGGTACAGTGTACTATCCAATAACATTCTGATTTCATGCACCATTATGTACTATCCTCATAAACATGTTTATTTGTCTAACTTTTACCCTAAATGGATCAAACATATCAGATTTCAAATATTCAACCACATTCTTATCATGTTCATCAAGTTCTTCATACATTCATCATGTTCTTCAAACATTCAAGTAATTCATCATCATTCATATGAACCTAAGTCTAACAAAAATCATGAACAACAATCAACTCTTGAACATATTCATCTAACCCACATATATACATCCGATTTCCACATATAAGCAGCCATTAACCAAGCATTTGATTTGTAACATAGGGGTATGAAATCCGACTTCATGAATATTAACAACTAGTGGTTTAGACTACATTTAAACACAAGACATCATGAGTTCATTATGCCACATATCCGAAATCAAAGCATGTTCCGATTATCAACATCATACATACGATTCACACGCACATCATCATTGTACAAACGGTTCTAGTTCAATCATGTCATCCATAACATCAAACATCATAAACACTAACAAACATCATAAACACTAATAAACATCATAAACACTAACCGGTTGTGAGGTGGTGAAAGATGAAGCTTTGTTTGGTGTGAACAAGCAAATCCGAGAAATCCTTTTTGTGGTCGGTTGGTTTGATCCGAGAAGAAAGGAGAAGAAGTATGATGTTTGGTGTCTAGGGTTTTAGTGAGAGAATGGAGAGTGTGTGTGTAGAGGAGAGTATGAATGTTGTCCAAAATGGTAACATGGCCATCTATCAAGTATATATATACCCGCTCCAAGTAATATACCCTAGTGGGCTCTCGGATAGGCTAAGTGTGTGTGTGGCCCAACCGGCCCAATGTTACACTAGTTCACTCGAGACCACATGGTCTCGAGTCGGGTTCATGTCGTCTCGGTTCATATACATACTCGCATACATACACACAAGCATACATGTAACATAGCACATAATCATATAAGTTCACATATAACGTTCATTAAGTCATCGAATTTGTTAGTCACTTAGTGTTCAAACGTACAACGAAAGGTTCTAAATTTCGAGTTGTCACACAAACTGCGCACCTTAGACGTTCATATCATCCCGCGGACCTGGAATGCGTAACAACTACGCAAGTGCTATATATAACACAACTTTTCATGTATGCTGGCCAAGCGCCTTATGAATTATTAATGCAAAAGTTGTTTAAACTTTATTATGTGATTATCCATTGTGTTCATTTCAAGTTACAAATGCATGTTAAAGTTTTGATTAGCATGAAAACACTTCAGTAAATTACGAGCTCTTGAGTTAAGCCTCCAAGGTTTCCGTGATCACAACGCGAAGCCGGGCAACAATACTCAGCACGAGCCACACTTACATTCATTCACGCTAACTTAAACAAAGTTTCTTACAACAATGCAATAATTGTAACCTTGACAGAAATAAAATACAAATTATCTTCATTGATAAAGGCGCAAACGCGCATTGTTTACAACACATATGAGTGGAAGATATTACAAGGCATTACAGCCCAAGGTTAAAAAAAACATATCAATCTACTCCCCGCCACCACCTTCCGCTTCATCCTCTTCATTGGTAAGTTCGACTGTTTCCGGGGGTTCAAAGATGGACTTTAACCGCCAACATAGTCATCATGCTTGATCGCTTCCGTGACCAGGTCGATTATCGGTAAGGATAGGTTATCATAAACTTCCTCAGCTTTAACTAACATCTCTTCCGCCAGATTGCTGACTGAGCAATGGCACGTGCCGAAATGTTGTTTAAGAGCGGCCTCAACATGATGAGTACATTCCATGTATCCCGCGCAATGTCCAGCAGCCCACGGCCATCGTCAGCCCAGCAACAACTTAATCCAGCTCAGTGGCATTGAGGATAGAGTTTGCAACCTGGTCAACAAATCAAGAAATTCAAAAACAAGTTGCGATAATCTAAGGCAAGAGAGAACGGAGCAATAACTTACATATGCCACTCCATTATTTTGCATCCATTCGGAGTCAGCAAGTAACATGTCTATGATGGATTGCATTTCAGCATAATTCGACTGGGCAACATTCAAAGCGGCAGTACTAATCTTGCGCACCTCTTCGGCAGTATCAGCTTTAATCTTCTCCGCGCCTAGGTCAATCTCCAAAGATTCATTTTTCTCCTGCGCATCGAACAACCTGCGCTTTAGCTCAGCGATCTCAGCATCCTTCCCAGCTAAATCCCTATCCTTGCTAAGGATTTGGGCATTTAGCTCAACCTACAAGCACTCAAAGAAGAGACAACTTAGAAACTAACTTCAAAATAAGTAAGCATATAAGGAGTAAGGGGGCTAGCTTGAAGAACCTCAACATGTTCTCTATGAGACTTTGCTTCCTCGTACTTCTCCTTGAAGGCTGCCTCAGATTTTTTCAAGTTTGCAACATCAGCTTCAAGACTTGTGTTATTCGCGCGAGCACCATACATTTTCTTGTTCTCGTTATCACAGGCTACACGCCACTCCTTACGCTCCTTAGCAAGAAGATCCTCACCAGCTTGGAGTTTATTTCTTAATCCCTGAAGTCCCCACTCTTCAGACTTCTTCTCCTTGTCAAACGCAGCCTTCTCCTCCTGAAACTTGGCTTGCGCTTGTTCAAAGAGTTTGGCTTCAGCAGATAAGCGCTCACAATACTTCTCCCAGCCTGCATGCTCCAAGTGCATTGTCCGCCATTCACGAAGAATTTGATGGCCAGCAGCAGAAGAATTTGCTTGGCCCATAACGTAAGATCGGTACAAGTTATCGTCTCCACGATCCCTTTGCCGATATACCTCCGCCGGAGGAAAAGCTCCTAAGAACCACTCCCCACACGCCCCAAAGTCATCAAAAGTATCTTTTTGTTTCAGATTCCAGACCGGGGCATGAACTTCGTTGGCATGATCAGCAGTATATGTCTTATAGTAGATATCACCCAACATGTCTTCTGCTCGGATCGGCGACGGCTGCCGTGGCTTCTTTGCCTGAAGCATCTTTCTTGGAAGTCGCGCCCGACCCACCAGCTGCGGCATCATCTTTTAATACAACTTGCACCTAAACGTCACCAGCAGACCCCCCAACAGCAGTTTGGAGTGTTTCAGTTTGGGTGGGCGCCGCATGTTGCGCAACAGGGTTTTCAGTATGAACCTCTGGTTCCTTGCGCGTGATAATGGGTTGGTCAAGCCTTGTGATTTTCACAACCTCCGGACCCTTCACCACTTTCGAAGTAACATCAATAGACGTTCTCATGGCCTTGCAGCAACACTCTCTTTCTCAATAGGCTTCTCACCCTCCCAAGTCTTTCCTTCGGCAGTGGAAGTCTTCAGGGGATAATGGTGAATTGAGGTTTCTTTACTTCTGGTTTTTTCGCTTCAATTTCCGGTTTCTTCACAGCTGCATCTGGAATTGAAAGGAAATGTTAAAAGATAGTTAAGGAAGAAAAAGAGATAATAAGAAGGTAAAAGCGCATACCTGGCGAGGCGTCAGAATAGTGACTCCTCAAACTCCCCTTCTTCCCGATGGGCCTGCTAATCGCAGCCTTCTTAGCAGGGGGAGTTGTAGCAGTAGTCACCACTAGCGATCTTTTCCTGACAAGCTTTTCAGCCTCAGGTTCCTCAGTCTCCGCCTCTTCATGTATGGAGGAGGGGGTCGCGCTGGAGTCAGGACCTTTCGATCCTGCACTCCCGGTACTCCTAACAGCGACCACTGTGACAACTCGAAATTTAGAACCTTTCGTTGTACGTTTGAACACTAAGTGACTAACTAATTTGATGATTTAATGAATGATAAGTGAGCCTTTTTATGATTATGTGTTATGTTACATGTATGCTTGTGTGTATGTATGCGAGTATGTATATGAACCGAGACAACCCGAACCCGACTCGAGACCACGTGGTCTCGAGTGAACAATGACTTATGGGCCGGTTAGGCCACACATACACACTTAGCCTATGTCGAAGCCCATTAGGGTGCACTTGAAGCTTGTATATATAATCCGATTGTTAGCCATCTTTGCCATTTTCTTGGACAACACACACACTCCTCTACACTCTCTCTAGAAACCATTAAACCCTAAGCTACAACATTGCTCCCCCTCATCTCGGATCAAACCGGTGGCCACAAGGAGACTCGGTTGAGATCATCAACATCACTCGAACACCCCATTTCACTCATCTTCCTTAGCAACTCGGTGTCCTTTCACAAACCGGTTAGTGTTTATGATGCTTGTTGGTTAGTGTTTATGATACTTGTTGGTTAGCGATTCTTGTTATATATTTCGGATGTTGATGATGATAATGTGTTTGCTTGCTAAAGATTCATGTATGATTAAGTGTTTGTTTGATTGATGAGCTCTTGTTTGATTAAATGATACATGTTTAGTTACAACATTTGTTATGAACATGACCTCTTTAATAAAGGTCTAGATTTTTGTATGATAAAAGAATAATGATGACCATCCGATTCATGAGGATTATAGAATAGATGTTTTGTTGCAATATGAGCTTGACATCTAGTTTAGATAACATAACTCTTGTCCGAAAAATGCAAAATAAGTTGAATAAGGGCTGTTTGTGTTTGATGATCATGATGAATGTATGAAGAACTTGATGAATATGATATGAACATGGTTGAATATTTGAAATCTGATTGTTTGATCCATTTTAGGAAATTGCTAGACAAATAAACATGTTTATGAGGATAGTACATAATGGTGCATGAAATCAGAATGTTATTGGGTAGTACACTGTACCGAATCAGCTCCTGTCCAACCGAAACCTCTAGTTGCGACTCGAAACCACCGCATGATGAGTCGAAATCCCCGGTTGCGACATCGGTTGTGAGTCGCAAACACCTGGTTGCGACTCAAAACCACATGTGATCAGCACATAAACCGTATGACTCGAAACCCCGGTTGCGAGTCCGGTTGCGACTCGAAACCAAGACAGCATGAACCGAAACCATGGTTGCGACTCCGGTTGCGAGTCGAGAACACCTGGTTGCGACTCGAAACCAGCATATGTGTGCTGACTTGGACTTGCATGATTTAGGGCTTAATTGATTGGGCCGGACTCTTGGGCCTAATACACAGACCTTATATGTTACTGTTGAACGTGAATATTGTTGATCTGCCATGATTAAACGTGTATGCCATGAACGATACTTGAATGCACTGTGCTAGAAACATCCGTGTGCTACTTGGTTACGAACCTGACTTATATGATACAACTATGATAGGACGTGAGTAGCCACAACATTGCTTGTTTGACTTTTCTGTGTTTCTACCGAGCAAACCAAGGTGAGTTCACACCCTCTACAAAGCATGGGATTCCCAGGGGTCGGGAATGGGGTTAAGGAACTGGGTTCCTCGTCCTCCTTGGGTAGGACAGCAATGGTTCAGGAATGTAATTCCTCATCCTCACGGACAGATAACTCGTACTAGACCAAAACTCTATCACGAAGTCCCTCCTTTTTATATCGACTTAATCGCCGGGCCAATGGCGAGCGGGCCATTAGTTAGATAGCGCTATTTAGGTCTGACAAACCTCACACCGTGCCGCAGAGGACGGGCGTGAACTAATGGATCTGGGGCACGTCAATGATGATAGACATTGACAGTTTCAGGGCACAGAAACATGACTACAGTCAGCAGTCGATATGGTAACGAGTCTAGTGTATACATGGGGTAGCCCCCACGGCCGAAATGCCAGATAACTAACACGGGGTAGCCCCCACGGCTGGATAGCCAGAGTAACCGGGAATAAACAAGTCACGTTTTCAACTATGGGGTAACCCCCACGGCAGGATTGCCAGATAAAGGAAACTGTTTTCGAAACAACATAAAACGAACACCCAACCGTGAACTCACTCAACTTGTTGTTGACTCGTTACTACATGCTTTGCAGGTCCTTAGGTTCTTAGCTGGAGCTTGCATGGAGGAGGATCGTTGTGGGACATGGATGTCTGTGTGCCATGTTAAACTTTGAAACTATTAAACTTATGTTTTGGCTTTAAGACTTATGCTTCCGCTTGCAACGTAACTATGTTTTGTTTGAACACCAATTGTATTGGGTGGAAATTTTATAACTACTTATATGCTTGTTCAATATGATTGGTGGCTGGATCCTGGTCAGTCACGCCTCCAAGCGGTGGTACTCCGCAGGTGGATTTTGGGGGTGTGACAACCACCGCGCTGCCTTGAGGTTTGTCATGTTCAGCCACCCTTGAGGTTTGACAACCACCGCAGGTGGATTTTGGGGGTGTGACCAAAACTCATTCTAGGATCTTTAGGATCCTACTCTCGTGAACCAACCTTTGTGTTGAACTCTGTCTTTTCTTTCACCTACGATAGGTCAGCATGTTCAGCCACCCGTGTGCACTTTTAAGACTTTCATGGACTGCCGACCAACTACTTTTAGCGGCACTGAAGGAGCAGTAGGTCTCCTACACTGGTTTGAGAAACTAGAATCTGTGTTCGAAATGTGCGAATTCCCTGAGGCGCGCAGGGTGAAGTATGCTACTGGTACTCTCGAGGGTTTAGCCCTCACATGGTGGAACGCTCAAGTTCAAATGCTAGGGTTGGTCGCTGCCAACGCCACCCCTTGGGAAACTTTTAAGGAAATGATCAGAGAAGAATACTGCAGTCGTGATGAGATTCACAAACTAGAAGTGGAGTTCTTCAACCTCAAGATGACGGGGTCCGAAATTGAAGCTTATGTGAAAAGGTCGAACGAACTGGCAATTCTGTGCCCTACTATGGTGGATCCTCCCATCAAACGCATCGAACTGTTTCTTCAGGGCTTAGTGTCGGAAATCCAAAGTCATGTGACTTCAGCGAACCTCGCCACCTACCAGCAAACTGTTCAGTTGGCTCACCGTCTCACGGACCAGGCGGTGGAGCAGAACAAGTTACCAAAACGCATAGGTGCTGCAACTACTTCTGGTACCTCAAGTGACAACAAACGGAAATGGGATGGAACTTCAAGCAAGGGTTCGACATCTGTTCAGTCCCAGTCTCAGCAGAGGAAGACTGATGACTACAAGAGCCCTAATCAGCAATCGTCTGGTGGCCAAAGTCACGGTGGGTACAAAGGAAATCACCCCAAATGCAATCGCTGCAGCCTGCACCACAGCGGGCCATGCACCAGGGGCAACTGTCATCGGTGCAACAAGCCAGGTCACGCTGCAAAGGATTGCAGGAGCTTATACCCCGCCAATCAGAATCGTCATCAAGCTCAACAGAACCAGCGCCAGCAGCAACAGCAAGGTGATAACAAGGGATGCTTTCAGTGTGGAGCTGAGGGCCACTTCAAGAGAGATTGTCCCCAACTGAACAGGAACCAGAACAACAACAACAACAATAACAACAATCAGGGGAATGGTAACAATGGGAACAACAACAACAATGGCGCCAGGGGGCGGGTGTTTGTGATTGGCCAAGGTGAAGCAAGGAATGACCCCAATGTTGTGGCGGGTAAGTTCCTTCTCGACGACTTTTATGTTTCAGTTTTATTTGATTCGGGTGCCGATACTAGCTACATGTCACTAGAAGTTAGTCAAATGCTTAAGCGTATTCCAACACCCTTGAACAACAAGCACACCGTAGAGCTAGCAAATGGTAAGAGTTTAGAAGCCACACACATAGTCAAGGGTTGTAAACTTATTCTCGCTGACCAGACCTTCTCTATCGACCTCATTCCTATTGTCTTGGGTAGTTTCGACGTTGTCATTGGGATGGATTGGTTATCCCAACACCGAGCAGAGATTCTTTGCAATGAGAAGGTTGTCCGTATTCCAGGTCCCGATGGTGAACCTCTCATGATTCATGGCGACAGGAGGAGTGCTGTTGAGAACGTCATTTCTCTCCTTAAGGCCCAAAAGTGCTTGCGAAAGGGGCACACTGCTATTTTGGCTCTCATTACTGACACCTCAGAAAAAGAGAAAAAGATTGAAGATTTTCCAGTTGTACGCGATTTTCCGGAGGTATTTCCTGAGGAATTACCTGGTCTTCCGCCTCATCGCCAAGTCGAGTTTCAGATCGAACTAGCTCCTGGAGCTGCGCCCATAGCCCGTGCACCTTATCGATTGGCTCCATCAGAGTTGAAAGAACTCTCCACGCAACTACAAGAGCTCCTGGACAAGGGTTTTATTCGTCCAAGCTCATCGCCCTGGGGAGCTCCAGTGCTATTTGTGAAAAAGAAGGATGGAACTTTCAGAATGTGCATCGACTACCGAGAACTCAACAAGGTGACGGTGAAGAATCGTTATCCTCTACCGCGTATCGACGACTTATTCGACCAGCTGCAAGGATCGAGCTACTATTTGAAGATCGATTTGAGATCAGGTTATCACCAGCTGAGAGTCCGGGAAGAGGACGTCTCCAAAACAGCTTTCAGAACTCGATACGGGCACTATGAGTTTTTGGTCATGCCTTTTGGGATGACAAATGCACCTGCGGTTTTCATGGACTTGATGAACCGAGTGTGCAAGCCTTACCTGGACAAGTTCGTGATAGTCTTCATCGACGACATCCTGATCTATTCCAAGAGTCAGGAGGAACACGAGCAGCATCTGCGACTTATTCTGGAACTCCTTCGGACAGAACAGCTTTATGCGAAGTTCTCGAAATGCGACTTCTGGCTTCGAGAGGTCCATTTCCTAGGCCACGTGGTAAACAAGGATGGGATTCACGTTGATCCATCCAAGATAGACTCGATTAAGAACTGGCCTGCACCTCGTACACCAAAGGAAATTCGCCAATTCTTGGGTTTGGCGGGATACTACCGGAGATTCATAAGGGATTTTTCTAAGATTGCACAGCCTCTCACCTCACTAACGCAGAAAGGCGTTGTTTATCGCTGGGGAAACGCACAGGAGTTGGCATTTCAACACCTAAAGGATAGACTTTGTAGCGCACCTATCCTTTCCTTGCCGGAGGGCACAGACGACTTGTGGTTTACTGCGACGCATCAATTCAGGGTCTTGGTTGCGTGTTGATGCAACGAGATAAAGTTATAGCTTACGCCTCACGCCAGCTTAAGGTTCACGAAAAGAACTACACTACGCACGATTTAGAGCTGGGAGCTGTTGTTTTTGCACTTAAGTTATGGCGGCATTACCTGTATGGTACCAAGTGCGCAATCTACACCGACCACAGGAGCCTCGAGCACATCTTCGAGCAGAAGGAACTGAATATGCGACAACGGCGATGGGTCGAGCTGCTGAATGACTACGAGTGCTCAATCAGGTATCACCCGGGCAAGGCCAATGTTGTGGCTGACGCCCTCAGTCGGAAGGACACTGCGCCTAAGCGCGTGCGAGCTTTACAACTCACGATCCACTCTAGTCTCCCTTCCCAGATACGAGCTGCTCAGATAGAAGCACTGAAACCAGAAAACGTTAGGGCTGAAGCCCTACGCGAATCGAGGCAACGCTTAGAACAGAAGAAAGACGGTGCTTACTATGTAACGGGACGCGTTTGGGTCCCACTCTATGGCAACCTACGAGAGCTTGTGATGGACGAAGCACACAAGTCTCGCTACTCGGTGCATCCTGGATCGGATAAAATGTACCACGACATCAAAACTACGTACTGGTGGCCTAGCATGAAGGCCCACATAGCGACTTACGTCAGCAAGTGTCTGACTTGTGCAAGAGTCAAGTCTGAATACCAGAAACCCTCAGGCCTACTCCAACAACCAGAGATACCCCAATGGAAATGGGAGCAAATTTCCATGGATTTTGTTACTGGCCTACCTAGATCCCAGCGCGGGAACGATACTATTTGGGTGATCGTGGATCGACTCACAAAATCTGCACACTTCTTGGCTATCAAGGAGACGGATAAGTTCTCCACTCTTGCAGAAATATACATTAAGGAAATTGTTTCGAGGCACGGGGTGCCCACCTCTATCATCTCGGATCGAGATGCACGATTTACTTCAGAACTGTGGCAAGCAATGCACAAATCCTTCGGCTCACGATTAGACATGAGCACAGCGTACCATCCTCAGACGGACGGGCAGTCCGAGCGCACTATTCAAACCTTAGAAGACATGCTTCGTGCATGTGTAATCGACTTTGGCAACCGCTGGGAAAAGCATCTGCCACTTGTGGAATTCTCGTACAATAACAGCTACCACACCAGCATTAAAGCTGCTCCGTTTGAGGCATTGTACGGACGTAAATGCCGGTCTCCTCTTTGCTGGGCAGAGGTGGGAGATAGTCAGATCACTGGTCCAGAATATGTGGTAGATACAACCGAGCAGATCGCTCAGATACGAAAACGCATGACGGCCGCTCGCGAACGTCAGAAAGTTTACGCCGACATGGGCAGGAAACCACTTGAGCTCCAGGTTGGGGAGCGGGTACTACTCAAAGTTTCACCCTGGAAGGGTGTGGTTCGTTTTGGTAAACGCGGTAAACTTAACCCACGATACGTTGGACCCTTCGAAGTCATTGAGAAAATAGGCAGGGTGGCCTACAGACTCAACTTACCAGCGGAACTCGGTGCAGTTCACAACGTTTTTCACGTGTCGAATCTGAAGAAATGTGCGTCAGATGAGACCCACGTAGTTCCTCTGAACGAACTCACTATCGACGAACAGCTACGATTCGTCGAGGAACCAGTCGAAATCACGGACCGGGATGTTAAGGTCCTCAAGAGCACCAGAATACCTCTCGTTCGAGTTCGTTGGAACTCACGTCGCGGCCCAGAGTTCACCTGGGAGCGCGAAGATCAGATGAAACAAAAGTATCCCCAACTGTTCGCAAACAGTACACCCACTACTGAGGCCGAAGCTACGGAATTTCGGGACGAAATTCCAGATCAACGGGGGGTGGATGTGACACCCCAGGAAAACCGGGAAAACCATACAACTTAACTAGCTTCCTCAGTGAGTGCCTACCAAATTTCGGGACGAAATTTCTTTCAACTTGGGAATGATGTGACAACTCGAAATTTAGAACCTTTCGTTGTACGTTTGAACACTAAGTGACTAACTAATTTGATGATTTAATGAATGATAAGTGAGCCTTTTTATGATTGTGTGTTATGTTACATGTATGCTTGTGTGTATGTATGCGAGTATGTATATGAACCGAGACAACCCGAACCCGACTCGAGACCACGTGGTCTCGAGTGAACAATGACTTATGGGCCGGTTAGGCCACACATACACACTTAGCCTATGTCTAAGCCCATTAGGGTGCACTTGAAGCTTGTATATATAATCCGATTGTTAGCCATCTTTGCCATTTTCTTGGACAACACACACACTCCTCTACACTCTCTCTAGAAACCATTAAACCCTAGGCTACAACATTGCTCCCCCTCATCTCGGATCAAACCGGTGGCCACAAGGAGACTCGGTTGAGATCATCAACATCACTCGAACACCCCATTTCACTCATCTTCCTTAGCAACTCGGTGTCCTTTCACAAACCGGTTAGTGTTTATGATGCTTGTTGGTTAGTGTTTATGATACTTGTTGGTTAGCGATTCTTGTTATATATTTCGGATGTTGATGATGATAATGTGTTTGCTTGCTAAAGATTCATGTATGATTAAGTGTTTGTTTGATTGATGAGCTCTTGTTTGATTAAATGATACATGTTTAGTTACAACATTTGTTATGAACATGACCTCTTTAATAAAGGTCTAGATTTTTGTATGATAAAAGAATAATGATGACCATCCGATTCATGAGGATTATAGAATAGATGTTTTGTTGCAATATGAGCTTGACATCTAGTTTAGATAACATAACTCTTGTCCGAAAAATGCAAAATATGTTGAATAAGGGCTGTTTGTGTTTGATGATCATGATGAATGTATGAAGAACTTGATGAATATGATATGAACATGGTTGAATATTTGAAATCTGATTGTTTGATCCATTTTAGGAAATTGCTAGACAAATAAACATGTTTATGAGGATAGTACATAATGGTGCATGAAATTAGAATGTTATTGGGTAGTACACTGTACCGAATCAGCTCCTGTCCAACCGAAACCTCTAGTTGCGACTCGAAACCACCGCATGATGAGTCGAAATCCCCGGTTGCGACATCGGTTGCGAGTCGCAAACACCTGGTTGCGACTCAAAACCACATGTGATCAGCACATAAACCGTATGACTCGAAACCCCGGTTGCGAGTCCGGTTGCGACTCGAAACCAAGACAGCATGAACCGAAACCATGGTTGCGACTCCGGTTGCGAGTCGAGAACACCTGGTTGCGACTCGAAACCAGCATATGTGTGCTGACTTGGACTTGCATGATTTAGGGCTTAATTGATTGGGCCGGACTCTTGGGCCTAATACACAGACCTTATATGTTACTGTTGAACGTGAATATTGTTGATCTGCCATGATTAAACGTGTATGCCATGAACGATACTTGAATGCACTGTGCTAGAAACATCCGTGTGCTACTTGGTTACGAACCTGACTTATATGATACAACTATGATAGGACGTGAGTAGCCACAACATTGCTTGTTTGACTTTTCTGTGTTTCTACCGAGCAAACCAAGGTGAGTTCACACCCTCTACAAAGCATGGGATTCCCAGGGGTCGGGAATGGGGTTAAGGAACTGGGTTCCTCGTCCTCCTTGGGTAGGACAGCAATGGTTCAGGAATGTAATTCCTCGTCCTCACGGACAGATAACTCGTACTAGACCAAAACTCTATCACGAAGTCCCTCCTTTTTATATCGACTTAATCGCCGGGCCAATGGCGAGTGGGTCATTAGTTAGATAGCGCTATTTAGGTCTGACAAACCTCACACCGTGCCGCAGAGGACGGGCGTGAACTAATGGATCTGGGGCACGTCAATGATGATAGACATTGACAGTTTCAGGGCACATAAACATGACTACAGTCAGCAGTCGATATGGTAACGAGTCTAGTGTATACATGGGGTAGCCCCCACGGCCGAAATGCCAGATAACTAACACGGGGTAGCCCCCACGGCTGGATAGCCAGAGTAACCGGGAATAAACAAGTCACGTTTTCAACTATGGGGTAACCCCCACGGCAGGATTGCCAGATAAAGGAAACTGTTTTCGAAACAACATAAAACGAACACCCAACCGTGAACTCACTCAACTTGTTGTTGACTCGTTACTACATGCTTTGCAGGTCCTTAGGTTCTTAGCTGGAGCTTGCATGGAGGAGGATCGTTGTGGGACATGGACGTCTGTGTGCCATGTTAAACTTTGAAACTATTAAACTTATGTTTTGGCTTTAAGACTTATGCTTCCGCTTGCAACGTAACTATGTTTTGTTTGAACACCAATTGTATTGGGTGGAAATTTTATAACTACTTATATGCTTGTTCAATATGATTGGTGGCTGGATCCTGGTCAGTCACGCCTCCAAGCGGTGGTACTCCGCAGGTGGATTTTGGGGGTGTGACAACCACCGCGCTGCCTTGAGGTTTGTCACCTATATTATGCAACCCCTCTAGTGAATCACTGGTTACAACAAAATCTTCAAGGTTACTCTGGCGAAAGCGGAGAATACTTTTTTTAGAAGGGGCATCAGACGCTGCGCGGGTGGCCCCAACCTTCTTACTCGTCGCCCCTCCAGCGACAGTAGCTTTCTTCTTCGTCGCAGTCTTTTTCGGCATCTTCTGCTCAAGATTGATCCCAAGGTCGCGCACCACACCTGCAAACACATCATCCCAGGTACTTAACTCATGATTGGATGAAGCTAAAGACTCATCGCTGGAAAGATAGACAGTCTCTTTCCCAGCGGAAGTCACGCCACACAATGGTCTTGGGTTTGGAATGCGCGCACCTTCAGTTGCCACAGGAGGATTGGCAAAAAACTCCGGTGGGGAGAACATGAAGTTGGGTTTAATCTGTTCATACGAGAACTCTTCATCGTTGGGAAGGGGCCTCACGCCCATACTCCCACCAAAAGTTTGGAATGCAATCTGGTAAAGCGGGACCTCTGCGTTTGAAAGGCAAAAGTTAGAACACAAACTTCCTTAAAAGAAAATCAACCAAATTAAGAACTCACCTTCCCCATTGAACAACACATGAACATCCTTGTTTCGCGCCGACCACTTATCACTCATACCCGCTGCGACCAAGACCTGCTCACCAAAGACCCTGTTTGGTGTCGCGTACAACTTCTCATACCAGGCCTCCCACTTTGGGACCGGGGTATCCTCCTTATCGCTTGTGCCAGGTTCATGAAAAATCATGGCGATCGGAAGAACTTCTTCACAAATAAAGAAGAACTTCATCTTCTAATCATGGAAGCTCTTTGATGGATTGATCAAAATTTTCTTCACATTACGGGGAGCGAAAGAAAAAAACCCCATCGTGCTGATCAGTTGAACTCGAAATGGCGAATCCTCACCATGCCCATGGGCTAAGCTGGGAGATATGGAATGCATAATGGCAAATCCTCACCATGCCCATGGGCTAAACTGGGAGATATGGAATGCATAATGCTACAAGATCGCCGCCATAAAGTGAGTCGCTGACAACCGGAAGTTGCCCTCTCCGAAGAAATCGGCAAATAAGGTAATGTAACCCGGTGGTCCGTCTGCCGCCGTATGACCTTGTGAGGGATGTTGTGCAACCCCATTCAGCCAGAAACTGTTGCCCTCTAATAACGTGTTCGAATAAACCCTAGTCCCATTTTAACACCGGTAATGAGCCAACGGTTTCTTCAACTGAAACTGGTTCTTCAGTCGTCATGATAATATAAGAAATGCTCGTAAAGGTCAAAGAACTGATGAAGATTCAAAGAAAACCTAGGAAAGTAATTGAAGATTTGAAGAACTCTTTGAAGTTTTGAAGGTTCAAAGGAGAGAATAAGAGCAACAGGGAGAGAATTCGACGAAACAGTGAAGTTTATCTCTCCATCTTTGGCTATATATACCTATCACATTAAATACAATGGGTAACCGTGCTAGACACGCCACGCGCGTATCCAATCAGGAGCTGACACGTAAGGCGGGATTTATGGGGTGACAGTTACCACGCGTGCGTGGGCCTCACTCCCTTGACAAAAGATGAAAAGGAGCAATAACAGTATGATGATCAATGTGTCAACGGTCAACTCAAACGTCGCCATCAACGATATTTGCACCAACCTGTCAGGATTCAAATTTCGAAAAATTTCCCGCGTAAATTCAACTTGCTTCAACAACAAGATGCCAGAAGGTCGCGCCGTGTGCCCCAACATTCTTACACGCGCGCGCCACTTCTCTAAAGTATTCACCATGCGATTGTTCAAAGTGCAGGATAAATTAACTCTTCAACAACCCTGGCAGGTGCGCCGTAGTAATTACAAAACATTACACGCGCGCCATCTCCCAGGATTTAGAAGATGCTTACAAGAGACCCAAGAAAGACCAAGCCTAACTACTTCTTTTTTAGTCCAGAGCCCCCAACCACTTGCCTCGAGCATGGAAGCAGCACTGGACTGGGGGACTTGAAGGGGTATGGTCCCAAAAGCCTACGCTAACCAATCAGGTCGCGCGTCGGACCATACCCCTACCTTACTAATCTGGCAACTTTTCCAACCCCGCGCCGACTGATTAGGTGAAACCAAGGTTGCGCGCAAGCAAAGTCAAGGCCGGATTTTACACTTAGCTTCCTAGATAAAGGCTATCACCTCCTGAACCTTGCGCCGGCTACTTGGGTCTTCCCAATGGGCCGCGCGGAGGATAAAAGCGCAGGCCATTCTAGGACAAGTACTGAAGGTACGAGTGGCAGAGCAGTGGACCAATGAGCGTCCAATAAGCTGTATTCGATCGTGCTCCACGATTAGCAATCGTACAGGGGACAAAAGAGTACACAAGGACGCATACGTGGCACCAATTAGCATGCGCCGACATCTGCTCCATAAACTCCACTCAACCGCTGATGTTAGGGAGACAACAAGGACAACAGTCAGGGCACGTGGAGCCATTCAACATGTGCCAACTCCGTCCTCACCCACAAGCACTAACGGTTGCTGTAGAGGGGACAAGAAGGATATTCCTTGTTGTCGACTCCAGGCCCAAGGCCCATCAGCCCATCAGCCCATCTCCTTCTTCACTACTCTGGCTTTAAATAGGTGCCTTCACCTACAGGTTAATTCGTTCTGTTCTCTGCTCTCTCACTACTAATCACACACTTATTTCCTCAAAACGCATACTTATTCTCACGCCAGAGAGTGGTTAAGAGGAGAACCCCCTATTCCCCTCCTCTTAACGAGCTTAACGGGGTGTTTATTGTTTTGCCGGAAGATCACGACCACAGCTTGGAAAGGATTAAGAAGATTAACCTTATTTGTCGAGGCACATACCACAAACTAATCACCAGATTAGTTTGGTGTTTCTTCAATCCTCAACTTGCATGATAAAGCGCTGCTTTAAATCATCGGACTCTGTAGAAGTGTATGACGCAATTTTAAGTTATATATTACTCAACTGATGTGAAAGAAGGATATCTTGGTAGTAAAACGTGATGAAAAATAGGTGAATTGGAAATGATATTATATTGTGAAATATCTAACAGCCCAAAGGTCAGATTTAAATTTACTGTACATTTAATAATCTAGGAGGGAAAAACGTGTACATTTAATACAAACATATAAATTTATATTTAAAAACAGCAGCCTTTTAATGCAAAACCTTTCAAAAATAAGTTTTCATGGGAAAACTATAAAATTAAATATCAAGAAACCCAAGGGACAAATCTTAAACCTTCAAAAAAGGGTTTTCATAATTACCATTAACCTCTTCGTTTACTATAAAGACGCATTTTAAACACTATAAAAGACTAATGATTAGTTTGATTCAAAACATCAACAATTGTCCTTTAAAAATCTGACTGTCAAAAAACAAATCAAAATCAGCAACACCAACAATACTCTAGATGGCAAACAGATGCTTCTACCACTGGTCAGACACCAGCAATGATAAAACACAATTCTCTAAATGGTCGCTTGAAGAAAAGAGAGCAGATGAAGAACTAAATAGAAAAGTCGGCATCATCATTGATTATAGTTACAAGAAAACCTGGAGCAGCATCGGATTGCTTGATGAAGTCATCCACGCTCCTCCATCAGATTTCAAGAACAATGCAGAAGAGTTTATCACACAAATGCTGAAACAGGATCAGAAAATTTGTGACATGTTAGCCGATCAGCAAAACAAATGAAAGAATGAAATCGCATGGAAGAAGGCGAGGTCTATGAAATCCTAGCAAGTGTTAATTGCAACGTGTAATATTTTATGCATATTTCAGTGTTTACTCTTTCTTTGTAGTTAATTTAATACTATCAATATCCATATTAACATATTCTAAAATCTGAGTGTTAGTAAAATTATCAACACTTGTTTCTTCATAATCAAATTAAATAAGTATAATACAGTTAAAAAAATAAGCCACAAACCTAACATGCAACTCTCTCATCAAATAAGCTAGCACATGGTCAACCGCAGACTGTGGTTTTTGTGATTATCTTTGACGGTCGGGTCTATTACAGTTACAGAGTTCCAATAGTTTCAACAGACTGTAATATAAAGCGAGAATTAGAGCAGATCAGTTCAAAATTACAAAAAACATACTTTCAGCGATGTTGGAACAATGATGTTGAAACAATGATGTTGGAACGTTGATGTGTGATTGGAAGCTTCGTTGGAACGACGATGTTGGAACGATGATGTGTAAACAGAATTAGTAAATGTTCGAACAAAGATTTGTAATCGGAGATTAACCGGCTGAATCATGGGAGCTCTGCATTTGAGAGAGAGAGAGAGAGAGCGAGATCGCTCGCGGATATGAGTGAGAGAGATGAATTGAAATTTGAATGTGGAGCCAGAATCATGTATCTATACTATATTATAATACATGAGGGAAGGATTCCCAAAAGTTAAGAACTTCTTCCCCCCTTATTTATAAATAAACCCCTAAAATGAGGGTAAAGTGGTCTTTTAAACCATAATTATTTTTTAGTCCCTCAATCTATTACATTTAAATCCTTGACATTTAACATAATTATGGGTAATTAGTTACACTTCCCCCCTCTTTAATTCTTTAACGTATTCCTGCGATATCTTACAACCTGTAATGTTTTAAAAAAATCCGAAGGTACCATGACAATCGGCACATCTATACTATATTATAATACATGAGGGAATGATTCCCAAAAGTTAAGAACTTCTTCCCCCATTATTTATAAATAAACCCCTAGAATGAGGGTAAAGTGGTCTTTTAAACCATAATTATTTTTTAGTCCCTCAACCTATTACATTTAAATCCTTGACATTTAACATAATTATGGGTAATTAGTTACACTTCCCCCCTCTTTAATTCTTTAATGTATTCCTGCGATATCTTACAACCCGTAATGTTTTAAAAAAATCCGAAGGTACCATGACGACCGGCACATTTTTTAAACGATTCGATAGTTGTCTTTTTTAGTTTCGTCGTGCGTTTATAAAGTACAAATAACCGATGCGTAAATGTACAATTGATTAAAGCCAACATTTGTTTTTTACAAAAGCCAGCTTTGACCATTACCTAGCTACCGTGCATTAACATTTGTTTTTTACCCAAGTTTTTTGTTTTGAACGACATTAATAAACTAAAATATTCCCTAATTTTACTTGTACAGAGTCAGTTTGTTGTGACATGTTTAATATAGTATAGATAAAACTCACAACAAACTTCCTATTAAACATGCCACAACAAACTAAGCAGGATATGTGCATCTTATTTTAAAAACTTAAAACTCACAACAAACTTCCTAAATAAGTGGATGACCAATCTAAAACTAAACCCTAATGGACTATTATAAATACATAGCAAACACTCACAATTCTACATTTCTATTACTAAACAAATTTAAAATATGGAGCCAGTTCTGAATTCACTTGATGCGAAAAAACAAGCATGCGATATTGAAAAATCTAAGGTCGGTTCTATGATAAGTTTTGTTATATCACAATAATGAATAATTGTTTTCTTTTATTTACTTTTATGTGAATACTAACTTATTTGATTTTTTAGATTCAACACACCAATTTAAACACCCCATTTGTCGAACAAGCTTTTGTTAGTTTTTAAGTAATATTTTCTCTTATAATCTTTCATATTAACAAGTTCGTTATGTTATTATTTGGTGTTTTATTGTAGGATGATGGTGATAATAGTGTTGAAATTATTTCTTATGGTGCAATGTTCAGTCCATACAAGTCTAATCTTCAACGTCAATTTAGTAAAGAGGTAATTTAAAAATTTATTTAATCTTTTTTAAATTTTTTTATTCAATATTTGTTTTTTTATAAAATTTATTTAATCATTTTTTAACTTTTTTATTAAATTTTGGTTTTTTAAGGATCGAAAGTATGAGAATCAAAAGAAAATATCTAAGAGACTCTCTGAATGGAAATGGCTCGAGGTTATAAATTTAGATGATTCTGAGGACGATGAGAAAGAAGATGAATTAGATGATACTGCTGATTCGAGCACAAACAAGAAAAACGGATCAAAAAAGAAGAGAAATTAGATGAAATATATCAAGTGTTTTTATGTTTTTTTCATTTTCAGTTGTTTTTGTTTGATCTAAACTATCCCATGAATAATAAAGTTTATTTTATATTTGAAGTTTATGTTTTGTGTTATTTTATTGCACTTATAATTTACATCTCGATTGAACTAATATACTTTTGTCATTTGTTTAGTATTTTTTATTAACAAACGAATCTTTACATGTTTAAAACAGTTTTTCTATACTTTATTTATTATTAATTTTTATAACAAAACAAAACTTTGATATTTAGTAGATAGAAGATAAACTATGTTCCAAAATTTTAGTAATTATTTAATACTAATTTACGATATTAGTAGATAGATAGTAAACTATATCCCAAAATTTTAGGAATTATTTAATACTAATTTACGATATTTATTTAATACTAATTTACGATATTTAGTAGATAAATAGTAAACTATGTCCCAAAATTTTAGGAATTATAAGTCAACTAATTAGGTCCTCCAAGTTAATTATTTGGGATGAGGCATCGATGGCGAAACGTCAGGCGATAGAGGCAGTTGATCGAACATCGCAAGACATTATAGGTGTTAGGCTCCCATGTATAACACTTATGACATATATCCACCACAATAATGTTATCATATACAAATAAGAAAACTACCAGCAACGAGTGCCGCAATCCAAAGTGTCGCCCCCGCCGCATCGCGCGGGCACCCTACTAGTATTATATATGTATATGGGTTGAATTTTAAATCTGGAGCCAATTTTGAATCTGGACAAAGGTTTTGATGACAGATATTTGAATTTTGTATAGATTAATATGGGCAGAGGTGTTGATGACAGAGGTTTAAATATATTTTAAAGTGATTTTATATATTAAGATTTATGATGCAATAATGATATAAAAAAGACATTGTTGGACAACCTCTATAGCTAACACCTCAGTTTTTTTATATGTTAGCGGCATTTACACTTTTATAGAAAGTATAGATAGCTGAAGGTACAAACATTTAATGAAATTCAGTCCCCATATATATATGCTCATCTAGTACTTGTACTTGGTGCGTCATCCTCTTAGCCTCTACTTTTATATATAATTTTGAAAAAAAAAATCACATAAATGACAAAAGAAAGTTGAATATGATAAAACAAAATCACATAAATGACATAAGAAAGTTGAATATGATCATTTAACTGCTACACGGGTTAGTACAACCTGGTTAAAATGGATACTGTAAACCGAAAAAGTTAGCTGACTATTTCGAGGAATTCAATTAGATAGGTAACATAACCCGGCTGGACGACCAAGTCCCTTTAACTTACGTAACATGGTTAGAGGTGCATAAATTGGTTAATTTAAGTAATCATTTGGTTAACCGAATCGGTGGTTATTTAAAAAAAAACCGGCTAATCTTTAACTAGTTCGGTTAATGATCAATTTTTTTTTGGTTCTTTAACCGGTTCGGTTAATAACCGTTTTTTCGGTTAATTAACCAGATATTTCATTTTCTGTTTGTTCGGTTAATCAGTAAATCGGTTAAAACCGGTTAAAAATTGGTTAATAACTGGTTCCACTACTTAATATGCTTAACTGGTTAGGAACCGGCGGTTAAAATTAACTACGAACCAGTTACTACTCTAATGGTTATTAACAGGTTTCGATTTCGATTAACAAACCAGTTATTATGTGCACCTCTAAACATGGTTCTTTGAAACAAAATCAAACATTATTACTCACCCGGTTGTGTTATATATTTAAATGTCTCTTTTTAAAATTTTTCATTTTCTCAAATAACACATTTCCATTTAATTAGAAAATATTATTATTGAATGAAAGACGATTTATGCGATTCTCAAATAAATAAGTTTTTATTAAAAGTGTAATTTTTTTAACTTAGAGAAATTCTCAAATTTTAGCTCAAATTTTATCATTTAGCAAGTTAAAAATAAGCAATTTTTAAGAACCACTTATTAAATCATTCAAGATTGGGCTAAAAAATGGTTCAACCCGTTGAACCGGGTTATACATAGCGGTTCAATCGGATTGACTAGTTAACTCTATAATTCCTTAAATTACACGCATACATCCAGATTTATATACACTAACTACTGGCATACACACACATGAAACATCATGTATACATGTTGACTAATTAAGATTATATAGTATATACACATGTCGTACTATAGTCAACAACAATAAAAATTCAAATGACCTACCAATCGTGAACTAGAGTCTGGAACGAACTGGAGTGATAAACAATGAACGAACGATGAAGATGGAAGTCTGGAACGAAATTGGTGGATGAAGATGGAAGTCCAGAACGAACGATGGAGTAATGAAGCAGGTTTTGAGTTTTGATCGATGGAGTTGAAATACTGAAAGTAGCTACCCGCTAGGTTAAAACTGGAGAGTAAACATAGAGATGAGCCGATAAAAAGTAAAAAACTCCAACCCCAAAACTAACCTGGACCGGTACCGGTACAATGGTTTAAACTGGTATACCGAATTTTATCGGCGGTGCAAAGTCGATGCCGTTTGCCCTATCTACCGGGATGTTTCGTATCACGTTTACATTCGACACAGAGAATACCGGTATAACTGACCGGTATTTACCGGATAATAAAACATTGAAAATAAGATCACATACACATCAAAAATTGTAACGATCACATACCTTAATTGTAAAATCTAATAATACATATATCTATTTCCTGCCATTGTAAGGGTGAACGGGGCGCCCTCGGGGTGGCGTGCGGTGAGTGAGTTCCCCGCTCGGGAACACCGCCGCCGACCCCTCGGGGAGGCTAAGCGGGGACAGGACTGCGGTATTGATTCACCGAGAGAGGAAAGAGGATGGGAGAGATGTTATAAAAATATTTTCTTAATTAAAAAAATAAAAAAAGCAAGTCCATAAGAGAGGAGTGCCGCCATCAAATTGAGGGTGTGGAGGGAGTTGACGTGACGCGTGCTGATTGGCTGTGGGTAAGAGATGTCACTCCCCACTTAGAGGAGTACCCCTTACACCCTAACTATCATATACCAAAATTGTAATATATAATAATACAGATATCTATTTCCTTGTAATATCTAATAACACAGATATCTATTTCCTACCAGATTTAGCCTTTTTTGACCTATGTTATGCTTCTAATGATCATTATGGCAAAATATCAAAATTGATTAAAGAGACGTGTAAACGAAAAAGGTCTAAGAGAGAATGTTAGAGCATAGACCAAATATTTTAAATACATGTATGAACCGGCCAGTAATACTGGATATACGAACCTAGTATGATAAAGATCGGTAAAAGTTAACTACGATATGTCTTATGTACTCGTAGTAAATCTGGCTCTAGTAGTTTAAATCGTTGAACCGATTTACATTATCTTAGAATTTGAATTTGAATTTAATAAAACTAGTTGATGCCCGCCCGCGTTGCGGGGTGATGGCCGAATAATTGTCAACCAATTAAAAAAACAGTACTATAGTTTTGTTAGAAAGGAAAACTAAAACGGTGACAATATCGTAATTTTTAGCGAGGGTAAAATCGTAATTTTTAGCTAGGGGAAAACCATATTTTTATTTTGAACTGGGGGAAAAACGTAATTTTTAATTGAGGGTGAAAGAGTAATTTTGAACCGAGGGGAAAATCGTAATTTTTTACATGCTATAATTCATTCATTACAGAAAAGACAAAAAATAAAGCAAAATAAGTTGTTGTGTATATAAAACTTCATTCAAACGAAATACAGTTTACTTACTGTGTGTATGAAAAGTAATATAAACGGTGCAATTACTTGCATTGCTACGGGATTTGATGAGCTCGGTACGAACCGGTATGGAAAATACCGTTACCGAAATCCCCAAAAGTGGGTACCGGTACCGAATATACCTGGTAAGGTACGGATCGGTACCGGTACTGGTACGACACCGGCATTTGAGGGTAAAAAGAGATGAATACCGGTGTCGAACCGGTACCGAAAATATACCCGGTTTGGTAAATTTGATACCGATACAGGTACCCGATATCAGCTTATTCATTAGTGATGTTACTATCCATTAAAAATTCAATTTTTATTACTATATTAGTTTACTGTTCATTTAGTTCCTTTTTTAATATATAGGACAATGATATTAAGGTAATACTAACCTTCTATATTTCAGTGTCTAACTTATTGCCTTCCATATCAATATTTCATTTATGTTGAAACTTTTACACACCTCGTCCAAGATAATATTGTTTATAACTAATAAAAATGCATAATATTTTACAATAAAATAGTTCTTTTTTTTTAGATAAAACCATGATAACTTACATAAATTCTAATTGAGATGGTTTATTTTTTAAATGAATTTGTATTTTATGGAATTATAAAGTTGATTGGTAACCCGGTACAAACCGATTCAACCGATTAAATTATTTCAGAGCCGAGCCCAGTATGATTTAAAAATCGGTGTTTAAAACGTTGCATAAACCAACCAAAATTTTAATCATAGTTATAACTTGGTGGCTAAAGAACCATGTATCCTTTCTTCATAGACCTATTTTTTAGTTATTAAAAATTCTTGCATTTTGATTTTATGTTAAAAGGGTTAGAAAAGAAGAGGGAGGAACCGATTGTATTATTGTCTCTTAAGCATATTAGTGAACACTATGTATTTAACAACTCTATTTTATAATTACCGAGTATGGAATTTCTTACTGCGAAAAGAAGTAAGTTTGTATGAAAAATAGACTCTCTTGACTCTAAAGGCGTTATTAAATGTTCTTGAGAAACAGCACAAGTCCACAACAAGCTATTGTTTATCAGGTTAATTTTGTCTCTTTGTACTTTGTTTTTGAGTTTTACAGCTTGCCTGACCCTCGTTCTATAATTATAGAAGTTTCGCCGTTCAAAAATTAGCTTTTGTTAATCGCTTTGTTGGACGAGACGAGACTTAGCTGCTCCTTGTCTGGGTCTTTTACAATCATCATTTACATGATTTATTAGAATAAGCTTGTGTTAGAATGAAGTCGTAAAACTAAATATGATACCAAGGTGTATAAGCTAAAATGAAATTTGGAATTACAAAATAATTATATCTCTTTTCCTATACAATAATAAAATAACAAAAAATAAAAACCCTTTTGTGTATAATTTTTTTTTCCAAATCTTACAAAATAAACATTCTTCGACATCACAAGAAGGAACAAAAATAAACAATTGTTGTTACATAACTTTTTTTTTTGGAAAAGGGTAAAAAATATTTTGTGTTGTTTAGATGAGATTAAATGGGATCAGAAATTGGAGAGAATTTTCAATTGAAGTTGGAAGATGATTGGAATGAAATGTATTGCGATAATATTGTTTTTTCTCTCCTCGTATGTATGACACATGCATTTTCCCCCACCATTTTTAAATGGTAATAATTTTCTATACGATAATTTTTAAAAAATACACTATATTTACAAATGTTTTTTTTTTATCTTTCAACGAGTATAATATTGATACATAAAAATTAGGAAAAAAGACATTTTAAGTTGGTTTGGTTCATGTAGAAAAAAAAACACAATGATGTGTTCGTTGTGTTTGTGTTTTTTTTTTCTAAATATATAGATAAACAATTATATTTTCTCATTCATTCAATCACAACCACTTTTCATAATATAAAAACCTTCTCTAATATAATTTAATGAACTGATTGTGAATGTTCTTACGAGCTATATACGAAGGTCATTTTTTAATGAAAAATGTTGATAATTAAGTCATAATGTTTTATTTATAAATTTACGTACTTCATTCCGTAATAAGAAAAGTTGAAGTTGTGAACAATGTGAAGTTGGTGAGTATCCAAGTCACGATTTCACATTTTGAACACAGTCAAAGATTTTTCATTTACGAACGAAGTAAAAAATAATGTTTAAATTAAGTCCGTGCGTTTCCCCCAATCCCACTTGCTAGTTAAATACCTGTTGATGTATTCTTATTCAAAGTTAATTTCTTGTAACAAAGCTTACAGAGTAAACACAAATATTAAAAAAAGTTAAAGAAAGGATCTTTATATCTTATCATCCGCAAACTTCGGGAGAGGAAAAATTAGTTTATATTAATCAAATTGTGTCAAAATAAAATAAAAAGACATGTTTTAAAACGTTATATTGTTTTATAACTCTTTTGAATTGACAGATGTATTTGAGATAAATTTTAACGTAATTGACAAAATATGTATAAAAACATGTATTGAACAATGTTTATTGACATAGTAAACAAGGGAAAATTACAAAACGGCCATTGACCACAACCATTTTCAAATTTGGCCATCTCATAAGTCTTTGGCCACCTCATGAGTCCTTCAGACGTCTCCGGCGAACCTCCATAGTTTCCGGCGAGATTTCAACTCCAAAAAAACCCAATCTTTCTCAACGATCCTATATCGTCTCCGGCGAACCTTCAAAGTTTCCGGAAAACTTAAACAACTCCAAAAAAACAATCTTTCTTAACAATCCCACATCGTCTTCGGCGAACCTCCAAAGTTTCGGCGAACCTCCATAGTTTCCAGCATCAACATCAACTCAAAAAAACCAAATCTTCCTCGACAATCCCACATCAACATTAACATCACATCTTCTGTGTTGAAAGTTTCCAGCGAACATCCATAGTTTCCTGCGAATCTGAAAGTTTCCGGGAATGCATCTTGTGACAACTCACGCTTTTGACCCTAATCATCGGAAAAAGGGGTACATATTCCTAGGTATTTTATTATTATTTTTATTATTATTATTATTATTATTATTATTATTATTATTATTTATTAATAATAATAATCTGGACAAAGGAAACATGTTGTTTAACCGATAACCCGAGCCAAGCGTATTTAATTTAACACACACATGTATATATATTAACCGTAATATTGATTTGTTAATTTAAACGAGCAAGTTCGTGTTAACGAGACATGACATTTAACGGGTTCGTGCACATGGGCCAAGCCCAACCCAACTCCCCTACACCCCAAACCCTAGTATTTATACATCTTATTCTTTCCACCTCTTTATGATCAAAAACCCTAGAACACAACATCATTCCTCTCTCCCTCTCTCATGATATCCGGCCACCGGCGACATTTTCCGGCGCCGGTATTCCGGCCGGCCACACCCTAAAACCGTCCCTTCCTCAAAAAACTTCTCATGCATGCACTGGACAAGAGATCGAGAGAGAGAGAGAGAGAGTTATCGATAGAGAGAGAGAGAAAGCCGAGTAAGGGAGAGAGAGGTAGATGGTCGGCCGTCACCATAGATGGCAGAGCCTTGGCTGTTGTTGTCTGATTGTCTGGATGTCACGGAGCTGAAGGGAGATGGGGTGGTTAGTGGTGGTTACGGAGATTCGGGTCTGAAGCAGCGGTGATGCGGTGGTGGTGTGAATCAGGTTTGAAGTAAACAGAGGAGGACAACAGTGATGGGATGATGATGTTGGTGTTGGTGGGGATTGTTGGGTGGAGTTCGGTAGCACCGGAAAGCCGGTGGCAGCAGCCGCAACATTCAGAAAAGGGAGTGCCATCGTGAAAGCAGTGGCGGCGTTATGGTGGTACTAATGGCCATAACGAGGTTGTGGCAGGAACGGTGACAACACACGCACCCATTCATTTAATAATTTCCTTAGTTAGTGAGTATAATTATTTGATTCGATTTCTTTTATTGTTCTCGGCTGCGTTTATGCTTTCTGGTGAATATCGATGATTATTTGAATGAAAGTAATGTTTGATGTTTAGAGTGATGACAGAGATATTGATGAAATGTTTGTAACAAACAGATTAACTTAAAGTTGAACATATGTTTGCTGATTTGTTTAGATATTAGGGTTTTGATAGAAGTCATGGTTGTGATATTGATCTGAGTGTGCAAATGTTGAATTAATGATTGGGTTTGTAAGATAAAATGGTGATTAAACTTTAGGATCTCTAAAATCTAATGTCATGACATTATTGATGAAACAGTGTGTAATGATAAGGTATTGATGATTCTGGATGATAGAATGTTCTTAGATCTACTTTGATAATTGTTGGTAATTACGGGTTCATGATATAAATCGATGTACAAGATTTGAAGATGATTTACTTATGACTGATTGGAATGATGAAGTTAAAGAACTGTTGGTGTATGCTTAACATGACATTAGTGACATTAGGGTTCATGAGAATTTAGGTAAAAATCTGTGTTTTTGTCTGATTTGATCGAGTAAACTTGGGGTTTGAATGATTGTGTTCGTACACCCTCACCCCACACACATGCTAGTCGCACACTCCTGAACCATATACCTTAGACTTCACAATGTACACCCATCTAATGCATGGCCGCACACTACCTTATGACCTCACACCATAGGAGACCGCACACTCACTTGTTGTATAATCATCTGTTGCACAAAGTACAACCATAAACAACATGGCCGCACACTTCTATAACTGATACACACATTTAATGCACAGAGTACAACCCTATTTCGCATGACCGCACACTTAAGTGGTGCCGCACATTGTGGTGTGGTCGCACACTTAAGTACTGCCGCACACCTATTAAATCAGACTGGATTGCACACTATGGGCCGCACCTGAGTTGCGCCGCACACTCACTTATTACAGCCTTGGGATTTTGTATGGATCCAGGTCTGATTAGCATGAATATACGTGTTACATGATAGCTTGTATTAGCATGCAACTTGTTGAATACATGTACATAAATACATGCATTACTTGTATACGGACCTAATAAATATTGGTAACCATAATAGGGTGTGGTTGACCAACTTAACACAAGTAGTTTATCTGCCGAGCAAAGCAAAGGTGAGTTCACACATTTTACTAAAAGCATGTATTCCCGGTGGTTTGGAACTTCACTTTCCCTGGTTTGGGATTGCCTAGTATTCCTGGTTTGTAATAATGTTAGCTTCACTTTTCCTGGTTTGGGATTGTCTAGTATTCCTGGTTTGTAATACAATTAAATACTATTTATATTTCATGTCTTAGCGTACTAAACAAAACTCTATCATGAAGTCCCCACATTCTATACCGATTAATCGTCGAGGCCTACCGAACGGGATATTAGTTGATAGCGCTATTAGGTTTCACTAACCTCACGCCGTTCCTTAGAGGACGGGCGTGAACTAGTATGCCTTTGCATCCGTCAATGATGATAGACATTGATAAACGGGGCAACACAACGCAACAGTCGCAAGTATTCGGTATTACGGAGTTTAGTAGCTTACAGATGGGGTAGCTCCCCATAACATGATTATAAATGAGTAATTTAACAACTTAAGTTTTTGGAAATAAAACTGGAAAACTGTCAACTCGTCAACTTTATGTTGACACCCTACTGCATGCTTTGCAGGTTGCTTGGTACAGCTACGACGGATGTTGCAGTCGGCTGGAGTGCATGGTTTGTAAGCTTCATGTTAACGTATATTTAAAGAACTTGTGGTTTTAAGTTATAATGGGTTCTCATAATATTTCTGCTGCTAAATTAAACTGTATTTTTGGACTTATAAACACTGATCACCAATCTTGTTGATTGTGATAAATTATAACTTACGTAAACGGTTCAACATGATTAGTGGCTAGATCCTAGTCAGTCACACGCCTCGAGGTAATACTCTGCATATGGATTTTGAGGGTGTGACAGATTGGTATCAGAGCTATTGGATATGGTGAAGTCGGTTTTAAAAAGAAAGACTTTTTGAGGAACACCAGACAATAGCCGTTCTTGGAAATCACAACGACACCACACTCCAGATTTCAAGGTTCGTTAGACTTAGATGCATACATGGTAGTTGTAATTATTGGCATTTACTTGTGCATAACATATATGTGTTTATATGTATGTGTATATTTGGTATTCAACACTATGTTTCATATGTGAACAAAACTATGCAAACATGATATGTGTTAAGCAGGAGTGAATTCTCCTAACTCTAATTTGAAACCGCAACATGCTAAGGGTAAGGAACCAGTCGTTCTTAACCCTCATCTGCGAATTACACAAATCTTACCCATGAATTAGAATGAACCGACGAGATAAACGTTTACTCGAGATACCTACATATGAGGAGCCTGCTATGGGTCCTAGAAAAAGGCCACGAGGGCGAAGAATCGAAGGAGGGTCATCCCTAAATCACGCGTTATTAAAGGGACAAGCCGTTATGGCACAACGACACCACAACTTGGTCACATACACGAAGCAACTGTAGGCACTAGTGCTCGGAATGAGAAGCGGTTTACGACACGCTCACACACAAAACCAAGAGCAGGAAGCAGAATGCGAAGCATCTGACAAAGTTAAGGAGAACGGACGACATCATTTACATCCTTTTGTTCACGCACTCCTTTTATCCAACTTAAGTGGTGAGGCTCGTACCCTCATCCGACTGATGACCTGGATTCTTGATATTTGCCCGAGAGTGTTCTAGTAGGTCTACACCGTTCTATTTCCTTTTTGCATGCCTCTAATAAGAAAAGCATACACGGTGTATACTTCCTCGTGGTAGTACTAACAATCACATCGCATCCCCATCGATTACAAAACTATTCTCCTATTACCCTAGTACGTGGTTACTTCTTAGTCAAACTTAACCGTATACCTCAGCTTACCCAACTCAGCAAATGGGTGTCTTCTAAGGGATCGGTGGAATTGGAGACATAGGAGCAGGGAGACACGGATTAGTTAACCCACAGATGAACACAATGATCTAAACGTGTACCTCACCCCTTCATTTCAAGAATCGTTATTCCATGGTAGCTTCTCTGGTTAAGTGGATCTTTTCGCTAGCTTTCGTACCAACCGGTTTGTTGTTTAAGGCAATGCCTAATTTCCATTACTAACATGGGTAAATTTAGCATTCCTTTATCATGATGTCATGATATCCTCGCCTCTCCAATATAGAAACCCTAATAGGATCTCACTGTAGTTTAAGGAATTTGGCAAGCTCGACTTCCAGTTAATAAACTTTTGAACCCTGAAACGGTTACGTGTGGATTCAACCATACCATTTCGAACATGTTTTTGCGTCCTCACATTGGAACCCCTCGACGACACAGGCGCTACTTCGAACTCATCCGCACGACTTAGGACAATCCATCCGAATATGGTTACTTATCAGCTTGATAAAACACAAACTCATTTAAAGAACAAGAATCAAGATGAATTACTCTTCTTTCACACACGACCTAGCTCAAACACTCTGCAAGACATTTCAGTGAGCTCTAACATTACAAACTTGTACGATAACCAATCTTCTTCTGTTAGTCCTTGTTTTGCCAACACCATCGACGTAACACTTTTATCAGCAAATAACGATCTTTATCCTATTTTTACACTACTTTCGTACAGCCAACTCCACTCTCGACTACGAATAAACCCTTACTACCGATCCTGGAATGTTTACATAATTGCATCAAGTTAAGCGCATCGATTGCGGCTACACTTTAGTATGATTTCACGTCCTATCATATTATGCTTCATAAACACAATAATTCTCATCCAACTCTATTCTACACGAATCCTCACTTGGATGAATTACCCCTACGTACGTTACTCGAGGAACAACGAGCCAAGGGTACATCAGAGGTGAAGATATCTTTAAGACTGTCCTTAGAACTCGACACAACGAATACGAGTTCCTGGTCATGACATTCGAAGTAACCAACGCACTTGCGGTTTTCATGGATCTCATGGACCATGTGTGCAAAACCTACCTTGTCAAATTTGTCATTTGTTCTCCTTGACGACCTCTGGAACTACTCTAAGAGCCAGTAGGAACCCGAGCCACACATCCGCCTTACCCTGGAACTCC
Source organism: Helianthus tuberosus (assembly GCA_030545235.1). NCBI lineage: Eukaryota > Viridiplantae > Streptophyta > Magnoliopsida > Asterales > Asteraceae > Helianthus > Helianthus tuberosus. Next base: position 107,556,346 of record CM060393.1, read on the forward strand.
TACGAAACAGACAACCTTATGCTAAGTGTTCACCGAGCGAGTTTTGACATCGTGAAGCCCACTTTTCTCGATCACGCGCACAACCCCTCACTGCTTTAGCTCAAAAGAGTATCACCTACTAGTAAAGAAATGCTCAAGAATCTGCGGTCCCAGCAATTGAAGGATAAACTATGAGGTGCACCTATTCCACCCTGTTCTAGACACCGATGAATTTATTGCTTGCTGTGGTACGCCCATCCAAGTACTCAACTACAAGCTGAAGCAATGTGAGAAAAATCATTGCCTATGTAACTCGACAACTCAAAGTTCGCGAAGAGGACTACACTACCCACGACCTGGAACTGGGAGCTGTAACTTTCGCACTTGAGATAAGGTGACACTACATGTACGGTGCCAAGTTGTCACACCCCGATATTTCCACGTATTACCGGTGGGCCCGGTGGGGAGTATCGTGACGTAGTTGATATCATCATAGTCAATTAATCACAGTTTAATGCACAGCGGAAGGCTTGAAAGTAAAATATTAATACAAACCAAAACACAAAGTATAATGAAATATTATACAAGCAGTTGTATGTGGATCCACAGGCGGATCTAAAACATAAAGTAAAATATTGTTCGACAGACTTTAAGTATTAAGAGCTTGCAAGACTCTTTATCTAATACTCTGGAGCTTCCAGCCCATTTTGTGTAGTACCTGCACTTAATCTTTTTGAAAAATACGTCAGTTTACACTGGTAAATACAATTAACTGACTCTTTTGAAAAGTGTTTATAAAATTGGTTTGGATGCACAAGGCATAAAATCTTTTATAACTTGGGACAATTATATAAAATAATCTTGTATACAGATTTACATGTTTGTCGTACGTTCAGTGTCACGGCCCCCGACCCGGTTTTTACCCGTTTCAGGAGCCGCGGGACAGAAAATCCCGTGGTATTTATTTAACAGCGGAAGTTTCTTCAGGATCTTTTTAAAACTGCAATTCCCCATTATTTTATTTCATAATTCGGGAAAAACCCCGATAATTTACAATCATATGATTTCACAGAGAAATCTTTTATTTTACAAAAACATGTTTCTTTATTTTATATTGAGCCACTTCTTCAAGCTGGTAGTGCTACGCGACACTTTTCCTGGATCACAACAGATCACCTGAAACATGTTTGAAAAAGGTTTTGTCAGCGGGAAATACTGGTGAATCATTCTTTTTATTAAAACGACCCATTTGTTATAATTTACAGTATTAAGAGCGATTACAATGTTTCAGATATCAACCAACTACCCTCGGTATTTGTCACTCGACTCGTTTCTGTGACTATGGTCATATCACCCATTGGCTAACTCGTTGTCCAATGGTGAAGATTATCAAGTAATGTATACAAAACCCCACATACCGGCTGTAATATGGTGACTACAAAGACTTAATCCCTGTAATTATAACTTTTGAAAATAAACATCCTTTTATAAACAAATTTGATAAAAAGAGAATGACTCACATTGCAGATTTAATTGAGCAGAGCCTAGCCTACTGATTAGCCTTTTAACCTAAAATTATGCACACAATTCGGTTAGTAACTTAATACATCATTTACGATAACTCACGAGATTAAACCCTCACATTGAATGACAAAGTGCGATACTTAAACATCCATTGTATTAACAACGAATGACAAAGCATAAACCCTAATGTGGGCAGCACTTAAACATCCATTGGATAGTTTAATCGATCGGACATTGAATCGTAGCAGCGATCGAGTTATTACCCTGTTTTGCGGCAGCACTTCGTGAATCGTGTGTGTTGTAATGGTAAACAGACTATAACTCGGCGTATATTTCGAATTTGTTCGTCGTTCAAGTGCCTAATTTCAATTCCCAGACTCTACTATTTATAGGTAAATTTTGACCCCCCTCGCGTGACGCGAGGGGTCCCCCCTGGGGCTTCGCGTGACGCGAAGGACCCTATCCTACCATAGGGTAGCCACGTTCTCAACTAGGTTTGCTGACTTGACGTTTTCTCAAAATTCGTTTTCGACAGCAAGTTATTTAGATAATCGTAACTAGGGTTTACCCCCCCCCCCTGAGTTTTAGGGGCCCTGATCCTGTTTCTGATTATTCTGAAAATTTTAGGGTTTATGCAGAATCACTTGGGTGTCTTAATTAGGGTTTCCTATTGGACAAATTAACTTAATAAATATGACTTTTTGATGAGAGTTGTTACATCCTTCCCACCTTAATAAAAATCTCGTCCTCGAGATTTATTGGAATAATTGAGGATACTTTCACTTCATTTCTGATTCCAGCTCCCAAGTGTATTCAGCTCCTCTTTTTGAATCCCACTTGACTTTAACTAGTACCAGCCGTTTATGTTTGAGAAACTTGATCTTTCGGTCTTCTATTTGTAGTGGTTTCTCAACAAATTTTAACTTTTCGTTTACCTCTATATCTTGGAGAGGTACTACCAAAGATTCGTCTGATAAACACTTCTTGAGATTGGATACATGAAATACATCATGTACTCCAGCTAACTCTTCTGGTAGTTGTAAACGATAAGCTACTGGTCCTATACTTTGGATCACCGGAAATGGTCCTATGTATCTTGGACTTAGCTTTCCTTTCTTACCAAATCTAACAACTCCTTTCCAAGGAGAAACTTTCAATAGTACTTTATCTCCAACTTGAAACTCTAAAGGCTTCCTTCTATTGTCTGCATAACTCTTCTGGCGATCTCGAGCTGTCTTCAGTCTTTCCTTGATCTGATTAATCTTGTCAGTCGTCTCTTGCACTATTTCAGGACCTGATAATTGACTTTCTCCTATTTCTGCCCAACAAACTGGAGTTCTGCACTTTCTTCCATACAGTGCCTCGAATGGAGCAGTTTCAATGCTTGAATGATAACTATTGTTATAGGAGAATTAAATTAAAGGTAAATGATCTTCCCAATTTCCACCAAAATCTATTACACATGCTCTGAGCATGTCTTCAAGAGTTTGGATCGTCCTTTCGCTTTGCCCGTCTGTTTGAGGATGATATGCCGTGCTTAGGTTTAGTCGAGTTCCCATTGCTTCTTGGAAACTAGTCCAGAAATGAGAAGTGAAACGACTATCCCTATCCGAAACAATGGAGAGTGGAACTCCATGTAAGGATACAACTTCATCTACATACAACTTTGCCAATCTTTCCATGCTAAAGGTTTCTTTCATTGGTAGAAAGTGAGCTGATTTGGTTAATCGATCCACAATTACCCAAATCGCATCATTACCTTTTCTGGTTTTGGGTAACTTAGTAACAAAATCCATTGTTATGAGTTCCCATTTCCATACAGGCATTTCTAACTGTTGTAGTAGACCTGAAGGTTTCTGGTGTTCTGCCTTAACTTGTGAACAAGTAAGACACTTAGAAACATATCTAGCTATATCCTTTTTCATTCCTATCCACCAAAAATTATTTCTTAAATCTTGGTACATCTTATTATTTCCTGGATGCATGGTATACCTAGATTTATGAGCTTCTTCTAAAATCTTATTTCTTAATTCTCCTTGTTTAGGTACCCAAATTCTGCTTTTATGGAATCTCCAAATTCCATCAGCTCCTTGTTCTAATTCTTTTATTCTTCCTTTCATTCCTTCAGCATCATCCTTGATTGCTGTTTCCTGAACTTTCTTTATTTGTTCCATTAAATCTAACTGTAGATTTAATCTGAGAGCACGAACCCGTCGTGGTTTCTCATGATACTTACGACTTAAGGCATCTGCAACTACGTTTGCCTTTCCCTCGTGATACTGAATATCACAGTCGTAATCACTTAGGATTTCCATCCATCTCCTTTGCCTCATATTTAACTCTTTTTGCCTAAATATATACCTTAAACTTTTATGATCCGTATAGACAGTAAATTTACTTCCATACAGATAGTGTCTCCAAATTTTAAGAGCAAAAAAATTACGGCTCCTAACTCTAAATCGTGAGTCATATAGTTTTCTTCGTGCTTTTTCAGTTGCCTGGATGCATACGCAATTACCTTCTTGCGTTGCATCAGTACACATCCAAATCCTAATTTTGAAGCATCACAGTAAACTTCAAAATCTTCATTCCCTTCTGGTAATGCTAGGATTGGGGCATTTGTTAACTTATGTTTTAGAATTCTAAAAGCTTCTTCCTTCTTAGGTCCCCATTCAAACTTAACTGCTTTACAGGTTAGCTTAGTTAATGGTACGACTATCTTGGAAAAATCCTTAATAAACCGTCTATAATATCCAGCTAAACCTATAAAACTTCTAATTTCCATTGCGGATTGTGGAACCTTCCATTTAGTAATTGCTTCTATCTTAACAGGATCAACATGAATGCCTTCATGATTTACCATGTGTCCTAAAAATTGCACTTCTTGTAACCAAAATTCACACTTTGAGAATTTGGCGTACAGTTTTTCTTTTCTTAACAAAGTTAAGAGTGAATGCAAGTGCTGACAATGTTCTTCATGACTTTTGGAATAAATAAGTATATCGTCAATGAAAACAATTACAAATTTCTCCAAATACGGTTTACAGATCCTATTCATCATGTCCATGAATGCTGTAGGTGCATTTGTTAATCCGAATGGCATGCCTGTAAACTCGTAATGACCATACCTAGTTCTAAAAGCAGTTTTAGGTATGTCTTCTTCTTGTACCTTCAATTGATGATATCTAGAGCGTAAATCTATCTTAGAAAAATATCTAGCTCCTTGAAGTTGATCGAAAAGATCATCAATCCTAGGTAATGGGTATCGATTCTTAATTGTAACCTTATTCAATTCTCTATAATCAATACACATTCTCATCGAACCATCCTTCTTCTTTACAAACAACACTGGTGCTCCCCACGGGGATGAACTAGGTTGTATGAAACCTTTACTTAGTAATTCATCTAATTGCTTTTTCAGTTCTAACATTTCTGTGGGTGCTAACCGATAAGGTGCCTTGGCTATCGGTGTAGTTCCTGGAATTAGATGAATCCTAAATTCTACTTCCCTATCTGGTGGTAGTCCTGGTAACTCTTCTGGAAATACATCTGAGTATTCAGAAACTACAGGAATCTCATTAAGTTCCTTACCCTTAGTGCTAATGATTACAGAAATCATATACACTATTCCTTGCTTTCGTTCATAACTAGCAACTTTCATTACTGATATGAACTTCATGGGTTTACGTGGTTTATCTCCTGTAATCATAATTACTTCTCCGATAGGTGCCTGAATTTCTATGGAATTCTTGTCACAAAGAATTCGAGCATGGTTGGCTACTAACCAATCAATTCCTAACACAACATCAAATTCAGCTAATTTCATAGGTAACAGGTTTGCAAAGAATTTATAACCTGAAAGTTCTATATTTCCTTTTTGCAAAACTTTATCTATGCTAACAGAATTTCCGTCTGCTGTTTCGACTGTAAACATCTGCCTAAGGTTGGTTAATGGTAAATTAAGAGCTTGGCAAAATGAAGTATTGATAAAACTTTGGTTTGCACCAGAGTCAAATAATACTTTTGCATATACGTTGTGAACTAAGAACGTACCAGCTATCACATCAGGGATGAGTTCTGCTTCTTGAGTAGTCAGCTGGAATGCTCTAACATTCTTTTTAGTAGCTTCGTCGGTCGTCTTGGCTTTGTTATCTGCTGGTTTGATTAATTTAGGACATTCTGGTTTAAAATGTCCCTTTTCTCCACAGTTATAGCAGATTATGGTTTTCTTTCTGCAGTTTTCTTCACGATGTCCTACCATTTTACAAAAATTGCAGATTACACTACATTTTCCATAATGTTTCTTTTTGCAATTCTTGCAGAATGGTAGAGTTGAGGATTGTCCCGTTCCTCTTCTCCTGAAACTGCTGTTATTACCCGTACGAAATCCTTGGGTAATTTTCTGAGCTAGTTCCTTTTTCCTGTTTTCATCTTGTGTGCGTACCAGCTCGTCAGTTAGGGTATTAGCTAACTCCACTGCATCATCAATAGTACGAGGTCTCGCAGCTTTAACGATATTGCGGATTTCACTAATTAGTCCCCAAATATAACGAGAAATGAGTACCGGTTCTGGCGAAGCCAGTGTTGGTACCACTCTAGCATATTCGAAGAATGTCGAAGTATATCCTCGACAATCGACACCCGTCATTCGATGGTTTAAGAATTTATTCGCCATTTGATCTTTTTCATATTCGGGACAGAATTTTCTTTCTACAAGACTCTTAAATTCTTCCCAGTTCATTGCATACGCTATCATTCTTCCTTTTGCTTGTAACACCGTGTTCCACCATTCTAGCGCCCCTTCTTTAAAAAGGTTTGACGCGTACATAACATGATCATCCTGAGCACATTTACTTATTGTAATCACTGCCTCGGTTTTCTCTAACCAACGCAGTGCCGCAGTCGCTCCTTCATTGCCTGCAAACTCAGATGGTTTACAAGCAAGAAATTCTTTATAAGTGCAACCAGGAGTTGCAACTTTCATTTTCTTAGGGAGCGGAGCCTGCTTTGGATTATTATCATGATTATTACCGCCTCCATTTACGCTATTACTGAAGTTATCTTCAGAAATACGTTTGCTAGGAACGATTTGTTGAGGTTCGACTGGAGTTTTAACAGCTATCCCTTGAGCAACGATATTTTCTATATCTTGTCTAGTCATATATTGATCTTCCGGATGTTGCTCAGATTGATTAACCTCATTAACTGGTTCATTATTAGCGTTTTCCATCTGTTAATTAATTTATATAAATTATTAGTATCAAATGAATAACAATTATACACAAAATAATTGTATACATTTCATAACCCATATAGCCAAAACTATCGATTTCTCGATTCCATTTATATTTATATATATGCGTCAGTTCAAACTATTTATCTTACAAAGTTTTATTTTATAGTTATTTTACAGACTACATTCTACTTATTTATGTTACAACCACAATTTCACATTCTCACACCATACTATCCCTCATCAGCTGTTCTTTCAGTAACGGCGTTCCCTCTCATCATACTTCCAGGAGATCTGTTCTCCTACTTCCCTGATCCTATTTCCTACATTCACCAGTTCCTCGCCAAAGTGGCGGAGTTCAGCTAAATTCTCATTGCTCATAGGTGGGTTAGGTATTGGTTCAGTGTCGAACTGAGGTAGAAAGGAATAAGGACTGTTGAGTAGGTTTTGAAATTGCCAATCATTCGTCCACCACTCGTCCATTCCTAGAGGTTGGGTGTGAATTATTGGTTCTGGGATTGCTGGTTCTAAGTTTATAGGGAGTTGATTTTCAATAGGATAAGAGTAGAAATTATTATTAATAGGCCTGACAACATCACAGCTTGCCAATGCACGATCTAACTCTTCCTGAAATGGTAACTCCTCGATCTGTCTAGAGCTTTCCCCAATTTCTCTCTGGGTTTGCCTAAAACCTCCTCCAACCTCCATTTCTATTTGCTTAGAATATTCTTCAAACTGCCTATCCATCTGCTTAGAATCTTCCCCAACTTCAATCCCTTTCCCTTTGTCTAAGGGATTTTCTATTTTGGGAAGTCTCTTGGCAGGCTTCTTCCTACGTACACGCCTTCCCCATACATATCTCTTTCTTTTCTGAGGTTTTGGCTTTTTCGGAGGTGAAGCATTGAATTCAATAGGTTCTTCTATATCTGGTATATACCTATTGAAATCTCTGGAAACCTCTATTTTTACTGGATAGAGATTTAAATTTTGAAGGGCTTCGGATATATCACTCATGCTGTTTATGCAAACTACAAAATTTACTAAGTTAAAATTTTATAACAAAATTTCATAAATAACCTTGAAAATATTATTGCATACCAGGTGACTACAAAACAACTGCAATTTAAAACATACTAGGGTTTACTGTAACTTATTTATTTATTGGATAAAGTTTCTGGACTGTAGGTAATAAGGGTGCTAAAACTTGGTTCAAAATATTTAAAGATTTGCATTTACTGCCACAGTGGCTAGCATATAAAGATCTGCCAATTTTTCATCTAACTTATCTTCCCAAGGTGTTTGACTGGTTAATTCCTGGGTTTCCTGTTTAACTTTCTTTTCTCGGGATTTCTTTAATTTCTCCTGACTTTTCCTAATAATCAAACTTCTTTTATTAGGAGAAAGTGGCTCCTCATAGTGTGCCTTTCGGACAAATATTCCTTCATCAGGAATTACAGAGTGATTTGGGAATTTTGGTTGGGATGAACTTCCCTTCTCGTTGGATGACCTATCTAATTTAAGATAGATGTTCGACAACTTTTGCTTACCCATACTGTATACAAATATTCAAATAGTAAAACACATAATCACAAAATGGCAATCAGAAAAAAAAATTAAGTATTTTCTAAATACTTAATTGGCTTAAATCAGTGGCTCTGATACCACATTTTTCTGTCACGGCCCCCGACCCGGTTTTTACCCGTTTCAGGAGCCGCGGGACAGAAAATCCCGTGGTATTTATTTAACAGCGGAAGTTTCTTCAGGATCTTTTTAAAACTGCAATTCCCCATTATTTTATTTCATAATTCGGGAAAAACCCCGATAATTTACAATCATATGATTTCACAGAGAAATCTTTTATTTTACAAAAACATGTTTCTTTATTTTATATTGAGCCACTTCTTCAAGCTGGTAGTGCTACGCGGCACTTTTCCTGGATCACAACAGATCACCTGAAACATGTTTGAAAAAGGTTTTGTCAGCGGAAAATACTGGTGAATCATTCTTTTTATTAAAACGACCCATTTGTTATAATTTACAGTATTAAGAGCGATTGCAATGTTTCAGATATCAACCAACTACCCTCGGTATTTGTCACTCGACTCGTTTCTGTGACTATGGTCATATCACCCATTGGCTAACTCGTTGTCCAATGGTGAAGTTTATCAAGTAATGTATACAAAACCCCACATACCGGCTGTAATATGGTGACTACAAAGACTTAATCCCTGTAATTATAACTTTTGAAAATAAACATCCTTTTATAAACTAATTTGATAAAAAGAGAATGACTCACATTGCAGATTTAATTGAGCAGAGCCTAGCCTACTGATTAGCCTTTTAACCTAAAATTATGCACACAATTCGGTTAGTAACTTAATACAGCATTTACGATAACTCACGAGATTAAACCCTCACATTGAATGACAAAGTGCGATACTTAAACATCCATTGTATTAACAACAAATGACAAAGCATAAACCCTAATGTGGGCAGTACTTAAACATCCATTGGATAGTTTAATCGATCGGACATTGAATCGTAGCAGCGATCGAGTTATTACCCTGTTTTGCGGCAGCACTTCGTGAATCGTGTGTGTTGTAATGGTAAACAGACTATAACTCAGCGTATATTTCGAATTTGTTCGTCGTTCAAGTGCCCAATTTCAAGTCCCAGACTCTACTATTTATAGGTAAATTTTGACCCCCCTCGCGTGACGCGAGGGGTCCCTCCTGGGGCTTCGCGTGACGCGAAGGACCCTATCCTACCATAGGGTAGCCACGTTCTCAACTAGGTTTGCTGACTTGACGTTTTCTCAAAATTCATTTTCGACAGCAAGTTATTTAGATAATCGTAACTAGGGTTTACCCCCCCCCCTGAGTTTTAGGGGCCCTGATCCTGTTTCTGATTATTCTGAAAGTTTTAGGGTTTATGCAGAATCACTTGGGTGTCTTAATTAGGGTTTCCTATTGGGCAAATTAACTTAATAAATATGACTTTTTGATGAGAGTTGTTACATTCAGGGTCCGGGTTAGAAGAGCCGGAACAACATTAATAGACACACCACTAGTATAAGCCCACAAGAAGTTTCCTCACGAGTGAGATACCGTTTTACATACGTAACTGTCCGGTGTATGCCTACACCCCATGCTTAAGTTGTGGCCATTTCAAATGAATGAGCCGAGGATATCCAAGACACGGTCATATTAACCCCTAAATGTTTTGTATCAAACAAAACAGATTAAAACGAGTTATCTCAATGATTTAATCACTAATCGATTAAATATTCAATACCCGACCAAGCGGTAATAATTTACCGTATCCCAAGCCCGTATAAGGGAAAATAAGTTAAAAGTATTTACCTGAGCTAAATGTAAATTATACTCAGTCGTATATTCTAATCAGCAAGTGCTGGTAGCTTTTACTGGGCTCCTAATCTGGAACGAAGGTTTTTATAACCTATTAGATTCCTAATGGGTCTTATTTAAGTTGTAACTTAGACCGGTTAGTTTTAAAGAAAGGTTTACGGTACAAAACGCAAGATTAAGCGGTGACCGGAATAGAATGTGATTTAGACCCAACAAGTATGAAGACTTGTATAAAATGGGTAAACTAAACTGTTAGTGCAGTATGTCTGTCAACTTCGTCTGGTATCAAGTCTTGCATTGTTCAGGGCACGAAGATAGGAAAGAGACAAAGACTAAAGACTCGACGCCGAAGACTTCGTCAACATCCAAGGGGGAGTCTGTTGGTGCATTTACTGTCTGTTAACTTCGTCTTAATCGAGTCTTATGTCTAGATAGGATAAACGAATGCACAACAGGATTAGATTTAGGGTTTGTTCATGGTTAAGTGTGTAATTTCGTTTGAATGGGACATGTGCATGTTCAAACAAAATTAACTCATGTAATTTCGTTTGAACAGGTCATGCCACATTCAAACGAAATTAGGTCATCTATATATAGGGGTTGTGATAGTTCATTTGTAACGAAATTAAGTGTGTGAGAGCTGAGGTGCTGCTGGATTTTTGTCAGATTTGAACTTGTAAAAGCTCTGGAAATCAGTAATAGATAAAGATTAAAAGGAAACAAGCTGTTTGACGTCATTTACATTGATTCCGCCTTTGCAAATGATGATGAACTACTCAGATTGACTGTTTAGGGTCACCGAACGATCCAACAAGTGGTATCAGAGCTCAGGACGAGGATTTCATACCAAATTCAGCTTGATTTCATCGGATTCTCTCACTTCTACTCTTTCTTTTCTGATTTGAACAAGTTTTCATGGTTGAAATGGCTTAAAACTCTCACATATCAAGCGAAACATAGTGTTAACTAATCCTTGAAAGTTTTGGACCTAAAATCAGCTTAAAACTTGATCAAATACATAATTCTGTTTGAAACTGTTCGAAAAATGATGACATCATAGATAATTTCGTTTGAACTAACTTGGTAATCTCGTTTGAAAGTGCACAATATACCTAATTTCGTTTGAAGAAGTTAGTTAATTCCGTTTGAAACGGGTATCTCGTTTGAAGAGTTTGGCTGATTTCGTTTGAGAGGGCACATTATTGTAATTTCGTTTGAAGTTCATATAAGATCAGTAATTCTGTTTGAATGAGGTGCTGTCTCAAATGAAATTAGAGATTTAGTTTGAAAGTGGTTATCAGTTCACGTGATTACAAGTGATAATTGTCAGTCCATTTAATGATCCATGTGCTAAGTATTATCGGCCCAATCATATTCATTTAAAAATTGATGTTGTCGGGCTAGTGGTTCACTAAACATTTTCGGCCCAATCAGATTTAATGCACACTTAAAATTGTCAGCTGCATGTGATACATATTAATGGCCCATGTGACTTTGATTTTAGCGGCCCAATAGGATTAAAGAGGTATTTGGTTTTGTCGGATCTTGACTGGAGGTTACACGTGATTGATTCATCAATTTTTGTCAGCCCATTGAATTCAAAGTATCGGTCCAATCTGTATATAAACTACAGATTTAACGGTCCAATAAACAATGTGCATGTGAATTGATTTTGTCGGCAACTGTGTTCAATTTACTTGATTCAAGAATTTAGTAATTGCATGTGATCATTAATTGTGTTGGCCCAAGATTTGTTTGTGTGAATTGCATGTGATAAAAACTAAAGGCCCAATTGAATCCATTTCGTTTTGATCGGCCCATTCATTCAGTGATTTCACCCGAACAACATTCGAACGAATCCGCAAATCTTCGACACGAGTCTTAGATTGATTTCACAAACACACACTTTCACGTATTCAATCCATTTAAACTGATTGTTTGTTTGGACAGTGTGAAGAGTAATTCAAGAATATAAAATTATGGAAAAAGAAGTTCCAGTCAAAGACACCAGAACTGAAGAACAAAAATACCAAGCAAGAAAGCAGAAAGCAGAATTCAAGATGATCAGATTATCTAAGGTGTTCAACGAAGCCAAGAGAGCAAAGAGATGGGATGCTGATAGAGAATGTTACCTTGATCCTCAAGGAAACATTGCTATTGATACGAAAACTCTTAGTATTGAAGCTTTCATTGAGGAATTCAAAGCAGAAGAAGATGCCAGACAGAGATTATGGTGGGGAGATGAAGAAGAAAAATATAAAAAGAAAGATGAAACTTCAAAATGTGAAGTAGTGTGCTTGAAATGTGAAAATTCTGAAGCAGAAAATGTTAAACTCTTGAAGGATGTGGAGAGTTTGACATTGAAAGTCAAAAATTTAAAAGAAAATGAAAAAGATTTTCAAAATAAAATAACAGTTTTTGAAAATGAAAAATTAAAAATTGAAAAAGAAAATCAGATAAAAATTTTAGAAAACGAAAAATCGATTTTTAGTAAAAATAATATGGAAAAGCAAAAAGAAATAAATTCTCATATTGAGAAAATCATTCAACTTGAAAAAGCAGTTGAATATGCTAGAAATAAAATTGAGGAGTTAGAGATTAAATTGAAAGGTTTTGAGAATTCTTCATCAGTAACACCGGAGAATTCTTGTCCAAAACCAATCAATTCTGTTCCAATAAGTGACAATGTCACAAATTATGACAGAGTCATAATTGAAGATTGTGATGATAAATCTGATGATGAAAATGAGAAAAGAAAAATATTTTTGGAATTACAAGAAAATTTTAAAAATACTACTTTACATTCTACTGAAATAGGTGAATGCTCAAAGCAGAAACCTATTAAGAAGAATGTAGAAGAAAAACAAAAAGTTAAAAATTTGAAAAATTTTCAAAAAGAAAATAAAAGATCATCAGTTCAGTCATCCAATCATTATGAAAAACCACAAAAATTTCAAAATCAAAATTCACAAAAAGTTGTTAATAAGTGGTGCAGGTTTGACCACAGTGCTCAAATGCCAAATCAAGGATACAAGAAGAGACATGATTACCACAAGGCAAATCAATGCAATGATCTAAGTGTGTGGTATGAAAATGGTGTATGGTATGAGAGTGAGGAAAGGTATGATAACAGAGTGTGTTACACATGTGGTTATCAGGGACACATTGCTGTTAACTGCCAAACTCAAAGGTTTGATTCAAGAAGATGCTATGACTGTGGAATCAAATGTCATATTGCCAGAGATTGCCCAATGAGATCAAAGAGAAGATCGAGGGCTGAATCTCATGGACAAAAGAATGAATCGGTCAAGGTCGAAGAAAAGCCCAAAGAAAAGAAACAGAAGAAACAAAAGGTGAAGTTATCAAAAGGGCAAAAAGAGAGACTGAGAAAGAAAAGGAAGAAAGCGAGGGAGTATCTCGAAAAGATTTTGTCTTCGGGTACACCGGTTGGGTCAAATAAGAGTTCTGATGAATTGCTCCACTCGACTGTAAAGTCAAGTAAAACGAACTCATCAGATACAAATCTGAGGACAAAAGGGTTGATAAAGAAAGAAAAATTAACTAATCAAACCGATGAACAATCAAAGAAAGTTGATTTTTCAGATAAAGCCTTTATCAAAGTTTTTAAGTATAAAAATGACAATGAAAAATTGTGCGTGTCACAGGTTGACAAATTTGGAAAGGTTAAACATTGCAGGGATTGGGTTCCAATAGAAAATGGCAATGAATTTGTTTCTGGGAAAACAAAAGAGTCATCTTCTAGCAATGATTTTGTTTCTACGGAAGCAAAAGAATCACTTTCTGGCAATGAATCTGACTTATCAAAATCAGAGGAGCCAAAATCAGGAAATGACTCTGACTTGACAAAGTCAGAGGAGCCACGATCAGGCAATGAATCTGACTCGACAAAGTCAGAGGAGCCAAGTATTGAGGTAAAAACTGTCAAACCCAAGGCTGGTCAGGCTTGGGTGAATCTGTTCAAGTAAAATCCTGACTTACCGGAACTCCCAGGTTGGTAAGTGTGGAGCAGGTATCGGCATATTTCTTGAGAAATTCATGTTTGTGATATTTCGATCTTTCAAGTGGTTAATCAAGGACATGAAGTTGTACTTGAGTTAACTTGCTTATAAGTGATATTGTTGATAGAATCTTAAACTGTTAAATTTTTCAAAGAGGTTAAGAAAACAATGTGATGAAACCCCGAGTTTGTGAAAAGTCAAACAAAACTAATTTTCCGGAAAAACCATTTCGATTAAAACAAACTTAAGTGTTTTGAAATCTTAATGGGAAAATAGTTTGTTGACAGGGGGAGTTCTGATTGTTTATTCCAAGTGAATGGCAAATTGAAGCGATTTGACATCATATTGTCACTTTACCTTGTATAGTTTGTTTTCAAATTTTCCCAGAAAATCAAAATTGAAACATATTTTGATTTTAGGGGGAGAAAAATTTTAAAAAAATTAGAAAATTTGAAAATGTCAAAAACATTGAAAAAACAAAAATGAGTTTTGGTGTGAATAAGAGGAAATGATAGTAAATCAGTGGACTATCACAGCATGCTAAAGAAATGAAATGTCAAATGTGATAAACGGTTTCACTAAGGATGTGACGATAGGCTCAGCTAGACTAGTAGATTTGCGATAACAATACAAACTTAAATAAAAAAGCCTAGTTCTAGTGGGAAACATGGTTGAAAGCATAGTACTTAGTTTTGTCCTTCGTGATTGTGTACCTACTCAGTAATCGCTGAATGCTAAAAGAGCATAAAAACCAGTTAAGTCTGTGAACTTTCACAACTTGCTGAAAAAGTCGCTGTGATTGTGCATTTCTTTTTGCAAAGATTTAAACTTGTTTTATTTCTTTATTTTGTTTAAGCATTGGACATCCTCTGCGTATACGTGAGTATCGACCTGGATGTTATTGCCTAAACGTTCTGCTTTATTTTCTTTGGTGTTTCGTTTAAGCTTTGGATCACCTCCGCGTATACAGGAGTATCGAACTGGTGGTTAAAGCCTAAACAATTTCAACTTGTTTTTATTTCTTATTTTGTTTAAACATTGGACTTTCTCTGCGTATACGAAAGTATCGACCTGATTGTTAATGGTTAAACATTCTGCTTTATTTTTGCACATATCACAGTTGATGAAAGTTTAAAGGCATTACTTGAGTTAGTGTATTGCATGATGAGGGGATATGCTGAGATCGTGGGGTCCATAAGAACTTAGTGCAAAATTAATATACCTTAACGTATCGGTAAGCATTTCGAAAGTTTTTAGATTGAGTTTAAGAGGACAAATATATCGTCAATCTATGTGAATCGTTTAGAACTTAAAATGTTTAAAGCTTAATGGTGCTAGTGATTTGTCTCATGAACTGATATGATCCTCTTACACAAACTCACAAAAATATTGTTTGTTAATATTTCTTTACTGCATTTCTATAAAATAAAAAATCCAAAAATATTGTGTTTAGTTTTAAATTTTGAAAAATACAAAAAGATTTTCGACAACTGATGTTGGAAAGCTGATTTTCAAAATTCCAAGTGCTAAACATGATGAACTATATTGGGTTGGAAAAGTTTGTTGAGAAACTTTGAATGTTATATACAAATGTTTTGAAAGATTGTATGTTTAGTTAATCAAGGTTATTCATTTGAACTTGATGTAACTATAACAGTTAGATGAATAAATAATTTCTATCAGTAAGTTTTATTTTAACTGTCATAAATTTGTGAAGCTTACGTTGAGGTAGAAGATGTGCAGGTCAGTTGAGATAGATCAGCTTAAGGGGGAGTTTATAAGCAAAGAAAGAACTTCATGGCAAAGATTGTGTAAAGATTGAACCAGAAAATAAATTCCAGCTTATCGAAAGGGGGAGTTTACATTCTGGATCAACAATCAAATTGAAGTTTGAAGAATGAGAATGATAGAGATTAAAGGAGCTTTACAGTGATAGATATTTTGGTTGAACACAAAGACTGATGAAGACTGAAGACTTTGAAAGACTTGACACTGCAGACTTCGTCGACATCCAAGGGGGAGTCTGTTAGTACAGTATGTCTGTCAACTTCGTCTGGTATCAAGTCTTGCATTGTTCAGGGCACGAAGATAGGAAAGAGACAAAGACTAAAGACTCGACGCCGAAGACTTCGTCAACATCCAAGGGGGAGTCTGTTGGTGCATTTACTGTCTGTTAACTTCGTCTTAATCAAGTCTTATGTCTAGATAGGATAAACGAATGCACAACATGATTAGATTTAGGGTTTGTTCATGGTTAAGTGTGTAATTTCGTTTGAATGGGACATGTGCATGTTCAAACGAAATTAACTCATGTAATTTCGTTTGAACAGGTCATGCCACATTCAAATGAAATTAGGTCATCTATATATAGGGGTTGTGATAGTTCATTTGTAACGAAATTAAGTGTGTGAGAGCTGAGGTGCTGCTGGATTTTTGTCAGATTTGAACTTGTAAAAGCTCTGGAAATCGGTAATAGATAAAGATTAAAAGGAAACAAGCTGTTTGACGTCATTTACATTGATTCCGCCTTTGCAAATGATGATGAACTACTCAGATTGACTATTTAGGGTCACCGAACGATCCAACATAAATACATTCTGGATTTTGAAGTAAAAATGATAGGGTTTGACACGTTTCGGCTAATTTATGCAAACTAGTTACATAAACCGCACCGAACGCGTATATGCATAACGGGTAACCAAATGAGTCATGTACAAGTTCCATAAGTTATTATGCTTAAAATATGTTGTGATATCAGTAGGATATCTTCAATTATGCCCAAAACGAACTTAAAATCAATTTAAGCCCCGAAAGGGTAATTTGGTCATTTTAAAGTTTATAAAAGAGGTTTAATAGCAAACTGAGATTCTGGTCTAAAATATTCAGTAAAAATATTTATTTTATCAAGTTACATAAGTAAGATATCATACATATGTGAGGTTTATCTTTTATGGCCAAACTATGCACCGTAGGGGCATTTTGGTCATTTCACATATGCTTTTAAGGTCAACTTTGGAAATCTGAGTTCAAGATTTATACTTACTGTTAAAGTATAAAAATTTATTTGTAAAATCAGTAGATAACAAATCTTAGGCGTTAAATATGGTTTTAAACCATACTATGCGCCTAATTAGCGTAAAAGTCGGTATTTGACGATATTTGAGATGTTTATAAAATTTTGAAGTTTTGATCAGTCTTGAATGTTAGAAATAATTTATTTAACATATGACATCAGTAGGAAAAGGTTTGGCATATAAAAGATATGTAAATCTCATTTTATTAATGAAAATGACATTATCGTCAATTACCGAATTTATTCAAGAACTCTATGCTATGGTCAGTATAAAATTTGACAAAATTTTCCAAAAATCCCTAAATATTATATCATAACAGTGGGTCACAAGTTTGGTGCCAAAAATTGGGTTTAAATACGATTTATGCCAAAAATGCAATTTAATTAACAAAAAGTTTTGTTTTACGTTATCTTGCATAACTTTTATTTGAGACCAGAAACTGATATCAAATTTTTATGACATACTTATTTATCAGTAATAAAACTTTTTGTCCTCTCACATTTTCAAAAATCTTGTTTTTATAACATAAGGGCATAATGGTCAATTTTTAAGCATTTAACGGAAACATGCAAATGATCTCTGATTTCTAAGGGACCATGTAGTATGACCTCAGAGAGTTATTCTAACATATAACATGGTCACATAGGAACCCTAAGGCATAACTAAACTGTAACACCTCGCAAATTTCGGGTTAATATTAAAACGACACGTGTCATGTCAGACAAAAACGCGTTGGAAACCCGGATATAATAAAGACGTTTTCGGTAGGATTTAAAAAGGCGTCATGTTGAATTGTTACCTCTGAACACCTCAATAATAAATCCCAAGACCCGATTAAATGTTATATACATCTAATATACCCTCAATTCAGAAAAGGGTTCACAATAATGGACTTGATAATGCATGATGAGGTCCCATGATGAAATGAGCGATAAACCGTTATTTACGGGTCTTGTAAATGCAATCAATTGAAACAAGACATCATGGTAGGGTATGTAACAGTTAAAGATCATTAATAAAGGCCCCTTATTGCCAAAATGAAGTCCCTAAGTTGAACAAGTGGGTGCCCTTTCAAACAAACAACAAACAACAAAAATCTGCCAAAAGCAGGGCGTCGCGTGGCGCGACGGCCCCTCGCGTCACGCGAGGGGTGCCCAGTGACAGCAAACCTGCTGTTGGCTGTTTTTCGCACTTGTGACCTTCTTGGCCGGTTTTCTCTTGCACATTCATGAACCTTAGACACCCCTACATGCTAGTGACATGTGTTTATCTCTTGTGGTTGATCATAGACTCTTGTGTCAAGGGATTGTGGTGTGTAAACCCACTATAAGAAGACCCATTCATTCACCAACTTATTCACAAATCATTTTCCAAGCATTCTGATTATTGGAGAGCTTGCAACTGATCAAGAGCCTTCCTAGTCATCCACTAATCATCTAGTAAGTCTCTAATCCCTTCTAAATTAATTCTAGTTTAGTTTTTAGCTTAAAAGTCAACTTATCGTATTAAACGGTTGACTTCGGGTTTAGTTATTGATAGCTCAGTCGTAACCCGAATTAAAAGTACCATTAGATAGGTAATTATATGGGTATTAAACCCTTATAAGGGCAAGTACCAAATCCAGACCTAACTAGGTCGTTTGTCGGGTCAAACGTTGACCGAAAAAGTCAACAGAATTGACATTTATGATTTAATGCATGAAATGCAATCCGTAAGGCGTGTAACTTGTTCTAACCTTAATATAACTTGGTAATAAGTATAAAAACTTGTTTGCGCTTGCCCGACTCGACAAATTTCTATTTAAACCCGGTTCGGAACCGAAAGGCGCAAAACCTTGACTTTTGCGTTGACTTCGGTTCTGACCCGTTTTAGTTGGTATTAGACATACCTTAAAGTCTCATTAGGATTGGGTTGCATGTTAGTATAAGTCTTTATACTTGTTTCCTTGATTATCCGTTGCATGCACACGTTTCCGTTAATCGCTTAAAGTGGACCATAACGCCCTTATGACCTTATAACGAGTATTTTGAAAATGTGGAAATGCAATAATCTTAGTTACTGATTAGTTAGCATGTACGTAAATTTTCACGTCAAGCGGAGGTCTAGATTAGGAGATATGCGCATTTGCGTAAATAATAAGATTTTTATTAATTAAACGGCGCGATTAACGCATAGCCTATCTAAACCCGATTTTCGGTACCAAAACTATTACCCGCTGATGTTAAATAATATTTTAGGATTTTTGAAGATTTTTAATTATTTTTAAGCTGGTCTTAAGCTAGGCTTATCGCATTGATTCGGTTAACACCGAATATGCCATTTTAGGCCATAAAACGAGTTTTATGAATCCGATTGATACCAATCCAATTGCCACTGATTTAAAATAATAAATATAGTATTTTGAACTTGTTTTGCTGATTAGAAAACTCAGATTGGTATCTTAACCCGTACGTCGCTTAAAACGGCTTTATACGCGTATTAAACGCGTAGTTTAGTATTAAAACCATTTTGCCACGTAAGACTTAATACCATTAGACATAACCTGTTAATGTAAGCTATTTTACTGATGTAATCAGACCCGGTTCATAGAAACCTAATTTAATCCTTTTATAATCTTTAAATTGACCAAAATACCCCTGCGGGGCTTATTAAGAGATTAAACTCGTTATGGGCATTATGGAAGATATCATAATGATGTCACCACATATTTAAAGCGTATTAACCTAGGAAACCTGTTCGCGACCCTTTCGATTACCCGTTATGCATTATGCGCGTTCGGTTCGGTTTATGTAACTAGTTTACATAAATTAGCCGAAACGGGTCAAACCTTATCGGTTTATTCTCAAAATCCAGAATGTGTATCATATACCCATATTAAACAAGTCTTCAAACTTGTCGGGTCTAAATCACATTCTATCCGGTCTTCGCTTAATCGTGCGTACGAACCGTATCTTTAAAACTAACCGGTCTAAGCGTAAGCTTAATTAAAGATCCGTTAGTATTCTAATAGGTTATTATAAACCTTCGTTCCAGATTAGGAGAACCAGTAAAAGATACCGCACTCGCTGATTTTGAACTATACTTGCTCAGGTAAATACTTTTAACTTATTTCCCTATACGGGCTTGGGTAAGGTATATAAAATACCGCTTGGTCGGGCATTGAATATTTAATCTTATTATGGTTAAATTATTGAGATGACTCCGTTTAATTTGTTTTGTTGCTTAAAGCCTTTGGGGGGTTAATGACCGTGTCCCGGATATCCCTGGCATCATTTTACGAAATGGCCACGACCTTAGCACTCAGGTGTAGGCGTACACCTGTAGTGTCTCATAATTAAAGTGGTGTGTTAATTGATCTTTAACCCGGCTCGATCCGGGCTACTGAACGCATAAGAAACATGTAAATCCTTTACAAGTTTATATATTAAATAATTATCCCAAGTTATAAAATATTTGTGCCTTGTGCCTTAAATGCATTTCTTAAACTCTTTTCAAAATGAGTCAGTTGATAGTATTTACCAGTGTAAACTGACGTATTTTCTTAAAAAGATTGAGTGCAGGTACTACGCGAAATAGGCTGGCTTGTCTCCTAGCATCCACATTAAGTCTCGCCAGCTTTGATGTCATATCTGTTGAACATTTGTTTCCTTTTTAATTTTGATCTACCTGTGAATTATATTCGACTATTTGTGATACTTCATATTACAATATCGTTTGGTTGAATTAAATCTATATATTGCTTCCGCTGTGCATTTAAATATTGTGTTGTTTGACTATTATGTTGCCAACCACGTCACGATACTCCCCCACCGGGCCCACCGGTGACACGTGGAAATCCGGGGTGTGACAGGTTGGTATCAGAGCCAACTCTGAGTGAATTAAACACTAGCCTTTTGTGTTTAATCTCAGTTACACAATTGCACATATCTAAACTTTCGAGTCTAGACTTATAACATAAGACAAATTCCACTATTCGGTTTTTGTTTTGTTCTTTAAAACTTTATATTCTGTTATTTGTTATCTTATGTTTTGTTGACAGGTATAACCAAGAAAATGCCTCCAAGATTTCTACGTATGAGAGGACGAGGAGGAAAGGGGCCGACCACCGCCCCCAACGACCATGAAGCTGGGCCGTCAAATACACGAGCTCCTATCCCCGCCGAGAGTGACGGTACTCGGCGGAACCAGAGAGGCCTATTTCAACCGGCAAGACGGTCGGTTTCAAACAGCTCTACAACTCCCGCTCAAGACTCATACGGGCCACATTCAGAAAGTGAGCCTAGAGACCCTCACCATTCACACATACCGTTACAGCGATCAATGTCGCACCGTCCTTTTGGAGACCCCACTCCAATCTTTCAAGGCCAGTTCAACCCGGCGGATTATCTACCAGAACCAGTGGGTTTTAACCCATTGGGGCCGGAGGACCATTTTTCAGGAGGAAACGATATGGATGAGGAAGACGACCCCGAAATGCCCGCATCAGGAACACCCAACCACCCAATAGAGGTCTCGGATAGTTCCATTTACCAAGGACCACCCTATAATGGTCCAGATAGCTTCCAGGCTATCTTCACTCGGCACGAGTGGTATTACACACCCTCTCACCATTCGTCGCCACATGAGCTGCCACAACCTCACTATTCTTCGCCGCATGAGCAGCATCAGCAGCATCATCAAGATTCCTCTGGGAATCACCAGTTTGAGGCAGTTACGCCACCGCCTCCACCGCCACCAGTTCAGCCGGCGCCTCCACAGCCGCAAAGACATAGGAGATCCGGAGCTCGGATGTCCACACGAAGAGAAGAGTTTCATCTCAACTCTCCTCTACAGTCAAGTGGCAGAAATTATCAGCCGCTTCCAGAAGTTCCACAGATTGGTGGACCATCAAACCCCTACGCGCAGCAACCGCCACCTATGGGTTTCGATAATCAGATACCAGCATACACGGGTCCCTCGATGTACAACCCGTTTGAGCCACCGACTCACCCTAACCTCGGATACGCTGAAGCCGACCCGTATATGGTAGCAGCAAATTACAACGCCCTTAACCAGGAGGGACCGTATGGAGGTCCTTGGGGAGTAGGCTACCCAGCACAGGGATACCAGATGCCTACACAACCCCCGTACTACCAACAACCCCCGCCGTCTCTGCAGATGTCGCCACCATTGCATCAGGAAATCCTACAGAGTATTAGGGAGGTGCGGCATGAGGCACGGGAAGACCGAAGGCGTAACCAGGGTATGTTCAAGACCTTGACAAACTTAATCAAGGGAAAGAGTAAGAAGGATCAGTAAATCCTTTGTGTGTGTATGTCTACTTTAAAAATCAAGTCCCTACGTGGACATTTATTATTTGTATGTGTATGTAGTCCCTGCGTGGACATCTACCTTTTGTACTTAGTCCCCTACGAGGACTTGTTTCTATTTTAGCCCCTGCGTGGGCACATCTTTCTGTAAGACCCCTGCGTGGGCATGTACTGGTTTAAACCCCTGCGTGGGAAAGTTTATTATTTGTAAAAGACCCGTTTAGGGCTGTGTGTAATAGTATAATAGATTAATGGAATGTTTGTTTTATAAATTTCATAATTGCCATATGTGCATATATAATGTATAAAATGAAATAAATTAAAATCATTCCTTTTCAATTAATCTGCCTATGAAATTAATTAATTAAGGATCTTAAAAAGTGTGAACCCTAGCCTCGTGTCAAATATAAGACCGGGCCAAAATGGTAAGACCTGTCTAAAAGATTCAATTTCCTGTTAACATCTTAAAACATGTTAACACTCCTGACAGAAGTGATTCGTTAAAATCACATACGTCATATTATAAAGGAATTCTTTAAAAGATTCCTAACCTAGTTTAATGATCTCTGAATCCTAGGTTTACATCATCAATTAAGATGATCATATTTTAACCATACGTGGTAATATAATGCCTACGGGCCCTTCTCATTTTCATATGAGACAAAAGACAGTAATAGTCTATGACCCTGTCTGAAAAAGGTAATGAACTTGGTTCAAACCTTAAAAAGCCTTGATTCTCTTGAATTCATAGCTTATAATTTAAATTGTCCCTGTGACTAGGCCTTATGTGCTAATAAAACTATTATTGTTTTATAATTAGGATAAATTATATTAGAAATCCTAAATATATGTGAGTAATAAATTAACCATATATGGTCTATGTTTACCACGGTTAATAAAATTGCCATAAAAGACAATTATATAATAAACTCACCAATAAATTATTGTCAACATGTTACAGTTCAAAATACATGGCAGACTCAAACGAGGTCAACAGTCACCCAGGAAGAGTGCCTGAAAATGCCCAAGTTAACGTAGCAGGTCCAGAGTTGCAAGCTATGATAAATAATGCGGTTAATATAGCTATGGGTAGACAAAACCATGGATCAAGTGGTACCCATACGAGGACCCATTCTGCATCACACACTAGAACACCTTCCAGGACCCACACTGCCCACAACAGTAATTCTCACCACTCGTCAAACCGAAGGAGTGCTCCATCCCAGAGGGTCGTTCAGGATCAAGGACCCCGTAATAGAGGGTGCACTTATAAATACTTCGTGTCGTGCAAACCCAGAGACTTCAATGGGGAAAAAGGAGCTGTTGATTGCATGACGTGGATGGATGAAATGGATACTGTGGTAGATATTAGTGGTTGCCATGAAAGGGATATTGTGAAGTTTGTCTCACAGTCGTTCAAAGGAGAAGCCCTAGCCTGGTGGAGATCATTGATCCAGGCTACAGGAAAGGTTCCATTATACAACATGACCTGGGAGCAGTTCATGGCACAAATCAAAGAAAATTTCTGCCCTCAACATGAGGTTGAGAGAATTGAATCTGACTTCCTGGCGCTGGTCATGAAGAACCTTGACTGTCAGGCCTACCTAACCAGTTTCAACACTTTGTCGAGGTTGGTTCCTTACTTGGTAACTCCGGAGCCTAAACGTATAGCTCGTTTCATTGGAGGGTTGGAACCGGAGATCAAGGCGAATGTGAAGGCCTCGAGACCAACTACTTTTCGGTCAGTAACGGACATTTCATTGTCCCTTACCTTGGATGCTGTTAGGCAAAGGTCACAGAGGAAAAGTGACACCGAAAAGAGGAAGCGTGAGGATGACAACTCACGTCGTACAGACAAGAAGCAGAAGGGAAACAATGACCAGAAGAAAGGGTCAGGTTTTAGAAAGGATGGCCAGCAGTCGGGTGAAAAACCCAAATGTAAAATCTGCAAGAGGCAGCACTTTGGCAAGTGCAGGTTTGAATCCAACTCTCAATCACAATCGAAGCCTTTTGCTTGTGGTTTATGCAAATCCAGGGAACACAAAACCGTGGATTGCAAGAAGATAAAGGATGCAACTTGCTATGGTTGCAATGAAAAAGGGCACATCAAGAGCAATTGCCCAAAATATGCCAAGAAGCCGGAAGAGGCTAGGAAGACCAATGCAAGGGTCTTCAGAATGGATGCAAAGGAAGCCGTCAAGGACGACAACGTGATAACAGGTACCTTTCTCGTAAATGATGTTTACGCGAGAGTGTTATTTGATTCAGGCGCTGATAAGTCGTTTGTAGATAGTAAGTTTTGTGAATTGTTAAAACTACCTGTTAGAATTTTAAGTGTGAAGTATGAGGTGGAACTAGCCGATGGCACAATAGAAACCGCTTCAACCTTATTAGATGGATGTTTCATATCCATTAGGAATCACTCTTTTCCTTTGTCTCTACTTCCTTTAAAACTAGCCGGTTTCGACATAGTTTTGGGAATGGACTGGTTATCACATAACCAGGCCCAGATTATTTGCAATAAGAAGCAAGTGATAATCAAGACTTCGTCTGGTGAATCACTTACTATTCAGGGAGATACCCAGTATGGGCTACCCGAGAAGATGTCAATACTCAAAGACTCAAAGTGTTTAAAGAAGGGCTGTGTCATCTACATGGCACAGGTGATTATTGATGAACCGAAACCCAAGATTGGTGATATCCCAGTCATTTCTGAATACCCCGAAGTATTTCCTGAAGAACTACCTGGTTTGCCACCAGATAGGCAAGTGGAATTCAGGATTGACATTATTCCTGGATCAGCACCAGTTGCAAGGGCGCCTTATAGGTTGGCACCAACGGAGATGAAGGAACTGAGGACGCAGCTAGATGATCTTCTAGCCAAAGGTTTCATAAAACCTAGCTCGTCTCCTTGGGGAGCACCAGTGTTATTTGTCAAGAAGAAGGATGGATCGATGCGTCTGTGCATCGACTACCGCGAGCTTAACAAGGTTACTATCAAGAATAGGTATCCTTTGCCCAGAATAGACGATCTGTTCGATCAACTTCAAGGGGCAAGTTTCTTCTCAAAGATTGACTTGAGGTCAGGCTACCATCAATTGAAGGTTAGAGATGAAGATGTGCACAAGACAGCATTTAGGACTCGTTATGGTCACTACGAGTTCCTAGTGATGCCTTTTGGGCTCACAAATGCACCAGCCGCATTCATGGATCTCATGAATCGCGTCTGTAAGCCTTACATGGATAAATTTGTCATCGTTTTCATCGATGATATCCTCATATACTCAAAGAACCAAGCTGACCACGAGAAGCATCTTCACTGTATTTTGGAACTACTTCATAAAGAGAAGCTCTATGCCAAGTTCTCAAAGTGTGAATTCTGGCTTCGAGCAGTCCAATTTCTTGGACATGTCGTTACTGAGCAGGGCATTCAAGTAGATCCCGCTAAAGTTGAAGCTGTCATGAATTGGCATGAGCCAAAGACGCCTACAGAAATTCGTAGCTTCCTAGGCTTGGCAGGATACTATAGGCGATTCATAGAAAACTTCTCAAGGATTGCTGCACCCCTGACTTCGCTGACACGTAAGAAGATTAAGTTTGACTGGGGTCCTAAGCAGCAGGAATCCTTTGATATTCTGAAACAAAAGTTGAGCAATGCTCCAGTGTTGACATTGCCTGATGGAATAGAGGAGTTTGTAGTTTATTGTGATGCATCACACACCGGGATGGGATGTGTGCTTATGCAAAAAGGCAAAGTCATTGCCTATGCTTCAAGACAGTTAAAGGTGCACGAAAAGAATTACACCACCCACGACTTGGAGTTGGGTGCCGTTGTATTCGCACTAAAACTGTGGAGGCACTACTTATATGGAATCAAATGTGTGATCTATTCTGATCACAAAAGCCTTCAACATCTGTTCAACCAGAAGGACTTGAACATGAGGCAACGTCGTTGGATGGAAACTCTTAATGATTACGATTGTGAAATAAGATACCATCCCGGCAAGGCGAATGTAGTCGCCGATGCCTTAAGTCGGAAAGAAAGAGTGAAACCCATCCGAATCAATGCCAAGAGCATGGAAATAAAGAACAACTTGATAGAAAGGTTGTTAGCTGCACAAAAGGAAGCTGTGTTGGAAGCTAACTATCCCAATGAAAAGCTTGGAGTAACTGAGGAGCAGTTATCTCTCAGCAAGGATGGAATTCTTAGATTGAACGGACGAATATGGGTTCCGACTTTTGGAGGACTTCGTGATGTCATCCTCCAAGAAGCCCATAGTTCCAAATACTCCGTTCATCCTGGAGCTGACAAAATGTACCAGGATTTAAAGGCAAATTATTGGTGGATAGGCTTGAAAAAGTCTGTGGCCGCCCATGTAGCAAAATGCTTGACATGTGCGCAAGTCAAAGCCGAGCATCAGAAACCGTCAGGTTTGCTACAACAGCCTGAACTTCCTACGTGGAAGTGGGAGATGGTAACTATGGATTTTATCACCAAGTTACCCAAGACAAGGAAAGGAAATGACACCATCTGGGTGATAGTCGACCGACTGACTAAGTCAGCACATTTCCTACCCATTAAGGAGACCTACAGCTCCGATATGCTAGCCCAACTGTACGTTGATAAGATTGTAGCTTTACATGGCATACCTGTAGCTATTATCTCTGACCGAGATACTAGGTACACGTCGCACTTTTGGAAAAGCTTCCAACAATCTTTGGGCACACGTTTGAACTTTAGTACGGCTTACCATCCTCAGACTGACGGTCAGAGTGAGCGTACTATTCAAACGTTGGAAGACATGCTACGTGCATGTGCGATCGAATTGGGAGGTAGCTGGGATAAGAACCTACCCTTGATCGAATTCTCCTACAACAATAGCTACCATACCAGCATCAAGGCTGCGCCTTTTGAGGCATTATACGGTAGAAAATGTAGATCGCCAGTTTGTTGGGCGGAAGTGGGAGAAGTCCAGTTATCAGGACCGGAAATCGTGTTCGAAACGACGGACAAGATTGTCCAGATTCGTAACAACCTCCAAGCTGCCCGGAATAGGCAGAAGATTTACGCTGATCCAAAGCGTAAGGATTTTCACTTTGAAGTAGGTGACAAAGTCCTACTTAAAGTGTCACCCTGGAAAGGAGTGATGCGGTTTGGTAAGAAAGGTAAGCTAAGCCCGAGATACATAGGACCTTTCGAGGTTATCGAACGTATCGGGTCAGTTGCCTACAAGTTAAACTTACCTGAAGAGCTCAGTAGTATACACAATGTGTTCCACATCTGCAATCTGAAGAAGTGTTTCGCTGACTCCGCTGACGAATCAGTGATTATACCCTATACAGATGTGCATATCGATGAGAGCTTGAAATTTGTGGAAAAACCTTTGTCGATTGAAGATCGACAGGTAAGAAAGCTTCGAAGAAAGCACATACCTTTTGTTAAGGTCAAATGGGATGCCCGTAGAGGTCCCGATTTCACGTGGGAATTAGAATCCACCATGAAAGAAAAGTACCCTTACTTGTTCCAGTAAATCTCGGGTCGAGATTTATTTTAAGGGGGTGAGGATGTAACACCTCGCAAATTTCGGGTTAATATTAAAACGACACGTGTCATGTCAGACAAAAACGCGTTGGAAACCCGGATATAATAAAGACGTTTTCGGTAGGATTTAAAAAGGCGTCATGTTGAATTGTTACCTCTGAACACCTCAATAATAAATCCCAAGACCCGATTAAATGTTATATACATCTAATATACCCTCAATTCAGAAAAGGGTTCACAATAATGGACTTGATAATGCATGATGAGGTCCCATGATGAAATGAGCGATAAACCGTTATTTACGGGTCTTGTAAATGCAATCAATTGAAACAAGACATCATGGTAGGGTATGTAACAGTTAAAGATCATTAATAAAGGCCCCTTATTGCCAAAATGAAGTCCCTAAGTTGAACAAGTGGGTGCCCTTTCAAACAAACAACAAACAACAAAAATCTGCCAAAAGCAGGGCGTCGCGTGGCGCGACGGCCCCTCGCGTCACGCGAGGGGTGCCCAGTGACAGCAAACCTGCTGTTGGCTGTTTTTCGCACTTGTGACCTTCTTGGCCGGTTTTCTCTTGCACATTCATGAACCTTAGACACCCCTACATGCTAGTGACATGTGTTTATCTCTTGTGGTTGATCATAGACTCTTGTGTCAAGGGATTGTGGTGTGTAAACCCACTATAAGAAGACCCATTCATTCACCAACTTATTCACAAATCATTTTCCAAGCATTCTGATTATTGGAGAGCTTGCAACTGATCAAGAGCCTTCCTAGTCATCCACTAATCATCTAGTAAGTCTCTAATCCCTTCTAAATTAATTCTAGTTTAGTTTTTAGCTTAAAAGTCAACTTATCGTATTAAACGGTTGACTTCGGGTTTAGTTATTGATAGCTCAGTCGTAACCCGAATTAAAAGTACCATTAGATAGGTAATTATATGGGTATTAAACCCTTATAAGGGCAAGTACCAAATCCAGACCTAACTAGGTCGTTTGTCGGGTCAAACGTTGACCGAAAAAGTCAACAGAATTGACATTTATGATTTAATGCATGAAATGCAATCCGTAAGGCGTGTAACTTGTTCTAACCTTAATATAACTTGGTAATAAGTATAAAAACTTGTTTGCGCTTGCCCGACTCGACAAATTTCTATTTAAACCCGGTTCGGAACCGAAAGGCGCAAAACCTTGACTTTTGCGTTGACTTCGGTTCTGACCCGTTTTAGTTGGTATTAGACATACCTTAAAGTCTCATTAGGATTGGGTTGCATGTTAGTATAAGTCTTTATACTTGTTTCGTTGATTATCCGTTGCATGCACACGTTTCCGTTAATCGCTTAAAGTGGACCATAACGCCCTTATGACCTTATAACGAGTATTTTGAAAATGTGGAAATGCAATAATCTTAGTTACTGATTAGTTAGCATGTACGTAAATTTTCACGTCAAGCGGAGGTCTAGATTAGGAGATATGCGCATTTGCGTAAATAATAAGATTTTTATTAATTAAACGGCGCGATTAACGCATAGCCTATCTAAACCCGATTTTCGGTACCAAAACTATTACCCGCTGATGTTAAATAATATTTTAGGATTTTTGAAGATTTTTAATTATTTTTAAGCTGGTCTTAAGCTAGGCTTATCGCATTGATTCGGTTAACACCGAATATGCCATTTTAGGCCATAAAACGAGTTTTATGAATCCGATTGATACCAATCCAATTGCCACTGATTTAAAATAATAAATATAGTATTTTGAACTTGTTTTGCTGATTAGAAAACTCAGATTGGTATCTTAACCCGTACGTCGCTTAAAACGGCTTTATACGCGTATTAAACGCGTAGTTTAGTATTAAAACCATTTTGCCACGTAAGACTTAATACCATTAGACATAACCTGTTAATGTAAGCTATTTTACTGATGTAATCAGACCCGGTTCATAGAAACCTAATTTAATCCTTTTATAATCTTTAAATTGACCAAAATACCCCTGCGGGGCTTATTAAGAGATTAAACTCGTTATGGGCATTATGGAAGATATCATAATGATGTCACCACATATTTAAAGCGTATTAACCTAGGAAACCTGTTCGCGACCCTTTCGATTACCCGTTATGCATTATGCGCGTTCGGTTCGGTTTATGTAACTAGTTTACATAAATTAGCCGAAACGGGTCAAACCTTATCGGTTTATTCTCAAAATCCAGAATGTGTATCATATACCCATATTAAACAAGTCTTCAAACTTGTCGGGTCTAAATCACATTCTATCCGGTCTTCGCTTAATCGTGCGTACGAACCGTATCTTTAAAACTAACCGGTCTAAGCGTAAGCTTAATTAAAGATCCGTTAGTATTCTAATAGGTTATTATAAACCTTCGTTCCAGATTAGGAGAACCAGTAAAAGATACCGCACTCGCTGATTTTGAACTATACTTGCTCAGGTAAATACTTTTAACTTATTTCCCTATACGGGCTTGGGTAAGGTATATAAAATACCGCTTGGTCGGGCATTGAATATTTAATCTTATTATGGTTAAATTATTGAGATGACTCCGTTTAATTTGTTTTGTTGCTTAAAGCCTTTGGGGGGTTAATGACCGTGTCCCGGATATCCCTGGCATCATTTTACGAAATGGCCACGACCTTAGCACTCAGGTGTAGGCGTACACCTGTAGTGTCTCATAATTAAAGTGGTGTGTTAATTGATCTTTAACCCGGCTCGATCCGGGCTACTGAACGCATAAGAAACATGTAAATCCTTTACAAGTTTATATATTAAATAATTATCCCAAGTTATAAAATATTTGTGCCTTGTGCCTTAAATGCATTTCTTAAACTCTTTTCAAAATGAGTCAGTTGATAGTATTTACCAGTGTAAACTGACGTATTTTCTTAAAAAGATTGAGTGCAGGTACTACGCGAAATAGGCTGGCTTGTCTCCTAGCATCCACATTAAGTCTCGCCAGCTTTGATGTCATATCTGTTGAACATTTGTTTCCTTTTTAATTTTGATCTACCTGTGAATTATATTCGACTATTTGTGATACTTCATATTACAATATCGTTTGGTTGAATTAAATCTATATATTGCTTCCGCTGTGCATTTAAATATTGTGTTGTTTGACTATTATGTTGCCAACCACGTCACGATACTCCCCCACCGGGCCCACCGGTGACACGTGGAAATCCGGGGTGTGACATAAACTAAGCTAATTCGGGTCAGAACTGAAAGTCAAAGCGAAAGTCTACTTTTGCGACTTTCGGTTGCGAACCGAGTCTAGTACTCAGAATTGTCGGGTTGAACATGCCTGAACATGTTCTTATATTAGTTACCAAGTTATTTAAGTGATAAAATGTATTTTATAGCTTCTACATTTTCAGTTATGATTTATTTTATAAAAACTGACTCGCTTGACTTTTCTGTTCATAACTTTGACCCGACAATTGACTGAGTAAATGTGATAATTAGAAGGTGCCCTTTTGAGGGATTATCACCTACTTAATTACCAACACATAGCCACCTTCAATTCGAATAATGGCTGGACCGTTAGTGATTAAACACAAAGTCAAAGTACCATTACGATATCTTTGACTTTTGGTCATTAAGTTAATAAATACTTAACTACAGAAGCTAAGAATGCTTACAAGGGTCCTTAGCATGAACATTAGACTTAAGAGAGCTTCCTTAATGCTTAGGATGCTCCAGAAAATGCTCCAAAGCTTTAGAAGTTGAGAGAGTATGAAAACTTGAACTTGTGCAATGAATGAAGCAACACTAAGTCCCTATTTATACTACAAGAGGCCATCGCCAGATCTTCTCAGGTGTTCTATGTTGTTTCCAGATGTTAACATGTGTCCCAAGTGGTTTTAGATACCATCAAACAGTCCCTAGTTTTGAAATATTGTGAGTGTAAAGCTGAATTGAAGAGGGGAGGTGAAGAACCTGCACCTGTGAAAAACAGGCCATCTCGTGGCACGACGGCAGATGTTGTCCGGGGTCGCGCGGCTCGACGATGCAAGTGTCCAGCCAACAAGTTTGAAACTTGACAAGTTTGGCCCCTGAACCTTCTAATTCCTTGAAACTTTCATTTTAAGCACAATTAACCCATAAAGTTTATATTTGGATCATCTTTAGGATATAACCAAACACCGATAGGTCCGGTTTCATTAAACGATAACCGAAAACACTATTTTTATCAAGTTGATGCTTTTAACTCTTTATTTACGAAAGTTAACGTATTTTGATATCAAATGATATCGAAACCTCGTGAATTTTTCGTCACTTGTTCTTGAGAGTGTAATTAATCATTACAAAGCCCCGGGTTCATTAAAAGGTTACTCAGAGGTAGTAATTTAACATGTTGACACGTTTAACCCTCGCGTCTTGTAAACTTTCACTTTCTTTCACAAACGGCTTCATACGTTTCACAATTTATTCGTTAAAGAGTATAAACATCGTGTAGGGTTGTTGAAAGTCATAGTTTTCAAATGTTGACACTTTGGTTTCTTTCACATACATACTTTCTTTGTTTTTCGACTTTAGTCACTCGAAATTAATTCATTACACGTTTAAAGTTCATGACACGTGTCGTTACTACATTGTACATGATTTTGCGAGGTGTTACATCCTCACCCCCTTAAGAGAAATCTTGACCTCGAGGTTTACTGAAATAAATGAGGGTACTTTTGCTTCATCGTGGATTCAACTTCCCACGTGTATTTTGGGCCTCTACGGGCATCCCATTTTACTTTCACAATTGGTACACTCTTTCTTCGAAGCTTCTTAACCTGTCGATCCCGATCGATAAAGGTTTTTCAATGAATTTCAAGCTCTCGTCAATCTGCACGTCCTTATGCGACATTGCTAGCTATTCATCGGCTAGACATTTCTTTAAATTGCAGATGTGGAACACATTGTGTATTCCATTAAGTTCTTCAGGTATATTTAGCTTCTAAGCTACAGTTCCGACACATTCGATGATCTCGAATGGTCCTATGTATCTTGGGCTTAGCTTGACCTTTTTGCCAAAACGCGTCACCCCTTTCCAGGGTGACACCTTGAGTAGTACTTTATCACCTACCTCGAATTTCAGAGGTTTACGCCTCATATCCGCGTAGCTTTTCTGCCTATCCCTGGCAGCTTTGAGATGATCACGGGTTTGAACAATCTTATCCGTCGTCTCGAGGACTATATCAGGTCCTGACAGTTGGGTTTCTCCAACTTCCGCCGAACAAACTGGCGTTCTGCACTTTCTTCCATACAAGGCCTCAAAAGGCGCTGCTTGGATGCTCGAATGATAACTATTGTTGTATGAAAATTCAATCAAAGGAAGATGGACATCCCAACTTCCACCCAAGTCAATAACACAAGCCTTGAGCATATCCTCAAGCGTTTGAATCGTATGCTTACTTTACCCATCCGTCTGAGGATGGTAAGCTGTACTGAAATTCAAACGAGTGCCTAAAGATTGCTGAAAGCTTTTCCAAAAATGAGATGTGTATCTTGTATCCCTATCAGAGATAATAGATACTGGCACACCGTGGAGAGATACCATCTCATCCACATACAGCTGAGCTAGCTTATCGGAGCTGTGCGTTTCTTTAATAGGTAAGAAGTTAGCTGACTTGGTCAGTCTGTCGACTATAACCCATATCGTATCATTCCCACGTTTCGTCCTTGGTAACTTAGTAATAAGATCCATAGTTACCATTTCCCACTTCCAAGTGGGGAGTTCAGGCTGTTGTAGCAAACCTGACGGCTTTTAATGCTCGGCTTTAACCTGTGCGCACGTTAGACATTTAGCCACATAAGTGGCTGTAGATTTCTTCAAACCTATCCACTAGTAATTTGCCTTTAGATCCTGATACATCTTATCACTGCTTGGATGAACTGAATATTTTGAACTATGAGCTTCTTGAAGAATCACATCTCTAAGCCCTCCATGGATTGGAACCCAGATTCGACCATTTAATCTAAGGATTCCATCCTTGCCATATGATAATTGATCAGCAGTTACACCTAACTTCTCATTCGGAAAGTTAGTTTCTAAAACAGCTTCCTTCTGAGCAGCTAACAACTTTTCATTCAAGCTGTTCTTTAGTTCAATGCTTTTGGCATTGATCCTAATAGGTTTGATCATTTCTTTCCTACTCAAAGCATCAGCGACTACATTTGCCTTGCCAGGATGGTGGTGTATTTCATATTCATAGTCATTTAGTGTCTCCATCCAACGACGCTGGCTCATGTTAAGATCTTTCTGGTTAAACAGATGTTGAAGGCTCTTATGATCA
Organism: Helianthus tuberosus; assembly: GCA_030545235.1. NCBI lineage: Eukaryota > Viridiplantae > Streptophyta > Magnoliopsida > Asterales > Asteraceae > Helianthus > Helianthus tuberosus. The sequence goes on from CM060393.1 coordinate 107,590,690, forward strand.
GAATAAATCACACACTTGGTTCCATATAGATAGTGCCTCCAAAGCCTTAGTGCAAATACAACGACACCCAATTCCAAATCATGGGTGGTGTAGTTCTTTTCGTGCACCTTTAATTTACGCGGAGCATAGGCAATGACCTTGCCTCTCTGCATGAGTACACAACCCATACCAGTGTGAGATGCGTCGCAGTACACAAGAAACTCTTCAATCCCTTCTGGCAATGTCAACACAGGAGCATTGCTCAACTTTTGTTTACGAATCTCAAAAGATTCTTGTTGCTTAGGACCCCAATCAAACTTTATATTCTTGCGAGTCAACGAAGTTAGAGGTGCAACAATCCTTGAGAAGTTTTCGATGAAACGCCTGTAGTATCCTGCTAGACCTAAGAAGCTGCTAATTTCTGTGGGTGTCTTAGGTGCTTGCCAATTCATAATTGCTTCAATCTTAGCGGGATCCACCTGGATACCATGCTCGCTTACCACATGTCCAAGAAATTGGACTTCACGAAGCCAAAACTCACATTTAGAGAACCTTGCGTAGAGCTTTTCTGGTTGCAGAAGTTTAAGGATACACCGGAGATATTTTTCATGATCAGCTTGGATCTTTGAATAAATAAGAATGTCATCGATGAAAACAATGACAAACTTATCTAGATATGGCTTGCAAACGCGATTCATGAGATCCATGAATGCTGCAGGTGCATTAGTGAGCCCGAAAGGCATCACTAAGAACTCGTAGTGGCAATATCATGTTCGGAATGCAGTCTTGTGCACATCTTTGGTTCTAACCTTCAACTGATGATAACCTGACCTTAGATCGATCTTTGAAAAGTAACTTGCTCCTTGAAGCTGATCGAACAAATCGTCGATCCTGGGCAATGGATATCTGTTCTTAATCGTAACTTTGTTCAGCTCGCGATAATCAATGCATAAACGCATTGATCCATCCTTTTTCTTCACAAATAGAATAGGCGCTCCCCAAGGAGATGAGCTTGGTTGAATAAAACCTTTCTCCAACAAATCATCCAACTGTGTTCTTAATTCCTTCATTTTTGTCGGTGCCAACCGATAAGGAGCTCGTGCTACAGGGGCTGCTCCTGGAATAATAAAGATCCTGAATTCCACTTGTCTGTCTAGAGGTAACCCACGTAGTTCTTCAGGGAATATGTCTGAATATTCAGAAATAACAGGGATGCTTTCGATCTTGGGCTTTGGCTCATCTATGGTCACCTGTTCCATGTAAATGACACAACCTTTCTTCAAACACTTCGATGCCTTAAGCATAGATACTTGTTTAGGCAATCCATACTGTGTATCTCCTTGAATTGTAAGCGGCTCACCATAATGGGTCTTAATGATAACTTGCTTCTTGTCGCAGGCAATTTAGGCTTGGTTACAAGAAAACCAATCCATGCCTATAACTATATCGAATCCTGCTAATTTCAACGGAAGCAAAGACAGCGGAAAAGAGTGATTCCTAATGGATATAAAACATCCATCTAAGATTGTTGAAGCAGTCTTTATGGTACCATCGGCCAATTCTACCTCGTATTTTATGTTTGAGTTTTAACAGGCAGATTTAATATTTTACAAAATTTATTGTCTACAAAAGGCTTATCTGCACCAGAATCAAACAAAACTCTAGCATATACATCATTGATGAGGAATGCACCTGTTATAACATTATCATTTTGCACAGCCTCCTGAGCATTCATTTGGAAGACTCGAGCATTAGTTTTCTTGGACTCTTCAGGCTTCCTTGGGTTTTTTGGGCAATTGGTCTTTATGTGCCCCTTCTCGTTGCAACCATAACAGGTTGCATCCTTCATTTTCTTACAATCCAAAGTTTTATGCTCTTTGGACTTGCAGATCCCACAAACTTTAGGCTGTGAATGTGATTGCGACTGCGATTCGAATCTGCACTTTCCAAAATGGTGTTTCTTGCAGACTTTACACTAGGGCTTCTCCCCTGTCTACTGGGTATCCTTTCTAAACCCAGAACCCTTCCTATGCTCAGAGTTTCCCTTTCTTTTCTTATCGGAGCGATGAGAACTCTCATTCTCCCGTTTCCGCTTTCCTCCATCAGAAGCTTTGACAAACTTATTTCTGACTGCATCGAGTGTGAGAGATAGAGACAGATCCACCACTGACCTGTATGTGGTAGGTCTGGAAGCTTTCACATTACCCTTGATTTCTGGAGCCAGGCCTCCAATAAAACGTGCTATGCGCTTTGGTTCCGGTGTGACCAAATAAGGAACCAATCGGGACATGGTGTTGAAGCTTGTAATATACGCCTGACAATCCAAGTTCTTCATGACCAGAGTCAAGAAGTCGGTTTCGATTTTCTCTACCTCATGCTGAGGACAGAAATTTTCCTTGATCAGTGCAACAAATTGCTCCCAAGACAAGTTATACAATGGAATCTTTCTAGTGGCTTGGATTAACGACCTCCACCAAGCCAAAGCTTCACCTTTAAATGATTGTGAAACAAACTTCACAATATCCTGTTCCGCACAACCACTGATATCAACTACAATATCCATCTCATCAAGCCATGTCATACAGTCAATGGCTCTTTTTTCTCCTGCGAAGTCCCTTGGCTTGCAAGAGACGAAGTATTTGTAAGAGCAAGTCTTGACACGTGGCTCCTGATTAAGCACAATCTGCTTGGATGGGATACTCTTCTGATTCGACGAATGATGAGAATTGTCCTTATTTGACTCATGTGTTTTAGAAGGGGGCCTACTATGAGCCACATATTGAGTCTTTGAGCGAGTATTACTTGGTTCCTTGAACTGCCTGTCAATGGCTCTAGTAACAGCATTGTCTATTAATGCTTGTAGGTCTGCACCAGCTACATTAATTCTAGTGTTATCATTTCTCTCTCTTGGGTGACTATTAACCTCTTGAGATTCAGCCATGTAACTTGATTTCTATAAAAATGATGATAACAATTTATTCAGAAGTATAAATTATGTGAATTTATATGCTATTTTATGTGCTATGTGACTTACATATTCATTTTGTGAACTTTTGGGAAACCACGTATATTTACATGTAACGATGTCTTATCGACGAACCTATAACTAGAACGTATAGTATGTCTTAGCTTAAATTTCGAGGACGAAATTTCTGTAACATGGGGAGAATGTGACAACTCGCACTTTTGACCCTAATCATTGGAAAAAAAGGGGTACATATTCTTAAGTATTTATTATTATTATTATTATTATTATTATTATTATTATTATTATTTATTAATAATAATTTGCGACGAGGGAAACGTATTGTTTAACTGATAACCCGAGCCAAGCGTATTTAATTTAACACACACACATGTATATATATTAACTATTATATTGATTTGTTAATTTAAACGAGCAAGTTCGTGTTAATGAGACATGACATTTAACGAGTCCGTGCACATGGGCCAAGCCCAACCCAACTCCCCTACACCCCAAACCCTAGTATTTCTACATCTTATTCTTTCCACCTCTTTATTCTCAAAAACCCTAACACACAACATCATTCCTCTCTCTCTCTCTCATGATATCCGGCCACATTTTCCGACACCGTTATTCCGGCCGGCCACACCCTAAAACCCCTCCTTCCTCATAAAACTTCTCACGTATGCACTGGACAAGAGATCAAGAGAGAGAGAGAGATAGAGTGAGAGAGAGTTATCGGTAGAGAGAGAGAAAGCCGAGTAAGGAAGAGAGAGGTAGATGGCCGGCTATCACCATGGACAGCGGAGCCTCGACGGTGGACGGCGGGGGTCGTCTGAGTTGTTTGGATGTCATAGATTTGAAGGTAGATGGGGTGGTTGGTGGTGGTCGCGGAGATTCGGGTCTGAAGTAGTGGCACTGCGATGGTGGTGTGAATCAGGTCTGATCTAAACAGAGGAGGACAACAGTGACGGGTTGATGATGTTGGTGGGGATTGTTGGGTGGAACTCGGCAGCACTGGAAAGCCAGTGGCAGCAGCCGCAACATTCAGAAAAAGGAGTGTCATTGTGAAAGCAGTGGCGGCGTTGTGGTGGTATTGATGGCTGTAACGGGGCTGGGGTAGGAATGGTGACAACACACGCACCCATTCATTTCATAATTTCCTCGGTTAGTGAGTTTATAATTATTTGATTCGATTTCCTTTGTTGTTCTCGGCTGCGTTTATGCTTTCTGATGAATATCGATGATTATTTGAATGAAAGTAATGTTTGATGTTTAGAGTGATGATAGGGATATTGATGAAATGTTTGTAACAAACATATTAACTTAAAGTTGAACATATGTTTGCTGATTTGTTTAGATATTAGGGTTTTGATAGAAGTCATGGTTGTGATTTAATCTGAGTGTGCAAATGCTGAATTAATGATTGGGTTTTGTATGATAAAACATTGATGAAACTTTAGATCACTAAAATCCTATTTCATGACATTATTGATGAAACAATGTGTAATAATAAGGTAATGATGATTCTTAATGATAGAATGTTCATAGATCTACTTTGATATTGATTTCTCTTTCAACTCATCCCATACCTTCTTTGCACTATTACAGTGTAATAACTCTTCATAGATCTCATTTGGTAGAGCCTTTGCAATTATAATGAGTGCTTTGGCATCTATCTCAAACTTTTTGAAATCTAGCATAGAGTAATCTTCCGGTTTCTTTAGCTCATTTACATCAGTATTTTCGACACAAGGTGTCATTAGAATATGTGGTCTGTACATTACAAACCTCCAACATCTTGTGTTTTGTTAAGCAAGATAGTGTACCATTTGATATTTCTAGATACTATAATTTGATCTGTTAAACATCGGTGGTTTTCTATCACAACCAGAGATAGGGGAATCATAGTTATTGAGTGACATTCTCTTTTGATCTTTTAGAAGAAGAACAAATATGTGTAAGACACTTTTTGAGTTCTACACTTTTCTACTCTACACTTTTCTACTCTGCGCTACGAATAGTTTTTCTTTGTGAAAATTGTGTATGTGTTGACTTTTAAAAGTCAGTATCTTGTTCTATGGTTCAAAGCATTCAACTATAAACACATCATTTAGAAATTATGGTATGATAACAGAAAGCACACATAATATATGACTCTTGTTATGTTCTTTCTTATTGGCTGTTATTTTTCAACAAGCAACTTGTATTTTTAGGTTATCGTTTTCTTATTTTTAAAATTTTCTTATTCTCTTTTGAAGGAACAAATGACGAATTACAAACCTCCAGATGATGAAGTGTTTTGGTTGATCCTTCTACAGTTGTAATGAACGACGAGCATGATGGCTATCTTTGAGTTTGTGGAGAGGTGTTACTATAAAAATGATGAAGAAAATGGAAGCTGGTGAGAAACTATAGATCATTCTGGTCAGCCTAGGCAACCATTCAAAGCGAGCCTTGAAGTTAAAAAGATAGTTGCTTGAAAGGCAAAAAAGTTTTTGATGAGAATTATCAAAGGAAAAAGGCTGAGCTCAGCCATGCAAAAATATGTTGTCAGCCAATTTAAAGCTACGATGTATCATGGAAAAACTACCTATTGAAGTATTTCAAGATCTTAGAGAGGAGTAGAAGGTTTTCGTTACTTTATATCATTGTTATATTTTGATTAAAGTGTTATTTTGAGTTTAGACATATACTCAATAACGATATAAGATTACCTATTATATTTATGTTATTATTGTGCTTGTGTAATTGAGATATTGTTGTATACTAATAGAAATTTTAGTATTTCATACAATGATGCTATAGTATTGCATTTAAAAGAAAAAAAAGTTGCATTTCTTGTAAATAAATCTTATAAAAAGTGTTGCATTAGGTGTAAAAAAAAGTTGCATTTTAGTGTAGCAAAGGTTGCATTTGAGTGTTTCAAAAGTTGCATTAGCATGCAAAAAGGTTGCATTATAAAAAGGTTGCATTTGAATAGTATATGCAACCCTTTCAAAAAGGGTTGCATTATCTGAGAAAAATGTTGCATTAGGTCTAATGCAACTTCACCTAATGCAGCTCTTGATAAAAGGTTGCATTAGGTCTAATGCAACTTTTTCAAGGCCTAATGCAACATCTTACAGGAGTTGCATTAGCTTCATTTTCTTGTAGTGAATTTATAACTCTCTAAATACTACTTTGTATACAACATTTGTTGTTTTATTCGTCACACTACCATCTTTATCTAATATTAGTAGTTAACTCCGTCTCTGCTTTTAACCATTGACAACATCACATATAATTGACCATACGTGAGAACATGATCTTTTAAAAACAATCCAACTTTTGAAAACTGTTTAACTAATTTAATGTTTAAATTTGAATTTTCTCATTGAGTAAAAGATCAATTTATGAAATTTAAAAAGAAGAAAAAAATGACTGTAACATTTAGAGGGTTAGTTGTTAAACTGAATCGTCTAAATTGACAATGACATGTTCATGAAAATGGATTTATAGGTTCACGACCATTAGAACTATAATTTAAATGTTAAGTGAATTAAACAAAAATATGTTACATGTTCATAGTGAACTAAATAACTATACCAACAATACTTAATACTTGAACGAATTGTAACATGAATAGTAATGTTTTTATATTAACATACAAATTCATACAATATTAATTAATAGTAATACATTAACCCTATAATTCCTCCCGTGTAAAGTTACAGGATTTAACATAGTGTAATATGAATTTATTATCCAATTATTTGATATAAAAAAATTTAATTATAATTGATAATAACCTTTTATGTGTCATAAAAACTACTTTGTTAATAACTTACTTGCTTAGTAAACAAAACCATGTGACTATATTTTATAAACTATTTGTGACTAATTTATTAACTTAATAAATAAATGTCATGATAAATTTCGCCGGATCCAAATAAAGTCAAATGCAAAAAATTAAATTAATAAATTATTAAACATATCATTCGACCAAAATAAATCATTCAATTCCTAAAAAAAATGCATTGAGATTGGGAAAGTTAACACAATAGCATGATTTGCCACGTGTTAGCCTATTACAGACTTTAAGATAGCCTAAAATAATAGGAGGGGACTGAAAACTAGCCAAGTGTATTTTTAAGTATAAATTTTTTATATGTCGTTGATTCCTGATAATCATACAAAAAATGTTGATTTCGATCGTTCATATTGTAAATCTTATGATTAAAGATTCGATTAAAAAATGTTGATTTCGATCGTTCATATTGTAAATCTTATGACTTAAGATTCGATTAAATTTCGTAACTGATATTAGTTGGCAGAGTAATATTGCAAAATCTTATGATTGAAGATTTGATAAAATTTAGTAAAAACTAATCTAGTTGGCAGAGTAGGTCAATGGCATAAAGAAAGAGGGTTGGAGCTGGTAGTCCGCATTAGCGATGGCTGAGTACGCGAAGGTAAAAAGTTGATGACTATTTTTGACTTTTAAAACAATAACTGACTAAAAATAAAAGTTTCACCTTGACTATTATGGTCATAGCCAACAACTTTATAAAATTGGGGATTGAGCAACAGTTTTAACTTTTACAAGTACACGTCACTTTTCTCGAACATCAATTAAAACTTGACTGTTAACAAAATAATATAGATCACATGGATCAAATATTTTTTTTTAACGGTAAATTTGGATAACTGACGGACTATTAGAGTATCATCGTGTCACTAGTGAAACCAACCGATCATATTCATCTCCACTAGACGATAATGGCTATACACCAATTTAGGAGGAAACCCAATAAATTTGGGAAAAACCCCTTGTGGAAATCGAACACATGACACATGCCTCAAATATTGATTGTAATGCCATCGACACATGCCTCAAATATTGATTGTAATTAATGATATTACTATTTTATATAATATTATGTTAGTAGTCTGTGTATTACACGGGATTTTTGTTTATAAATATTTTATAGTATAAACATGTAAGTGGAAATCTGAACGGTAAGTGACTCAGATGATCTGAACGGTAACTTAATAACTGAACGTCTTTGGATAAAACAAGAAAATCTTTTTGAAAACTGTGAACTCGCCAACTTTATGTTGACATACTACTGCATGCTTGTAGATTTACAGGTACAGCTGCGGACGGAGGTTGCAAACGGATGGAGCGTGTGTGGTTTGGAAAGTTTTATATTTTGTACATTATTTAAATTGTGGTTTCTAAGGCTATGCGGTATGGTAGAAAGTCATCCCTTGGAGAATGATCCGCCATATAGGCGTCACGTCACAGTACTTGGAGGATGCCCCTCCAAGGTAGAAACACTTGAAATGGTGGATGAGGCTACCCCACCAACTTTATTTATTTTTTTAACTTCATCTACTTTTTTAACATTTATTAAATTAGATATAAAAATAATTCATTAATATTAAAAAAACCAAACCTTACATAAGTTAAAAAAATAAACTAAAAAAAATAAAAAATCCTAAGAACTTTCATACTTTTTCATGATTCTCTCTTGCATTTTTTTTAAGTAGCTCGTTTTTCTTTGGGATAATTTTCAACGTCGGCCTTCATAATTTTCAACCTTTTCTTCCGCCACGCGTTCCTTCGCCTTTGCCTTTTGGGTCGTGACCTCCGTGTACGCTTTGAATTGAGCCATAAACGCCTCCATCTTCGAATCCCCCCCTTTTTTCGTTTTTCTTCTTTGTAGCCACCTCCTTTTTTTAATTTGTCCCGGCCCGGGGGACGTTCCTCCTCTCGTACGGCGTACTCTTCTTCGTCAAATTCGGAATCGTCATTCAAATTAATTTGACATCTTGCGTCCGAGCCGCTAGCACTAAAACTACCGGTCTCCGAGGTTTTTTGTCGTTTAGCCATCTCAACCTCATTTGGAACTGGCGCCCACTTATTGGACGTTCGTAAAACTCCCTAAGCCCGAGTGTGTGGGAAAGCGGTTTTATGGTTCGATTGGTATTTATCCATCGCCGCTTTGAAAACATCCTTGTTGCTCATCCCATTACGGCAAGTACTTGTATATAAATTATTATATATATCCGCAAACCGGTTCACGACCAGATTCATCTTTCGCCACTTCGAAAATATCGAGTCGAAATATCGATATTGTCCTTGTTCCATTATTGCAAGGAACTTTGATAATACCGTTTTCCAAAACCCCAAGTCGGTTTAATTGTTAGCTATATTAAACAAAAGTATATATTAAAAAATTAAAATTTATATTAAAAAAATAAAAATTTAACTTTACATACCGACAACGAGGTGTGTGGATGTGCTAATATACGCCTTCGCTAAGGCCTCCTCCTCGATCCGCGTCCACAGTTTTGGCTTCGGTTTCGAAGGTTGATTTTGGTCAACCGCCACTTGCTTTTCTTTTTTAAGTTTAGAAGATTGCGGTTGCGTCTCTGGAACGACTTCAATGTCGTCTTCAACGGGTTGTAGTGGCTGAGAAGATTGAACGAGTTGTGGTGGTTGAAAAGTTTGAACGGGTTGCATGTTGAACGGGTTTCACATCATCAAGTTTTGTAAGGCTTGCATTTGTTGCGTATTCGAAAAAGCGTTCGCAGATTGTTGGAAACCCACAAAAGCGTTGACGGAAAATTGCGAGAAAGCGTTTGGTTCCATTGTAGGATAGTACCCGGGCACCGAAAAAACGTTCGGGTTTGGATTTGGGTTGTTTGGGTTGTATGAATCCATTGTAAAAAGTTGAAGAATCTTTTATAAAAAAGTAGAAAAGTTTATAAAAAGTTGAGAGAGAGAGAGATGAGGTTGAAGTGGGTAAAAAAATGGGGTATTTGAGTTGTATTTATATAAAGGTTTGATGAATTTTTGGGTATTTTTGAATTATTATCGTTTGTTTTTTGAAAAGGTTAGTTAATTTTTTTTTTCAATGGTTCAAAGCCTAAATGGTCAAAATTTTTTGTCCAAACATACCCGCCACAATCGTCCGGAGGGAGACGGGGAGGACGCTGCTTGGGGGGGGGGGGGGGCGAAACAGTGTTTGGGACGTCGCCGGGCCTCGTCGAGCCCCACACCGCCTAGCTTAACTGTGATATGTTTATTTTACATTTCCACTGCAAACTTGAATTATATTTTTAAAACATTTAACTTAAACCACTAATTGTATTATTTGTAATGATTTTCAAATTACGCAAACGGTTCAAAATAATTAGTGGCTGGATCCTAGGCAGTCGCACACCTCGCGGTACTACTCCGCATGTGGAATTTGAGGGTGTGACACACAAAGTCAGCTAAAGCTTGAGACTTGATGGTAGGCCTAGGTTCATACTTAATGTCATATGCACTATGCTTAACTACCCACTTTGCCATTCTACCTAACGTTTGAGGTTTCCTGAGAATATTCTTAATAGTGTGAATTTCAAAATAATGTCTAAGTTTAGTGGAGACAATAATCAAATCAAGAATTAATTTCTCTAAATGAAAATACCTAGCTTCAGCATCACGAAGGCTTTTACTTACATAGTATACTGGATGTTGTTGGCCTTCATGAACCTTAACTAACACTGCACTTACTACTTTACCTGAAACAACTTTGTACAAGGATAATGGCTCACCATCCTCTGGTTTCATTAAGGCTGGTGCTGAGGATAGATAATCCTTGAGAGCCTTGAGTGTAGCTTCATGCTTCTTAGTCCACTCAAATTTCTTATTCTTCCTCAGAATGTCATAAAAATCCTTGCATTTCTCTGAGGACTTTAAGATGAAGCTATTTAAGGTTGCAATCCTTCCTGTTAGCCTCTGTACATCCTTTGCATTGGTAGGAGACTTTATATTTATAGTTGCCTTTATCTGCTCAGGGCTAGCTTCAATCCCTCTTCTGGTCACCATCTATCCTAGGAATTTCCCAGCTTTGACACCAAAATGACACTTTGAAGGATTCAGCTTCATGTTGTATTGATTCAGGATGTTAAATGCCACTTCAAGATCCTTGAGATGATCCTCTACTTTCTTGGACTTAACCTCCATGTCATCAATGTAGACCTCCATAGTGTCTCAAAGTTGTTCTTTGAACATCATATTCACCAGTCTTTGGTAAGTGGCACCTGCATTTCTTAATCCAAAAGGCATTGCAATATAACAGTATATGCTAGTGGGAGTCATGAATGTTGTATCCTCTTGGTGAGATGGTTCCATCTGAATTTGTTGAAATCCAGACGAAGCATCCATGAAGGCGAGCAATTCATGGCCCGTTGTTGCATCCACCATGGAGTCAATGTGTGGGAGTGGGAAAGGATCCTTGGGACATGCCTTATTTAAATTTGTAAAGTCAACACGTACCCTCCACTTTCCGTTTTTCTTTTGAACAACCACCACCTTGGCTAACCATTTTGGATACTTGACATCCCTAATCATACAAGTCTTCAAGAGTTTGTCTGCCTCCTCTTGGATAATGATATTCCTTTTAGGTGCAAATTTCCTTCTCTTTTGATGGATTGGCCTGAAAGACTTATCAATACCCAATTTATGAGTAATAATATCTTTAGAGATACCTGTCATATTGTCAAACCCCGATCGCGTTAAAACAACAAACCGCGGCGGAAACGTCGGGGAGTGTCGTAACAGAATCATTGTTTCACAACACATGGATTGAAGTTCTGTTTTATTGAATTAAGTTTTATTACATTGTCTTGAAATCAGAAACAAAACATGAACAATTGTCTTTCATTGTTATTAAGTAAGTAAGCCTCGTCCATTCCTATGTGAGCATGCATCAATATCATCATCAAACATCATCAACTATGGTACCTGAAACATATGTGAAAATACGTCAGCATAAAAATGCCGGCGAGTACATGGGTTTTGTGTGAGTGTCAGATTCATGGCTTGTTTACATGTTGACATAACTCGAACAACTTCGTTAATCGATATTAGAAAATCTAGTTTTGTACAATGTTTGTATTGTAAATTGAAATGACCAAGTCAAAACAGATTAGTTATGGTTTATAAAACCTCGATGCCATGAATCTTAACTCAAAACATTTGTTTATGTAAACCCAGATCGTAAATCGTTTTTGTAATAAAACTCGAATGGTTTATATTGTTAGAAAAACCTTGTAATGTGACTTCATTTTGAAAACATTTGCCCAAGTGATCTAGATAACGCAACGATATATAATGTGTTAAAAGCACTTATATATAGGAAGTACCAGCGGCGTATCCACCATGCTTTTATCACATTACACCCACCCCGCTACCTAATCACTTCCATAACCCAATCATTTAATAGTTCAATTAGTTCACATAGATCAAATAGTTCCAATGGTTCAAATAGTTCCAATGGTTCAAATAGTTCAAGTAGTTCACATAGACCAAATAGTTCCAATGGTTCAAATAGTTCAAGTAGTTCACATAGACCAAATAGTTCCAATGGTTCAAATAGTTCAAATAGTTCACATAGATCGAATAGTTCCAATGGTTGAAATAGTTCAAATAGTTCAAATAGATCGAATAGTTCCAATGGTTCAAATAGTTCACATAGATCGAATAGTTCCAATGGTTCAAATAGTTCAAATAGATCAGATAGTTTAATATAAACCATAGCATTTGTTTAGAAAACTCGAAATCGTTTAGCACATATGAATCACCCCAAACCAGTCGAAAACGGTAAAAGAGGGGAACTATGTACTCACACTGATTTGGAAGGTATCCTCAATCTAATGAACTTAACGAAGCTCAGGCAAAACAAGGAAATCAAGTGGCACCTAGTAATCGGATTGCTAAGTTAGAGAATAAACACCTAAATCGGAAGATCGGGTAGAATGAGGTCTCGTAAACCAAATGAGTATTGGGACTCATGGGATATGGTTTAACAAAGCTTACATTCTAAATCGGAACCTATCCTAAGTGCTTACGACCCGTTAAGACCCATTAAGGTAGCTTACGCTACTTTAACGCGTCGTTCGTGCGAATGAGCGTTCGAGACGCCTAACTAGTCCTATGACAAGTATTATATGCCCTAACATGTTTAAATATGTTGCATAATCAGTTAAGTGACAAAAGTTTAAGTTACATATGCTTAAAATCCAATTATGCATGAAAAGGGCATTTTGGTCATTTACCTAAGGCATATAAACTACCTATCATACAACTAATTAAACGAAGTGACCATAAGGTATAACATCGGAAGGTTATTCCCTATACAACTATGGTCACAATATATGCTTGGTCGGATCCTAATGATCAACCAAACGGGTCGGGTTCGAAAGTCTAAGCGGTAGTTTAGACCGTTTGACTTACGACTCTATACAAGCACTAGACTAAAAGTGACGAGTTAAACATGTTTAACTAAGTTAGAAAACAAGTTTGATATCAAAACAAAGGGTTTTGATACCCAAGAATAGTTTGGTTGAAAAACACGCATGAATACGCATTTTGACCAAAACTATGACTCGTCACTACGCCTAATCAACGTGGTAATCAGTAGGTATAGTCACAAGGGACCATAACCATCATGATTACGCTGACGTTGCAAAGTTCAAACGAACTTTGTGTTGACCAACTCATGGTCAAAGTAGAAAGTCAAACAATGTTTGACTTTCATGCTTGAAAAGCAATAAAAGCATGAAAGAATACTCACAAATGGTCCAAGCTAGGAAGATTAAGATTTTGATCCAAAATACTCAGGTATGAAGTTTTGAACTTCAACTTAGAGCAATTCAGACCAAAAGTGTGAGAAATGAGTGAAACCAAGTTGGGTATTTATAGATTTTGAAGAACCGTTAGGATCGTTTCTCGTAATTCGTGCTTTAATCTAGGCCTTACACTTGGGGACATGGTTTTGTAATACAAGGGGTACTCAAAACAAGTCCATAGAATCAAAAATCAGGGGTTAAAAACCATTAGAGCAGGTTATAAAGGCCAGATTCAATGTTTCTACAAATCTGCTGGTCTGGGACTCCTTTACGGATCGTAACCAGGTCCATACGGTCCGTAAGGACCTGTGTTGCTGGCAGTAAGTTTGCAAAATTGGCAGAACAGGCCCTTGTGACTCCAAACTTGATTTTTGATGCGTTTTGGCACTTCTAACACCCGTCAAGCCCATTTTTAAGCCCCATAAGGATGTTAAAATATAGGGAACTTGAAATATGCTCAGAAACATTACAAATGTTAGTTCGTTTGGCCGTACGGCCTCGTTGTTCAGTTAATTACGATGGAAATCGTAACGAACGCGTAAACGATCCAAATTGCGCGAAGAATGGCATTTTTGCATTCTAATTACTAAAATAAGATATTTTAATGATTACAAAATTTTTTGGGTGTCCGGATATGTTCAGAACGTAAGATATGCGCGAAAAATTCAAACTTATGCACTTTTTGACGCTTTTAGTCCCTATTGATTGAATAAGTTTATTTTCGCATACCAAACTCCTAAAAGCCTATTTCTAAGCTATGTAAAGTATATTTAGGGTATGTTTAACTTATGATCAAGTTCCGAAATGTTCATTACTATACGAATCGGTATAGTTTCGCAGTTTGACATAAATAGTCCCTACGATCGAATAAACTTGTTTTCGACATACCAAACCATCTAAAACTTATTTCTAAGTTATGCAAGGGTTATTTAAGGTATGTTAAGCCTATGTCACTATTCCAGAGTGTTTTTCGTGTTAAACTGATTATGTTTTCGCATCAGTTTGCGTATAACTTTCCATTAAGCGATTTAAAGCTTGAAATTGAACAAGAATTGATATGTGCAAATGATACACATATTTATACAAATCCCAAGTATGAAACACAATATTTCATTGGTTTTGTTTTCGTATGATGGTCGAAGAGGCACAGATGTCACAGTCTCCCCTACTTTAGGAAATTTCATCCCGAAATTTATTCGTAGGAGTCTGTCTGTGGCGTTGTGTTAAATAATTGTCTTGCATGGAATCGAGGGTGTCATCTATTTGCGTAGAGTAACCCATCAAAGATATGCAAGGCATAATCTTGTCATTTCCCAGTGGATATACTTTGAAGCAAAAAAAAAAAAAAATGAATGGATGATTCATTTTCTCCAATAATTTCTTCGTTAGATGTGGAAATGAAAGATGAATAGGTTATTCGTTTCCAATGTATATTTCTTCAGAAGTGAAAATGAATGGATGATTTGTTTTCTCCAATGGGTACTTCGTCAGAAGTGGAAATGAAGGATTATTGAATAAGATATTCATTTCCCCTGATGGATATTTCTTCAGAAGCGAAAGTGAATGGATGATTCATTCTCCTTAATGGATTCTTCGTCAGAAGTGGAAATGAAGGATTATAGAATAAGATATTCATTCCCCCCGATGGATATTTCTTCAGAAGCGAAAATGAATGGATGATTCATTTTCTTCAATGGATTCTTCGTCAGAAGTGGAAATGAAGGATTATAGAATAAGATATTCATTCCCCCCGATGGATATTTCTTCAGAAGCGAAAATGAATGGATGATTCATTTTCTTCAATGGATTCTTCGTCAGAAGTGGAAATGAAGGATTATAGAATAAGATATTCATTTCCCCCGATGGATATTTCTTCAGAAGAGCAAATGAATGGATGATTCATTTTCCTTAATGGATTCTTCATCAGAAGTGGAAATGAAGGATTTATCGAAAAGATATTCATTTCCCCCGATGGAAATTTTCTTCAGAAGCGAAAATGAATGGATGATTCATTTTGCTCAATGGATTCTTCGTTAGAAGTGGAAATGAAGGAATAATTGAAAAGATATTCATTTACCCCGATGGATATATCTTCAGAAGCGAAAATGAATGGATGATTCATTTTCCTCAATGGATTCTTCGTTAGAAGTGCAAATGAAGGAATAACCGAAAGGGTATTCATTTCCCCCGATGGATATTTCTTCAGAAGCGAAAATGAATGGATGATTTATTTTCCTCAATGGATTCTTCGTCAGAAGTGGAAATGAAGGAATAATCGAAAGGATATTCATTTCCCCGATGGATATTTCTTCAGAAGCGAAAATGAATGGATGATTCATTTTCCTCAATGGATTCTTCGTCAGAAGTGGAAATGAAGGAATAATCGAAAGGATATTCATTTCCCCCGATGGATATTTCTTCAGAAGTGAAAATGAATGGAGTTAACTTTAGATACATGACAAACTTGTTGTGGTTTCTGTGCACTAAATTCCATAATTATGTATGCATCCATAATTACGTAATTCCTTGCACAGTTCACACAGTTTGTTTTATAATGTGTAGGGGATAGAATTTGTTGAACAAGCTTGAGATAACTTTGATTAGGTCAACACATAACACATAAGCACATAATTGTTCACTTGGTTATTAATTCGTTATCATTTTGTTTTTAATTGTTATTAATTTGTTGTAGATTTGTACATGGGTCTTCAAAGTACACCAAGAATCCAGTCAATGGACTTCAACATCCTTAAGAATCTATCTGTAAAGATAGGATGATCTTATAAGAATTCGATTTCATTTACAAGGGATCGTAACATTCGAATTAATGCACACAAAGAATCCAATTAAGGACTTTGATTGTGCGCTTTGAACATCCACGAGTATCTAACTATGAAGAAGATCCTATAAGGATTTGGAATTCGTATAGCGGGAATAGTTTAGGAATCTTGTACTAGGCATGCTACGACAACATACGAAGCATAGTGTTTATGAGATCAAGGTGCTAGATATGCTTAGACAACATATGAAGCAAACGGATCCTTGAAATCATTGTGCTAAGCAAGCTAAGTCGGCGTGTGAAGCAGGGTGTTCTTGGAAATCGCGTGCTACGTATGTTAAGGCAACATACGAGCAAAATTGTTTTTGAAAGCTATGCTAGGAATTGTTAAAAATATGATTTTGAAAACCCTTTTGTAATGCTTTTGAAATCACGTACTAAGTATATTAGGTGAACATTTTTATGAAATGTTTTTAAAACCGTGTGAGATGATTTTGAAAACATGTATGAGATTTTTGAAAACATGCACAATCTTTTGAAATCATATGCTGTGTAAAATATCGTGAAGTCGGGAAGATATGATATGTAAGACCAATCAAGGGCTTACGGAAGTACCCTTAGGTATCCTATTAGGGATTTAAAGTGGTACTTTGGGTATTCGTCCAGAGTTGTATCTTGCGCCTTGTACTTCATTTCCTTGGAAGAAACGGGTACTTAGGATTTTCGTGGAGATCGCAAGTGATCATAAAATGGAAGAATTTTGAGAGTAGTTTGTTTTTACAAGGAACACGGTTCCTTGATCGTCGGTATCGTAGGGGATATGTCGTTCATACATGTAACCACATTTGTACATCGTAATGTAAATAAAAGATTTATTGAAAAACCAAAATAACGGTTTCATAGACTTGGATAACAAAAGAAATTAATACATAAAGTTCGATTGTTTCTAAACAGTATCGTCTTCCAGTCAGTCGAATGCTTATCCTTGTGCTGGATTTGCATTAGCAAACTTTGGGCAATTGTTTCGGAAATGGCCAATCTCGCCACAGTTGTAGCAAGAACCTGGTGGAAAACGAGCTTGAGCAGGATTGTTGTCAGCTTGATTTGGTGCAGATGCAGCTTGGCAAACCCTAGCTGTATGACCTATAAGTCCACAATTTAGTCGTTTGCGGCATTTCACACTAGCATGATGATGAAGGTTACATTGGTTGCACAAGGGTGCAGTCCCGTTGTATGGCTTCTTAGCAGGGGGTTGAGTTGGTTGATTAGGGATAACTTGATCATTTTGAGCAACCACAGGGAAGTTCTGGGAAGCCTTACGCTTTTTTGACTTCTTAGAGGACTCAGTCTGCTTATCCTTTGGTTTTGATTCATCGATTGGTTTCTTGTCGCCTTTTCGGAAAAGTTTACCTTTCCTGATTTGAGATTCAGTCAAGGTAGTGGATAGCTCAATGGCCTGTCTAACCGTAGTAGGGTTGCTACCAGTAACAATATCTTGTACTGGGTCAGGGAGGCCATCAATATATTTTTCAATTGCCTTATCCAAAGGCGTAACCATGGTCGGGCATAACAGACTTAACTCCTCATAACGGTCCGTGTAGGCTCAATGCTCACCACTATCTTGCTTAAGATTGTCGAATTCCCTTTCCAATGCCCTGATCTCATGACGAGGACAAAGTTCCTTCATCATTAGAGCTCAAAGCTCTTCCCAGGTTTGAGCCAGTGCCACGTCGGCACCCCTATCTCTCATCACACCATTCCACCATGTTAATGCTCGTTTCTCAAAGATACTAGATGCAAATTCAACCTTTCGCTTGTTTGGACATTGAACATGTCTGAAGGTGCTTTCTAGGCTCTCGAACCATTACAGGATTGCAGTTGCTCCTTGAGACCCAGAAAATTTTGATGGCTTAGATGAGTTGAATGTTTTGAAGTTACATGGAGCATTATTGTTGTTATTGTTGGCTTGGTTAACTTGAGCAATGATGTTTGGGAGTGCAGCAGCCATTTGCTGCGTAATGATAGCTGCCAGTTCGGCATTAGGTATCTGATTGTCACATCGAGGAGGCATTCTAAAAGAGGAAACATGAGAGAAAACGAGTGAGATGACATTAGGTAAGAATAGAATGTTACTATTACCGACCAAAAAGCATGGATGGTGGTCATTGGTTCGTACCACGGAGCAAACAAACGACGCACAAAAGCTGAACAATGTAAATAGGTCCTCATAATGTATCGCGAAGACATGCTTTAGCCTATAAGCGGACACTCACCCCAAGAGTTCCCAGGTAAGAGTGACTGGCCCGATTATGTGGATTTGTACGAACACTCTAGCCTTAGACAGAAAACTCGGGATACAGGTACCCACCCACCCTTCCAGATTGCACGTGTTCACATTAATAAGACCCAAACTTTGATGAGATTTTGAAAACTTTGAAGGTTCAAAACCTTAAAATAAATCATCTACGAGGAGATGATTAGTTTTCAAATCGGATTCATATTTCGTGTTATTGTTGTGGTTGTTACCTAAAGATAGGCAACGGTATTGTTTTAAGACTAAACGCAAGTAGACTCGCGTTAGGGTCCTAGGAAGGTTATAGTCTAGATCAAAGCATTACTAATAACCTAATTCCCTATAACCATGGGCTCTGATACCAACTTTTCTGTCACACCCCGACCGCGTTAAAACAACAAACTGCGGTGGAAACGTCGGGGAGTGTCGTAACAAAATCATTGTTTCACAACACATGGATTGAAGTTCTGTTTTATTGAATTAAGTTTTATTACATTGTCATGAAATCAGAAACAAAACATGAACAATTGTCTTTCATTGTTATTAAGTCACTAAGGCCTCGTCCATTCCTATGTGAGCATGCATCAATATCATCATCAAACATCATCAACTATGGTACCTGAAACCTGAAACCTATGTGAAAATACGTCAGCATAAAAATGCCGGCGAGTACATAGGTTTTGTGTGAGTGTCAGATTCATGGCTCGTTTACATGTTGACATAAATCGAACAACTTTGTTAATCGATATTAGAAAATCTAGTTTTGTAAAATGTTTGTATTGTAAATTGAAATGACCAAGTCAAAACAGATTAGTTATGGTTTATAAAACCTCGATGCCATGAATCTGAACTCAAAACATTTTTTTATGTAAACCCAGACCGTAAATCGTTTTTGTAATAAAACTCGAATGGTTTATATTGTTAGAAAAACCTTGTAATGTGACTTCATTTTGAAAACATTTGCCCAAGTGATCTAGATAACGCAACGATATATAATGTGTTAAAAGCACTTATATATAGGAAGTACCAGCGGCGTATCCACCATGCTTTTATCACATTACACCCACCCCGTTACCTAATCACTTCCATAACCCAATCGTTTAATAGTTCAATTAGTTCACATAGATCAAATAGTTCCAATGGTTAAAATAGTTCAAGTAGTTCACATAGACCAAATAGTTCCAATGGTTCAAATAGTTCAAATAGTTCACATAGATCAAATAGTTCCAATGGTTCAAATAGTTCAAGTAGTTCACATAGACCAAATAGTTCCAATGGTTCAAATAGTTCAAGTTCACATAGATCGAATAGTTCCAATGATTCAAATAGTTCAAATAGATCAGATAGTTTAATATAAACCGTAGCATTTGTTTAGAAAACTCGAAATCGTTTAGCACATATGAATCACCCCAAAACAATCGAAAACGGTAAAAGAGGGGAACTATGTACTCACATTGATTTAGAAGGTATCCTCAATCTAATGAACTTAACGAAGCTCAGGCAAAACAAGGAAATCAAGTGGCACCTAGTAATCGGATTGCTAAGTTAGAGAATAAACACCTAAATCGGAAGATCGGGTAGAAAGAGGTCTCGTAAACCAAATGAGTATTGGGACTCATGGGATATGGTTTAAGGAAGCTTACATTCTAAATCGGAACCTATCCTAAGTGCTTACGACCCGTTACGACCCACTAAGGTAGCTTACGCTACTTTAACACGTCGTTCGTGCGAATGTGCGTTCGAGACGCCTAACTAGTCCTATGACAAGTATTATATGCCCTAACATGTTTAAATATGTTGCATAATTAGTTAAGTGACAAAAGTTTAAGTTACATATGCATAAAATCCAATTATGCATGAAAAGGGCATTTTGGTCATTTACCTAAGGCATATAAACTACCTATCATACAACTAATTAAACTAAGTGACCATAAGGTATAACCTCGGAAGGTCATTCCCTATACAACTATGGTCACAATATATGCTTGGTCGGATCCTAATGATCGACCAAACGGGTCGGGTTCGAAAGTCTAAGCGGTGGTTTAGACCGCTTTACTTATGACTCTTTACAAGCACTAGACTAAAAGTGACGAGTTAAACATGTTTAACTAAGTTAGAAAACAAGTTTGATATCAAAACAAAGGGTTTTGATACCCAAGAATAGTTTGGTTGCAAAATACGCATGAATACGCATTTTGACCGAAACTATGACTCGTCACTACGCCTAATCAACGTGGTAATCAGTAGGTATAGTCACAAGGGACCAAAACCATCGTGATTACGCTCACGTTGCAAAGTTCAAACGAACTTTGTGTTGACCAATTCATGGTCAAAGCAGAAAGTCAAACACTGTTTGACTGCACGCTTGAAACGCAATAAAAGCATGAAAGAATACTCACAAATGGTCCAAGCTAGGAAGATTTTGATCAAAAATACTCAGGTATGAAGTTTTGAACTTCAACTTAGAGCAATTCAGACCAAAAGTGTGACAAATGAGTGAAACCAAGTTGGGTATTTATAGATTTCGAAGAACCGTTAGAATCGTTTCTCGTAATTCGTGCTTTAATCTAGGCCTTACACTTGGGGAGATGGTTTTGTAATACAAGGGGTACTCAAAATAAGTCCATAGAATCAAAAATCAGGGGTTAAAAACCATTAGAGCAGGTTATAAAGGCCATATTCAATGTTTGTGCAAATCTGCTGTTCTGGGACTCCTTTATGGACTGTAACCCGGTCCATACGGTCCGTAAGGACCTGTGTTGCTGGTAGTAAGTTTGCAAAATTGGCAGAACAGGCCCTTGTGACTCCAAACTTGATTTTTGATGCGTTTTGGCACTTCTAACACCCGTCAAGCCCATTTTTAAGCTCCATAAGGATGTTACAACACAGGGAACTTGAAATATGCTCAGAAACGTTACGGATGTTAGTTCGTTTGGTCGTACGGCTTCGTTGTTTGGTTAATTACGACGGAAATTGTAACGAACGCGTAAACGATCCAAATTGCGCGACGAATGGTACTTTTGCATTCTAATCACTAAAATAAGATATTCTAATGATTACAAAAATTTTTGGGTGTCTGGATTTGTTCAGAACGTAAGATATGCACGAAAATGCAAACGTATGCACTTTTTGACGCTTTTAGTCCCTATGGATTGAATAAGTTTATTTTCGCGTACCAAACCCCTCAAAGCCTATTTCTAAGCTATGTAAAGGATATTTAGGGTATGTATAACTTATGATCAAGTTCTGGAATGTTCGTTACTATACGAATCGGTATAGTTTCACAGTTTGACATAAATAGTCCATGCGATCGAATAAACTTGTTTTCGACATACCAAACCATCTAAAACTTATTTCTAAGTTATGTAAGGGTTATTTAAGGTATGTTAAGACTATGTCACTATTCCAGAGTGTTTTTCACGTTAAACTGATTATGTTTTCGCATCAGTTTGCGTTGAACTTTCCAGAAAGCGATTTAAAGCTTGAAATCGAACAAGAATTGATATGTGCAAATGATACACATATTTATACAAATCCCAAGTACGAAACACAATATTTCATTGGTTTTGTATTCGTATGATGGTCGAAGAGGCACATATGTCACACATATCATCATGTTTCCAAGTGAAGGTAGACTTTCTTCTCTTTAAGAAGGATACTAGATCCTGCTCTATACCGTCAAGGATCCCGAAACCTATAAAAACTTTGGATTTGGGATCCTTAGGGTCAAGTACTATATCCTTGATGTCTTATTCTCTTGCCTACATGACATCCCTTGGAGGATGCTTTAATTGCTATGTTGCCCTTAGTTTTTAAGATGGCTTCATTGAAGAGGTGTAACAGTTCTTTGCTTCTTGTTGATCGCTCTCTATCTTTACTACTCCCCATGGGGTTGGTAGCTTTACACATTGGTGGTATGTAGAAGGAACAACTTTCATGTCATGTATCCAGGGCCTGTCAAGATCACATCGCAACAAGTCAAACAGTCAATAACACAAAATTTCTGTACAGAGTTTACCCCCTCAATGTAGATTGGGAGTTTGATGTCCCCAAGCGCGTTCTTCGTTTCACAGCTGAATCCTACAAGGACTGATGATCTCGAACTATTTCTGATTCCCGGATGTTCATCCTTTTCAGGGTATCAAGTTGAATGATGTTCACAAAGCTCCCACCATCTATGAGGATCCTGTGAACAAAGTGGTTAGAAATAAACAAGGTAATAAGTAAGCCATCATGATGAGGATCCTGGATATCAACACGATCATCCTCATTAAAGGATATAACTTTCTGTTGAGTTAGAGTGGAGGTCCTGATAGGCCTGTCTTAATTATCCAGCTTGGTTTCTTTGGCATGCCTCTTTGCTGCAGAGAATGAAGTTCCACATATATCTGAGCCTCTGGAAATGAAGTTGAAGATTTAAGCATCTGCAGGTGGTGCAAGAGCCTTTTCCGGTACTTTTTTAGGATCCTAGATCCTTGATTTCTTCCTACCAAACAACTCTTTCAAGTGACCTTTACTAAGCAGGTAGCCTATCTCTTTTTTGAGTGCAATGCATTCGTCGGTATGGTGGCCAAAATCTTTATGGTATGCACACCACTTTGATTTATCCTTGAAGGATGTAGACTTTTCATTCTTCTTAGGCTATCTTGCTTTCTCAGCTAGATTCTGCAAGGCAAGCATCAATTCATTATTATCAACAGAAAACTAGTATTCAGATATATGAGGATATTCTTCCTCATCTTCTTCTTGTTCAACTGCATGAACATTTTGATTGTCATGCTTGGAGTATGGCTTGGAACGATTATTCTTGTAGAAGGATCCTTGCTTCTCCTGTTTAGATGAACCAGTTAACCTGTCTTGGATCCTTTTATCATCCTCAAACCGGATGAATCTTAGTGCCTTGTAGCTGACTTCATCTAAGTTCCTGCATGGTGTCATAACAAAGCCATCCTAGAAAGGAGAATACTTTTGTTATAACAACCCTCCAAAATATATTCCAACACCCTAATATATATTAAAATATCCCAAAATGTCTTAAAATTCACCCCATACGCGAAAATGGGCCCCAAATACCATTATTTTTATAAAAATTAATTAAAAACAAATTTTAATGGTCTCTCGCGGGGCGCGTAAGCCACCCCTTGACCTACGCAGGGCGCGACAGCTCCAAGTCAGGGCCTCACCCGGTGCTGCCACGTGTCAAACGCGTGTTAAACCTACAACTGGCGAATCAGTAATCCTAGCCCTATTACCCTAGGTCATGGGCCGTGTAAGCCCCAGCTTACTCTTACGCGGGCCGCGAGGAACTTGAATTCAGGCCCTATATAAAGGAGGCATCGGCAGTTCATTCAAACTCGCTCACAATCAACTTTCTCTCTCGAAATTCTATAATATAGGCATAATTCTCGGGTATAATACCCCCTAAATAACGAAGTTCTGCTCCGTTGTCAGTATTATAACCCCGGTTACGTATTAGATACGCTGCCCGATTGATCCAGGGTTCCGTAACGGCTATCGTGGTTCTGCCCGACGTTGTCATTGGAATGCCGTCTCGGGGAGGGTATCATTAATATAAATATTGGGTTATTATACTAACACGTGTGCATTTGTGTAAATTATAGATAATCACAAGGAAACCCTAAAGGAAAACCTAAGACAGTAATGTGAGTAATCTCCTTTTTTGCAAATTGTTTATACAAAACCTCACCTAAATTAAATTATGTTAAACAGTTATTGAGTATTTGTATTCTACAATTATCGTCGGTATGTTGGGGTTTTGTATATAAAATTTGTTACTACCTTGCGAGGAGTAACATAACCACAAGTCGGGTTGACAGTACCATGGGTGGTAATTGAATAGATGGAAACAAATGTAATTGCGCGACCGCCCTCAATACTGTACAATGGTCTTTATTAAACTTGATTAAACTGGGATTCACTCACCAGTATTTCCCACTGACAAAATGTTTTTAATCGTGTTTCAGGTAACAAAATGTGAAAGCCAAATAGAAGCCAGCTGGACAGCACTGAAGGCTTGGAAAACAGGCAATAAAGTTACCTAAAAATAAAGAGATGTTTTATTAAATAAAATAGGGCTTACCCCTATGAAAATGTGTGTACCTAAAACTTGGGATTATTCCCACATGTTTAATATTATGATAGTGTGGTATTTTACTCTGATAAAATATTTCCTAACTACGGTCCTGATGTAATTTCCGTTGGCAAAATGGATAATATACAGATACCACCCAAACTGGCCGCGACCGCCCGTTCCCGGGTTTAGTAGGGGACGGGGGTTGCGACAGAAGGTGGTATCAGAGCTAAGCCACTGATTCAGCCACATAAGTGTTCTGCTGACACCAAGATATTATTCAAAGTCTTAGGAAATAAATTACGAAACTACGTGCATATTTGCATTTTATTGTTGTGTGTTATTTGACTATTTGTTAGTTTACAGTATGAGCGACCAAGGACCTTCCGACGCGTATCATGTCACACCCTGGCTTTTGCGGAAGCGTGGGTTTATTTGGTGTGACTTCTTAATACAATAGCAACAATCACAACAATGCTATATGATAAAAATACGAGATGTTCATCCATTAAAAATAGTGAGAAAATACCACAATATCATTGTTTAGAAACATCGACATTTGAAATAAGTTACAAACCACAAATTATTTAAAACATTTTCATAGGACACCAAAAGACTTTAAATAAGACGAGGTTTAGAGATATGTAACCCGTCCAGGAATAGGTTACACTTCTCAAACTTCACAACTTTGGATGACATCTATTTATCCAACGCAGCTAGACACATGCATACCCTGCCAGATCCTGCTAGTTCCCTGAAATACATGTAGTTTGAAAAATCAACAAAAGGTTGAGCGAGTTCATGTGTAAGTCTGTGAGTATAAACCTTTGTAATATGTCTTGTATGTATAAATGTCCCTGGTATGTAGCAATAAGGAAATAAAATAAGTCACCAATGGGTTGCAAAGCCACTGGTAAGTGTGACAAGGTGCAGGAAAACTCAAACCTAGCAAATTTATACCGGGCTTCCGGCTGGAAGACATAGTCACCTCTATGGGTCACCCTGACCTCACGGGTGTGGGCTCGCTACACCCAAATAGATCTATCACTCATGTCCCTCGGTCCTACGACGAGGATTAATGGCCTTAAGTGTTGTGCCCACCTTTCACAGTCTAGTAGTAAACCCTCCTTAAGCTAACCATACCATGTATAAAAATGTCGGTAATAGTTGTAACATACTTGGTACTCGTTCTCACCAAGAGTGCTTTTTGTATTTTTGTATTCTCAAATTTCATCATACTTGGTACTCGTTCTCACCAAGAGTGTTTCTTGTTATTATATCATTTGTATACATTGTAATATTTGTAACATGTATTCCACCCCCGAAGTATAAACCGAAAACAGTAAAAGAAAAGGGGGACATGAACTCACCTTGATTTTGAGTAAGTCCAAATAAATATGCTAATGTGAGAGTTCTTGGGAATAATATTCCACGTCACTCTAATTGATTGAACATGCAATAATATGGAATATGTATCAACAATAATGTTTTAATTGGATAATTGGAAATCCTAAATCTATAGGATTCGGTAGTGTTTTGTTTAAATGGTACTTATGTGGTTAGGATAACCTAATAGAGAACTCGGAAAGTGAATATGAGGTAACAGAATTATTTATGAAAAATATTTATTTATCATAAATAATAAAATTACAAAATTGTACAAATGATTTAATACAAACATTTGTAATAAATCAAATATATTTAACTGGTATAATTAAATAACATAATTAAATATAATGATTATACGCAAAATATTGTACAAGTGATATAATTAATTTATAAAAATTTATAAATTAATTTATATGGTTGAAATATTTATTATTTAATAAATAATAAATATTTTGTTTAAAAGAATACATATGATAATTATATGATTAATTATCAAAATAATTATATTAAATCTGAATAATTAAAAATAACATTTTTAATTATTGAACTTTAGTATTACAGATTTAAAATAATTATTATGGCCTTGGAATCATTTTAAATGATTAAAATGAATTAAAATGGTTAAAATAACCATTAATAAGTTTATATAAAAATTCAGATTCTTATTTTATATAAACTCAGAATAATGCATATTTTGTCATAAAAATAATTTTGGATCAAAATTATATAGTTATATAATCTAATTACATTAAATTAAACTATATAATTAAGTGTAAATACTGATTTACTTATATAAATATCAAATTTACATAAAATATCGGTAACAGTATTATTTTTGTAGAGTCCAACATGTAAAATAATTACTATAAAATTTTCAATAATTAATTCATTAAATTCGAATTATTATAATTTTGTAAAAATTTAAACTATTTTTAATTTATAAAAAATAGTTTTATAAACATTTTGACTAACATAATATTTTTAATAATTGAATCAGTAATTAAAGTATACATGTTAAAATTTTCGGACTTTTACTTGTTAGTCTCGATTTATTATGAATTATTGAATAATTGTTAAATAAAAGAAAATAATACAAAATCAATATTTATCATCTTCCCCAATTCATCGGTCAACAGAAGTCAAACAGCTCCGATTTCGATTCAAACTAGGATCATATTCAAATTAAATTGACAGGAACATTGTAATAACTTGAACTAACCGATTAGACGAATAAAATTGCTCCGGTTACGTCTGGAACGACGTATCGACTAAATTCCGGCGAGCTTGACTCCGGCGAGATTTGCAGGCTTGATTTCCGAGTGATTCCGATGTTTCAGAAAGATGTGAAGGGTGTGGGATGTTCGTGTGAATCTCAGGAACTTATATAGAGTCTTAATTTGATCACAGATCCGACATATCCTAGTGTTTTTAATCCACTTTATATTTTTAAATAAAAAGTTCAATTATAGCCACAAGGCACTAAAATTTGTCGATTGAATGATTAAAACTAGTTGGGTATGGGTTGTAGATCATATAGATCAGTGGGACAACACAAAAGAAGTGTTTAAAATTCGTTTTGGTGGATTTTTGGTTGATTCCGGTCGGATCCGCGAGCAGGTATGCTGGGTATATAATTCAGCATGATTTTTAACTAATATATATATATATATATATAATATCCTAATATCTAACACATACCAGCTGGTAGACCAGCTGGTTTCTGCGCGTGTTTGGTTTGGGAGAGGCGCGGGTTCGAGTCCCGTGTGTGGCCGGTTCTTTAAGGTTTTTTAAAAAAAACCTTTTTAAATTCAGAATTAATATTTAATTACTAATATTATTATATTCCAATAATAGTATATAAGAATTAAAGTTCCAAGTATTATCAGCTCTGGACAGAGGATAAACTGGTTAAGTCGTTCGTGTTACAACCGAAAGGTCGCGGGTTCGAATCTCACAAGGGTCGGTTCTCACCCAGGAGACCCCCTTTTTAACCGATTTAATTGAAATTTACACTTAGGTCCCTGTGCTTTCAGAACTTACAAAATCAGTCCCTGTAGTAGTTAACTGAGTGAACTAACTAGGTTAGTCCTTTATAATAGAACTCCTTATATACTAGGCTAACCCAGTTAGGATTTCCAGTTAAATCAGTTTAGAAAATGACAATATTAGTCCCTAAAGTTCAAGTTTAAGGAAATGACTAATAGGACCCTATACTTTTATTTCAATATTTACATTTTTAACCCGAACTTACAAGATTTGAAAAATGACTTTTTAGTCCCCGGACTTTTGTACTTTCTAAAATGACAGTTTTAGTCCTCGAAATTAAAAGTGATAATTTCAAGCAAGTTTTAAAGAATGTCGAATAGGTCCCTCAACCTATTGTTTGTCTATGTGTTAGAATTGTCAGCATGTTTCTGAATTATCCGTTCACTGTGCTAACTGTGTTTTGTGCATCAAATTTATCACTAAAGCTTGTGTGTAATAAATGGAGTGACTGTATAAAATATGATGCATGTGTATGTACGATATAAAAATCATAGAGCAGTTTAAATTGTCAGTTGTAATCAAGCACAGTCATTAAGCACGTAATTAAAATTAATTACTTGTACAGTACCTGTAATTTTGAGGGTTATCACATTCTTCCCCCGTAAAAAAAAAATTTCGTCCCGAAATTTATTCGAAAGAGATCGTAGAATGAAATTGTAATGATTAAAAATATAAGCAAGTCATTGTTTGGTGCTGATAATTTTGAGGAAATTATCATTGTATAGAAATTGTTTTGCATGGCACTATGTTATGCTGGATTTGTAATGTAAACATTATGCAAACAATCGTGTGTACAAATGAGCAAATAACGGATAATCACATAACCACATAATGTTTTTATATGCCACCTTACTTAACAAGGCTTACTATGATTCTCATGCATCGAATCCCGTAATTAAGTGTGCACCCAAAATTACGCGTTTCGTTGCATGGTCCACATAGCACTTCTAGTTAAGTGAGGAAACAAATAAAATTGAGGTATTGTTTAAATCAAACAAGCATCAATATAACATAACATCAACTTAATCAAAAAGTATTTCACATTAGCAATGATAGCATTGTTTGTTTGACAATCTATTGAACAAATTTACATTTGAAATAAATTATGTAATGGATCAAATTCAGGATTATAAGGTGGTGGAAGTGGTAGAGGCAGTTGCATATGATTAGTTATTTGTATCAGCATGCTTTCCAACCTTTGATTTCTTTCTGCCAACCATCTTATTTGTTGAGACAAATTTTGAACTTGATTGTTTAACCTAGTCACTTCGTCTCCCAATGAATCTGGAGGTAGATTCATTTGAGGCATCGTACTTGGGCCTGCCATATCAGTTGGTGGCAGTTGTTCTACTTCGTTCAACAGTGATTGGAAAGAATGTGGCATTAATGGTGCTTGCAAAAAGGGTTCTGAGGCTAACTGATCTTGAGTCATCATGTTTTCATCAAACCAAGTTCCTTGCATCATTGAATTTTCCTCGAAAAGTAACGGTGGGAAGCTTGGTAAGACGTTCAGTATTAAAGGTTGGGGTAAGTTAGTTGTAATAGGTTCTTGTATGTATGGCAGCAGTGGTTGCATATCAAACTGATAAAAAGACGGTTGAGGAAACTGCAAAAATGATTGTTGTAAATTTTGTGGGAAGGTATTCTCTAAGATAACTGGAGCTCCCTCCAACTGTGATGATTGTGTTAGTGTGCCAATATGAACAGAGGTTAGCCTCATGGTGTAAGGATTTACAATCCCAGGTGCCTTTGGTGGAGATAATCCCTGGATAATCTGATCACTTAAGACACCTAATGATTGTGCTATTTTTGTAATGTAAGACCCTCCCATGAGACTTCTCAGAGGATTTGAATGTTGACTAGAAAAATATTCAGCAAGTTCATGGGCAATATTACAGGGAACTTGCTCAAAAATACTATACAAATAGAAAAGTTCGATTGTTTTAACCCTGTGTAGATTATGTTTGCGCCCCGTGATAGTGTGGGCTAAAACACGGTGCATATATTGATAACAAGGGTCTATGAAGCTTGTAGAATTATTGTTGATACACCATTCTTTTAATGAATGGTATTGCCAATAATTTACCATATTCACGGAGGAACCAGATGTTGATGCCTCCGTAAAAATGGGTTGTTTAACTTCTTCATTTGTATATATGCCCAGATGAACTGCGAATTCTGTTAATGACATAGTATGAAGTTGCCCACAAAGTTGAAAATGAATGGATTCATTGGTAAGATTTTCATTAGATTTGTAATAGAAAGTGGACGAGAACTCATACACTAGTTCATCATATGATGGTTCTAGGATGTCGAAGAAACGGCGCCAAGGTGTATTAGGTTGTAGTGATCTTGCCAGCAAACCACTGAAATCAAACATTCCTATTCGTTGCCAATCAATACTGCTAATAGCAAGAACTTCTTTATACTTGAGTTTTTGATACCTCTCTTGATAGTGTAAAGTAGTAAACTGAAGGAAAGGATGAATTTTTGCTGCATTTGAAGATTCAGCATATGCTGTTGGGAGATTTGCCATTTGGATATGGGGTTTTGTTGAACTAAGAAAGGTTTGGGTATATGTTGAATTATATCAGAAGTTTGTAGTTCTTGTGTAGATTAGCTCGTGTAGTGAATTTCTTATATAGATAAGGAGATTCCGGATTACACCATGTGATCGGTTAGTGCTTCCATGCTACGTTCTGCAGCTAGTTTGAAAATTTGAATCTGACAGGTATGGTCTCGAGAAAATTTTGAAACTTTGAAAAAGAGGGAATCGTATCGTAATAAATTGATAATAGTACAACGTAGATCGATAAAAACTTGGATTGTTCTGAAACGGAGAAAAGAAAAAAAAATTCCTTTTGAATTAGGGTAACATGCCTTGAGCCGATAGGCATACTGTACTCTCATCGGTAGTTCTCAGGTAGGCAAACGTGTGTCTCGTCATGGAGGTATTTTCTGAAAGAAAGATTATAGTGATTTCATAATGGGGTAATGCAGTTTCATAAAATCAATGAGGATCAAAGAAGACACGTAACAAGATGAATATCATTTATTCCACGAATAAATGACATCAATGACAAGTCAAAGTAGTTGGGTTCTTATAACTTGGTGAAGTCATGCTTTAGCCTATAAGTGGGTACTCATCCCAAGAATTCCCAGGTAAGCACAACTGGTCTCGCGTCTGATGAGATTTATACGAAGTGCTTGCCTAGACAGAAAACTCAGAATACAGGCATCCACCCTTCCAGATTGCACGAGTTCGTTATTAGAGCCCAAGACTTTGATGAGAATTTAAAAATCAGAAGAGGTTTTGAAAATAATCACCTAAGGATAGGTGATGAGCATTTGTAGAATCTAAAGATAAGATTTGTGGTGACGAGGCATTGGTTACAAAAGATAAGAATAGAGATGAAGACAAGGCAAAGATAATGGAAGAGTTACTAATGGAAAGTGTCCTAGGTAAGTTATAGTCTAGGTCAAGAGTAATTTCTAACAACCTAAATCCCTATAACCATGGCTCTGTTGCTTGACAACCAATCCATCCCTACTACCACATCGAAGCTTGACTGGCAGTAGGTCTAATGTAAGCTCGTTTTCTCCCAGCTTTATCACGCATCCTCTGATGACTTCATTCGTTTCCACTAGCTTCCCATTAGCCAGTTCAATTGAGTACGGAATGTCTAACTTACTAGTAGTTAACCTAAGTATTTTCTTAGATTCTAGCGATATAAAACTATAGTCGGCACCAGTGTCATAGTAAGTATAGTAAGTAAGTAATATGCGTATGTAATAACACAATAACTCATAACATCCCATGTCATAGCATAAAATAATCCAACAATGCATGTAAGTCACAATCAATGTAAGTAAGTAATCATCCTAGTCTTCCCAAGATTATCCCACCCAGTCTCTAAGACTAACTCCCTAGTTTCTCAAACTAGCTCCCTGGCCTCTAAGACCAAACCTCCTAGTCTCTAAGACTAAACATCCCCAATCTCTAAGATTGAATCCCTCAGTCTCTAAGACTGAACCTCCCCAGCCTCTAAGGCTGTACTCCCTCAGTCTCTAAGACTGAAATATAAATTTTTGGAAATGTGTATTTGTGCCTTTTGTTTGTAAAAATGTTTGTGCCCTGGATCTGGACGTTTAATGTATGCAATGTAAAAATGTTTGAAAACATTTTCGTGAGAGCCCTAGTGATCATAGTCTAGACTCGAGAATGAATCCTAGTTCGCTATGATCGAGGCTCTGATACCAAGCTGTCACACCCTGGCTTTTGCGGAAGCGTGGGTTTATTTGGTGTGACTTCTTAATACCATAGCAACAATCACAACAATGCTATATGATAAAAATACGAGATGTTCATCCATTAAAAATAGTGAGAAAATACCACAATATCATTGTTTAGAAACATCGACATTTGAAATAAGTTACAAACCACAAATTATTTAAAACATTTTCATAGGACACCAAAAGACTTTAAATAAGACGAGGTTTAGAGATATGTAACCCGTCCAGGAATAGGTTACACTTCTCAAACTTCACAACTTTGGATGACATCTATTTATCCAACGCAGCTAGACACATGCATACCCTGCCAGATCCTGCTAGTTCCCTAAAATACATGTAGTTTGAAAAATCAACAAAAGGTTGAGCGAGTTCATGTGTAAGTCTGTGAGTATAAACCTTTGTAATATGTCTTGTATGTATAAATGTCCCTGGTATGTAGCAATAAGGAAATAAAATAAGTCACCAATGGGTTGCAAAGCCACTGGTAAGTGTGACAAGGTGCAGGAAAACTCAAACCTAGCAAATTTGTACCGGGCTTCCGGCTGGAAGACATAGTCACCTCTATGGGTCACCCTGACCTCACGGGTGTGGGCTCGCTACACCCAAATAGATCTATCACTCATGTCCCTCGGTCCTACGACGAGGATTAATGGCCTTAAGTGTTGTGCCCACCTTTCACAGTCTAGTAGTAAACCCTCCTTAAGCTAACCATACCATGTATAAAAATGTCGGTAATAGTTGTAACATACTTGGTACTCGTTCTCACCAAGAGTGCTTTTTGTATTTTTGTATTCTCAAATTTCATCATACTTGGTACTCGTTCTCACCAAGAGTGTTTCTTGTTATTATATCATTTGTATACATTGTAATATTTGTAACATGTATTACACCCCCGAAGTATAAACCGAAAACAGTAAAAGAAAAGGGGGACATGAACTCACCTTGATTTTGAGTAAGTCCAAATAAATATGCTAATGTGAGAGTTCTTGGGAATAATATTCCACGTCACTCTAATTGATTGAACATGCAATAATATGGAATATGTATCAACAATAATGTTTTAATTGGATAATTGGAAATCCTAAATCTATAGGATTCGGTAGTGTTTTGTTTAAATGGTACTTATGTGGTTAGGATAACCTAATAGAGAACTCGGAAAGTGAATATGAGGTAACAGAATTATTTATGAAAAATATTTATTTATCATAAATAATAAAATTACAAAATTGTACAAATGATTTAATACAAACATTTGTAATAAATCAAATATATTTAACTGGTATAATTAAATAACATAATTAAATATAATGATTATACGCAAAATATTGTACAAGTGATATAATTAATTTATAAAAATTTATAAATTAATTTATATGGTTGAAATATTTATTATTTAATAAATAATAAATATTTTGTTTAAAAGAATACATATGATAATTATATGATTAATTATCAAAATAATTATATTAAATCTGAATAATTAAAAATAACATTTTTAATTATTGAACTTTAGTATTACAGATTTAAAATAATTATTATGGCCTTGGAATCATTTTAAATGATTAAAATGAATTAAAATGGTTAAAATAACCATTAATAAGTTTATATAAAAATTCAGATTCTTATTTTATATAAACTCAGAATAATGCATATTTTGTCATAAAAATAATTTTGGATCAAAATTATATAGTTATATAATCTAATTACATTAAATTAAACTATATAATTAAGTGTAAATACTGATTTACTTATATAAATATCAAATTTACATAAAATATCGGTAACAGTATTATTTTTGTAGAGTCCAACATGTAAAATAATTACTATAAAATTTTCAATAATTAATTCATTAAATTCGAATTATTATAATTTTGTAAAAATTTAAACTATTTTTAATTTATAAAAAATAGTTTTATAAACATTTTGACTAACATAATATTTTTAATAATTGAATCAGTAATTAAAGTATACATGTTAAAATTTTTGGACTTTAACTTGTTAGTCTCGATTTATTATGAATTATTGAATAATTGTTAAATAAAAGAAAATAATACAAAATCACTATTTATCATCTTCCCCAATTCATCGGTCAACAGAAGTCAAACAGCTCCGATTTCGATTCAAACTAGGATCATATTCAAATTAAATTGACAGGAACATTGTAATAACATGAACTAACCGATTAGACGAATAAAATTGCTCCGGTTACGTCTGGAACGACGTATCGACTAAATTCCGGCGAGCTTGACTCCGGCGAGATTTGCAGGCTTGATTTCCGAGTGATTTCGATGTTTCAGAAAGATGTGAAGGGTGTGGGATGTTCGTGTGAATCTCAGGAACTTATATAGAGTCTTAATTTGATCACAGATCCGACATATCCTAGTGTTTTTAATCCACTTTATATTTTTAAATAAAAAGTTCAATTATAGCCACAAGGCACTAAAATTTGTCGATTGAATGATTAAAACTAGTTGGGTATGAGTTGTAGATCATATAGATCAGTGGGACAACTCAAAAGAAGTGTTTAAAATTCGTTTTGGTGGATTTTTGGTTTATTCCGGTCGGATCCGCGAGCAGGTATGCTGGGTATATAATTCAGCATGATTTTTAACTAATATATATATATAATATATCCTAATATCTAACACATACCAGCTGGTAGACCAGCTGGTTTCTGCGCGTGTTTGGTTTGGGAGAGGCGCGGGTTCGAGTCCCGTGTGTGGCCGGTTCTTTAAGGTTTAAAAAAAAACCTTTTTAAATTCAGAATTAATATTTAATTACTAATATTATTATATTCCAATAATAGTATATAAGAATTAAAGTTCCAAGTATTATCAGCTCTGGACAGAGGATAAACTGGTTAAGTCGTTCGTGTTACAACCGAAAGGTCGCAGGTTCGAATCTCACAAGGGTCGGTTCTCACCCAGGAGACCCCCTTTTTAACCGATTTAATTGAAATTTACACTTAGGTCCCTGTGCTTTCAGAACTTACAAAATCAGTCCCTGTAGTAGTTAACTGAGTCAACTAACTAGGTTAGTCCTTTATAATAGAACTCCTTATATACTAGGCTAACCCAGTTAGGATTTCCAGTTAAATCAGTTTAGAAAATGACAATATTAGTCCCTAAAGTTCAAGTTTAAGGAAATGACTAATAGGACCCTATACTTTTATTTCAATATTTACATTTTTAACCCGAACTTACAAGATTTGAAAAATGACTTTTTAGTCCCCGGACTTTTGTACTTTCTAAAATGACAGTTTTAGTCCTTGAAATTAAAAGTGATAATTTCAAGCAAGTTTTAAAGAATGTCGAATAGGTCCCTCAACCTATTGTTTGTCTATGTGTTAGAATTGTCAGCATGTTTCTGAATTATCCGTTCACTGTGCTAACTGTGTTTTGTGCATCAAATTTATCACTAAAGCTTGTGTGTAATAAATGGAGTGACTGTATAAAATATGATGCATGTGTATGTACGATATAAAAATCATAGAGCAGTTTAAATTGTCAGTTGTAATCAAGCACAGTCATTAAGCACGTAATTAAAATTAATTACTTGTACAATACCTGTAATTTTGAGGGTTGTCACATATCATCAGTTGTCCAGCTCACCTAGGAGCGAAGACACATCTTCACAGCCTGCCCTCTCAGGGTATTCTGCTGATAATGAAGACGGGATATTTGTGTTTAAGGCTCAGTCTGAAGAGCCATTCCCTCCTAAAAAGAGAGGATGGTTCAGTAGGAGAGCACATAAACGTAGGAAACGAATGAAAAAGTTGCAACAAGAGAGAGCCCTAGCAGCTACTAAAAGAGAAACAGATGCCCTCGCCCAGGATATGCTTAATAGGGGTTTAGCAAACTTTCACATCTTAGCAACCACAGCTGCCGACCCTAACCTGGAGCAACTGATAACACCCCAACCATTACCACTATTCCCTGCTCAGCCAATGGAAATAGTGAACAACCCAGAAAACCAAGTCGAAATGCATAATTTCAACCCAGAAGAGATACCTAGGGTACCGGCACCCAATCCCTTAGATCCAAACTATGACCCGTGGTTAGATGATAATAGGGACTATGTGCAACGTTACCCAATACCAGAAGACATGCCCATGCCAAATCTAGCAGCCTACCCAGGATTGGACCCTCTAGATCCCTTCTATGATAGCAATGAATACATTAGGGAAATTTTGGAGAATCCTTACCCTTACCAGGAACCCGCCCCAGTTCCCAAACCAAGTCCCAGCACCTGCACCCCCAATGACTGTAGAAAATGTGCAAGAGCTCCGAACTTTCAGAGAAGAGATTTTAGAGAGTAGCGAGAGAATGAGACAGGTAGGAGAGCGACTCGTCTGGAAGTACGACGAGCGCAATATGGATTTCTGGATGAATCCATATCAGTGAAAGTGATGGTAGAGGCGGTAATAATAATAATAATATAATAATATATAATAGGCGTGTATGTTTGAAAAAAAAAATCATAACTATAGTTGCCTACTAGTAGTGTAATTTTTATTTCAGTTGTATTGTAATTTTTAATTCCAGTTCTGGTTTGTATTAGATGCATACTATATAAAAAGAGTAAGTCGCAATGCTCAACGTTTTTTATCAACATTCGTGTTGTGTGATTGGTTGTATTAAATATTATCTTGTGATATTAATACATGGTAAATGTTTAAAATTCAGATGGACAACGAAGTGAACCAGGAAAACCAGAATGATAATAACCAGAACGACAATAACCCGAATAATGAGAATCCGAACAACAATAACAATGGAAACCAAGTGGATAGCAGCGCTATCCAATACATAGTAGCACAAGGGATAATAGATGCAATGCCATTTATTATTCAAACAGTTAGGGAAGTAGATAATAAAAGTAAACATAGCAGTAAGCAACCAACTGAACCGGAACACAGCATAAACAATGGACCCATACTTCAAGCGCCCATTCCCAAAAGAAGAAGAACCATGCCTTATGTTTGTTCTTATAAATAATTTTGGTCCTACAAACCAATAGAATTCCCGGGCAATGAAGGACCCATTGCAACTCTACGCTGGATAGAAAAGACTGAGGCTGTCTTAAAAATAAGCAAATGTGCGAAAGAGGATAATGTGACACCTGGGTCACTGCGACCATCAAACAAATACCAAGCCAATGAAATATTGTATTTCATACTTGGGATCTGTATAAATATATGTATCTTTTGCACATATAAATTTTTGTTCGATTTCAAGCTTTAAATCACTTTCTGGAAGGTTATACGCGCACTGATGCGTAAATATAACCAGTTTAATGCAACGAACACTCCGGAATAGTGAAATAGGCTTAACATACCTTAAATAACCTTTACATAACTTAGAAATAAGTTTCGAAGGCTTTGGTATGGCAAAATCAAGTTAAATCGCTTACAGGGACTAAAGTTGACAAACTGCGAAAGTATGCCAATTTGAACTGTAACAGACATTCCGGAACACGGCCATAAGTTAAACATACCATAAATATCCTTTACATAGCTTAGAAATAGGCTTTGAGGGGTTCGGTGTGCTAAAATAAACTTTTGGGTTATTCAGGGACTAAAAGCGTCAAAAAGTGCACAAGTTTGCACTTTCGCGCATAACTTACGTTCTGAATACATCAGGACATCCAAAAATTTATGTAAGCACTAAAATATTTTATTTTAGTGTTTGGCAATAGAAAAATCCATTCGTCGCGCAATTTGGACCGTTTTTGCGTCCGTTACGACTTCCGTCGTAATTAACCAAACAACGCAATCGTACGGCCAAACGAACCGACATCCAAGATATTTTTGAGCACATTTTAAGTTCCCTATACTTTAACTTCATTTTAGAGCTTTGAAATGGGGTTAACGGGGCTTAAACATGTCAAAAATGCATCAAATAGCAAGTTTGGAGCTTCAGGGGCCTGTTCTGCCATTTTTGAAAGTATCAGACCTGCAAGGTCCTTACGGACCGTAAGGTTCTAAGTCTTACGGTCCGTAAGTAGGGGCAGACAGCAGAAACTTGGTTAAACAGCTGTTAACAGCTGTTACCCCCTCCTAATCCCTTTTGCACTTGCCTCTTCAGGATAATGAGGGGCCAATTTGGTGTTCCATGGGTATTTCAACAAGTGTATGGTCAAGATCAAAGCACGTTATTCGATAAACGATCCTAACGGTCTTGCATATCCTATAAATACCCGACCCCCTTCCTTGCAGCACCCACAAAATCTGATCTAAAAGCTCTAAGTTGAAGCCATTGCTTCATACCTGAGCTACTTGGATCAAGATTAGCTTGCGAGGACCATTTGTAAGTGTTCCTTCGTTCTTTTATCGCTTTTCGAGTCCGAAAGTCAAACTATGTTTGACTTTCTGCATTGACCAGTTTATGGTCAACGCGAAGTTCATTTGAACTTCCTAACGTGAGCGTGATCACGATGGTTATAGTCCCTAGTGACTATACCTACTGATTACCACGTTATCTAGACTAAGTGACGAGTCGTAGTTTCGGCCAAAATGCGTGTTATTGCGTATTTTGTAACCAAACTACTTATAGGTATCAAAACCGTTTGTTTTGATACCAAACCTGTTTTCTAAACTTAGTTAAGCATGTTTTAACATGCTTAGCTCGTCACTTTTAGTTTAGTGCTTATATAGGGTCGTAAGGTAAGCGATCTAAACAATCGCTTATACTTTCGAACCCGACCCGTTTGGTCGATCATTAGGATCCGACCAAACACATTAGGTGACCATAGTTGTATAGGGAATAACCTTCCGAGGTTATACCTTATGGTCGCTTCGTTTAAGTAGTTGTATGATAGGTAGTTTATACGCCTTAGGTAAATTACCAAAATGCCCTTTTTACGCCAAAATTCATTTTAAGCATATGTAACATAAATTTTGGTATCTAAACTGATTTAGCAACAATATTAGACACGTTAAGGCATATTTTACTTGTCATAGGACTAGTTAGGCGGTCTGAACGCTTTTTACGCGAACGACGCGTTAAAGTAGCACAAGCTACCTAAAGGGGTCGTAATGGGTCGTAAGCACTTAGGTTAGGTTTCATTTTAGAATGTAGGCTTTGTTAAACCATATTACATGAGTTCCTATACTCATTTGGTTTACGAGCCCTCATTCTATCCAATCCTCCGATATAGGTCCGGTTTATTAACGTAGATACCTATATTAGGTGCCGTTTGAATCCGTGATCTTCTAGCTTTGCTTGGTGGATATCTAAAGTCTATTGAGCAATCTCAAGTGAGTACATAGACCCCTCTTTTACTGTTTTCAAACTGTTTTGGGGTGAAACACATGTGCCTACTTGTTACTTTCGTGTTTCCATGTTTTCATATCATATGCTTGCTATGTTCATTAGTACACTATTAGTACATCGTTTTACATTACATTTCATGCTATGTATGTCCATTGTGTGCATACTTAGTACATTGTTTTACATTACATTTCATGCTATGTATGTCCATTGTGTGCATACTTAGTACATCGTTTTACATTACATTTCATGCTATGTATGTCCATTGTGTGCATACTTAGTACATTGTTTTACATTACATTTTGTTGCATATGCTCATCCAGCATATGAACACATTATATTACATTATGTGAACCATTTGTATCTATTGAACCATGTGAACCATCTGACAATAGACATTTGACTATACCTAAACGTTTCTACAATTGTTAAACATTACATCTTGATGGTTTGGTTTGAGTAAGTGATTTAAGTAACGAGGCGTGTGTAATATGATACAAGCATGGTGGATACGCCGCTGGTACTTCCTATATATAAGTGTTTGTTTGGTATTACATATCGTAGTGTTATTTGAATCATTTCAATTTGAGACATATAACATTTTATACAAATAACATACTTTTCACAAGACATTGTTTTACAAACAACTTATCTTATACAAACTCATTTTACATGGTTATTCATTTAACCATACATTATTCTCTTATTTATACATATCATCTGAACTTATTGTTTTTCAAACGATTTACAAAACAAATCAATTTACAAGGTTCATGACTAAACTTTATTAAACATTTTCTTAAACTTACAAGTCATGAATCCTATGTTCACAAAACCTATGTATCTCACAGGCATTTTTATGCTGACGTACCTATTTTCACATGTATTTTCAGGAGTTGATGCATAGGACTTATCGAGACATACTTAGGCGGACCTGTGCCTTAGTGACTTAAAACGAGACAAGAACTAGTTAATTTTCATTATGTACTCTTTGTTTCTTGTTTAAAACAATGTAACTCTCTTATTTGATTAATAAAATGAAACTTTAATTTCCATGGTTATGAAACAATTAATTCTGTTACAACACTCCCCGACGTTTCTGCCACGTTTCGTTGTCTCACTTGGTCGGGGTGTGACATATAAGATAATGTTTGCTTCTAAGTTGTTTAAGAACTCAGCCTTAGAATAGTGGAACATAATCCTCCAATCTAGAGGAAGTGATAGGGTTTACAATATGGAATGGGAGGAATTTAAGAATATGGTAGAAAGGAAATTCTGCCCTCCCAATGAAAAAGAACAGAAAGCAAATAAGTTCTTAAACTTTAGGATGACAGGAGTGGGTAGTAAGGGATACACTACGTTATTCTTCGAACATGCTAGAATAGTGCCAACCCTTGCATCACCGGAACCAGTATTAATCTCCCGTTACATCTGGGGATTAATCGGGGAAATTAGGCATGTAGTCAAGGCAACTAGACCTCAAACCATAGAAGAAGCTGTAGAACTATCAAATACCTTGACAAATGAATTAGTACGAACACGTGAAGAAGACCAGAGGAAAAACCTAGCTCAAAGGCTTACCCAGGAATTTCGCTACGGTAATTCCAACCGTGGGAGAAATATAGATTCTACCTCTGCACCCTACTGCAAGGCTTGCAAGAAAAAGCATTCGGGAAAATGCTCCACTTACTGCAATTTCTGCAAGATACCAGGACACAAGGAAGAAGATTGCAGGAGAAAACTGAACAATGGAATGTGCTTCAACTGTGGAGAAAAAGGCCACATCAAGCCTAACTGTCCGAAACTAGTTCCAACCATGGGCAACAAGAACACTAAAAATGCTAGAGCATTTGTTCTGACGGCAGATGAAGCCATGATGATTCTGGACGTGATAGTTTGTACGTTTTTAGTTAATGATGTTTTTGCTAAAGTATTATTTAACTCTGGTGCAATCCAAAGTTTTATTAATACTTCATTTTGCAAACTTCTCAATCAACCATTAACTAAACTCTCACAAGAATGTCTAGTAGAGATACCAAATGGAGAAACCATTAAGATTTCTGAAATCTTGCAGGGAGCAAGAATATAATTTTTAAACCAAAAGTTTATTGCAAACCTTTACCTAATGAATCTGGCAGGATTTGATATTGTATTAGGAATGGATTGGTTAATAGCCAATAAAGCCAGTATTTTATGTGATCAAAAGTCAATTCAAGTAAATTCACCAAAGGGTGAAAAGATCACAATTAAAGGAGATAAGCCGTCTAGATCCACGAAATTCATCTTTGTGATGAAAACAACAAGTTACATAAGAAAAGGATCATTAGTGTATTTGATTTCCATAATCACTAACACTGAAGGAAAAGAACTAAAAGATATTCCAGTAGTATCTCAGTTTTCAGACGTATTCCCAGAAGAATTACCAGGACTACCGCCGGACAGGGAAGTTGAATTCAGAATCCATCTGCTACCAGGGACAGCACCGATTGCCAAAGCACCTTACCGCCTGGCACCCGCAGAATTGCAGGAACTGAAGAAACAGTTAGACGAATTATTAGAGAAGGGATTCATACATCCAAGTTCATCGCCATGGGGAGCACCAATTTTATTCGTCAAAAAGAAAGACGGATCGATGCGTATGTGCATGGATTACCGTGAATTGAACAAGGTCACGATTAAGAATCGGTATCCATTACCAAGAATCGATGATCTGTTCGATCAACTGCAAGGAGCTCGATTTTTCTCTAAGATTGATTTAAGGTCAGGATATCATCAATTAAAGGTACAGGAAGAGGACATTCCTAAGACTACTTTTAGAACAAGGTATGGCCATTATGAATTTACTGTCATGCCATTTGGCTTAACCAATGCCCCAGCCGCATTTATGGACATGATAAACCGAATATGTAAGCCATATTTGGATAAATTCATAATTGTTTTTATAGATGATATTCTTATTTACTGTAAGAGTAAAGATGAACATGCAAAGCATTTGCACGCACTTTTAAGTTTATTAAGGAAAGAAAAGTTATATGCAAAGTTTTCAAAGTGCGAGTCTTGGTTAGAACAAGTACAGTTTCTTGGACATTTAGTCGATCATGAAGGAATTCATGTAGATCCTACCAAGATCGAGGCGATTACCAAATGGAAAACCCCTGAATCGCCAACCGAGGTTAGAAGTTTCTTAGGATTGGCCGGTTATTATAGAAGATTTATTCAAGATTTTTCTAGAATAGTCATTCCCTTAACTAAGTTAACCTGTAAATCCATTAGGTTTGAATGGGGACCAAAACAAAAAGAAGCCTTTAGAATTCTTAAGCAAAGATTAACCCACGCACCCATACTAGCATTACCAGAAGGAACTGAAGACTTTATAGTCTATTGTGACGCTTCTAAGTTAGGTTATAGATGTGTATTAATGCAACGTCAAAAAGTTATAGCCTACGCATCTAGACAACTTAAGAATCGTGAAGAGAATTATTCAACCCATGATTTGGAATTAGGAGCCATAATTTTTGCTCTTAAAATTTGGAGACATTACCTTTATGGTAGTAAGTTTACCATTTTTACAGATCATAAGAGTTTAAGGTATGTTTTCGGGCAAAAGGAATTGAATATGAGGCAAAGACGTTGGATGGAGATTCTTAGTGATTACAATTGCAATATCCAGTATCATGCAGGAAAAGAGAATGTAGTGGCTGATGCTTTAAGTCGGAAGTATCATGAAAAACCAAAAAGGGTACGTTCTCTTAAATTAAATCTGCAAGTAGATTTAAATGATCAGATTAGAAAAGCACAAGAATCAGTCATCAAGGATGATACTGAAAAATTAAAAGGAATGATTAAGGAATTAGAACAAGGAACAGATGAGATTTGGAGATTCCATAAGAAAAGAACGTGGATACCTAAATTAGGAAACCTACGCCACTGTATATTAGAAGAAGCTCATAAGTCTAAGTATACGATGCATCTTGGAAGTGATAAGATGTATCATGATTTAAGAAAGAATTTTTGGTGGATAGGAATGAAAAAGGATATAGCTGCTTATGTTTCTAAGTGTTTAACTTGTTCACAAGTTAAAGCTGAATCAGGAACCCTCAGGTTTGTTACAGCAGTTAGAAATGCCTGTTTGGAAATGGGAATTAATAACAATGGATTTCGTTACCAAATTACCCAAAACAAGAAAAGGTAATGATACAATCTGGGTGATTGTAGAAAGGCTAACTAAGTCAGCTCATTTCCTACCCATGAAGGAAACTTTCAGTATGGAATAATTAGCTAAATTGTATGTAAATGAAATAGTTTCATTGCATAGAATTCCTTTATCAATTGTTTCTGATAGAGATAGTCGTTTTACCTCTCATTTTTGGGCAAGTTTCCAAAAAGCAATGGGAACCAAGTTAAATCTAAGCACAACTTATCATCCTGAAACGGACGAACAAAGTGAAAGGACAATTCAGACAATGGAGGACATGCTTAGAGCTTGTGTAATTGATTTCAGAGGTAATTGGGACTATCATCTACCATTAATAAAATTTTCTTATAATAACAGTTATCACACAAGTATCAATGTTGCACCCTTCGAAGCACTTTATGGACGAAAGTGCCGAACCCCAGTCTGCTGGGCAGCACGTGAAAGTCAAGGAACGACTGAAAGCAGCACGTGATCGACAAAAGAGTTATGCTGATAACAGACGGAAGCCACTGGAATTTCAGGTAGGAGACAAAGTATTATTGAAAGTCTCTCCTTGGAAAGGAGTGGTAAGATTCATCAAGAAGGGAAAGCTAAGTCCCAGGTATGTTGGACCTTTTAAGATTATTAGAAGAATAGGACCTGTAGCCTATCAGCTACAACTGCTAGAGGAAATGGCAGGAATACATGATGTATTTCATGTATCAAATCTTAAGAAATGCTTAGCTGATGAATCACTGGTGGTACCTCTTAAGGATATAGAGGTAAATGAACAACTTACGTTTGTAGAGAGGCCTCTATAGATTGAAGACAGG
Organism: Helianthus tuberosus; assembly: GCA_030545235.1. Taxonomy (NCBI): domain Eukaryota; kingdom Viridiplantae; phylum Streptophyta; class Magnoliopsida; order Asterales; family Asteraceae; genus Helianthus; species Helianthus tuberosus. The sequence continues at coordinate 107,635,471 of CM060393.1, forward strand.
AAAGTCAAGAATCTTAAACACAAAAGATTGGTTCTGGTCAAAGTGAAATGGGACTCCAAAAGAGGACCAGAGTACACATGGGATCTTGAATCGGAAATGCAAAGGAAATACCCGCATTTATTCCAGTAGACCTCGAGGACGAGTTCTAAAACAAGGTAGGGAGGATATAACAACCCTCCAAAATATATTCCAACACCCTAATATATATTAAAATATCCAAAAATGTCTTAAAATTCACCCTATAAACGAAAACAAGCCCCAAATACCTTTATTTTTATAAAAACTAATTAAAAACAAATTTTAATGGTCTCTCGCGGGGCGCGTAAGCCACCCCCTTGACCTACGCGGGGCGCGACAGCTCCAAGTTAGGGCCTCACTCGGTGCCGCCACGTGTCAAATGCGTGTTAAACCTACAACTGGCGAATCAGCAACCCTAGCCCTATTACCCTAGGTCACGGGCCGCGTAAGCCCCAACTTACTCTTACGCGGGCCGCGAGGAACTTGAATTCAGGCCCTATATAAAGGAGGCATCGGCAGTTCATTCAAACTCGCTCACAATCAACTTTCTCTCTCGAAATTCTATAATATAGGCATAATTCTCGGGTATAATACCCCCTAAATAACGAAGTTCTGCTCCGCTGTAAGTATCATAACCCCGGTTACGTATTAGATACGCTGCCCGATTGATCCAGGGTTCCGTAACGGCTGTCGTGGTTCTGCCCGACGTAGTCATTGGAATGCTGTCTCGGGGAAGGTATCATTAATATAAATATTGGGTTATTATACTAACACGTGTGCATTTGTGTAAATTATAGATAATCACCAGGAAACCCTAAAGGAAAACCTAAGAGAGCAATCTGAGTAATCTCCTTTTTGCAAATTGTTTTTACAAAACCTCACCTAAATTAAATTTTGTTAAACAGTTATTGAGTATTTGTATTCTACAATTATCATCGGTATGTTGGGGTTTTGTATACAAAATTTGTTACAACCTTGCGAGGAGTAACATGACCACAAGTCGGGTTGACAGTACCGTGGGTGGTAATTGAATAGATGGAAACAAATGTAATTGCGCGACCGCCCTCAATACTTTACAATGGTCTTTATTAAACTTGATTAATCTGGGATTCACTCACCAGTAGAAGCCAGCTGGACAGCACTGAAGACTTGGAAAAGTGGCAATAAAGTTACCTAAAAATAAAGAGATATTTTATTAAATAAAATAGGGTTTACCCCTATGAAAATGTGTGTACTTAAAACTTGGGATTATCCCCACATGTTTAATATTATGAAGGTGTGGTATTTTACTCTGATAAAATATTTCCTAACTACGGTCCTTATGTAATTTCCGCTGCCAAAATGGATAAAATACAGATACCACCCAAACTGGCCGCGGTCGCCCGTTCCCGGGTTCAGTAGGGGACGGGGGTTGCGACATTTGTAATCTCATCTTAAACGCTTCAACAACAGTTGTAATGTCTAAGTTTAGGATTTCTAAGGTTTCTCTACCAAACTTAGTAACATAATCCCTAAGTGATTCATCACGGGCTTGGGTTATACTATATAGGTCACTAGTTAACCTTTCAAAAGTTCTACTACAAGAAAACTGATTATTGAATAAGTTTACTAAGTGTGAAAATGAAGTTATAAAGTAAAGAGGAAGACTTAGCAGCCATTTTAGTGCTGATCCAGTGAGTATGGATCCAAAGCCCTTTTATAAACAGGCTTTTTTCGATCTTTCAGGGATGGGGTTTATCTCCATCATTTCTCTGTATTGAGCCACATGCTCCTCTGGATCAGTTGTACCATCATATAACTTCATGTTGGGGTTCTGAAAGCATTTGGGTATCTCTGCATTATATATGGGAGGTGCAAAGCGATATATTCTGTGACTTCCTTTTGGTATCTTAGGAATGGGTTTAACCACTCCTGGGACGCTGGATATCATATCCTTGAGTTTCTGCAATTCCTTGGCCATAGCTTGGTTGATCCCTGCATCCTGCGTGAAACCATAGTTAGTATCAAAAGATGTATTAAAATTGTTACCTCCTGGTTGGCTTGAAGTTGGTTTTTTAGAAGGATATCTAGGATAGGACATGTCTGGTGTAATAGTAGGGCCAGAAGAAGCAATGGTCTGCATAGGGATGAAATCCTCTTCATGGACTTTAGAGCTTCTCCAAGATTGTCTCCCTAAGGATCCTTGATCCTGAAAGACATTGGATCCTGGGTAGGTCTGAGTTGGAGGTGTGGATGTATGATCCATGGATCCTTGAACTCGGGATGAGGATCCTTGATGATTGACGTGGGATCCTTGAGGTTGGAACATCTCCATGTATCCTTCTGAGCGGAGGAAGGATCCTTGAGGCTGGGTCATCGCCACTGATCCATGTTGATGGATGGAGGATCCTTATGGTAGAGTCATCGCCAGTGATCCCTGCTGATGGATGCAAGATCCTTGAGGCTATATGATGGACCCTAGGCACCAATGGAGACTGATCCTCTGCTGGCCTCTTTTGCTTCTTGATATCATCAATCTCACGAAGGATCCTCTGGTTGGTTTTGTCTTACTGCTCCATGTAGCACTTAATCTGCGAAAACAAAACAGAAATAAAACAGTTAGTATTAGTAGAAGATGAACTAGTAGAAGTTTTGGATCCTTGGAAGACTGATGATGTCTTCTTTTAAGCATTATCCACGTTCTTCAAGAATGGTGGGGGAATAGGAGGTAATGTGTAAGACCCGTCTCATTTAAAACACAATTATAATATTAAGTACACATTTTATGTGAAAATGCGACTTTACAAAAATTTTATAAAGTTAACATCCATACTTGTTTAAAACATTCAAAATGTAGCACCAAGTGTTTACATGTTTCACATTTAACTAAAACAAAATAGATTAACGCGAAAGCTTTGTTCGGATGTGTGTTCGGTTCTTGTCCGTTGCTTGATCGCCATTCGGTAGCTTGCTATTATTACCTAATATCAAAACCAACTTAAAAGTTAGTTTTGATAGCATAGAAACAAGTATAAACAAGTTCCAATATCAAATAAATGAAAATAAAAATAAAATTTCAGATCTAAGCCTCTCGCGCCACGCGAGAGGTTCTTTTGATTCTTTCGCGGGCCGCGACAGGCCCCGCGTGTCACGCCAGATCTGGAGTATCCCCTCGCGTGCCGCGGGGGTGATGGTTTTCCAACAGGTCCTGTTCCTGGACCTGCATTTTGCCCAACTCTATTTTTTCCCAAAAATTCAACCTCAATATATCATAACTTTTAATCTACAAGTCCGTTTTACGTGATTCTTTTTCCGATGCGTCCGTAATTTAATTACGGACTCGTTTATCATTATCATTTGCATTAAAATCTGGTTTATAAGCAGATAGCCTATAAATCCCCTTTTTATTGTTCGACCCGTTAAATTTCTATGTTAACTACATATTTACTATCAATAATTACTTATAGACATTTTTACCCATTCCTGGGATATCAGCCATTAGCGTTTCGCTCCCACCACCCGGTTTGCGTACGCGTTAACATTATGCTTAATATCAATAATTCAAGCATATTTCTTATTTTACAAATCCGACAAAATCATTTTAGTCACTTTTGTCCCATATCCAAGGGCTCATTTACATCAATTTTTGCGTGTCTGTTTCTCGGCTTACGCTTTTATAATACTTATTCAAAAATGCGACATTCGAGTCGCTTCTAACACAACCGTTTAAAACATAATTTTGACCCGATTGTTTGTCAAGTGAAGACCATCACTTCTGTAGGATCGAATTGCGACCCGAACGAGTCGTTCAGAAGAGATTTTATCAGTTTCAGAGGCGGAAACTAAGAAACTGACTTTAAAACAGCTTGAATATCACTTTAAACCTTGATTTGATTGATATAATATCGTTTACAATCAGTCTTCACACCGGAAGCACCTCGGTATGGAATTCACGAACTGTTACAAATGAATAGAACCCTCCCCTATTTATACTATTCTAGGTTTAGCTTGAAGATGACATGACAATTTTAAGCTAAACCTAATAATTACTTTCAAGCTAAACCTCCTTTTGTCTTCTAGCGAAACCTTTCATGTAAACTTCAATTCTGTTTTGTGTTTGACTTTGAATGATGATGTCATATTCATGTCATTTTCATGATGTCATCAATGAGTAAGATGACATCATGTCTTGATCAAAACCGCAACGAAAACTAAAACTCGACATAAGACGAAGACGACAGATGTGTGCACCAACAGACTCCCCCTCAGATGTTGACGAGTCTTAAGTGTCGAGTCTTCGCATCTTCAGTCTTTATCAGTCTCTTTTCTTTCTTAGCATATACTAGGATCTTCTCTTTGGCTCTAACCTCGTCAGACTCCCCCTCTCATCATGATGGGATCGCCGTCTGGAATTAGCTATCACCTTGAGATCAGTCCCTGGCTTTAATTCTGTTCAATTCATCTTCTGCACAAATTTTCTCACTACCACATAAGTTTTTACTTAAAACAATAAGAAAAACTTACTGGAAATAGTTACATCAAGTTCAAATCAATGACCTTGATTAACTAATCAAACTTTTCTTTCTCAAAATAAATTTCTTCTGTTAAACTCATACTCCCAAACCAGTTCATCATGTTCAGCACTTGGAATTTTGAATATAAGCTCTACAGCATCAGTTGTCGAAAATCTTTTTGAATTTTTGATGTAAAAGACATGCAATAAAAAATATTTACAGACACTATTTTTGTGAGTTTGCGAAAGAGGATCATATCAGTTTTTGTGACCAATCACTAACACCGTTAAGCTTTAAACATTTTCAGCTCTAAACGATTCACATTGATTGGCGATATTGTTGTCCACTTAAACTCAATCTAAAAACTTTCGACATGCTTACCGATACGCTTAAGGTATATTAATTTTGCACTAAATTCTTATGGACCCCACGATCTCAGCATATCCCCTCATCATGCAATACACTAACTCAAGTAATGCCTTTAAACTTTTATCAACTGTGATTTGTGTAAAAATAAAACAGAATGTTTAAACATTAACAATCAGGTTGATACTTCCATATACGCAGAGAAAGTCCAATGTTTAAACAAAATAAGAAAAATAAAATAAGTTGAAGTTGTTTAGGCTTTAACCACCAGGTCGATACTTCCGTATACGCAGAGGAGGTCCAAAGCTTAAACGAAACACCAAAGAAAATAAAGCAGAACGTTTAGGCAACAACATCCAGGTCGATACTCACGTATACGCAGAGGATGTCCGATACTTAAACAAAATAAAGAAATAAAACAAGTTTAAATCTTTGCCAAATGAAATGCACAATCACAGCGACTTTTCAGCAAAGTTGTGAAAGTTCACAAACTTAACCAGTTTTATGTCTTTCGACAATCAGCGATTACTGAGTAGGCACACAGTCAAGAAGGACAAAACTAAGTACTATGCTTTTGACCATGTTTCCCACTAGAACTAGGCTTTTTCATTTAAGTTTGTATTGTTATCACAAATCTACTAGTCTAGCTGAGCCTATCGTCACATCTTTAGTGAGACCGTTTATCACATTTTATCTTTCCATTTCTTTAGCATGCTGTGACAGTCCAACTGATCTACTATCATTTCCTCTTTTTCACAACAAAACTCATTTTTTTAAATTTTTCAATGTTTTTGACATTTTCAAATTTTCTAATTTTTTAAAATTTTTCTCCCCCTAAAATCAAAATATATTTCAATTTTGATTTTCTGGGAAAATTTGAAAAACAACTGTACAAAATAAACTGACAACATGATGAGAATCACTTCAATTCTCCATTTCTGAAAATCCAAAAACATTGGAAAATTTGAAAAACAACTGTACAAAATAAACTGACAACATGATGAGAATCACTTCAATTCTCCATTCACTTGGCATGAACAATCAGAACTCCCCCTGACAACAAAACATTTTCCCAAAGTGATTTCAAAACACTTAAGTTTGTTTTAATCAAAATTGTTTTTCCGGAAAATAAGTTTTGTGAGTCATTTCACAAATTCGGGGATCTCTCATCACCTTGTTCTCTTTAACCACTTGTATGATTTAACATTTATCTAATGTTTCAACACAAACATTTGTAGAAAATCAAGTACAATTAAATGTCCCTAATTTACCACTTTTAAGTCAAAATATCACCGAAGTGAATTTCTCAAGAAATATGCCAATTCCTGTTCCACGCTTACCAACCTGGGAACTCCGGTAAGTCAGGATTTTCATTTAAACAGATTCACCCAAGCCTGACGGTCCTTGGGTGATTTTGAATTCTTGTTCAACAATGGTGGAAAATTTGCATCATCCATTGTTAAACCGGAATTCTCATTTTTTACCTTAACACATGGCTCTTCTGGCTTTACCATACCAGATTCATTGCCTGAATGTGGCTTGTCTGACTTTGATGAGCCAGATTCATCGCCGACATGTGGCTCCTTTGTTTCCACAGAAACAGATTCATCGCCAGATTTGTTAATCTCTTGATTAACTGCCTTCTCTTTCTTTACTCTCTTTTCTGTCCTCAGATTTGTATCTGATGAATTCGTTTTGCTTGATTTGTCATTCTTTGGCGAGTAAGACGATTTATCAGAACTTTTATCTGTTTTACCAGTTGTATCCGAGGACAAAATCCTTTCGAGATACTCTCTCGCCTTCTTCCTCTTTTTCCTCAGTCTGTCTTGTTGCCCCTGTGAAAGCTTTACTTTCTTTTCTTCCACTTTTTGTTCTTTGGGCTTGACATTGACTGGTTTCTTTGCCAATTTCTGAGAATCAGCCCTCGATCTTCCCTTTGATCTCATTCGGCAATCCCTGGCAATGTGACCTCTGATATGGCATTCAAAGCATCTCCTCGTCTCAAACCACTGATTTTGGCAGTTAACAGCAATGTGTCCTCTCACACCACAAGTGTAACACACTCTGTTATTGTACCAATCACCACTTTCAGTCCAAACATTCAGATCATAGCATTGTCTGGCTTTGTAGTGATCATCACTCCACTTGAAAACTGGATTTGGCTTTGAAGCACTGTGGTCAAACCTGCACCACTCATTACCAATTGTTTTTGAGTTTTGTTTTTCAGATTTTTGTGATTTTTTTATAATGATTGGATGATTGAACTGATGAGCTTTTATTCTTGTTTTGACCATTTTCTGAATTTTTAACTTTTTGTTTCTGTTCCACTTTCTTCTTCAAAGGTTTTTGCGTAGAGCATTCACCATTTTCAGTCGATTGCAGAACAGTTTCTTGAAAATTTTCTTTTAATTTCAAAAATATTTTCTTTTTCTCATTTTCAGTATCAGACTCTGACTCAGACTCATCTGCTGAATAAAACTCCTCATTTTCATCATCAGTTTTCTCATCACAATCTTCAACTTTGACTTTGTCAAAGTTTGTGACATTGTAACTTATTGGAACGGAATTGATCGGTTTTGGACATGGATAATCTGGTGTTGATGACGAAGTCTCAAAACCTTTCAATTTCTCTTCAAGCTCTTTGATTTTAATCCGAGCTTTTTCAGCTTCATTTTCAAGTCGAATGATTTTCTGAAGATGAGAGTTTATTTCAATCTGTTTTCAAGATTATTTTTAAAAATAGCAGATTTCTCATCTTCTAAAATCTTCATTTGACTTTGAAAATCTTTTTCAAATTTTATTTTTTCATTTTCAAATTATTTTTCCGTATCTTTCAAAATCTTGTTTTTCTATGTCAAACTGTTCAAATCACTTAACAGTTTAACATTTTCAGATTTCAGTTTCTCACAATTTTCTTTCATTTCAAGAATCTGTTTATCCGCAGATTTCTTTTCATCCTTCATCACTGAAACCTCTTCAGTCTGTTCCTCTCCCACTTGGACACCTTTACTCTTGCTCTTCTTTAATATTGATTTTCCACTTTGACTTTTCTTCTTCTCAGCATTTCTCTCCATCTGTTCTTCAAGTTTCTTAATGAATTGACAAATTGCCAATCTAGAGTATTCTCCAGTTCTTTTTAAATCCAAAAGATATGTACCCCATTCTTGTTGAGGTATGGCATTGGCCAATCTTTCAACCCATTCATTTGGATTTTTCTAAATACCCTTCTCAGACATTGAGCGAACAAGATGGCTATACCTCTCAATGATACTTTTTGTACTTTCTCCTGGACAACCTGAAAACGAATCAAACTCTTTCTTTAATACATTATTCTATTAATTGTTTCACTACTCATATTAAAGAAATTTATATCCATGATTTGGAAACACGTTTATCAAGACACTCCCGTTAAGCGAAATATCAAGTCCAAGCAAGATCACCTTTCAAACAAAGTACCAATCACTTAAAAGTCTGATTGAGACAATCAATATGTTCAAGTCACATGGGTCGCTATTTTCATCTAATTTTTCAACAAACTTGAATTTTGTGATTGGGCTGTGAATTTTAATTCAAAACTCCAATTTGATTGGGCCAGATCTTTTGGCAAAGTACATGCACTCTTGTGACCGACAACCTCCTCGAGATAACAATTCAATTTTTAATACATCTCACATGCAAACTGACACAAGACACATGATATCCTTTCCCGAAGTACTGACACCCTCGATTAATGATTTACACAATTTTCAAACTTCACCGTTTCACAATTCAAGCGAAAACCTGAATATTCAAGCGAAAGCTCAGCAAAGTTCAAGCTAAACCTGAAATTTTCAAGCTAAAGCTTGTGATTCAAGCGAAACCTCAGCAAAATTCAAGCTAAACCCAAAATTTTCAAGCTAAAGCTTGTGATTCAAGCGAAACCTCAGCAAAATTCAAGCTAAACCTGAAATTTTCAAGCTAAGGCCAATTGTTCGTTCAAGCTAAACCAGGTTTTCAAGCCATTTTTACAAGTTTTACTTTGAATTTTAAGCTGAAACTTTCCAGGATTTGTTAATACATGATTACGCACAAGATATGTGAATTTGAGCCGATTTTAACCGTGAAAAATTTTAATTTTGAAAAAGAATGGTGTAGAAATCAGAAAAAGTGACGTAAACAGGCTGTTTTGGCAAGATCTCTTCCTCCTGAGCTCTGATACCACTTGTAGGATCGAATTGCGACCCGAACGAGTCGTTCAGAAGAGATTTTATCAGTTTCAGAGGCGGAAACTAAGAAACTGACTTTAAAACAGCTTGAATATCACTTTAAACACTGATTTGATTGATATAATATCGTTTACAATCAGTCTTCACACCGGCAGCACCTCGGTATGGAATTCACGAACTGTTACATATGAATAGAACACTCCCCTATTTATACTATTCTAGGTTTAGCTTGAAGATGACATGACAATTTCAAGCTAAACCTCCTAATTACTTTCAAGCTAAACCTCCAAGCTAAACCTCCTTTTGTCTTCTAGCGAAACCTTTCATGTAAACTTCAATTCTATTTTGTGTTTGACTTTGAATGATGATGTCATATTCATGATGTCATCAATGAGTAAGATGACATCATGTCTTGATCAAAACCGCAACGAAAACTAAAACTCGACATAAGACGAAGACGACAGATGTGTGCACCAACAACTTCAACAACAAACCAAACTTATTCTAACCACTATTTTTACCCGTTTGGTTTGTCTAGCGAGCTTCGTCACTTCAACGACATACCAAGTTCACATATAACGCTAATTCAAAGTCAACAAAATTACGATCAATATCAAAGCATAACGTAACAAAAGCATAGTTACGTACCTTTAGAGCTTTTCCTTCAAGCGCGTATCCGCTCCGGCTTGTCCGCTTGAACTCTAATCATATCATATAACGCATAATTCACAATAACATTCAAATATGCGTTTTTGTTCAAAATTTCAACACTTAGCTTTCATTTAGGCATTTTAACGAACACCTAATGGGCATAATTTTACATATTCTTAATCAAGTTCATAACTAGTTATTTTTGCCAAGTTTAAACATCACTTTCAAATCCATTAAACCTAGCATGCATATCAACACCCAGATTCACTTCATGGAAATTAAATAACACCCATTTTATGATTAAAATTCTAGTGTTCTTCATTGTTATGGGTGAAATTCTGAGCCCATATCCTGGAAAATATCTTGATCTATATCTTATTCATGTAGTATCTGTTTACATCCGGGATGCTGGTTCAGGATATTGGTAACATCCTGAACGGTATCCTCGGGATTGCTAATGGATTATGTGCAGGTACGTGTGTTAGGAGCTAGCAACGTTCACAAAGACTTATTCCGCGGAAGACTCGGTCCAGGCCGTTCAAAGAAAGACGTTGAAACCTTATTACTCGGTCTACAACGTTCGTGGTGGAATATTCGGAGCATCCCATATTTATAGGAATATTTGTTTGTACTTCGTTACTATAAATGGGAGGAACACCAGATCAAATAGAACACAACAATTTCACTGCAATCACACTCACTACACTCTAACACTTGTTCTTTCGCAATTTGTACTCTCACACGAATTCATTGTAACACTTAGCAATCTTGTTGATATCCTGCACTGTATCCTGAAGTTTAAAGCAATAAGAAGAACAAGGCAGCTGCGATTTTCAGCTCCCGAGGTTTTATGCCGGCGATCTAGATTGATCAAGGGCTTACCTCGTACATCTCGTGTCATTTCCTTTACTTTTTGTTTATTATTTGCTCACTGTTTGATCGCAGATACAGCTCAATATCCTGAGCCGTATCCTGAATACTGATTTTCTAAATAACTCAACAAGCATATTTTCTATAAACTTTCTAGCACACTACCTCACATTACTAATTTGATCACTAAATTGCTTCGGTAATTTTTGACCAAAACAATTTGGCGCCCACCGTGGGGCAAGTGGTGCTCTCTTTACTAAAATTTTTTGTTAAATCGCTAATCGGTTTTTTATTTTCAAAACTTTTTGCTACATTGTCCACAATGGCCTCACGATCAAACATGAGTTCCTCTACTATGTCTGCTACGACTTCTGCTACTACAGGTTCGGTGCTTCCACCACCTCCTCCAAGAATGCCAGCCTCTACACGACCTCAGGATATTATCCCTACCCGCAGTGTTCAGGAATCTACCCCTGTTTTAGCATCTAACGACGAAATTTTAACCTTGTTTGGAAGTGTGCAGGAACAAATGAGGCAGCAGCAGGAAACGAACCAAATGCTCTTAAGGGAAATACAACTCCTGAAGTCTGGCTCGAGCAGATCCGCTGAGGATATTGTCACTCCATTACAACCCAGAGCTTTGAACTTCAGTTCAGCCGTGTATACAGAGGATAACAGGGGGAATATTGTGCCCAGCCTTCCTCAGAATCATACCCCTGAAATACCCTCCTCGGTCAGAATATCGACCATAAGGAGCTCAGGATATGCTTCAGGATATGGGCAGAATCCTCCAACGGGTAACATATTAAATAATAATAATACTCATACTACTAACAATAGTGGATCCTTGCAGGATACAGGTGTGACGTCAGCACTTACCAGGGAACTTCAGAAGTTGAAGGACATGATATCAAGTGTACCCGGGGTGGTCCAGCCAATCCCGGAAGTGTCTCAAGACAGCCATGAGATTCCAAAGAGGTTCCAAACCCCCAACATGAAGCTTTACGATGGAACGACGGATCCTGAGGAGCATATTGCTCAGTATAGGGAGAGGATGGAGATCAACCCTATCCCTCCGGATCTCAAGGAAGCATGCTTGTGCAAGGGTTTTGGTTCAACCTTGACAGGATCAGCTTTGAAGTGGCTCTTGAATGTTCCTCCACATTCAATTACATCTTTTGCTCATTTAGTAAATTTATTTAATAGTCAGTTTTCTTGTAGTAGGAGCTTTGAAAAATTAACAAGTGATCTCTACAGGATAACGCAGGGGCCTCAGGAATCCCTTAGGGATTATGTGAACAAGTTTAGCCGAGAATCACTAGACATTCCTTGTGACAACCCGCACTAAACCAGGTATCCGTACGACTTAATTAATGACTAATTACTGCTAAATTACTGTGCTTAACTGAAATTGCTGATAAACTGCTACCTGCATACTGATACATGCACTTACTTGCATCATACTTTATTTGCTGTCACTACATTATTTACATGCTGAACCTTGGTGACAAACATGATGCACAAAAAGCACAGTAGCACTAAACGGATACACAGTGAACATGCTGATATAACCAGCATCAGGCAGACACTGCCTCTAAGGCCTGTTAAGAGCCTCAAATATCTGACTACACTGGTAGTGAGTGTAGGGTTATAAGGGTTGTGGAACTGCGTCTCTAGGGATAAGATACACTGATTGGATGTGCCAAAAACATACTTTAAGTACAAAACACAGCACTTTAATAAATAAGCCAGCTTTTAGCCGACTAGTAAAGTGCCAAAGCATGGGGAAAATACTACTAGACACTTTCTAAAGTGTTGGAAACAAGATGTGTCACTAAAAATAACAATAACGACACTTTAAAGCTTTTGTAACGCTTTAACGGATTACTATCCAACCGAACAACCGGACTTTACCGGAACATGAAAATATTACTATTTTCACTAATTATATTTTTCTGAGCCAGTTAGGGTCCCTGATTACCCTAACACCCGTCATAACACGCTATATATTACTAACGGAATTTAATACTTAACTAACCTATTTAACCTAAACTCCATCCTAACTAAACTAGTTATAATCGAACCAACCCCCCCCCCCCATCATAACCGGCCCCCAAACCTTGGGGAACACACAAGTACAAGATTGATTATTTTATTAAGTTGTGTTTAGTATCTAGCTAACATATTATCCATGGGATAATCACCTCTAAATTGCCTATAAAATAAACACTAAACACATGAGTTCACTTATCACATTTCATCAACTCACAAACTCTCTCTTACTCTCCCTTCACTCTCGGCCGAACACCCCAGCCCCCTTACACCCACTTTCGGTCCTTGATCATTCCATTCCAAGTAGATACAAGCTTCACGGGTCGCGTATTAGGAGCTTTGGAGCAAGCGGAACACGAAGGACCTCTTCTGTTAGCTTTTATCCACCCATTTTTCATCAAGATTCTTCCCTAGCCCCGAGCTAGAGGTATAACACTTAAAACTCACTCTTGAACGTATCTAAAGTGGTTAAAAGGATTTTCGTCGGTTAAATATCGATAACATACTTTTTGAAGCATAAAAGTCTAGTAAAAACACTAAAATGATGGTTAATAGCTTGTAACATGTGTAAAAGTTGTAGTATTTGGAATTTGTGATTTTTGAGACCCGATCTATGATGTGGTAGCTCGGATCATCGTTTAACCCGACTTTGTAAGATCATGGATCTTCACATAAGCTCGTTTTTAGTTAACACAAGGGTTAAAAGGTGAAACTCTACCACACACGAGACATGGACTTGTTTAAAGGCATTTTATTTGTGTAAAAGTGATTTAACTTGTACGGTAGTGTTTAAAACTAGCGGATCTACGTATCCGCAAGTGGTATTTTCAAAGAACCACACGTTAAAGAAATCATGTTTTCTAAAAAGATGGATCTTACACTAACAAACATGATTTTATAAACCACAAGTGTGTAAACACTCGTGAAATGAAAAGATCCGACAAAGAACTAGATTTGTCACTTGTTACTAGAAGATTGTAAAGACGGATTTCTCTAAACACGAGGTTTTTACAAGATTGAAGTTACTTTATATAAAGAACTACAAAATATAATGGGATTTACATTATAGATGCGGAAAAACTACAAGTTCATGCGATTATGCGATTTACATACTTATCGACTAGTTTGATGTGTCGGAAATTGTTTGATTGAATAAAGAAGTTGTTGAATTAATTTGTTAAAAGAAAATGATACGCTTGAAAGCGTGGCCATCTCCAGTTACAGAGGAAACTCTGGCGAAATTTTCTAAAAACCTAACACTTAGAATTATTTACACAACAAGTGTTAGAACTATTTTGACATATTTTCGAAACATAAATTTCGCCAGAACTGTATTTTACTAAATATTCGGAGGTGGGATTTTCACTAAGTTAACGTGATAAATATGTTTTGTCACAACACTGTTTATGATTATTTTGTGAAATTACATAAATATTATTTTAGAGTAAAAATAATATTTACAAGCGTTAATGATTCCAAAACTTTGCGAACGCTTTCACTATGATTATATAAGTTACACCGGTAATTACATTACCACATGATTGATAAAACGTAACTTACGCACATGTATTGTATCCCCCATCCTTGGGAGGAAGATTAACTACCAAGTATATACAGAACAAACACACGAAATAGTTGTCTAACTATTTCCCAAAAACTTAAACTATAAAGCTAAGGCACAGCCGTCCGTCTAATAGAATTAGCACTTGTAGGTCGTCGCACAGCTTTCAGATTTGGAGACACTTGGTAGAGACGCACCGACTGTGAGTTCATGTCCCCCTTTTCTCTAACTGTTTTCAGTTTTCTTAACTGCGGGGGTGAAATACATGTTACTTTGTTTACAAGTACTTTTATACATGGTATGATTAACGTAAGGAGGTTTTAGATCATGTGAATGGGTAGGTAGAACACCAAGGGACTTAAGCGGTAGATCTATCTGGGTGTAGCGAGCCCAGCTCTAGGCCCAACAGAACGGACCTCTCTGAGGACCAACAGAACGGACCTGGAGTGACTTGGTTGCCCAACGCAAAAATCAGCTAGGGTTGAGTCTTCCTATTGCATTTCACGACATGCTAATGGCCTTGCAAACCATTGGTGATCACTAGTCCTCTTACACTACTACATACCAGGAAAACTTTTATACTTACAAGTGTTTTACTTACTCACTTGCACATGAACTCGCTCAACATTATTGTTGATTTTTCAACTTACGTGTATTTCAGGAAATTAACGAGATCTGGCACGGTATGGCATGTTTTCCGCTGCACTAGTTTCCAAGGTCATCCGGGGTTTAGGGGAATGTGTCTCTTTCCTGGACAAGACACAACCCTTAAATCATGATTATGTTATGTTTAAGTTGTAATGTCTGTTGAACAAGGTTATGGTTGTTAGTTAAAACAATGGTACTGTATTTGGTTTTCAAAACTTAATGGATGATCTTGCATGATTTTACTTCATATAGCTTTGTTATGATTAAGCTATGGTATTAAGAAGTCACACCAAAATTAACCACGCTTCCGCAAAGCCAGGGTGTGACAGCTTGGTATCAGAGCACTGATCATAGCGAACTAGGATTCTTTCTCGAGTCTAGACTATGATCACTAGGGCTCTCACGAAAACATTTTTCTGCATACCACTTAAGTCCAGATCTAAAACTTTTTACAAACAAATGTTGAGCACATTTTATTAATTATAGGCTCAGCTTGGAGGGCTGAGGATCGGTCTGGAGGACCGAGGTGATCGAAGTAGTTGAGCACGTTGGTTTGTTATAGGATCGATCTGGAGGATCGAGGCTCGGTCTAGGTGACCGAGGTAGTGGGCTAGCAAGGCTAGGAAGAGTAGGCTCAGTCATGACGACTGAGGTTCGGTCAAGGAGACCGAGGAGCGATCTAAGTGGTCAAGGTGGAGGATAGAGCAGTCTTGTAGACTGGATGAAATTGGCTAGTAAGACTAGGAGAATTACGTGATACCTTACTTGGTGACCTATGTGATTACTTGATTTATGGTTGACTATTTGTGCATGTTTGTGTATATGTTACAGACACATGGATTCTGCAGACACTGGTGGTTCAGGCACCACAGGCCCGAGGCCTATCGTTTCAGACGACATTGAGTCATCGGAGCACGAGGTTTATACGTCCGACTTCACCAGCACAGATGAGGACGATTTTCAGCCCTTTGCATTACCTGACGGTGCTGGCGAGCTCGCAGATGGTCCTATCGCCGGGGATCTACCACTTGCATTGATCCCTGCTCCTATACCGCTTGCTGCGTATCCAGCTTACGATTTACCCATCGACGACGAGGAGGATGATGTCGATATGTTTGATGAGGAGCCTTTCGAGGAGGATGCTCAGGGCGAGGCCCTTCCTGCTGCCGATCCCTTGTTGATCGCGGATGCTTCCGCCGCGGAGTCACCTGCTCACTCCCCAGTCGCGGACTCTTTTGAGTCTGTGGCCTCTGTACCCTCACACGACCAGAGTACGCAACACTTCTCTCATGGATCAGATCCTGATCAGGCATCTTCTGTTGCCCCTATCCCCAGTTTCGCTTTTGACCATGATGATGAGGGGGATTCCGATCCTATGTTTCCCCCAGGATTCGACCCTGATCGTGACATAGAGTTTGTTCCCATGGATCAGTTTATAGAGGATCCAGTAGACGCTGTTGACCTATTTGATCCTATTGACCCAGATTTTGAGTTTGAGATGGCTTTTGATGACTTCGAGCCTGCCGTTGCTCCTGAGCAGGCAGCCGCTCTAGACCCTATACCTGAGCATGACCCAGTGCATGCTGATATCCCTTTCGAGCCTGTTGTTGATGATCTCCCTATAGATGTTCCCTTGATTGAGGGCGATCATGTTGCTGTTGATCCTGTCGTTCCCTTACCCGTTGGTGATATACCTGCGGACCATCCTATAGAGCAGCTTGCACCCGTTCACCCTGTTGATGCTCCCTTACTTGATCCTGTTCCACTAGAGCCTGGACATGCTCTGTTCGCGGCACGTATGGATCTACCGGATGAGTCTGCACAGCACGGATGGATACCGGCTGACGAGGACGTTCCACCTTTTTCTCCACAGATTCCCGTTGCACCACATGTTGACTTTTCATTTCAGGTTCCTATGTTTATACCTCCAGCAGGGCCTGGAGAGGGTTCTTCAGCCCACCCTGATGGGCATGTACCGATGCCTATCCCTTTCATGCCTCAGACGTCATCCGTTCCACCCACTTTTGCTCCACTTCACATGGCACCTTTTGACCCCACTAGTGAGCCGTTTCTATGGGCACCAGACTCTGGTATGCCACCTACTGACCCCTACCATGCTTTTCACAGGGGGTACACTATCGAGGACGTCTTGATGTCCTTTGTCGCACAGCTCGAGTCACATACACAGCGTATTCAGGAGCTCGAGAGAGCTCGGCTGTCATGTCAGTGTCATGGTCAGACACACTCTCCTCTGCAGCCGTTTCGACCTTTACCTCCAGATTATGCTGCCTGTCTCTCTACATTAGAGCAGCAGATTGCTTCCATCATTCGTACTCAGCAGGCTATGGAGGCGGACTGGCTACAGTTACGCCGTTTGTTTTATACTCACTTTCCCCCTCCTCCACCACCATCTGCGTAGAGCTCACCAGTTACTATTTGGGTAGACGAGGATGAGAAGACGGCGATTGTCGGATTGCACAGCATTTTGGAGACTACTTTTTGATTTTGACTTTTGTTGACTATGTATCTGATGTTGTATTTGACACTGATTTGTTATGATTTTTGGACAGGGGTGATGTAGCCCCTAGTTGATGGATGATTGTATGACACTACGATGTACTGATACACTTACCATGTGGTCTTGATATATGACAATCGCAGTATTCTCATCACAACTGTTTCGCTTGATTACTTATTTGCACTTTTATGACATGAAATGTGGATGATTGGTATTTGTGATATATTGATCACATGAGATACTACGTGCTATTACTATTACTATATACGTACATTTCGCTATGGCCTGACCAACGTAAACCATCTTTTAGAAGATGCCGCCAAGACGTCAACAACAGCCTATGCCTACCACTCAGGAAGAGCTACAACAAATCATTGCTGCTGCCATAGCGCAGTACGCAGCTTCTCAGCCAGGAGCGAGCGGGAGTGTTAACCAAGGCAATAACAATCCACCTCACGGTAATACCAAGCCATTTGGACCTACCATGATCTAGTTGGAAATTTTTAGCGATGATGCTAATGCCAAACACATGTTTTAACATACGTGCAGGATGCACCTACAAGCAGTTTCTAGACTGCAAACCGGTAAACTTCGATGGCACAGGAGGTGCAGTTGCCTTTACCCGCTGGGCTGAGAAAACCGATTCCGTCTTACGCATGAGCAAATGCGCGATAGATCAGCAAGTCACTTATATCTCAGGGCTATTCTTGGATGGAGCCCTCTCTTGGTGGAACTTGCAAGTACAAACCCTAGGCGAAGCTGCCGCCTACGCGCTGACCTGGACTGAATTAAAAGAACTTATGCGCAAAAAGTACTGTTCCCGCGCAGAAATCCAGAGGTTGGAGACCGAGTTCTGGCACTTGAAAATGGACGGTCCAAAGGTAGCGGAGTACGTTCAAAGATTCCATGACTTATCTCAAGTGGTTCCTTACATGGTTACACCTGAATACAAGCGAATCGAGCGCTTCATTTGGGGTTTGGCTCCCCAAATCATAAGTATGGTGACCTCTTCAAAGCCTGCAACAATTACTGAGGCGATTGATTTGAGCGTGGCTCTTACAGAAGAGGCGATTCGCCTGAACAAGTTTGGTGATAACAAGACGAAGGAGAAGGAGACTCATGTTGAGTCGTCAGGGGTTAACAAAAGAAAGTTCTCGAATTTCAAGCAAGGCATTAGCGGTGATGGTAAGAGAGGAGCACCCAACGCGCCAGCTCAGGTTACAGCTGGTAATGGAAGGAAAGGAAAGGGGTATATGGGCACCCAGCCCAAGTGTAATGCCTGCCAGCGTCACCATTCTGGCCAATGTGGACTAAAAGTATGTGAAGCATGTGGGAAACGTGGGCACCTGAAGGATTCTTGTTGGGTTAGTGCTGGCCGTGGAGGCCAGGGAGGATATGGAAATAGGAATGATGACCGTGGTGGAAATGGGAATCGCCCACAAGGAAATTTTGGAGGAAACAGAAATCGAGGCAACAATGCGAATCAGGCTGGAAATGCCAACCAGAACAACACCCCAGCTGGAAATGGGGGTGGAAACGGGCAGAGACTCGGATGCTATAACTGCGGGGAAATCGGGCATTTTAAGAAGAACTGCCCAACGTTGAACCAAGCCCGTGGTAGAGTGTTCCAACTCGAAGCTAGGGAGGCGCACCAGGATCCCAATGTCGTTACCGGTACGTTCCCTATCAATCAATGCTATGCATCCGTTTTATTTGATACTGGTGCCGATTATAGCTTCGTGTCGTTAGAATTTAAGAATATGCTTGGGTTAGCCGCCAATAAGTTAGATATTCCCTACTCGATCGAATTAGCTAATGGAAAGTTAGTTGAAGCCAACGAAGTTATCAGAGGCTGCGTGATAGAATTGGGAGAACGTGAGTTTACTTTGGATCTACTACCAGTCCAATTGGGAAGCTTCGACGTGGTAGTAGGAATGGATTGGTTGTCTGGCAACAAGGCAGAGATAGTATGTCACGAGAAAGTTGTTCGTATCCCAACCGATGATGGTGAGACAGTTGTGGTTCATGGAGAGAAGCGTGACACACCACTAAGGATTATCAGCTGCCTGAAAGCAAGGAAGTGTTTACGGAAAGGATGTGTTGCTTTCTTGGCACACATTGTGGATAAACAGGCTGCTGAGCCAAGAATCGAAGACATCCCTGTCGTAAGGGAGTATCCGGAAGTCTTCCCAGAAGACTTACCCGGACTACCACCTCAGCGACAAGTAGAGTTTCACATCGACTTAGTTCCAGGCGCCGCGCCTGTGGCTAAGGCACCTTATAGACTTGCTCCGTCTGAGATGCAGGAACTGTCGACACAACTTCAAGAGTTGTTAGACAAGGGTTTTATCCGACCAAGCTTCTCGCCTTGGGGAGCTCCGGTCTTGTTTGTCAAAAAGAAGGACGGTAGTTTCCGAATGTGCATTGACTACAGGGAATTGAACAAGCTGACGATCAAGAATAGGTACCCTCTGCCAAGAATCGACGATCTGTTTGATCAACTGCAAGGCTCAAGCTTTTACTCAAAGATCGATCTTCGATCTGGATACCATCAGTTGAGGATTCAAGAAGAAAGTATCCCGAAGACAGCCTTCAGAACTCGTTATGGACACTACGAGTTCCTCGTTATGCCATTTGGTTTGACAAACGCGCCTGCAGTATTCATGGACTTAATGAATAGAGTTTGCAAGCCGTACTTGGACAAGTTCGTGATTATGTTTATCGACGACATCTTGATCTATTCAAGAACAAAGGCTGAACACGAGCAGCATCTTAGAGCTATTCTGGAGCTACTGAAGAAGGAACAATTATACGCCAAATTCTCCAAGTGCGAATTTTGGTTACGTGAAGTCCAGTTTCTTGGACATGTGGTTAATGGAGATGGAATCCACGTAGATCCAACAAAGATCGAGGCGATCAGGAATTGGGAAACGCCTACGACGCCAACCGAGATTCGGCAATTCTTGGGTTTGGCTGGCTACTATCGAAGGTTCATTGAGGGTTTTTCAAAAATCGCTCAACCTTTGACGCTCCTCACCCAGAAGGATAAGACGTTTGATTGGGGAATCAAGCAGGAAGAATCATTCCAGATACTGAAAGATAAGCTCTGCAACGCGCCAAGCTTAGCTCTACCGGAAGGTACTGACGATTTTGTGGTATACTGCGACGCATCGCGACAAGGATTGGGTTGCGTGTTGATGCAACGCCAGAAAGTTATTGCTTACGCATCGCGTCAGTTGAAAGTGCACGAAAAGAACTATACCACACACGATTTAGAGCTTGGCGCAGTGGTTTTTGCTTTAAAGATCTGGAGACACTACCTGTATGGTACGAAATGTACAATCTTCACAGATCACAAGAGCCTACAACATATATTCAACCAGAAGGAGTTGAATATGAGACAAAGACGATGGGTTGAGTTGCTAAACGACTACGACTGCGAGATAAAGTATCACCCAGGGAAGGCGAATGTAGTCGCCGATGCCCTAAGTCGTAAAGAGAGAATCAAGCCCATAAGGGTTAGGGCTCTAGAAATGATTATCCAAACCGATCTTTCCTTGCGCATTCGCGCCGCACAAAAGGAAGCTCTCAAGGAGGGAAACCTTGAGGAAGAATATCTCCGTGGAATGGAGAAGCTTTTGGTACCAAACGGGGAAGGAACGTTATATTTCGAGAAAAGGGTTTGGGTTCCTCTGTTTGGTGGATTAAGGAAAGTTATTTTCGACGAAGCGCACAAGTCACGGTACTCTATCCACCCTGGATCGGATAAGATGTACCAAGATCTCAAAGATTACTATTGGTGGCCTAGAATGAAAGGCGACGTAGCTGTCTATGTGAGCAAATGTTTAACGTGCGCTAAGGTTAAGGCGGAATACCAGAAGCCTTCAGGGCTGCTGCAACAACCTGAGATTCCCAAGTGGAGATGGGAACAAATCTCAATGGATTTTGTTACAAAATTGCCAAGAACGCCAAGAGGCCATGATATGATTTGGGTAATAGTTGACCGCCTAACAAAATCCGCACACTTTCTGCCAATCAAGGAGAAAGACAGTACTAGTAAACTCGCGGAAATTTACATGAGAGAGATCATCGCACGTCATGGAGTGCCTCTCTCAATCATCTCTGATAGAGACGGAAGGTTTGTGTCAAGAATATGGCAATCTTTCCAAGAAGCCTTTGGCTCACAATTGAATCTGAGCACTGCGTTTCATCCGCAAACTGACGGCCAGAGCGAGCGAACGATACAGACTTTGGTAGACATGCTGAGGGCATGTGTTATGGATTTGGGCGGTAGCTGGGATAAACATTTACCTTTGGTTGAATTCTCATACAACAACAGCTACCACACCAGTATTGGTGTCGCGCCATTTGAAGCCCTTTACGGACGCAAGTGCCGATCACCCCTCTGTTGGTCTGACGCAGGTGATAGGCAGCTTGCTGGTCCCGAAATCGTCCAAGAGACGACAGACAAGATCGCGCAGATTCTTAAACGCATCGAAGCAGCTCGCCACAGACAAAAGGCCTACGCGGATCCAAACCGGAAGCATGTGGATTTCCAAGTTGGAGAGATGGTGTTATTGAAGGTTTCACCCTGGAAGGGGGTGGCACGCTTTGGAAAGCGTGGGAAGTTAAATCCGCGCTACATTGGTCCTTTCAGAATTCTGGAAAGAATTGGAACAGTAGCATACAAGTTGGACCTACCTGCTGAACTGAATGGCGTTCACGATACATTTCATGTATCCAATCTAAAGAAAAGTCCAACTCAAGTCGACGTTGCCATTCCCATCGACGAGATTCATATTGACGACACGCTCCACTTCGTTGAAGAACCTGTTGAGGTCACGGATTGGAAAGTTAACAAGACCCGCCGGAGCAGTGTCAAACTCGTCAAAGTTCGTTGGAATGCCAGACATGGTCCTGAATTCACCTGGGAACGTGAGGACCGGATGAAAGAGAAATACCCCCACCTTTTTCCTAAGAACTCTGCATCTACAAGCAGAACTTAAATTTCGGGACGAAATTTATTTAACGGGGGGAGAATGTGACAACCCGCACTAAACCAGGTATCCGTACGACTTAATTAATGACTAATTACTGCTAAATTACTGTGCTTAACTGAAATTGCTGATAAACTGCTACCTGCATACTGATACATGCACTTACTTGCATCATACTTTATTTGCTGTCACTACATTATTTACATGCTGAACCTTGGTGACAAACATGATGCACAAAAAGCACAGTAGCACTAAACGGATACACAGTGAACATGCTGATATAACCAGCATCAGGCAGACACTGCCTCTAAGGCCTGTTAAGAGCCTCAAATATCTGACTACACTGGTAGTGAGTGTAGGGTTATAAGGGTTGTGGAACTGCGTCTCTAGGGATAAGATACACTGATTGGATGTGCCAAAAACATACTTTAAGTACAAAACACAGCACTTTAATAAATAAGCCAGCTTTTAGCCGACTAGTAAAGTGCCAAAGCATGGGGAAAATACTACTAGACACTTTCTAAAGTGTTGGAAACAAGATGTGTCACTAAAAATAACAATAACGACACTTTAAAGCTTTTGTAACGCTTTAACGGATTACTATCCAACCGAACAACCGGACTTTACCCGGAACATGAAAATATTACTATTTTCACTAATTATATTTTTCTGAGCCAGTTAGGGTCCCTGATTACCCTAACACCCGTCATAACACGCTATATATTACTAACGGAGTTTAATACTTAACTAACCTATTTAACCTAAACTCCATCCTAACTAAACTAGTTATAATCGAACCAACCCCCCCCCCCATCATAACCGGCCCCCAAACCTTGGGGAACACACAAGTACAAGATTGATTATTTTATTAAGTTGTGTTTAGTATCTAGCTAACATATTATCCATGGGATAATCACCTCTAAATTGCCTATAAAATAAACACTAAACACATGAGTTCACTTATCACATTTCATCAACTCACAAACTCTCTCTTGCTCTCCCTTCACTCTCGGCCGAACACCCCAGCCCCCTTACACCCACTTTCGGTCCTTGATCATTCCATTCCAAGTAGATACAAGCTTCACGGGTCGCGTATTAGGAGCTTTGGAGCAAGCGGAACACGAAGGACCTCTTCCGTTAGCTTTTATCCACCCATTTTTCATCAAGATTCTTCCCTAGCCCCGAGCTAGAGGTATAACACTTAAAACTCACTCTTGAACGTATCTAAAGTGGTTAAAAGGATTTTCGTCGGTTAAATATCGATAACATACTTTTTGAAGCATAAAAGTCTAGTAAAAACACTAAAATGATGGTTAATAGCTTGTAACATGTGTAAAAGTTGTAGTATTTGGAATTTGTGATTTTTGAGACCCGATCTATGATGTGGTAGCTCGGATCATCGTTTAACCCGACTTTGTAAGATCATGGATCTTCACATAAGCTCGTTTTTAGTTAACACAAGGGTTAAAAGTTGAAACTCTACCACACACGAGACATGGACTTGTTTAAAGGCATTTTATTTGTGTAAAAGTGATTTAACTTGTACGGTAGTGTTTAAAACTAGCGGATCTACGTATCCGCAAGTGGTATTTTCAAAGAACCACACGTTAAAGAAATCATGTTTTCTAAAAAGATGGATCTTACACTAACAAACATGATTTTATAAACCACAAGTGTGTAAACACTCGTGAAATGAAAAGATCCGACAAAGAACTAGATTTGTCACTTGTTACTAGAAGATTGTAAAGACGGATTTCTCTAAACACGAGGTTTTTACAAAATTGAAGTTACTTTATATAAAGAACTACAAAATATAATGGGATTTACATTATAGATGCGGAAAAACTACAAGTTCATGCGATTATGCGATTTACATACTTATCGACTAGTTTGATGTGTCGGAAATTGTTTGATTGAATAAAGAAGTTGTTGAATTAATTTGTTAAAAGAAAATGATACGCTTGAAAGCGTGGCCATCTCCAGTTACAGAGGAAACTCTGGCGAAATTTTCTAAAAACCTAACACTTAGAATTATTTACACAACAAGTGTTAGAACTATTTTGACATATTTTCGAAACATAAATTTCGCCAGAACTGTATTTTACTAAATATTCGGAGGTGGGATTTTCACTAAGTTAACGTGATAAATATGTTTTGTCACAACACTGTTTATGATTATTTTGTGAAATTACATAAATATTATTTTAGAGTAAAAATAATATTTACAAGCGTTAATGATTCCAAAACTTTGCGAACGCTTTCACTATGATTATATAAGTTACACCGGTAATTACATTACCACATGATTGATAAAACGTAACTTACGCACATGTATTGTATCCCCCATCCTTGGGAGGAAGATTAACTACCAAGTATATACAGAACAAACACACGAAATAGTTGTCTAACTATTTCCCAAAAACTTAAACTATAAAGCTAAGGCACGGCCGTCCGTCTAATAGAATTAGCACTTGTAGGTCGTCGCACAGCTTTCAGATTTGGAGACACTTGGTAGAGACGCACCGACTGTGAGTTCATGTCCCCCTTTTCTCTAACTGTTTTCAGTTTTCTTAACTGCGGGGGTGAAATACATGTTACTTTGTTTACAAGTACTTTTATACACGGTATGATTAACGTAAGGAGGTTTTAGATCATGTGAATGGGTAGGTAGAACACCGAGGGACTTAAGCGGTAGATCTATCTGGGTGTAGCGAGCCCAGCTCTAGGCCCAACAGAACGGACCTCTCTGAGGACCAACAGAACGGACCTGGAGTGACTTGGTTGCCCAACGCAAAAATCAGCTAGGGTTGAGTCTTCCTATTGCATTTCACGACATGCTAATGGCCTTGCAAACCATTGGTGATCACTAGTCCTCTTACACTACTACATACCAGGAAAACTTTTATACTTACAAGTGTTTTACTTACTCACTTGCACATGAACTCGCTCAACATTATTGTTGATTTTTCAACTTACGTGTATTTCAGGAAATTAACGAGATCTGGCACGGTATGGCATGTTTTCCGCTGCACTAGTTTCCAAGGTCATCCGGGGTTTAGGGGAATGTGTCTCTTTCCTGGACAAGACACAACCCTTAAATCATGTTTATGTTATGTTTAAGTTGTAATGTCTGTTGAACAAGGTTATGGTTGTTAGTTAAAACAATGGTACTGTATTTGGTTTTCAAAACTTAATGGATGATCTTGCATGATTTTACTTCATATAGCTTTGTTATGATTAAGCTATGGTATTAAGAAGTCACACCAAAATTAACCACGCTTCCGCAAAGCCAGGGTGTGACATTCCTCATCTTGATGTTGCAACAGCTGTGCAAGCTTTCAAGATGGGGTTGCAAAAGGATTCTCAATTCTACCAAGACCTTGTAATGAACCCATGCAGGAACTTGGATGAAGCTCGGAACAGGGCCCTAAGATACATTCGGTTGGAAGATGACAGAAAGATGCAAGAAAGGATGAACTCATCCAACACTTATGAGTCAACTAACAGAAAGTCGGAATCCTCATTCAAGTCGTATCGGTCCAAGCCATATGGCAGGAATGAGAACAAGAGAGTGAATGCTGTTGAAGATGAGGATCCTGAAGAATATCCTGAATTATCTGAATATTGCTTTTCTGTTAACATTCCCGAATTGATGTATGCCATGCAGGGTCTAGGGGACAAGGCAAGATGGCCTCGAAAGAATCAACAAAAAGCGGAATGGAAAGACAAATCAAAATGGTGTGCTTTCCACGAAGATTTCGGACATATGACCGAGGATTGCATTGCTTTGAGGAAAGAAATAAGCTATCTTCTAAGCAAGGGATATTTGAAAGATCTCTTAGGAAGAAAGAAGAATAAGGGTCAGGATACTGAGAAGGATCCTGAGCGAGCAGCCTCACCTCCCGCGGATGCCAAGATAATCAACTTCATTTCGGGAGGATCCGACATTTGTGGGACTTCGTATTCGGCAGCAAAGAGACATGCAAAAGAAGCTAAGGCCGAAAGGGGAGACAAACCTGTCAGGATGACTACACTCACAACTGACAAAGTGATCACATTTGATGCTAATGACAGGGATACTGTCCAGGATCCTCACCATGATGCTCTGGTAATAACGTTATATGTGGCTAACCATTTTGTATGCAGGATATTGGTTGATAATGGCAGCTCCGTCAACATAATCCAACTAGAGACACTTAAAAGAATGAATGTATCTCCAATGGATATCACTTCGAAGTCCACCGTGCTTGTTGGGTTCAGTGGAGAGGCCAGAAACACAGTGGGAGAGATAAAGTTGCCGGTGTACGTTGAAGGAGTCAACTCGATACAACGTTTCTGTGTGATGGACTCTCTATCCTGCTATAACATTATACTGGGAAGACCGTGGATTCACGATATGAAGGCCGTGCCATCAACATATCACCAATGCATCAAGATACCTACCCCTTGGGGAGTTGTTAAAGTTGATAGCGATCAGCAGGAGGCGAAAGAATGCTACTCATCCTCGATGAAATCCTCAACCAAACCTAGTGTAGCATAGCAATTAAAGACGCGGGCCCAGGATATTGTGGAGGATCCGGAGCAGGATGTGAAGAAAATTGTCCTGGACCAGGATAATCCCGATATTTCGGTGCTCGTGGGAACCAATATCCCTCAGGATATTGAAGAGCAATTAATTAACTTTTTAAGATGCAGGATGTCAACGTTTGCATGGAAGCATGAGGATATGACAGGCATATCCAAAGATATTATCACTCACAAGCTTGGAATTGATAAATCATTCAAGCCAGTGCAACAAAAAAGAAGGAAGTTTGCTCCTGAACGCAATACAATTATTCAAGAAGAAGTTGAAAGATTGTTGAAGTCCAAAATGATTAGAGAAGTCAAGTTCCCAATGTGGCTAGCAAACGTGGTTGTGGTACAGAAGAAAAACGGAAAATGGAGAGTCTGTGTGGATTACACAGACTTGAATAAAGCTTGTCCTAAAGACCCATTTCCTCTCCCCCATATTGATGCAATGGTAGATGCCACTGCTGGGCATGAAATGCTGACTTTCATGGATGCATCCTCAGGATTTCAACAGATCCAAATGGAGCCTTCTGACCAGGAGGATACTGCCTTTATGACACCAACAGGTATTTATTGTTATACAGCTATGCCTTTTGGTTTGAAAAATGCAGGTGCAACATACCAAAGATTGGTAAACATGATGTTCAAAGACAAACTGGGGGACACCATGGAAGTGTACATTGACGATATGGTAGTAAAGTCAAAGAAAGCTCAGGATCACCTCCAGGATATTAAAGGAGCGTTTGATATCCTGGATCAGTATAATATGAAGCTGAATCCTGCTAAGTGCCATTTTGGAGTGGGGGCAGGAAAATTTCTAGGATATATGGTGACCAAAAGAGGAATAGAAGCAAGCCCGGAGCAGATTAAAGCCATCTTGGATATTAAATCACCCTCAAATATTAAAGATGTTCAACGATTAACGGGGCGAGTGGCAGCATTAAACAGATTTATCTCAAGATCCTCAGAGAAATGCAAAGATTTTTATGATATCCTGAAGAAGAACAAAAAATTCGAGTGGGGTGAGAAGCATGAAGCGGCCCTACAGGAGTTAAAGCAATATCTTTCAACCGCACCTCTACTGATGAAGCCTGAGAATGGTGAACCATTATCCCTATACCTCGCGGTATCAGGGAACGCTGTAAGTGCCGTCCTTGTAAAGGACCATGAAGGTCAGCAATATCCTGTTTATTATGTTAGCAAAAGTTTGTTAGATGCTGAAACTAGGTATTCTCACTTAGAAAAATTAATACTAGCATTAGTCATGGCATCAACAAAACTTAGACATTATTTTGAGACTCATAGGATTCATGTTAAAACAAATTATCCTGTCAAGAATGTGCTTAGGAAACCAGAGATGTCAGGCAGGATGGCTAAGTGGTCAGTAAAGTTGAGTGCT
The DNA here is from genome assembly GCA_030545235.1 of Helianthus tuberosus. Taxonomy (NCBI): domain Eukaryota; kingdom Viridiplantae; phylum Streptophyta; class Magnoliopsida; order Asterales; family Asteraceae; genus Helianthus; species Helianthus tuberosus. The sequence continues at coordinate 107,663,818 of CM060393.1, forward strand.
TATGATTTAGTATATGAACCTAGGAATGCCATAAAATCTCAGGCTTTAGCTGACTTTGTGGCTGATTTTAGTAGTGACATCCAGGATGAGGTAGACCTAGAAGTTCAACAATTAGGAGAATCCTTAGGATCCTGGACATTATATACTGATGGTTCATCTAATATAAGAGGAGTAGGATTGGGAATACTACTAAAATCGCCACAAGGGGACATATTACCCCAGGCTATTAGGTGTGAATTTCCTGCTACCAATAATGAGGCAGAATATGAAGCTTTAATTGCAGGATTAGAATTGGCTAAGAATATGAGTATAAAAAATTTACAAGCATATGTTGACTCTTTGTTAATTACTAACCATTTTAATGGATCATATGCAGTTAAGGGTGAGAAATTGACTGAATATCTTGATATTCTCAAAAAATTAGCAGGATATTTCGATGTTTTTACACTTGAACAGGTACCAAGAGAGGATAATGCTGAAGCGGATGCCTTAGCAAATCTGGGATCATCAATCAGGATACCGGAAGGGACCCAAATACCAATAATACATGTCTTATATCCTGCAACTAATCCTCAGGGTAAAGAAGTAGCGGATATTCGGGATCCTGGAGTGGAATATCCTGAACAGGATCCTAAATCCTGGACAACTCCAATTCTGAAATATCTTAAAGATGGACACATCCCCGAAAATGAAAATCCTAAGGCATTTAGGATGAAGGTATCACGATTCACTATTATAAATAATATTGTATACAAGAAATCTCTTGCAGGACCATATTTAAGGTGCTTGGAGGATCATGAAGCCAAAGAAGTACTTCAGGATATACATGAAGGGGACTGTGGTAATCACACTGGGGGCAGATCATTATTCTCGAAAGTATTGAGGACATGATACTTTTGGCCAACAATGAGAAAAGATGCTGCAGAATATGCTCGAAGATGTGATGCATGTCAAAGGCATAGTAACATACTACATCAACCAGCTGAACCACTATATCCTGTAATTTCCCCTTGGCCATTCATGAAGTGGGGGATGGATATAGTAGGGAAGTTACCAAAAGCTCCGGGAGGAAAAGTATTTATGTTAGCAATGACGGATTATTTCTCTAAGTGGGTCGAGGCTGAAGCATTCGTTCAAGTAAGAGACCAAGAAGTAGTATCCTTCATAAAGAGGAATATCCTGACTAGGTTTGGAGTACCAGCTGAGATCATTTGTGATAATGGGTCCCAGTTTATAAGCAAAAGGACTACTGACTTTTGCAAGAGTTGGGGAATCAAAATGATCACATCTACTCCGGTACATCCTCAAGCGAATGGACAAGCCGAATCCTCGAACAAGATAATAGTCAATAACTTAAAGAAGAGACTTGGAGCCAAAAAAGGAAGATGGGCGGAAGAGTTACCCTTTGTTTTGTGGGCTGATAGGACAACGGTGAAGAATGCAACTGGCCAAACCCCGTTTTCCTTGGTATTTGGAGCAGAGGCAATGATTCCAACACAAATGACGATACCTACTGCAAGATCTATGCTACAGGATCCTGAACAGAATCATGAAGTCTTATGTCAGGATTTGGATACTATAGATGAAAAAAGAGATGCAGCAAGGCTAAGGATAGCAGCATATCAACAAAGAATATCCAGAGCATACAATAAGAACATAAGGACTAGAAGATTTCGAGTTGGTGATTGGGTGCTGAGAAAGGCTTTTCAAAATACCACTAATCCTGCTGATGGCAAGCTAGCTCCGAAATGGGAAGGACCTTATGAAGTCGAGTCAGAAGCAGGGAAAGGAGCATATCGACTCAGGAATGTGGAAGGAGATATGCTACCAAGATCCTGGAATGCAATACATTTGAAGCTCTATTTCAAGTAAGAGTAGAATTTATTTTCTATCTCGGAATGGTATGTGTTCTATCTCTTTAAAATATATTTGTTTATTATCTTGAACCCAAAACTGACTTAAGCATCGGAGGGGTGTTAGCCAAGCTAACACCCACCTTAGTTTACAATTGTTTTGCAGGATATGTTTCAGGATATAGCTCCAGGATATATACTCAGGATAAGTCGAAAGATTAGAGGATTGGCCCCCTCTCTCACGTTTAAGGGATCCTGATCCCTTCAAAGGTTTAAAGGTATTCACCTTTCTTTCGAATTGGGTTTAAACACCTCGCCTGGAGCGCAAGTTATCTAGGTGTAGTTCGAGGTAGCGGGACCAGTTCATGTAAAAGTGGCTGACAATTTCGTTACTGTTGGCTATATCATGGATCCTAAAGGTATATGAGGATTGATCACCCTCTCTCACGAAAGAGTATTTTCATACTCTCAAAGGTTTAAAGGTTTTCACCTTTCTAAGTCTAGGAGTTTATACACTCTCGCCTGTAGCGCATGAAATTCAGGGTTTATCCCCAGATGTCAGGGTTTATCCCCAATATGCTAAGGATTCTTTTCAGGATATCAGGGGTTCTGTCCTTGGGCATTCGGAATTCATTCGAGTCAAAATGTAAATACATTTGTGTTTTTGTCGAACACAGGGGACACACGTTATTCTGATTCAAAGGATGGATCCAAGTTTATAAGTATACACTGGGGACAAACTTATGATAAAAGATCGGAACTGATCCTCTAAGGATCTCTGGTATGATTTCTCCTTTTTATTTGGACAATTTATAGGTGTATTTTAAAATCCTGATCAAGATATCTTTCAGGATATCTTCCAGGATTCATTTATAATATATGTTCCTAAGAATGTTCAAACCAAACAATTTCCATAAGTAAAATTTGTATGACAATAACAATAAAGTCAAGAGAGTAGTTATATTATTAACATACCAAAAGATGTGCTCTTAGTTTCACCTCAAAACAAGGCCCATCCACTAAGAGCACTAATAGTTCATAACCATATTTACCCAACAGTTGAGGGCTTCATCTCAAACCGAGACCCATCCACCTTCAACTGTTGTATTGTTCAAAAAGCATGCATGAAATGTAAATTGTTCAGGTACGGGAAAGTAAAATGCAGAAAGGTAAATTGTTTGTGGAACTGCAAACCAACATTCAAATTCAAAAAGGTGGGCTCTGGCCTTGGCACGTATATCCGTCATCGCCCACCTAAATGCCCTCACACAGCGGCATCACCTCCAACCTTCTCAGACTTCTCTGCTCCAGCATCTTGACCAGCATCCTGCGCAGCATCCTGACCAATGTCCATCTCAGCATCACCTCCAGCATCCTTCTTCTCTCCAGCTTGGACCACCACCTCTGTTGACTTGGAAGACTCACCGGCTTCAACAGGAAGTGGCACAGCTTTGCCTCCGAGCTCCTTCAATTTAGCCACCCAGGATTCAACTGGCCAAGATGGACAAACAAGGCCCGTCTCCTTGGCCTCATAGGCCATCTTGATGCGTGCTTGTAGCAGGGAGACGATAGCAGAAGCCTTGATTCCCTCTCGAAAGCTGATTAAGGCCTGATCATGATCCATTTGAACGCTGGCAAGTTTGACCTCAGCATCTTGGGTGACCTTCTTTAGCAAGCTTTCATAGTGCCGGCTCTTTGCTTCGGCGATAGCACCTTGGTCGGCAACGGTGCTCTCGAGCTGCTTGATCCTGGCTTCATGAAGTGCCACAGTACCACAAGCGTCATTGTACAAGTGGAGCAAATGCTGGAGGCCCTGCACATTGATTACAGATATGGGGTTAGAATGTATGCTGACTAAGACATCCTACCAGGATATCCTGTTAGGATATACGTGCAGGATATATGTGCAAGATATACATGAAGGATATGCAGCAGGATGTTACCTTGTTGAGGAAGGATGTCATTGGCTCTAAGGAGTCAGAGAAGCTGAGTTCATCATAGGAGAACCCTTCTGAGCCTGGAGCACTGACCTCAAGACCCTTTCTCTTTTTCGCTGCGGAAGCACGGGTTCTTGGATTGGCCTTGGGAGCCGGGAGTGGCTTGGAGCTAGTGGTAGCAGGAGTCTCCTTCTTGACTATGGCTGGAGTTGGATAGCTGTCAAGTTCATCCAGATCTAGATAGACTGGGACTTTGCTGGAATCTGCACACAGGGAGTAAATTCTAAATCCCTCCTATAAATAACAGATAAGAAGCATATGTGTGCAGGATATCTCGCAGGATCCTTACCAGACATGTTGGCACTTGAAAGAGGGCTTGGAGTTGGTGGAGAAGGATTGAAACTTCTTTCTGCCTCTGGGAGAAGTCTAATTGCGTCTATTCTTTCTTGGGAATTAGCAAGAGGAGGAGCAATCTTCCTAAAATCAGCTGCACGATAATGAAAATTTATTAGTTCAGAATATGAGACAGGATAAGAGACAGGATCATTCTTAAACCCTAATTCCTACCCTTTCTTAACCATCTCATTGGATAATCCGTTCCACCGGGGATCGAATCCCTTTTTACAAAGAAAAACTTGGATTGCCAACCATCCTCGTTTTTGGTGGCACGAAGAATCAATGGGGGACCGGAGCTAGAGTAAAATAGAAACCTAGAAGAGCCATGGCATCTAAGCTTGTAGGCTAAAGGGAGATCATGGACAGAAAGGTCAGGTATGTGGTTTCTCTTGATTTGGTCAAGAACAGACAAAACACGCCAAAGCATTGGCATGGTTTGGCTGAAAGAAATTTTAGTGATGTTAAAGAACTCGGTAATAAAATCCGGAAAAGGGAATCGTAGCCCTAAGGTGAAGGGGAAAGCATTGAAACAAATCCACTCGGTGGAAACCATATCTGACCGGATTTCTCTGTCAAAGGGTCGGAATATGGTTCCATCCGGGAAGATACCGGAAGATTTTAAAGCCGACAGATGAGCACTATCAAAGGTGCATATTTCATTCTCCGGTTCTAGGAGAAGATTCTGTTGGATGAATGTGGGAGCCGAGTCGCCTAAACTGGACCTCGTCTGCCTAGGCATTTGGTCGCCTGAATTCTTGCCGGAGTAAAATGAGAAATGGTTATGAAGATGAGAGAGAGAATATTACCTTTTCTTGACGATTGTGGGTAAAAAAGAAGATGAGGATGAGAAGATATAGGGTATGATGAGTAAATATAGGCCGGGTAGTTGAAAGCTGTCACATCAGAAGTCTTATCTCTTAATTGTCTCGGCCATTGTGAAAAAATGTAACCGTTAGGATATCAAACGGTAACATTTTTGGGGACAATTGTTATGGGTGAAATTCTGAGCCCATATCCTAGAAAATATCTTGATCTATATCTTATTCATGTAGTATCTGTTTACATCCGGGATGCTGGTTCAGGATATTGGTAACATCCTGAACGGTATCCTCGGGATTGCTAATGGATTATGTGCAGGTACGTGTGTTAGGAGCTAGCAACGTTCACAAAGACTTATTCCGCGGAAGACTCGGTCCAGGCCGTTCAAAGAAAGACGTTGAAACCTTATTACTCGGTCTACAACGTTCGTGGTGGAATATTCGGAGCATCCCATATTTATAGGAATATTTGTTTGTACTTCGTTACTATAAATAGGAGGAACACCAGATCAAATAGAACACAACAATTTCACTGCAATCACACTCACTACACTCTAACACTTGTTCTTTCGCAATTTGTACTCTCACACGAATTCATTGTAACACTTAGCGATCTGGTTGATATCCTGCACTGTATCCTGAAGTTTAAAGCAATAAGAAGAACAAGGCAGCTGCGATTGTCAGCTCCCGAGGTTTTATGCCGGCGATCTAGATTGATCAAGGGCTTTCCTCGTACATCTCGTGTCGTTTCCTTTACTTTTTGTTTATTATTTGCTCACTGTTTGATCGCAGATACAGCTCAATATCCTGAGCCGTATCCTGAATACTGATTTTCTAAATAACTCAACAAGCATATTTTCTATAAACTTTCTAGCACACTACCTCACATTACTAATTTGATCACTAAATTGCTTCGGTAATTTTTGACCAAAACATTCATCATCCTACAAAACCCATTTAACACCTAAGTGGGTGAATATGAATTTCATAGTTATGAACACCAATGCATCAAATTATTGACTAGGGTTTCTTCCTAATCATGAATTTATCATAACTACATTCAAACACCAAACATTTAAGTTCGGATTTTCGATTCCCTAAGTTCATCAAGAATTCAAGATAGAACCTAATAGTGAAATTTGACATACCTTGTCATCCCTTCACTGAGGTGATCACTAATCATAACTTGGATTTCGATTTGGAGTCGATTTGGCTTGTTAATTTGATCAATTTTGCAAGTTAGGGTTAAGTTGAAGGAGCCATTGTTCACTCCTATGATTCCTATGAGCAGAACATACACTTAGTGTGTGAGTTTTGGTTTTATGTTTTATTTAATTAAATCACATTTTCAGTTTGTCACTTTTGGCCCCTCAACTTTCCTCAAGTTTTATAAAGTGTGTTTTAACCAAGTTTCCTTATTACTACAAGACTTATAATTCACTAGGTTATTTATGTCCTAGTTATTTTATCTTGTTCATAACCGACATTTAATTTATAATATACAATTTATATTTTCGGGGTGTTAGAAGTCCACCCCCCTTAAAAGGGTTTCATCCGCGAAACCGGAATACGTACCAAATAATGTAGGGTAGAGACGTCTCATCTCCTCTTCGGATTCCTATGTAGTATCCGAACCTTTTCTATGCTCCCATTTGACCTTCACTTGGTCAATTTGTTTCGTAAGCTCTTAACGTTTTGATCCAGAATTTCAATCGGCTTCACCGCATAATTAAGACTGTTATCCACTTTGATGTCGTCGTAGTGGATATAAGTCGTTTATTCGGCTAGACATTCTCGGAGATGTGATACATGGAATGTGCTATGGATTCCGCTCAATTCCAGTGGTAGTTCAAGGCGGTATGCTACCTTACAACCCTTTCGATGATTTTAAACGACCCAATAAACCTCGGGCTTAATTTTCCTCTTATTCTGAACCGGATAATCCCTTTCCACGAAGATACTTTAAGCATAACCTTGTTACCAACCTGAAACTCGATCGGTCTTCGTCTTTTGTCAGCATACCACTTTTGTCTATCTTGAGCCGCTTTCAAATGAGCCCGTACCATATCAATTTTCTCTTTAGTGGCTTGAACTATATCTTTATGGGCGAGTTCACATGGACCCACCTCACCCCAGTACACCTGGGTTCGGCATTTTCTACCGTAGAGCATCTCGTACGGAGCCATACCAATACTAGCATGGTAACTATTATTATAAGAAAATTCAACCAACGGTAGATAAACATCCCAAATACCTCCGAAATCTATGATACATGCTCGTAGCATGTCTTCCAATGTCTGTATTGTGCTTTCCCTCTGTCCATCCGTTTGAGGATGGTATGCAGTGCTAATGAACAATTTAGTTCCCATTTGCTCTTGTAAATCATGCCAAAAGTTTGAAGTAAACCGGGTATCGCTATCGGACACGATGTATTCCAGTACTCCGTGGCGTGCCACTATGTCATTAGTATACACCTCCGACATCTTTTCTGACGTATAAGTCTCACGTATCGGGATAAAGTGAGCACTTTTCGTCAGTCTATCTACAACCACCTATATAGCATCAAATCTGCGGTTCGTCATTGGTGGTTTGGTCAATAGGTCCATTGTGATTTGTTCCCATTTCTAAACCGGAATATCCAACGGTTGAAGTTTACTGTAGGGCTTTTGGTGTTCCGCTTTGACTTGCAAACATGTCAAGTATTTCTCCACGTATTTCACTACATCCCTCTTCATTCCGGGCGACCAATAGTTCTTTTTCAAGTCATTATACATCTTGGTTGCCCCCGGATGAATAGAATAATGGGATTTGTGAGCTTCATCAAGCAGAAGCTTTTTAACCTCACACAAATTAGGAACCCATGTCCTTCCGAAGTGAGTTTTCAACCTGTTGTTATCATCTACTAAATCTTTCAGTTGGCCAACTATTCGTTCCTTCTTCCAGTTCTCCGCTTTAACTGCTTCCACTTATGCTTCTCGGATTCGTTCAAGTAAACCCGATGTCACAATGAGCTGCATCGCTCGCACCTGTATAGGAGCATAATCTGCCTTTCGGCTCAATGCATCCGCCACTACATTGGCTTTCCTGGGATGATAATGTATTTCATAGTCATAATATTTCACTGTTTCCAACCACCGCTTCTGTCTCATGTTCAACTCCTTCTGATCGAAGAAGTATTTTAGACTCTTGTGGTCGGTAAATATAGTGCACTTCACCCCGTATAAATAGTGCCTCCATGTTTTTAAAGCAAACACCACTGCCGCCAATTCAAGATCTTGCGTAGGGTATTTCTTTTCGTGAATCTTCAGTTGCCTCAAGGCATAGGCTATAACATTGCCTCGTTGCATTAAAATGCACCCGAGTCCAGAATGTGATGCATCCGAGTAAACCACCATATCATCGACTCCGTCTGGCAACGTTAATATCGGAGCGTGGGTTAACTTTTCCTTGAGCGTTTGGAACGCTTTCTCTTGTTCAACGCCCCATATAAATATTTCCTCCTTGCGAGTTAACTTGGTTAACGGCGAAGCAATCTTGAAGAAATCTTGTATGAATCTCCTATAATATCCCGCAAGCCCTAAGAAGCTTGTTATTTCCGAAGGATTCTTCGGAGGGTTCCATTTTGACACTGCCTCTATTTTTTACGGAGCTACTAACACTCCGTCGGAACTAATGATGTGCTCGAGAAATTGCACCTCTCGTAACCAGAAAGCGCATTTCGAGAACTTTGCATAGAGCTTTTCTCGTCTGAGCGTTTCTAATGCTTCACGTACAAGACCCACGTGATCACTTTCGTTCTTTGAATACACTAAGATGTCATCGATGAACACTATCACCGACTTATCTAGCATCGGTTTGCAAACCCGGTTCATGAGGTCCATGAAAGCCGTGGGTGCATTTGTCAACCCGAAGGACATCACGAGGAACTCGGAATGTCCGTACCGCGTACGGAAGGCTGTCTTCGGTACATCCTATTGCTTGACCTTTAACTGATGATACCCCGATCTAAGGTCAATTTTGGAAAACCAACTCACGCCTTGTAGTTGGTCAAACAAATCATCAATTCTTGGGAGTGGGTATCGATTCTTCACCATGAGTTTGTTTAACTCCCAGTAATCGATACACATTTGCATGCTCCCATCCTTCTTCTTCACAAACAATACCGGTGTGCCCCACGGAGACACACTCGGCCTTATGAACCCCTTGTCGAGCAAGTCTTGAATCTAAGACATCAACTCTTGTAACTCCAATGGTGCTAGCCGATACGACGCCTTAGCTACGGGTTTTGCACTCGGAATCAATTCGATTCCGAATTCAACTTCCTGTTCTGGAGGTATTCCCGGTAAGTCTTCCGGAAACACGTTTTCATAATCACGTACCACCGGTACGTCTCCAATCTTTGGCTACTCTTTCTCCGGTTCGCATGCATATATCATAAACGCTCTACATCCACGCCTTATAAGCTTATGAGCTTCCAACATTGTACATACCACGAGATTACCCCCTTTTTCGCCAAAAATAGTAATGTGTCTTCCGCTCAGAGATGTTAGTTTTATCTCCATACGGAAGCACACGACCATCGCTTGATGTCGAGATAACCAATCCATCCCGACAACCACTTCAAACTCTCCCATCGACATCGGGATTAAGTCTATTGAGTACTCTTCGTCATCGTTACTCAACTTGCAGTTTTGGCATACGTCACACACTATAAAGCTTTTGTGATCACCTATCTCGACTTCTAAGGGCATAGGTAATTTTGTTAATAAGAATGAAGGATGTCGAATAAATCCATGTGAAATAAAGGATTTATTCACACCCGTATCAAACAATACATGTGCGGGAATCGAGTTTACAACATATATACCTGAGACCACATCGGGTTCTGTCTTCGCTTAAGCTGCGGTTAGGTGGAAAGATCTGGCCCTTGCCTTCTGTGCCTCTGTCTGTGTATCCTTCCCATCCTTTTTCCCGACCAACTCCGGGCATTTAGATTTCTTGTCGCCCAGTTGGTAGCATTTATAACAGACCGAGTCTTTTCCTGGGCATAATGAAGTCGTATGCCCAGTCTTCCCACATATAGGGCATGGTTTTTATTTGAAGCGACACTCGCCCTTATGACCTTTCCCGCAGATTTTACAACTTGGCGACCCGCCTTTCACATCCGACTTCTTCGCCGATTCAGTCATTCGTGCTTTCTTTGTAGGGCTTGGATTTACATCTTGTGCCCTTCGTTCACTCCGCTCAATTTGCTTTTTCAGTCAATCTCTCATTCCCGAGCAGTGTTTATGATCTCGGTGAGAGTCTCATATTTTGAGGGAGTCATGAACTCTTGATATTCGGCACTCAGCATATTGTAGTAGTAATATATCTTTCGTTCTTTAGTCATCACTAACTTATCACAAAACCTTAGCTTATCAAGGAAGATACCCGTGATCTTGTCTATTGATTCACCCCTTTGCCTCAGTTGGATGAACTCTTCCTTGATTCTGTTAATAACTGCCTTGGGACTGTGATGTTTAAGGAACAGTTCCTTAAACTCGTCCCATGTCATAATCTTTGCTGCTTTAATCCCAATCTCCTTTTTCTTATCATCCCACCAGTCTTTCGCTTGACCTCTTAACTGACCCGTACTATAAGCTACGAAGTCACTTGCATCACAGTGAGTCCTTTCAAACACTCCTTCCATGTCACTCAACCATCGTTGACATATTATCGGATCTACCTCCCCATTGTAGATCGGAGGCTTACAAGCCATGAATTTATTATACGGGCAAGCCTTCCGCTCCCCCGACTTTTCTTTTGTTTAGTTGACAATATCCTCCAACCTTTTGATCCGTTACTCTAGTACTGTAAGCACCGTGTTTTGGATCTTGTCTATAAACCCGGATAGACTGTTCTCTATTGCCTTTCCAATCTCTTCGGAAATTACTTCCCTCATCTGTTCAGTGACTATCGGTACCGTATCGTCGTTACCTCCATCGGCCATCTTGAATCTGAAATGTTTATATTAATTGTTAAACATTTCGTTCTATATCATTTACATCATTTTCCTTGGTTGTTAACAACTTGCTTAAACCATTCTTGTTTGGTGCACTTTCTGGGTTTGAGTGTATTACACACTCTTCCCATGCACATCAAATCAAATTCCTTTTTCTAATGTTTTAATAAAATCTACTAAGATAACTAATTCTTACCGGATGTTTGATCAAGCTTCGAACCGAACACACTTTGTCAACAACCTTGAGCTCTGATTACCAACTTGTAAGACCCGTCACATTTAAAACACATTATAATATTAAGTACACATTTTATGTGAAATGCGACTTTACAAAATTTTATAAAGTTAACATCCATACTAGTTTAAAATATTCAAAATGTAGCACCAAGTGTTTACATGTTTCACATTTAACTAAAACAAAATAGATTAACGCGGAAGCTTTGTTCGAATGTGTGTTCGGTTCTTGTCCGTTGATTGATCGCCAACCGGTAGCTTGCTATTATTACCTAATATCAAAACCAACTTAAAAGTTAGTTTTGATAGCATAGAAACAAGTATAAACAAGTTCCAATATCAAATAAACGAAAATAAAAATAAAATTTCCGATCTAAGCCTCTCGCGCCATGCGAGAGGCTCTTTTGATTCTTTCACGGGCCGCGATAGGCCCCGTGGGGGTGATGGTTTTCCCGCAGGTCCGGTTCCTGGACCTGCATTTTGCCCAGCTCTATTTTTTTTCCAAAAATTCAACTTCAATGTATCATAACTTTTAATCTACAAGTCCGTTTAACGTGATTTTTTTCCGATGCGTCCGTAAATTAATTACGGACTCGTTTATCATCATCGTTTGCATTAAAAATCCGGTTTAAAAGCATATAGCCAATAAATCCCCTTTTTATTATTCGACCCGTTTAATTTCTATGTTAACTACATATTTACTATCAATAATTACTTCTAGACATTTTTACCCATTCTCGGGCTATCAACCATTAGCGTTTCGCTCCAACCACCCGGTTTGTGTACGCATTAACATTATTCTTGATATCAACGATTCAAGCATACTTCTTATTTTACAAATCCGACAAAATCATTTTAGTCACTTTTGTCACGTATCCAAGGGCTCATTTACATCAATTTTTGCGTGTCCTCTTCCTGGCTTACGCTTTTATAATACTTATTCAAAAATGCGACATTCGAGTCGCTTCTAAAACAACCGTTTAAAACATAATTTTGACCCTTTTGTTTGTCAAGTGAAGACCATTACTCCAACAACAAACCACATACCAAGTTTTGTTTGTCTAGTGAGATTCGTCACTTCAACGACATACCAAGTTCACATATAACGCTAATTCAAAGTCAACGAAACTACGATCAATATAAAAGCATAATGTAACGCAACCATAGTTACGTTACCTTTAGAGGTTTTCCTTCAAGCGCAATGCGACATTCGAGTCGCTTCTAAAACAACCGTTTAAAACATAATTTTGACCCTTTTGTTTGTCAAGTGAAGACCATTACTCCAACAACAAACCACATACCAAGTTTTGTTTGTCTAGTGAGATTCGTCACTTCAACGACATACCAAGTTCACATATAACGCTAATTCAAAGTCAACGAAACTACGATCAATATAAAAGCATAATGTAACGCAACCATAGTTACGTTACCTTTAGAGGTTTTCCTTCAAGCGCGTATCTGCTCTGGCTTGTCCGCTTGAGGATTCGATTCCCTTGCCTATAGAGTTCAACCAACGACTCGTTTATAACTCTAATAATATCATATAACGCATAATTCGCCATAACTTTCAAATATGCATTTTGTTCAAAACTTCAATACTTAGCTTTCATTTAGGCATTTTAACGAACACCTAATGGCCATAATTTTACATTTACATAATCAAGTTCATAACTAGTTATTTTTGCCAAGTTTAAACATCACTTTCAAATCCATTATATCTAGCATGCATATCAACACCTAGATTCACTTCATGGAAATTAAATAACACCCATTTTATGATTAAAATTCCAGTGTTCTTCATCATCCTACAAAACCCATTTAACACCTAAGTGGGTGAATACGAATTTCATAGTTATGAACACCAATGCATCTACTTATTGACTAGGGTTTGTTCCTAATCATAAATTTATCATAACTTCATTCAAACACCAAACATCGAAGTTCAGATTTTCGATTTCCTAAGTTCATCAAGAATTCAAGATGGAACCAAATAGTGAAATTTGACATACCTTGTAATCCCTTCACTGAGGTGATCACTAATCTGAGCTTGGATTTCGATTTGGATTCTTAATTTGATCAATTTTGCAATTTAGGGTTAAGTTAAAGGAGCCCGTGTTTGCTCCTGTGATTCCTACGACTAGAACACACATCCAGATTCACTTCATAAGAAATCAAATTACACCCATTTTATGATTAAAATTCTAAGGTTCTTCATCATCATCCTACAAAACCCATTTAACACCTAAGTGGGTGAATATGAATTTCATAGTTATGAACACCAATGCATCAAATTATTGACTAAGGTTTGTTCCTAATCATGAATTTATCATAACTTCATTCAAACACCAAACATTCAAGTTCAGATTTTCGATTTCCTAAGTTCATCAAGAATTCAAGATGGAACCAAATAGTGAAATTTCACATACCTTGTGATCCCTTCACTGAGGTTATCACTAATCTGAGCTTGGATTTCGATTTGGCTTCTTAATTTGATCAATTTTACAAGTTAGGGTAAAGTTGAAGGAGCCCTTGTTCGCTCTTGTGATTCGTACGACTAGAACACAAACTTAGTGTGTGTGTGTTTTGGTTTTATGTTTTATTTAATTAAATCACATTTTCAGTTTGTCACTTTTGGCCCCTCAACTTTCCTCAAGTTTTTTAAATTGTGTTTTAACCAAGTTTCCTTATTACTTCAAGACTTATAATTCACTAGGTTATTTAATTCCTAGTTATTTTATCTTGTTCATAACCAACATTTAATTTATAATATACAATTTATATTTTCGGGGTGTTACATAATGATGCACTAGTTTGAGATGAGGTAACCGCCGACATGGCAATTGAAGTGGATTTTCCCTTAGAGGCCATGGAGTTGATGAACTAAACAGAAATGATTACAAAAAAAGTGTTTAAAATTGAAGCACCACTTGCCCCGCGGTGGGCGCCAAATTGATTTGTTTAAAAATCAGTTTAAGGATAATGTAACCAAATTTTGATTGTGAGGTAGAGTGCTAATGTAACGAACGACGATGAAATGAATGTAAGACGACTAAGATAATCAAACACAAAGATTTATACGAGGAAAACCCTTGATTACTAGGAGATCGCTCACATAAAAACCTCGGATAGTGAAAAATATCACCATCAACTATATTGAACGATAAAAATTACAACTTTAGATGTTGATCAATTGTGTTACAACTGAATGCTAAGAGTGTTTGTAAGTTTTCTGGTCGAAGTGTGTGTTTGCGAGACGTGTATTGTGAAAATTATATCTGCCAACACTTGATCAACACATTTTAAATAAGCTAACCACTAAATCCTATTTTCTAGGAAGACCATGTCCATGCTCCATGAACATTAGTGGAATTCATCATGTGCAGCATCTTAAATGAATATTGACCGAGATTCCAGCTAAGACTTAGTCCACGTCGTCCATTACCTGCATACGAACATTAGAAAACATAGAGAACAATTGTTAGATAACATAAGTAATAATAAGGATCCTTGATCCTTAGGCTCCCTGCACCATCCGCTAAGGATAAGTTATCCAGGAAACATCTCAGGATACATGATCCACAAGTAATAAAACCGATGCCCTAACAGCTAACAAAGCGACATATGTGAGCTTGACTTGCGCGAAAGTTAAAGTGGAACACCAAAAACCATCTGGTTTGCTCCAGCAACCAAAACTACCCATGTGGAAATGGGAGCAGATTTCCATGGATGTCATCATCGGCTTGCCTAAAACTCAAAACAGAAACGATACCATTTGGGTGATCGTTGACCGTCTGACCAAGTCTGCACACTTCCTTACAATCAAAGGAACTGACAAGTTTTCACGACTTGCTAGCATCTACTTGAAGGAAGTAGTTTCTAGGCATGGGGTACCGACCTCCATCAACTCTGATCACGACCCGGTTTCACATCCGATTTATGGCAAGCTATACACAAATCATTTGGCACACATCTAGACATGAGCACCACTTATCATCATCAAATGGATGGTCAAAGTGAATGAACCATCCAGACGCTTGAAGACATGCTACGAGCATGTGTTATCAATTTTGGTAACGACTGGGAAAGACATTTTCCTTTGGTAGAGTTTTCCTACAACAATAGTTACCACTCTAGCATCCAGGCAGCTCCGTTCGAGGCATTGTACGGACGGAAATGCCGATCTCCTCTTTGTTGGGCTGATGTTGGTGACAGCCAAATCACGGGTCCAGAACTCGTACTCGAAACATTTGAGAAGATTGTTCAAATAGGAAACCATATGGTGGCAGCTCGTGATCCCCAGAAAAGCTACGCCGACAAGCGTAGGAAACCCTTGGATTCGCCATGGGCGACTGTGTTTTATTGAAAGTTTCACCCTGGAAGGGTGTGGTTCGTTTTGGGAAATGAGGCAAGCTCAACCCGCGTTATGTTGGGTCGTTCAAGATTTTGGAAAGAATCAGTAAGGTGGCTTATCGACTTGAGTTTCCTGATGAACTTGGTAACGTACACAATGTCTTTCACATCTCTAATTTAAAGAAGTGTTTGTCCGAGGAAACACTTATGGTTCCTTTCCAATAACTGAAAATCGACGACAAGTTGAAATTTATCGAGGAACCTGTCGAAATCATGGACCATGAAGTCAAGGTCTGTAAACACAGTCGAATACCTATCGTAAGAGTTCGTTGGAACTCAAAGCGTGGGCCAGAGTTCACATGGGAATGCGAGGATCAGATGATGCTCAAGGATCCCCACTTATTCAAAACTGCTGAACCTAACACTGATACAAGTAGCAAATTTTGGGACAAAATTCCCTATCAAGTTGGGGATGATGTAGCACCCGAGAAAAACCCATAGTCATCTTAACTTATCTTTTCACTCCTCCATGACTGCTTACCAAAATTCGGGAAGAAATTTCTTTCCACTTGGGGATGATGTGACAACCTGCAATATTAGGTTAATACTTTAACCTAACCACATTTAACTTAGTCATACATTCATAACACACATTTAACTAGGGTTAGTTAAGTAAGTCTACTTTGGTAATTCAAGGAATTACCAGAACACACACATGTTAATTCTCGAACGTTGGTGACTAATTCGAATAAAAATTATAAACGGACAGATTATACGAAACTTATGTGTTGCATGATAAATACGTGAATTATGTGTTTTAACTGCGAACTGTAAGATGATATGTACTTTGTGTAATAATGTTCTAGTTAAGGGTGTTTAGGGTTAACTGTGACACTCTAATAACTATTGTATAGCCCTAAACCCTCCTCATAATTCATCCTACGATAGTTTTCTAATCATCATTCCTTTAATCATTTGGCTACACAAGTCTTCACATAATCATACAATCTTTGATCTCTCAATCCTTCAAAGAAAAACCCTAAAATCAATCTAAGGTAATGTTTAGATTATACGTTGTTATTCTCATTCTATTGATTTCATGCAAACCCTAGTTCTCCAAACAATAGTCTTGTGTTTAGTTGATCATTTTGATTGAATGAATGTGTCTGTGAAGGAATGTGCATTATTTGTTAGACACTAGGGATGCCATTGATATGATTGTATTGCCAAACTGTTGCTTTGATTCATAGCATTGCAGATTAGGGTCTGTGATGGTAGAAACTGCTACATTGATATGAAACTACAATTGTTGTCTGTTCTGTATTCTGTGCGTTGCAATTGATCCGACTTTGTGAAGTCACAAAGTCCAGTCCGGATTAATGAAACACGTCCGAGTTTCTTAATGACTTTATATAACTTTCGAACTTTTGGTTGTAAATACAAATGTCCGGGATTTATATAAGGTGATCCGAATATAACTAAGGATCAGAGTTTAATGGCATTTTAATGTTCTGAATTTATTAAACAATCAAAGTGATCCAAAGTTACTTGTATATATCTGAGTTAATATATAGAGTCAATATATATATGTTGATAAGGAAACTTCTGAGTTAATATA
Source organism: Helianthus tuberosus (assembly GCA_030545235.1). Lineage (NCBI taxonomy): Eukaryota > Viridiplantae > Streptophyta > Magnoliopsida > Asterales > Asteraceae > Helianthus > Helianthus tuberosus. The sequence continues at coordinate 107,681,025 of CM060393.1, forward strand.
TATAGTCTGTCTATATATATATATATATATTGATGTGTGCAAAATGCAACATATAAATTACATCAAATGTGGCATAAAACTAACCCTTTTTTAGTACTAATGTTGGAAAAAAATATGTTTTTGTCTTCCTTTTGTATTTTCAGGATTAAATGAGCTCAAATAAACGAAAGAAGCAAAAAGGCAGCTAAATCTAACATAAATACAAGAAAAGGAACAAACGTGGCATGCCCGACCCCCGACAGCATCTTCCCAAGCAAAAACAAGAGAACAGAAGGCTGAACACGCCACATGCTCAGTGAACACGGGGGTGTGCCCAAGTGTCTACAGAAAAGACAAAGCTGTAGAAGCTTCTATCACCTACCACGGTAATCCCAACCGACTTTTTCATCCTTGATGACGCTCCTCTAGTGTCGGGACGTCCTTTTGTGAAAACACACAAAGCTTTGATTAATCAGAAGAAAAACAACTTACCCATTCAATTAGGGGCCTTCAAAAGGTGTGTCGATCTTGAACGATCAATGAAATATCCAATCGGTAATGACGACCCCCTAATTGAAGATGAGCTAGAACCACCAATAAGGAGGGTCTAGCCAAGGACCCTTACAAACGTGGCGCACCACGGAGGCATTCCTCGGAACTATCCTTAGTTTTAGATTAGTTTAACTTTTATGTTTTCTAGTTTAGTTTTAATTTTCAGGAATAAATCACACTCGAAATGGTGGAGGTTACTAATGGAAACTTGAACCAGCACCCCATGCACAAAAACAGGGCCACCCGACGAATTTTTCTTCATTACAGCAAGTTCAGCATGGGGTCGTGCTCGCCCAACACGCCCCGTGCCCAGCCGTCTGCAGATAATGTCCAGTTCAGGTAACTGGACACGGGGCATGCTCACTGAACACGCCCCCGTGCCCAGGCTTCTGTTTCTTTTTAGTCATTTTGTTACTGGCAATCTAAACACGGGGCCGTGCCCGGACACCACGGGGCCGTGTCCAGACGCCCAGTAACATAAATTTTTGCTTTTTCACACCTTTTTACACATTCAATGAACCTAAGAACTTATTTTTGGGACACATTGAGGACAATGTGTAATATAAGTGTGGGGGGATGCTAAAACCTTGAATCTTGTAAGTCCTAATTACAGGCCTTACGCAAAACTCTATTGGAACCGCAAATCACCCCAAATTTTTTCAAAAATTCTTCATTTTTTTTACTTGTCTAGGTTTAACTTGGGAATTTCAAGTTCTAAATAGGTTATATTTTCACAAATTTCCAACCGATAGAATCGTGATTAAAATAAACCAACATAAGAAAATTATGAAATGGCATGACATGTTTAGTTAAAATTTGATTATATATACTTGATCACATAAAAACCTATTCCCACAAAAAGTGAGTTTTGAGCCTTTATTGAGCATACAAATACATATCGTTAAACTAATTGCTCATTTTTCGTTTCTTGTGTGAATACCCGCTTGGTTCTTACGACTCTAGAACTTGCCACGACAATACATTCCAAGTCCTTACCAACTTAAAACCCGAGTAAGTAAATAATAGAGGCATTAGGACTAACCCTTTTTATTTCTACACCATTATTTTTCTTTTTTTTTTCACCTACCCAAAATCCCCCTAGTTAACCCCTTTGAGCCTAAACCTTTTCATTTCTTAACCCAAAAACAAACACCCTTTTACCCACCAAAACGTTTTTATTTTTAACCCTTTGCTTTAGTAACAAGCTCGGTTTTTCTTATGACTTTTCAAAAAAAAAAACTTTATGATGATGAAGCAAAAAGAAATAAACAAACAAGTCTACAAAAAATAACTTAGTTTGAATAAAGGATTCACCCAAATAAAAATTGCAAAAAAAAAAAAGAAAAATAAATAAAAAATAAAAAAAGTCTTACGAAAACCGACGCTTTTTACGCCTTTCGCCCTTTTCTACTAACCACTAACCCAACCACCTACCTTTAACCCAAGCCCAACCCTTCACCCAAATGTCCTCTTGATATATACAAAGGTGTATAGTTAAAAAGGAGGAGGATTGATTGCTTGGCAAGCCTATGGGTGGAGTAAGTTCCATGCCGCTCTCGAGTGATTCACTAAAATACATCTTCGGCCGAGTGTTGAGTGATCCCCGTGAGGTATGTGAACTTGGATATAAGTGGAATTTTAAAAAGGCATGTTATGCCCTAATAAGTAATTTATCTTATGTAATGCTTTAAATAAATCATGATGAATAGGATTGTAAATAAATAAAAATAAAACTTAATAAAGAATCTTGGAAATCCCGACACTCTATGACAAGCCCAAAACCCTTCTCTTCTACCCATTCCATTTGGGAGTGTAAAGCCATATTATAAAGAGTTTTGCTTGAGGACAGGCAAAGATTCAAGTGTGGGGGTATTTGATGTGTGCAAAATGCAACATATAAATTACATCAAATGTGGCATAAAACTAACCTTTTTGTAGTACTAATGTTGGAAAAAGTATGTTTTTGTCTTCCTTTTGTATTTTCAGGATTAAATGAGCTCAAATAAACAAAAGAAGCAAAAAGGCAGCTAAATCTAACATAAATATAAGAAAAGGAACAAACGTGGCATGCCCGACCCCCCGACAGCATCTTCCCAAGCAAAAACAAGAGAACAGATGGCTGAACACGCCCCGTGCTCAGTGAACACGTGGGCGTGCCCAAGTGTCTATAGAAAAGACAAAGCTGTAGAAGCTTCTATCACCCACCACGGGGGCGTGCCCACCGGACACGGGGCCGTGGTCAACTCTAAGATTCGCAAAATCTGGGGAAATCTTGATAGTACAGATACGCTTCTGCACACGTGGTCGTGCCCAGCGGACACGGAGGCGTGGTCAACTAATGCAGACAAGCTGCAATTAATGAAGAAAGAGAAGGAAGGTGGACACGGGGCCGTGCCCGAGCGTCTGTTCAGGCTATAAATAGGGGTGCTTGGCTCATTTGCAAACCATCCCTTGGCACACCACCTCTCTCACACTTCACCCATCACCCACCACCATCACAACACCATCATCCACCACCACCATCATCCATCATAGAGTGTGTGAGTCGTCTCGGGATCCAATATTGATCGTAAGAGTTCTGAACAATCAAAGGACATGTTTGCCTAAGTCTCTTACATCATTTGGTGAAGACAAGTGTCTAGTGTAATACTTTTTATTTTTAATCTTTTCGCACTTTTTATTTGGTTATGTATTAATGACTTTAATAACTAGTTTCTTATGTTGAAGGTGATTCTTCCTTATCATTTGTCCGTGGTGTCTTGGCATTATTTTATTGTCTATATAAAATAAAGATTTTCACCATTCATATCTCCACGGTCTATATGGAGATATGTTGGCTACCTGGTCGGGGGTTAAGGGAACGGTTTGGTAAGAGTCTTGCCTTGTTCAGTGTATAGATCCTGCAAGGACCTGGGTCAAATTTAGTAGGACCTCCTTCAATACCCACCGGTATTGGATGGCGGGGGTCCAAACTCTTTGATCCCTCGTATGTAAGCTACTAGTAAAACTTTTACCCGGCTACTTAGGACTGTATCCCTGCTGACTCAGACTACTTAGCCGAGGGTAACGTCACCTTCAAAAGAGGGGCCTACCACATTATGCATTAATAACTTAATTAATTATCTTTCAATAATCCAACCCTTTAGGATTGTATCCTTGCTGACTCAAACTACTGGGTTGAGGGTAACGTCACCTTCAAAAGAGGGGCCTACTATAATAACTAAGATAATCTCTTAAAAAGTGCAAAAGTGCGGAAATAATCAAATGTTACACTATACACGAGTCGGATCCAAGTGATTCATCTTGTCTATCTGTTTTTATTTTTATTTTAATTTTTAGCATTTTAATTAGTTTTTATTTTTCTAGTTTAAAACATTTTTCTAACTTTTGATTTGATTAGACGTTGAGGATAAACCGGTACTAAAAGCTCTTGTGTCCTTGGACGACCTCGGTATCTTACCAACACTATACTACGCTCACGATGGGTGCACTTGCCCATATGTGTGTTTAGTGTTAGTAAATATCGTATGTTATAAATTTAAAACTTGGCTAAAAAGTGTAAAAGGGCTTAAAATATATAGTAAAAACCTATCACACCTAACGCACATCAAGTTTTTGGCGCCGTTGCCGGGGACACAAGGATTTTAAGAAAGCTTAAAATCGACGGCCTAATCAGTTTTTCAAAACCTTTTTAAAACGCGTGCATTTTTTTTTTTTTGCATTTTAGATAGATTTGCATTTACAGTGACCTGAACATGGGGCCGTGCTCACTGAACACGCCCTGTCACACCCTCAAAATCCACACGCGGAGTATCACCACGAGGTATGTGACGACCAGGATCTTAGCCACTAATTATTTTGAACGGATTAGTTATTGTTATAAACATTAGCATAATTAGTGACCTAATTTAAAATTTCATAAAACATGGTTCTAGTTTGCAGCGGAAGGGAAAAGTAGAACATATCGTAATTTAAAACCACCAGTTTGTTATCCTGAAACTTACAAACCACGCACTCCATCCGATTGCAACGTCCGTCCAGAGCTGTATCGAGCAACCTGCAAAGCATGCAGTAGAGTGTCAACATAAAGTTGGCGAGTTCACGTGTTTGTAGTTTTCCAGTTTTTAATTCCAAAAAATTGTTTTAACCAGTTAATTTATCCGTTTATACATGCCATGGGGAGCTACCCCATAAGTGAGCGACTAAACTGTTTTTCCAATACCGAATACTTACTTAACCGTACGTTTCCGCAGTGCCCCGTTTGTCAATGTTCTATCATCATTGACGGTTTGCCTGAGTCTATTAGTTCACTCCCGTTCCCAGTAACAAGGGTCGGTGTGAGGCTGGTTACACCTAAATAGCGCTATTAACTAATAACCCGTTCGCCAGGCCCCGGCGACTAATCGGTATTAAATGGTAGGGACTTAAGTGATAGAGTTTCGTTTAGTGTTGCTCGTTGCATTCCGTATAAACCGTAATTAACCAAGATTTCCCAGTAACAAGGGAAGTAAGTAAGTTTGTTCCCAGTAACAAGGGAAGAAAAGTAAGTTTGTATCCCTCACAAGGAGATAGCGTTGTTACCCATATCCCACACAAGGAGATAGAAATACCGTATCCCGCACAAGGAGATAGCAAGCAATCCCAAACCAGGAAAAGCGTTTTGTTCCGTTTCCCAACCACCGGGAATGCATGCTTTAAGTAAAAAGTAGTGAACTCACCTTTGCTTTGCTCGGTAGTTAATTTATTCGTGTTACGTTGGTCAATCCATACCCTATTATGGTTATTAAATATTTATTAGGTTCGTATGCAAGTAGTGTCATGTAGTCACGTATAGTCCTACACGTATCTAACATATACCATGTATGTCATACTAGCATATACGTTACTTGGCCTATCCTAGCATGTGAGAAGTTAAACAGTACAGTAAAACAACAACAATAGAACACAGTCCATAACATCAGCTTGTACGGCCCAATAACTAAGCAAAGTTGTCCAGTCGAAACCGGGTGGTCTCGACTCGAGATTATGAGGTCTCTAGTCGCAACCAAGAGGTTTCGAGATGCAAGTAGATGGTCTCGAGGAGTGCATACATGAGTCGAAACCTTGGGATCTCGAGTCAGATCTCGAGTCGAGATCATGAGATCTCGAGTCGCAACCTAGCGGGTCTCGAGTCCCCTGATATGCATGCCCTAGTCTCGAGTCGTAATCTTGGATGAAACAGCTGCCGAGTCGAAACCACTGATGAATCCACTGGTCTCGACTCGCAACCACTGTGGGATCTTTCTAGAACCCTTATCCAGATCAGTGCCATCCAATCAATTTTCATTAACATGTGCTGTCCAATCAAATTTCGTTAACATGTTTTATCATGTCGTACAATCATCAAAACAGATCAAACCAACATATTTCAAATATTTTCATATCATACAAGCAGTTCATCAGTAGGGTTTTCAACTATTTTATCAAAACATAACAATATCCATCAATCCACATAAACACATCGTATCATCACTAATCTATCTACATGATGTGTTCAAATATTAACATATAAATTTCATCAAATGAGGCATAAAACTAACCCTTTTTTAGTACTAATGTTGGAAAAAGTGTGCTTTTGTCTTCCTTTTGTATTTTCAGGATTAAATGAGCTCAAATTAACAAAAGAAGCAAAAAGACATCAAAATCTAACATAAATACAAGAAAAAGGACAAGACGTGACATGCCCGACCCCACAACAGCATCTTCCCAAGCAAAACAAGAGATCAGAAGCCTGAACACGCCCCGTGCTCAGCCAGCACGGGGGCGTGCCCAAGTGTCAGCAGAAAAGACAAAGTGGTAGAAGCTTCTATTGCCCACCACGGGGCCGTGCTCAGCGGACACGGGGCCGTGGTCAACTATAAGATTCGCACAATCCAGCAAATCTGCATAGTACAAAGATTCTTCTGCACCACGGGGTCGTGCTCAGCGGACACGGGGGCGTGGTCAACTAAAAAGACAAAACTGCATTAAATGAAGAAAGAGAAGATGTGGACACGGGGCCGTGCCCACTGGACACGGGGCCGTGCCCGAGCTTCTGTTCAGCCTATAAACAGAAGTGCTTGGCTTAAGCTCAAACCATCCCTTAGCACACCACCTCTCTCACACTTCACCCACCACCCACCACCACCATAACACCATCATCCACCACCATCATCCATTGTCCATCGTAGAGTGTGTGAGTCGTCTCGGGATCCAAGATTGATCGTAAGAGTTCTTGACAATCAAGGCCATGTTTGCCTAAGTCTCTTACATCACTTGGTGAAGACAAAGTGTCTAGTGTAATACTTTTTATTTCTAATCTTTTGCACTTTTTATTTGGTTTTGTATTAATGACTTTAATAACTAGTTGCTTATGTTGAAGGTGATCTTTCCTTATCGTTTGTCCGTGGTGTCTTGAAATTATTTTACTGTCTATATAAAATAAAAGATTTTCACCATTCATATCTCCACGGTCTATATGGAGGTATGTTGGCTACCTGGTCGGGGGTTATGGGAACGGTTTGGTAAAGGTCTTGCCATTGTTCAGCGTTTAGAGGTCCTGCAATGGACCTGGGTCAAATTTAGTAGGACCTCCTTCAATACTTCACGGTATTGGATGGCGGGGGTCCAAACTCTTTGATCCCCTCATAAGTTAACTACTATTAATACTATAACCCGGCTATTTAGGACTGTATCCCTGCTGACTCAGACTACTTAGTCGAGGGTAACGTCACCTCCAAAAGAGGGGCCTACCATAATACTGCATTAATAACTTGATTAATTATCTTCCAATAATCCACCCTTTTAGGACTGTATCCTTGCTGACTCAGACTACTGGGGTGAGGGAAACTTCACCTTCAAAAGAGGGGCCTACTTCAATAACTAAGATAATCTCTTAATTAAGTGCAAAAGTGCGGGAATAATCAAAGGTTACACTAGATACGAGTCGGAACCAAGTGATTCATCTTGTCTATCTGTTTTTCTTTTTATTTTTATTTTCAGCGTTTTAGTTAGTTTTTACTTTTCTTAGTTTAAAACATTTTTCTAAACTTTTTATTTTGGTTAGACGTTGAGGATAAACCGGTACTAAAAGCTCTTGTGTCCTTGGACGACCTCGGTATCTTACCAACACTATACTACGCTCACGATGGGTGCACTTGCCCATATGTGTGTTTAGTGTTAGTGGAATATCGTGTTTTATAAATTTAAAACTTGGCTAAAAATAAGTGTTAAAGGGGCTTAAAATATACACCTAATATATATAACACTTCACACGCATCACTACAGTTTGCATTTATCATATAAATAGTCAATACTTCTTATCCTAAATCGTGTTTGCACCATACCCAAAAACTTTAGCATGATTCGGATTTCACCAAACAGCCATAATGCACAAGACTACTATCTCAACAATTTGCATATTATCACAATAAGGGAGAGCATCATACATCTGAACATCAAGTAATGACTAGAGCCAACAATTATAAAAATCCTAGTTCAAATCACACCACTTTCATATTTTTAAGCAATTAAACAGTAACAATCATTTCAATGGTTTCAGCCATTTTTGGGACCCTTTGTGCACATAAGCAAATCAAGCAGCCAACAAAAATCAAAACACAGAAAGACACAAGACACCAGTAGTGCACAACTGACCGAATGGTTCTGGAATGGGCGAGTATGGGACACTTCGTCGGAGTTGACTGTTGTTGCAGTCGCTGCCTTCTTGGTCCGAGACCCGAGCAAAACCCGATTCTGACCCGAGAGCAAAACCATGCACTCGTCGGACCAACACACCGACCGTCTCCATGCCGCCGTGTACGATGTTGCTGCCGCCGTCAACTAGACCTCCGCCGCTGTGTTCCGCTGAGACCCGCCACCGTCGCGGCTCTTCTTCAGCTCATTTCTCTCTCTCTCTCTCGTTGACTCTTTCGTTTCTTTTTCTCCGCTTCTTCGTCGCACCACCGCCAGACGGCGGTGGTGGTGGTGGTTCGTTTCGCTGATTGAAGAAAGGGGGTGGTAGAGGTAGGAGGGTGGTCGGCTAGTCATTTAAGTGAGTATGAAGTGGGGGGAAAAGAGGATGTGAGTGTGTGTGACTGTGCTTTCGCCGGAGATGTGTTCCGGTCGCCGGAGATTAGAGAGGGAGGGGAGGAGATGTGCGGCTGCCATCTTTTTGAGTCTTAGGGTTCTAGTTTTTTTTTTAAACAAATGAAAGGGGAATGGTATAAATAAAATAGGTAGGGTTTGGGTTTAGGGAGTGGGGTTGGGCCTGGCCCAAGTGTGTGACTCTGTTTGAACGACTACGCGTCTCGCCCAAGCCGATTGGCCCGGTTATAATTAACTGATACGTATATAATTAAAGCTTTCGTCGCGGATGATTACTATTTCGCAAATAATGATAGTAATAATAATAATAATAATAATAATAATAATAATAAACGCACGTTTTTACTAAAATACCCCTTCTCTCGACAACGAGAGTTCGGGTTGTCACATTCTCCCCATGGTACTGGAATTTCGTCCTCGAAATTTAGGCAAGAGTCAAACGATACGCTCTATATGTATACACACACTCCATTACCGTACGTAGATACAAGCAGTTTCACGGAAGTCCACCAAAACGAACATGTAAATCACATAGCACATAAGGTCACATAGCACGAAAAATCACGTAGCATATGATTCACAGGGTTTGCATGTATCTCACATAGTATAGAATTTCACAACTTTAATTATAACATCCAAGAAACGTACAGGAAAACCCGAAGTGTCACATTATCCCCAAGTTCAAGAAATTTCGTCCCGAAATTTAGCACGCAGCCACTGACAAGCTTGTATGTTTAAACGTTTTCGTGGGGTGTCACATCATCCCCTTGTTGGCTTGAAATTTCTTCTAGAAATTTCAGTTGTAGCTTCAGTGCTGGAAGTAGTGTTTGCAGACAACTGGGGATACGTGCTCATCAGCTGGTTTTCCCGTTCCCAGGTAAACTCTAGGCCACAACGTGAGTTTCAACGAACTCGGTCTGTTATATTATACCACGCTTGAGGGTTTCGATTTCTTGATCCTTGATCTCAACCGGTTCCTCAACGAAGCGTATTTTGTTGCTGACCAACGAATGTTTCATCTGACAGACACTTCTTCAGATTAGGCATGTGAAAGACGCTGTGTACCACACTCAGCTCTTCAGGCAGGTTTAGTCTGCCAAGCTACCTTACCGATCCCTTCGGTAACGTCGAACGGTCCAACATATCGCGGATTCAGTTCGTCTCGTTAGCCAAAACGTACCACACCCAACCAGGGTGAAACTTTTAGTAGAACCCAATCTCTGACTAGGAATTCTAGAGGTTTCCTACGCTTATCCGCGTAGTCTTTCTGACGGTCTGGAGTTGCCGCCATGTGTTGTCTATTCTGGGCAATCCTACCCGTTGTGTCAAGTGCAAGTTCTGGGCCGGTAATTTGGCTTCCGCCCAACCCAGAGGTAACCGGCATCTGCGTCCGTGCGATGCCTCAAATGGTGCTGCCCAAATGCTAGTGCGGTAGCAGTTGTTGGAAGAGATTTCTACAAAAAGGACGTGTCACTCGTATCCACGGTCAATAACACATGTTCTTAGCATGCCTTTGAGGGTTTCAGAGAGTGCGTTCGGTTGACCACCCATCCGCGGGTAGTAAACAGTGCTCATGTCTAACAGTGAGCCAATAGTTTTTGTGCAAAGCCTGCGACGAATCGGATGCAAAATGCGGGTTTCGATCAAAAGTGACAGAAGTCGGCACTCTATGCCCAGCATCTACTTCTATCAAGTAGATGGTTGCAAGTTCGAGAGCTTGTCGGTTTCTTCGGTTGTGTAAAGGCACCGGCAAATATTTCATCAATGCCCTAAGATAGGAGAGGACGATCACCTCATTGCTTATCTTTCAACCATTGGAATGGCGAATTACTGACATCTCTCTGATGCTAGGTGATGCCCTTTCGAGTTTAAACCGCGAGGGGTTGCGTATACAGTCGAGAAATGCGGGCCTTGCGACGTTAAAGTCGTGCATTGAAAACTTAGCGCAAGGCGGTTTGCGTCGTAGAAGTACAAGGGTAGAGTATAGGAGTCGTCCTGATTCCCACTGGTTTTCAGGATAGGTTCGGGCGTCGTCGAAAGAAACAAGTGTCTAATTTTGACAGGATGGAATAAATTCGAGTGTCATAACTAGGTGTTGATCTTATCGAGTTCGAAGAACAGTGCTTGCGATACACGTTACCCCCGGGGTATCCTTGGCTCGTTGCTCGAACGAGTAACATTCGTAGGAAGTATTTCGTCAAAACGGATATTTGTGCAGAATAGAGTAGGATAAGAACACGAGTAGCGAGGTAATGTTTGAAGGGTAGTCAACGTTGGTGCGTTCAATTTGAGACAAAACATAAAAGGCTTGGTGGTCGGCAATAAGGATTTGTCTGGTGTCGATGAGGTAGCTGGTCGTACACAAGCCGTGAGCGATTAGGATAAAGAACATCGTTTTGCCGATAAGAGGTGTTACGTCAGTATGAATGGCACAACAAGAACCAATGATAGAGAAGGACGGTCGTCGTATGGGTCGGGGGGGTTAGGTTCACTAAAACGTCTAACAAGATGTTCTGAGCTGAGCCGTATGCGAAAAACGAGTTTGTGATCTCCCAAACCGGTAAGTAACCAAATTTGAATAGACTACCGAAGTCGTGAGGACGAGTCCGAAGTAGTGCTTGTGTCGTCGAAAGGCTTCCATGTAAGGTAATAAAAACATGTCTGAAAGGATACGTTTGGATCACACGTCACAATTTTTAAGATTCAAGAAGTTTATTGACTAGCAGTCGAGTTTGCTGAATTTCCCCAATCTAGAGGGGAATCTGGTCAAGGTCTCAGTATGAGGAGGGGGGTTTCGATGTGAAACTGTGAAAACAGGTTTTTCGAGAAGGTGTGATTGAAGTAACACGTTGTTGAATTTCAAGGGATAAAAAGTTTGCTGACTAAAGGTCGAGTTTGTTGAATTCACCAAACTGAAGAGAGATCTGGTCAAGGTTTCTATACGAAGAAACGTGGATGTCGTGATAAAGAAACGATAGAAGCGGGGATACCATCTTGAGCAAGAAGCGCGAATTCGTACAAAAGCTAGCGAAAGGATCCACGGAATTAGAAAAGTCGTCAAAGAATAATGGTTCTGGCGAATGAAGGATAAGGTAAGCATCTAGGTTACCGTACTCGTCGGTGGGTTGACTGGCTCGTGTCTTCGTCTTGCCACGCTTCCAAATACGCCGGTTTGTAAGAAAGATATCACTTTGTTGGGTCTTGGGGCGTGCTAAGGTATAAGGTTGAACTTGAATAAGGATTTGCCATGTAACGAGGAATTAGGGGAAAATAACTTCGTGGTCGATGGAAATGAGGTACGATTGCTAGTACTGCAATGAGAAGCATTCACAGCGCATGCTTTTCGTGTTCAAGACGTGTAAACAGAGACCCAAAAAAATGTAGACTTACTAGTATGCTTCAAGAATCCAGGTGATCAGTCATATGAGGGAACAAGTCTCACTACTTAAATTGGGAAAAGAAATACGCAAGTAAAAAGGATGCGAATGACGTCGTCGTTCCTTCTAATATCCCATGATATAGGGGTGGCTCCCCTTCGTCGGTTCGTTCCCGTAACTTCTCTATGTGCTTCGTAGCAGGCTTTTCCTGTAAGCATGTACATCGTGTGAACGTTTCCCGCATCGATTCGTCATAGCCCAAGGATGACGTCAAGAAATATATGGGCGAGGACTTGGAATAACTGGTTCCTTGCCTTAAGAGTGTCATGGTTTTGAATCAAGGTTAGGAGAATCCACTCCTGCTTAGCGCACATTAGGTTCGCGTAGTTTTCGTATGATTCACAGTATTGAATACAGCTACATATTTACGCACATATGCTGAATATATACATACACATTTACACATATATGTGTGCACAAGTAAATGCCGATGACTATAATTACCATGTGAGTACCTGAATCTGACGAACCTTGCAATCCGGAGTGTGGTGTCGTTGTGGTTTTCATTAAAGAACGGTTATAGTCTGGTTTTTATATAAAACATTTTTCATCTTAAAAATATTTTATATCTTAAACCTAGTTCACTATAACCAATGGCTCTGATACCAATCTGTCACACCCTCAAAATCCACACGCGGAGTATCACCGCGAGGTATGTGACGACCAGGATCTTAGCCACTAATTATTTTGAACGGATTAGTTATTGTTATAAACATTAGCATAATTAGTGACCTAATTTAAAATTTCATAAAACATGGTTCTAGTTTGCAGCGGAAGGGAAAAGTAGAACATATCGTAATTTAAAACCACCAGTTTGTTATCCTGAAACTTACAAAACACGCACTCCATCCGATTGCAACGTCCATCCAGAGCAGTATCGAGCAACCTGCAAAGCATGCAGTAGAGTGTCAACATAAAGTTGGCGAGTTCACGTGTTTGTATTTTTCCAGTTTTTAATTCCAAAAACTTGTTTTAACCAGTTAATTTATCCGTTTATACATGCCATGGGGAGCTACCCCATAAGTGAGCGACTAAACTGTTTTTCCAATACCGAATACTTACTTAACCGTACGTTTCCGCAGTGCCCCGTTTGTCAATGTTCTATCATCATTAACGGTTTGCCTGAGTCTATTAGTTCACTCCCGTTCCCAGTAACAAGGGTCGGTGTGAGGCTGGTTACACCTAAATAGCGCTATTAACTAATAACCCGTTCGCCAGGCCCCGGCGACTAATCGGTATTAAATGGTAGGGACTTAAGTGATAGAGTTTCGTTTAGTGTTGCTCGTTGCATTCCGTATAAACTGTAATTAACCAAGAGTTCCCAGTAACAATGAAAGTAAGTAAGTTTGTTCCCAGTAACAAGGGAAGAAAAGTAAGTTTGTTCCCAGTAACAAGGGAAGAAAAGTAAGTTTGTATCCCTCACAAGGAGATAGCGTTGTTACCCGTATCCCACACAAGGAGATAGAAATACCGTATCCCGCACAAGGAGATAGTAAGCAATCCCAAACCAGGAAAAGCGTTTTGTTCCGTTTCCCAACCACCGGGAACGCATGCTTTAAGTAAAAAGTAGTGAACTCACCTTTACTTTGCTCGGTAGTTAATTTATTCGTGTTACGTTGGTCAATCCATACCCTATTATGGTTATTAAATATTTATTAGGTTCGTATGCAAGTAGTGTCATGTAGTCACGTATAGTCCTACACGTATCTAACACATACCATGTATGTCATACTAGCATATACGTTACTTGGCCTATCCTAGCATGTGAGAAGTTAAACAGTACAGTAAAACAACAACAATAGCACACAGTCCATAACATCAGTTTATACGGCCCAATAACTAAGCAAAGTTGTCCAGTCGAAACCGGGTGGTCTCGACTCGAGATTATGAGGTCTCGAGTCGCAACCAAGAGGTTTCGAGTTGCAAGTAGATGGTCTCGAGGAGTGCATACATGAGTCGAAACCTTGGGATCTCGAGTCAGATCTCGAGTCGAGATCATGAGATCTCGAGTCGCAACCTAGCGGGTCTCGAGTCCCCTGATATGCATGCCCTAGTCTCGAGTCGTAATCTTGGATGAAACAGCTGCCGAGTCGAAACCACTGATGAATCCACTGGTCTCGACTCACAACCACTGTGGGATCTTTCTAGAACCCTTATCCAGATCAGTGCCATCCAATCAATTTTCATTAACATGTGCTGTCCAATCAAATTTCGTTAACATGTTTTATCATGTCGTACAATCATCAAAACAGATCAAACCAACATATTTCAAATATTTTCATATCATACAAGCAGTTCATCAGTAGGGTTTTCAACTATTTTATCAAAACATAACAATATCCATCAATCCACATAAACACATCGTATCATCACTAATCTATCTACAGTTTGCATTTATCATATAAATAGTCAATACTTCTTATCCTAAATCGTGTTTGCACCATACCCAAAAACTTTAGCATGATTCGGATTTCACCAAACAGCCATAATGCACAAGACTACTATCTCAACAATTTGCATATTATCACAATAAGGGAGAGCATCATACATCTGAACATCAAGTAATGACTAGAGCAAACAATTATAAAAATCCTAGTTCAAATCACACCACTTTCATATTTTTAAGCAATTAAACAGTAACAATCATTTCAATGGTTTTTGCCATTTTTGGGACCCTTTGTGCACATAAGCAAATCAAGCAGCCAACAAAAATCAAAACACAGAAAGACACAAGACACCAGTAGTGCACAACTGACCGAATGGTTCTGGAACGGGCGAGTCTGGGACACTTCATCGGAGTTGACTGTTGTTGCAGTCGCTGCCTTCTTGGACCGAGACCCGAGCAAAACCCGATTGTGACCCGAGAGCAAAACCATGCACTCGTCGGACCAACACACCGACCGTCTCCATGCCGCCGTGTACGACGGTGCTGCCGCCGTCAACTAGACCTCCGCCGCTGTGTTCCGCCGAGACCTGCCACCGTCGCGGCTCTTCTTCAGCTCATTTCTCTCTCTCTCTCTCGTCGACTCTTTCGTTTCTTTTTCTCCGCTTCTTCGTCGCACCACCGCCAGACGGCGGTGGTGGTGGTGGTTCGTTTCGCTGATCGAAGAAAGGGGGGTGGTAGAGGTAGGAGGGTGGTCGGCTAGTCATTTAAGTGAGTATGAAGTGGGGGGGGGGGGGGGGAAAGAGGATGTGAGTGTGTGTGACTGTGCTTTCGCCGGAGATGTGTTCCAGTCGCCGGAGATTAGAGAGGGAGGGGAGGAGATGTGCGGCTGCCATCTTTTTAAGTCTTAGGGTTCTAGTTTTTTTTTTTTTTTTTTTTTAAACAAATGAAAGGGGAATGGTATACATAAAATAGGTAGGGTTTGGGTTTAGGGAGTGGGGTTGGGCCTGGCCCAAGTGTGTGACTCTGTTTGAACGACTACGCGTCTCGCCCAAGCCGATTGGCCCGGTTATAATTAACTGATACGTATATAATTAAAGCTTTCGTCGCGGATGATTACTATTTCGCAAATAATGATAGTAATAATAATAATAATAATAATAATAATAATAATAATAATAATAAAAATAATAATAATAATAAACGCACGTTTTTACTAAAATACCCCTTCTCTCGACAACGAGAGTTCGGGTTGTCACACGCCCCGTGCTCAACGAAACCAGTAACTATTATTAAAACGCCCAGATACAGATTCTGTACACGGGGCCGTGTCCACTGAACACGGGGCCGTGTCCAGCCTCTGTTTTCGTTTTTATTTTTGTTTTCTAGTCTCGAGACTTTGTTGTGGTCTGCTGAGTGATTCTTATGGATCAATACTCAGGAGGTTACAACTACACCTATGGGGAGGATGATTATAGGGAAAACTATTGCACTAAATGTGGTGACCCGCACTCGGTCCAATATTGTAACTTATTTCAACCATCCACTTCATACACCTACTATGAGGAGCCCAGGTACGAGCCATCAACTTCATACACATCTTATGAAGACTAAAGGTATGAACCTTCTCCCTCATACTCATATTTTGATGAACACAGGTATGAGCCTTCATACTCATACTTTGAGGAACCAAGATATGAGCCACCACCTTTATATGCTTATTATGGGGAACCATGGCGTGAACAACCCACCTGATATGAGTATTATGAAGAACAAAATTATGACCCTTATCCATCATATACTTACAATGAAGAACAATGGTGTGAACCATCTACTTCCTATGAGTATTATGAGGAACAAAGGATCGAACATCCGGATTCAAGCTTTGAAAATCCCGGTCCTTACTCTATCGCCGACGTAACCGATAGGATATTAGAACACCTTAAAACTATCGAGCGCTATATAAAAGAATCTCGTGCAAGGGAAGAGGAGTCCCGCGCAAGAGAAGAATTAAATAAAGAAGAGATAGTTGAAAGTGTAAAAATGGAAGAACAAATAAGCAAAAAACCGACACATGAGTTAAACAACGAAAAAGGTGAGTCCGTCAACGTTAAAATTCAAGAAGAGTCTAATTTTGAAGAAATTAATCTCTTGTCACCTTCTTTTGAAAATCATTGTTTAGTTCCCACTCATGCTAAATTTTTAAAAGAGTTAAACACTAACACTAAAATTGACGAAACGGTAAGCATTAAGTTAACTAATGATCAAACCTCGCTAATAAAAGAAGACCCATTTGAAATCAACATTACACCGGTTCCATGTTTTTTTCAAAATTCATTTATTAGTAATGTCACAATTGATAAAGATCTTTGTGTTAACATAATGCCCAACTACATTTTCGAAAAATTAAGTATTAGTGATTTTTCTCCACTTCAAATACCCATTTTTTTATCTAATCGGAAAGTAATAAAATCAATAGGGGTAGTTGAGGATGTCTTGGTTCAAACAAATCAAATGGTAATCCCAACCGACTTTGTCATCCTTGATGACGCTCCTCTAGTGTTGGGACGACCTTTTGTGAAAACACACAAAGCTTTGATTTATCAGAAGAAAAACAACTTACCCATTCAATTTGGGGCCTTCAAAAGGTGTGTCGATCTTGAACAATCAATGAAATATCAAATCGGCAATGACGACCCCCTAATTGAAGATGAGCCAGAACCACCCGATAAGGAGGGTCTAGCCAAGGACCCTTACAAACGTGGTGCACAACGGAGGCATTCCGCGGAACTATCCTTAGTTTTAGATTAGTTTAACTTTTATGTTTTCTAGTTTAGTTTTAATTTTCAGGAATAAATCACACTCGAAATGGTGGAGGTTACTAAGGGAAACTTGAACCAGCACCCCATGCACAAAAACAGGGCCACCCGACGAATTTTTCTTCATTACAGCAAGTTCAGCATGGGGCCGTGCTCGCCGAACACGCCCCGTGCCCAGCCGTCTGTAGAAAATGCCTAGTTCAGGTAACTGGACACGGGGCATGCTCACTGAACACGCTCCCGTGCCCAGGCTTCTGTTTCTTTTTACTCATTTTGTTACTGGCGATCTGAACACGGGGCCGTGCCCGGACACCACGGGGCCGTGTCCAGACGCCCAGTAACATAATTTTTTTTTCTTTTTCACACCTTTTTACACATTCAATCAACCTAATAACTTATTTTTGGGACACATTGAGGACAATGTGTAATTTAAGTGTGGGGGGAGGGGGATGCTAAAACCTTGAATCTTGTAAGTCCTATTTACAAGCCTTACACAAAACTCTATTGGAACCGCTAATCACCCCAAATTTTTTCAAAAATTTTTCATTTTTTTACTTGTCTAGGTTTAACTTGGGAATTTCAAGTTCTAAAAAGGTTATATTTTTACAAATTTACAACCGATAGCGTCGTGATAAAAAGAACCAACATAACAAAATTATGAAACGGCATGACAAGTTTAGTTAAAATTTGATTATATATACTTGATCACATAAAAACCCATTCCCACAAAAAGTGAGTTTGGAGCCTTTATTGAGCATACAAATACATATCTTTAAACTAATTGCTCATTTTTCGTTTCTTGTGTGAATAGCCGCTTGGTTCTTACGACTCTAGAACTTGCCATGACAATACATTCCCAGTCCTTACCAACTTAAAACCCGAGTAAGTAAATGATAGAGGCATTAGGACTAACCCTTTTTATTTCTACACCATTATTTTTCTTTTTTTTATCACCTACCCAAAATCCCCCTTGTTAACCCCTTTGAGCCCAAACCTTTTCATTTCTTAACCCAAAAACAAACACCTTTTTACCTACCAAAACCTTTTTAATTTTAACCCTTTGTTTTAGTAACAAGCTTGGTTTTTCTTATAACTTATCAAAAAAAAAACTTCATGATGATGAAGCAAAAAAGAAATAAACAAACAAGTCTATCAAAAATAACTTAGTTTGAATAATGGCTTCATCAAAATAAAAATTGCAAAAAAATAAAAAATAAAAAAGTCTTACGAAAACCGACGCTTTTTATGCCTTTCACCCTTTTCTACTAACCACTAACCCAACCACCTACCTTTAACCCAAGCCTAACCCTTCACCCAAAAGTCCTCTTGATATTTACAAAGGTGTATAGTTAAAAAGGAGGAGGATTGATTGCTTGGCAAGCCTATGGTAGGAGTAAGTTCCATGCCGCTCTCGAGTGATTCACTAAAATACATCTTCGGCCGAGTGTTGAGTAATCCCCGTGAGGTATGTGAACTTGTATATAAGTGGAATTTTAAAAAGGCATGTTATTCCCTAATAAGTAATTTATCTTATGTAATGTTTTAAATAAATCATGACGAAGAGGATTGTAAATAAATAAAAATAAAACTTAATAAAGAATCTTAGAAATCCCGACACCCTATGACAAGCCCAAAAACCATCTCTTCTACCCATTCCATTTGGGAGTGTAAAGCCACATTATAAAGAGTTTTGCTTGAGGACAAGCAAAGATTTAAGTGTGGGGGTATTTGATGTGTGCAAAATGCAACATATAAATTACATCAAATGTGGCATAAAACGTTGGAAAAAGTATGTTTTTGTCTTCCTTTTGTATTTTCAGGATTAAATGAGCTCAAATAAACAAAAGAAGCAAAAAGGCAGCTAAATCTAACATAAATACAAGAAAAGGAACAAACGTGGCATGCCCGACCCCCCGACAGCATCTTCCCAAGCAAAAACAAGAGAACAGAAGGCTGAACACGCCCCGTGCTCAGTGAACACGGGGGCGTGCCCAAGTGTCTGCAGAAAAGACAAAGTTGTAGAAGCTTCTATCACCTACCACGGGGGCGTGCCCACCGGACACGGGGCCGTGGTCAACTCTAAGATTCGCAGAATCTGGGGAAATCTTGATAGTACAGATACGCTTCTGCACACGTGGTCGTGCCCAGCGGACACGGGGGCGTGGTCAACTAATGCAGACAAGCTGCAATTAATGAAGAAAGAGAAGGAAGATGGACACGGGGTCATGCCCAATGGACACGGGGCCGTGCCCGAGCGTCTGTTCAGGCTATAAATAGGGGTGTTTGGCTCATTTGCAAACCATCCCTTGGCACACCACCTCTCTCACACTTCACCCACCACCCACCACCATCACAACACCATCATCCACCACCACCATCATCCATCATCCATCATAGAGTGTGTAAGTCGTCTCGGGATCCAAGATTGATTGTAAGAGTTCTTGACAATCAAAGGCCACGTTTGCCTAAGTCTCTTACATCACTTGGTGAAGACAAGTGTCTAGTGTAATACTTTTTATTTTTAATCTTTTCGCACTTTTTATTTGGTTATGTATTAATGACTTTAATAACTAGTTTCTTATGTTGAAGGTGATTCTTCCTTATCGTTTGTCCGTGGTGTCTTGGCATTATTTTACTGTCTATATAAAATAAAAGATTTTCACCATTCATATCTCCACGGTCTATATGGAGATATATTGGCTACCAGGTCGGGGGTTAAGGGAACGGTTTGGCAAGAGTCTTGCCTTGTTCAGTTTATAGATCCTGCAAGGACCTGGGTTAAATTTAGTAGGACCTCCTTCAATACCCACCGGTATTGGATGGCGGGTGTCCAAACTCTTTGATCCCCTCGTATGTAAGCTACTATTAAAACTTTAACCCGGCTACTTAGGACTGTATCCCTGCTGACTCAGACTACTTAGCCGAGGGTAACGTCACCTTCAAAAGAGGGGCCTACCACATTATGCATTAATAACTTAATTAATTATCTTTCAATAATCCAACCCTTTAGGATTGTATCCTTGCTGACTCAAACTACTGGGTTGAGGGTAACGTCACCTTCAAAAAAGGGGCCTACTACAATAACTAAGATAATCTCTTAAAAAGTGTAAAAGTGCGGAAATAATCAAAGGTTACACTATACACGAGTCGGATCCAAGTGATTCATCTTGTCTATCTGTTTTTATTTTTATTTTATTTTCAGCATTTTAATTAGTTTTTATTTTTCTAGTTTAAAACCTTTTTCTAACTTTTGATTTGATTAGACGTTGAGGATAAACCGGTACTAAAAGCTCTTGTTCCTTGGACGACCTCGGTATCTTACCAACACTATACTACGCTTGTGTTTTATAAATTTAAAACTTGGCTAAAAAGTGTAAAAGGGCTTAAAATATATAGTAAAAACCTATCACACCTAACGCACATCATATATAAATAAGGAAACATCCGGGTTTAATATATAGATATTGTTGCCTGAATTTGTAATTGAAAAGGGGTCCGGCTTTATATTAATTTGGGAAGGTCCAAGTTTGGCTACTTCCGAGCATATGTATTTAATTGGGTGGTTGTTGGGCCAGGTATATTTAGAATGTAGTGGGTCCGAATTTGTGTAAAGTGTTAGTGTTGTTCCGAGTTTATAAGAGTGACTAACATGTTGTCTGAATTTACATGGATTTTAGTCTGAGTTTAATTACTAGAAATGGGGTCCGAGTTTACTTAAATTTTTGGGCCGGGTTATAAAGGTTAATAGGGCCGGGTATATCTATCACTAGGGTCCGAGTTTATTTGAATGGGGTACAATGGATCTGGATTTATATATGCGTGTAATATCCTGAAGGTCCGAGGTTGGTCAGTATATGTATGCATGTTTGTGGAGTCCGGATCTAAGATAAAATGCTCAATGGTCCCAATTTAATTACACATTTTTGTTCTGAGCATGTTCAGAAACATGTCAATTGAGTTTTAATATCAAACATGTTTGGATATATATTGGGATTACATGTGGTTCCGACCCTTGCTTATCTGTTCCGAGTATATGACATTTTTATCCGAATATATGATTATGACCGTGTTTCTCAAAATTACAACACATATTACCAACTAATGTCACCAAAAACTAGAGAAATCACTGTTTGTTACTATGTGTCAAACTTGTAAACCTGATCACATTGAACATTGTTGTTTGGAAACTTAGGGTATTGCATAACCCTACTCGTATATGTACTTACACTTATTGTACATTAGGTCGCGTGTAACGGACCTAACATTTATTTAACTCTATAAGTACGTAAACAAAAATCGAGCAAACTAAGGTGAGTTCACTACTCTTTCACAAGCATGTGTCCCGGGGGGGGGGGGGGGGGACAACAAACTAATATTCCTGGGAGGAATACTTTTAAAACATTGTAGTTTAAATTCGATGTTGGTTAATAAACTCAAAGTCTACCACATAAGTACCTACTTACTACCGTGTACTACCGAGCTAGTTGCCTGGGAGGCAACGGGATATTAGTTGATAGTGCTATTAGGCTTGACAAAGCTCACACCATAATGGGAGCTGGACGTGAACTAATGACCTTAAACACTTTTATCAATGCTGATAGACATTGATGAGGGCACAACAAACATGACAGTCATTCGGTATCGAGTTTATTATTCTTAACATGTCTTTAAGCTAAACACTTACATGATTTACATTAAAAAACACTATGAACTCGCCAACTTTATGTTGACACACTTTTCTGCATGCTTGCAGGTCGTTAGATACATCATGCTTTGGAACTTGTAGTCTGAGGAGCGAGGAGTGTCATGGGACGTGTTGCTTGATGAATGATTAATGTTATGCTTATACTTTTTAAAAAAATTGGTTTCGAATGCTTAAACAATTACAATTGCTTCCGTTGAACGTATACTTCGCTGAAAAGTTTATTTGTGAAATGCACTACTCATGTTGGACATGATGCTTGTGTTAATATTATCTACTACTAGTTCGACATGATTAGTGGCTAGATCCTTGTACGTCACACGCTTCGCGGTGAAATCCGCATGTGGTATTTTAGGGGTGTGACAAGGTGTGTTTGATATCTTTGTTAGATCCGGTAAAACGAGACTTACATATTCCTTTGCCAAAGAGTTTCCCAAGGTTGTCTAAAGGATTTCAAGTTTTGGCTATACGATGAGAAGATGGACGAAGCAGTGCTGGTGTATAAAGATCAATCTTATAGGCTTGCAGATCCAAAAGATCTGAAAACCTTCCATCAAGAAGATTTATAAGTTTTGTATCATCATCAAATCAGGTCTTTAGACTAGAATGAAGTTTGGGCCAAGATGTGGCCAAATGAAGTGATCAATGTTAAAGATTATAGATTAAGTGCAAATGCAGCTGCTTCTATTGATGCAAGAGGAACAGGTGGTGGTGATCATGGACCTTCGAGTTGAAGTTAGTAATTTCATAAACATGGGGGGTGATTGTGGGGCCTCTGAAGGTTTAAGCAATTATACATGGTAGTGGGTCAAGTAATGTAAAGTCTTGAGATCATGTTATAAGATTTTGAGATAGGCTAAGTGGGTTTTGAGTTTTTGGTTAGATAAGGGGCATAAATTTTGATTTGTATATTGCCTATACAATGACATTTGTTAAGTCATTATGAGGTTGAACATCTTAGCGAAACCACTTTTATCTGACAAATCATTGTTTCCTATGCAAGTTTGGTTTATCAACTTTCAGTGTTCATCTTATTATACTATCTTGCTTCTGAATCAGTTTTGATTGTGTGATTCTGCCATACGGTCAAGATTTAGTTGATATCATATTGTAGTGATCCAGATCAGGGACTTAAATTATTCAGAGTCTTTGATCCACCTCGGTGTTCTACTTTTAAGGTTAACATATAGGTATATGTACAACAAATGTACAAATACTATTTGTTTCAATTTCAAAATGCAAAAACAACTTCAATTGTTTACTTTTTGTTTTGTCCATTTGGACATAAACATGTAATGAGGGTTTGATAATGATTTTAATGTGCAATTGTAAATCATCTACTTAGGATCTACATTTCATTTAATGGCTTTTTATTTGGTTGTTTAACGATTCTTGTGGTCAACTACTTAACATATTCTCCAATTGCCAGTTGGTTGTACTTAGTTATACTGTTGTCAAGGTTTCTCATGTGTTTCGGATGACTATAGTACATGTTGAGTTATTGAAAAAACTTGGTAGTTATATTGTCGTTACACAACATTAGGCTGTGCAGTTAGTTTAAACTTCACTCATATGGTGACTGGATGAAAATAATCTGTGACATTTGCGCCTTTCAATTATTATACAATTCCGAACAATTTCAAATCTAATGAACTCTTGTGTTTCATTTCCGGGATTGTATAATTACATGTTACATTTGCACGTTTTAGTCCTTGTACAATTTCAAACTCTCAAACCTTTTCAGGAAGTAAAATTGTAAACTGTTAAGCAAACATAATCAGTTTAATGCGACGTACACTCCGGAACAAGGACATAAGCTAAACATACCCTAAATACCCTTTACATAGCTTAGAAATAAGTTTTGAGGGATTCGGTATGGCAAAAACATGCTTATTCGAGCTCAGGGACTATTTGCGACAAACTGTGAAAATTTACCGATTCTCGTATTTTTGAATACGGACCACATACGCACATCCAAAAATTTTTGTAATCATTAAAATCTTGTATTTTATTGATAAGAATGCAAAAATATTGATCGTTGCGAAATTTCGGTCGTTTTCGTGTTCGTTATAGCGTTCGTCGTAATAAAGCCAAAAACGCAACCGATCAACCAAACAAACTGACATCAATGACATTTTTTGGGAATAATCCAAGTTACATATGCCTTAACACCTCTATAGAGCCTAAATATTAGGTTAACGAGTGTTAAAAGTGACAAAACGCGACGAAACAAGACCAGGGGTCAAATCTGCCAAAAATGAAACTTGGCCCCAAAATGAAGAATCTAGGCACCATAGGTGACGCCCTGGGAGGCCGTCGGCGACGCTCCTCCAATATTCCAGTTTACCAGCTTTTGGACAGCACCTAGTTTTGTTGCCTTGGAGCCTAAGAACTCGAAATTTCTTGGTTTCTACCTGCATTTGACATGTGTTACACCCATCTTAAGATCATGCCACCTCCTTGGACACTTGGAATGAACTCAATCATTTCAAAACACTATCAATACCAAGCTAAATATTCACATTTCTTTTCTCATTCATCACTTCTTTCTCCTATTATTCAAAATTGGAGTTTGCTTCTCTTTAGAGGCCTCCTATTGAGTTTCTTATCTTCCTAAAACACAAGTAAGTGTTCTTCCTTAGTCTATTTATTTATTTTAGCTTATTTTGAGCTAAAAGTAAAAAATTTTAACTTTCTATTTCACTTTCAGTTCTAACCTTAATAGGTCAAGTCAAAGTTCAATTGAACTTTGCAACGTGATCGTAATCACGAAGGTTATAATCCCTTGCGATTACACCTTCTGATAACATGGTTTATTAGTCGAAGTGAGGAGTCAAAGTTTCGTTCAAAGATGCACATTATGTGCATTTTACGATGAAACCGTTTTCAGGTATCAAAACACTAGGTTTTGATACCAAATCAGTTTTGCAACTTAGTTAGACATGTCTAACTCGTCACTTCTAGTTTAGTGCTTATTTAGGGTCGTAAGTCGAGCGGTCTTAACCACTACTTTAACTTTCGAATCCGACCCGTTTGGTCGATCTTAGGATCCGACCAAACACATATTTTTTACCATAATTGTATAGGGAATAACCTAGTGAGGTTATACCTTATGGTCACGTCGTTTGGTTAGTGTTATGATAAGTCGTTGCTATATTCTTAAAAATGACCAAAATGCCCTTGTTGTGCATAAATCCATTTTAAGCATATGTAACCAAATTTTTGACACATAAACTAATGTTGCAACATTATTAAACATGTTTTGGCATGTAAGACTTATCATAAGACTTGTTTAACCATCCGATCATACTTTTACGCAAATGACACGTTAAAGTAGCGTAAACTACCTTAACGAGTCATAACGGGTCAAAAACACTTAGGATCCTTTCCAAGTCAGAATGTTAAGTTTGTTAGACCATATCATATGAGTTCCAACACTCATTTGGTTTATAAAACTTCATTTTATCTAAATCCTCTGATTAAAGTCTCGACACACTAACATAAACTATCCGACACATTAGGACACGTTTGAGCTTTGTTATTTCCATTGATTCAAGGACGCTTACACAATCCCAAGTGAGTACATAGTCCCATATTTTACGTTTCTAAATGTTTTGGGGTGATTCATATGTGCATATTCACTATTTTCATGATTTCAAAGCTATATGATTCTACATACATAGTACTTTATCCTTTAACGATTTGAAACCATTACCTATGGCTTAAATAACAATTTCAAAGTTTGTAAGACTATTGTTGGCGCGTATTTATATTCATGCCTAAAAAACATTCATTAACAATGATCAAGCCGACTGGTAGTATGATATAGCGCTATAGGACTTGACACCCCATTGTCGCTTCCTAGATTTGTTTGGAAGTTTGATTAAGGAATGTCAGAAACCAAGTTTACACCCAACAGATTTGCCTTCGTGCTAAATCTACAATGTCACCAAAGTATGGTTTGATATACTAAGGTTTGAATGTATTACCAAACGACCACAATGTGTTGATTCAAAGTTTTTCCAATTAAGCCATAAAAATTTATCTTTTATTGATGACCAAAACCAAAGTATAGTTTGATATATTACCAAATCACAAACCAAAGTATATAGTTTAATATACTACCAAAGCATAGTTTGATAAGCTACCAATGTGATATTGTTTACCAATGTATAGTTTGATATACTACCGATTTTGTTGTTCAAAACCAAGGTATATTTTGATATACTATCAAATCTCTTATTCAAAAACCAAAGTATTTTTTGATATACTACCTATCCTATTATTCCAAAATCATAGTATATTTTGTATACACTACAAATCTTTTCGTATCAAAAAGCTAAGTCTTTTTAAATACCAAATTTTATCAAGGATTTATGACTATCTTTGAAAACATATTATCTTTTTCTTATAATATCCAAGCCATGAATCTAAATCACAAAACCTATGTTACTCACAGGAATTTTTATGCAGGCGTTTTATTTTCACATATGTTTTAGGTTCTATTATGTGATGATTGTTGACGCATGCTACACAAGGATGGACTCGGGCCTTAGTGACTTTAAAACATGAAAGATAATTACTTTTATTTATTTGATTTATATAAAAATGATGTAACACATTAATTCAATAAAACAAAACTTTAAATACCATGTGTTGTGAAACAATTTTATGTAACGTGACTCCTCGATTTTTCCGTCGCGGTTTGTTATATTACGCGATCGGGGTGTTACAGAGATTGGTATCAGAGCCATGGTTATAGGGAATTAGGTTATTAGTAATACTTTTGACCTAGTCTATAACCTTCCTAGGACCTAACGCGAGTTTTTCTTGCGTTTAGATTCTTAATAAAATACCATCACCTATCCTTGGGTGATTACCAAAACAAGTACACAAATTTCGAATCCGTTTTAAAAATCAATCATCTATTCTTAGATGATTTGTTCTAAGGCTTCAAGCCTTTAAAGTTTTCAAAATCCCGTCAGGGTTTGGGCTTTAATAATGTGAACATGTGCAATCCAGAAGGGTGGATGCCTGTACCCTGAGTTTTCTACCTAAGGCTAGAGTGTTCGTACAAATCCGCATATCTGGACCAGTCACTCTTACATGGGAACTCTTGGGGTGAGTGTCCACTTATAGGCTAAAGCATGTCTTTGCACTACATTATAAAGACCCATTTACTTTGATTAGTCACTGTGTCGTTTGTTTGTTTTATGTAACTTACAAATGATTACAATCCTTATGCTTCGTTGATACTTTTAACATTCAGTTTTTTACTATCCTTTATCAATATAATTCGTTCCCCTCATAGTTCCTTCTCTTTTAGAATGTCTCCTCGTCGCAACGCTAATCAGGATGCCAATATGGTGGCAATGATCACTCCGCAGATAGCTGGTGTACTCCCAAACCTTGTGGCTGAACTTGGTCAAGCTTACAACCACATTAACAACAATAATGCACCTACTCCGTGCAACTTTAAAATTCAATAGCGCTATATTATTCATCGCTTCTTTCTCCTATTACTCAAAATTGGTGTTTGCTTCTCTTTATAGGCCTCCTACTGAGTTTCTTATCTTCCTAGAACACAAGTAAGTGTTCTTCGTTAGTCTATTTATTTATTTTAGCTTATTTTGAGCTAAAACTCAAAAAGTTTTACTTTCTATTTCACTTTCAGTTCTAACCTTAATTGGTCAAGTCAAAGTTCAATTGAACTTTGCAACGTGATCGTAATCACGAAGGTTATAATCCATTGCGATTACACCTTCTGATTACATGGTTTACTAGTCGAAGTGACGAGTCAAAGTTTCGGTCAAAGATGCACATTATGTGCATTTTACGACGAAACCGTTTTCAGGTATCAAAACACTAAGTTTTGATACCAAATCAGTTTTGCAACTTAGTTAGACATGTCTAACTCGTCACTTCTAGTTTAGTGCTTATTTAGGGTCGTAAGTCGAGCGGTCTTAACCACCGCTTTAACTTTCGAATCCGACCCGTTTGGTCGATCTTAGGATTCGACCAAACACATATTTTTAACCATAATTGTATAGGTAATAACCTAGTGAGGTTAAACCTTATGGTCACGTCTTTTGGTTAGTGTTGACAAGTCGTTGCTATATTCTTAAAAATGACCAAAATGCCCTTTCGCGCATAAATCCATTTTAAGCATATGTAACTAAATTTTTAACACATAAACTAATGTTGCAACATTATTAATAATGTTTTGGCATGTAAGACTTATCATAAGACTTGTTTGACCTTCCGATCATACTTTACGCAAATGACACGTTAAAGTAGCGTAAACTACCTTAACGAGTCATAACGGGTCAAAAACACTTAGGATCCTTTCCAAGTCAGAATGTTAAGTTTGTTAGACCATATCATATGACTTCCAACACTCATTTGGTTTATAAAACTTCATTCTATCTGAATCCTCCGATTTAAGTCTTGACACACTAACATAAACTATCCGACACATTAGGACACGTTTGAGCTTTCTTATTTCCATTGATTCAAGGACGCTTACACAATCCCAAGTGAGTACTTAGTCCCCTCTTTTCCGTTTCTAAATGTTTTGGGGTGATTCATATGTGCCTACTCACAATTTTCATTATTTCAAAGCTATATGATTCTACATACATTGTACTTTATCCTTTAACGATTTGAAACCATTACCTATGGCTTAAATAACGCTTTCAAAGTTTGTAAGACTATTCTTGGCGCGTATTTGTATTCATGCCTAAAATACATTCATTAACAATGATCAAGCCGACTGGTAATATGATATAGCGCTATAGGACTTGACACCCCATTACCGCTTCCTAGATTGTTTGGAAGATTGATTAGGGAATGTCAGAAACCCGGTTTACACGAAATAGATTTTCCTTCGTGGTAAATCTATAATGTCACCAAAGTATAGTTTGATATACTAAGGTTTGAATGTATTACCAAACGATCACAATGTGTTGATTCAAATTTTTTCCAATTAAGCCATAAAAATTTATCTTTTATTGATGACTAAAACCAAAGTATAGCTTGATATACTACCAAATCACAAACCAAAGTATAGTTTGATATACTACCAAAGTATAGTTTGATATACTACCAAAGCATAGTTTGATATGCTACCAATGTGATATTGTTTACCAATGTATAGTTTGATATACTACCGATTTTGTTGTTCAAAACCAAAGTATATTTTGATATACTATCAAATCTCTTATTCGAAAACCAAAGTATATTTTGATATACTACCTATCCTATTATTTCAAAATCAAAGTATATTTTGATATACTATCTAACCTATTATTTCAAAACGAACGTATATTTTGTATATACTACAAATCTTTTCGTATCAAAAAGCAAAATATTTTAAATACCAAAATTTTATCAAGGATTCATGACTATCTTTGAAAACATATTATCTTTTTTCTTATAATATCCAAGCCATGAATCTAAATCACAAAACCTATGTTACTCATAGGCATTTTTATGCTGACGTTTTATTTTCACATATGTTTCAGGTTCTATTATGTGATGATTGTTGACGCATGCTACACAAGGATGGACTCGGGCCTTAGTGACTTTAAAACTTGAAAGATAATTACTTTTATTTATTTGATTTTTATCAAAACGATGTATCACATTAATTCAATAAAACAAAACCAAAAATACCATGTGTTGTGCAATAATTTCCTGTAACGTGACTCCCTTATTTTTCCGCCGCGGTTTTGTTGTATTACGCAATCGGGGTGTTATAGAGATTGGTAGCAGAGCCATGGTTATAGGGAATTACGTTATTAGTAATACTTTTGACCTAGTCTATAACCTTCCTAGGACTCTAACGCGAGTTTTTCTTGCGTTTCGATTCTTAATACAATACCATCACCTATCCTTAGGTGATTACCAAAACAAGTACACAAATTTCGAATCCGTTTTGAAAATCAATCATCTATTCTTAGATGATTTGTTCTACGGCTTCAAGCCTTTAAAGTTTTCAAAATCCCGTCAAAGTTTGGGCATTAATAATGAGAACATGTGCAATCCACAAGGGTGGATTCCAATACCCTGAGTGTTCTGTCTAAGACTAGAGTGTTCGTGTAAATCTGCATATCTGGACCAGTCACTCTTACATGGGAACTCTTGGGGTGAGTGTCCACTTATAGGCTAAAGCATGTCTTCGCACTACATTATAAAGACCCGTTTACTTTGATTAATTACTGTGTTGTTTGTTTGTTTTAGGCAACTTACAAATGATCACAATCCTTATGCTTCGTCGATACCTTTAATATTCAGTTTTTAACTATCCTTTATCAATCTAATTCGTTTTCCCTCATATTACCTTCTCTTTTAGAATGTCTCCTCGTCGCAACGCTAATCAGGACGCCCATATGGTGGCAATGATCGCTCAGCAGATAGCTGTTGTACTCCCAAACCTTGTGGCTGAACTTGGTCAAGCTTACAACAACATTAACAACAATAATGCACCTACTCTGTGCAACTTTAAACAATTCAATTCGGCCAAACTACTCAACTTTAGTGGATCTGAGGGAGGTACTGGGCTCCTACAATGGTTTAAGAGTATCGAAAGCATTTTCCGCTATGTTCAGTGTCCGAACGAGCTCAAAGTAGAGTTTGCTTCGAGTGTTTTCCAAAAGAGAGCACTCACGTGGTAGAGCGGGATTATGAAGGATAGAGGTGTTGGTCTAACTCGTCACTTCTAGTTTAGTGCTTATTTAGGGTTGTAAGTCGAGCGGTCTTGACCACCGCTTTGACTTTCGAATCCGACCCGTTTGGTCGATCTTAGGATCCGACAAAACACATATTTTTGACCAGAATTGTATAGGGAATAACCTACTATGGTTATACCTTATGGTCACGTCGTTTGGTTAGTGTTATGATAAGTCGTTGCTATATTCTTAAAAATGATCAAAATGTCCTTTTTGTGCATAAATCCATTTTAGACATACGTAACCAAATTTTTGACACATAAACTAATGTTGCAACATTATTAAACATGTTTTGGCATGTAAGACTTATCATAAGACTTGTTTGACCATCCAATCATACTTTTACGCAAATGACACCTTAAAGTAGCGTAAACTACCTTAACGAGTCATAACGAGTCAAAAGCACTTAGGATCCTTTCCAAGTCAGAATGTTATGTTTATTAAACCATATCATATCAGTTCCAACACTCATTTGGTTTATAAAACTTCATTATATCCGAATCCTCCGATTTAAGTCTCGACACACTACCATAAACTATCCATCACATTAGGACACATTTGAACTTTGTTATTTCCATTGATTCAAGGACGCTTACAGAATCCCAAGTGAGTACATAGTCCCTCTTTTACATTTCTAAATGTTTTTGGGTGATTCATATGTGCCTATTCACTATTTTCATGATTTCAAAGCTATATGATTCTACATACATAGTACTTTATCCTTTAACGATTTGAAACCATTACCTATGGCTTAAATAATGATTTTCAAAGTTTGTAAGACTATTGTTGGTGCGTATTTGTATTTATGCCTAAAATACAATCATTAACAATGATCAAGCTGATTGGTATTATGATATAGTGCTTTAGGACTTGACACCCCATTCCCGCTTCCTGGATTTGTTTGGAAGTTTGATTAGGGGATGTCAGAAACCAAGTTTACACCAAATAGATTTGCCTTCTTTGTAAAGATATAATCTCACCGAAGAATAGTTTGATATACTAAGGTTTGAATGTATTACCAAACGACCACAATGTGTTGTTACAAAGTTATTTCAATTAAGCCATAAAAATTTATCTTTTATTGATGACCAAAACCAAAGTATAGTTTGATATACTACAAAATCACAAACCAAAGTATAGTTTGATATACTACCAAAGCATAGTTTGATATGCTACCAATGTGATATTGTTTACCAAAATATAGTTTGATATACTACCGATTTTGTTGTTCAGAACCAAAGTATATTTTGATATACTATCAAATCTCTTCTTCGAAAACCAAAGTATATTTTGATATACTACATATCCTATTATTTCAAAACCAAAGTATATTTTGATATACTACCTATCCTATTATTTCAAAACCAAAGTATATTTTGTATATACTACAAATCTTTTCGTATCAAAAAGCAAATTATTTTAAATACCAAAAATTTATTAAGGATGCATGGCTATTTTTTATAACATATAATCTTTTTCTTATAATATTCAAGCCATGAATCTAAATCACAAAACCTATGTTACTCACAGGCATTTTTATGCTGACGTTTTTTTTCACATATGTTTCAGGTTCTATTATGTGATGATTGTTGACGCATGCTTACACATAGGATGGACTCGGGCCTTAGTGACTTTAAAACTTGAAAGATAATTACTTGTATTTTTTTATTTATATCAAAACGATGTAACACATTAATTCAATAAAACAAAACTTTAAATACTATATGTTGTGAAACAATTTCCTGTAACGTGACTCCCCGATGTTTCTGTCGCGGTTTGTTGTATTACGCGATCGGGGTGTTACATAATTTGAAGAAGTTTTATGATTCAGTTAAAGACAACTGCAAGGACATTAACCTTATCTACCTCATTATATCATCTTAGGTGTAGTTAAACTTATGTTAGCTTTTTTAATATATGTTTTCCCAGTTGCATCTGGCCGATGGAAACTTAGCGAATTATCCAAATGTCAACAAAGTCGTCTTTTCGCTGCAACACGTGGGGTAAAATATTAGTTATCTATATTTGAAAAAAGCAAAATCTTCAATTTGTAACCAAGGTGAAGACAAAAATTTTAGATTTGAATTTTGACATGCATTAGAAGAATATTTACACGAGAATGATAATATAATGGACAAACTTTATTCTTTCCAATAAATAATGAAAATAAATAATTTCTAAGTAGTTCATCACCACATGTATTTTGCACTATATATTTCATTAATACGGTTGTAATATTTCTAGAAACTTTACAAAAACAAAGGTAAACTTAATAAAGTGGAACTAAGAATTGTTACAAAAAGAATTATTAAATAATAACATATTTTAGTTTTATCCCAAGGTAGTACATGTGATTATTTTAATCCATCTATGGTATATAAACTTTCAAGTACTATTAACCCATATATATTTTTTTGTCTACTTGATAAATCTTACAAAGGGTGATGTAATTTTGCATAACCCTAAAAGGCTAGGTCAGATAAGACCTTAACATTCCATAAAAAAAGGAAACTAGGAATTTTGGTAACTAACATGGCCCATAGACCATTCCAACTAATAAATAAGTTGGATGACTCTTGAATACATTTCCATATATGAGGTTCTTTAAATCCATAGGGTTTTGGTTTTACTCTATAAATTGCCACTCAAAAATACAAATAAATAAATAATACATGTGGTGCTATGAGTTAAAATCCTATCAAGTTGGTGGGTTGAGGGTTCGACAGATGAAGCTAATTATGTGTCACACCCGTCTATTTGCGGAAGCGTGCGGTGTGAACTTGATTAATTTTCATTGCATACGATAATAGTAAACAACTACATGATTAAAACAAGCGATGTTCATCCATTCATACGTTTAGAATATTACAACCCATAAGTTGTTTAAGTTACAAACCACAGAAGTTTTATGTTAAAGTTACACACCAACATAAGTTTAAAGTTCCATAAAAGGACTAGTTTAACAAAAGACTAAAGTATGAGGTTTTGCATCCTATATCACATCTTCGATGTGATATATGGACCAGAACCTCCAAAAAGGATGACATCGAAGACTTGAAACCCAAAAGCTTGATAGTAACGCCGGCACCAAGATCCATCTAATTTCCTGAAATACATGTAAGTTTGAAAACATCAACAAAAGTTGAGCGAGTTCATGTGTTTTACGTTTATGCGCATCAAATGAATCTAAAAAACATTTGAAAGTTCAAGTGTTGTAAGTTGGTATGTAAAGCGTCTATGAATATGTTGATCATTAATGTTTTGCAAGGACATTAATATGTGTGACGACATAGGAAGCACTCAACCCGGTAGATGACTTAAGTGTCGATTAACCTCGACAGGGACACAACAGCACTCTAAGTGGCCGCAAAAGGACCGTGACTGGGGCTCATCCGTACCCATTAGATCTAACATTTGTTCCGTGGTCCTTAAAAGGATTAATGGTGCCTAAGTTAACGCCTATTCTCCGTGGTCCTTAAAAGGATTAATGGCCGCAAAAGGACCGTGACTGGGGCTCATCCGTACCCTTGTTAACATGTATTTCTGTTAGTGCAGTGTGTCTATCGCCTCCGTCATCTCAAGATCGTAGCTGAAACTGATTAAGTCTATCTTTATATTGTAATATTAGATAGAAAAGGCAAGGTGGCATTATTGTAAATAAGGGGAACTCTCCTAATATGCTTTGCCTATAAATAGAAGTCTTAGGGCTTAGTTTAGAAACTTTTGGAGACTTTTGAGACTTTTGCTACATTTGGAGCATTTGGAGAGCTAGAGATCTAGAGAGAGATTCTAGAGAGAGAAAGCTCGTGTACGTGATTCAGGTGTTGTACGTTATCAGATTTTTCAATAGAATCACGGTTATTATTACGTCACGTGTGTTCGGTCACGTTCGTGTATGGATTCCGCACGTTACACGTTCGTTACGCAATCGAATTGGAGTCAAAACTTGTCCTAACAAGTGGTATCAGAGCAGGAGCTCGATTGCACGGATCAAACGCACGATTTCGCATAGAAATTCATCAGATTAAGAGTCAAATTCATACAGATTTGTCAAAAATTCTTCATCTTTTCATCTATTCACGTTTTTATCTGAAAAACGCCAAATTAAACGACTTTTTACGGATAAAAATTGCTGATTTTTGGATATGTTGTGCGAAAACAATTGATCTATAAGCCTATAAATTTTCAGAACTTAATTCGAAGCCGTTTAAGAGAAATTTAGAAATTTGTGGTTCGAAGTTTGTTGAAATATGTTGAATGTTGCTGCTGTTGTTCTTGATGTTCACTCGCACGGATACGACTCAAGTTCCATTAATCTGTTGACTTGTTGACTGGCTACTCGCACGGATAACAATTCGAATCAAGATTCCCTCTTTGCAATTCATTTAAAGATGTTTGACTTTGTTGACTGATTCAGGTCACCACCCGTGTGGATAGCATCATCCGGATCACATACTCGTGCGGATAGTTTCATCCGGATCACTCACCCGTACGGATTACTTATCCGCACGGATTGTCCACTCGCACGAATAGCATTCCACATCACAATCCGTGTTGACTATTAGTTGACTGATTGTTCGCACGGATAACAATCCAGGCCACTCGCACGGATAACAATTCGGGGTAAAGTATTGTTGACTGGTTGTCCGCACGAATAAACAATCCGCTTCATCAACAATCCGTGTTGACTGTTATTTGACCATCCGGACAGACACTTGTCCTCAACAATCCGTGTTGACTGTTATTTGACCATCCGGACGGACACTTGTCCGCACAGATAGCAATCCGCGTCATATCTGTTCGTGTTCAGTGTTCACACCCGAGCAAGTTGTTCAGTCAGCATTTAATATGTTTCTTTAATTGTAGACGGTGTGCATGTGATTTTCACTTCTGTTGTCAACGTTGTCAGGTTTAATCATTCAACTTTATCAGTGGTCATCATTAATAACTACAGCAGAATACATGTGATTCACTTGAATTGATAAACATACATTGAACGACTCAATAGGATTTCTTTTAGAAATTAATTCATTGATTGTTATGTGCATCAGTGCATGTGATAGATAACAGATTGTCGGCCAACTTAAATTGATATCTCAAGATTGCATGTGAACTGACATTGTGCATATTGAAATTTATGAAGATTTAATATTGTCTGCCACTTAATTGATTTTCACGTGAAAGGTATTGTTAGGTTGCAAGTGAGATTGACTTTCATGTGATGTTATAAATTGAGGTCCAATTAGATTGTGTTTAACATCACTATTGTCGGCCATTAACTAATCTTGCATGTGAATTGATAGGGCATTGATTGTTATGTGCATGATAAATGGCAGCTTGTATGTGAGAATTTGTTGAAATCAAAATTCACGTGATTAGTCATTGTTTACAAATATAATTTCATTGCATATTAGATAAGGTTGTTTTTGAATTTCAAAGTTCATTAATTGTTGAATGTCTGGTTGCATGTGAAGATTTGAGTTCATTGATTGTGGTCAAAAGGTCATCAAGTAATCCGGTCGGATAACTCACCCAAACGGACAACAGTTTTGTCTTTTAGTAGAGTGGCTTGTGTCAAAGAGTCGGATAGCTATCTCACCCGAACGGATAGCAACCTCACCCGAACGGACAGCGTTGTCACACGATTATTTTCACTGTTGACTTGTCGGATACCCGTCCGATTCATTTGTTTGATATTGATTAAACTCACTGTGTTTGTTTGTTCTTGATTCAGTGATTCAAGGTGATTCAAGAAGATAGTATCATGGTTGAAATCAAAGAGAAAACTTGAGAAGAGATTTTGAAAGAGAAAGATTCATAGTGGGGTGCAGAATGGAGAAAATGCAGGAAGAATATGAGAATGCTGTTACGAACAAAAGATGGGATAAACAGCAAGAATGTTTTGTCAACAAACAAGGTGAACCGGTTGTTCCCAGAAGTGACATAGTTCACGATGATGTTCTTCTAGTAATTCCTCGATCCGGCGAATATTACTCAAATGTTGCAAAAGATAAAACATATGTGAAAAGGTTGGATAAAATCATCAGGGATGCTATGACGATAAAACTAAGGAAGAGGAATGAAGAAAGAATGAAGAAGAATGTTGAAGAGATGGTAAACAATCTGAAGAAAGCTGCTGAAGAGGTTAAAGCAGAAGCAGTTAAAGAAGTAGATGTGAAGATTGTTGAAGAAGTGGTGGTGAATGTGGAAGTTGTGAAAGAAGCTGTTACTGAAGAACAGCAGGTTGGAGAAATTGAAAAGAAGATTGAAAGATTAGATGAAGTGAAGGATGAGAATTTGAAGGTTGCTGGTGATGTTGGTGTTGATATTGAAGCTGTTGATCAGAAGCAGACAGAAGTTGCTGTAAACACCGAAGTGCTAATCACTAAGGTAAATTCTTATTCTGAAACTCAAATTAAAATCGATGAACAGTGCAAGAAATGCATGGAACCATGCAGTGCTTGTACTGAAAAAGACGAAAGGTTCAGAACAAGAGATCTTGAGTTTACTAAAATCGAAGAAGTTTTTAAAGGTAAATACAAAGAAATGTTTGAAAATGAAAAGGTTTTAAAAGAAAATAATGAAACGCTTTCAGAAAAATGTAAAAAGTTAGAAAAAGAAAATGAAGTTTTGAAAGAAAAGGTTTCAAAAATGACAGAAGAATGTGATAAAAAAGAGAATGCTTTTCAGGAAATGAAAAAGGAATATGATTCAATAAAATTGGCTTATCACATTACAAAAGAATCATATGAAAAAGTAAAAAGTGAAATGAAACTTGTTCAATCAAGATTGAAATACTGTTCTGAAACAACTAATGAGTATAAACGAATGTATGAAATAAAGCAACAAGTTGTTAATTCTTACGTTGAAGATGTTGCTAAGCTAAAGCGTCAGATTGCTGATTTAGAACAGGATAATAACATGTTAAAAAGTTATCACGCGTCATCATATGTGCTTGAACGTATTTTCAACATAAAACCAGGAGATGGTGAGTCTAAGCAAAACAAGAAAGGCATTGGCTCAGAGTTTCATCAAGTTCCACCACCGGGAAAATTTGCATTTTATGATGAGGAAAAAGTCAAAAAAGCTTTCAACATGGTAGATCAATTGCCAGACAACATTGACATAACCTATTCCAAATCTGATGATTCTCATGATTCAGAGGTGGTAGGTAAGGTCGTTGAAAGTGTGTTGAAATAAGAGTCGATTGATACAGGTAAATCTGAATCACAGGATGAAGATGATGGAAATTTTCATGATGGATATCTGAAAAACACAAAATCCGAGAAAAGATTGAATGATGATTCAAAAGGATTGGTTTATACCATGATTGGATCGGACAAATTGTTCTTAGATGTTGTATTCCCGATTCAGAATGTGATTTCAGAAAAGGTTGATAAAGTGTTCAAAATGGTTGAGATTGAGAAGTCTGAGATTTCAAAGTTTGTTGGTAAGAGTCATAGAGGTTCGTATAACAAACCTGGTTACAAGAAGAAAAACATGAAGGCTGGGTTGGGTTATAAGAAGAAACAGAATCGAAACAAAAATGAAACGCCAAATTATCAGGCAAAAATGAGTTTTGTTCAAGGAAACAGTTTAGCAGAAGAAAAAGAACTCAAATTGAGACAGTCTAATGATGAGTTCTTTGCTAAAAAGAAAAAGCAACAACCACAGGTCAAAGATGTGTCCATGAGAACATGTTTCAAATGTGATCAAAAAGGACATCTTGCAAGAAAGTGTCCAAATCCGAAACCTGTGGATGTTGACAAAAAGAAGATTGATGCTGAGAAACAAAAATCTGAGAATGTGAGACAAAGGTCAACCAGATTTGACTCAAAACAAACTTGGAGGTACAACACAAACAAGTTTGTTTCGAATCAAAATTGGAAGTCAAACCCGTATAGGTTCGATTCTAGACAGACCTGGAACTCTCACACACCAAGAGTTAGAACAACACAAAGTTGGAAAACAACTGTCGATGCAACAAAACCCGAAGAGTTTTGGAAACCAAAAGTTGTTCAAAAACAAATCGTTCAAAAAGAGTCTCATTTTTATAAAAGAGGTACTCCAAAAGGTCAAACATGGAGTGTTAAGAAACAAACGACTTTGGTAAATAATGAAAAAACTGAAGTCAAAGTTGAAAAAGTATTTGTTCAGAATGACAAAGATTTTCCGAAGTTAACTAATGCATATTGTGTTGAAATGCCTAAGGTCAAACAGACCTGGGCTAAATTGTTCAAGTAATTCAATAGTTGATTGTGCAGGTGCTTCTAAAGAAATCTGAATGTCAACAAGAAGAGAATCGAAGCAGCCTGGCACGAGAAAAGGAGGCTGCTGATCCCTGCGATGGTTAAACAGGGAGTTTGTTTGTTATGTAAATAAATAAACAATATTTTCAAAAACCCTAAAAATTGAAAATTTTGAAAAACCAAAAATATGTTTTTATATTTTGTCAAAAATATTCAAAATTACAAAAATATGTGTTAATTGAATACGCCGAAACCCTCACGGCTGAACAAACATGATTAATTTCACAAGATTGAAAAGCGGTTTTCAAACTGTCGAAAATCAATGGGTTGTAAATCATGGGGGTATGTTATATTTTCTGCAAATCAGTACACGAAAAGCAAAAAATGGATGGCGAGACAAAGCTATCAGTATCAGGTTGTCAAATTTTCTTTAAATGGTTTTGAATTTTAGGGGGAGTAATATTGTCAGAAAATCCAAAAACATTAGAAAATTTGAAAAAGCCAAAAACATGATAAAATTCAAAAATTGAGCTTTTGTGTAAAAAGAGGAAATGATAGTACATCACTAGACAGTTACAGTATGCTAAAGAAATGTAACGTTTAAATAGCGTTAAACAGTCTCACTGATGATATGTCGGTAGATTTTTATACATTTAGTAAACTTTTTCGGGATATAAACTTAAATTCAAACTTGCTTATCTCGTGGGGAACACTACTTGGATATATAGGTAACCCCTGAAATCTCGTTTGAAAGGTCCCTCTTTCTGAGATACTAGGTCTTTATGCTTAGTGATATCTGGGGTATTATTCCGGGACTTCTGCTGAATGGAAGTTCTGACCTAGTCTCCGAATAATACTTTCCGCATTGCTTGAAACATAGCGCCGCCCTCAGCAAATTGATGAAACAATAAAATTGATAGTCATTGTTGTTGTAAACAAAAGATCCTCTAAAGGAGACACACCAAAAATCGAGCCGTCATCTCTCTGCTGAACGGAAGTTCTGACCTAAGCTCTCACGGTTTCGTACTATAATTTATTCCCCTTACAGATATCATCTAGGTATACTCACCTGTAAGACTGAATATTGGGATCTGGATACGGGAGTATATTCAAGAGGTGGGACACATGAATAAGTTTAAGTTCTTAAAACATCTAATTCGTATCCTGAATCAGTTGAACTTTGTGTGAAAATTTAAGTGGATCAGTATATCGACAATCTAAGTGAATTGTTTAATTCTTAATGTGTAACTAAGCTCAACGGTACTTGTGATTTGTCGTTAACTGATATGATCCTCTGACGCAAACTCAAACAAAAATATTCTCTGTAAATATGTTTGTACATATTTCTTTATTGCTTTATATTTCAGAAAATATAAAAAGATTTTTGATTTTTGATTCTGCTTTATTTTCGACAACCGATGTCTTAGAACTGAGTTTCAAAATCTAAGTATGCTGATCGTGTTTCTGAAAATAAACAAGTTCATTAATTTGAAACTTGAAGTTTTTAAATTCAAAAATCAAAAACAGTTTGTGATATCTCCAAGGTCATTAAGTTGAACTTGGATGATTATCTGTGAGGGAGTTGGATTCTTATACTGTTAAAATCTGTAAAAGAGCTAGTTTCCGATCCGGTTCGTTGAAACTGCCAAATTTTTGAAGATTGTTGATAGGGGGAGAGATTCAAGCAATCCTGGATATATTCATATTATTACATCTTTAGAACCAGGATCTTGATTTAGAAAGGTTAATAGAGCCAGGATACAATTCCTGGACAATTGGTCAATCAAAACGTTGTTACTTATAAACGTTTGAGAAATGCAGATGTTGTACCAGACTACGATCCCTACAGTCGAGTCTAAGGGGGAGTCTGAAGACGAGCTCAACGCAAGGGGAAGCGTGAAAGGAGCCAGGTATCTTTCCCAGAAGAGCTTGTAACCGGAAAGCCAGGTGTCGATCCCAAAGCACGAAAGCTTGACGAAAGGGGGAGCCTGAAGAGTTTACCGAAAGGGGGGGCTGAAGCTGAAAACAGATCCACCGGGATTCTATTCGAGCTAGAGAGAAAAAAAGACCAAAAGCTACGAGTCTGACTAAATGATTGAGATTGACAGCGGCAATATCCAAGGGGGAGTCTGTTAGTGCAGTATGTCTATCGCCTCCGTCATCTCAAGATCGTAGCTGAAACTGATTAAGTCTAGCTTTATATTGTAATATTAGATAGAAAAGGCAAGGTGGCATTATTGTAAATAAGGGGAACTCTCCTTATATGCTTTGCCTATAAATAGAAGTCTTAGGGCTTAGTTTAGAGACTTTT
Organism: Helianthus tuberosus; assembly: GCA_030545235.1. NCBI lineage: Eukaryota > Viridiplantae > Streptophyta > Magnoliopsida > Asterales > Asteraceae > Helianthus > Helianthus tuberosus. The sequence continues at coordinate 107,722,310 of CM060393.1, forward strand.
GAGACTTTTGCTACATTTGGAGCATTTGGAGAGCTAGAGATCTAGAGAGAGAAAGCTCGTGTACGTGATTCAGGTGCTGTACGTTATCAGATTTTTCAATAGAATCACGGTTATTATTACGTCACGTGTGTTCGGTCACGTTCGTGTACGGATTCCGCACGTTACACGTTCGTTACGCAATCGAATCGGAGTCAAAACCGGTCCTAACAATTTCCCCGCGAGAGTTGTAAGCCGAAAATGTTAAAAGAAAAGGGGGACATGAACTCACTATTTTACGTCTGTAACAGTGCGTACTCAAGTTCGGTTTCCTCGGTTCGTTTGGCAACCTACAAACGTGCTAGGTTTTGTTAGACACTTCGGTCTTGTAACGGTTCTTAGTCTTAAAGATATACATTGAGACTTGTTTTTTAATTGTTTTTGTTTTGAGTCGCACTTTCAGTGTATGATACCTTTATATAACTTTTTGTAATTATATAACATTCCAAGTTCGACGTATTAGTAAAAATATTATATTTTAACTTATATTATTTGTTTGCATTGTTTTATGTACCATTTGCGATTACGATGGGTTCGTTAAAAATAACACATTTTTAACTTGTTTTGGTATATATTATTTCCATATTCATGTGTTTATAATGTACATAACCGCTAATACCATTTGTTAAGTATTATACACATGTAAGTATTCCCAAGTATAGGCATACTTGTATTATGAGTATGTTGCGTATTTATTTTGTATTCTCATAATTAAGTATAATACTTGTATAAGGGTATTTTTACCAAGTGTTGGTAGTATATGTTAGCATGTATTTGTACGTATAGGAATACGTATATTCTTGTATTTGTTTAAGTATTTCATACATAATATATGCTTAACTTTTTCGGAATATTATTCTTGCATAATTCTAATCATAATTCTTGTATTCTTAAAATATACATTTTAAGATATGTTTATAGAAAATATCCATTGCTTAGGCTTGGTAAGTACAAGTGTTTCCATATATCTTATAAATAGTTTATTTTTAAGATCAAGTCTAGAAAAATATATATTTTTAGTTTCCACCAAAATAATATATTTTTAAGATGTTTGTGAAAAATATATTTTATCCACCTCAAAATTTATATATTTTTGTGATTGACAAAATATAGTGTATTTTTGTATACTTGTAAAATACAAACTTTGTCATTTGTTCGGTTTGGAAAATATCGTTTACCAAGCTTTGTTATAATAGAATTTTAATTCCGGAATATTTATATAATTTGTCCAACAAGTCCATTTGTCCAAATAGTCCAATATTTGTGTCCAAGATATATATATATATTCTTGTAATTCTTGTAATTCTTTAATTACGATTTCTTGTATTTGTTTAGGTATATTATATCAAGTCCCTAATTTTAATATAGCTAATACATATAATATACACATAGCACATAGTTTATGTGATCTCTAAATATATATCTATAATCATTTTTATTTTTGAAAAAACAAACCTCCTTTACTTGTATTTTTATTCAAAAATTATGGTAATTTTTATATTTAAATTCTCTAAACAAGTTTACTTGTAAAAACTTGTTAAAAATATATTTTCTAAGTGTTTAAATATTGTAAAAATTTTGCCATAGTTTCATTTGAAAAATGGAGGTTTCCCATATTTTTAAAACATGTGTTTAAGCTTTTCAAAATTCATCCAATCATCCACAACAATTTTATAAATCTAATATATGCATAAAATGCGTTTTTCATAAGGTGATGAACTCCAAAGTTTGTAAAAACATGTAGTCTTTTAACATTATGTTTAACATGTTCATTCATCTTTAAACATGGATTATTCTTAATTTACACAAACTTTGTAGAAAACCATTTTTAACAACTTGTCATCCATTTTTGCAAAAGTTTATTTATTTCAACCTCTCATGTTCTAAATACTTCAACAAGTTCATTTTTACATATGCAACAAGTTCATTAATTTTCAATAAATAAAGCCATCCTTAGTATGTAGTAATCTCTACACTTTAAAACTTTAAACTTTCAAATTCTTTCATTTTTCAAGAACCACATTTTGTAGAAAACAATTTCTACACTTTAACACATTTATTTTGTCAAGTTCATCATCTCATACAATATGTGCACATGGATCTTTTCAACATCCTTATGTACACTTGTTAGATCATCTTTCTAATCATCATCGAACAAGCCTTTATGTGATGTTCATCATCATAAAAGCAAACAAACAACTAACATCTTCATAACACATCATAAACAACTTGTTTTCTTGTGATTTTTGGTTTGATTAAAGTGTTCATCATCTTGGTTTTGTAAGATCCTTTAAATTTTGAGTTATACATATGTTATATCTACTTAAACAAGATGAAAAATGGGTGCACAAGAAACTTACTACTAGCACAAGGCTAGGGAAGAAACAAGTAGATGAAGATGAAGAAAAATGGTTGTTAATAGCTCCAAAGAGTGGTCCTTGAGCTTCCAAGCCTTGAACCTTCCTTAGAATGCCTTGAAACACCCTTGTATACACTTAGAATTGCTTGAAAGTTGTTTGAAAATGGAGATGGGGGGTATGGTTTTGACCGAAGGTTAGAGGGGGAGAGGAAGAGAGTGTTTGTGATTTTTGTTATTTTGATAATGAGAACAAAATGATCTAGATAAGATCTTTAACATGTTGGTTGTTAGTTTCCCTCCATCCTTTTAACCTTAGGATTACCATTAAGCATCTTTGACTAACTATGTGGATTAGTCAACACATGGAGGTGGGTGGTCCCCTTTGGGGACGGTCATGAAAAAGGGTGGGGGTCTTGTTTGGTTAAAATTTTACTAAGTGTTTAAAAGATGATGAAATGTATCATTAGTTAGGGTAATTTGGTGTTTAGGGGTTTTTAATGTAATTCATGATGTATACTGAAGTTCACTAGCTTAATGTTGCTAGACTATGTTAACTAGTTTGTATTTTGCGTCAAGATAGTTGTCAGGTGCTCGTTTAGTTATCGGGTCGCAAAAAGATCAATATTGGTAACTTGTATAGCATAATATGTTATTATGTCATGTTTGTGACAACCCGAGTTTTCAAGGTCTCTACTAGACTTGACTTAGTACTTATTTGCATAGTGTTGTTCGTAGATTTGTGGTGTGCATGATATGTATATATGTGTTATATATTTTGTATTGATATTATGATTGTATATTTTTAAAAACAAAAATGTTGGAGTCCTTGCCGAAATACCCCCACCCGAAAACACCCCTGTGGCGAAAACACTTTAGTGTTTTCGTCCACTACTGATCGGCGAAAACAACACATGGGCTTCAGCCTAGTAGCGATCGGATAAAGGATTTGTTATAACTTATGCACGAAATCGATAACTGACAAAAACCCTAATCACATCTCCTCCTCTCTCTCTCTCGCTTTTCTTTGTACCCGACGGCATTCTTGAGACCTCGAAGCCTCATACATATTCGTTGTGCATCCTGTATCGGTTAGTAATCTACTGTTAATAGTTAATTGATTTAATTCATCATGCACTATCTGTTTGTTATCATGAATTAACTGTTATGTGATTTTGTTGTGGATTGTATTGATGGGCTTGTTAGGAATTCTTATAATCTGTTGTATGATCAGTTACATTATGTTATGTGTATTGATCATGTTTGATTTGATGATTGACGATCCGAATATGTTGATAGTATGATTATAGATGTTTAGCAGATTAGAATTCTATGTTTAAATGATACGATGTATAATTGATGATTTCGACAACTTACTGATGATTGAATGAGGATGGAATGGTAATCATGATTGTGTAGTGATTTAGTAATATGTGGTTTCATGAATTGATCTGGTTTCATGATTAGATCTGATGGAGCAAATGATTATTGCAGTTAATGTAACGATTAGATGATCATTAGGTTTCTGGAATGCGTAACTGTGGTGATGATGAAAACCCTACCCGACGAAATCCCCACCCAACAAAAACACAGGGATCAACAAAAACACAGGGAACCAGACGAAAACACTATGTGTTTTCGCCATACATTTAACATGAAGAAAACACTTGGGATTTCGTCACCTGGGGGTTTTCGTCCATAGTGATTTCGTCCCAAGGGATTTCGCCTGAAGGGTTTTCGCCATATAAGGTTTTCGTCAAGTGTCTAACACATTAGTTCTGATAGTTTATTAACTCTGTTAAGTTAAGTTGATTAACACTGTTAATATATTAACCCTGTTAGCCAATTAACTCGGTTAACTTTATTAACTCTGTTAAATTATGTAACTCTGTTAAGTATGTAACTCCAATGGTTTGTTAACTCTGTTAGTTAATTAACTCTGTTAGTGTATTATTCCTGTTAAGTATATGCTAATTCTGCCTAGTCTGTTAACTTGTTAAGTATGTTAACTTTGTTAAGCCAGTTAACCCTGTCAAGTATGTTAATGAATAACCATGTTAGAACAAACTGTGAAAAACATTTATGTAAAGCTTGAATTTCATGAATTTGATTAACTGCTTATGTGATACATGATGATTGCTTAGGCACACTGTGTAACACAGATTGCATGTGAATCTTTACGAACTGGAACTGATTGAGTATACGTGCATACTATAGGACTTGACTGACTACTTGTGCGTACATAGTTTATCATATCGAGCAAACCAAGGTGAGTTCACACTTTCTACAAGGCATGGGATTCCCAAGGGTTTGGAATGGGTTAAAGAACTAAAACGGAAACTACATATTCTCCTTGTGTAGGATATGTACAGCCATCCTCCATGGGTAGGATGCCAAGATTTAAACCTCGCGTATTCTCCTTGGGTAGAATACGTACGTTCGTCCTCCTTGGGTAGGACAACAAGATTAAACATACTGGACCAAAACTCTATCATAAGTCCCTCATTTTATATCGACTTAATCGCCGAGGCCGATGGCGAGCGGGTCATTAGTTAATAGCGCTATTAGGTTTAACAAACCTCACACCGTGCCGGTAGGACGGGCGTGTACTAATGGACTAAGGCAAAGGGTCAATGATGACAGACATTGACTTAGGGCACAACTTACTTTCGTTAGTAGTCGATATGGTACGGTCTGGTAATTCACATGGGAAGCCCCCACTAATCATTGAGAAGGTTTGGGAAACAGGGTTACTGATTAAAACGTGGTGTACAAAACGAACTTACGATTATTGAAACGAAACCAATACCTAATCAACCAACTGTGAACTCGCTCAACTTTGTTGTTGACTCGTTGTTACATGCCTTGCAGGTCATTAGGTACTCATGGAGCTTGCACGGAGAGGCGTGGTCGTTGTGGGACATGGATTGTCATATACCATGTCAAATATTTTATACATTTGAACTTTTGATTTGGTTTTAAACATTATGCTTCCGCTGATTACTTAGACTATGTTTCGTTGGACACCATTTATATTGTATTTGGGTTTTACATTTATTTATACGCTATGTTCAATATGATTGGTGGCTTGATCCTGGTCAGTCACGCCTCCAAGCGGTGATACTCCGCATGTGGATTTTGGGGGTGTGACAGATTGGTATCAGAGCCATTGGTTATAGTGAACTTGGTTTTAAAAAGGGAAAAAGTTTTTGTTAAAACCAGACTATAACCTGTACAGTGCTCAACGATCCACAACGACGCTTCACTCCACGTGCATGGCTCAACACTATAGGTGATATGATTTGTGTTTATATTGTCTACTTGTTAGTTACATAGTACATTGCTCATGGTATGCTTAGATGAACGTAACAACTATTGTTGGAAAACACATGTGTGCTTATTCTCTTCTGTCATCGCACTTTCGCGAACCCTTCTCACTCATGTTTCCTTTGATATGAAGATCATAAGTGGATGTATCAACATGACTCAAGCCCAGCTGACGGCTTTCATCAATGAACAAGTTACTGCAGCACTCGCAGCCGCTCAGGCAGGAGGTATAACCTGCCATTGCAACTTACCCTAGGATCTTTAGATCCTACTCTCGTAAACCAACACTTGTGCTTAACATTGTTTCTTCTTACACACACGACAGGTCAACATGCTCAGCCTCCTGCATGTACCTTCAAAACTTTTATTGACTGTCGACCCACTACTTTCAGTGGCACTGAAGGAGCGGTAGGCCTCCTCCACTGGTTTGAGAAGCTCGAATCGGTCTTCGAGTTTTGTGAATGCCCTGAAGATCGTAGGGTGAAATATACTACTAGAACACTCGAAGGTGCTGCGTTAACCTGGTGGAAAGCACAGGTTCAACTGCTAGGGCTGGAGGTTGCTAATGCGACCCCATGGAACGGTTTCAAAGAACTGATCAAAGAAGAGTACTGTAGTCGTGACGACATCCACAAGCTAGAGGTAGAATTTTTCAATCTGAAGATGACGGGGTCAGAAATCGAAGCATATACGAAAAGGTCGAATGAGCTGGCAATATTGTGTCCTACGATGGTGGATCCTCCTATCAAGTGTATCGAGCTGTACCTTAAGGGTTTAGTGCCAGAAATTCAAAGCCACGTGACCTCAGCTAATCTTGGCACCATTCAGCAAATCATCAAGTTGGCTCATCGTCTCACTGATCAGGCAGTTGAGCAGAACAAGCTGCCCAAGCGAATTAGCGCTACTACTACTGATGCTCCCAGTGATAACAAGCGTAAATGGGATGGGATCTCAAGCAAGGGTTCGACATCAGCTCAGTCTCAGTCTCAACAATGAAAGACAGACGATTTCAAGAGTCTCGGTCAGCAATCTTCAAGGGGTCAAGATCAGGGTCAGGGTGGATACAGGGGAAATCACCCAAAGTGCAATAGATGCAACAGACACCACAGTGGTCAGTGCAACAAGGGTCGTTGTCAGAGGTGTCTCAAGATGGGTCATGAAGCCAAGGATTGCAGGAGCGCGCAACCTGCGAATCAAAATCGTCAACAGCAACAGCAAGTTCCACAGAATCAGCCGCAGCAACAGCAGGGTAACAGGGGATGCTTTCAGTGTGGTGCTGAAGGTCACTTTAAGAGAAACTGTCCTCAGTTGAACCAGAACCAGAATAACAACAATAATCAGGGGAACAGGAACAACAATGGGAATAACAACGGGGGTAACAATAATGGTGGTGGCGCCCGGGGTCGTGCGTTCGTGATTGGTCAGGGTGATGATAGGAATGGCCCCAACATCGTAATGGGTAAGTTTATACTGGACGACTTTTATGTTAATGTTTTATTTGATTCGGGTGCCGATACCAGTTATGTGTCTCTAAAAGTTAGTCAAATGTTAAAGCATGTTCCAATACTTTTAAACACCAAGCACATGGTAGAACTAGCAAACGGTAAAAGTCTTGAAGCCACACACATAGTTAAGGGTTGTAATCTCATCTTAGCTGGTCAGACCTTCTCTATCGACCTCATACCCATCGTTCTTGGTAGTTTCGACATCGTTATTGGTATGGATTGGTTATCCCAACATCGAGCAGAGATCCTTTGCAAGGAGAAGATCGTTCGCATTCCTAGTTCAAATGGAGAACCTTTAGTGATTCATGGCGACAAGAGTGGTGCTGTTGTGGGCATCATATCTTTCCTTAAGGCCCAGAAGTGTTTGCGTAAGGGCCACACTGCCATTCTTGCACTCGTTACTGACACCTCGAAGAAAGAGAAGAAGGTAGAAGATATCCTGATTGTACGTGACTATCCTGAGGTATTCCCTGAGGAATTACCTGGTCTTCCACCCTACCATCAGGTTGAATTCCAAATCGAGCTAGCCCCTGGAGCAGCGCCAATCGCTCGAGCACCTTATCGCTTAGCTCCATCAGAACTTGAAGAACTGTCCACGCAACTGCAAGAGCTCTTGGACAAGGGTTTCATTCGTCCTAGCTCTTTGCCCTGGGGAGCTCCAGTACTATTTGTGAAGAAGAAGGACGGTACCTTCATAATGTGTATTGACTACCGCGAACTCAACAAGGTGACCGTAAAGAATCGCTATCCTCTTCCACGCATCGATGACTTATTTGATCAGCTGCAAGAGTCGAGCTACTACTCAAAGATTGACCTGAGGTCTGGCTACCATCAACTGAGAGTTCGAGATGAGGATATCTCTAAGACAGCATTTAGAACTCATTATGGGCATTATGAGTTCCTGGTTATGCCTTTTGGATTGACGAACGCGCCTGCAGTCTTCATGGATCTTATGAACCGAGTATGCAAACCTTACCTGGATAAGTTCGTTATTGTTTTCATCGACGACATCCTGATCTATTCTAAGAGTCAGGAGGAACACGAGAACCATCTACGGCTCATTTTGGAACTCCTCCGAACAGAACAGTTGTACGCTAAGTTCTCGAAATGCGACCTTTGGCTTCGCGAAGTCCACTTTCTAGGCCATGTGGTGAACAAGGATGGGAGTCATGTTGATCCATCCAAGGTAGACTCGATCAAGAACTGGCCTGCACCCCGTACACCAACAGAAATCCGCCAATTCTTAGGTTTGGCGGGCTACTACCGACGGTTCATCAAGGATTTCTCCAAGATTGCGCAACCGCTCACTTCGCTAACGCAGAAGGGCGTCACCTATCGTTGGGGTAATGCACAGGAATCAGCATTTCAGCACTTAAAGGATAGACTTTGTAGTGCACCTATTCTCTCATTGCCCGAGGGCACAGATGATTTTGTAGTTTATTGCGACGCTTCCATCCAAGGACTTGGTTGCGTGTTGATGCAACGTGACAATGTCATTGCCTACGCATCGTGTCAACTTAAAGTTCACGAAAGGAACTACACTACGCATGACTTGGAGTTGGGAGCAGTTGTTTTCGCACTTAAGATATGGAGACATTACCTGTACGGTACCAAATGCACCATTTACACCGATCACAGGAGTCTCGAGCATATCTTCAAGCAAAAGGAGTTAAACATGCGACAACGTCGATGGGTCGAACTCTTGAATGATTACGAATGTGCGATCAAGTACCATCCGGGCAAGGCCAATGTTGTGGCCGATGCCCTCAGTCGAAAGGATACTACTCCTAAGCGCATGCGAGCATTACAACTTACCATCCAATCTAGTCTTCCTACTAAGATACGGGATGCTCAGGTTGAACATTGAAAGAAGAGAACGTCAGGGCGGAGTCCCTACGTGGGTCAAGGAAACGATTAGAACAAAAGGAAGACGGCGCTTACTACGTCATAGGGCACATTTGGGTCCCACACTATGGAAACTTACGCGAGCTGGTGATGGATAAAGCACATAAGTCTCGCTACTTAGTACATCCTGGTTCGGATAAGATGTACCACGACTTGAGGACTACGTACTAGTGGCCTTGCGTGAAAGCCCATATAGCAACTTATGTCAGCAAATGTTTGACTTGTGCGAGAGTCAAGTCTGAATATCAGAAACCATCGGGCCTACTCCAACAACCAGAGATACCACAATGGAAATGGGAGCAAATTTCCATGGATTTCGTTACTGGCCTGCCTAGATCTCAACGTGGAAATGACACTATTTGGGTGATAGTTGATCTATTAACTAAATCTGCACACTTTTTGGCTATCAAGGAAACGAATAAGTTCTCTACTTTAGCCAACGTATACTTGAAGGAAGTGGTTTCGAGGCACGGGGTGCCGACTTCTATCATATCAGATCGTGATGCACATTTTACTTCTGAACTATGGCAAGCAATGCACAAGTCTTTTGGCTCACGTTTAGACATGAGCACCGCCTATCATCCACAGACGGATGGGCAGTCAGAACGCACCATCCAAACCCTTGAAGACATGCTTAGGGCATGTGTGATTGATTTTGGCAATTGTTGGGAAAAACATATACCGTTAGTGGAATTCTTGTATAATAACAGCTACCACACCAGTATTCAGGCTGCTCCATTTGAGGCATTGTACGGGCGTAAATGCCGATCACCTCTTTGTTGGGCAGAAGTTGGTGACAGCTAGATCACGGGTCCAGAACTTGTAGTAGACACAACGGAAAGGATTGCACAAATACGACAACGAATGGCGGCAGCTCATGACCGTCAAAAAAGCTATGCTGATAAGCGCAAGAAACCACTCGAGTTCCAAGTTGGGGATCGAGTCCTACTCAAAGTCTCACCTTGGAAAGGTGTAGTTCGTTTTGGCAAACGAGGCAAACTCAATCCGCGTTATGTCGGACCGTTCTAAATCATTGAGAAAATAGGCAGGGTGGCATACAAACTGAACCTACCAACAGAACTCAGTGGGGTTCACAACGTATTTCACATGTCGAGTCTGAAGAAGTGTCTGTCAGATGAGACCCTCATAGTTCCTCTGAAGAAGCTCACTATCGACGATCAGTTGCGATTGTTCGAGGAACCAGTTGAAATCACTAACTGAGACGTTAAGGTTCTCAAGCACACCAGAATACCTCTTGTTCGAGTTCGTTGGAACTCTCGTCGTGGCCTTGAGTTCACCTGGGAACAAGAAGACCAAATGAAACTCAAGTATCCCCAGTTGTTCGGAAACAGTGCAACCACTATTGAGACTGAAGCTACTGTGGAATTTTGGGACGAAATTCCAAACCAACGGGGGGATGATGTGACACCCCAGGAAAACCAGGAAACAACACAACACAACTAGCTTCCTCAGTAACCACGTGCTAAATTTCGGGATGAAATTTCAAGTTGGGGATAATGTGACAACCCGAGTTTTCAAGGTCTCTACTCGACTTGACTTAGTACTTATTTGCATAGTGTTGTTTGTAGATTTGTGGTGTGTATGATATGTATATATGTGTTATATATTTTGTATTGATATTATGATTGTATATTTTTAAAAACAAAAATGTTGGAGTCCTTGCCGAAATACCCCCACCCGAGAACACCCTTGTGGCGAAAACACTTTAGTGTTTTCGTCCACTACTGACCGGCGAAAACAACACATGGGCTTCGGCCCAGTAGCGATCGGATAAAGGATTTGTTATAACTTGTGCACGAAATCGATAACTGACAAAAACCCTAATCACATCTCCTCCTCTCTCTCTCTCTCGCTTTTCTTTGTACCCGACGGCATTCTTGAGACCTCGAAGCCTCATACATATTCGTTGTGCATCCTGTTTGGGTTAGTAATCTACTGTTAATAGTTAATTGATTTAATTCATCATGCACTATCTGTTTGTTACCATGAATTAACTGTTATGTGATTTTGTTGTGGATTGTATTGATGGGCTTGTTAGGAATTCTTATAATCTGTTGTATGATCAATTACATTATGTTATGCGTATTGATCATATTCGATTTGATGATTGACGATCCAGATATGTTGATAGTATGATTATAGATGTTTAGCAGATTAGAATTCTATGTTTAAATGATACGATGTATACTTGATGATTTCGACAACTTACTGATGATTGAATGAGGATGGAATGGTAATCATGATTGTGTAGTGATTTAGTAATGTGTGGTTTCATGAATTGATCTGGTTTCATGATTAGATCTGATGGAGCAAATGATTATTGCAGTTAATGTAACAATTAGATGATCATTAGGTTTCTAGAATGCGTAACTGTGGTGATGATTAAAATCCTACCCGACGAAATCCCCACCCAACGAAACACAGGGATCAACGAAAACACAGGGAACCAGACGAAAACACTATGTGTTTTTGCCATACATTTAACCTGACGAAAACCCTTGGGATTTCGTCACCTGGGGGTTTTCATCCATAGTGATTTCGTCCCAAGGGATTTCGCCTGAAGGGGTTTCGCCATAAAAGGTTTTCGTCTAGTGTCTAATGTGACAACCGGTAGTTTATCGATCTTAATTGCGTGATTAACAGGCGATTAACGTGATAATAAATAATGTTTACAGCGCAAATTAACTTAATTAGGCCTTTGGAGTGCCTAGGAACGTTTATTCGACTATACAGTGTGTGAATGGTGGTTTACGGAAAGATCTGCTGAATGACAAGCAACAACGGATTGAAACCAAACAGAATACTGACAACGCCGACAAATATTAATTTTTTACGATATATTTTAGCTTCGTAATTAAATTTTAGTGATTAAAGTCGAAATCGGATCGAAAAACGGATTACAAACAGCAACGATATAATTTTTCGCGATTATTACCGTTATCGACGCACGAGCGCGACTACGACAGATACCGACATTATTGTTACACGTTTTAACATTGAAATATTATTTTACTAGACTACGGTGATTTCGGTTTTAAAAACGTATCTCATTGGAATTACGGGCCACTTGCACATGAGATGGACTTGTGGGACCTGGGCCCAAGCCCAAAACCCACAAGCCTAAACCCGCACATAATATTCTAGATCTATTCCTTGAAGATCTATACTAAATCCTACAAGATTTGATATAATCCTTATAAAATCTCATCAAATTTAAACAAATCTTTCTAAAATAGACTCAAAATCTCAACACGATCTCATCTCTCTATTTATACACTTTAGCACACAAGAGGTTTCATCTTCTTTACAAACCTCAGACTAAAACATTACCTCACACAAATACCACCTCTAGCTCCTCTTTCTCTCTCGATTACCTTCCCTAGCAACAAACAATACACAAACATAACCACTTATAAGATCAAGCTCTTTTCTCCTTCATCATGCTTTCAAACATCCACGCCACACATCGACAGCCCCCCTCTTCCGAGCAACTGGACCGACCACCACCACCACCACCACAGTCCGGTGGTGGTGCAATGGCGGAGACAAACAGGAGAGAGAGAGAGAAACGAAACGGAGAGAGAAGCTGAGAGTAGAGAGAGAAAGAGGCTGAGGAGAGAGAGAGTCGCCGCTCACGGCGGCGGCGGCGGCGCGTGGTGGCAAGAAACACAGAGAGAGAGTACCGGCGATGGTAGTGACCGGTGGTCCTTCACTCGGACCGGTTACCCTTGTCTTTATCCAATGGACGTCGCCGTTTTTCCGGCGGTCCCTGTCTCAGACCGATGGTCCTTGCTTCGATCCGTCGGGATTCATGATGACGATGATGACGCTTGATGATGATGAACAGTGGATTTGGTTATATTGGCTCGTTTATGTCAGGGTCGGCTCAGATTAGATGACGGCTCGGGTCACGTTTCGTGGTTCAAGATTCAGACAACAGTGGTTCGGGTATGGTCAACAGTGGTTCGGGTCAGCTCGTTGTTCGGGTCAACGGCTCGGTCAACAGTCAAAGATGGTCAACAGTCAACGGGTCGGGCCTCGGGTCAGATTTCGGGTCAACTCGAAACGGTCAAGCCCGGTCAGACGTGGTTTCGATTCGGTCAACGGGTTCGAGTAAGGCAGTCAACGCGATTAGACGGTTCGGTTCGGTTGACTCGGTCGAGCCGAGTCAACTCGGTCAACTCAGCTTTTCGACACGAGATATTGGTAAAATATAATGGCATGATTTCTTTTATCGTTTTCTAATTTAAAATGGATTGCGTGACAACGAGATCGAACCAGTGTGATTATTGTTTACATTGACATATTTGACGAACATTTTTATACATATTGTTTGCGTTGAGTTATTGATTTCATATTTGTTGTGTTTTGATAAAAATATCGACAACTTTGATTGTCGGGGTTATTCCAAAAACAAAGGAAACTCTACCCGTTTTTCGAGAAGATCCAACGCGTTTTATCATAAAATAAAACTTTTGGATCCAAATATTCTTTTATAAAATTTCTTACGACGACACTTTACGACTTACTAAAAACGACGATGAAACAAACAATTATACAAAATAGTTATAGTTATTATATTTAAACTCGAATCCTTTTAAAAATAAATATATTTTATATATTTATTTCAAATAACGGACAACACGAAATCGTTTATACAATACATATAGTTATGTATTCACTTTCGAATATCAAACAAAACGGATTCTCTTTTATAAAAATAAATATAGTATATATATTTATTTTTAAGCATGCAACGACTCGATGAAGTTCTTATAAAATAAATATAACTTTTATATTTATTTCGAACGCCTAAACGGCATATACACATATTTTGATAACTTTCATACAAGACACGATATATAATACAAGTTTATTATATATTACTTTCATACGAATATTCCTTTATATCAACATACGACTTCTCAAAACGAGCTAACAAGTATAACATCTTCGCTTCTTTTAAGTTAACAATTTACCGTCAAATCGTTCGGTCAACGATTCGTTAGGGCTCGGTGATACGTAGTTTAGTTACCGTGTTTATCTAGAAACTTATTAGATATTCCGTGTTAGGAATATTGTAGAATGCACGCTAGCAGGTCACGTCTTGGAATCGACATCACGAAGTCGTAATTAGCTAGCTTCGCACAAGGAATATTCAGGTGAGTTCATAACCCCATCTTTTTACGGATTTACATTTTCCTAAATGTTTTTGGGGTGGAAAGACATGCACTTTTTGCAAAGCATACAAGAATTACATATTTCTAAACCATTTTACAAGCAAGTTTTAACTGACACAAATGGTTTACAAAAAGCTTATGTTTTATACCGGTTTTTCAAACAAGCGTATTTTTCGAAATATGCATACACACAAATTCTAGTTTTCTAAACTACGGGAAAATACAAGATACAAATGTTACAATGTTTACAAATTGTATGATACAAAAACAAGAAGCACCCTTGGTGAGAACGAGTACCAAGTATGATACGTTTTAAGGAATGATACGAGAAATGATACGAGAAATGATACAAGAAGTGATATGAGAAATGATACGAGAAAATCGTGTCACGAATAGGGTACCATAAGCACCATTAATCAACAATATACCTAGACCGCAGAACAAAAGGTTAGATCTAACGGGTGTCGGGCAGCCACACTCTTGGTGAGAACGAGTACCAAGCAATGCTTTTGTGTCTCAGAATATGCCAACTAGAAAAATGCCTATGGTTTGGTTGCTTCCTATGTCATGTCACATGTTAATGGCCTTGCAACCCATTAACAACATGATACATACAAGAATACGTGAATTATACAAGAATACTTGATTTATACAAGAACACTTGATTTATACAAGAATACGTGATTTATACAAGAATACAAGATACATACAGAAAGACTTGATTTATACAAGATACATACCATGTTTTCATACAAAGTTTCCGCATAACATGACAAGAAAATGATTGCAAATTCGTTTTCTCAACAATACTTCAAAAACCGGTTATTCAAAAAGATTTATTTCAAATCTTTTACAAACAAACTATGAACTCGCTCAACTTTATGTTGACTTTTTCGCATGTTTCTTTCTCAGGTTACATTTCAAAGTCAAGGAACGGTTGGAATAGGAGAACTATGTGGAGTCGAGTACTTAGCGGGCGTTCAATTTCTAGAAAGTCTTAACTTTATTTGCTTCCACTGTGCAAGGAAGATACCAGTCCAGTCACGCCAGCTCTGATAATTTCGGGGTGTGACATCTAACACATTAGTTCTGATAGTTTATTAACTCTGTTAAGTTAAGTTGATTAACGCTGTTAATTTATTAACCCTGTTAGCCAATTAACTCTGTTAACTTTATTAACTCTGTTAAATTATGTAACTCTGTTAAGTATGTAACTCCAATGGTTTGTTAACTCTGTTAGTTAATTAACTCTGTTAGTGTATTATTCCTGTTAAGTATGATAATTCTGCCTAGTCTGTTAACTTGTTAAGTATGTTAACTTTGTTAAGCCAGTTAACCCTGTCAAGTATGTTAATGAATAACCATGTTAAAACAAACTATGAAAGACATTTATGTAAAGCTTGAATTGCATGAATTTGATTAAAACTGCTTATGTGATACATGATGATTGCTTAGGCACACTTTGTAACACAGATTGCATGTGAATCTTTATGAACTGGAACTGATTGAGTATACGTGCATACTATAGGACTTGACTGACTACTTGTGCGCACATAGTTTAGCATAACGAGCAAACCAAGGTGAGTTCACACTTTCTACAAGGCATGGGATTCCCAAGGGTTGGGAATGGGTTAAAGAACTAAAACAGAAACTACATATTCTCCTTGGGTAGGATATGTACAGCCATCCTCCATGGGTAGGATGCCAAGATTTAAACCTCGCGTATTCTCCTTGGGTTGGATACGTACGTTCGTCCTCCTTGGGTAGGACAACAAGATTAAACATACTAGACCAAAACTCTATCATAAGTCCCTCATTTTATATCGACTTAATCACTGAGGAAGATGGCGAGCGGGTCATTAGTTAATAGCGCTATTAGGTTTAACAAACCTCACACCGTGCCGGTAGGACGGGCGTGTACTAATGGACTAAGGCAAAGGGTCAATGATGATAGACATTGACTTAGGGCACAACTTTCTTTTGTTAGTAGATATGGTACAGTCTGGTAATTCACATGGGAAGCCCCCACTAATCATTGAGAAGGTTTGGGAAACAGGGTTACTGATTAAAATGTAGTGTACAAAACGAACTTACGATTATTGAAACGAAACCAATACCTAATCAACCAACTGTGAACTTGCTCAACTTTGTTATTGACTCGTTGTTACATGCCTTGCAGGTCGTTAGGTACCCATGGAGCTTGCACGGAGAGGCGTGGTCGTTGTGGGACATGGATTGTCATATACCATGTCAAACATTTGATACATTTGAACTTTTAATTTGGTTTTAAACATTATGCTTCCGCTGATTACTTAGACTATGTTTCATTGGACACCAATTATATTGTGTTTGGGTTTTACATTTATTTATACGCTATGTTCAATATGTTTGGTGGCTTGATCCTGGTCAGTCATGCCTCCAAGCGGTGATACTCCTCATGTGGATTTTGGGGGTGTGACAATGATATGTTCCTGATACTTTTTAATTTATTCTGGGCATTCAAGCATCATTTCTGACTATTACATAAGCTAGAAAATGCTGAATTTTGCTTAATTTGCCATTTATAGCTAGTTTCGTGTAGTTTTTAGTGTTCGTTTGTCTACCGGAAAGTATCAACATAATCCTTTATTTTCTCACATGGGTTTTAGTATAGTATTGATTCTGGGACTCAATTTGTGTCCAAAATATGTCGTTTATATGAGTACTGAACCCCTGTCAGCACTACTAGTTTATCTGATAAGTGTACTAGTTAATTCTGAGCACTGTCTAAACTGTTTCAAGTCACGACCAATAAAATGAATAACATGCATCATAAAATGTTTTTGTGAGTTCTGTAAATGTATGTCGTGAAATTATGCACTTCAGATGATCAAAACACATAACCACATAATATTAAACATTGTTCACATAGTACGGAAATTACCTGAAAAATGCCATTTGTCACATTCTCCCCCCGTTAAAAGAATTTCATCCCGAAATTCAAGCTGCGTTATCGGTTGCAGGGAATTTTGAAACAAATGAGGGTACTTGGACTTGATTTGGTCTTCACGTTCCCATGTAAACTCGGGACCGTGACGTGAGTTCCAACGAACTTTGACTAGCTTTATACGACTTCTCCGTGTCTTGTGGACCTTCCAGTCCGTAACCTCAACAGGTTCTTCGATAAATGTTAACGTGAATCTCATATGCTGGAATGACGACAGTTTCTTGAGTAGGACTTTTCTTGAGATTAGACACATGAAACGTGTTGTGTACACTGCTAAGCTCTTCCGGTATCTTTAACTTATACGCAACTGTTCCGATCTTCTCTAGAATTTCGAAAGGTCCAATGTAACGCGGGTTCAACTTTCCATGCTTACCAAATCTTAATATCGCCCTTCCAATGCGAGACTTTCAACAAGACCATGTCTCCGACCTCGAAAGCTAATGGTTTATGTCGTTTGTCAGCGTAGCTCTTTTGCCTATCACGAGCCGCCTTGATACGGTCTCGTATCTTAAAAATCTTGTCAGTGGTTTCCTGGACCAATTCCAAACCAATGAGTTGTTTATCCCCAGACTCTGCCCAACACAGCAAGGACTGACACTTTCGCCCATAAAAAGCTTCAAACGGGGCGGCCTGGATGCTAGTGTGATAGCTATTATTGTAGGAGAACTCCACTAACGGCAAGTGAGTATCCCAGTTTCCACCCAAGTCCATCACACAAGCACGTAACATGTCCTCCAAGGTTTGTATCGTCCGCTCACTTTGGCCGTCCGTTTGTGGGTGAAAGGCCGTACTAAGATTCAGTTGGGATCCAAAGGGCTTCTAAAATGTTTGCCATATCCTTGACACGAATCGACCATCTCGGTCCGATATAATGGAAACAGGCACTCCATGAGGTGCTACAATCTCTTTGAGATAAGTTTCGGTCAGTTTCTTAGTGCTATCCTTCTCACTGATCTGTAGAAAATGCGCGGACTTTGTAAGTCGGTCAACAATTAACCAAATCATATCATAGCCTCTTTGGGTTCTGGGTAACTTAGTAATGAAGTCCATCGAGATTTGTTCCCATTTCCATACAGGAATCTCAGGTTGTTGCAGCAACCCTGAAGGCTTCTGATATTATGCCTTAACCTTGGCGCATGTAAGGCAGTTACCCACATATGTAGCAATATCGGCTTTCATCTGAGGCCACCAATAGAACTCCTTTAAGTCTTGGTACATTTTATCTGATCCCAGATGTATAGAGTACATTGACTGATGAGCTTTGTCCAAAATAATCGTGTGTAGGTTGCCGGAGAATTGAACCCAAATTCGCCCCATGAAGTACAATGTTCCATCTTCCATGGGCACTTTAAATGCATATGTCTGTAGCTTTCGTCTGTATTTAGTCTATATAAACCTAGTTGTTGTCTTTGTATAGTTTTGTATATGTTTTATATATAATCCGGGACGAAAGGAAGTTATAACGTTTTGTAAAGTCCATCCGGAAGGATGGAGTTCATCCGGTCGGATGGACATAGTCATCCGGACGGATGATCATCCGAACGGTATGTGGTTTCTCCCGGATGGAGCACGCCTGTAAATAGAGGATGTTGGTTCTCATTTGAGATATCTGTTTTGACACCTCTGGCGGAGCTCTTGCAAAATTTCTCTAGAACCTTGTATGATTCAACTATTTCATTGAGAGTGTATGCTTTGAACGGTGTCTACGTTGTTGATCTTACTCCTACATCACAATTGGATTCCGCACAATCGTGGTGATCGCAGATCTGACCTGAGCAAAAGCCAAATTCCTGGTCCTCACAAGTGGTATCAGAGCTTGGAGGTCGAATTCAGAGAAGATCTACAGCAAATTGACAGAGATTCGACCGATTTCAGAGATTTACAGCCGATTCTACTCGAGATTTCATCATTTCTCTCATCTATTTCTCTGATTTCATCTTATTTCAGACTTTTCTCATCTTAAACTTCTTAAATCCAAAATTAACAGAGATTTTACGGATAAAATAGCCTAAAATTCACACATACTGTGTGCGATACACTTTAGAACAATCTTACAAAGTTTTAAAGCTTAATTCAAACAAAATCGTATCAAAATCTGTCAAAAACCATGAATTTTCAAATGAACTGTGCTGACATCATCGCCCATCCGATCGGATAGCCATCCGACCGGATTGAGTTGTTATTGTTTGAAGTTTGAGACTTGTTGTTCTTCGATTGTCCATTCGATCGGATAGCCATCCGACAGGTTACCCATCCGACACTTGACCATTCGACACATTTCATTCGGATAGCCATCCGAACGAAATCCTATCCGGATAACTGACCATCCGGACGATTGGTCATCCGGACGACTGTGTTTGTGTTCATTCAATCAAGTTTAACCGTGTTTGATCTTTTTCAGGATATTGCAATCATGAGTGATGAATTTCTAAACCCATTCGGTGACATATTTGTGTACAACAGCACCGGAGCCACATCTTCAGATGCTAATCCAAAAACAGCGACAAAAGCGATATCAGGCTCGCTTAGTGTGGACAATTCTTACGGGACATATAATAAACCACCTAAGCTTATGGAAATTAAAGACTACAACCGCTGGGCTAAACGATTCGATAATTGCTTAAGAGCGTTTGTTTTTGAGAGTTGGAAGTGTATTAAAACCGGATACAAGAATACCAGAACTGATTTTGAAAATTTACAAGATGATGAGCAAGAAGAATTCGTGGCTGAGCAAAAGGCTATTGCATTGTTACACCAATCTGTAAGGGATGATATTATTTCCCTGATCGATTACGAAAATGCGAAAGAATTGTGGATTGCGTTAGAGAAAAAATGCACGGGAGGTGAAGAGATCGTTAAGAGCAAGAAATTGTTGTTGAAAAAGGAGTTTGATCTGTTTGTTTGTATGAAAAATGAAACTGTTCGTCAGATGATAGAAAGGTTTTGCCACTTGAAAGCTAAATTGGATAGATTTGGCATTAAAAAGGATCAAGAGGAAATAGTTGATAAATTGTTTGAAGCATTACCAAACGAACACGACTGGCCGTATTTCTCAATGGTACTAAAGAACACAAAGCCCATGAAGGATATTACACTCAATTGGTTGATAGAGAAGCTAGAAGGGCACGAACTGGAGATCAAGAAGCAGAGCAAAGTGAATAATGCAAACTATCAACAGAACGTGGAGTTGTACTACCGGGGAACAATGATTTTCAAAGCCTCATTGCCAAAGTCAGCCTTCAGTGCAGAAAGTTCGAACACTACTGCTAAAGAAAATACAGGAAGTGGATCGTCTGGGTCAGGCGGTTATGGTTATCATGGTACCGGAACGAGCTCACTAGCATCGTCTACTTCAAACAGTCAACCGAATCAAAATGTTCCGAATGCTAACGTTTTTCAGTGCAACATTGCCGTCAACCTCAACAACGCCCAAAACTTCAACGAGGAGACTGCAAAACAACAGATGGTTTTTCTTGCATCAATCTTAGAGTCATATGAGAGCCTTGTAGCGGGGAAAATCGGAAACACGAATCGTACAAAAGAAGACTACGATGACTACTACCGAAAAGCAGTTTATCACAGAAACCGTGAAGAACCGCCAAAGATGAAGCAAATCAAATGTGACAACTCGTAGTTTGCGGAGTCTTTTGCTATGTACTAGTTCTTTTTATGATTGTCTTGCATTGTAACTACGTGTGCTTTATATGAATTGAGCATGGTGTTGATTATATTTGAATGATTGTGAGTTTGGTAATGTGTAATGTGAATTACGTGAAACCGAAACCCGAAACCGAAATATTATGTTACGCTAATTTGAAAAACGAAACATTGTAGTATATTACCTTGCGAAACGGAACATCTTGATTAATTATTTCATGAAACTCTTGAAGCCGCTACCTTATAAACCCAAACCAAACCCACCCCCTGGCCCAGAAATGAACAAGCCCAACCCCACCCCATGTCCCCTATGCGAAACTATAAGCCCAACCCACACCTTCTTGTTCTTTGCAGCCCATTAAACCCAAACCCCTCCATGTTTTAATTATACTTCGCTCCAAGCTTAGTGTTCTTGGTTTAGATTGCGGTTCATGGTGTGTTTTTGTGTAGACATGGCTGTGATCTTGAGTTGTTATGATAGGTTTTTGTTGTTGCATGATTAGTTTCGGGTGATTACGCTATTGTTTGAGTTAATTGATGATACGTATGCATACATGATCATTGGCTGAGTTTTTGCGAAAATTATGATGTTTTATATCTAGGGTTACGTGATTATCGATATGGTTAGGTGATAATTGATGGTTAATCTGCTGTTAGTTGTTATTAGGAAGTGTCGTGATCATTTACATGCGTTTTGGTATCGTTTTAATGAAAAAAAGAATGCTTACAGTAGCTGGGCACGGATGTTGTCGTAAATTTCCAACTGGACTTTCATCAATCGGGCTGACGATGAATTTTAAATGAATTTTTCGGTGGACTGCAGTCAGAAAGTGACGAATCTGACTGCAGCCCGATAAATGATTTTTATTAAATAATCGGTAATGAATTAGGTCTTGAGATTTTTACACAAGGTCACGTGGACCGTTTAGAACGTTCTATAACTTATCTAGAATTTTTGGAATAAGATAACTATTTTATACAAATACTCGAAAACAACGCACTTCTGGATGTTAAAGCTGAAGCATAATAAGTTGTTGTTTGCGTGTCTAGATGTCGGTAATGCTATCTGAGATTGATCACACTTTTTTAATGTCAACAAAAGTGTTATGTAAATTATTGTGTGCATAATCATGAGTAATTATATGTGGAATATGTGTATGTACGTAAGTTGTCAAAGTGAGTGCATGGTACGTGTTAGATACGTGTAGGAGCTTTGTGTCATACTTGAACATACTAATAAATTAAATCGTAATCGTATTAGGACGTGATTGACCTACCTTGACTCCTAACCATTTTAAGAGACCAACCGAGCAATCAAATGTGAGTTCACACTTTTCGTCAAAGCGTGGGATTCCCGGTGGTTTGGGAATGGGTTAAGCAACTATAACTATCCCCCTTAGCTGGGATACAACCTGCGTATTCTCCTTGGGTAGAATACGTACCTCCACCCTCCTTGGGAAGGGTGACAACCATTATAATACATGTCTTAAGCATAATAGATAACAACTCTATCTTAAGTCCTCCATTTTTGTATCGACTTAATTGTCGGGCCAAAGGCGAACGGGTTATTAGTTAAATAGCGCTGTTAGGTTTGACAAGCCTCACACTGTGCCGCAGAGGACGGGCGTGGACTAATATACTTGGGCACTTAGTCAATGACGATAGACATTGACACGGGGCACTAAACATAACTACAGTCAGTAGTCGGTACGGTAACGGGTCTAGTGGTTTAAAACAGTGGGGTAGCTCCCCATGACATGTTTTTATAAAGAACAAGAAACTTAATAACTTTTGGGTTTTTGGAACAACATTAAAACAAACAACCAACTATGAACTTGCCAACTTTTTGTTGACACCCTACTGCATGCTTTGCAGGTCTTTAGGTATATGGATGGAGCTTGCACGAGGAGTGGACGTTGTGGCAAGGAACCAACTGCTGGGTTCCTCACATTAAACTTTATGCTTTTAAATTAATAATGGGTTTTAGACTTTATGCTTCCGCTACTCTTAAACTTGGTTTTGGACTTTGGTTTTGTGAACACTAAACGTTTTGTTTGCGATGATTTTGCTTTAATTTACTCAATGTTTAGTATAATTGGTTGTATGATCCTGGTCAGTCACACGCCTTGCGGTAATACTCCGCTTGTGGATTTTGGGGGTGTGACAGATTGGTATCAAAGTCATTGGTTATAGTGAACTTGGTTTTAAAAAGGGAAAATCTTTTTGACAAAAACCAGACTATAACCTGTTTAGTGCTCAACGATCCACAACGACACATCGCTCCACGTGCAAGACTCAACACTCCAGGTGGTATGATTTATGTTTGTATTGCCTACTTGCAAGATTACTTTTTGCATGGTGTGCTATTTATGGTATGTTTACGTAGGGTAGTAGCATGTTGTCTATTAGCCCTAATGCGTTTTTGTGACACTCAACTGTTTACTCGAAACTTGGCAAGTAATGATCAAATTCTTTTTCCTGTTTTCTCGTCACCCTGCTACGACAACTGTTTTATGCGTTATATCTATTCATGTGATTGTCTCAACATGACGTTACCGTTACAACTAGAATTTAGATCTGACCCTCTGTACATTCGGTTGGCACGACAACATTCACGTAGACCAGAGCCGGCCCAAACGAACTGGAGATTTAGGAGAACAGTATACCCACGCGTCCATGTCAACAAACCCCATCATCTCCATCTTATTTGTGGGAACACGACTGTTCCTTGAGTCAGACTCCTCTAAAGACTAGACACATGGAATGTGTCGCGATCACTACTGATCTTTTTCTGGAAGCTTCATCTTGTGAGCAATGGTTTCGATCCCTACACTGTTCAGTGCTCAACGATCCACAATGACACTTCGCTCCACGTGCAAGACTCAACACTCTAGGTGGTATGATTTATGTTTGTATTGCCTACTTGCTAGATTACTTTTTGCATGGTGTGCTATTTATGGTATGTTTAGGTAGGGTAGTAGCATGTTGTCTATTAGCCCTAATGTGTTTTTGTGACACTCAACTGTTTACTCGAAACTTGGCAAGTAGTGATCAAATTCTTTTTCCTGTTTTCTCGTCACCCTGCTACTACAACCGTTTTATGCGTTCTATCTATTCATGTGATTGTCTCGACATGACGTTACCGTTACAGCTAGAATTTAGATCTGACCCTCTGTACATTCAGTTGGCACGACAACATTTACGTAGACCAGAGCCGGCCCAAACGAACTGGAGATTCAGGAGAACAGTATACCCACGCGTCCATGTCAACAAACCCTATCATCTCCACTAGTCGTCGTCACCAAAAACGAAGCAGTCACAGTTACACGCGTTTGTCGTTGTACAACTCAAAACCCTATTATCCAAACTCTATTTTGGACCAATGATATACTCACGTGACCATGATGCAACGAACTTTCCTTTCGTGTCGTTGCCACCATCCACCATTACTAGAACTGCCTCTGGAGAACAGAATAGTTTACGGGATTCTTCGATTATTTGTTGGATTTTGTTTTCGCTTAATTCTTCGTATGAACATCACCAACCTCCTGTTTCTTCGATCCGCAACCGATATAACGAAACGCTAACAACCATACCACAACTTCCACCGATCATAAGGTTAGCCCATTACCCTGTTGGGTGGTTAATTCTTATTCTAACTTGATTTACACCTTCGTATACTCAACTTAACAAATGGATGCCTCCTAATGATAGGATAGTCTTTGGGACATTCGAGAACGGAAATACGGATTACTCAACCTACAGATGGACACGATGAATTACACATTTATCTCACCCCTTTCCCATTTACACTACAAGAGTCGCTTTTTGATTCTACGATAGTTTATCTTAATTATGTGAAATCTTTTCACTAGCCTTTGTAGCGACCTATGCTTGTTGACTAATGCCATGCCTAATTTCTACAAAACCGTCATTGCTGTACCACGGTGACACCATATCCTCGCTTCTCCATGCTGAGACGCTAACACGAACTCACCCTAGTATAGAAAATTTTGAAGGCTCGACTTTCGATCATTGGTGATCATATCTTGAAACCCTGGGGATAGTAAGGTGTTGTTGATACGATCATACCCTCTTGAACATGTTTTTGTGTCCTTTCTTTGAAACCGCATGACTACACAGACGTATTTCAGATTCATTCACACGACCTAAGGAAACTCCTCCGAATTTGGTTGCTTACCGACTCGATAAATCGCAAACTCATCTAAGTTCATGGATCCAGGTGAATTATTCCTCCTTCGCGTGTGGGCGAGTCCGACAACTTAGACTGAAGTTTCACTGAACCATAACACTACAAACTCGTGCAATAACCATTCTTCTATGGTAAATTCTTGTTATGATTGATACTAACGTGACACCTCTATTCGGCAAACAGCGTTCTTCATTTTAACCTCATGCAACTTGTGTACGACTAGCTATACCCCTGACATCAAGTAAACCCCTGTTATGGATCCTTACATGCTTACGCATCGATTGCGACTACCCTTTTTGCATGTTCCCACATCCATTCATGATATACTTCTCGAATTCTATGATCTTTATCTTAACAACATTCTTCGCGAACTCTCACTTGGACGAGTTACTCTCTACGAACGTTACTTGAGGAGCAGGCCATAAATATCATAGATATGATGATATCACAAGCACTGTCCTTGGAACTCGGTATAACCAATATAGATTCTCAGTTATTGTGTGCATGATCATGAGTAATTATATGTGGAATATGTGTATGTACGTAAGTTGTCAAAGTGAGTGCATGGTACGTGTTAGATACATGTAGGAGCTTTGTGTCGTACTTGAACATACTAATAAATTAAATGGTAATCGTATTAGGACGTGATTAACCTACCTTAACTCCTAACCATTTTAAGAGACCAACCAAGCAATCAAAGGTGAGTTCACACTTTTCGTCAAAGCATGAGATTCCCGGTGGTTTGGGAATGGGTTAAGCAACTATAACTATCCCCCGTAGGTGGGATACAACCTGCGTATTCTCCTTGGGTAGAATATGTACCTCCACCCTCCTTGGGAAGGGTGACAACCATTATAATACATGTCTTAAGCATACTAGACAACAACTCTATCTTAAGTCCTCCATTTTTGTATCGACTTAATTGTCGGGCCAATGGCGAACGGGTTATTAGTTAACTAGCGCTATTAGCTTTGAAAAGCCTCACACTGTGCCTCAAAGGATGGGCGTGGACTAATATACTTGGGCACTTAGTCAATGATGATAGACATTGACACGGGGCACTAAACATAACTACAGTTAGTAGTCGGTACGGTAACGGGTCTAGTGGTTTAAAACAGTGGGGTAGCTCCCCATGACATGTTTTTATAAAGAACATGAAACTTAATAACTTTTGGGTTTTTGGAACAGCATTAAAATGAACAACCAACTGTGAACTTGCCAACTTTTTGTTGACACCCTACTGCATGCTTTGCAGGTCTTTAGGTATATGGATGGAGCTTGCACGAGGAGTGGACGTTGTGGCAAGGAACCAACTGCTGGGTTCCTCACATTAAACTTTATGCTTTTAAATTAATAATGGGTTTTAGACTTTATGCTTCCCCTACTCTTAACTTGGTTTTGGACTTTGGTTTTGTGAACACTAAACGTTTTGTTTGCGATGATTTTGCTTTACTTTACTTAATGTTTAGTATGATTGGTGGTATGATCCTGGTCAGTCACACGCCTAGCAGTAATACTCCGCTTGTGGATTTTGGAGGTGTGACAATCAACGCGGCGATTTGGTTGTACAATTTGACCGGTTCCGACGATTAGGTGAGGGTTTTGATCAGAATCTGGTCGCTACAAAACTCAAAGTCGGCGAGTAAGGTAAACCTGTCCATTTCAAGCTTTGTTCTTTCAAGTGATGTTCAATTTTGTTGATGATTATGATGATTATGATGATTTGTAGGGGTTGTATAGATGAAATCTCACCACATACAACCCACAAATGTTACAAGAGGTGAACAGTGGTTGGTGACTGGGGTGGTGGGTGGTTGTGGGGATGTTGGGTGTCGGTGGTGAGCGGCCTAGATATGGTAAGATCGACGAACCCTAGCTTCACCGCCTTACCACCGCACCATCACTATTACAGCCACCACGCCTCAAACCACCCTTGTTGTAGGAAATCATGTTGGTCGGCCAAAATGCGGTGAGAAAGTGGTGGTAAATCTTCATTATGATCGAGTAGTATTACAAAAATGAAATAATATTGTTCAATTTTGTAATCATTTAATTTAATTCATGAAATTTCTTACAAGAAACAAGTGGAAGTGGTTTGAGAAGTTGATACAAGAAGACTTGAAGGAGCCGACTTGAAGAAGAAGAAGAAGAAGAAGAAGAAGAGGTAAATCAATCACTAGGCATGTATTTTTGTTCTAAACAATTGTTGAAAGCATGAGTCGTGAATGTGGTCTAGGATTCGTCGTATCGGCAACCCCATAACACCCAGCCAAACTACCACTGTTCTTCAACCTTCCATGGATTAACGCATATATGCTATGTAGCACGGGAACGGGTATGGAGTGGGGTACGGGGAACGACATAACTCAAAAATCCAAGATACGAGTACATTTTCTGCTGGCAACCCCCCTTTCAAAAGGAATGCGCTGTGATGAAAAAGACAGGAAGCTACTGACATTGTGAATGCCCGAAGAGCCAATAAGTGCCTCACTTTACAGAATAGGTTGTGTTGGTTTAATATAGAAATGGTGTATAATCTATATCTCTGTCCCTTAGGTGTGGTGAGTGTTGTTGAGTGATAAGTTGTTTTTGTTTTGAATGTTTTTTTTTCTTGGAAATGGTTTTGATTTTTTTTTTTTGTGTAGCCTCTTTTCATTGTGTTCCTTTGGATGTTGATGGACGTAGCTATACTTGGGTCGGAATGAGGTAAGTTAGTTACGGTTGTTGTTGAATGCTGAGATTGTGTTGCCAAGGTTTAATTTTTGTTGTTTATAGTTCATATTTTTGTTGTAAATTTATGGGTGGGTGCAGAAGGGGCATCTTGGACATCGTGATCAGATTCAACGCGATAGGCCAACAGTGGTATCTATACTTGGTTTGTGAGGTTTTTTTTTGGGATTTGGCTGATTTTTATGATTTGTATTGTTTTTTTTTTTTTTTGGTTTATGGGTTTTGTTTGTGAGATTAAGTTTGACTCATTCTATTATTTGACGCGTGGATTTGTATGCGAATTATAGGGCGATACCAGCACATGCTATAACCAACATGTGTCTTTCCTTTCTTCCTTAAAGTCATTGCCTTGATTTTATCATCTTTTACTTGTATTAACAATAAATCTATTGTAAATGTCGATTTTGAGGATAGCCCTGATCTGATCTGTATGCCTTTCCTAAGTCGAAGTCTTTTGGAACACTGATGAAGGGTGAAGTCAACTTTTGTGGGTCTGCATAGAAGGTGTGCAACGCAGACGCACAGATATAATATCTTTTGTACAAGTTATTCAACTAACACACAAGATGTTACTTGCATAACTTGCAAACACACTTTTTAGGTTTACCATTTTCTCTAGGTGATTTGTAGATGCGACTTTGAGGAAAAAACCTATGTAACAAATACTCGACTTCCAACTATGTACCCAGCCGCAACGCGGCGGGTGCTTGTTCTAGTTTTATTATATTTTTCATAATAACATGTCCTTAATTCTTACTTAGCACATAAAGTAAGAACCACACATACAATATACTTTCAGTCATCAACTGCTTCAATACTCACATAATCAATTTGCTATGTAAGCATAATTTAAAAGAATTTCATCCTACAATTAACCTCCTAGCAGAGGCGGAACCAATGTAAAATGAGCCGTAGCCCCCCTCATATCCGTATTCGTAGTGTAATTTTTTTCGGTTTTATACATAGCGGTATACGATGATACCCCTAAGAGAAAATTATGAAACTTGATATTATTCACTAAGCCCAAAACATATTTAGTAACAAAGCCCAAATAATTAGTTTATGATAATTAAGCCCAAATTGTAATAACTAGTAAAGCTCATATAATAGAATAAGTGATATTACACGTCTTATGGTTGAAATGGGAATACATAGGTCTTGTCCTTTGCTTTATTGGGTAATGAAGTTAGCTTTGGTTTTACCGGTCGCAACCGCAACCGTTGAAAGATGTTTTTCGAAATTGAAGATTATCAAGACGGATTTACGCAATTGAATGGGCCTGGAATTTTTGAACAATGTCATGTTTGTGCGGTTGAAAAGGATCTTTTTCAGAAAATAAAAGACGACGATGTGATGGAACGATTTCAAGCAATGAAAAAAGAAGAGGCCAAATCTATTAGATATTTGTTTACTTTATTTATTGTCTTTTTTAATATTGCATGATTGCACGGTAAAAAAAATTATGATACCCCTGATTTAATGGGCTAATTCCGCCGGTGCCTCCTAGTTCACAATATACTTGCATTACACATGTAAGTTGCAAATTCAAGATGTTAAGAACTTGACACTACAATCCATCCATATCAACATGCATTTACTATATCTCACATAAAATCAAGGTCTGTAAGCAGTTTAAGGTGAGATATCACCAAATTTTCGAGATAGAGGTGAACCCCAACATATTGCATAGACCAAAATCACTTACAAGATCAAATAAAGGGTTGAACTTGGTTCCCAACTTGATCTTGACCTCCAATTTGCGACTTCTATCCTTCACCCCATTCAATTTGGGTTTCAATTTGAAGAATTTGAAGGTTGAAGTAAAAACCCTTTATGGGTGGGTGTTGTCTGCGATCTCCCCATGAGGAAGATCCAGACCATTTTGTTTTTATAAAATATTTTCACTTCAGTCCCTCAATTCTCATCCCCTTTCACTTTTTAACCAAATTAGCAAATAAATTAGATTGGCCTTTAAACTAACTTGGCTAATTATCAAGTGAACTTGTTAATTCAACTTACTTAGTTCGGGGATGTTATAACCCGGCTTGAAATAAGTCCCGATAGCCCAGGCCTTTTATAAACTTTATTTTATGAAAATGTTTATTCATCTTTTATTTAATCATTAGGTTCCTTTATTTAAATCCTAATGTTTATCAGGTTAACTTTTACCACTAATGGTATTTTACCCGCCCATCCCTTGTTAATGTTGTTTAATTACCAAATCCGTTTTGGGGGTGTTACAAAATAATAAAAAAAAGTTATATCTTTAAAAAAACTAACGGATAAACTCGATACACGATGAATAGAATGATTGCGGAGATGATTTTTGAAAAGAAGACTTTATATATAGTTTACATATAGATTTATAAAATGATATTTATTTTTTACACTACGTTGCATTTGATATACACCTATTTAAAACTGATATTTATTTTTTACACTCCACTGCATTTGATGATTTTAACGTTTGGAATACGACATCAGGTATGGTTTTGAGATCTACTTTCCTAAATTTCACAAAACGAATTTCTAAAATATTATTACCTTTTTCTCCGAATACATTATAAAAACTCATGCATAATATGTAAGTTGTTTCAAATGAAAATAAGTACTATTTCAAATGAAAATAAGTACTAAAAGAAATAAAGAAAAATGCCGTACAAATAACAAGATGAACCGAGTCACAATTTAATGATTTAATTGTATTGTATAGATTTTTCCATTTTTTTCATTTTAGAATTAAATGTCATTTTAGTCCTTGTGGTTATTTTGTGAGTTTAGTCCAAAGATTTCAATTTTAGCCTGTGGGTCCAAAAAGATTTCACCATTGTTATTATATGAAACGCCCAAATTTTTCTCATTCGACTAATAACATAAAAATTCTTACAATTTTACAAAATTTTGACATGACCCGTTTGTACTAAGGACTTTTCTCCCTGCTTTTAACAAAATCATTTTAATAGAATACTACGACACTTTTTAACATAACGAAAGTTAAGACCATGAAAGGTTCGCCGTGATCATTTTGTTCAAACTACACAAAAGGTTTAGAATCCAAACTTCTTACTAACATACTAGATACTTACTAATTAACCTTTACTACACAAAATGGTAAATTAACCCATTCAAAATAAACAACTTGGACCGGAAGCGCATAAGGTCAACGTTGCGTGTGTGTTCGGTCCGAGCGCGCCACAATTAATCATGAGATTTACCTATCATTCATAACAACAAAAACACTTGTTAGTTCATAATACATAACATTTGAAATCCTCTACTTCCGTATCATCATTCGACCCGTTAACATAACATGTTACTTTACTAATCGCTACAAACCATATCTATCAATATACTTACATCATTTGACTCGTTATGAACAAGTCAAATTCTCAACATTCCAACAATCATTTTAACTATCATTCCAACCCATTAGACGGGTCATTTGATGTTTACTTCAACATCATCTTTTGGACATTTCTCTATATAAACTCTTTGCATTTATTCATTCATGAATCATAAGGAAACTTACACTAAGTTCATAGTACTAAATATTATCATTCGTGAATCTACAAGTAGAGTACATAAAGTTCATATGAACTTACCGCGATCTTGAGATGCTTGTGCCTTCGAGTGACTTGCGCCTTCTTCCTTCTTCGTGCCTATATATCATATTCTCATACTTTAGCTTTCATAAACAATACTTTCACAATCCTTATAATACGTTATGGCGTCTACTATTCACATACATCATTATCATAAAGAAGTTGCATCAATCTTAACAAGCATTCATGTAAAAACCATAACTAAACTCACTTAGGCATTTCGTCGAACACATTGTGTGCGTATCACTAGTTTAGCACAATGTACAAGCATCCTAAGCACAATTTTCATAGTTCTTCTCATTGATTGACATAAACATCCTACTAATTTGAAATCTACCATTCAAATCATAAACATAGTTTTAAATCAGTTATTCATAACAATTTCATAAATCAACAATCAAATTAACATACCAAACTTTATAATTGCTAAACATTACTTGACATGCAAGTGGGTTTTGCCCTAATCATATTCATATTCGAAATTTAGCATCTAATGATGTCTAGACCTTCATAGTAACCATTAATCATACTGAATTTTGTATTACATTCACGAATCACTCAAAACCCACATAATCAAACATCATCAAATCACAAAATTTAACTTACCTGAGATCCAGAACACTTAGATAATCAGGATTTTTAGGTCATGCATTCGATTCTTCAACAATCTGGCTTTCAATTGAGGGAATTTAGTGATTTAGGGTTTTGTGAGGGAAGGAGTCCCCTCCTGGCTTCTCACGATCGCAACCCACACCAGACTTGTCTGGTTTCTTTTTTTTTTTTTTTATCATTTTATAACATTATTTACACATTTAGTCCCTAATCATTTAATCCCCATTCTCTTTAGTACTTTACCTTCTAACTTAACCATCTTTCTTTTACTAACTTATATATATATATATATATATATATATATATATATATATTTTATTAAAAATCATTACTTATTATACTTTTAGATCGTATACGAATTTGGGGTGTTACATTATAGTCCACTGGTTAACTTCATCCGTTTTTTATATTAACGAAAAGGGTAATTCGGTCATTTTATATGTAATTTTATTAACAAGAAGGGCAATTCGGCCGACCATATTGCCCTTCTCGTTGACAGAAAAAAACGGATAAAGTTAACTCAGTGGACTAAAATGACAATGGTGAAACATTTTTGGACCCACAGGCTAAAAATAAAACATTTGGACTAAACTGGAAAATAACCCAAACCACAGGAACTAAAATGACATTTAACTCTTCATTTTATATAACCTACATTCATCAACAAACGATAGTGCCTAGTTTATAGTTTTTGTTTATTATACTAGTATTGGACCCGTGCTTGGTGACGGAGTCGTCAGAGAATCTTGGCGAAGATGTATTTGCTATATGATATATTAATGGGTTATTATAGACAATGCATGCTTTAACATAGACGAGGGTAATAATAAGCATAAACCATGCACATTTTAACATGAACAACAGTACAATAAGCAATCAACACGGTTACATTAACATGTTTAGAATTAAAGTTAGCTTTAACTATTAATAAGGTAAATAAAAAAATAATTAAATTTGTTACCTGATATATTGAAAGGTTAATATAGACCATGCACACTTTAATCTATACGATAGCCATGATTACGTAAACATGTGTAGAGTTAACAGTTAGTTTTAATTATAATAAGTTAAATAAATAATAAATAAAGTTTGAAAGAATTAAACTTATAAAAGAGATAAAAGAAAACATATTTTTTAAAAATAAAAAAATAACTTTATTAAACTTCAAATACCGTATGATAGCTCTATTAATGTTCGGGGGTCAAAACAAAAATCGTTTAAAGAAAGATAATTATTATTAAGCTTCCATAATTCTTTTAGTATTGAAGTATAAACGGACGTAAATATTATATAAAAAATTATTAGAGTTTAGAGGTCGTGTAATAACCCTATTAAAGACATTTTTTAAATAATAAAAAAATAAAATAAGAAAACTCAAGTTAAATAACTATAAAATTAGTAAATAAATAATAAGCTGATTATATTATATTATCATTCAATAATGAAAAAAAGTAAATAATTAATTGTAAGAACTTAAATATGAAAAGAAAATATTGAAATGAAATAATAAAGTAATATTTCATAACTACCAGGTAATTTTAATCTGAATGAAACATAAAAAAAAATTAAAAAAAAAACAGATATATGAATTGAACACTTATCCAATTCTATCATTTAGGGTTTTAGTTAGGGGTGGAAACGAGCTGAGTCGAGCCCGAGCTCGACCAGGCTCTAAAGCTCGAGCTCGGCTCGAAAGTAATTTTTCAAGCTTGTGCTCATCTCGGGCTCGACTCGTTTAGTATTTATTAATTAATTTTTATTAATTATAATTATTATTATACATATAATTAAGTTATTTTTTTATATTTATATAAATGGGAATTACTATTATATAAATATATGTTTAATATATTAATAAAAAAATATATAAACAAAAAGCTCGTTTAGGCTCGTGAGCCGGCTCGAGCTCGATAAGCGAAGCTCGCGCTCGGGCTCGTTTACTAAACGAGCTTGTTTTGTAGGCTCAGGCTCGGGCTCGTTTAAGCTCGGCTCGTTCGAACTTTTTTTTCAAGCCGAGCTCGAGTAGCTCACGAGTAGCTCGACTCGTTTGCACCCTAGTTTTAGTCACTCACCACATTGTCTAGTAAAAAAAATATTACTGTTTAACAATTGAAATTGAATTGTTATTTATAAAATATCGTGGGCTCATCCGCTCACTTCCCAATTGTACCAATCGCCCTACCTACTTGAATTCATTGCTATTTAGTCAACGTTCGTGAACCTTTGTTTATTAGACTAGAAGGAGTGGGGGCCGGCTGAGGCCCGGCTAGGACCGGCGCCGGTCCCCCACACCGCCCCCCTCCATCCCACCCGTCCTCACCAGCGGCCCCAAGCCGGTCTCGCCGTGCCACCTTTGAACCATATAGCCGTTACTAACGGCTAGATTAATAAAAAAAAAAAAAACCTTTTTCAATTTAAATATATACCCATTCTTTATACCATTTCTTCAATATTTCACCAATTCTTCTCCCATTCTCATCCATTTTTATAAAAAAACACTCCCATTTTTATACCAATCTTTTATAAAAAAATGGGCCGTCCTTGAACAACCGGCACGTGCGTTCACACCGAAGCGGTTGCGCCTGATTATGTACGCTTGCATTTTGCTCCATAACATGATTATTGAAGACGAAGGTCGGGCGATTTGTGAGTATGATGAGAATGCATCTTACGGGAATACTGTCCCGGTAGATCCGACGCAACAGTATTTAAACTCGTTCGTGCTAACCAACGACTTCACGCATATAAACCTTCAACAGGATTTGGTAGAACATATTTGGAACAACGTTAACATAGCGGACGGTGACGAAGACGAAGACGAAGACGAGTAGTTTAGTTTTTTTTTTAGGAAATGTAATATTTTTTTTTATTTTTCGGAAATATATTTTTTTTTTTTAGGAAATGTAATTTTTTTTATGTTATGAAATGAATTTATTTATGTTGTTTTATGTTGTATTTGTTAATTTTTATAAAGTTTTTATTAAGTTAATAAAGTAAACTTAGAAAATTATAAAATAATGAGGTGGGGTAGCCCCATCCTCCATCCCCCTCAATTATGAAGGAGGCCCATCCCCCACGAGCCGGTGATGTGGCGCCTACGTGGCGGCCCATCCTCGTGGGGATGGGCCTCACCATACCCCTTAGTCTTACGTTAGATTTTTTTTAGAGTTAATTATTATATTCGTCTTTGTGGTTTGTTAAAAAATCATTATTTCACTGCATTAGTTTAAAAATTGCGATTTCAGTCCCTGTGATTTCACTTTCGTAACAATTTCAGTCCATGTGGTTTCATTTTCGTAACCATTTCAGTCCATTATTCTGTTAAGTACAGGGACTGAAATGGTTACGAGGTAAACTGAAATGGTTACAAAAGTGAAACCACAGGGACTGAAATCGCAAATTTTAAACTAATTCACTGAAATAATAATTTTTGACAAACCACATGGACGAAAACAGTAATTAACTCTTTTCTTATATAGATAGCTTCTAATCATATAAGAGATGTGACATCTTTCTTCTTTTATTATATAAACTAGCCTAAGACCCCGCGACTTTCGTGGGTGGCTAAACACCAACTAAACACATAAAATAATTTAAACGTAGAACCGTTAAACTTTGATTGTTAAACCTAATATTTTGAGACACTTGAGCACGTCTCAAAAGTACATCGACATAATGTTCGTTACACATTAAGTTTTTGTAAACAAAACATATATAGTAATAATTGTTCCAAAACTGTTACCACACATACGACATGCTTGGTAACGATATTAATTGTTTACTTCTGACGCCATCTGTCAATGGATACACCACCTAGGGGTTCGGATTAAGAATTCGCAACGTGTTTTGATCCCTATAATATCGCAGCAAGAACTGAGCTCCATTTTCCAACCCAGCCTGGAGCATGAAGTTCTGCCATCCTCTGAAAGCATACCGAGGTCTCCCCGCCGTTTCTTGCCGGATCTCTAGTGTCATTGAAAACCCGTCTTCAGTTTGAACTACCATCTCATCAAGGACAGACAAATCTACATCTGCTGCAAATGCCTTTGGGAACCGCTGCATTACAGTCCGATAAAATAAACAAATTAAAAAACTAATAAAAACATACAAACTTAAAAGCGTTACATAATATTAAAATAAAGCATTTAAAGTATGAAAAACTTACAAAACGAAAAGATAGACACCATGTTAGTTCGTATTGGTCGGCTTGATGAACAACGGCCGGAATCTGTGGAACGTCAACAAAGTCTGGTTCCAACACATGATCCGCTTCAATGACTGGCACATCATGTTCAACGTCTACAATGTCATCTTCCATGTCTTGATTTTCCTCGTCTAATAACAAATCTTCATTAACATCCATTTGTTCTGTGTCTTCCTCTTTTTCAACACCAACACTATTGGCAACCTCGGGAACAACAGACTGAATTCCATTAGGACGGAAAAGCAGAATGTTCAAAATATGTCTCGCAACCAACTCAAAAACGATTACATCACCTGATATGAGATGAAGTTCTTTGGTGATTTGTGAGAAATCTTGAATGAAGTAGTTCGATCCCCAGAGCCAATTCACTTTGACATTCCACATGCAATGTTGTAGAAGGCGCTAGGCGCTAGTCGGGCGGTGAGGTACCGCCTAGGGATTAATCGGGATTAATAGGGATTAATCGGGATTAATAGGGATTAATCGGATTGGACTTTTTTAAGTATAATTTTACAAATTTTTTATATATATAGATAACTTTATACTTTTTATTAATAAATTTACAAGTTTAGGAGATAACTTTATACTTTTTATTAATAAATTTAAAAGTTTAGGAACCATATGTAAACTAGTGAAAGATAGAGGGGGTTAAATGTTAAAATACCTAAAATTAAATGTTAAAATAGGTTTATAAGTAATATTTGGGCTGTAAAACAATGGGCCAGATTAAAAAATGGGTCAAATTTTGTGTTTAATGGGCTGTAAAACATGGATCGATTAGTCCGATTTTGACCGCCTGGGACCGATTTTGACCGCCTAAGACCGATTTTGACCATATCCGCCTAATTGTACCGACTAGCTAAAAATTAGTCAGTAACTCACCGCCTAGGCGCCGATTAATCGGCCGCCTAGGCCGATTTCTACAACATTGTCCACATGTATGTACCTCCAAAACGAATTGTAAAGTTATCGTCCAAAGTGTCGGTTTTGAAATACCTGTTCATAAACTCTTTCGGCAACCACTAAATAAAGAATACATGCAATCGTCAATAAAAAGGTCAGTTGGTTCTTCATCCTAAGTAGTAAAGTATAAATTACCAAGTTAGCGTTCTCGGGAAATAACATCTCTACAAAAAACTTGTTTTTAACACCAGAAAGACAATCAGCCTTAAAATGAGTGAACTTTAGCATCTGAGCATCAACAACATGGAAGACAATAACATCTTTATCCTCCAGACCAACATCACGAACCATAGCAGACCAACCATTCGAGAAACAATACCCAGTGGCAGTAGATTTCACCAAAATAATCCATTCATTGCCCTCTTCATTTGTAATAACTACAGGACCAATCGGATAGCCCTTCAAGTTGTCAAACTTATTATACCATAAAGGGAGAGACTGTAAATTACAAACATGGATTACATTAGTTGATGCTCAGACGCTCGACAGATTACAAATAGCACTTCATTAAAAAACCATTACCTGTTCGGTTTTTGAGGAGTCCGCAATAACAATATAAAATCCTCGGTCTAAAAGAAAACCTTGCACCTCATTCTTAATGGATTCCACCACTGGTACGGCAAGGTAGGTATATTCATAAAAATGTTTTAAAATCATGCGAAATGAATTTTGAAATTATGTATAAGGTTTTTGGAAAACATGAATGATGCTTTTGAAATCATGCACTTGATAAGAAAATATATTGTACTAATATTGTTTTCAGGCTATATGAGACATTTTGAAATCATGAAGGTTGTTTTTGAAAATACAGACAAAGCTTTGTGCATTTGTTATGTTTAAGTAAATACACTATATTAAAAATGTTTTCGAACTATGTATAGGATGTTTTGAAATCATGTAGGTTGTTTTGAAAACTTATGTTATGCATGTTGAAGAAATCAGAACGTAATGGGTATGAGATTTGAAAATACTCTTAGTTATCTATCCAAGAATTCAAAGGCACAGATGTGTGAAAAGCACGATTACTCATAATTTCGATTTATTTCTTGTACTTCGTTTCCTAGAATGAAACGAGTACTTAGAATTTTCCAAAGGAATCATGAACAAACGCAAGAATGGGAAATTCGCAAAAGTAGTTTGTAAGGAATATAGTTCCTTAATGTAGGTATCATAGGAAAAGTCATACACATATGTAACTACAATTGTACATCAGAATTTGTGAACAATAATTTATTTATAAACAAAACAGATTGTTTCACATTACAAGAAAATAAAAGAACAAAAGCATAAGACAGCAACATCCTTTGTTCAGTCAAATGCTCATCCGAGGGTCAGATTTGCATTAGCAAGCTTTGGGCAATCCCCCCGGAAATGGCCCATCTCGCCACAGTTGTAGCAAGACCCCGGCGAGAAACGAGCTTGAGCAGGATTGTCATCAGCTTGATTTGGTACAGCTGCAGTTGGGCAAACCCTTGCTGTATGACCTATAAGTCCACAAATCTGGCATTTGCGGCACTTCACACTAGCATGATGATGGAGGCTACATTGGTTGCACAAGGGTGCAGTTCCATTGTATGGCTTCCTAGTAGGGGGTTGAGCTGGTTGGTTGGGGACGGCTTGATCATTGTGAGCAACCACGGCGAAATTCTGAGAAGCCTTTCGCTTCTTTGACTTCTTAGGAGATCGTTCATCCATGGTCTTTGATTCCTCGATTGGTTTCTTGGCTGATGGTGATGTCACCTGACTAGGTCATGCCTGTCTTGGTGACTCTTGAGTGGCTTCATCCTGGAGACGATACATGGTAGTAGTTAATTCAACAGTCTTCAGGACTACTTCGCCTATTCGTTGAGCGAATTTGGCTGTCTGCTCGGACATTTGACCGGTGCTGAGAGGAAGAGACATTCTAGAAGCAAATGAAAGGCATAGGAAGAAACAGGTGAAAGGTTATTGGATAATCAATACAGAATGGTAACGAATGAAAATTGTGATCATTTGTTTGTTTCCTAAGGCAAACAAATGAGATGGTGACAAATCAAAGTAAATGGGTCAAAAATAATGTATCGCGAAGACATGCTCGCCTATAAGTGAACACTCATCCCAAGAATTCCCAGGTAAGCACAACTGGTCTCGCGTCTGATGAGATGTATACGAAGTGCTTGCCTAGACAGAAAACCCAGAATACAGGCATTCACCCTTCCAGTTTGCACGTGTTCACATTATTTAAAACCCAAGACCTTGACGAGGTTTTGAAAAACTCAAAGGGGTTCAAAACCATATAACAGAGGGTTCAAAACCTTACAATAAAGGGTTCAAAACCTAGTAATCAATCATCCTAGAACAGATGATTAGTTTTCAAAGTGGTTTTGAAATTTAGGTTCTTGTTGTGGTTGTCGCCTAAGGATAGGTGACAGTATTGTTTTATGACTAAACGCAAGTAAACTCGCGTTAGGGTCCTAAGAAGGTTATAGACTAGGTTAAAGTATTACTAATAACCTAATTCCCTATAACCATGAGCTCTGATACCAACTTTTCTGTCACACCCCGACCACGTAGAACCTACAAAACGTGGCGGAAACATCGGGGAGTGTTGTAACAGAATCATTGTTTCATAACACCTGGAACTTGAAATATTGTTTTATTGATTAAAAGAGTTACAATGTCTTGACAATCAAAGAAACATAACAAAATAACTAGTCTTGCATCTTTTATTGTCACTAAGGCCCATGTCCGCCTAAGTGTATCTTGATCAATCCTATGCTTCATTTCCTGAAACACATGTGAAAATAGGTACGTCAGCATAAAAATGCCGGCGAGTACATAGGTTTTGTGAAAATAAGATTCATGACATCTGTTTAAGAAAATGTTTAGTCATGAACCTTGTAATTTGCTTTGTCTTTGTAAATCATTTGAAAAACAATAAGTTCAGATGATACGTATAAATAAGAGAATAATGCATGGTTAAATGAATAACCATGTAAAAATGAGTTTGTATAAGTTAAGTTGTTTGTAAAACAATGTATTGTGAAAAGTATGTTATTTGTATAAAATGTTATATGTCTAAATTGAAATGATTTCAAATAACGCAACGATATGTAATACCATACAATCACTTATATATAGGAAGTACCAGCGGCGTATCCACCATGCTTGTATCATATTACACACGCCTCGTTACTTAAATCACTTACTCAAACCAAACCACCAATATAAGATGTCTATGTTTAAACCAATTGTCAAAAGTCCTTGTATAAACCATGTCAAATGTTGATAGTCCAAAAGTAGTCAAGTAATGTGTAACAAATGTTTATGTATGGCTAGTGAAATGCATCAACTAAACCATAGATGAAATGCACAAAACAAAGTATTGAAGTAAAACTTGGTTTAAATCAAAGTTATGTTTTGTAAAATATATGCATGCTATACTGAATATGAACATTTATGCGGTATTGTAAAAATTCATACATCCAAGCCTTGCGACAGTCGGATAACTATGTAAAAATGAGTTATCAAAAGAATATGTATTCGGATTCGGTCATTCCTTACGTCCAAACAAACCCGAGATTTCAGGAATGGGATTTGTCAAGTCCTATGGTACCACTACCTACTACCGAGCGGCGTGATCGGTGTTAATGAATGTATAGTATAGTTTAAACAAACCAAATGTCATACCAAAATGTAAGCATGTTTTATGAAGATAATGTACCTAGTATGCTAGAGTAAACATACAAGGTAGAGCTGTAAAACAATGTGTCCATATGTTACTGGAACATATGCAACAGAGATGCAATGTAAAATAATGTACTAAGCATGTACTAAATGGACATACGTAGCATGTGATGTGATGTGATGTAAAACAATGTACTAAGTATGCACACAATGGACATACATAGCATAAAATGTAATGAAATCATGTACTAATAGTGTACTAATGAACATAGCATGTATATAATGTGAAAACATGGAAAACATGAAAGTAACAAGTAGGCACATGTGTTCCACCCCAAAACGTTTGGAAAACAGTAAAAGAGGGGTCTATGTACTCACTTGAGATTGTTCAGAAGTCCTAAGATAACCACCAAGCAATGCTAGAGATCTCGGAATATCAAACGGCACCTAATATAGGTAACTACATTAATAAACCGGACCTAAATCGGAAGATCGGATAGAATGAGGGCTCGTAAACCAAATGAGTATGGGAACTCATGTAGTATGGTTTAACAAAGCCTACATACTAAATGAAACCTAACCTAAGTGCTTACGACCCGTTACGACTCGTTTAGGTAGCTTATGCTACTTTAACGCGTCATTCGCGTAAAACGCGTTCGGACCGCCTAACTAGTCCTATGACAAGTAACATATGCCTTAAAATGTATAATATTGTTGTCAAATCAGTTTAGATGTCAAAAGTTATGTTACATATGCTTAAAATGAATTTTGGCGTCAAAAGGGCATTTTGGTAATTTACCTAAGGCATATAAGCTACCTATCATACAACTACTTAAACGAAGCGACCATAAGGTATAACCTCGGAAGGTTATTCCCTATATACTATGGTCACCTAATGTGCTTGGTCGGATCCTAATGATCGACCAAACGGGTCGGGTTCGAAAGTATAAGCGATTGTTTAAATCGCTTACCTTACGACCCTATATAAGCACTAAACTAAAAGTGACGAGCTAAGCATGTTAAAACATGCTTAACTAAGTTTAGAAAACAGGTTTGGTATCAAAACAAACGGTTTTGATACCCATAAGTAGTTTGGTTACAAAATACACAAGAATACGTATTCTGACCGAAACTACGGCTCGTCACTGAGCCTAGATAACGTGGTAATCAGTAGGTATAGTCACAAAGGACTATAACCATCGTGATTACAATCACGTTGCGAAGTTCAAACGAGCTTTGCATTGACCATAAGCTGGTCAATGCAGAAAGTCAAACAAACAGACTCGAAAACCAATAAAAGAACGAAAGAATACTCACGTAGGGTCCCCGAATGCTAATCTAGATCAAAATAGCTCAGGTATGAAACAAAGGTTTCAACTTAGAGCATTTGAGATCAGATTCTAGTGAGTTTAGAGGTTGGATGGCAAGGGGTATTTATAGTGAATGGTCCACCATTAGGATCGTTTGTCGAAATACGTGCCTTAATCTCATCCGTACATGTGTCGGAACCTTATGGTACCCAAAAAGGCCACTCACCATAAGAGTTTGACACTTGGCACTTGACCTTTGGAGAGTGTTAAGGGCTGTTAAAAGATGAAAAAAAAAACGTTTTGCTGCATCTGGCCCCTGTTTACGGACCTAGTTTGGCAGATTTACAGTTTCAGTCCCTGCAACCTCAAAACTTGGTTTTCGATGCGTTTCTTTTTGACACGTTTAAGCCCTGTTAACCCCATTTCAAAGCTCTAAAATGAAGTTAAAGTATAGGGAACTTAAAATGTGTTCAAAAATATCTCGGGTGTCGGTTCGTTTAGCCGTACGGTTACGTTGTTCGGTTAATTACGACGGAATGCGCATAAGCGCGAAAAATGATCCAAATGGCGTGACGGATGGATTTTTCTTATGCCAAACACTAAAATAAAATATTTTAGTGCTTACATAAATTTTTGGATGTCCGGATGTATTAAGAACGTAAGTTATGCACGAAAATGCCAACTTGTGCACTTTTTGACGCTTTTAGTACCTGAATGAGCCAAAAGTTTATTTTAGCACACCGAACCCCTCAAAGCCTATTTCTAAGCTATATAAAGGATAATTAAGGTGTGTTTAACTTATGGTCATGTTCCGGAATGTCTGTTACAGTTCAAATTGGCATACTTTCATAGTTTGTCAAGTTTAGTCCCTGTAAGCGAATTAACTTGTTTTTGCCATACCAAAGCCTTCAAAACTTATTTCTAAGTTATGTAAAGGTTATTTAAGGTATTTTAAGCCTATGTCACTATTCCGGAGTGTTTGTTGCATTAAACTGGTTATATTTACGCATCGGTGCGCGTATAACCTTCCAGAAAGCGATTTAGAGTTTGGAATTGAACAAAAATTGATATGTGCAAATGATACACATATTTTTACAAATCCCAAGTATGAAATATAATATTTCATTGGTTCGGTATTTGTTTGATGGCCGTGGAGGCACAGGTGTTACAGTCTCCCCTACTTTAGGAAATTTCGTCCCGAAATTTATTTAGAGGAAACTTGTGAGAGTTTAAAACATGAAGTTGAAAAGATTGAACAATATTGGTTAGGGTTCTGAACTTCTAGTAACCTTAATAACATTATGCTTGCAATGTAAGTGGGACACTTATATACAAGTATATGAAGCGTCATTGGTGCATCCACCGTACCTCCATTACATCGTTCTCATTTTGTTATTGTTGTCGCTATCGGTTCTTACACATAATAAATCTTACTGGGTTTCTGTGCACTAAATTTCATAATCATGTACGCGTCCATAATTAGACAATTCCTTGCACAGTTCACACAGTCTATTTTATAATGTGTAGTGTAAAACCAAATGAACAAACCTGTGATGAGTGTGACTAGACCGCCATAGAGTCCTTTTAATTAAGTCAATAAATGATCTAAATAGACTATCAAGGAGTCTGTTCAGCTACATCACTAGATGTCGTCCTTTAACCAGATTGTGAATCAATCTTTTTGACTAGACCTCTAAAAGGGTCTCTTATGAAACATGGAGTGGTACTATATAATCCAAGGGTCTTAACTATTATATAGAAGCCCATTAAGGATTTAAGGCAGTACCTTTTGACTATCCTGCTACGAAT
Source organism: Helianthus tuberosus (assembly GCA_030545235.1). Classification (NCBI taxonomy): domain Eukaryota; kingdom Viridiplantae; phylum Streptophyta; class Magnoliopsida; order Asterales; family Asteraceae; genus Helianthus; species Helianthus tuberosus. The sequence continues at coordinate 107,766,392 of CM060393.1, forward strand.
CCCTCATATGGAGATATGAAAGATCCTGCGAGGATTTGGATAACAAATATCCAGAGTATAAAAACACAAAATGCATAAAAGAAAACATAAGATGAATAAACACATAGTCACATAACCACAAAATTGTTTGTTAATTTGTCTTGTTAATTGCGTACATGCATTTAAAGCACATGTTGGTGCACTAAATGTCTGTTGATTACGTCATAATCAAGTCTTGTGTCTAGATTGTTTGATTGAACACACAACAGGGTATTAATTAGGGTTTGTAGTGATTTAGCTTGAAGATTTCGCTTGAAACCAGTTCAAGCGAAATCAACAAGACTTGATTTCGCTTCAGACCATCTCAAGCGAAATCTTGTGCCTATATATAGGGTTGTGTGGTTCATTTGTAACAGACTTGGATCATTGCTTGTGGAACGAAACTCTGTCAAATTGTAATCAGAAAGCAATAAAAAAAGAAGAAATTAAAGGAATAGCTGTTGTAACTTCGTATGCATTGATTCCGCCTTTACATATGAAGATGAACGTCCTTGACTGATTTTTCGAGGTCGTAGAACGGTCCAACAAGTGGTATCAGAGCTCAGGACGAGGAGTTCATACTACTACAGCTTAATTCTACTGATTTCTCTCATTTCTACTCATTTCTTTTTATATTTTTCTGATCTGAACAAGTTCCAACGGTCGAAATGGTCTGATTTTCGAGTATATCGTGTAAAACGTAGTTTTAACGAAGCCTACAAAGATTCAGCCTAAAACTCAGATTAAATCTTGTGAAAAATTACCTAAAACTAGGTTTCGCTTGAAAGTGTTCGAAAGTTATAGGTAGATTTCGCTTGAAAACATAAGGTTTAACTTGAAAATCAGAGGTTTCGCTTGAATAGTTCAAGCGAAATTGAGTTTGATAGGTTTCGCTTGAATCTGTTTGGTTTTAATCTTGGATTTCGCTTGGAAACTGTTGAAGCGAAATTGGTTTGGCAGGATTTCGCTTGAATTGAACTTGTATCAGTTGAAGCGAAATAGTTTGGTATTTGATTTCGCTTGAAACACTTTGAAACAGAATTTCGCTTGAAACAATTAAATCAGATTTCGCTTGAGAGTTTTATTTTCGCTTCAAAAAGTGGAATTTCGTATCGAGATCATTTCACATCGACCGAGTGTCAGTCTATTTCAGGTTGTTTGATATTGTTTGAACTGATTGTTTTGTTTGTTTGTTTCTAGATAATTGAAGATGTCAAGTAGTAAGGTTGATCCTGATAGACGGTGGAAAATAGATTACGTAAGATGGGAACTTGAAAATTACATAGAACCATTCAAAGAAGCCCAAAGAGCAAAACGATGGAATGATGATTTAGAATGTTACATGGATTCATGGGGTAATCCAGTTATTGACCCATCAAAAGTGGATTTCGATGCTGTAATGAATTTGCTTCCAAGGCCGGCTACTTTCAATACACGAAGGTTATCTGATAAAGAGTATCTGCCTGATTTGGAGAAGAAGATTAGAGAGGTTTGTGAAGCAAGTCTACCGAAGGTGGTAGAAATGAAAAAGCGAAAAGAAGAAGAATTGAAAAAGATGGTTGAAGATTTGAAGAAGAAAGCTTTAGAGGAAATAAAATTGGAAGCAGTAAAAACCGAGAAAGAGAAAGAAAAAGAAAAAGATGAAACTTTAAATGACAATGAAGCAGATCCTAGTAATGCTGGTGATCATGGTGATGAAGTTGTTACTGGTAATCAGTTGGTAGTGAATGATGATCAAGAAGCTAAAAACATGCCAATATTTGATCATGGCGATTCAGATTCTGAGATGGAGCAGATTTCAAGTCAAACAAAATGTGATAAACTTGAAGCTGACAATGCCAAACTCTTGAAGGATGTGGAGAGTTTAACATTGGAAATCAAAAGCTTGAAGGATGAGAAAGAATCTGATAATAAACAGATTCTCGAAATGAGAGAAAATTGTGAGAATTTAACGTCAGAAAATGTCAAACTGTTGAGTAGTTTGGACAGTTTGACATTGGAAATTAACAATTTGAAAGAAAAAGAAAAAGATTTTGGAAAAATCAAAATTGAAAATGAAAATGTTTCTTGGATAAAGTTGGAAAATGAAGCTTTAAAAGAAAAAGAAAAGGAGTTTCAAAGTCAAATGAATGTTTTAGAAGATGAAAAATCTGTTATTCTTAACAATAATCTTGAAAAACAGATTGAAATAAATTCTCATATTCAGAAAATCATTCGGCTTGAAAACGAAGCTGAAATTGCTCGAAATAAAATTACCGAGCTTGAGAATAAATTGAAAGGTTTTGTGACTTCTGCATCACATATTTGTCCAAAACCAATCAATGTTGTTCCAATAAGTGATAATGTCACAAACTTTGACAATGTCAAAGTTGAGGATTGTGATGAGAAATCTGATGATGAAAATGAAAAAGATAAAATTGAAAAACAAAAATTGTTTTTGAAATTAAAAGATAAATTTCAAAATACTGTTTTGCAATCTACTGAAACAGGTGAATATTCTAAACAAAAACCTGTTAAGAAGAATGCAGAACAGAAACAAAAAGATAAAAATTTGAAAAATTCTAAAATTGAAAATAAAAGCTCATCAGATAAATCATCCAATCATTATCAAAAATCACAAAAATTTAAAAATGAAAACTCACAAAATGTTAGTAACAAGTGGTGCAGGTTTGACCACAGTGCTCAAAGGACAAATAATGCTTACAGGAGGAGTTATGATTACCACAAATCTAAACAATGTTATGATCTGAATATGTGGTTTGAAGATGGTAGATGGTACGATAACAGAGTGTGCTACACTTGTGGTGTGAGAGGACACATTGCTGTTAACTGCCAAAATTGGAATTATGAAACAAGAAGATGCTATAACTGCCAGATCAAAGGTCACATTGCTAGAGACTGCCCAAGGAGATCTATGAGAAGATCGAGGGTTGAATCTCAAAGAACGGTAAAGAAGCCAGTCAATGTCAAGCCTCATGAACAGAAGGTTCTAAAACCTAAAGTTCAGGATCAGACAATTCAAGAAAAGAAAGTTAAACTTTCACAGGGGCAGAAAGACAGACTGCGAAAGAAGAGGAAGAAAGCGAGAGAGTATTTGGAGAAGATTTTGTCTTCAGGTTCATCAGTTGGTTCGAATAAAAGTTCTGATGAATCAACTCACTCGACTGCAACGCCAAGTAAATTGAATTCTTCAGATACAAATCTGAGGACAAAAGAGAACAAGAAGAAAAAGAAAGTCATTGGCGATGAATCTGGCTCATCCAAGTCAGACAAGCCAAGTTCGGGCAATGAATCTGATTCCACAAAATCAGAGGAGCCACAAGTTGAGGTAAAGAACGAAGAAACAGTTCTGTTAATGAATGATGAGAACTTTCCATCATTACAAGCCGCAAACCTAAAATCAAAAGGTGTTGAAACTAGAAAAATGTTTAATAGCAATGTTGAACATATTTTTAGTAAGATGGCTGATGGTAAGGTAAAAGGGGCAAAAGAATTTTATGAAGAAAAGAGAAATGCTCAATACACACCTAAGGCTAGTCAGGCTTGGGTGTCAAAATCTGTTGGTTGAATTCCTGACTTGCCGGAGCTTCCAGGTTGGTAAGTGTGAAGCAGGTATCGGCATCATTCTTGAGAAATTCACAGGATGGTAACTGTGATATTTCGTCTTTCAAGTGGTTAATCAAGGACATTAAGTTGTACTTGATTTTCTACAAGTGATTGTGGTGTTTGATCTTATATTGTTAAAATCTGTACAAAATGGTTAAAAGAGAACAAGGTGATATGATGACCCCGAACTCATAAGAGATGGGTAAACAAACTAATTTTTTCCGGAAAAACCATTCTGATTAAAACAAACTTAAGTGTTTTGAAATCATTATGGGAAAATAGTTTGTTGTAAGGGGGAGTTCTGATTGAATACGCCGAAACCCTCACGGCTGAACAAACATGATTACTTTCATCAGATTGAAAAATGGTTTTCAAACTGTTAAGATCAATGGGTTGTAAATCATGGGGGTACGTTATATTTTCTGCAAATCAGTACACTTTTAGCAGAAAATGGATGGCGAGACAAAGCTATCAGTGTTGGTTGTCAAATTTTCTTTAAATGGTTTTGCATTTTAGGGGGAGAAAAATTGTCATTAGAAAATACAAAAACATTTGAAAAAGTCAAAAACATGATAAAAATTCAAAAATTTGAGTTTTGCGTAAAAAGAGGAAATGATAGTACATCAGTAGACAGTTACAGTACGCTAAAGAATTGGAAAGTTTAAATGTGTTAAACGATCTCACTGTGGATGTGTCGGTAGATTTTTATACATTTAGTAAACTTTTTCGGGATATAAACCTAAATTCATACTTCCTTATTTCGTGGGGAACACTACTTGGATATATAGGTAACCCCTGAAATCTCGTTTGAAAGGTTTCGTATTCTGATATACAGGTTTTTATACTCAATGATGTCTGGGGTATTATTCCGGGACTTCTGCTGAATGGAAGTTCTGACCTAGTCCTTGAATAATACTTTCCGCATATGCTTGAAATACAGCATCACCCTCAGCATACATGATAAGACAATAAAATTGCTTAGCAATGCTGTTGTAAAAAAGATCCTCTAAAGGGGACACACTCACAAGTTGAGTCATGATCTCTCTGCTGAACGGTAGTTCTGACCTGAGCTCTCATGATTCTTCATAATTTATTAATCCCTTACAGATATCATTTGTGTTATAATTGCCTGTAAGACTGAATATTGGGATCTGGATACGGGAGTATATTCAAGAGGTGGGACACATGAATGGGTTTAAGTTCTTAAAATACCTAATTCGTATCCTGAATCAGTTAAACTTTGTGTGAAAATTTAAAGTGGATCAGTATATCGACAATCTAAGTGAATTGTTTAATTCTTAAAGTGAAAGTAAGCTCAACGGTACTTGTAACTTGTCATAAACTGATATGATCCTCTGACGCATACTCAAAACAAAAAATATTGTTTGTAAATATGTTTGTACATATTTCTTTACTGCTTTATATTTTTCAGAAAATACAAAAAGATTTTGATTTCTGCTTTATTTTCGACAACTGATGTCTGAGTGCTGAGTTTCAAAATCTAAGTAAGCTGATTGTGTTTCTGAAAATAAAACAAGTTCATTAATTTGAAACTTGAAGTTTTAAATTAAAAAAAAAAAATTCAAAAACAGTTTGTGATATCTCCAAGGTCATTAGTTTGGACTTGGATGATTAACTGTGGGGGAGTTGGATGCTTATATTGTTATAAGTGTTAGTTTCCGATACGATTCGATGAAACTACCAAATTCATGAGAAGTGGTTTAGAAGGATTGAATTGTTAGATTACAATATCTGGAAGTTTTAAATGTTGTTACTTATAGTTGGATGAGTGATTGCAGGTTTCAGGAATTTCCACGGAAGCTAAATGTCAAAGCTTGAACCAGATACCTCAGATTCTAGCTTATCGAGAGGGGGAGTCTGTGAAAGGGGGAGTCTGGATCAACAGTCAAAGGGAAGTCTGAAGATGGAGTCAGGACAAGATGTAAACCTGTGAAGATAGAGTGCTTCTGATGAAAAGACAGAATGTTTGAAGAATGATAAAGACAAAGACTTGAAGCCAAAGACTTCATCAACATCCAAGGGGGAGTCTGTTGGTGCACTAAATGTCTGTTGATTACGTCATAATCAAGTCTTGTGTCTAGATTGTTTGATTGAACACACAACAGGGTATTAATTAGGGTTTGTAGTGATTTAGCTTGAAGATTTTGCTTGAAACCAGTTCAAGCGAAATCAACAAGACTTGATTTCGCTTCAGACCATCTCAAGCGAAATCTTGTGCCTATATATAGGGTTGTGTGGTTCATTTGTAACAGACTTGGATCATTGCTTGTGGAACGAAACTCTGTCAAATTGTAATCAGAAAGCAATAAAAAAGAAGAAATTAAAGGAATAGCTGTTGTAACTTCGTATGCATTGATTCCGCCTTTACATATGAAGATGAACGTCCTTGACTGACTTTTCGAGGTCGTAGAACGGTCCAACAGCACACTAGGAATCCATTCCGTGGATTTCATTTGGTACTTTAAACGTTATCAATAATCTAACTATAAAGATAGAAAGATTCAAAAAGAAAATTCGATTTCGATTATTAGGAACCGAAATGTTCGAATTTAGGTACATAAGGAATCCAATTAAGGACTCTGATTTATATGACAATTATCCACAAGGATCTAATTGTGAATATAAAAAGATCCCATATGGATTTTAGAGGTTGAAGATGTTTTGAAACCTTGCACTGGACGTGCTTAAGTCAAAACATGAAGTTAAAATGCTTATGAAGTTGAGATGCTCGATATGCCAAGGCGACATATGAAGCGAAATTTGAAGGTTAAGTCAATGCATGAGAAAAATATTTTTTTTTGCAATACTATGCATGGGGTTCTAAAAATGTGTTCAATGTTTTTGAAACCTTATATATAATACCTTTGAAATCATAAAGTAGTTGTATTAGGTAGGTATATTCATAAAAATGTTTTAAAATCATGCGAAATGAATTTTGAAATTATGTATAAGGTTTTTGGAAAACATGAATGATGCTTTTGAAATCATGCACTTGATAAGAAAATATATTGTACTAATATTGTTTTCAGGCTATATGAGACATTTTGAAATCATGAAGGTTGTTTTTGAAAATACAGACAAAGCTTTGTGCATTTGTTATGTTTAAGTAAATACACTATATTAAAAATGTTTTCGAACTATGTATAGGATGTTTTGAAATCATGTAGGTTGTTTTGAAAACTTATGTTATGCATGTTGAAGAAATCAGAACGTAATGGGTATGAGATTTGAAAATACTCTTAGTTATCTATCCAAGAATTCAAAGGCACAGATGTGTGAAAAGCACGATTACTCATAATTTCGATTTATTTCTTGTACTTCGTTTCCTAGAATGAAACGAGTACTTAGAATTTTCCAAAGGAATCATGAACAAACGCAAGAATGGGAAATTCGCAAAAGTAGTTTGTAAGGAATATAGTTCCTTAATGTAGGTATCATAGGAAAAGTCATACACATATGTAACTACAATTGTACATCAGAATTTGTGAACAATAATTTATTTATAAACAAAACAGATTGTTTCACATTACAAGAAAATAAAAGAACAAAAGCATAAGACAGCAACATCCTTTGTTCAGTCAAATGCTCATCCGAGGGTCAGATTTGCATTAGCAAGCTTTGGGCAATCCCCCCGGAAATGGCCCATCTCGCCACAGTTGTAGCAAGACCCCGGCGAGAAACGAGCTTGAGCAGGATTGTCATCAGCTTGATTTGGTACAGCTGCAGTTGGGCAAACCCTTGCTGTATGACCTATAAGTCCACAAATCTGGCATTTGCGGCACTTCACACTAGCATGATGATGGAGGCTACATTGGTTGCACAAGGGTGCAGTTCCATTGTATGGCTTCCTAGTAGGGGGTTGAGCTGGTTGGTTGGGGACGGCTTGATCATTGTGAGCGACCACGGCGAAATTCTGAGAAGCCTTTCGCTTCTTTGACTTCTTAGGAGATCGTTCATCCATGGTCTTTGATTCCTCGATTGGTTTCTTGGCTGATGGTGCTGTCACCTGACTAGGTCCTGCCTGTCTTGGTGACTCTTGAGTGGCTTCATCCTGGAGACGATACATTGTAGTAGTTAATTCAACAGTCTTCAGGACTACTTCGCCTATTCGTTGAGCGAATTTGGCTGTCTGCTCGGACATTTGACCGGTGCTGAGAGGAAGAGACATTCTAGAAGCAAATGAAAGGCATAGGAAGAAACAGGTGAAAGGTTATTGGATAATCAATACACAATGGTAACGAATGAAAATTGTGATCATTTGTTTGTTTCCTAAGGCAAACAAATGAGATGGTGACAAATCAAAGTAAATGGGTCAAAAATAATGTATCGCGAAGACATGCTCGCCTATAAGTGAACACTCATCCCAAGAATTCCCAGGTAAGCACAACTGGTCTCGCGTCTGATGAGATGTATACGAAGTGCTTGCCTAGACAGAAAACCCAGAATACAGGCATTCACCCTTCCAGTTTGCACGTGTTCACATTATTTAAAACCCAAGACCTTGACGAGGTTTTGAAAAACTCAAAGGGGTTCAAAACCATATAACAGAGGGTTCAAAACCTTACAATAAAGGGTTCAAAACCTAGTAATCAATCATCCTAGAACAGATGATTAGTTTTCAAAGTGGTTTTGAAATTTAGGTTCTTGTTGTGGTTGTCGCCTAAGGATAGGTGACAGTATTGTTTTATGACTAAACGCAAGTAAACTCGCGTTAGGGTCCTAAGAAGGTTATAGACTAGGTTAAAGTATTACTAATAACCTAATTCCCTATAACCATGAGCTCTGATACCAACTTTTCTGTCACACCCCGACCACGTAGAACCTACAAAACGTGGCGGAAACATCGGGGAGTGTTGTAACAGAATCATTGTTTCATAACACCTGGAACTTGAAATATTGTTTTATTGATTAAAAGAGTTACAATGTCTTGACAATCAAAGAAACATAACAAAATAACTAGTCTTGCATCTTTTATTGTCACTAAGGCCCATGTCCGCCTAAGTGTATCTTGATCAATCCTATGCTTCATTTCCTGAAACACATGTGAAAATAGGTACGTCAGCATAAAAATGCCGGCGAGTACATAGGTTTTGTGAAAATAAGATTCATGACATCTGTTTAAGAAAATGTTTAGTCATGAACCTTGTAATTTGCTTTGTCTTTGTAAATCATTTGAAAAACAATAAGTTCAGATGATACGTATAAATAAGAGAATAATGCATGGTTAAATGAATAACCATGTAAAAATGAGTTTGTATAAGTTAAGTTGTTTGTAAAACAATGTATTGTGAAAAGTATGTTATTTGTATAAAATGTTATATGTCTAAATTGAAATGATTTCAAATAACGCAACGATATGTAATACCATACAATCACTTATATATAGGAAGTACCAGCGGCGTATCCACCATGCTTGTATCATATTACACACGCCTCGTTACTTAAATCACTTACTCAAACCAAACCACCAATATAAGATGTCTATGTTTAAACCAATTGTCAAAAGTCCTTGTATAAACCATGTCAAATGTTGATAGTCCAAAAGTAGTCAAGTAATGTGTAACAAATGTTTATGTATGGCTAGTGAAATGCATCAACTAAACCATAGATGAAATGCACAAAACAAAGTATTGAAGTAAAACTTGGTTTAAATCAAAGTTATGTTTTGTAAAATATATGCATGCTATACTGAATATGAACATTTATGCGGTATTGTAAAAATTCATACATCCAAGCCTTGCGACAGTCGGATAACTATGTAAAAATGAGTTATCAAAAGAATATGTATTCGGATTCGGTCATTCCTTACGTCCAAACAAACCCGAGATTTCAGGAATGGGATTTGTCAAGTCCTATGGTACCACTACCTACTACCGAGCGGCGTGATCGGTGTTAATGAATGTATAGTATAGTTTAAACAAACCAAATGTCATACCAAAATGTAAGCATGTTTTATGAAGATAATGTACCTAGTATGCTAGAGTAAACATACAAGGTAGAGCTGTAAAACAATGTGTCCATATGTTACTGGAACATATGCAACAGAGATGCAATGTAAAATAATGTACTAAGCATGTACTAAATGGACATACGTAGCATGTGATGTGATGTGATGTAAAACAATGTACTAAGTATGCACACAATGGACATACATAGCATAAAATGTAATGAAATCATGTACTAATAGTGTACTAATGAACATAGCATGTATATAATGTGAAAACATGGAAAACATGAAAGTAACAAGTAGGCACATGTGTTCCACCCCAAAACGTTTGGAAAACAGTAAAAGAGGGGTCTATGTACTCACTTGAGATTGTTCAGAAGTCCTAAGATAACCACCAAGCAATGCTAGAGATCTCGGAATATCAAACGGCACCTAATATAGGTAACTACATTAATAAACCGGACCTAAATCGGAAGATCGGATAGAATGAGGGCTCGTAAACCAAATGAGTATGGGAACTCATGTAGTATGGTTTAACAAAGCCTACATACTAAATGAAACCTAACCTAAGTGCTTACGACCCGTTACGACTCGTTTAGGTAGCTTATGCTACTTTAACGCGTCATTCGCGTAAAACGCGTTCGGACCGCCTAACTAGTCCTATGACAAGTAACATATGCCTTAAAATGTCTAATATTGTTGTCAAATCAGTTTAGATGTCAAAAGTTATGTTACATATGCTTAAAATGAATTTTGGCGTCAAAAGGGCATTTTGGTAATTTACCTAAGGCATATAAGCTACCTATCATACAACTACTTAAACGAAGCGACCATAAGGTATAACCTCGGAAGGTTATTCCCTATATACTATGGTCACCTAATGTGCTTGGTCGGATCCTAATGATCGACCAAACGGGTCGGGTTCGAAAGTATAAGCGATTGTTTAAATCGCTTACCTTACGACCCTATATAAGCACTAAACTAAAAGTGACGAGCTAAGCATGTTAAAACATGCTTAACTAAGTTTAGAAAACAGGTTTGGTATCAAAACAAACGGTTTTGATACCCATAAGTAGTTTGGTTACAAAATACACAAGAATACGTATTCTGACCGAAACTACGGCTCGTCACTGAGCCTAGATAACGTGGTAATCAGTAGGTATAGTCACAAAGGACTATAACCATCGTGATTACAATCACGTTGCGAAGTTCAAACGAGCTTTGCATTGACCATAAGCTGGTCAATGCAGAAAGTCAAACAAACAGACTCGAAAACCAATAAAAGAACGAAAGAATACTCACGTAGGGTCCCCGAATGCTAATCTAGATCAAAATAGCTCAGGTATGAAACAAAGGTTTCAACTTAGAGCATTTGAGATCAGATTCTAGTGAGTTTAGAGGTTGGATGGCAAGGGGTATTTATAGTGAATGGTCCACCATTAGGATCGTTTGTCGAAATACGTGCCTTAATCTCATCCGTACATGTGTCGGAACCTTATGGTACCCAAAAAGGCCACTCACCATAAGAGTTTGACACTTGGCACTTGACCTTTGGAGAGTGTTAAGGGCTGTTAAAAGATGAAAAAAAACGTTTTGCTGCATCTGGCCCCTGTTTACGGACCTAGTTTGGCAGATTTACAGTTTTAGTCCCTGCAACCTCAAAACTTGGTTTTTGATGCGTTTTTTTTGACACGTTTAAGCCCTGTTAACCCCATTTCAAAGCTCTAAAATGAAGTTAAAGTATAGGGAACTTAAAATGTGTTCAAAAATATCTCGGGTGTCGGTTCGTTTAGCCGTACGGTTACGTTGTTCGGTTAATTACGACGGAATGCGCATAAGCGCGAAAAATGATCCAAATGGCGTGACGGATGGATTTTTCTTTTGCCAAACACTAAAATAAAATATTTTAGTGCTTACATAAATTTTTGGATGTCCGGATGTATTAAGAACGTAAGTTATGCACGAAAATGCAAACTTGTGCACTTTTTGACGCTTTTAGTACCTGAATGAGCCAAAAGTTTATTTTAGCACACCGAACCCCTCAAATCCTATTTCTAAGCTATATAAAGGATAATTAAGGTGTGTTTAACTTATGGTCATGTTCCGGAATGTCTGTTACAGTTCAAATTGGCATACTTTCGCAGTTTGTCAAGTTTAGTCCCTGTAAGCGAATTAACTTGTTTTTGCCATACCAAATCCTTCAAAACTTATTTCTAAGTTATGTAAAGGTTATTTAAGGTATGTTAAGCCTATTTCACTATTCCGGAGTGTTTGTTGCATTAAACTGGTTATATTTACGCATCGGTGCGCGTATAACCTTCCAAAAAGCGATTTAGAGTTTGGAATTGAACAAAAATTGATATGTGCAAATGATACACATATTTTTACAAATCCCAAGTATGAAATATAATATTTCATTGGTTCGGTATTTGTTTGATGGCCGTGGAGGCACAGGTGTTACAATGTGGAACTTTGAACCTTGAACCGTGTTTGGATAACTCTTAAAATGAGTTATTCTAAACGTCAATGCATCCATAAGTTCAAATACAACATAGTCTCCATTGTCTACTTCAAGCACATGTATAAGAGTTGACCAACCGTTTGAAAGACAATAACCGTCCGTAGACTCCTTGATTGTAACATTAAATATTGCTTTATCATCAATGATTAACAAAACAGTTCCAATGGGATATCCATCTAAGTCATTCAGCTTGTTATACAAAGCTGGTAAAGGCTGCAAACATCATTTAAGTCATTAAATAATAAAAACACAAAAAATGCTAATTACACATTTCTTAACGGTTAGGTTGTCACTTAACAATATAATAATATATAAGACGTTATAAACAAACGTATTACCTGTTCTTCTAATTTCCTGTCCTCGATGTAAACAAAAAAACCATGATCCATATCTGTCAAGAAATTTATAAACAACATTAATATAAATAGAATAAGGTTATAAATCCACGACAAACGAAAATAAAAAGGAAAAAAATCATATAAAGGTAGGATCTTGAACACTTTCCAAAAAATGCAAATTTATTAAAACGTCAAGTAATCGTAAAGTATATTAAAAGTTCTTTTAATCTAATACACATAACCTTAACTGATATTATACAATGTTTAAAACGTCAAGTAATCGTAAAGTATACTTTTAACAGATCCAGTGACAAATGTTAAAACACTTAAGTGGTTGCAAAAATAGGTAATAAAATACAATCAATACAACCAAATGCAAAGTATACAAAGATATTATCCTAATTGGAAAAAAAAACATCATCAACTAAAGTCTTAGAACACCAGGTATAGAAAAACAGAAAGATACATCTTATGGTTCATTTATTGTTCAAGAACTCAAAAATTAAGTCTTTTAATATAAAAAACAGTTTCAAAAATCCCCCGGAAAATAACATTATCATAATCATACAACAATTTAACAAACATAACATTAAAGATGAGCATATCAACAGAAAGTAATGGCGAAGATATCGGTTTTAATAATCGACAGGCAAAAACATAATCATAGCAATCGGTTTAAAAAATTGATTAAAACAACAACAATAAATGTATACAAACTTAGAATAAACATTATCACCTAAAAAATAAAGTATCGATGAGGTTAGGGTTCATACAGTTAATCGGAAATGAGTTAAAATCATTTACTAAATGAACAATCATAGGTTCGAAAAATAGAAATCGATGCATGAATAAACTTACCTGAACCAAAATCACTGAAGAAACATGTGACGATGATGAAGATGATGGTAGAAAGATCTCCGATTGAGAGAGGGATGATGAATGATGGTATGAAAATAGAAAAATGTCTTCATATAAATATTTTGGAAACACCGATCTTTGTAAATTTGGAATGACTGATGTGATTAGCTATAGATTGGAGAGATGCAATGATAATTTGGAGGAAAAAAGAGGAAAGAGAGGAATTGTAAGCGTGATTTTTTTAAATTGATTTCAAAAGAATAAAGGGATGTGAGGATGAAGATAAAGTTATGAAAGAGGAAACGGGAAGTAAGGTTTTCGCGATATAAAAAAAACTGTTACACCTATTGGAAATATTAGGGATAATAAGAAAACAAATGGCAAAACATGTTATTCTTTTTCAAATTTTTTATTATAAAAGTTAACACTCAGTAAATAATCCTGTTTAAAATATACAGGCTAAGTATTAATGAAAAATCATAAGTCATTAAAGACTTCTTTATACACAACGTTAGTTGTTTTATTTGTAGGTGTAACACCCCGAAAACGGGTGGTAATCAAACCACGTTAATACTACAGGACGGGTAAAACACAGTTAGTGGTAAAACTTACCCGGTAAATTTTAGGATTTAAATAAATAAATCTAATATTTATTAAAAGGATGAGAAATACTTTGAGAAAGCAAAGTATATAAAAAGGCCCGAGATTTAACGGGACTTAAAACACAGTTAGTGGTAAAACTTACCCGGTAAATTTTAGGATTTAAATAAATAAATCTAATATTTATTAAAAGGATGAGAAATACTTTGAGAAAGCAAAGTATATAAAAAGGTCCGAGATTTAACGGGACTTAAAATAAAACGGGTTGTGAACAAGATAAGGTAACTAAGAAATAAATAACCTAGTACAAGTCTTGTAATTAAATGAAAGAACAAAATATCAAGCTATAAACTAAATAAAAGTGGAGGGGCCTATGTTGTTAAAATTGAAACTTATATTATTAAGTTTAACAAAATAAAAACCAAACACCCCATTTGAGGGTCTGGTTCGATCACAGGCAGGAGAAGGGCGACCCCCACTCTCAAAACCCTAACATTCACTAATCTCACAAATTGAGGGATCAAACCAAGTCCAAAACGAAAATCGAGCATAGATTGATGATCCCCATTGCAAGGAGATCATAAGGTATGTAAAATTTGACAAAAATTCTCATGAATTTAGAGAACTTGAAATCTGATGATGCATGTATGAATTGTAGATAAATTAGGAACATTAAAATGTCTAGGAGTAAACCCTAGACAAGTACATGTTGAAATTATGCTAAATTCTAGTGAAATCCATGGTCACCATTGTAGGTGACTAGTGGGTTATGTAGAACTTGATAAACACCAGGAAATTTGGGGTTGTTCTAGTGTAATTTGACATATGTGAAGTTATTTCAGAATTGTAAAGGAAAATATTTGTGTTAAATAGTTTGATTGATGAAAATTCAGGTTATATGACAAGTTATGAGCTTGTTAATGAATTATTTAAAATTCTGCCCTTAAGGTGTTTGTAAAAATGCCCCAAAGAAGGCTCGAAATTGAAATTTAAAGTTAAAACGCATGATTGTGATGATTTAGCAAATTATGCGATACATGATTGAAAAAGGGTTCTAAACGGATTGCGAATTGAACTCTTTAGGCGAGGAATCCGGATCGTCAAATGGACAAGCCGGTGGAAATACGCGTTTGAAAAGGGTGCTTAAAAGGTACGTAACTACGATTCCGTTACGTTATGCTTGATTTCGTATTTTCGCTAGTAGACTTTAAATTAGCATAATACATGAAATTGGCATTTAGTTGAAGTGACGAAGATCACTAGGTAAATAAACGGGTCAAAAGGTGAAATTATCACCCTTTGACAATATCGACTAATGGTTTGTCGAGTCACATGTTTATAGGAATAAATATCAAATGGATATGCACATCGCTATTGCTTAGCGGCTACTAAGTCAAGGTATTGAAACGGGTTAATATATTGATCCAAGCCAGGTATGTATAATGATTCAACTCATCATGTAGAACTTGAGATTCTATAAGAGATAGTCAAGGTTAAAATATAGTTATTCGGTTATCTTTTAGGTAAACTGAATAAATTGAGTTATGATTTTGGTGTTTTAGGAGCACATGGGTTTATAAACAAGATTATAGTTAAAAGGTCGGATTTTGGGTCAAACAAGTATTTAAAAGTCCCTTTTTAGTAAAGAAAGGATGAAAATTGACCAAATTTGCCCTTGTAAGCTAATTCGAACGAACGACCCTTGCAAGAAGTTCGGAAACGAATTTTATGATTAAATAAATGCTTAGAATAAGAAAAGATAGTGAAAGATGTAAATTCTTGGGTCGAATGACTTTATATGAGTCTTTGCCATAAAAAGATAATCCGAGGGTTAAAATTTGGAACATATAGATAACCACATAAATCCGACACACATATAGTTGTGGTGGAAGATTACTTGATAAGAAATGTAGGAATAAGATGCTAGAAATATATGAAAGCGAGTTCAAGTTCTAAAGTGCTTAAATACCCCTAACGGGTCAAAATAAGCATACGAGCGAAAACGTATTTAAATTGTGTGAGAAACCTGTGATTAGAACCTAACATGGTAGATTACATTAATTTGAAGAGGTGCATGTGAAAAAAGGATTAAACAAATATGTTTGTTTGATAAAATGCATAAATGGGTTAAAATTCGGTAAAACGGCAAGGAGTCGAAGGCTTAGAAGTCTCAAAATTTATTATGTAGGATGTTGGATTTTAACTCCATATGATAGAGGACCAAATTACAATCATGTAGGAAGAAACGGTAGGTCAAACGGACAAGCAGATTGAAAGATACGAAAGTTTTCGTGTCAAAAACGGCAAAATGGGAAGGTCTGATACAGGGGCCACCGTAACTTACGGTGGGCACCGTAAGTTACGGTGGGGGCTGAAAGCGTTACGGCAGTTACCTCCTGCCTTACGGTAGGGGTATTTTATACCAGGGGTCACCGTAACTTACGGTGTCCACCGTAAGTTACGGTGGAGGTCAGTTACAAGTCTTTGTTTCTGGATCAAGATATCAATGTGGAATTTCCGGATTTCCTTGTTTAATTCGATTATTCGACCCATTATTCCTTGTTGTACTACATATTTAATTATCAAAACTGAATTTTAAGTTGGTTTTGATCACAGGTGAATGTCGAGAGTCCCGGATGAAGATCAAGCATCGAGCAAGAACCGAACACACGTTAAACGAAGCTTCCGCAATGTTGTTTCGTCGTTATTCTAAAATGGAAAATTAAACCACATTATGTTGTATCACTTTAATTTGTAAAAGTTTTTAATAAACTAGTATTTTAGCGTGGATGTTTATATATAAATACTCAGTAATTGTGATTATTTAGGGAAATCGCTAAATAAATTTTACGGTTGTTACAGTAGGCTTCCCATCTTTGTCCAGTATTAGCAGTTTAACACTGTCTCTTGTTTTAACCCTAGATAACGCGACATACAATTGACCATGCGTGAAAACCGGTTGTCTCAGGTACAGACCAACTCTAGAAAGTGATTGGCCTTGGCTTTTGTTGATAGTCATGGCAAAACAAACAACCAACGGAAATTGCCTTCTTTGAAATGAAAACGGAATCTTCTTGTCTGAATGTACTAAACTAATTCTTGCAATATAGGTTCGAGTACCAATATTAGCTCCAGATATTATTTCAGCCTCTATTACACGGTTATACAACTTTGTAACCTTCAACCTTGCCCCATTGCACAAACCATTTTTTTGGTCAATGTTACGTAACAACATGACTGGCACACCAACTTTTAGCACTAACCTGTGATTTGGTAAGCCTGAAACTTTAAGACCATTGAGAACATCCGGTGTGTATAATCTTTCTTGTATTGAACTAACATTTTCACTTGCACAAAGACGGTCGGAGCTTAGATACTCTCTTTCTTCACCGGGAAACAACGCTTACAACCTATCATTAATCTCGTTAACAACCTCATTCTTAGGCGCAAGTATAGCCCTATCACTAAAATAATTAGGACTGCCGAAGTTCTCGAGAATCGAAGGATAAACAAACTCGATCAGGCTCAAAATGGGATCGGAAGTAACACTAATTATAAGATTAGATGGCACTTCAATTGTCGCTTCTCCATCATTAGGACCACCAACATTTCCCTCTCCTATATCCAAAAGCCACTTAGCAAAACTATTTATTTCCTCAATCTCGGATGGAGATCTTCCAACGGTTAACCTCATATTCCTTGACAATGTTAGCAACTTACATTTACTCCACAAATACGACCAACTTAATGATGCGTTCACTGTCTCTTGTCTTCCACCATTTCGAATGTCACACCCCGACCACGTAAAACAACAAAACGTGGCGGAAACGTCGGGGAGTGTTGTAACATAATTAATTGTTTCACAACCATGGAAATTAAAGTTACGTTTTATTTATCAATCATGAGAGTTACATTGTCTTAAACAAGAAACAAAGAGTACATAACATAATTTAACTAGTTATTGCTTCGTTTTAAGTCACTAAGGCATAGGTCCGCCTAAGTGTGTCTCGATCATCCTATGCAACAACTCCTGAAAACACATGTGAAAATAGGTACGTCAGCATAAAAATGCCTGTGAGATACATAGGTTTTGTGAAAAAAGGATTCATAACTTGAGTTTAAAGAAACTGTTTAAATAAAAAGGTAGCCATGAATCTTGTTGAGTGTTCCCTTTCATAAATCATTTGAAAAGTGATAAATAAACCAAATGATATATATGTATAAAAGAATAATGTATGGTTAAGTGAATAACCATGTAAAATGGGTTTGTATAAGTTAAGTCATTTGTAAAACGATGTTTATGTGAAGATTGTATTGTAGATGTAATATGTCTAAACTGAAATGGTTTAAATAACGCTACGATATGTAATACCATAAAAGCACTTATATATAGGAAGTACCAGCGGCGTATCCACCATGTTTTTATCGTATTACACGTCGCCTCGTTACTTAAATCACTTACCCAAACAACCACCAAAATGTAATGTTTAACAATTGTAGAAATGGTTATGTATGGTCAAATACGGTTCACACGGTTCAACAGTTACAAACGGTTCACATAATCAAATGGTTACAATGGTTTACATAGTCAAATGGTTACAACGGTTCATATAGTCAAATGGTTACAACGGTTCACATAGTCAAATGGTTACAACGGTTCATATAGTCAAATGGTTACAACGGTTCACATAGTCAAATAGTTACAAACGGTTCAAAATGTAATATAATGTGTTCATATGCTGGATGAGCATATGCAACAAAATGTACTGTAAAACAATGTACTAAGTATGCTAAGTCAACATACAAAGCAGAAAAGTCATGTAAATCAATGTGCTAGCATGCTCAGTCAACATACATAGCAGAAATGTAAAGTAAAACAATGTACTAAGTATGCTAAGTAAACATACATACCAAAACAATGTAATGTAAATCATTTACTATAAATGTTAACAAACCGGACCTATACCGGAGGATCGGATAGAATGAGGACTCGTAAACCAAATGAGTATGGGAACTCATGTAATATGGTTTAACAAAGCCTACATACTACAATGAAACCTAACCTAAGTGCTTACGACCCATTACGACCCGTTTAGGTAGCCTATGCTACTTTAACGCGTTGTTCGCGTAAAAACGTTCGGAACGCCTAACTAGTCCTATGATAAGTAAAATATGCCTTAACATGTTTAATATTGTTGTCAAATCAGTTTAGATACCAAAAGTTATGTTACATATGCTTATAATGAATTTTGGCGTAAAAAGGGCATTTTGGTAATTTACCCAAGGCATATAAACTACCTATCATACAACTACTTAAACGAAGCGACCATAAGGTATAACCTCGGAAGGTTATTCCCTATATACTATGGTCACCTAATGTGTTTGGTCGGATCCTAATGATCGACCAAACGGGTCGGGTTCGAAAGTGTAAGCGATTGTTTAGATCGCTTACCTTTACGACCCTATAAAAGCACAAAACTAAAAGTAACGAGCTAAGCATGTTAAAACATACTTAACGACTTTAGAAAACAGGTTTGGTATCAAAACAAACGGTTTTGATACCCAAAAGTAGTTTGGTTACAAAATACTCAACAATACGCATTTTGGCCGAAACTACGACTCGTCACGGAGCCTAGATAACGTGGTAATCAGTAGGTATAGTCACTAGGGACTATAACCATCGTGATTACGCTCACGTTATGAAGTTCAAACGGACTTCGCATTGACCATGAACTGGTCAATGCAGAAAGTCAAACACAGTTTGACTTTAACGCTAAAACGCATAAAAAGAACGAAGGAATACTTACAAAGGGTCCAAGAATGGAAGTTTTGAATCCGAATATTCTCAGGTATGAAGTGTCACAACAACTTAGAGAACAAATTCAGATTTAAAAGGTGTGAGGAATGAGTGAAATGGGTGTTGCTATTTATAGGAAATGCAAGACCGTTAGGATCATTTCTCAAAAACCGTGATTACATCTCATCCGTACATGTGTTGGAACATTAAGGATACTTCAATTGCCCCCCCCCCCAACATCAGGAAGTAACATGTGGAAAAGGATTAGGAGTGGGTAACAGCTGTTAACAGCTGTTTAAACTAAATCTGCTGATCTGGGGATGCCTTACGGACCGTAAGGGTGAGGGCTTACGGTCTGTAAGCCAGCAACTTTGCAGAATTGACAGTTTTGGTCCATGTTGATGTTTAAACTCAATTTCGACACTTCTAAGGCCCGTCAAGCCAACTTTAAGGCCCTAAAATGATGTCTAAACATTGTGGACATGAAACATGCTCAAAAATATGCCGGATGTCAGTTCGTTTGATCGTACGATTGCGTTGTTCGGTTAATTACGACGGAAGTCGTAACGGACGCAAAAACGATCTAAATTGCGTGACGAATGGATTTATATCAATCCAATCACTAAAACATAATATTTTAATGATTACATAAATTTTTGGATGTCCGGATGTATTCAGAACGTAAGTTATGCGCGAAAATGCAAACTTATGCACTTTTTGACGCTTTTAGTCTCTGAATGACTATAAAGTTTATTTTAGCACACCGAACCCCTCAAAGCCTATTTCTAAGCTATGTAAAGGATACTTAAGGTGTGTTTAACTTATGGTCATGTTCCGGAATGTTCGTTACAGTACGAATCAGCATACTTTCGCAGTTTGTCGAATTTAGTCCCTGTAAGCGATTAAACTTGATTTTGTCATACCAAAGCCTTCAAAACTTATTTCTAAGTTATGTAAAGGTTATTTAAGGTATGTGAAGCCTATTTCACAATTACAGAGTGTTCGTTGCATTAAACTGGTTATATTTACGCATCAGTGCGCGTATAACCTTCCAGAAAGCGATTTAGAGCCCGAAATCGAACAAGAATTGATATGTGCAAATGATACACATATTTGTACAAATCCCAAGTATGAAATACAATAGTTAATTGGTTTGGTATTTGTTTGATGGTCGCAGTGACCCAGGTGTCACAGTCTCCCCTACTTTAGGAAATTTCGTCCCGGAATTTATTCGTAGGAGTCTGTCTATGACTTTGAGTCAAATAATCATCAAAGATATGTAAGGCATAATCTTGTCATTTTCCTCAACGGATATTTTTCAGAAGCGAAAATGAACGAACAGAGTCATTTTCTTCAACGGGTTCTTCATCAGAGTTTGAAATGAAGATAAACAAACGGGTATTCATTTCCTCAACGGATAATCTTTAGAAACGAAAATGAGCGGACGGAGTCATTTTCAACGGTTGCTTCATCAGAGTTGGAAATGAAGGATAAACAAATGGGTATTCATTTCCTCAACGGATAATCTTTAGAAACGAAAATGAGCGGACGGAGTCATTTTCAACGGTTGCTTCCTCAGAAACGGAAATGAAGGATTAAACAAACGGATATTCATTTCCCTCGACGGATACTCTTGAGAACGAAAATGAACAAACAAAGTCATTTTCCTCAATGGGTATTCTTCAGAATTCGAAATGAAGGATAAACGGATATTCATTTCCTCAACGGATATTCTTCAGAAGTGAAAAATGAATAGCTAGTTCATTTTTCCTCAACGGATGCTTCATCAGAAATGGAAATGAATAGGGTTAACTCTAGATACATGATAGAACTTGCTGTGATTTCTGTGCACTAAATTCCATAATTATGTATGCATCCATAATTACGTAATTCCTTGCACAGTCCGCACAGTTTGTTTTGTAATGTTTAGTGGAAGAAAATCAAACCTGATGATGAGGGTGACTAGACTACCATAGGGTCCTTTTAATTAGATCGACAGATGATCTTTTTAATTAGACCACCAAGGAGTCCTTTCAGCTACATCATCACATGATATTCCTAACCAGATTTTCGGATCAATCTGTTTAACTAGACCACTCAAGGGGTCTAATTATGGAGTAGTACTTCATAATCCAAGGGACTTGACTACAACGTAGAAGTCCATTAAGGATTTTAGGTAGTACCCTTGGGTATCCTACTATGAATCCCTTATACGAAGATATGGAAGATTCTTACGAGGATTTGGATAACATAATTTGGATCACACAAAAACATAAAAGGAAACACATAAGCACTTAATCACATAATTGTTTTCTTGGTTATTAATTGTTATTATCTTGTTATTGATTGCTATTAACTTGACGTCGATTTGAACATGGGTATTCAAGGCATACCAGGAACCCAGTTGATGGACTTCAACGTCCTCAAGCATCTATCTGAGAAGATAGAATGATCTTCCAAAAATTCGATTTTTTATTACAAGAAATCACCATATTCAAATTAAGGTATGCAACAATTAAGGACTTACGGGAATATCCTTAGGTACCCCATTAAGGAGTGGGTATTCGTCCAGAGTTGTAACTTGCGTCTTGTACTTCGTTTTCCTTGGAAGAAACGGGTACTTAGGATTTTTGTGGAAAACGCAAGAGATCATAAAGTGGAAGAAAGTTTGGGGGTAGTCTGTTCTTCAAGGAATACGGTTCCTTGATTATCGGTATTGTAGGGGATACGTTGTTTATACATGCCATCACATTTGTACATTGCAATGTAAAATAAAAAGATTTATTTATAAACAACAATTGTTTCATGGACCTTGACAACAAAAAAAATAATACATAAGGCTTGATTATTTCTAAACAACATTGTCTTCTAGTTGGTCCGATGCTCATCCCTGCACTGGATTCGCATTAGCAAGCTTTGGGCAGTTTCTTCGGAAATGGCCCATCTCGCCACAGTTGAAACAAGAACCTGGTGGAAAACGACCTTGAGCAGGATTGTTGTTAACTTGATTTGGTGTAGCTGCAGTTGGGCAAACCCTCGCTGTGTGACCTACAAGTCCACAAACTTGGCATGTGCGGAACTTCACACCAGCATGATGATGTAGGCTACATTGATTGCACAAGGGTGCAGTTCCGTTGTAGGGCTTCCGAGCAGGGGATTGAGCTGGTTGGTTGGGGACGACTTGATCATTGTGAGTGACCACGACGAAGTTCTGAGAAGCCTTTCGCTTCTTTGACTTCTTAGGAGATCCATCCTATTCATCCATGGTCTTTGATTCCTTGATTGGCTTCTTGTCACCCTTTTGAAAAAGTTTACCTTTCCTGATCTGAGATTCAGTCAAGGTTGCAGATAGCTCAATGGCCTGTCTAACTGTAGTAGGGTTGCTACCAGTCACAATGTCTTGTATTGAGTTAGGGAGGCCATCAATGTACTTTTCGATTGCCTTATCCAAAGGCGTGACCATGTTTGGGCATAACAGACTTAACTCCTCATAACGGTCTGTGTAGGCTCGATGCTCACCGCTATCTTGCTTCAAATCATCAAATTCCCTTTCTAGAGCCCTTAGCTCATGACGAGGACAGAATTCCTTCATCATAAGAGCCCTAAGCTCGGCCCAAGTCTGTGCTAAAGCAACCTCAGCACCACGGTCTCTCATCACCCCGTTCCACCATGTAAGGGCCCTCTTCTGAAATACACTGGAAGCAAACTCGACCTTGCGATTATCAGGACACTGAACGTGACGAAACGTACTCTCAGTGCTCTCGAACCACTGTAGGAGCCCAGTTGCTCCTTCCGAACCACTAAACTTGAGTGGCTTAACCGAATTGAAACTCTTGAAATTGCATGGAGTATGATTGTTGTTGTTGGCTTGGTTCCATTGAGCAATGAGATTTGGGAAAGCAACAGCCATTTGCTGCGCGATGATTTCTGCCAGTTCGGCATTCGCTATCTGATTGTCGCGTCGAGGAGGCATTCTAAAAAGGGGGAAATAAGAGAGAAAACAAATGAAATGGCATTGGGTAAGAATAGGATGTTATAACTACCGACCAAATTCATGGGTGATGGTCATTTGTTTGAACCACAAAGAAAACAAACGACACACAAAGGTTGAATCAAAGCAAGTAGGTCCTCATAATGTATCGCGAAGACATGCTCGCCTATAAGTGGACACTCATCCCAAGAGTTCCCAGGTAAGAGTAACTGGTCCGATTATGTGGATTTGTACGAACACTCTAGCCTTAGACAAAAAACCCAGGGTACAGGCATTAACTCTTCCAGTTTGCACGTGTTCACACTATTTAGGACCCAAAAACTTTTGACGAGATTTTGAAAACCCAAAGGGGTTCAAAACCTTATAACAGAGAGTTCAAAACCTTACAATAGAGGGTTCAAAACCTAGTAATCAATCATCCAAGAACAGATGATTAATTTTCAAGGCGGATTCGGAATTGATGTCCCCGTTGTGTTTATCACCTAAGGATAGGTGAAGTGCATGTTTTAAGATCTAAACACAAGATAACTTGTGTTAGGGTCCTAGAAAGGTTATAGTCTAGGTCAAAGCATTACTAATAACCTAATTCCCTATAACCATTGGCTCTGATACTAACTTTTCTGTCACACCCCGACCACGAAAAACAACAAAACGTGGCGGAAACGTCGGGGAGTGTTGTAACATAATTAATTGTTTCACAACCATGGAAATTAAAGTTACGTTTTATTTATCAATCATGAGAGTTACATTGTCTTAAACAAGAAACAAAGAGTACATAACATAATTTAACTAGTTATTGCTTCGTTTTAAGTCACTAAGGCATAGGTCCGCCTAAGTGTGTCTCGATCATCCTATGCAACAACTCCTGAAAACACATGTGAAAATAGGTACGTCAGCATAAAAATGCCTGTGAGATACATAGGTTTTGTGAAAATAGGATTCATAACTTGAGTTTAAAGAAACTGTTTAAATAAAAAGGTAGCCATGAATCTTGTTGAGTGTTCCCTTTCATAAATCATTTGAAAAGTGATAAATAAACCAAATGATATATATGTATAAAAGAATAATGTATGGTTAAGTGAATAACCATGTAAAATGGGTTTGTATAAGTTAAGTCATTTGTAAAACGATGTTTATGTGAAGATTGTATTGTAGATGTAATATGTCTAAACTGAAATGGTTTAAATAACGCTACGATAGGTAATACCATAAAAGCACTTATATATAGGAAGTACCAGCGGCGTATCCACCATGTTTTTATTGTATTACACGTCGCCTCGTTACTTAAATCACTTACCCAAACAACCACCAAAATGTAATGTTTAACAATTGTAGAAATGATTATGTATGGTCAAATATGGTTCATACGGTTCAACAGTTACAAACGGTTCACATAATCAAATGGTTACAACGGTTCACATAGTCAAATGGTTACAACGGTTCATATAGTCAAATGGTTACCACGGTTCACATAGTCAAATGGTTACAACGGTTCATATAGTCAAATGGTTACAACGGTTCACATAGTCAAATAGTTACAAATGGTTCAAAATGTAATATAATGTGTTCATATGCTGGATGAGCATATGCAACAAAATGTAATGTAAAACAATGTACTAAGTATGCTAAGTTAACATACAAAGCAGAAAAGTCATGTAAATCAATGTGCTAGCATGCTCAGTCAACATACATAGCAGAAATGTAAAGTAAAACAATGTACTAAGTATGCTAAGTAAACATACATAGCAAAACAATGTAATGTAAATCATTTACTATAAATGTACTAATGAACATAGCAAGTATATGATGTGAAAACAGGAAAGCACGAAAGTAACAAGTAGGCACATGTGTTTCACCCCAAAACAGTTTGAAAAACAGTAAAAGAGGGGTCTATGTACTCACTTGATATTGCTCAATAGACTTTAGATATCCACCAAGCAAAGCTAGAAGATCACGAAATCAAACGGCATGTTAACAAACTGGACCTATACTGGAGGATCGGATAGAATGAGGACTCGTAAACCAAATGAGTATGGGAACTCATGTAATATGGTTTAACAAAGCCTACATACTACAATGAAACCTAACCTAAGTGCTTACGACCCATTACGACCCGTTTAGGTAGCCTATGCTACTTTAACGCGTTGTTCGCGTAAAAACGTTCGGAATGCCTAACTAGTCCTATGATAAGTAAAATATGCCTTAACATGTTTAATATTGTTATCAAATCAGTTTGGATACCAAAAGTTATGTTACATATGCTTATAATGAATTTTGGCGTAAAAAGGGCATTTTGGTAATTTACCCAAGGCATATAAACTACCTATCATACAACTACTTAAACGAAGCGACCATAAGGTATAACCTCGGAAGGTTATTCCCTATATACTATGGTCACCTAATGTGTTTGGTCGGATCCTAATGATCGACCAAACGGGTCGGGTTCGAAAGTGTAAGCGATTGTTTAGATCGCTTACCTTTACGACCCTATAAAAGCACAAAACTAAAAGTGACGAGCTAAGCATGTTAAAACATACTTAACGACTTTAGAAAACAGGTTTGGTATCAAAACAAACGGTTTTGATACCCAAAAGTAGTTTGGTTACAAAATACGCAAGAATACGCATTTTGGCCGAAACTACGACTCGTCACGGAGCCTAGATAACGTGCTAATCAGTAGGTATAGTCACTCGGGACTATAACCATCGTGATTACGCTCACGTTATGAAGTTCAAACGAACTTCGCATTGACCATGAACTGGCCAATGCAGAAAGTCAAACACAGTTTGACTTTAACGCTAAAACGCATAAAAAGAACGAAGGAATACTTACAAAGGGTCCAAGAATGGAAGTTTTGAATCCGAATATTCTCAGGTATGAAGTGTTAAACACAACAACATAGAGAACAAATTCAGATTTCAAAGGTGTGAGGAATGAGTGAAATGGGTGTTGCTATTTATAGGAAATGCAAGACCGTTAGGATCGTTTCTCGAAAACCGTGATTACATCTCATCCGTACATGTGTTGGAACATTAAGGATACTTCAATTGCCCCCCCCCCACCCAACATCAGGAAGTAACATGTGGAAAAGGATTAGGAGTGGGTAACAACTGTTAACAGCTGTTTAAACTGAATCTGCTGATCTGGGGATGCCTTACGGACCGTAAGGGTGAGGGCTTACGGTCCGTAAGCCAGCAACTTTGCAGAATTGACAGTTTTGGTCCCTGTTGATGTTTAAGCTCATTTCCGACACTTCTAAGGCCCGTCAAGCCAACTTTAAGGCCCTAAAATGATGTCTAAACATTGTGGACATGAAACATGCTCAAAAATATGCTAGATGTTAGTTCGTTTGATCGTACGATTGCGTTGTTCGGTTAATTACGACGGAAGTCGTAACGGACGCAAAAACGATCTAAATTGCGTGATGAGTGGCTTTATATCAAGCCAATCACTAAAACATAATATTTTAATGATTACATAAATTTTTGGATGTCCGGATGTATTCAGAACGTAAGTTATGCGCGAAAATGCAAACGTATGCACTTTTTGACGCTTTTAGTCTCTGAATGACTATAAAGTTTATTTTAGCACACCGAACCCCTCAAAGCCTATTTCTAAGCTATGTAAAGGATATTTAGGGTGTGTTTAACTTATGGTCATGTTTCGGAATGTTCGTTACAGAACGAATCAGCATACTTTCGCAGTTTGTCGAATTCAGTCCCTGTAAGCGATTAAACTTGATTTTGTCATACCAAAGCCTTCAAAACTTATTTCTAAGTTATGTAAAGGTTATTTAAGGTATGCGAAGCCTATTTCACTATTCCGGAGTGTTCGTTGCATTAAACTGGTTATATTTACGCATCAATGCGCGTATAACCTTCCAGAAAGCGATTTAGAGCCTGAAATCGAACAAGAATTGATATGTGCAAATGATACACATATTTGTACAAATACCAAGTATGAAATACAATATTTCATTCGTTTGGTATTTGTTTGATGGTCGCAGTGACCCAGGTGTCACATCGAACAACGGGAAGGACTTGTCTAAAATCTCCACCAAAAACAATAACCTTACCACCAAATGAGATTTCAGAATTTCTTGAGGTGTCGAAATTGAAAATGTCATTCATTGTTCGGTCTAATGCTTCAAACGCATGTTTATGGACCATAGGTGCTTCATCCCATATAATAAGTTTGGTCTGATGCAACAATTTAGTAACATCACTATCTGCTTTTATATGACATACCGAATCCTCATTAAGATTCAAAGGAATATAAAATATGGAGTGTGCAGTCCTGCCGCCTGTCAATAAAAGCGATGCAATTCCACTCGAAGCAACATTTAATACAATTTCTCTTTTTGATCGAAGTGCCACAGACAACGTCTTCCATAAAAAGGTTTTCCCGGTGCCACCATATCCGTAAACAAAAAACATCCCTCCAGTGTTACCATCAACAGATTTCATTAACTCTTCAAACACCGACTTTTGTTCATCAGTTAACATATTCAACAGATTAAGATATTCCTCTGCGAGTCTTAATACGTCGTAAGTACGCTCCTCATTAATCAGACGATTGTCGAGATCAGATAATGAAGAAGAATCTGGAAAAGGCATTGTTGAAACGTTCCGTAGCGATGAGCTATTCATACCTAAAAACTTTTCAATTTCCAACAAAGCGTAATTTTTAAGTTCGTCGTCTGGAATTGATAAACCTGTTACATGTTTAAATACAGATACAATGAGTATGAAATTTTATTTAAAGGATGTATGAAAAAAATGGAAAAAGCAAAATGGCTATTTTATAATATAATATTTTATTTACAAATTCATCATGGATAGGTGAGCAATATAAATATGTACCTTCAACACGATGTATTTTACTGTATCTGTAGATGAAATCATCTGTCATGTATTTCCACGTGCTTTCCCATACGATCTCCGGTCTTGACATAGTGTTGGACAATAGCGTCATACCAAATAAATTTCGGACATAAGAAGCTGTTACTGTTTCGTTTGCTTCTTTAATTGCTTCGATGTACTCTTTGTCATCATCTAAAAGACCAAGTGCAAAACACGCATCTCTAAATGTATCATGTACATGACCATTAACAGTTTTGATAACGTCATATGACTTAGTTCCTTTGACTTTATTAAGCAGGATTCTTAAAAAATAAGCTTCCCCAAGTGAGGGGGCAACATTATGAATTCTTCCAATTAAGTTACCTTTTTTCCGAGGTTGCCAACAACGGTTTTCAACCTTCCATACATACCAAGTTGGAAACTGAACATAAGTTAGTGTACGGGCCAAATGGCCATCCGGGTCTTTGTTACGTTCCATCCAAAACAGAAACATAGAACACTTGACAGATGGTCTGTTAAGAACATAATTAATGTCTTCGTCTGGTCCAAAGACAACCGGTTGTAGCCCTGGAAGATGGAATGGAAGCCTGATAACATAAGGATATCTGTAATTTACATCGTAACTAAATATCCTCCATGATGCCTCACATGCTGAAATATACCTACAGTCATAATACTCTTTAATCTCATCTTTTTCAGGTTGTTCATTCTGATTATCGCAATGCAAAACAACAACTGTTGCTCTATCAGGCCCTTTGTTGATATGCTTAAACAAATACTTAATTGACCCAGCTTGGTTGCACCACTCAATGTTTATATGTTCCTGATACTTTTTCAATAACTTTTTGTTGTATGGTACAACACTTCTATTATCTAACTCGATCCGGTTATTGACAACTGTTGCTCCATCATCTCTCCTTCTGTATAATGGGAAACCATTGGCGTCAATTGTGGTAGTATCTTGAAATCTTTTAGGAAAACCTTTTGAACACTGTTTACCAACCATACATGGACAGTTCATATTAGCATTACCACACGGTCCATGAATCATAAAATCCTTCACAAGCGTATACAACTCTGGGTCATCATCTTTGTTTGGAATTTCGGCACATATGAACGGTTCAACTTGGTCAACAGTGGGAAGTTTAGCTTCAGGTTCCATGAATAAGCACAAATGCGCATGAGGCAAGCCACGTTTTTGAAACTCGATTGTATAAAAAACTGCATAAAAATTATTTAAAAACAATAAATGAAAATGTAACAAATATATTAAAAAAACAAACCAGGCTACATACTTGCTGCTGCTTTTCCCAACATATGACGTTCCTTTAAATCTTTACAAATCGCATCCAGCTTCACTTTAAATAACCTTGATAGGATATCAGGCCTATCTTCTGGATTAAGAGTGGTGTCTTTAAGAAACCGTTTTACCTCTGGCCACTTGGGATTGCATGTAATGGTTATAAAAAATCAGGATAACCGAACCATTTACATAAAGCCATGGCATCTAAATAGTTTTGCATCATATATCTAGCTCCACCGGTAAACGAGGAAGGCAATATAAGAGGTGTACCAACATTAGATATATCTTACTGACCATTATTTCTCAATTTCTGGAGACTTTCATAAGTATCAGATCTTAGATTTTTTTGTTGAAAACGTATGTATTTAAGTCTCTCGCTCTCAATCATCGTATAAGCATCAACCAAAAATTGTTTGAAAAGTCTCCTTGAATTTAGAATCAGCGAAAAATGGTTTACTCTATCTTGAATATGAAACGAAAATAACTCTCTCATCGCACAATTTGGACGCTTCTTGTTGGTTACATCTATCACACCTCTATGAGGGATGTCAACTCTGTAACCATCATCTCCATATGGGAACAGAATTGGGTATTGTAGAGCAAGGTAAGAAGGATGTAATTCACTTATTCGTTTAAGAGTCCCTGATTTAGTTTCAACAACAATATCTCTGTTCTCAATAGCATTTTCAACATCTCCAACAATTAGAGCAGCAACCTCGCCACATGTTGGTAAGTTATACATTCGACCATCCTTGTCCCTTTTTCCAATTAGACGTACCTTAAGACTAAGCTGAGGATCGTTATGAAAACAATCTCTAACCATCCTGTAAACTTTAACCAATACATTATCGGAGTCTAACACAGACTTTATATGTTGGATCAACTGACGATCAAGAGAAGCAGAAGAGGATGCATGTGACTCCTTATAGATCGACTGTTAGGACACATTGTTTATCAAAAAATTATTAATAAATAATTTAGAAACAATTTAAACAAATTATACTATACGATACTTACCTAAATATCGATTCTCTGTTTGAAACCTCATTTTCTGTATCGTATATGTACAGCTGGTAAAACTTTGGTTAATTGGCATTCTCTGGCAACAGACCTCCAATACTATGATAGTTTTCACCGCTAATCCTGTAGCAAAATGGGCCGTTACCTCTATTAACAGTCGGATCCACCTTACCACCCATTGAGGTGAATGCGAACATAGAATTATAATGGCGAATGTTTTTCAAAAAATGATTGCTTTCATTACCCAAAGATGTAAAGAGTTTCTGGTAATTTGGTTGTGCATCTTTATAATCGGGTAGCTCTACTTTGGCATAACCACAACATTAAAAATAACTTGTTTTCCCATTCTCGGTTCTGCCTCTCCCCGTTTCTACATCCCATAACTTTGCCATGCATACTTGACACGTAATACACTGGTCACTGATGCGTTGTCGAGTGTTATATATATTAGGTGTATATTTTAAGCCCCTTTAACACTTTTTAGTCAAGTTTTAAATTTATAAAACACGATATTTACTAACACTAGACACACATATGGGCAAGTGCACCCATCGTGAGCGTAGTATAGTGTTGGTAAGATACCGAGGTCGTCCAAGGACACAAGAGCTTTTAGTACCGGTTTATCCTCAACGTCTAATCAAATCAAAAAGTTTAGAAAAAATGTTTTAAACTAAGAAAAATAAAAACTAACTAAAATGCTGATAAAAAAAAAAAAACAGATAGACAAGATGAATCACTTGGTTCCGACTCGTATCTAGTGTAACCTTTGATTATTTCCGCACTTTTGCACTATTTTAAGAGACTATCTTAGTTATTTTAGTAGGCCCCTCTTTTGAAGGTGACGTTACCCTCACCCCAGTAGTTTGAGTCAACAAGGATACAATCCTAAAAGGGTGGATTATTGGAAGATAATTAATTAAGTTATTAATGCAAATTATGGTAGGCCCCTCTTTTGGAGGTGACGTTACCCTCGACTAAGTAGTCTGAGTCAGCAGGGATACAGTCCTAAATAGCCAGGTTATAGTATTAATAGTAGTTAACTTATGAGGGGATCAAAGAGTTTGGACCCCCGCCATCCAATACCGTTAAGTATTGAAGGAGGTCCTACTAAATTTGACCCAGGTCCATTGCAGGACCTCTAAACGCTAAACAATGGCAAGACCTTTACCAAACCATTCCCTTAACCCCCGACCAGGTAGCCAACATACCTCCATATAGACCGTGGAGATATGAATGGTGAAAATCTTTTATTTTATATAGACAGTAAAATAATTTGAAGACACCACGGACAAACGATAAAGAAAGAGCACCTTCAACATAAGCAACTAGTTATTAAAGTCATTAATACGAAACCAAATAAAAAGTGCGAAAAGATTAGAAATAAAAAGTATTACACTAGACACTTTGTCTTCACCAAGTGATGTAAGAGACTTAGGCAAACATGGCCTTGATTGTCAAGAACTCTTACGATCAATCTTGGATCCCGAGACGACTCACACACTCTACGATGGACAATGGATGATGGTGGTGGATGATGGTGTTATGGTGGTGGTGGGTGGTGGGTGAAGTGTGAGAGAGGTGGTGTGCCAAGGGATGGTTTGAGCCTGAGCCAAGCACTTCTATTTATAGGCTGATCAGAAGCTCGGGCACGGCCCCGTGTCCACATCCTTCTCTTTCTTCATTTAATGCAGTTTTGTCTTTTTAGTTGACCACGCCCCCGTGTCCGCTGAGCACGACCCCGTGGTGCAGAAGAATCTTTGTACTATGCAGATTTGCTGGATTGTGCGAATCTTATAGTTGACCACGGCCCCGTGTCCGCTGAGCACGACCCCGTGGTGGGCAATAGAAGCTTCTACCACTTTGTCTTTTCTGCTGACACTTGGGCACGCCCCCGTGCTGGCTGAGCACGGGGCGTGTTCAGTCTTCTGATATCTTGTTTTTCTTTGGAAGATGCTGTCGTGGGGTCGGGCATGTCACGTCTTGTTCATTTTCTTGTATTTATGTTAGATTTTGATGTCTTTTTGCTTCTTTTGTTAATTTGAGCTCATTTAATCCTGAAAATACAAAAGGAAGACAAAAGCACACTTTTTCCAACATTAGTACTAAATTTTTTTTCGATTTTTTAACATTTTGTTTTTGTTCTACATTCTTCTTAACAGGTTTTTGCTTTGAGCATTCACCTATTTCAGTCGAATATAAAACAGTTTCTTGAAACTTTTCTTTTAATTTAAAAAATGTTTTCTTGTAGGGCCGGTTTTGACACCGTTCGATTGCGTAACGAACGTTCGACGTGCGGAATCCGTGAACGTACGTGACCGAACACACAATAACGTACTAGAACCCATTCTATTGAAAAATGACGTGTACAATCACTTGAGAGAGTTTTCTCTCTCTAGACTTTCTCTCTCTACAAGATTTTCCCTAAAGTCACAAATGAGCCAAAAGTCTTCACACTAACACTATTACGCCCTATTTATAGGCCAAGGCTTTTTAATGAAACTTTTCATTAATTACAAGATTGCCACCTTGCCTTTTATCTAAATATTACAATAAAATCCTAGATTTCTACAGTTTCAGCTACGGTTTGAATTGACGATGGCGATAGACATTAATGCATCAACAAACTCCCCCTTGGATATTGCCGCAGTCAATTCGTAGTTAAACTCGTAGCGACTTGTCTTTCTCTCTCTCTTGAGTCTTCTTTAAGATTTAACGTCTTCAGCAAACACAAACTCCCTCTTGCTCGAACAGAATCCCGGTGGATCTGTCTTCAGCTTCAGCTCCCCCTTTCGGTAGTCTCTTCAGGCTCCCCCTTTCGTCAAGCTTCCGTGCTTTTAGGATCGACGCCTGGCTTTCCGTAGCAACAGATTCAGAAACCTACACATCTCAACCTCTCGTAAGACAAAATAATTTTGACTCTAAAAGAATTCACTCAAAATTCTCAAACATATAACACACAATATTGTGATTCAAATTAATGAATCATCTAAACATTTGAGGATTATCTTCCAACTTCTCATCATCTTAACCAAACCAATTGTTCATCTTGTTTAGCCTTTGAGATTTTGAATATCAACTTTTCAACATCAGTTGTTGAAAATCTTTTTGGATTTTTCAAAAAATAGGCTAAAACACACTAAAATCCTTTTGGATTTTGTAATAAGAGAAATGTAATGCAGAAATGAAATATATACAAACATATTTTTGTGAGTTTGTGTAAGAAGATCATATCAGATTTTGAGACACATCACTAGCACCATTAAGCTTTAAATCGTTTTAAGTTATAAACGATTCACGTTGATTGACGATATAATTGTCCTCTTAAGCTCAATCTAAAAACTTTCGAAATGCTTACCGATACGTTAAGGTATAATAATTTTGCACAAAATTCTTATGGACCCCACGATCTCAGCATATCCCCTCCTCATGCAATACTCTAACTCAAGTAATGCCTTTAAAATTTTATCAACTGTTATTTGTGCGAAAATAAAGCAGAATGTTTAAACATTAACAATCCGGTCGATACTTCCGTATACGCAGAGAAAGTCCAATGTTTAAACAAAATAAGAAAAAATAAAACAAGTTGAAGTTGTTTAGGCTTTAACCACCAGGTCGATACTTCCGTATACGCAGAGGAGGTCCAAAGCTTAAACGAAACACCAAAGAAAATAAAGCAGAACGTTTAGGAAACAACATCCAGGTCGATACTCACGTATACGCAGAGGATGTCCGATGCTTAAACAAAATAAAGAAATAAAACAAGTTTAAATCTTTGCAAAATGAAATGCACAATCACAGTGTCATTTTTAGCAAGTTGTGAAAGTTCACAAACTGACCGTTTTTTATGTCTTTCGACATTCAGCGATTACCGAGTAGGCACACAGTCAAGAAGGACAAAACTAAGTACTATGCTTTCAACCGTGTTTCCCACTAGAACTAGGCTTTTTCATTTAAGTTTGTATCGTTATCGCAAATCTACTAGTCTAGCTGAGCCTACCGTCACATCTTTAGTGAGACCGTTTATCACATTTGACATTTCATTTCTTTAGCATGCTGTGACAGTCCAACTGATTTACTATCATTTCCTCTTTTTCTCAACAAAACTCATTTTGAATTTTTCAAAGTTTTTGGCATTTTCAAATTTTCAAATTTTTTTTTAAATTTTTCTCCCCCTAAAATCAAAATATGTTTCAATTTTGATTTTCTGGGAAAATTTGAAACAAACTATACAAACTTGACAACTTGATGAGAATCACTTCAATTCTCCATCCACCTGGCATAAACAATCAGAACTCCCCCTCACAACAAACTATTTTCCCAATATGATTTCAAAATACTTAAGTTTGTTTTAATCAAAATGGTTTTTCCGGAAAAATTAGTTTGTTTACTAATCATTTGTAGATTCGGGGTCACTTCATCACATTGTTTTCTTCGTACACATGACAAATTTTACAATTTCAGTTTTAGATCTCAAACATCACTTGTAGAAAATCAAGTACAACTTAATGTCCCTGATTTACCACATGTAATTCGAAATATCACCAGAGTGAAATTTCTCAAGAAATGTGCCGATTCATGTTCCACGCTTACCAACCTGGGAACTCCGGCAAGTCAGGTTTTTCTATTTAAAAAGATTCACCCAAGCCTGACGGTCCTTGGGTGTTTTTGAATTCTTGTTCAACAATGTTGGAAAATTTGCATCATCCATTGTTAAACCTGAATTCTCAGATTTTACCTCAACTACCGGCTCTTCTGGCTTTAAGGAACCAGAATCATTGCCTGAATGTGGCTTGTCTGACTTTGATGAGCCAGATTCATCGCCGACAACTTTCTTTTTCTCCTTTTTCTCTTTTGACCTCAGATTTGCATCTGAAGAATTCAATTTACTTGGCTTTGCAGTCGAGTGAGTTGATTCATCAGAACTTTTATTCAATCTTTCCGGTGAACCCGAGGACAAAATCCTTTCGAGATACTCTCGTGCTTTCTTCCTTTTCTTTTAAACTTTTGTTTTCCAATGTCAAAATGTCCAGATCAAGTAACAGTTTGACATTTTCAGATTTCAATTTCCTATAATTTTCTTGCAGTTCAAGAATCTGTTTATCATCAGATTTATTCTCATCATTCAAATTCTTGATTTCCAATGTCAAACTCTCTATATTCTTCAAGAGTTTGGCATTGTCTGATTCCGATTTTTCACAGTTTAAGCACTTCTTGGACATCTTTTCAGATTCAGCTTTCTTCTCCACCTTGATAGCTGAAATTTCTTCAACCTGCTCCTCTACCACTTGAACATTTTTCTCAACAGACTTCATTTTTCTAATCTTTTGGAGTTCAAGTTCTTGAGCTTCGATCTTCTCGATAAACATGCTCAAAGTCAAGTCTAAATATATCTTCTTCAAATCTAACAAATACGTTCTCCACATATCACCCGGTAAAACATTTACCAACTTGTCAACCCACTCCTCATTAGTCTTGGTTATCTTCAATCTCCCCATCTCCAAAACAAGATGGCAATATCGGTCAATCAATTCTTTTGTAGACTCTCCCTTGATACCCGAAAAACTATCAAATTTCTTATGTGCAATATCTGCTGGATTCTGAACACGATACGACTCACAATCCATGTTTAGTTATTTTAAAGAATTTTCAACAATAGATTTTCGAATCACAAACTGAAATCAATTCAATCACTGTGTCAATCCACTGAATCAGATAGATATCCGATTTAGTGACAACAATTTAGTAACAATGGATCGCGTGAAAAATTCGTTCGGATGGGATACAATGCTTGTCAAATCACCTCAGGTCGCCTGCAAACAAACAAACAAACAATCAGTTTTAAACAAACTGAATATGTAAACGTGTGTGTTTGTGAAATCAATCTAAGACTCGTTGTCAAAGATTCGCGGATACGATTCAATGTTGTTAGGACAGAATCACTAAATGAATGGATTTAATCGTATCGAAATGGATTCAATTTGTCCTTCACTGATTGGACTGTAAACTTTTACACTTGATTTAATTTGATCAACAAATTCACTAAACTCGACAAAATTCTGTTATTGAGCTGAGAGATATAACCAGCTGACAACCTCTTTAAACAATTCTTTGATCCTTGGATTTTAATTTGTCAACGACAATCAATTTCAATTCAGATTACACGTGACCTGAACTTGATGTTCAAACAATATATGCTGTCAATCATTAATAATACTAGAATCTGAATGGACCGCAAATCCCACTAAGCCAACATCATATATTTACTCTATTCTCATTTGACCAACTTATTAGACTTAACGTCTTTTAATCAGATAACCTGCAACAGCCGACAATCTATGATCACACATACAAACTTAACAACACTTTTTAAACTCTCAATGTCTGACAACAATTTGTCCGATGAATATTAAACACGTGATCAAGTTTTAAAGTTTCAGGCGGAATCAACTTTTGTTCACTTAAAGTTGCTCGACAACACAGTTAATGATCACATGCAGACTACAATTTACGAGACCTGGAATCACATGCACTCAGAATTATCAATTAATAAATCTGATGACTTATCGTCAAACACTTTCAAACCGAATAACGCATATTCACTTAACACATCTAATAAAGTCGACTTAAATGATCAAACCGATGCAACCTGACACAATTCACATGTTCTCCTTTCCCAATAACTGACAACCTCGTAAAATGTTTTACACTTTTCAAAATTCACCGTTTCAAACGGTCATGTCATGTTTCAAACGGTAAGGTGATTGTTCAAACGGCCAGGTGCTTGTTCAAACGGTTAGGTGCTTTCAAACTGTCAGGTGTTTGATTTCAAACAGTCAAGTGATTGATTTCAAACGGACATGTCAATTTTTCAAACAATCAGGTCTATTTTCAAACGGTCAGGTGCTTTCAAACTGTCATGTGCTTGATTTCAAACGGTCAGGCGAATTTTCAAACGGACAAGCTATGATTCAAACGAAATCGGACCTAAAAACACGAATTTCTCCTAAATGGCTAGGAGTTTAAATCTGAAATTTGGTAGGATTGTAAATCAAGTATTTTCGCACAACATACTAAAAAATCAACAGATTCGGACCGGTAAAACACATTCAATTTGACGAAAAACCTTCAAAAACGTGAAAAATAGTAGAATAAGAAGAATTTGACGAAAATTAGATCTGAAATAGCTGAATTCTGGTACGAATTTATGTATTTGGTCAGCGCAATCGAGCTCCTAGCTCTGATACCACTTGTAGGACCGGTTTTGACACCGTTCGATTGCGTAACGAACGTTCGACGTGCGGAATCCGTGAACGTACGTGACCGAATACACAATAACGTACTAGAACCGTGAATCTATTGAAAGATATGACGTGTACGATACAAGAATCACGTAGATAGTACTTTCTCTCTCTAGACTTTCTCTCTCTAGACTTGAATCTCCTAAATCACAAAATTGAGCAAAAGTCTCCAATTTTAAACCTAAGGCTCCTATTTATAGGCCTTGGAATTAATGAGATTTCTCATTAATTACCAAAATGCCATCTTGCTAAAACTATCTAAATATTACAATAAAATCCTAGATTTCTACAGTTTCAGCTACGGTTTGAATTGATGGAGGCGATAGACATTAATGCATCAACAAAAAGGGTTAGTTTTATGCCTCATTTGATGAAATTTATATGTTGCATTTTTAACACATCAAATACCCCCACACTTGAATCTTTGCTTGTCCTCAAGCAAAACTCTTTAATATGTGGCTATTACACTCCCAAATGGAATGGGTAGAGAAGAAGGTTTTTAGGCTTGTCGTAGAGTGTCGGGATTTCCAAGATTCTTTATTTAATTTTATTTTTATTTATTTACAATCCTATTCGTCATGATTTATTTAAAACTTTTCATAAGGTAAATTACTTATTAGGGCATAACATGCCTCTTTAAAATTCTATTTATATACAAGTTCACATACCTCACGGGGATCACTCAACACTCGGCCGAAAATGTATTTTTGTGGATCAGTCGAGAGCGGCATGGAACTTACTCGTACCATAGGCTTGCCAAGCAATCAATCCTCCTCCTTTTTAACTTATATACCTTTGTAAATATCAAGAGGACTTTGTGGGTGAAGGGTTAGGCTTGGGTTAAAGGTAGGTGGTTGGGTTGGTGGTTAGTGGTTAGTAGAAAAAGGGCTAAAAAGCGTAACAAGTGTCGGTTTTCGTAAGACTTTTTTTTTATAACTTTTATTTTGATGAAGCTATTATTCAAAAAAAGTTATTTCTGATAAACTTGTTTGTTATTTTCTTTTGCTTCATCAACAAAAAATTTTATTTATTTATGTTTTATTTTTTTTTATTTTTTTTGAAAGTTATACGAAAAACTGAACTTGTTACTAAAACAAATGGTTAAAAATAAAAAGGTTTTGGTGGGTAAAAGGGTGTTTGGTTTGGGTTATGAAATGAAAAGGTTTAGGCTCAAAGGGGCTAACTAGGGGGATTTTGGGTAGGTGGTAAAAAAAAGAAAAATAATGGTGTAGAAATAAAAATAGGTTAGTCCTAATGCCTCCATCATTTACTTACTCGGGTTTAAGTTGGTAAGGACCGGGAATGTATCGTCATGGCAAGTTCTAGAGTCGTAAGAACCAAGCGGCTATTCACACAAGAAACGAAAAATGAGCATTTAGTCTAATGATATGTAATTGTATGCTCAATAAAGGCTCAAAACTCACTTTTGTGGGAATGAGTTTTTATGTGATCAAGTATATATAATCAAATTTTAACTAAGCTTGTCATGCCTTTTCATAATTTTCTTATGTTGGTTCTTTTTATCACGACGCTATCGGTTGTAAATTCGTAAAAATATAACCTTTTTAGAACTTGAAATTCCCGAGTTAAACCTAGACAAGTAAAACAAATGAAATTTTTTTTGAAAAAATTTGGGGTGATTAGCGATTCCAATAGAGTTTTGTGTAAGGCTTGTATTTAGGACTTGCAAGATTCAAGGTTTTAGCATCCCCCCCACACTTAAATTACACATTGTCCTCAATGTGTCCCAAAAATAAGTTTTTAGGTTGATTGAATGTGTAAAAGGTGTGAAAAAGCAAAAAAATTTGTGTTACTGGGAGCTGAACACGGCCCCGTGTTGTCCGGGCACGGCCCCGTGTTCAAGTTCCAGTAACAAAATTAAAACAAGAGAAACAGAAGCCTGGACACGGGGGCGTGTTGGGTGAACACGGCCCGTGTCCAGTTACCTGAACTGGGTCTTTTTCTGCAGACTGTGCAGCACGGGGCCGTGTTGGGTGGACACGGCCCGTGCCGAGCTTACTGTAAACGAAGAAATTTGTCGGACGGTTCTGTTTTCCTGCATGGTGTTGGTCCCGTTGACACAGGATCTGATCGTAGGAACAAGATGAATCGATTTCGTCTTAGTGTGCGGAATCCATTAAGACAAATCACAGATTTATGCAACAGAGAATTCAACGTTTAACTTCTTGTCTGTTCGTTCTATTAATCGTTCTGAAAGTCACAAAGTTCCGGTGAACGTACAGACTACCCGTGCGTGTGTCAAAAGTTCTTACAAAGTTGCACCGGACCTACTATATATAGACATACTCAGGATACTAATAAGTGTTGTACGTGCGGGTGGGCTACCCGTGTGTATGACTCACCCGTACGTGTGGTCATCCGCGCGTATGACTTATCCGTGCAGATAAGTCATCCGTGCGTATGGCCATATGTGCGTATTGCCATCCGTACGAGTTAAACTTGTCCCAAACAACACTTTTACATTCAGACCCTATTCCTGAGTTGTCTTGCTAACTACATACATACATTCAGACAAAATACATAAACACAGAACAAAATATGACTACATGCTGACGGAACCTACAGACGTAATGTACTAACAGACTCCCCCTCGGATGTAGCTGTAGTACCTTCCAGCATAGTCTTTTAATTCCTTCTATTGCGTCTTCGTTCTCGCAACTTCTCTCTCCTTTTCTGAGCTTTTCCTCCAACATTCTTTTTCTCTTTTGTCTTCCCTCAGTTAACCACCAATGTCTGTAGACAGGATCTCCATCACGTTTCCGTTCCCATCTTGGAATTTTGTTTTCTTCAGATTCAATTGGTGTCTGATCTGTTGGAGGAACAATTCCCAAATTACGTCTTCCCCGTTCAGCAGCTCTTTCAGCAATCTTCTTGAAATGTTGTTCACGCTTGTATACTTTCAAAAACTCATCAATCTCTAGATCTCTCCATTTAGTCTTCCAGTATCTTCCAGAGTTGATGTCTTTCGCGTAACAAACATCCACAACCTTTTGATATTGCAAAGCTTGCTCTCGATCAGGTCTCTCATAGACTATCTTGTTGTAGAACAAACAATCAATATCCTTCTTTGAGCAGTTAACAAGCCACATAGGATCTAACACACAGATCCTTCTAGCTTCTCCTGTGGACTTGTTGTTTAACGAGATTATTGCTTCAGCTGTAGATTGATTATACAACCACCCTTCAAACTCATCGTGGAAATCTTGCTCCATCGCTCGTAATGGCATATTCTTCAAGCAACTTGGAGGTTTGATATCCAGAGTGATATCCTTCTCACCACTTTCTAGAATTCTGACAATCCGTTGAGGAAAGTGTGGTTTCCAATCAGGATATCTTTTCTCAGCTTGCAGCTTCACATAATTCCATAACCTCTGATCGTGCTGCTTCACATCTAACCCATGATAGAATTCTTTGATGTTCTTTGTTTTTACCAGCTCATCTATATCCCACCAAGGCAAAGTTTTGATATCAGCTAAGAACTCAAAGTACTGCACTCCCTGTTCTCTTCTGATTGCATAAACTTTTAAGTCTTCCAAATATCCCCATGAGAGAATGTCACCCCAAGAGAGATCTTTGTCATGTGTAAAGAATTGAAGTGCCCGAAGTTTCTTTCTCTCTTTTGGCATGACTTTGTACCATTTCTTTCTTTCTTCTGCCAAATTTTCTCTCGGAATAGTATTAGGAATACCTTCTTCAGACACTTTCTCCACTATCTTCCTTTTAATTTCATCAACATTTCGATCTTTGAACATTTCCGTCAACGAAGGAAATGTTTCATCAATCCCAGAGTAATGAAAACGAACTTCATCATCAGATGAATCTGAAGCATCTTCAATAATTACATCGTTGTAATTATCAGCTTCAAATGCATATCTTGTCTCAAATACATCTTCAGAAGTTTCAGGAATCTCATCTTCAATATCGAACTTAAATTTACCTTCTTGCAAACCCAGTTCCTCTAACATTTCTTCCCTTGTTCTACTAACCTCAATCACCTCTTGACTTTTATCTTGTAAGAAAATGACAGTGGGATTTGTAAGGAATACCTGATCTGAATGATGCTTTCCAGAAGTGGAAGTTTCTTGATGATCATCATCTTCTTGCTCGTTAATCTGATCATTCAGAAACTCCTCTATCCTTTGTTCATCAATACGATTCATCACAATCAATCCAGAAGAACCTTGATCATCGTCATCATTCTTCTTATCATCATCTTTCTTATTCTCATCGTCTTTCTCATAATCGATGTCTTTTTCTTCATCTTCATCTGCTTCATCATCTACAAGAAGTTCTTCATCAGAATCACTAACTTCTTCACCCCGAGCCTTCTTCGCTTCTTTTCTCCTTTTCATAACTTTTATCCTGTAAAGACCATCTTTGGTGTTGAGTG
This sequence comes from Helianthus tuberosus, assembly GCA_030545235.1. Classification (NCBI taxonomy): domain Eukaryota; kingdom Viridiplantae; phylum Streptophyta; class Magnoliopsida; order Asterales; family Asteraceae; genus Helianthus; species Helianthus tuberosus. Next base: position 107,808,983 of record CM060393.1, read on the forward strand.
GCACAGTTTCAGCTTTACCAACAAGCACAAACTGCTTTGTCTTCGATTCAAGTAGCATCACTTCTTTGGCCTTTTTCTTCTTTTGAGCAACAACAACTCTACGAATGATTTCATCAGAATCAATGATTTGAGAAGGCACTCCAACCAACATGAAATCTTGATCATGTACAACTTGTTCTTGAGCATGTTGAGCCACAATCATTTCAGCATCATCTTGAAGAGAAGAACCACCAGCTTCTTGAACATCTTCAATTATACTTTTGTTCTTTTGGACAGCATCCTCAGCCAGTCTTCGTTCTCTTTCAAGTCTTCTCTCTTCAACTTTCTTTACTTCAATTTCATTGTAAGCAGCATGAACATCCTTCTTCAAAAGATTTTCTACAACAGAATATAACATCTTGAGTTGTTCATCTTTCATCACTTTGTCAGCTTTCATGGCTTCCATCTCCAACTTCATTATTTTCATTTCGTTTGAAGTAGATTCACTTATTTCACTGACCACCTGATTGAGTGTTTGATTTACATCTTGGAGATTCTTGTTCAGTGAAGAAATTTCTGCGAGAAGAGCTTCAATCATTTTAGTGTTACTTTCACCATCTTCCTTTATCTTCTTCATGGTGCGTTCATCTTGAATTATCACTGTTCTAAGCTGATCATGAGCTTTCATTATCTTTTTCACTTGCTCTTTTAACAAATCACGTTCACTTTCAGCTTTTTCTTTTTCTTTCTCAAGATCTTTGACTTTTTGAGCAAGAATTCTCACTGCATCATTGTTGAACAAGTCACCATCAAAATTCAGATCTTCTAATGGATCACCTGAAGCAGGTGGCATATAGCTAAAGAAATAATCTGAGTCTTTTGGTCGTGAGGACGATTCTGGAATCTCTATGTTTTCTGGTACTTTTGGAAACTTTGAATAGAATTCTCCAGCATCAGTAACTTCAATGTAGTCATCATGATCAGTCTGCTTTTCTGCTTCTGTTTCTTGTGATTGAGGAGATTCAACATGTTGAGTATCTTTGCCATCATGTTCCTTTTGAACTTGACTTTCTCCTTTTCTTGCTCGAACACTTCTTGGAATGAGACCTGTTACAACTGCTTTTCTTTTCTTGATTTGCTTCTTTGGATTCTCAGGTTCATAAGTTGAGTCTTCTTCGTCTGACCCTTTCCTTTTCTTTGGAGACTTCTTCTTTAACTGAACTTTTCCTTTTCCAAGAGTAAGTGGATCAAGTTCAGATTCTGATATAGTGGTTTCAGAATCATCATCACTTGAAAGATCTTGAACGACTCCTTCTTTATCTTTAACACCTTCTTGATCTTTAACTCCTTGAACAGCATCCTCATTCTTCTTTAAGAAACTTTCAAGAGATTGTGATAATAAATCAGTTCCTTCTTGAATAACAGCTGACGGTTCCAGAACTTGTTCATCTATCAACTTGTGCTGCTGTTTTCTAGAAGATCCTGCAAAACAGATGTTTCACAAATTCATTAGAAATTTTCATAAGATAAAATTCTAATTTCCTTATGACTCCCCCTTTCACAATACCCTTTTTCACATTCTTTGGAATAGAAACTGCAGGGGACGTCTTTGGAGTTCTCTTCCTTTTTCCATCTTTAACACACCACCATCTTGTATCCTTCTTATAGAACAAACTCATCTTGTCATCTTCATTATCAGAATTGCTGTCTTCATGTCTCCATGCATCATTCTCTGGAGCTGCATAGTTTGGATTTGAAATTTTGCAGATCATTCTCTTTGCTCCAGGATTTGGACCTTTGATCAATCTGCTGATTGTCTCTGGTGTCATGTGCCTTAGGCCCAAAATGTCACTACTTCTCTTTTCTAAACCTTGAAATTGATCATCTATCAACATTTGGACAAACCTAGGATACATAAGAAACCTCTTGCTTCCATCCTTTACATTCTCAGTCATGTGATCAAAAATTACTTGAGAGATATTGTATGGTCTGTTCAGTACAAGACATGCAATGATATTCATGAGGTAATCTTGAGTTTCATCATATCCACCTTTTCTGTGTGACAAAGCATGAAGCACACAATGAATCAAGAACTTATAAGCATGGCTAAAACTTGTCTTTTGCATTCTTCCATTCACACTCCCGGCAAAACCCATCCTACACCACAATCCTTTTACTAAATGTTCAAAAACTATTGTTGGATCACTATCATTGTCTCCTAAATTCAAAACTCTCCTTATATCACCAACTGTCACTTTCATCTCTAAATCTACATCTTTTCCATTCTCATCTTTCTTTGATACAGCTGAATAAATGGTCTTATCACTTTCTTCGTATCTTGCACCAGTCCAAAAACGTTTCACATGCGATTCATATACTACTGTCTTATCAGTTAATGCCTTAGAAACTCTACTTTCCCTAAAAAATTTTGCAACATCTTGAACTACTGTGTTTTCAGTATACACATCATCCAAAGTACAGTATATATTATGAGCTTTATCCCAATCCTGCAGAAATTTTATTCATTTTAAAATTTTGGAATCTCAAAATATTTTGTCAAGAAAAGACTTGTTGCAAGATATGACACTTGAAGAGTTATCCGTACGCATGACTTGTTTGTGCGGATAAGTTGTCCGTGCGGACAACTTGTCTACATCGCGTATAGCCACCCGTGCGTACAGCAAAACATAGTCCTGGTTTGTCATCCGTGCGTACAACATAGAATTGCACCGGATTACCATCCGTGCGTTCAACGTAGCATAGCTCCGGATTACCATCCGTGCGTTCAACATAGCATAGCTCCGGATTACCATCCGTGCGTACAGCCTGTCCTTGACACGGATTGTCATACGTGCGTACAGCATTACTTGTCAAGTATCACTATGCACACGTACAACATGCCATTGCTACGGATTACCATACGTGCGTACAACATGATGTGTCACGGATTGCCATACGCACGTACAAGTTGTACGTGCAGATACAAGTCACAGATGAAGAACATTTTATGAACATCAAAAAATTTCTATGTCAAAATCTAAAATTGAACATAGATCTACACAGAGAATGTTAAAACGATCAAAACCCTATGTTCAGCGATGTCTAAAACGTCCTATACACAGATCAATTTAACAACAACCTACCCGACACTTCATACCGTTCAAACATCAGATCTATCAGATTTTAGCATGTTATAACACAAATTAATCCGGTAAAATCCTAGATCTAAGCTTTCTAAACAAGAACCTATGATTTATTCATGACAAAACGAACTAACACAGGCTAGATCTGAGATTTAAAGCTCCGAAAGAACAGATACGTGATGAACAGCGATGAACAAACATTAAACAATGGATTATTGCAGATTTAAGTTAGAAAAACATACCTTTGCCATTGCTAATGTTGTACAAACTAACGAAAACAACGATCCGTGCAAAGGATTCCAAAATCAGAAAGTCAAAGTGTGAGAGAGAAAGAGTATCGTGCGTGCGTATAGCTTTGACTGACTCTTTGACTCTCTATATATACTAACATCAGATGCGTATGGTCACCCGAGCGCATTGCCATCCGTGTGTATGGCTATCCGTTCGGATGAACATCCGAATGAGGCACTTAAATTGCTTGGTTCAAATTAATGACCCAAGGAACTTAATTTGTCGACCAAGTCCAACTTAATGACCTTGGTTGACCTGAAGCAAAACATACTGACTTTTGAAAATTTTGTTCAAACATTTTTCTGAAAAATTACAAGTATCAACTTAATGAACTTGTGTTTCACACTATCAATTACAGATTAGTCATGATTAGCTCCAAACTCATCTTCCAATCCAGAAACTTCCTGCATCTTCTATCACTTTTAAATCTGAAGATCAACTCTCCACTTTGGTTTGTCGAAAAAATAAAGCAGAAAAATAAAATCTTTTTGGGATTTTTACTGAAGCAAGAAGAATAAAACAGAAAGCAGTAAATGTAAACTATTTACAAACATATTTTTGGTGAGCGTGTTAGGGAATCATATCAGCTTCCGACAAGTCACAAGTACCATTAAGCTTAATTTCATGCTAAACATTAAACAATTCACCTCGATTGTCGATATACTGATCCATCTTAAATTTTTACACACATCTCAATATGTTCAGGATATGGTTTTAGTGTTTTAAAGACTTAAACTTATACGTGTGTCCCACCTCTTGAATATACTCCCGTATCCAGAATCTCAATAATCAGTCTTACAGGTGAGTATACATCAATGATATCTGTACATAATTTAGGTATGCGAGGGCCGAGGGATCTCAGGTCGATACTTCCGTATACGCAGAGAGATATCGGCTTCGACTTTAAGGTGTGTCCTCTTTAGAGGATCTTTTTGCTACAACAGCAGCGTTTATCAATTTTATTGTTTCAGCATGCTGAGGGTTTAATGCTATGTTTCAAGCATTTGCAGAAAGTATTATCCAGGGACTAGGTCAGAACTACCGTTCAGCAGAAGTCCCGGAATAATACCCCAGACATCATTGAGAATAAAGACCTAGTATATCAGATTATGAAACCTTTCAAACGAGATTTCAGGGGTTACCTATATATCCAAGTGGTGTTCCCCACGAAATAAGCAAGTAAGATTTTAGGTTTATATCCCGAACAAATCTACTAAATGTGTAAAAACCTATCGACACATCATTAGTGAGACTGTTTAACGTATTTGAACTTTTCATTTCTTTAGCGTACAGTAACCGTCTAGCTGATGAACTATCATTTTCCCTTTTTACACAAACTCTTTTTGAAATTTTTTTTCATGTTTTTGGGTTTTTGAAATTTTCTAATGTTTTTGGCTTTTTCGAATTTTTTATTGTTTTTGTATTTTCTGAAAATAAAACTACTATCTCCCCCTAAAAACCAAAACAAGTAAAAATTCGACAAACCATTTCAGATTGTTTCTCAACATCATCTACAGTGGCACCTTCATCAACGCCAACAATTTCCTCCGCATCCGATAGCAACTTCATACCATTAAGTTTCAAAAGATATTTAAAGCGAGTTTTGTCAAAAGCTTTGGTATGTAAGTCAGCTTTTTGTTCATCGGTGTGGATTTTCTCTATTCATATCAACTTCTTCTCAAAACAGTCTCGGATGAAGTGATGACGAATTTCAATGTGTTTTGTTTTAGCGTGATGAACAGGATTTTTTGTTATGTTAATTGCTGCCTCATTATCAACAAAGATAGGGGAGTTAAGAAATTGCAAACCGTAGTCTCGCATCTGTTGCTGAATCCACAAGATTTGAGAGCAGCAGCTGCTAGCAGATACATATTCAGCTTCACAAGTGGATAAAGCGACAGAGGTCTGCTTCTTGCATTGCCAGGTGACCAATCGTGGTCCGAAAAACTGGCACCCCGCTGTTGTTGATTTAGCATTGACTTTGCAGCATCCGAAATCAGAATCAGAATATCCTTCGAGCATGAAGTCACCATCTTTTGGATACCACAACCCCAGAGATGGAGTTCCTTTCAGGTAACGTAGAATCCTTTTCACAATTACCATGTGCGAAGCTCTAGGATTTGACTGAAATCGCGCCGCGAGGCAGGTTGGGTACATAATATCCGGTCTTGATGCCGTCAAGTACATTAACGAGCCGATCATGGAATGATATAATGTTTCGTCTACCTTCTCTCCGGTGAGATCAGGATGTATCCCATGGTTCGTCGCTAATGGGGTGGACATTGGTGACATTCCTGACATCCCGAATTTCTCCAGAACATCATGAACGTATTTTGTTTGATGTATGAAAGTTCCTTCGGGAAGTTGATCAACTTGAAGTCCCAAGAAGAACTTCATCTCACCCATTGAAGACATTTCAAACTTCTGCTTCATAACTTGTTCAAAATCTTTGCAGAGTTGCTCATTTGTTGACCCGAAAATTATGTCGTCCACATAAATTTGGACAATCAGAAGATGCACGTCGACTTCTTTTGTGAAAAGAGTGCCGTCTATCTTTCCTCGAGTGAAGTGGTTGGCTAACAGATGTTGAGACAAGGTCTCATACCAGGCTCTCGGGGCCTGATGTAAGCCGTACAACGCTTTATCAAGGAGATAAACTTTATCTTTGTGAATTGGGTCGGTGAAGCCCGGTGGCTGTCCGACATAAACCTCCTCTCTCACTTTGCCATAGAGAAATGCCGACTTCACATCTAACTGAAAAACTTTAAATCCTTTCCATGATGCGAATGCAAGGAAGATTCTGATAGCTTCAAGTCTTGCGACAGGGGCATATACTTCGGTGAAATCTATCCCCTCCTGCTGACTGAAACCTTGGACAACGAGTCGAGCTTTGTTTCGAATGATAACTCCTCGATCATCCCTCTTGCATTTAAACACCCATTTTGTATTAATCTTTCGGTGACCATCGGGCAAATCTACTAGCTTCCATACGCCAAGCTTCTCGAATTGGTTTAACTCCTCCTGCATTGCATTTACCCATGAATCTTCAGTAAGTGCCTCTTTGTACGTCCTTGGTTCTATCTGCGAGATAAAACAACTTAATGAGAATTCAGTTTGTAAAGGAGCAACTGTTGTGTAAAAACATGCAAGCCCTTGATTAAGCTGTCTTCGAGTGCGGACGCCTGATTGCAGTTCTCCGATTATCAGTTCCTCAGGATGATAAGAAAGCGTTCTTGGCATCACTTCGCCTGAAACATCTACTTCACTCTCCAAATTTGTAACGTTTTGATCAGCAACTTGTTCACTAACTGGAATAGTTTGATTTGAAAACTGGATTAGCTCCCCCTCAGATTCTGAATCATCATGATCGAATATTGGTCTATTTTCAGATTCTTGATTGACATTCTCTACCGTCTGATTTTCTTGAGCAACATCATTTTCAACATCGTCATGATCTCCAGCAATGCTAGGACCCGCCTCATCATCATTTGAAGCTTGTCTTTTACGATAAGATTCTGCTGGAAACCTTTCGTCTTCATACTCTCTAAGAATATCCAACTCATCAAAGAACTCTGGTTCTTCTTCCATGTTGAAAGACTCCCACAAAACATCATAATTGAAACGCCATGAGTCACCCGGATTCTGTGGAGGCATTGTGTGACCTTGGCATTCAACATTTTGAGCTTCAATAATTCGCTTTAGGCTTGGAACAAAGACTCGTCGTAAAGGACTTGCATATCCCACAAATATTCCTTCAAAACTCTTCGGACCCATCTTTCCAAAAGGTTCTAGAACTGTACAGGGTGACCCGAACGGTTCAAGATACTTCAAATTCGGTTTTCGGTTATTGATCAACTCAAAGCATGTTTTGTTGAATTTCTTGACAGTTAGAACTCTGTTGAGCGTGTAGCATGCGGCGGAAACAGCTTCTGCCCAGAAATTTATCGGTAACTTTGAATTAGCAAGCATTGTTCTGGCCGTTTCGATCAGTGTTCTGTTTTTACGTTCTGCAACTCCATTCTGTTGTGGAGTGTACGGAGCACTGAACTCATGCAAGATACCCCTTTCATCACAATATTCTTCCATATTGTTGTTTTTGAACTCAGTACCATTATCACTTCTAATTCTTCTGATACGCCTTTGGTACAAATTTTCAATTTTTTTGAACAACCCCCTCAATCTGTCAAAGGTTTCCTCTTTTGACTTCAAGAATAGCACCCATGAGAATCTGGAATAATCATCAGTGACCACAAGACAATAAAGTTCTCCAGTAATACTTTTGACATTCACAGGACCAAATAAATCCATGTGAAGTCTCTCCAAAGGTCTTGAGACTGAATTGACTTGCTTTTTGGGGTGTGATTTTTTCTTTTGCTTGCCTTTCATGCAACTAATGCACTCTTGTTCCAGATGGAAACCTTTAATGTGAACTCCCAGAACCAAATCATTGTGCACAAGATGATTCATTTTACGAAGATGAATGTGCCCCATCTTACGATGCCACAACTTTTATTCTTTCTCTGTTGCTCTCGAAACAAAACAGTGTGCTTGACCCGTTGTTGTAGTTGCTACAGTCATGTCTAAAACATACAGATCATTCACTCTAGGAGCTCTCATGATGATCCATTCTTCAGGAATAACAAACCCTGGTTTCAAAATCAAACACTCTTTGTCTGTGAAGTGAGTAGTATACATCCGGTCACAAATCTGCGAGATGCTTAGCAGATTATTTTCCAGCTCAGCAATGTAGTTAACCCTCTCAAACGTGACGATCCCGTTGGATAACGTTCCTTCACCAACAATTCTACCACCTTGGTTACCCGCGAACCCCACATAACCTCCATTAATATTTCTGACATCATACAGCAGTGCTGTCTTTCCTGTCATGTGCCGAGAAGCTCCACTATCCATAATCCAACGTGAGACGGATCTCGGAAGCTCCTGCACATGTCAAAAACGTTTAATGAGATTTTGATGCTACCCAAGCCTCTCTTGACTCAGTAAAGTGGTGGAAAGTTTTTATCATTCATTTTAAGGCTTTCAGCAGTTCCAACTTCAACCTCTTTGAATAAGAAAAATTCGTCTTTTTGAGGTCTTCACCACATACTTCTTTTCAGAAGTCAATTTCTGTTTCTCATAAAACTTCAAAGGTACATACTTCTTCTTGGTAGAAGATGATGATTTTTCAGTTTCAGACACCTTTGGTGAATCAACTTTCTTTTCGACAATTTTTGGCTTCCATGTTTGTTGAGGTGAGGCAACCCGTTGGTAAAATTTATCATTTTTAGTTACTGAATTCTTAACAGGTTCAGTTTTGATCTTGGTGTTATCATTTCTCAAAACATTTTTCTCAACAATCAATGGAGCCTTTCCTTTCACAACATCTTTCTTGATAGAATTCTTCACAGTTTCAGTCTTAGGCTTCAAGTTGGTACACTTTCGTGCAATATGTCCAACTTTATTACATTTGAAACATGTTCGGGTGTCAATTACCCGACTTGAGCCTTCAGACTGAGGCTGTGAGACCTTCTTTTCAAAGAACTCTTTGTTTGATTTTAAAAAGATTTCAGACTCCTCCTCTGAAAGTGAACTTGAACTGTTCACAAACACCTTTTTCACAGCAAACTTCTTGTTCTGAACATTCCTTTTCTGATAATTCTTACCACCCTGATATCCTCCCGACCATTTATTTTGATTGTTGTTAGAAAAACGTGGTGGAATAACAGGTTTCTTATAGTAAGCTTTATCTTTCTCAAAATTCATATGTCTCTTTGTTTGTTTCAAACTGTCCACTTCAGACAAATCAATTTCAACCAGTTTGAAAACATTTTTCAATTTGTTCACATTAACATTCTCCAGAGGAAACTCAAAGTCTGAATACAACTTATCAGAACCAGACATCTTGTACATCACAAGACCCGGTTCATCATTTGAGTTGTTTTTAGATTTTGGTTTCGGAATGTAGTTGTTCAGAAAACATTCTTCATCTTCAGTCGAATCACTATCCAAGACACTTTCAGCCATGCCTTTTATGATCTCAGTTTGAACACTATCATCGGATGATGAAGACGAAGAAAATGTCACATCTATTGATTCTGGCAATTTTATCTCATTTGTTTCAATATCATCATTAACCAACCCAGATTGCTTCTTTGAGAAATTGTTTAGAACCGGTGGTGGAACTTGATGAAACCCCACCCCAGTTCCATCACAGTATACATCTTCGCCAGCTTTGGTTTTACCAATGGGTTTTGGAACAATATGTTGCAAAACAAAGCTTGCAGAGTTGTAACTGCTCAGTTTCAGATTAATTCGTTCATTCTCAATTTTAGCTTCTTCAAACTGAAGCTTCAATTTAGCAATTTCATCAAGTTGTTGGTTAATTAACTCCTCTTTTACTCGAAGAACTCCTGATAGTTGAAGATTTTCTTTTGTTGTTTTACTGTTTCTCTCATCAGAATCTTTAACCGTTCGCTTCAGCTTCTCAAAACTTTCAGAAATTTTACGACTTTCAATAATCAATTTTTCATTTTCTTTCCTTATTCTTTCAATGTCATTTTTATCATTTTCAATTTTATCAGCTAATTCTTTTGATCTATCATTCGAAGCTTTCAGCATTTTGTCACGGTTTAAGATTTGATCTTCAATACTTTTGACTTTACTAGTCAACTCTTCAATCTTCTTACCACTGAGGTAAGTGATTGTACTACAAACTTTGCATTCTTTCATGCAATTTTTGCAGTCATTTTCCGATTTACCAATCTTACCTGACTCAAGTGTACCATTTGAACTGACCTTGTTTGTTGACTCAGTTCCAGAACTAGAAACTACCTCAAGTTCTTTTGCAGCAAGAACTTTATCTGCCATCTTCCTCAAGTTTTCAGCCGTTAGCTCTTGTGATGTATCAATGATTCCATCATCAGCATTCTTTGACTTTGGTTTCTGTTCTGCTTCTTTGACTTTTTCTTCTTTCTCTACTTGTTTCTCATCACCACCTCCCCACCATTCTCTTTGTCTCGCTTCTTCTTCCTCGGCAAATTGTTGGGTAAGAGCATCAACACTGATGGAATCTGGGTTAACTGCAATGTTTCCTTGAGGATCAAGGTAACACTCTCTGTCGGCATCCCACCTTTTTGCTCTTTTTGCTTCTTTGTAAGTGTTATAAATTTTGCTCATTCTGGTTTGGGCTTTCATTCTTCGGTTGACGAATTTTTCTTCTTCAGTTCTAATATCTTTAAAAGGAATAATCTTCGTCACGAATGCATAACCCACAGCATCTTCTTCAGGCAATAGCTCGCTCCAATCATAACCTTCGTCATCATGGATCACGGCAAGAGCTCTAGACTTCTCTTTGTTGTCTTCAACTTGCTTCAATCTGGGTGGCTCGGATTTATTCTGGTGATAGATTGCTCTCTTGTAATAATCATCTCTGAAAGGGTTTTCTGACTCATCGGCATATGCATTTCTGCATTCTCGTTTGAAGTGACCCTTCTGCTTACATTTGAAGCATGTCACCTTCGATTTATCAAACCCCAGCTTAGTAGATGCACCACCAATTGTCTTTCTGCCGGTAATTTCCATGAATCGTTGTGCTCTACGAACAGCACTGGCCATAGCCCAACGAATATCGATCAGCTCCATTTCTTCAGGATCAATCTGATCATAATCTTCTTTCGTCAGATTGGTATTACCTATTTTTCCGGCTACTAACCCTTCGTATGACTCCAAAACAGATGCTAGAAAGATCATCTGCTGTTTGGCCGATTCTTCATCAAAATTTTGAGCATTCTTAAATCGATCGCAATGTTGCAAGAAAACGCGTTCTTAGGAACAGATTGTTGTTGACTTGAAGAACTTGAAGAAGATCCCTGACTTGGAGTGTTGGATGAAAAACCTCCATGAAAACCACTGTTTGAGCTTGTATTTTCTTTACTTGAAGTATTTGTGTTTTCAGCGGAGAAAGCAGTTCTTGGAGAAACATTCTTCGGAATCATACTCTTTGGATAGTATAACTCCATGTTTTGTTGATATGATGGATGATTAACTTTGTTTTTCTTTATCTCCAATTCATGACTTTCTAGTCTTTCAATCAGCAAGTCGACAGTCAAACTTTCAGGTTTGATTGTGTTCTTTAACATCAGTGCATAGTACTGCCAATCCATCTCTTCTGGTAGTGAATCGAACAGTTTGTCAACTAGATCCTCTGGAGGATAGTTTACTCCATGCCTTGCCAATTCCAACTTTAAGTGTCCAAATCTTTCAATCATTTTACAAACAGATTCACCTTTTAAGCATCCGAACAAATCAAACTCCTTTCGCAACAATTTCTTTTTGTTTTTGATTATTTCTGCACTTCCTACACATTTTTTATTTAACTTTGCCCATAGATCTTTTGCGTTTGTGTATTCAATGAGTGAAATAATGTCGTCTCTTACGGATTGGTGAATCAAAGCGATGCGTTTTTGTTCAGCTATATTGTTATCTACTTCTTCTCCTTCTGACAAATTCTCACAATCTTGTCTTTCTGAAGCAAAACCGTTCTTTAAGCTCTTCCAGCTCGGATATGCGAAGGCTTTCAGCCATTCTTCGAATCTTTTTGCCCATCGATTATATTCTTCGATTGCCATTAGCTTTGGTGGTTTGTTGTAGGTACCATATGCGCTTTCAACACTTAGTGCATCGGATAACGTTTTCTTTGGATTTGGATTAGGATTTTCATTTGAACGATTGGAAGTATCGTCTCCAGAATTACCCGCGAAGGCATACATCTCACTGAAGGGATTCATGAATTCTTCCATTTCAAGTACCTGAAACAATTTTCAAACACTTAGAAAATTTTTACAAATTTTAAAACTTCAAACACTTGAACCGGATAGTTATCCGTTCGAACAGGGATACGAATGATAACAAAGTCTATCCGCACGGACGGTGATCCGCTCGGATGGTTGTGCGTACGGGTAGCTTTGACCTTTTGACTATTCAGGTTAACCACACGGATTGTAATCCGTGCGTGTAACAATGATGATGTCAGCAAACAATCTTGCAGTAACTAACTAATCCAAACCGTTCAGACAGCTGTCCGCACGGGTGAATGACGTCATCAAATACGAACAACTAAACATGATTTTTGATGAATTTGATCTAGTTTTAGATTGATTCTGATTATGAAACTAAGTAGGATTATATTTTGAATGATTGCGAGTTGATTGATATCGATTTTAACAAATTTTAACCGTAAATTCTTGCTCAATTTTAAGTTTTTCTGATTTTATGGTGACAAATGAAGAACAAATGTAAAATCTAAGTAGATATAGAAGAAATCCATCAAATTTTCGGTAAAATTTGAATCAAATCGGTAACAGAAGTCAAATCTCCGGTGAAATTCGACTTTGTTCGGCAAATGAAACTTGAATTCCGGTGAATTCAGTGTTGTTGATCTCGATTCAGCTCCCTGGATGCTCTGATACCACTTGTTGGTCCCGTTGACACAGGATCTGATCGTAGGAACAAGATGAATCGATTTCGTCTTAGTGTGCGGAATCCATTAAGACAAATCACAGATTTATGCAACAGAGAATTCAACGTTTAACTTCTTGTCTGTTCGTTCTATTAATCGTTCTGAAAGTCACAAAGTTTCGGTGAACGTACAGACTACCCGTGCGTGTGTCAAAAGTTCTTACAAAGTTGCACCGGACCTACTATATATAGACATACTCAGGATACTAATAAGTGTTGTACGTGCGGGTGGGCTACCCGTGCGTATGACTCACCCGTACGTGTGGTCATCCGCACGTATGACTTATCCGTGCGGATAAGTCATCCGTGCGTATGGCCATACGTGCGTATTGCCATCCGTACGAGTTAAACTTGTCCCAAACAACACTTTTACATTCAGACCCTATTCCTGAGTTATCTTGCTAACTACATACATACATTCAGACAAAATACATAAACACAGAACAAAATATGACTACATGCTGACGGAAGCTACAGACGTAATGTACTAACACATGGAGTGCTGGTTCAAGTTCCCCTTGCATCCTTTGCCATCTCAAGTGTGTTTTATTCCATTTCAACACCATTCAAACACCAAATTAATTAAAACCATCATTCATTAATCATAGAGTGAATTACATAATAGTCCTAAAAATTAAAATATTAGCTAGTTAGGTCAAAGAAACACAAGAAATCCAATCCAAGAAGTTTCTAGCCTACTATTTATTCTACTAGCAAAATTTCCGAAAAGATAGATCTCTCGGTTAAAAGTGGCTTGACAACTTCTTCCTCCGGGTATAGGCTCCTCATACATCGGCGAGCCATTCTTCGATCTCCCTAGGGAGAAGAAAAGCGGGCTCATGAGCATTTGGTTGAGGAGGTGTAACTTCCACCGGGATTTCCTGGAGTTCTTCAAGAGGAGGCTCCGCCGGAATGTCGTCCCAACCGGTAGGATTTTGGATTCCAAGTGCGAGGTTCCAATCCTCTTGAGGGAGGATTGGTTCCACAGGAGGTGTTACCAGAATATTTAACCTCTGGTGCAAGAGGTTTATTTCTTGGAAACTGTTTTCCAACCCCACCGAGAGATAGTTTATACGGTCAATGAGGACCTCCTCCACTGAAGTCATTTCGTCAAGTGCTTCACGTAGCGCCGTTACGTATCTTACGAGAGTTGCTTCAATCGATGGCCTCCTTTCCCGTCGGCTGTTCCTTGAGTGTGCAGAAGAGGTTCCGCTGTTTTAGCTAGACATTCTACGAAAACAAACCAAAAATAGTTCGTTTTAATGAAACAGTACCACGGGCACGGCCCCGTGCTCAATGAGCACGACCCCGTGTTCAACTTCCTGCATATTTTTTGAACAAGGAATCTTGGGGGTTTCAAATTATTTTCTTAACTTATGAAGCTTTTTGAGCAGAAATAACTTAAAACAATGTTGTGTAACTTATTTTTAACAAGATTCCTTGAACAAAAATTCAGTAAACATCACAACAAAGCTTGACATCAAGCTTTAATGGAGTTGTTGGTGCAAGAAAGATGAAGAAGAAGGCAATAGATAAAAGAGGAAAGGACAAGATGCTTGTAAGAATCTTCTTTTAGAACATACCTAGGATGGTAAGTCAGAAAATCCTTCCAAATCTCTGTCCCTGGATGGTCCAAATGTGTAGGGTTCTTGGCTGCATTTATAGAAAATGACAGCGTGCTGGACACGGCCCCGTGTCGGCTGGACATGGCCCCGTGTCGGCTGGACACGGCCCCGTGTCGGCTGGACACGGCCCCGTGTCGGCTGGACACGGCCCCGTGTGCAGGCAAGATCCTGACACGTTTTGTCCGTATTCTGACAAAAGTCAGAAGGGAATCTTTTGGTGGACATGGGGACGTGTTGACCTGGGCACGGCCCCGTGTCGGAAGGCTGTTTTATGAAGTACGTCTATTTTTAAGGAACTTTTCCGGATCGGGCGGTTCCTTACTGGATGGAACAACCCCAAAGTGCCTAAGATACCTTAATTGTTCTAGATTGAGACGAGAACGCAAGAGGTTGTCGGTGAGGGAGATTCCTATGCTATATGTAGGTGGACAAGTCCAACCCTTTCCCGGGCTCTCATTAAAGAAGGTGTATGTCGAATCGCTCAGGTCTATGTATGCATCGAACGAAGTCGATGGGGAGTCCTTCACGGCACAGTCGACACAGGGACGACTATCGCTCAAGTCCTCACTAGAGTTAGAAGTATCATTAGAAACAATGAAGTTGTTTGAGTGCGTTTCCAACCTTTCTTCTTGGTTATCGTCTTGGAAAAGATTATTGAAATCTTCCCTAAGTTCTTTTAACCAATTAAAAATTAGATCTTCTAGTTGAAATAATTCATCGAGAAGAATTTCTCCTAGAAAATCCGGTTGGGCGCATTCGAGGGAGAGATAGGGATTATTTTTACTTTCGCCCCTCTTAAGGATACTAGGAAATGATGGGTCTATATAGTGGGGTTTATAATTTAGAAAAAAGCATTCTAATTCTTTATGGTTACCACCACATAATTGACACCACATAGTACCATAAGAGTGCCGAAAGTAAAAAGTATCAGTATCACTCATGTTTGTGTCAGAAATTACCAACCGTCGGGATCTTACGGTTCTGTTTCCAGTAACTGAAACTTGGGCACGGGGGCGTGTTGAGTGGGCACGACCCTGTGTTCAGCTTACTGTCTGATTTAAAACAGGATTGCCAGTTCCAATGATTGGGCACGGGGCGTGTTCAGCGGGCACGGCCCGTGCTGAGTTCTGCAGAAGCTGAAAAACTAAAAAAAAATCCTAAAAAAAATGAAAAACAAGAAAAACGATTAGGCCGTTGATTCCTAACTTTCTTAAAATCCTTGTGTCCCCTGCAGCGGCGCCAAAAACTTGATGCGTTGTCGAGTGTTATATATATTAGGTGTATATTTTAAGCCCCTTTAACACTTTTTAGTCAAGTTTTAAATTTATAAAACACGATATTTACTAACACTAGACACACATATGGGCAAGTGCACCCATCGTGAGCGTAGTATAGTGTTGGTAAGATACCGAGGTCGTCCAAGGACACAAGAGCTTTTAGTACCGGTTTATCCTCAACGTCTAATCAAATCAAAAAGTTTAGAAAAAATGATTTAAACTAAGAAAAATAAAAACCAACTAAAATGCTGATAAAAAAAAAAAACAGATAGACAAGATGAATCACTTGGTTCCGACTCGTATCTAGTGTAACCTTTGATTATTTCCGCACTTTTGCACTATTTTAAGAGATTATCTTAGTTATTGTAGTAGGCCCCTCTTTTGAAGGTGACGTTACCCTCACCCCAGTAGTTTGAGTCAGCAAGGATACAATCCTAAAAGGGTGGATTATTGGAAGATAATTAATTAAGTTATTAATGCAAATTATGGTAGGCCCCTCTTTTGGAGGTGACGTTACCCTCGAATAAGTAGTCTGAGTCAGCAGGGATACAGTCCTAAATAGCCAGGTTATAGTATTAATAGTAGTTAACTTATGAGGGGATCAAAGAGTTTGGACCCCCGCCATCCAATACCGTTAAGTATTGAAGGAGGTCCTACTAAATTTGACCCAGGTCCATTGCAGGACCTCTAAACGCTAAACAATGGCAAGACCTTTACCAAACCATTCCCTTAACCCCCGACCAGGTAGCCAACATACCTCCATATAGACCGTGGAGATATGAATGGTGAAAATCTTTTATTTTATATAGACAGTAAAATAATTTAAGACACCACGGACAAACGATAAAGAAAGAGCACCTTCAACATAAGCAACTAGTTATTAAAGTCATTAATATGAAACCAAATAAAAAGTGCGAAAAGATTAGAAATAAAAAGTATTACACTAGACACTTTGTCTTCACCAAGTGATGTAAGAGACTTAGGCAAACATGGCCTTGATTGTCAAGAACTCTTACGATCAATCTTGGATCCCGAGACGACTCACACACTCTACGATGGACAATGGATGATGGTGGTGGATGATGGTGTTATGGTGGTGGTGGGTGGTTGGTGAAGTGTGAGAGAGGTGATGTGCCAAGGGATGGTTTGAGCTTGAGCCAATCACTTCTATTTATAGGCTAAACAGAAGCTCGGGCACGTCCCCGTGTCCACATCCTTCTCTTTCTTCATTTAATGCAGTTTTGTCTTTTTAGTTGACCACGCCCCCGTGTCCGCTGAGCACGACCCCGTGGTGCAGAAGAATCTTTGTACTATGCAGATTTGCTGGATTGTGCGAATCTTATAGTTGACCACGGCCCCGTGTCCGCTGAGCACGGCCCCGTGGTGGGCAATAGAAGCTTCTACCACTTTGTCTTTTCTGCTGACACTTGGGCACGCCCCCGTGCTGGCTGAGCACGGGGCGTGTTCAGTCTTCTGATCTCTTGTTTTGCTTGGGAAGATGCTGTCGTGGGGTCGGGGCATGTCACGTCTTGTTCCTTTTCTTGTATTTATGTTAGATTTTGATGTCTTTTTGCTTCTTTTGTTAATTTGAGCTCATTTAAACATGAAAATACAAAAGGAAGACAAAAGCACACTTTTTCTAACATTAGTACTAAAAAGGGTTAGTTTTATGCCTCATTTGATGAAATTTATATGTTGCATTTTTAACACATCATCACCATGATCTAAGTAATCTGTAGATTAAAATGGAAATAAAATAAATGAAATTAATCCATGTATTTAAAAATAAGACAATGTTATACAAAATAATGTCGAAAATATACTACTTAAGCGACTACCTGATGAAACACCTTTGTAAGGATCTTGATCTAACGCTGCCTCTGTAGTCAAATCAACCATTGGAATAGGAGATGTAATTCGTGGTCTGCCTAATAACTTAGATTTTCCAGGAGATAGCTTTGGAGACGTTTTGCGTAAAATAGGAGTTGTAGTAGCTGATGTTATGTTTGGAGAAATAGAAAAGCAACGGATACTTGTTGAAGGTGTTTGGTTGTTTGAAGCAGAAGTGACATCACCTAAATAATACAACACAAATAACATAATTCATTTTTTTTAGTTGTCGCTATTGATGAAAAATATGACTTTCAAATGTGGGGTATAGTATTACTTGTAAGTATTAACAAAAGGATAGAATTACCATTATGTGTGTTGCAGTGAAAGGATCTTGTATTAGAAGAGGATTGTAAAGTGTTCATAGCCATGGATTTGCCTCGTAAGATAGCAATTTTTTTACTATCTAAATAAAGTCTCCTTAATCTACGTCTCTCTTTAGTGTAACTTTCATAACTTTGCGTGAAAACAACTGATAAAAGAAACACGGTATATAAATATTTTTAGACATATATATGTATCAACATTTTTAAGTATGCAAGTTTAAAAAGTATGCAAAGTTTAAAATAAATAAATAAATAAACCTGGCGAAATAGTAGACGCATATTGTGAAACAGTCGGAGTGTGCAACAAAATGGAAGACGAATTAGAAGTCGACGATTCTTTTGTTTTAGAAACCGGTAAGGCATGTGATACATTAGATCTTTTACTATCCGTAGCTTAAGCCTCTCACTGCACTCGTCTTGTGTAACTGCTGGAGTTAAAACTGTATTAACATGAAAAACCAAAGAAACGATATAATAGCATTAGTTGTCTAAAAAAATTAGTAAAACTTAAATCCATTAGTACAAAGAAAAGTTAGTTAATATTATAAGATTATATAAATATGTTATGATATCTGATCTATGTAATTTAGGTAATAAAATAATAAGTTAATTGTGAACTTTGATACTAAAAGATCAATATCAATCAATAATAATATATAAAATAAAAAAATAAACCTAGAGGGACAAATCGGCGGCTAAGACTCAATCATATTGCATGGCATCTTGTCTTGAAAGCACTATTGTGATAGTGAAAGGTGTATCAAATAGTCAACATACACTAATTACTTGTCCATTATACTTCATCACCTTTATATCTATCCTTCAATCAGATGATAACTTCATTTAGTGGATTTCAATAAGGGTTTCAAGATTGCTCTCATCTGCATTCCTAATTTGTCCATCATACGGTTCATAAGTCTACGAAAATCAGGTAAAATAATTCCTTTTTTTCAATTTTGATGTTCATCTGCCATGTATTACTTGGATTTCTTTAATGAAAATGAAAAATAGATGATGTTCATTCAGTTGACAGATTTACCGTCATTCAGTTAGGTAACATACATGATGTTCTTAGTGTATTTACTGCATACATGTCTTCGGGCATGAGAAAAACAGATTTAGGTAGTGATTTGAATACACTAACATGCTCGAAGACGTTAAGTATACGATGCACACCAGGTGTTCGAACAAATGACTGTATGAAAAATGTTCTACTTAACAAAAGTATCATTATGTTAAAGTAGAACAACAAATAATAATGAGGTGTTTTATACGATTAGGTTGTAAAGTTAAGTTGTTTTCGTCTATCCATTTATTGGGTAAGATGAAATGCAACAACAAAGATTGTTAGGCTTACTTTTTTATTTTAAATCTGTGTGTAGTAAATGAATTTAGTATGCTTGTCTAAAAGGAATTAATTTCTGTTATGAATGTCAACAGAAATGGGTTTGTGTAATTTAGATTGATTAAAAAGGCTTACAAATATAGGATATGTTTATGTAACAAAAGAAAGTTACTCAACTAACATCAACAGGAATTACCCTATTAAACATATGTATGTATGTTTGTCATTCCTTTAAACTACAACAAAAAGATTGCATTATATGTTATGAGTTGATGTTTTATTTAAAATGGGTCAACATTTTAAATGTTTCTTAGAATGGCTGGAGCTGAAAACGACGTTGTTGTCATATCGGATTCTGAAGACTCTTCGGCTGAATCAGAGGAGTTTGATGATGATGAAACTGGTCCGCTGATATTTATTGTGCCATACACCAAACGCTTTGTAAGTTCCGACAAAATTATATGTTAATAGGCTTCTAATATGTTTACATAATTTGGTTAAGTTTTGTATTTTTTAAAATATTTGACATCATTAATGGAAATTATTATTATGTTTTGTAACTTATAGCGCATACCAGTTGGAGTAGCACGGATTACGGGAATTGACGAAACCTTGAAAGTTAAGATCACCAACAGGCAGAATGTGGAGACAAAACATGATGTTAGGGTGGAGCCAAATAAAAACAGTATCAAGTACGTTGTCAAAGGCTGGGCGAAATGGCTTAACGATAACAACATAAAAGAAGGTGATCATTGCAAGTTCCAATACTTTCCAGATATTGGTGTTTTGTTCCTTACGAATGTTTTCCGCTAGTGGTGATGTTTGAAACTTTAAAACAGGGTTGAAGCATAACATATGGTTGTTTTGGCTAATGAAGAAAGCTAGCGTAACTTATGTAGTGTTAAAAGTTGTTTTGTAGTAGCTTAACATGTTTGATAGTTACGATCTTTATGTAGTTTGGACGGCTACTATGTAACAGTGTTTATAAATATCTACATGTTCTAGTTTTAGTTTATATGTTATATTTAATACATAGTTTAAGACTTCAAATCAATTGCCAACTACAAAATGAATATACATTTTTAACGGAAATTTAAATATTCAGAACATAAGTTAGTAAATGAGAGTAGTTCAATACCATTGGTAATGTCTGAAAAAGGACTTCTTGAGATGCCAGCCGCAACATCTAAATAAAAGACACATACCATAAATATCGCATATCTAGATTGTTATTGTAGATACACAAATTAGACTAACATCACAAGAATCCAAAAAGTGTTACCTGTTGAGTTGTTTATATTAAATGCATTATTGGACGTACATGAAGATCCACGCTTGGATTTTCTTGAAGTGGCTATCATTGTAATAAAGAAAAATGAATTACATTATAATTATAATTATAATCATATATAAACAAATAAACAATGTGAAAGATAAATAAAAACTCACAACCTGAAGTGTTTTCCTGGTTTGATTGATTTCCCAAAGAATTGGAATCATGCTTTGACCGTTTATACATTGCAGAATACGTTTTTGGAATAACAAAGTAATCGATTGTTCAAACTGGCTTACAATACCCTAGTAGTGAAAGGGATGTATTGGTTGAACTAAAAACTACAAATGAGATGAAATGAGATGAAGAGATTTATATGTTGTAAATTCTGTTTTCAAGGAAACATTAGTAATGTAAACATTTAAGTATATTCATTATGATATTAATGATTAATTTCTTAATATTGGAAAGTCAAAACTTTAAATAAAATTTTTTAATTTAAATTTAAAAAACCGAAAAAAGTTTCTATATATAAATGACTTTCCAACATTCCAACTTTAATATAAATATTATGCTTAATTTCAACATTGAAAAGATCTTATATTTTAGTATTTAACAAATTTAAAATTCGTTTATATGGCATCTTTTTTTTTTATTTTTTTTTAATAATGGAAACGGATTAACATTTGAAATCAAACTTTAATATTCTAAGAATGTTATTAGGATAGTAGATTTAATAAAGTTGGAATAAGTAATACTAATATAAATATAACGTTATTTGTTGATTTAACAAAGGATAATTAATGAATATCTCTTTAGTGATATAAAGATAACAAACTACAATAAATATAAACGTACGTATATATAACAAAAAAGTTTTTTCTATACTATCATGTATTATTGATATATATATCACAGACCACAATAAAGTGATTAGTAATATCATCTTGAATTGATATAACAATGGAAAACCACAATAAACATAAAACATAATACATAGTCGGTAAAAAAGTAAGATCATGTCATAGCATAGAAAAAAAACCCAACATAAATTAAATAGAAATCGACGTACATACAAATATAAAACATCTAATTAATAATGTCATCTCTTATTAATATAACGATAACAAAAATAAACCACCAAACATAGTGGGTAAAAAACCAACATCAAGTAATCCCATAAAAAGTTCTGAATATGATTAAACACAAAAAAACATAGAAAAGTTTTGTAAAACACTGAGATGACTATTAGATTCGGCACACTACTTTTCAAGCTTTGGCTTCAAAAGCCCCACATTCACATTCGAATCTTCATCTTTATCACCATCACTCTTACGCGGTTTAGTTGATGACTGCGAAGACCATGAATCCACATCATAGACGACATCCAAATTACGCTTAAGTTCATTCTCAACCATCTCCACAGAACAGTTCATCTCAGGTCCAAAGGGTGTGCTAAACATGCTTTTGTTCACATTAGACACCAGAGTGTCTTCATCACTAGTACGGGATACATAATCCTGTTAATAAAAACTAAAAAGTTAAAAAAAAATTGATAAAATAAGGTGAATGACAAAATATTGAACCAATGGTGAATTCCATAATTTGTAAGACATACCTTAACATCAAAGTTAACAGTTGCATTTGAATCAGACGGAACAACATTTAAAGGTTCATCATCAGCAGGCTGTATTTATCTCATATATTTCAATAAACATTGTAATGTGCTATAAGTTTTTATAACAAAAAAGTACAACTAACGTATAGAAGGTATGTCGAACGTGGAAGTCATCAAAATGCCTATCAAGATCAGTGATGATTGAAGGATTTTGAGTCAACTTCGACACCGAATAGCCATCTGATTTGTTTTTTATGTTAAACGAACCTATGGTTATCTTAAACGCAAACCGCCGATTTAACAATGCCTTCAGCTCCTTGGGAAAGTTACCATCGCTGGCTAACTGTTCGATAATCATTAACAGTGTCATATTGCATACCAGTTTAAAATATAAACATTAAAATGTATAAGGGAAGTAACGAAATGTTATTCCCACGATATAACTTACCTCAATGTTTTTATCCAAAAGCTGGTTTATGTTAACCTTTAACAGTTTAACAACTTCACGTTCAAACAACGTCAAAGTGACAATCCGGGTACAATCCTGAACACGTATTAGAACTTTTATCCTGTCAAAATTTTAAATAAGATTTTGTTAACAATCATGTAATATGTTTAGGACAATAAATGAATCAAGTAAATTAACCTGGGAACAGACACAACGGTCCTTTTATTGCAACGATCAGTCTGACATTCCAAGACAGTTACTTCATCATATCCTTCACTTCCATCTTGCTTTTCCTTGCAAATAGTGTTGTTAAGAACCTTTTTTGTTGCAACTCTTACATGCATTGTAAAACCATGAGTCTTCTGAAGCAAAGCTCTTAATTGTTCCGAGGATAATAACAAACTTTTGATGTATACATAGTAGATAATTTAGAACATTCTGAAAGGAAAAAATAATACGTATAAAAAATAAAACAATAAATAATTGTAACAATACTTCGGAGATTTCGCTTAATGCTCCAATTGTACTAAAGGAAACATCAGATATATATTCCTCAGTCATTGACTTGATTGAAGAAGAACTCAATTCAGAATAATCAGAAGACGTTGAAGGAGTAAGCTGAGCAAGGGAACTGTACAGGAAAAATAATATATGTTACAAAAGTAATACGTATTCAAAAGATATTATAAAAAAAGTAATAAGATTACAAACCTTTTCTTGAAATCCAAAATCTCTTTTACTTCAGAGTTTATGAAGACTCGAGTTACATTATACAAATTGGAGACAAACAAATTACCTGTTTAATTATAGCAACATGTAATTAAAACGACAACTTGAATAAATTAAATATGTAGTTGAATGAAAAGTGAGAGTGTCGGTATAGAATATACCTCCCCAAAATCTGTACTTCCCAAACTGAACAACGACCACAACAATCTTTTCATCCTTATGGTTCTTCTCAAATTATAAAATCTGATCAGCATAACAACCCCATAACATCACGTAAATCTGATGATGTCTACAAAATAAAATTTAAATACGTAAGTTGGTAGTTGTAAAATATATAAAATGAGAGAAATATATAAGTAAATGTAGGTATATATAAGAATGTACTACAAATCTTCCAAAATAAAGGTAGTCTTCTTCTCGTCTTTGCCGTTATTATATTCACTTTTATCCTCTGATGGAAGACACTTAACCACAAAACCAATAACATCTAAAAAATACAAAATAATGAAATTAAAATTACATAAAATATATAAAATAAAAATAATAAAATTGAAGAAAACATTTTTAAAGGCTTTTGAAAGACTTGCCATCATCATCAGGGTCATCCACAACAGAATCAAATGGAGAAAAATCAAATCCCCATTCAGCACCAACAGGCTCGTTGCATTCTTCGACAGTAGTGTTGTCATTTAGATTAATCTTCAACGAACTATGAACATATTTAACTTTCTGACGATTTTCACCCATCGAAGGGTTACGAATAGTTAAACATTGATTTTCTTTCAGCAAATGCTCATAAGCAGCAGTGTTTTTTTGTAAAACAAATGCCTACATTTTGGTGCCCTAAAAACAACGTTTTATAATTAATTATAAACAGTAACACATTAATTTGAAATTAAAAAAAAACGTATGCATTGGCCTAAGAAAACCTCCTGGTCCATGAATATCATGTCGTAGCAATAAATCTTCCTAGGATTGTTGAAAGTAGGTCTTGTCCATTGCCGGACTATGCGGATTCTGATAGTGTAATCATCAACATTAAGATCAACATTATTAAGAAGTGTGATAGCAGCCTGTTCCATCTCTGCAATTCATAAAAAGAATTAAGATAAGTTACTTGAGGATGATATACATCAATCTATGAAGAAAAGTACATGAAAATCATCATATGTTAACTCAAGAATAAAATAACTATATGAATTACAATGAAATCCATAAAAATCATACCACAAGATATGTATATCGAAATATAGAAAGTCAGTAGATGTGATGTGTATGAAACATAACAAATTTAGTTATCTTTAATATTTTTTGCCTTTTTATTTAAAAAAATAGTAAACTTTTGTTTTACTCCTTGTGATTTGGTCGTTTTAAAGGTTTTGCCACAATCCTTTAAAAATAGCCATTTTACTCCCTGATCTTTTGGTTTTGTCGCCAGTTTGCTCCACGGCCTAAACTCCATCCATATTGTATGTTAACTGAAAGGGTATTTTGGTAATTTCAAGTATAAAATAAGGGTACTTTGGTAATTATATTATATAAAATATATTATATTATATAAATTTGTAACATTTGCTGGCATAAGGAGTTGTAACTTCATCTTATTTGGTGTTATGTGCTTTGTAATCTTGTACAAAGCCTGTTGTACAAATTGTTTATGCAACTTTTTGCCATTTGCTGCCACATTTCATTGTCACTTAGAAGGCACCTCCCTTTTTCTTCTTTTTGTTTTCATTTTACCCACACAACTCAAAACCCTAGAGAGAGATAAAGACAGAGTTAGAGAGAGAGAGAGAGAGAGAGAGAGGGGAGAGATAGAAGTTTGATGATGAAGGTGGCCTTTGCCTTCGACCGACCATTCTTGTGACAACCTGAACTTTCAAGGTGATTCTCGTTTAACTTTGTGGCACTTAACTCATATCACTATTGTTCATGTCTCACTACACGACGTCAATACGTTTATGTTGCGTAAACTCATTAAACCTGTTTTAATTGCATGACACCACTAGGAATAATGGGTGGCGAGTTCATTAAGATATATATTATGTTAAACACTAGATGTCCATGTTATATGAATGTGCATTTTAGTACACACACTATGGTTACGTACACTTGGCCCAAAACTTCAATCAGTGAGATAAGGGCTTCGGCCCAAAAGGAGCCAACAGAAACCCAACCCCTTAATCGTTGGTGATGAATGTTTTATCAAGGGGTTTTGGGCAGCCCATTTTACTTGGGCTCAAGCCCATGATCTCGGCCAACAAAGAACTGCCCAACTTGAAACTATACGTTTGCACGTATCTTGTTTTGGCCTAACTAAAAACTCTAAACAAAACCCTAAACACCCCTTGATTAGCAACGGCAGACGAAGACGAAACCCCCCCCCCTCGAGGTATTCTTCTGTTGGATCCAATAATTCGGTTAGTTTGGTCTACCTATGTTTCGAATCAGATTTCCTTGTCATGCATGGTTATAATATCGACACATATTATGATTATTGTTTACGTTGGTACATGATGTATGTGTGTGTTCGATGTGTATGTGTGGTAACAAAATCCATGATGAATAGTTATAATCATGAATAATGTTATTTGAACCATGATATGTTATATTATGTGCAATGCTTACTAAATTATAATTAATATGAGATTTCATAGGGAACCATATTTGATTAGATATTGATGTGTTAAAAATGCAACATATAAATTTCATCAAATGAGGCATAAAACTAACCCTTTTTAGTACACTAATGTTGGAAAAAGTGTGCTTTTGTCTTCCTTTTGTATTTTCAGGATTAAATGAGCTCAAATTAACAAAAGAAGAAAAAAGACATCAAAATCTAACATAAATACAAGAAAAGGAACAAGACGTGACATGCCCGACTCCACGACAGCATCTTCCCAAGCAAAACAAGAGATCAGAAGACTGAACACGCCCCGTGCTCAGCCAGCACGGGGGCGTGCCCAAGTGTCTGCAGAAAAGACAAAGTGGTAGAAGCTTCTATTGCCCACCACGGGGCCGTGCTCAGCGGACACGGGGCCGTGGTCAACTATAAGATTCGCACAATCCCGCAAATCTGCATAGTACAAAGATTCTTCTGCACCACGGGGTCGTGCTCAGCGGACACGGGGACGTGGTCAACTAAAAAGACAAAACTGCATTAAATGAAGAAAGAGAAGGATGTGGACACGGGGCCATGCCCGAGCTTCTGTTCAGCCTATAAATAGAAGTGCTTGGCTCAAGCTCAAACCATCCCTTGGCACACCACCTCTCTCACACTTCACCCACCACCACCATAACACCATCATCCACCACCATCATCCATTGTCCATCGTAGAGTGTGTGAGTCGTCTCGGGATCCAAGATTGATCGTAAGAGTTCTTGACAATCAAGGCCATGTTTGCCTAAGTCTCTTACATCACTTGGTGAAGACAAAGTGTCTAGTGTAATACTTTTTATTTCTAATCTTTTCGCACTTTTTATTTGGTTTCGTATTAATGACTTTAATAACTAGTTGCTTATGTTGAAGGTGCTCTTTCTTTATCGTTTGTCCGTGGTGTCTTGAAATTATTTTACTGTCTATATAAAATAAAAGATTTTCACCATTCATATCTCCACGGTCTATATGGAGGTATGTTGGCTACCTGGTCGGGGGTTAAGGGAACGGTTTGGTAAAGGTCTTGCCATTGTTCAGCGTTTAGAGGTCCTGCAATGGACCTGGGTCAAATTTAGTCGGACCTCCTTCAATACATAACGGTATTGGATGGCGGGGGTCCAAACTCTTTGATCCCCTCATAAGTTAACTACTATTAATACTATAACCCGGCTATTTAGGACTGTATCCCTGCTGACTCAGACTACTTAGTCGAGGGTAACGTCACCTCCAAAAGAGGGGCCTACCATAATTTGCATTAATAACTTAATTAATTATCTTCCAATAATCCACCCTTTTAGGATTGTATCCTTGCTGACTCAAACTACTGGGGTGAGGGTAACGTCACCTTCAAAAGAGGGGCCTACTACAATAACTAAGATAATCTCTTAAAATAGTGCAAAAGTGCGGAAATAATCAAAGGTTACACTAGATACGAGTCGGAACCAAGTGATTCATCTTGTCTATCTGTTTTTTTTTATTTTTATTTTTCAGCATTTTAGTTAGTTTTTATTTTTCTTAGTTTAAAACATTTTTTCTAAACTTTTTGATTTGATTAGACGTTGAGGATAAACCGGTACTAAAAGTTCTTGTGTCCTTGGACGACCTCGGTATCTTACCAACACTATACTACGCTCACGATGGTGCACTTGCCCATATGTGTGTCTAGTGTTAGTAAATATCGTGTTTTATAAATTTAAAACTTGACTAAAAAGTGTTAAAGGGGCTTAAAATATACACCTAATATATATAACACTCGACAACGCATCAAGTTTTTGGCGCCGTTGCCGGGGACACAAGGATTTTAAGAAAGCTTAAAATCGACGGCCTAATCTGTTTTTCAAAACCTTTTTAAACGCGTGCATTTTTTCTGCATTTTAGTTTAGATTTGCATTTACAGTAACCTGTACACGGGGCCGTGTTCACTGAACACGGGGCCGTGCTGCACATTTTCATAAAAACACCCAGTAACAGTAGCTTGAACACGGGCCGTGCTCACTGAACACGCCCCGTGCTCAACGAAATCAGTAAATTTAATTAAAACGCCCAGATACAGATCCTGAACATGGGGCCGTGTCCACTGAACACGGGCCCGTGTCCAGCCTCTGTTTCCGTTTTTATTTTTGTTTTCTGATCTCGAGTGTCACACCCCGATTTCTACGTGTCACCGGTTGGCCCGGTGGTGGAGTATCGTGACGGGGTTGGCAACATAATAGTCAAACAACACAATATTTAATATGCACAGCGGAAGCAATTTAAAAGATATAATACAACCGAATTTAATATTGTAATATCAAATGTCACAATATTCGGAAGTTTATCCACAGAAGGATCGAAAATAAAATATTAAACAATAGTTCAACAGACTTCAGGCATCTTAAGCTTGCGAGACTTCTAATGATGCTAAGGAGAAATCCCAGCCAATTACGCTTAGTACCTGCATTTAATCTTTTTGGGAAAATACGTCAGTTTACACTGGTAAATACAATCAACTGACTCATTTTTGGAAAATGATTGAAAATTGGTTTGGATGCACATGGCATAAACATTTTATTTAACTTGGGAGAATTATTTAAATATATAATCTTGTGAACGAATTACATGTTCCTTGTGCGTTCAGTAGCCCGGATCTTGTCTGGGTTAAAGATCAATAGACACACCACATTATTCTTTTGTGCACTGACGGGTGTACGCCTACACCCCGCGTTTAAGTCGTGGCCATTTCGTAAAATGATGCCAAGGATATCCGGGACATGGTCATTAACCCCCCAAAGGCTTTAAGTAACAAGACTGTTTAAACGAGCCGATCAAATTATTCAATTAACCACCCAACGATGGAAGATTTGATGCCCGATCAAGCGGTATGCTATATACCGTAACCCAAGCCCGTATAGGGAAAATAAGTTAAAAGTATTTACCTGAGCAAAGTATAATTCACAATAAGCAAATTGCAAGTAGCTTTTACTGGTCCTCCTAATCTGGAACGAAGGTTTATAATAACCTATTAGAATCCTAACGGGTCTTTAATTAAGCTTAAGCTTAGACCGGCTAGTTTCAAAGATACGGTTCGTACGCACGATTAAGTGAAGACCGGATAGAATGTGATTTAGACCCGAAAATTTCAGAGACTTGCTTAATATGGGTATTTCATTCACATTCTGGATTTTGAGATAAAACCGTTAAGGTTTGACCCGTTTAGGCTAGTTTATGTAAACTAGTTACATAAACCGAACCGAACGCGTAATAAGCGTAACGGGTAGTAATGAGAGCCATTTACAGGTTTCCTAAGTTAACATGCTTCATATATGTTGTGACATCAGTAAGATGTCTTTTATTATGCCCGAAATGAATTTAATCACAAACTATGCCCCGTAGGGGTAGTTTGGTCATTTTAAAGGTTGTAAAAGAGTTTAAGTGTCAACCTGAGTTACAGGCCTGCTGTAATCAGCAAAAATACTTATTTTACCAAGTTATAACAGTAGGATAAAGTATATATGTGAAATTTACCAATTATAACCAAACTATGCCCCGTAGGGGTATTTTGGTAATTTCACATAAGCCGAAAAGCTCAAAACTGAAGTCTGAGTTTATCAACCTTTGCTTACTGTTAAAGTATTATAATTTTCCTCAAATATCAGTAGGTATCAACCCTTGTATGTTTAAAATAGTTTTAGTACATACTATGCGTTAAAAACGCTTAAAAAGGCGATTAGAGGCCATTTCCGGGTTTGATACATAAATCTGTTATTTTTATATTTCCAGAAGGCTTAAAATAATTTATTTATCATATGTGATCAGTAGCAAAAGGTTTGGAGTCGTTTAGATATGTAAAACTTATTTTATGGCCCGTAAGGGCAAAACCGACAATTACCGGATTAAGCCTACGACTATAAGCTATGCTCAGCCTAAAATTAATTAAAAATCTTTAAAAATCCCAAAATAATATATTACATCAGTGGGTAATAAGTTTGATATCAAAAAGTAGGCTTAACTAGGCTATACGCTAATTACGCCGTTTTATTAACATAATGCTTTTAATTTTACGCTAACGAGCATAACTCTTAACCTACACCTCAAACTGATGTCAAATTTTGTATGCAAGTTTATATATCAGTAATTTAGGTTTCTACTCTTTTACATTTCCAAAAATCACGTTTTAAGGTGAAAAGGGCATAATGGTCAACATATGAGCAATTAACGGAACCATGCATATTAATTGGATAACTAATGATCCGAGGTGTATAATCACAGAGGGTTATACTAGCATGTAACCTGGTCCAAATAAAGCTCTAAGGCATTTCTAAAACATACCATAACGGGTCAGAACTGAAAGTCAAAGTATAAGTCAAACTATGCGACTTTCGGTTCCGAACCGGGTCTAAACAGGAAATTGTCGGGTTGAACATGTTTAGACATGTCCTTACACTAATTACCAAGTTATATTAATGATCAAACAGGTTGTATATGTTCTACAATGCTAATTATGCATAAATTGTAATTTAAACATTCTGTTGACTTTTTCTTAGCAAGTTTGACCCGACATTTGACCTAGTTAGAGTGGGAATCAGGGGGAACCCTTTTGAGGGTTTATTACCCACATAATTACCAACTTATAACTACTTTTAATTCGAGATTTGACTGAGCCATTATTAATTAATCTCAAAGTCAAACCGTAATTACGATGGTTTGACTTTTAGCTAAATAACTAAGCTAAACTTAATTAAAGAAAGGATTAGCAACTTACTGAAGTCCTAAGCTTGATTAGTGATCACTTGGAAGAAGACTTGAGCTCCAGGAATGATCAGAAAGCTTGAAGGAAGGTGTGAAGAATGTTTGCAAGTTCATGGCCCTTTTATAGTGAATTCCTCACCATAGATTGTTGACACTTGGGTCTACAACTCTCCACAACTGATTAACAAGTGTTCCTAGTGCTTAGGGGGTGCCTAGGGGTCGTCCAAGATGAGGAAAATCGGTTAAAAGTCGAACACAAGGGCCATGGCAGACAAAGAAGCAAGAAAGTCGGACCAGATAGGCCCTCGCGTGGCGCGACGACCCCTCCTGGGGCTTCGCGTCGCGCGACCCCCTTCTGCACAAAATCAAAATTTTTAGATTTTTGCGTTTTGATCCTTGGCTCTTCAAACTTTGTTTAGACACTTGTTTCTTGCATCTTGAACCCTCCAAATTGATCTATAAGGGCTTTAAAACATATACCCACTTTGTTAAGTCCCCGGTTAACTTAATTGTTACCCAAAAAGTCCTAACTTTCAACGTTTACGCTTTAACCCTTCGCACACGAATTTGATCATAACTTTCTCATACGATAACGAAACTTTACGAAATTTATATCATGCATTCTAGTGAGCATAATTAACAGTTACAAAGCTTCGGGTTTGTCAAAAGGTCACTCAGAGGTATATCTTTAAACATGTTGACACATTTAACCCCTGTAGTTTGTAAGCTCTCACTTTTAGCTTCGCATGATCCATGATTTATTCGTTTGATATTATAAACATCATGTAGGGTTATTATGAAGTATATTTATTCACTATTGACATTTAGAACCCGTATAATCACATACTTTCCATGTTTGTCAACTTTAGTCCTTTTATAACATTCTTTCACACGTTTTAAACATATGACACGTGTCAACACATTATAGGACTTGAATTTTCGAGGTGTTACATCCTCACCCCCTTAAAATAAATCTCGACCCGAGATTTACTGAAATAAATAAGGGTACTTTTCTTTCATCGTGGATTCAACCTCCCACGTGTATTTGGGACCTCTACGGGCATCCCATTTGACCTTTACAATAGGTACATGCTTCCTTCGAAGCTTCTTAACCTTTCGATCTTCAATCGACAAAGGTTTTTCCACAAATTTTAAGCTCTCATCTATATGCACATCTGAATGCGGTATTACCAGTGATTCATCAGCGAAGCACTTCTTCAGATTGCAGATGTGGAACACATTGTGAATTCCACTGAGCTCTTCCGGTAAGTTTAATTTATAGGCAACTGACCCGACACGTTCGATAACCTCGAAAGGTCCTATGTATCTCGGGCTTAGTTTGCCTTTCTTACCAAATCGCATCACTCCTTTCCAGGGTGATACTTTGAGCAACACTTTATCACCTACTTCGAAGTGAAAAGCTTTACGCTTTGGATCTGCGTAGCTCTTCTGCCTATCTCGGGCAGCTTTAAGACGGTCACGAATCTGGACAATCTTGTCCGTCGTTTCAAAGACTATCTCTGGTCCTGATAATTGGACATCTCCAACTTCCGCCCAACAAACGGGCGATCTACACTTTCTACCGTATAATGCCTCAAAAGGCGCAGCCTTAATGCTGGTATGGTAGCTATTGTTGTAGGAGAATTCGATTAACGGTAGGTTCTTATCCCAACTACCACCCAAATCGATCGCACATGCACGTAGCATGTCTTCCAACGTTTGAATAGTGCGCTCACTCTGACCGTCAGTCTGAGGATGATAAGCCGTACTAAAATTCAAACGTGTGCCCAAAGATTGCTGGAAACTCTTCCAAAAATGTGACGTGTATCTAGTATCTCTGTCAGAGATAATAGACACAGGTATGCCATGTAAGGCTACAATCTTATCCACGTATAACTGGGCTAACATGTCGGAGCTATAAGTCTCCTTGATGGGTAGGAAATGTGCTGACTTAGTCAGTCTGTCAACTATAACCCATATTGTATCATTTCCTTTCCTTGTCTTAGGTAACTTGGTGATAAAATCCATGGTTACCATTTCCCACTTCCACGTAGGAAATTCAGGCTGTTGTAGCAAGCCTGATGGTTTCTGATGCTCGGCTTTGACTTGCGCACATGTCAAGCATTTAGCTACATAGGTGGCTACAGACTTTTTCAAGCCTATCCACCAATAATTTGCCTTTAGATCCTGGTACATCTTATCAGCTCCAGGATGAACGGAGTATTTGGAACTATGGGCTTCCTGGAGGATGACATCTCGAAGTCCTCCATAAATTGGAACCCATATTCGTCCATTTAATCTTAGAATTCCGTCCTTGCTAAGAGTTAACTGCTCCTCAGTTACTCCTAACTTTTCATTAGGATAGTTGGCTTCCAACACAGCTTCCTTCTGTGCAGCTAACAACCTTTCAATCAAATTATTCTTTATCTCCATGCGCTTGGCGTTGATTCGGATGGGTTTCACCCTCTCCTTTCGACTCAAGGCATCGGCGACTACATTCGCCTTACCGGGATGGTATCTTATTTCACAATCATAATCATTTAAAGTTTCCATCCAACGGCGTTGCCTCATGTTTAATTCCTTCTGATTAAACAGATGCTGGAGGCTCTTGTGATCAGAATAGATCACACACTTGATTCCATATAGATAATGCCTCCACAGTTTTAGTGCGAATATAACGGCACCCAACTCCAAGTCAGGGGTGGTGTAATTCTTTTCATGCACCTTTAACTGTCGTGAAGCATAGGCAATAACCTTGCCTTTCTGCATAAGCACACACCCCATGCCAGTGTGCGATGCATCGCAGTAAACTACGAACTCTTCGGTACCTTCAGGTAATGTTAGCACAGGAGCATTGCTAAACTTCTGCTTCAAAATATCAAAGGACTCTTGCTGCTTAGGGCCCCAAACGAACTTTACTTTCTTCTTGGTCAAGGAAGTTAGGGGTGCAGCAATCCTTGAAAAATTTTCAATGAAACGCCGGTAATATCCTGCCAATCCCAGGAAGCTACGAATCTCTGTAGGCGTCTTTGGCTCTTGCCAGTTCATAACAGCTTCAACTTTAGCGGGATCCACTTGGATACCATGCTTGCTAACCACATGTCCAAGAAATTGGACTTCCCGAAGCCAAAATTCGCACTTGGAAAATTTGGCGTAGAGTTTCTCCTGATGCAGGAGTTTGAGAATACATCGAAGGTGTTTCTCATGGTCAGCTTGATTCTTCGAATAGATAAGAATGTCGTCGATGAAAAAGATGACGAATTTATCTAAGTACGGCTTGCAAACGCGATTCATGAGGTCCATGAACGCGGCAGGTGCATTAGTGAGCCCAAAAGGCATCACTAGGAACTCGTAATGACCATAACGAGTCCTAAATGCTGTTTTATGCACGTCTTCTTCTCTAACCTTCAGTTGATGGTAACCTGACCTCAAATCAATCTTCGAAAAATAACTTGCTCCTTGCAATTGATCGAACAAATCATCGATCCTAGGCAAAGGATACCTATTCTTGATTGTGACCTTATTAAGCTCACGATAATCGATGCACAGACGCATCGATCCGTCCTTCTTCTTGACAAACAGGACTGGCGCTCCCCAAGGAGACGAACTAGGTTTTATGAAACCCTTGGCTAGCAATTCGTCTAGCTGTGTCCTCAATTCTTTCATCTCCGTTGGAGCCAACCTATAGGGTGCTCTGGCAACTGGTGCTGCTCCGGGGATGATATCAATCCTGAATTCCACTTGCCTATCTGGTGGCAAACCAGGTAGTTCTTCCGGAAAAACTTCTGGGAATTCAGAGATGACAGGGATGTCTTCTATCTTCGGTTTAGGCTCATCAATAATCACTTGTGCCATGTAGATGACACAACCCTTCTTTAAACATTTTGAAGCCTTGAGCATAGTCACTTGCTCAGGCAGCCCATACTGGGTATCTCCCCGAATGGTAAGTGATTCACCAGACGGAGTCTTTATTACCACTTGTTTCTTGTTACAAACAATTTGGGCCTGGTTATGAGATAACCAGTCCATACCCAGAACTATGTCAAAACCGGTCAACTTAAAGGGAAGTAGAGATAGAGGAAAAGAGTGGTTCTTAATGGATATAACACATCCATCTAACACAGTTGAGACGGTTTCTATGGTACCATCTGCTAACTCTACCTCATATTTTACTTTTAAGGTTCTGACAGGTAAATTCAACAATTTACAAAAGTTGTTATCTACGAAAGACTTATCTGCGCCTGAATCAAAAAGTACTCTTGCAAAGACATCTTTTACAAGGAAAGTACCTGTTATGACATTATCGTCTTGCACAGCCTCTTTCGCGTCCATCCTAAAGACTCTGGCATTGGTCTTCTTGGCCTCTTCAGGCTTCTTGGCATATTTAGGGCAGTTAGTCTTAAAGTGCCCCTTTTCATTGCAACGGTAGCACGTTGCGTCTTTCAGCTTCTTGCAATCCAAGGTCTTGTGATCCGGGTTGCAGATTCCACATGCAAAGGTTTTTGACTGAGTCTGCGAGTTAGACTCACGTCTGCACTTTCCATAGTGTTGTTTCTTGCAAATTTTGCATTTGGGATTCTCACCAGACTGATGCCCATCTTTCCTTGACTCAGGTCCTTTCTTGTTGTCACCGTTCCCACGGTGCTTCTTGTTCGACCTACGTGAACTATCATCTTCACGCTTTCTCTTCTCAGCATCCTTATTCCTTAGCGACCTTTGCCTGACCGCATCCAAAGTGAGGGACAAGGATATGTCAGCTACAGATCTAAAAGTAGCTGGCCGAGAAGCCTTTACGCTTGCCTTGATTTCCGGGGCTAAACCACCGATAAAACGAGCTATTCTTTTTGGTTCTGGGGTTACCAGATAAGGAACCAACCGGGACATTGTGTTGAAGCTCGTTAGGTAAGCTTGACAGTCAAGGTTTGTCATAACCAATGATAGAAAATCAGACTCTATCTTTTCCACCTCATGCTGAGGGCAGTAATTTTCCCTGATAAGGGCAACAAATTGATCCCACGACATGTTGTACAATGGGATTTTTCCGGTGGCTTGAATCAGAGATCTCCACCATGCTAAAGCTTCACCCTTAAAAGACTGCGACACAAACTTGACCACATCTCTCTCAGCACATCCGCTGATATCCACAACCGTATCCATCTCATCCAGCCACGTCATATAGTCAATGGCTCCTTTCTCCCCAGTGAAATCCCGGGGTTTGCAGGAAACGAAATATTTATAAGAGCAACCCTTCTCACGGGGTCCTTGGTTCAATACAATATGTTGAGATGGATTACTGTGGTGGTTTGAGGAGTGTCGATCGTCATCTTTCTTCGGGTCGTCCTTCTTGGACGGTGGCTTTGAAGGCTGTGTAGATAGGGTCCTACTACGAGTCCCACTATACTCTTCGTACTGCCTTTCCAATGCCTTAGTAACTGCGTCGTCGACCAACGCTTTCAATTCAGCACCCGTTAAATGAATCCGGGCGTTATCAATGTTCTCCACTGGATGACTATTTATCTTGTCTGAATTAGCCATTTTAATTGAACTGTTACAGAAAACAAGGACAATAGTTTATTTGGGAGTTTATTATGGAATTGCCCCTTAGGGTAATTCATTAACCATGGTAAACAGAGACCATATTTGGTTAATTTATTAATCATATCTATTTAGGATTTCTATTATAATTTATCCTAATTATAAAACAATAACAGTTTTATTTGTGGCACAAAAGGCCTAGTCACATGGACACTTTTAATTTATAAGTTATGATTTCAGAGAATCAAAATATGAAGGTATACTGGCACAATAGGCCTAGTCACAAGGACATTTATAAATTATAAGCTATGATTTCATAGAATCAAGGCTTTTAAGGTTTGAACATAGTTCATTACCTTTATCAGACAGGGAGTCATAGCTACCACTGTTTTTTGGCTCATATGGAAATGAGCAGGGCCCGTAGGCATCATATTACCACGTATGGTAAAAATATGATCATCGTAATTGATGATCTGACCCATGATTCAGAGATCATTAAGTTGGGTTAGGGATCTGTGGAAAGATCCTTATATAATAATAACGTGTGTGATTTTAAATGAATCACATCTGCCAGGAGTGTTAACATGTTTTCAGATGTTAACAGGGATTTGAATCTTTTAAACAGGTCTTACCATCATGGTCAGGTCTTTATAATGACACTCAGACTAGGTTTCACTCATAAGATTCTTATTCAATAAATACGTAGGCAGATTATCTTTAAAAAGGAATGAATTTTTAATTTATTTATTTCATATATAATATTTATGCATATACTAGCAAGATGAAATTTATAAACATGACATTCCATTTATTATCAAAAGATTACATGTTGCCCTAAACGGGACTTTTCAACAACAATTTACCCACGCGGGGGTTTAAACAAATACTTACCCACGCAGGGGCTTAATAACACACATACCCACGCAGGGGCTTAATAACAAAATATACCCACGTAGGCTTAATAACATAATAGTCCACGCAGGGACTTACACAAATAACATATCCTCGTAGGGGTTTACAGAAAGATAGACCCACGCAGGGGTCAAAATAAACAACATACATACCCACGCAGGGGCTTACAACGATTGGAAGGACTCAGTGGTCCTTCTTGCTTTTTTCTTTGATCAAGCTTGTCAATCCTTGGAAGAAAGTTTGTCGCTCCCTTCGTTCCCTGTGAAATTCTCGCTCCACATGGTCCAACCTTTGCAAAATTTCTTCGCGCTCTGGTGGGGAGAACCTTGGTGGTTGCGATTGTTGCCTGATAATAGGTCTTGGAGGGATTTGGTACCCATGTGTTGGGTACCCTACTCCCCATGGATCTCCATAGGGTCCTTGGGTGTTGTAGTTAGCCGCTACCATGTATGGGTCGGCTTCTGCGTAGTTGTAATTGGTGTGCACTGGCTATTCAAACGGGTTATACGCCATAGAACCCGTGAATGCTGGAATTGGGTTATCAAAACCCATAGGCGGTGGTTGCGGTGCAACTGGGTGTGAGTGTCCACCCATTTGTGGGTCCTCTTGAAGTGGCGGACAGTGGCTGCCACTTGATTGTCGTGGAGAGCTGAAATGGAAATCTCCTCCCCTTGTAGACATACGCGGTCCAGATCTCCTACGCCTCGGCGGTTGCGGAGGTTCCGGCTGAACTGGCGGTGGTGGAGGCGGTGGCGTAACTGCCACAAACCGTGAATCCACAGAGGGATCCTGTTGCTGCTGCTGAGGCGGTGAATGGCGAGGAGGTGTAAAGTACCATTCGTGCCTGGTAAACATAGCCTGAAAGCTGTCTGGACCACCGTAGGGTGATCCGTGGAATGAAGATCCATCCGAAATCTCGATCGGATGGTTCGGTGTACCACTGGCTGTCACACCCTGGCTTTGCGGAAGCGTGGTTAATTTGGTGTGACTTCTTAATACCATAGCTTAATCATAACAAAGCTATATGAAGTAAAATCATGCAAGATCATCCATTCGTTTAAGTTTCAAAATACCAAATACAATAACATTGTCTTAATGGAACACATCTAGACGACATAAACATTGTTCAACAACTCAAAATAACATAAGCATGGTTTGAAGGACTGTGACTTGTCCAGGAAAGAGTCACATTCCCCAAACCCGGATGACCTCATAACTAGTGCAGCGGAAAACGTTCCATACCGTGCCAGATCTGTTAATTTCCTGAAATACATGTAAGTTGAAAAATCAACAATAATGTTGAGCGAGTTCATGTGTAAGTGAGTAAGTAAACCTTGTGAGTTATAAAAAAAGTCTTGGTATGTAGCAAATAAGGGAATTGAGATCACCAATGGTTTGCAAGGCCACTGATATATGTGAAGTGCAAATAGGGAGACTCAAACCTAGCAGATTTCGCCACGGCAATAGTATGTGGACAAAGTCACCCCAAGGTCCGTTTCTAGTTTGGCCTGGGGCTGGGCTCGCTACACCCAGATAGATCTACCGCTCCTGTCCCTCGGTCCCGGTATGAGGACTAATGGCCTCAT
This sequence comes from Helianthus tuberosus, assembly GCA_030545235.1. Taxonomy (NCBI): domain Eukaryota; kingdom Viridiplantae; phylum Streptophyta; class Magnoliopsida; order Asterales; family Asteraceae; genus Helianthus; species Helianthus tuberosus. Next base: position 107,847,860 of record CM060393.1, read on the forward strand.
ATTGCTCCTACCCACTCACATGATCTAAGTAGTAAACCTCCTTACGCTAACCATACCGTGTATAAAGTACTTGTAATCAAAGTAACATGTATTTCACCCCCGCAGTTAAGAAAACTGAAAACAGTTAGAGAAAAGGGGGACATGAACTCACAGTGAAGCGTCTCTACCACGTATCTCCTGCTCACGCAGCTGTGCGACGACCTACAGGTGCTAATTTCTATTAGACGGACGGCCGTGCCTTAGCTTTATAGTTTAAGTCTTTGGGAAATAGTTAGACAACTATTTCGTGTTTACATTTTGTAAATACTTGGTAATTAGTTTCCTTCCCAAGGATGGGGGATTCAATACATGTGCGTTCATAAATATTTCCGTAAGTGCGTAAGTTACGTTTAACAATCGAGTGGTAATATAATTACCGATGTAACTTATATATTTATGGTGAAAGCGTTCGTATTATTTTGGATTCGTTAACGTTCGTAAATATTATTTTTACTCTAAAAATAATATTTATGTATTTTCACAAAATAATCATAAACAGTGTGTGAAAATGTATATCTATCACGTTAAATTTTGTGAAAATCCCACCTCCGAATATTTAGTAAATAAAGTCATGGCGAAATTTATATTTCGAAAACATGTCAAAAATAATTCTAACACTTGTAGTGTAAATAGTTCTAAGTGTTAGGTTTTTAGAAAAATTTCGCCAGAGTTTCCTCTGTAACTGGAGGTGGCCACGCTTTCAAGCGTATCATTTTCTTTATCAAATCAACTCAACAATTTTCTTTATTTGATCAGAACAACTTTTCTCACAACAACTAATCAACATATGTGTAAATTGTCAAAAATTACATGAACTTGCAGTTTCCCCAAAACTGTGGTGTAAATCCCCTTAAATTTAGTAGATCTTCATATAAGATAGTTTGATCTTGTAAAATCTCGTTTTTAGAGAAAATCCATCTTTACAACTTCCAGTCATCTTTTACAAAAACTGTTATTTTGTCGGATCTTTTCATTTCACAAGTGTTTACACACTTGTGGTTTATAAAAATCATGCTCGTTAGTATAAAATCCATCTTTTAAAATACATGATTTCTTTGATACGTGGTTCTTTGAAAATACCACTTGCAGATGCGTAGATCCGCTAGCTTTAAACACTATTGTACAAGTTTAAACACTTTTACACAAGTAAGACATTTTTGCACAAGTTCATGTTTCATGTGTGGTAGAGTTTCACCTTTTAACCCTTGTTACTTCTAACATAGTCTTATGTCATGATCCAAGAACATGACTACACCGGGTTAAACGATGATTCGAGCTACCACGACATAGATCGGGTCTAAATAATCACAACTTTCAATTACTACAACATTTACACAACACATGAGTTTTTATCCAACACTTATAGTATTTTTAGTAGACTTTAAAGCATCAACTTGTAAGTTAACGAGTTTTAACCGATACAAATCCTTTTAACCACTTTAGATTAGTTCAAGAAGGTGTTTTAAGCATTATACCTCTAGCTCGAGGCTAGGGAAGAATCTTGATGAAAAAATGGCGTGGATAAAAGCAAGATAACGAGGTCCTTCGCGTTCCGTTTGCTCCAAGCTTCCTAATACGAGACCCTTGATGTTTGTATGATGTTGAAACTTGCAAGATGGAACTCAAAAATGGATGGAGGGGAGGTGGGGGGTTCGGCCGAGAGTTGTAGAGCAAGAGAGAGAGTAGTGTGAAGTTGAGAAATGTGGTGAAAATGATCATGGTGCTAAGTCTTAATCTTATAGATAATGTTTAGGTAATTAACCAAAGGTTAATGTGTTACTTAGATATTAGACAACAAGGGATTAAAATAATCAAGAGGGTACAAGGTATGTCCCCTAGGGGACGGTTTCGGTTAAGGGGGGGGGTCCCTTGGTTCGATTTCAACTAGGCACCAAGTATTAGTTAGGTTATAGTTAAGTTAAGTAGGTTAGTTAAGTACTTAACTTGGTTAGTAGGGTATGGTGTGTTAAAGCGGGTGTTAGGGTATACGGGGACCCTAACTGGCTCAGAAAAAGATAAATAGTGAAAACAACAATATTTTCATGTTTCGGGTATAGTCCGGTTGTTCGGTTGGATAGTAATCCGTTAAAGCGTTACTAAAGCTTTAAAGTGTCGTTATTACTCTTTTTAGCGACACAGCTTATTCCTGACACTTTGGAAAGTGTCTAGTGTTATTTTTCTCATGTTTTGGCACTTTATTAGTTAGCTAAAAGCTGAAATATTTTGTAAAGTGCTGAGTTTTGTACTTAGAGTACGTTTTAGGCACATCCAGTCATAGTGACTTATTCCTAGAGACGCAGTTCCGCAACCCTTATATCCCTACACTCACTACTAGTGTAGCAAAATGTTTCTGGCTCGTACAGGCCTTAGAGGCAGTGTTTGCCTGATGCTGGCTTTATCAGCATGTTCAATAGGTTATCCGTGTATTGTGCTACTGTGCTTTTTTTTGTGCATCATGTTTGTCACTAAGGTTCAGTCATGTAAGTAATGTAGTGACGATAAGTAAAGTATGATGCAAGTACGTACATGTATCAGATATCAAGTAGCAGTTCATCAGCTAGTTCAAACAAGCACAGTAATTAAGCAGTAATTTATCATTAATTAAGTCGTACGGATACCTGGTTTAGTGCGGGTTGTCAAACTGGCGGGTTCAACGGGATCTGTGTCCTCGTCCATATCCTCCGTGTTGTCTCCCGAGAAGTGGTCTTCCGGGCCCAATGGGTTAAAACCCACTGGTTCTTGTATATAATTGGTCGGGTTAAACCTGCCCCTGAAGACCGGTGTAAGGTCTCCAAAAGAGTGGTGCGATAAGGATCGCTGTAATGGTATATGTGAAGGTTGAGGGTTGTTGGGCTCATACTCCGGCTGTGGCCCATAAGGGTTATGCACTGGAGGCGTTGAGCTGTGTGAGACCGACCGTCTAGCCGGCTCAAAGAGGTTCCTCCGGTTCTGTCGGGGATCGTCACTCTCCGTGGTGGAAGGAGCTCGTACATTCGAGGGTCCTGCCTCGTTGTCATTGGGGGCGGTGATTGGCCCCTTTCCTCGTCCTCTCCTTCGGAAGAATCTTGGCGGCATTATGTTAATCCTGTCAATATAGCATGAGATAACAATAACAATATATAAAAATTAAAGGACAAAACAAAAACCAAACAAGGTAGAATTTGTCCAATGTTATTTTCCTAGACTCGAAAGTTTAGAAATGTGCAATTGTGTAACTGAGATTAAACACAAAAGGCTAGTGTTTAATTCACTCAGTGTTGGCTCTGATACCAAACTGTCACACCCCGATTTCTACGTGTCACCGGTGGGCCCGGTGGGGGACTATCGTGACGTGGTTGGCAACATAATAGTCAAACAACACAATATTTAATATGCACAGCGGAAGCAATTTAAAAGATATAATACAACCGAATTTAATATTGTAATATCAAATGCCACAATATTCGGAAATTTATCCACAGAAGGATCGAAAATAAAATATGAAACAATAGTTCAACAGACTTCAGGCATCTTAAGCTTGCGAGACTTCTAATGATGCTAAGGAGAAATCCCAGCGAATTACGCTTAGTACCTGCATTTAATCTTTCTGGGAAAATACGCCAGTTTACACTGGTAAATACAATCAACTGACTCATTTTTGGAAAATGATTGAAAATTGGTTTGGATGCACATGGCATAAACATTTTATTTAACTTGGGAGAATTATTTAAATATATAATCTTGTGAACGAATTACATGTTCCTTGTGCGTTCAGTAGCCCGGATCTTGTCCGGGTTAAAGATCAATAGACACACCACATTATTCTTTTGTGCACTGACGGGTGTACGCCTACACCCCGCGCTTAAGTCGTGGCCATTTCGTAAAATGATGCCAAGGATATCCGGGACATGGTCATTAACCCCCCAAAGGCTTTAAGTAACAAGACTGTTTAAATGAGCCGATCAAATTATTCAATTAACCACCCAACGATGGAAGATTTGATGCCTGATCAAGTGGTATGCTATATACCGTAACCCAAGCCCGTATAGGGAAAATAAGTTAAAAGTATTTACCTGAGCAAAGTATAATTCACAATAAGCAAATTGCAAGTAGCTTTTACTGGTCCTCCTAATCTGGAATGAAGGTTTATAATAACCTATTAGAATCCTAACGGGTCTTTAATTAAGCTTAAGCTTAGACCGGCTAGTTTCAAAGATACGGTTCGTACGCACGATTAAGCGAAGACCGGATAGAATGTGATTTAGACCCGAAAAGTTCAGAGACTTTCTTAATATGGTTATTTCATTCACATTCTGGATTTTGAGATAAAACCGTTAAGGTTTGACCCGTTTAGGCTAGTTTATGTAAACTAGTTATATAAACCGAACCGAACGCGTAATAAGCGTAACGGGTAGTAATGAGAGCCATTTACAGGTTTCCTAAGTTAACATGCTTCATATATGTTGTGACATCAGTAATATGTCTTTTATTATGCCCGAAATGAATTTAATCACAAACTATGCCCCGTAGGGGTAGTTTGGTCATTTTAAAGGTTGTAAAAGAGTTTAAGTGTCAACCTGAGTTACAGGCCTGATGTAATCAGCAAAAATACTTATTTTACCAAGTTATAACAGTAGGATAAAGTATATATGTGAAATTTACCAATTATAACCAAACTATCCCCCGTAGGGGTATTTTGGTAATTTCACATAAGCCGAAAAGCTCAAAACTGAAGTCTGAGTTTATCAACCTGTGCTTACTGTTAAAGTATTATAATTTGCCTCAAATATCAGTAGTTATCAACCCTTGTATGTTTAAAATAGTTTTAGTACATACTATGCGTTAAAAACGCTTAAAAAGGTGATTAGAGGCCATTTCTGGGTTTGATACATAAATCTGATATTTTTATATTTCCAGAAGGCTTAAAATAATTTATTTATCATATGTGATCAGTAGCAAAAGGTTTGGAGTCGTTTAGATATGTAAAACTCATTTTATGGCCCGTAAGGGTAAAACCGACAATTACCGGATTAAGCCTACGACTATAAGCTATGCTCAGCCTAAAATTAATTAAAAATATTTATAAATCCCAAAATAATATATTACATCAGTGGGTAATAAGTTTGATATCAAAAAGTAGGCTTAACTAGGCTATACGCTAATTACGCCGTTTTATTAACACAAAGCTTTTAATTTTACGCTAACGAGCATAACTCTTAACCTACACCTCAAACTGATGTCAAATTTTGTATGCAAGTTTATATATCAGTAATTTAGGTTTCTACTCTTTTACATTTCCAAAAATCACGTTTTAAGGTGAAAAGGGCATAATGGTCAACATATGAGCAATTAACGGAACCATGCATATTAATTGGATACCTAATGATCCGAGGTGTATAATCACAGAGGGTTATACTAGCATGTAACCTGGTCCAAATAAAGCTCTAAGGCATTTCTAAAACATACCATAACGGGTCAGAACTGAAAGTCAAAGTATAAGTCAAACTATGCGACTTTCGGTTCCGAACCGGGTCTAAACAGGAAATTGTCGGGTTGAACATGTTTAGACATGTCCTTACACTAATTACCAAGTTATATTAATGATCAAACAGGTTGTATGTGTTATACATTGCTAATTATGCATAAATTTTAATCTAAACATTCTGTTGACTTTTTCTTAGCAAGTTTGACCCGACATTTGACCTAGTTAGAGTGGGAATCAGGGGGAACCCTTTTGAGGGTTTATTACCCACATAATTACCAACTTATAACTACTTTTAATTCGAGATTTGACAGAGCCATTATTAATTAATCTCGAAGTCAAACCGTAATTACGATGGTTTGACTTTTAGCTAAATAACTAAGTTAAACTTAATTAAAGAAAGGATTAGCAACTTACTGAAGTCCTAAGCTTGATTAGTGATCACTTGGAAGAAGACTTGAGCTCCAGGAATGATCAGAAAGCTTGAAGGAAGGTGTGAAGAATGTTTGCAAGTTCATGGCCCTTTTATAGTGAATTCCTCACCATAGATTGTTGACACTTGGGTCTACAACTCTCCACAACTGATTAACAAGTGTTCCTAGTGCTTAGGGGGTGCCTAGGGGTCGTCCAAGATGAGGCAAATCGGTTAAAAGTCGAACACAAGGGCCATGGCAGACAAAGAAGCAAGAAAGTCGGACCAGATAGGCCCTCGCGTGGCGCGACGACCCCCTCCTGGGGCTTCGCGTCGCGCGACCCCCTTCTGCACAAAATCAAAATTTTTAGATTTTTGCGTTTTGATCCTTGGCTCTTCAATCTTTGTTTAGACACTTGTTTCTTGCATCTTGAACCCTCCAAATTGATCTATAAGGGCTTTAAAACATATACCCACTTTGTTAAGTCCCCGGTTAACTTAATTGTTACCCGAAAAGTCCTAACTTTCAACGTTTACGCTTTAACCCTTCGCACACGAATTTGATCATAACTTTCTAATACGATAACGAAACTTTACGAAATTTATATCATGCATTCCAGTGAGCATAATTAACAGTTACAAAGCTTCTGGTTTGTCAAAAGGTCACTCAGAGGTATATCTTTAAACATGTTGACACATTTAACCCCTGTAGTTTGTAAGCTCTCACTTTTAGCTTCGCATGATCCATGATTTATTCATTTGATATTATAAACATCATGTAGGGTTATTATGAAGTATATTTATTCACTGTTGACATTTAGAACCCGTATAATCACATACTTTCCATGTTTGTCAACTTTAGTCCTTTTATAACATTCTTTCACACGTTTTAAACATATGACACGTGTCAACACATTATAGGACGTGAATTTTCGAGGTGTTACATCGAGACTCGGTTGTGGTCTGCTGAGTGATTCTTATGGATCAATACTCAGGAGGTTACAACTACACCTATGAGGAGGATGATTATAGGAGTAATTATTGCACTAATTGTCGTAACACACACTCGGTTCAAAATAATCGCTCACATCAACCATCCAATTCATACACCTACTATGAGGAGCCCAGGTACGAGCCATCGACTTCATACACATCCTATGAAGACCAAAGGTATGAACCTCCTCCCTCATACTCATATTTTGATGAACCAAGGTATGAGCCCTCTTACTCATACTTTGAGGAACCAAGATATGAGCCACCACCTTCGTATGCTTACTATGAGGAACCATGGTGTGAACAACCCACCTCATATGAGTATTATGAAGAACAAAATTACGAACCTTATCCATCATATGCTTACAATGAAGAACAATGGTGCGAACCATCTACTTCATATATGGGTATTATGAGGAACAAAGGGTCGAACAACCGGATTCAAGCTTAGAAAATCCCGATTCTTTTTCTATAACCGAAGTAACCGATAGGATAATAGAACACATAAGAGTTATCGATCGCTGTATAAGAGAATCTCGCGCAAGGGAAGAGGAGTCCTGCGAAAGAGAAGAATTAAAAAAAGAAGAGATAACTGAAAGTGTAAAAATGGAAGAACAAATAAGTGAAAAGCCGACACATGAGTTAAACAACGAAAAAGGTGAGTCCGACAAAGGTAAAATTCAAGAAGAGTCTAATTTTGAAGAAATTAATCTCTTGTCACCTTCTTTCGAAAATCATTGTTTGGTACCCACTCATGCTAAGTTTTTAAAAGAGTTAAACACTAACACTAAAATTGACGAAACGGTAAGTGTTAAGTTAACTAATGATCAAACTTCGCTAATAAAAGAAGACCCATTTGAAATTAACATTACACCGGTTCCATGTTTCTTTCAAAATTCGTTTATTAGTAATGTCACAATCAATAAAGATCTTTGTGTTAACATAATGCCTAACTACATTTTCGAAAAATTAAGTATTAGTGATTTTTCTCCACTTCAAATACCCATTTTTCTATCCAATCGGAAAGTAATAAAATCAATCGGTATAGTTGAGGATGTATTGGTTCAAACAAATCAAATGGTAATCCCGACCGACTTTGTCATCCTCGATGACGCTCCTCTAGTGTTGGGACGACCATTTGTAAAAACTCACGAAGCTTTGAAAAACCGGAAGTTCAACAATCTACCTCTTCAATTAGGGGCATTTAAAAGAAGTGTCGATCTCGAACGGTCAATGAAATATCCATTCGGCAATAATGACCCCCTAATTGAAGATGAAGATGAACCACCCGATACAAGTGAAGAGATTGACCACTTTGTTGAAGAAGAGGTCGCCATAGAACAAACTTTTAAAGTTCTTGATTGAAATGAGCAACCAAATAAGGAGTCTCCTAAAGACCCACCAATTGAGCTCAAAGAACTTCCAAAAGGTTTGGAATATGCTTTTCTAGACAAAGACGGTAATTTACCTGTAATTATTTCGTCTAAATTAGATAGCTTAGAAAAAGAAAAATTAATTAGTCTTTTGAAAAAACACAAAAACGCAATAGCTAGGAAACTTGTAGACATAAAAGGAATTAGTCCTTCCATGTGCACACACAAAATTTTGATGAATGATGACTACAAATCGGTAATAACTACCGATAGGATATTAGTGGCTCCTTGTCGGCACGTCACACGCCTAGCAGGGACACTCCCTAGGTGGTATTTTGGGGGTGTGACAGTTTGGTATCAGAGCCACTGGTTATAGTGAACTTGGTTTTAAAACGATTTTTATAAAACCAAACTATAACCGAACAGATCTGAAATCGACCATGACGCTCAGCTCCAGATTGCAAGGTTCGTCTTTTCACTTGTTGTATACATTGCATGTCTAGTGAACACTTGTTTATGAAGTAGCATACGGACACACACTTGACACGATATCATAATTTCATGGATTGCTTGTTTACTTTATGATGCATAGTTGGTGTGTCGTAGTCCTTAGACTCTCGTGATCTTATCATTTTGATAACCTCTGTTTGGCATTTGAGTTTGAGGAACCATTTGACACGAGTTAGGAGGAACTGAGGTGAGCATGCAAATCACAATATTATTGTGGGTGCACACATAATAATAATGTGGGGTGCATGCGAGTCCCAGTGAGCCTTAACAAGTGAAAAAGGGGTTATGTTCTGTTATTTAATCAGTGAGAAACGTAACAAACCTGTAGGGGTCATAGCAGTGATTGTCTCCTACTCGAACGCAATCTTTTCACTCCTCTCTGAATCCTTACGAATCTCGATGCTATCGAGTATCACCTGAACACTCATCTGAACGCCTAGCGAACTGTGTAGATTGTTAGGTGCTTGTACGAACGACCCTGAGTTGGATGTCGCAGCGTTAAGTGATTGGTCTATACCTTTCTCACTCCTCCTTGTTTGCTGGAACCCAATGTACTAACGTCTTAGACCCCGGAGTGCGATCACTTCTGCAACACTCCAGAAACATACCGTGTATTACTCTATCAACTTGCAAGAAACGATAGACAAGAGGATGAGCGTAATGCCTTACCGACCTCAGTATTAGAACGAACCTGATTACTGGCAACGAACACCAGCGAATTGACTGCAATCGAATTCTTAACCTTAGTCAGCAATTTATGGGAGTCGACTCTTACGAATCAATCAGGACATAAGAAATGACAACTGCTTATAGTGTGGAAGGTGAGACTACCAGCACAGAGAGTAGCATGTTAGGACGTGGCACAGAAGGTGAGAATATGGACTTGGTTGGTGAAAGATCATAGGGCTCCGTTTCGAGTGACGACATTAGAGGTAACAACCATGGTAACATCAAGGAACTCATAATTGTATCCTACAATACAGAGATGAAGGTGCCTACGACATGGCTTGACTGCTGCTAAATCAAGATGACAACAACCGAGGGAACGACAGTAGTATTAGAAATTCTTTTAACAAAAGCAACAACACTGGAAATGATGTTCGTGGAAGGGCATCCAGGATTAGCATGAGCGACGCCAGGATTATAACAACATGGTGGCCTGCATGTTCTTGGTAATTAAACGCCTCGTTCCTGTTCTGTTTAACCCTGGTGCTTCTTGAAACCAACCTGTTGTGGAATCGACTGATGGCAAGTCCATTGAAACCTCATATGTTCGTTAGAATGCAAACTCGACCTTGTGGGACAAGTGTCCGACATCGACCTTCCTTCTACTACCTGTGATGGTTTCGATGCAGTAGTTAGTGTGGATTGGTTATCCAGATATCGCGCAGATATACCCGGTGAGGAGGAAATTCTGTATATCCCTCTCACTAGTGGAGAATCGTCGTCTGTCCTAAGGCATCAGTGTGGTGTGAAGGTTAGTATCATTTCGGCAATGAAAGCCGGGAGCGTCTACGGAGGGCTACCCCACTAAGTTGGCAACCGTTACTAATGTTCGGGCTAAGGGAAGAGGATCGAGGATCCACCAAGTTGATCATGTTTCCACTCAGAGTGCTACTTGAGGAATTTTCAGGTTTACTTCCACAACTGTTAGGCGGAATCTCAGTTTGATCTCATGTCAGAGGCAGCCCTGATTACCCGTACTCTTACCATCTTGCACCAGGAGGGTTGCAAGAATTGTTTAATCAACTACAGGAATCGTTGGATAGGAGTTTATTGGACCTAGTTTTCGCTATGGGGAGCCCCATTTATACCCGTGAAGATAAGCCTTTTGTATGTGTACTGATTATCCAGAACTCAACAGGGTGACATTCAAGAACTGCTTACCTAGACCTTTGTATTGACAACCTGTTGACCAGTTACAAGGGACAAGCTTCCATTCGAGGATTGACGAACGAGCGAACTATCATCAGATGGAAGTCCAAAAAGGGAAAAATGTTCCTAGAACGGCATAGCAAACGCAATACGGCCAGTGCGACTTTGTACACCATAACCATTGAGTTAATCATCACACCGGCAGCTGTATGGATCACATGAATCGACTATGCTTATTGACAACGTGTTGAGTCATTTCCAGGAGAAAGGAACATCATAGACGACATCTGTATCTTATTTTAGGGCTCCTGAGGGAGGAGCCATTACGTGCGAAGTCTTGTTTAGTGTAACATTTAGATTCGAGAGATGCATTTAGATCATGTAACCAACGAAGTGGGAATACACGTGGATCTTGCTAGGATCCATTTTGTTAGAAACTGATCAACACCAAGGATTCCTTCAGGGATGCAGCAATTTCTTGGTTTCGCTGGATACTATCGTAGATTCATCACCGGATTTTCGAAGATTGCGCAACCTTAACCTCTTTAGCACAGCGGGGAACTATGAACTCATGGGAACCAAAACAGGAGGACGTCTTCTTAGCTTTTGAAACTCAACTCTACAATGCACTAAGTATTGCCTTTACCTGAGGGTATGGGCGATCTAGTGGTATACTATGATGGTTCAAATCAGAGTCCCAGTTACACACCGCTGCAACACGAGAAGGAGATGGCCCACGAGGTGGACTTACAGGAAGAACTACACGAGCCACGACCTGCGGTGGAAGCCAGAGTCCTTGGATTTAAATTGGAGGCATTACTTGGACGGTACCGAATGCACCACTTAGACCGATCACAAGGGCCTCCTGTGTACCTTGTTTTAAGAGAGTTAAACATGTGATGGTAACGCTGGATGGAACTTTTGAATGAATACGACCGTGAAACCTGGACGTGCACGAGCTTTGCAGCTCGCTATCGACTCTAATATACCTGATCAGACTCGCCTCATCCAAAATGAAGAACTGAAGGAAGAGAGTTCTCAAGAGTGACCCATGCGGGGCATGGGGAAGCATCCTTTGGCAGGCCGGACGGTTTTTGCTACTTCAGGGAACGAATATGGACCTCACTGTACAGCAACCTTAGGGAACTGGTGCAGGCGAAGCACACGGGTCTCGATATCCTATTCATCTAAGTTTTGATAGGATGTGTTAAAACCTGAAGACCATGTACGGGTGACCGGACCTGAAGGCCCACATAGCAACGTATGGGAACGATGTTTGACTTGTGGGAAGGTCAAGGTGGGGTATTAGCAACCAGAAACACATATATGGAAATGAGGACAGACTGCCATGGATTTTGTCGCTGATCTACTTACAACTTGAAACGAAAGCATTATCACCTGGGTAATCATTGATGGACTCACATTACTAGCACACTTTCTTGCAATCAAGAAAACTGATGAGTTTTCACAGTGGTGAATGTTCCTCTGAGAGAGGCAGCTTTTAGTTACGAGGTGCCAACCCCTGTTACCTCTGAATTTGATCTATGCATAATTTATGGCAGGCAATATACAACACCCTTGGCTCACGTCAGGGCCAGAGCATTGCTTATCGCCGTTGGGCAAACAATCAGAGAAAACGAACTCTCCTGGCACTCGAAGACATGCTGCAAGCATGTGGGTGACTGGCTTTGGTGCAAATTGGAAGGACTATTACCTATGGGAGAGTACTACTACGACAGTTATCATTTTGGTAAACAGACAGCTCTGTTGAGACATTACATAAATGATAACGCCAACCTTCTTGCTAGACTAAGATGGTGGACAACTTAATTACTGGTCCAGGACTGGTACTCGAAACTTTTAGGAATGTTGTTTGGATCGTGAGTCAATTGGCGGCAACGCGTGACTGTCAGGAAAGCTGATAAACTTGGGAAACGCTGGAAGATCACTGCAGGCGATCGTATCGTGTTGAAAAGTCTCACCCTGGGAGGGTGTGGAACGCTTGGGAAGCGTGGCGAGCTTAACTGACGTCACGATGGACCATTCAACAGTCTAGGAGAAACCGATAGCGTAACCTACAAACTCGAGTTACCCGATGAATCGGGTAACGTACGCGATGTCATTTATGTTTCGGGTCTAAGACAATAGTTGTCTGATGAAACACGTGCGATACCTATATTGGAGGAATTTATCGAACACATGGACCAGGAAGTCAGGGTTCATCAACATAGTCATATCTCGATTGTGAGAGTTCGTTGGAATTCAAGACATGGACCGGAGTTCACGTGGGAACGCGAAGATCAAATGAAACTCAAGTATCCTCAACTTTTTCCTGTTGACCACTCTAATTCGGGTACTACTGGTGAATTTCGTGACGAAATTTCTTTCAAGTTGGGGATGATGTGACAACCTGAACTTTCAAGGTGATTCTCGTTTAACTTTGTGGCACTTAACTCATATCACTATTGTTCATGTCTCACTACACGACGTCAATACGTTTATGTTGCGTAAACTCATTAAACCTGTTTTAATTGCATGACACCACTAGGAATAATGGGTGGCGAGTTCATTAAGATATATATTATGTTAAACACTAGATGTCCATGTTATATGCATGTGCATTTTAGTACACATACTATGGTTACGTACACTTGGCCCAAAACTTCAATCAGTGAAATAAGGGCTTCGGCCCAAAAGGAGCCAACGGAAACCCAACCCCTTAATCGTTGGTGATGACTGTTTTACCAAGGGGTTTTGGGCAGCCCATTTTACTTGGGCTCAAGCCCATGATCTCGGCCAACAAAGAACTGCCCAACTTGAAACTATATGTTTGCACGTATCTTGTTTTGGCCTAACTAAAAACTCTAAACACCCCTTGATTAGCAACGGCAGACGAAGACAAACCCCCCCCCCCCTCGAGGCATTCTTCTGTTGGATCCAATAATTTGGTTAGTTTGGTCTACCTATGTTTCGAATCAGATTTCCTTGTCATGCATGGTTATAATATCGACACATATTATGATTATTGTTTACGTTGGTACATGATGTATGTGTGTGTTCGATGTGTATGTGTGGTAACAAAATCCATGATGAATAGTTATAATCATGAATACTGTTATTTGAACCATGATATGTTATATTTTGTGCAATGCTTACTAAATTATAATTAATCTGAGATTTCATATGGAACCATATTTGATTAGATATGTTATGGAAATAACACAAAACTTAGGAACTGTGGATGATAGTAAATCGATTACATTGAATGTATATGCAATAGGGTTTGTTAGTTATGTATTGATATTGGTTAAGTGATTGGAATGATGATTGATGAATTAGAATGGTTGATGATTGTCTGTTTATGTATGCATATTGAATAAGTTGTTTGGAAGTATTCTACAACACTTAAATGGTTGTCAGTATCACATGAGGGTGGGTCTAATCAAATGATAGTTCTCTCAAGATTATATAACAAAAGTTTAAAGGTCCAATAAGCTATCAATTGGTGTTGGCCATTATATTGATCCCATTTAATTCATATTCAATTTTGAATAAGCACAGTGGGCCACACATCTATGGCTCATCGCACACACACACCTTTGATTGGACCAAAGACCATTGGGCCTTGCCACTTAGCGAGTTGTAGCAGACCATTCATTTTATTTGGGATGTATATTTGTGCCTTATGTTGTTAGGGCCGGGTATGGGGTACGGGTAACATAGGAAATGCACAGTTGGGCCGGGTAGTTTAATACTAACAATATGAATGCTGTTGAATATTGCTTGGCCTATGTGTTCGTATGTAATTCAATTAGATAAACTGGTTTAGTATATTTGGGCTAATGAGTTATAATAATAATACATATTGTGGATTGGGCCTCGTTCAGCAACTGGGCTAGGCGAACGAAGTGAAAGCAATAAGTTTATGTTGGGTCGTATACGGTTTGGATACAAGACTGTTATAACCAAAAGATTATAGAGCATTACGAATTGTTGTCATTATATATACGTGTTCAATTGAACGAAGATTGGGCTGTTACAATATGTTATTGTGATATATGATCCTGTAACGTGAGAATACTTATGGCACGAATTCTCGTTGTAACTTATGTGATAATACGTGCCATACTTGTTTACCACTTGTGGAATTTGTACAAAGAATATGTGATTTATGCGTAAGCGAGACTAACTGTCATTGAAACCATATTAGTGTGTGGGTGTCCAACGATAAACAAGTAAATTAATCTTACCGAGCAAACCTAAGGTGAGTTCACTACTTTTGAGCATGCGTCCCGGTGGTTGAGACAGTCAGTGGGTATCCCGGGGAGGGATAAGTCTTTTGGGTAAAAACTGGTATATATTGGATAATATTCTCATCCTATCATTCTTAAGTCCCATCTTTTGTTACCAGGGAGGTAACGCGGTATTAGTTGGTAGCGCTACTTAGGTTTGGCACCCTCACGCCGTACCGGGGAGGACGATTGTGAACTAATTACCCATTCGGGCCCAGTGCTTTGATAGGAGCGCTGGGGAAAGGGCAAAACATACATCAGGAGCCGTCTTGTTCAGTATCGAGATATTATCAATATTACTTTTGCATTTGTTAATGAACTGGGATAAACACTTGGTAACAAACGTTTTCATAAACTGTGAACTCGCCAGCTTTGTCTGATACACTTGTTGCATGCTCGCAGGTCGATACGTTTCTTGGTTTTGGATACTTGCTGTCTGGAGTAGCAGAAGTGGTCATGGGTCAATTGGAGAGATTGATGTGATTGAATTCTTGATACTATACCTTGGTTTAAACAGTTTAACTTTAGTTGTTATTTGCTTCCGCTGAACATATTGGTTTTCGTATAAACTTGTGGATGGTATTTTATTAATGATTGAGAACTTTATTTTGAAACTTGTGTGGGTTCAATGTAATTAGTGGCTCCTTGTCGGCACATCACACGCCTAGCAGGGACACTCCCTAGGTGGTATTTTGGGGGTGTGATAATTCTGCCTGGCGAACGACCGAGATGCCACCCCAGTAGTGTGATTCTGTGGTCCTTTACGAGACTAGGGTTCTGACGGCTACACTCATAAATATTACCCATCTTCCCCTTCACTACCATTCGATCACCATTGCATTCATTGTGTTAAATCCCCAAATTTTGTTTCAGTGATTCTTCTTCCCTAATATTTGGGATTTCGGAGACCATGCTTCCTTAATCACATGGTAATTACTACTCATGTGTTTACTCATTACTGAAATTAGTTTGAAAAGTGTGTTTGTTTGTAGGTTTCATAATGTTAACTTTTGATATTTGTGTGTTTATGATGTTGTGATATTGTTTCTGTTTGTGTTTGTATGGAAGATATTGTTATTGAAATTTGTGTTGTGTTGTGTTGTGTTGTGTTGTGTTGTGTTGTGTTGTGTTGTGTTGTGTTGTGTTGTGTTGTGATGTTATGTTTAGTGAAGTTGTTGTGGATGATTGTATTGTTTATTGAAAATGAGGTTTTGTTAGGTGATGGAAGGGATGATGATGATACATCCAGCTGTTATCTTGCTTATGGTTACTAGCTTCATGCTTGGTTTTGAAGTTTTAAAAGCTGCAAGTGGTTAAGATTTTAGTACCCACTTAAGAGATGAAGTAGGAAGTTTTATTTAAGTTGATTGTATGCATATGTTGAAAAGTATGCCACTCTATTTTATTTAGGATGAATGTACACACATGCACTCTAGGATTTAAACTCCCAACATGTACAAAATTATAACAATGGAATGTACACAGCTGGGATCTTGCTTAAGTTGGAGTGTTTTTGGGATGTAGGTTTAGTAGGTGGAGAAAACAGGAAGGCGTATCGGTTTAAGCCTGGGACTCAAGAGCTACATGAGATTAGGCGTTTGCAAAAGACGGTTGATCTGCTCATTCCTGTTGGTATGTTCATTTGAACTGTGAGATCTCTTTGTCTTGCTGGTTGTTTTGACTTTTTTGTATGACTGTTTTGCACATTGAATGGTGCTATGATGTTTATTGATCATGGGTTTAATCTAATTTTTGGTCAGTAGAAGGAGTTGCATTTGATTTGAAAATTAGCGTTTAAGTTGTTGTCTTTGGGGAACCATGGAGTACAACAATATCTCATGATGCCCAAAGTTAAATACCTGGGAAGTATTTTAAATGCTTATGGGTCTTCCGTTTGCAGTTTTTATCTTCAATATTTGACACCTATCTAACGGTCTAAACTTCATGAATTAGTAATATAAAAATTGAAACAAAACACTATGCCTTGATGTATCCCCTAATTGACAAATGACAAGCATATAAAATGACTATTGGTATCTTGAATCTGGGTTAAAAAATTTATAGTTGAGATTTTCTTTCTTTTTATACTTCAGACTGAATGAAAAAAAATATTCTAGGACAACGCCTTTAAGAAAATTACTAATTGCTACAAATAGAAGTAAGATCATCACAGATTGGGTGGGTTGGCTAATGGGTTGTTCTCATGTGAAAAAGGTTGCATATACATAAAACATGGCATATAAAAAGGTTTAAAAAATAACAAAGGGAGACAACGAAGAACCAATTCAAGTACAAGCGATAGGAAAGTGGGTATGTTTCAAAGAAATTATTTAATATCTAAAATAAATGGACTTTTATTTTTTGTGACATGGAGATGCGATAGAAGTATTTTTTTTCTTTCCTTTCAGTCGTGTTATTTGAAACTGATGCCAAGACACTCAACAATTTGCAATGAACATCTATGAAAAAGTGATGATTTAGATACTCCACTGAATTTTAGAAGCTTCTTTGATTTTTGACATTTGAAACTTAAATTACACAAGGTATGAGAGATAGTCACATAACAAGAGTGGGAGATTTGAGGTGGTGGAAATCACAGATCCAAATATGAAAGGATCCAAAAGGTCAGTTTTCTTTTTTTTATATTATTTTGACGAAAGATGGTATTCTATTTGATTATTTAACAAAGAGTCATGGGTGACGAGTGTCTGACAATATAAAGTATAACTTTAAAAAGTTGTTTTTAGGAGTTATTAAGATCCAATGCTGGTAGTTTTCTTTTTAGTAAATCGAGTTCGTTCCTTTTGTTAGTGATGTGCTGGTTAAATTGAATTGAATTTCCTACTGTTAGGCTTTTGCATGATGTGAATGTTTAGGAGTTTTTTTTCTATTTTTGGTTAAATGCGCTCGATACTAATCTCAATTCTCACAATCCAAAGGCAAAGATTAATCATGCTATGAAAGCGTGATTAGGTGTAATTGCTTAAATATTGCTATTGTTATTAACGTAATGGTGACACATGGACAAGTAAAAAAGATGCACGGGTAAAAGAAGAAAAGAAAAAACATCCCAAGGGGTGTAAATGTAACAACCCGGCTTTTTGAAGTCAAAGTAAAATGAAGAAAAGATTGCTAATTCGATCTGTCATTCCTTGCTTAATTATTACTTGTACTATTGAACTTCGTTAATCAATACTCTAGTTTACGTTATTTTAGTTTTATTATGTGGACTAACAATGCAATAAACACTAATAAACTCTAATCTACTTAACGCTATCTCATCGCTATCGCATCGCAACTTGAATCGCAGATCTGGATATTGTTTTTCATGTGTGTGCTATTACGTGTTACTTGTGCATGAAGGTGTTAATCGCAAACGCAATTGCAATTCTATCGCAACGCAATCTCATCGCGAACTGGAAAAGGAAGGTTACTTATGTTGTATGTTAGTTATGTTATTTGTGTAACTATTATTTAAAACTATCGCACCGCTTATTCGACACTCACTTAAATGCATCGCAACGCTCAAAGCACGAAACGAAAAGTCGGAAACCCACTCGCTGAAGCCCTTCGATCGAATGGTCATCCGAACGGATGACCATCCGATCGGATGGTCATCCGTTCGAAAGGCCCTCCGATCGAATCACTCCCACCGCCTTTCTCCTCCTTCTCCTATAAATACTCACATGTCACATCACTATTCACATGATGTGACAGCTCTCCTCCGACCCTTCGCATTCTCAGCCACTTTTCTCTCGATTCCTTGCGATTCTTGTAAGTTTTCATCTCAAATCTTATACTTCCTTAATCAGCACACACTTTCTCATCAATTTCACCATCTAATCATAACTTTTAACCATGAAATCCACCTGATTTGGGTTGTTAATGAGTGACATCATCACGGGCTCATATGAACACCGGAGTATGACCTCATCTCACCAAGAACAACTCAGATCTAAAGGATTTCTACAATGTTTAAACACTGATTTCACCTAAATCAAAGCATAATCAAAGTGTTTCAAACTTTTCTTCAACATTCTTTACTTTTACTCAAAACCGATAGAATCATAACTCGTTCAGGCGCTCTACTCATTTTCTGGTGATGTGCCGGCCCGAGAACAGATTTCTATCAAAGGGACAATCGGTTCATGGGTTGAACATGAAGCACCATCATGAACAGCTGGTTCGGATCGAACAGGGGTGATTCCCATCCGACCGGATAAGTTGGACCTGATGGGGTTTCCGTTGTTTAGCACGTTGTCACACCGTCTCGGTCAAACCGCAACTTTCTAAACTTAACAGATTTTACAAGTTTTCAAACGAACAGATCGCTGAACCGATTGCCGTATGATCGGATCACCATCAGATCGAACGACGATCCGAATGGGTGACTTGTGATTTTCAATACTTGAACATTCTACAAAACTTCAAAGAATATCAGTTCCAAACGAATAGTTATCCGATCGGACGACCATCCGATCGAATGACTATCCTACCAAGGGACTTGAAATTTTTGTAACGTTCCAAATGAACCCCCATTCGATCGAACGGTGATGTATTGCAAAATGCATCTCTTATTCGTGTACAGTTTGTATAGTTTTCTGTTATATTTAGTTTAGTTTTCATTAGAATGTGCATACTATTGATAAAATTGAGTTTTGCAGGTCTCTGTGCTTAAATTTGTGAAAATTGAGTAAAAACGAGCCACAATGCTGAAATACCAAGTCTCGGAATGAGTTAAAAAGAGTTGGAATAAATTTTGGAGATTTTAGGATGTTGAAGCTGGAAAAAGGATGCAACAGTCTGTGAAATTTGAGCTGTCGCGCTACGCCACCATGATCAGGCTTCAGTGTCGCGCTACGCCGCTATTTAATTAATGAATTTTGGAATTTTGAGGTGTCGCGCTGCGCGACTTCAAGAGCATTTACCCGTCGCGCGACGCGACGGGGTTTATTGACAACAATTATTCGTTTATTATTAGGATTAAGTATAAAACCCAAGAAAATCATCATTAAACCCTAGTTACGAATTAAGGAGATCATAGGCGATTCTTGGAGAATTCTTGAAGCAATTTTGAAGGTTTTGAAGCATAGGAGTCATCGGTATGAGTTCGGGACAAAGAATTGAAGACTTCCTCGGTTTTTCCAATTCCTTGTTTGTTGATTTTCTTTCGAAACTCGTTGTCATGAATTCTTACTTGAACATCTTTACTTTGTTTTCATTATTTAACATGCTTGGCTAAACTTTTAAGCCGCCTAGACTTTGATGAATGGATTGATATGAAGTTTTAACCTTTTTCGTTAATTGCATGTATTTTATGGGTTGATTGTGTTTAGTAAAGAGTTTGGTTTATTGATTTGATGTGTATGCGTACTTTAATCC
Organism: Helianthus tuberosus; assembly: GCA_030545235.1. NCBI lineage: Eukaryota > Viridiplantae > Streptophyta > Magnoliopsida > Asterales > Asteraceae > Helianthus > Helianthus tuberosus. The sequence continues at coordinate 107,868,197 of CM060393.1, forward strand.
GGTTCGTTACTGACAATTGCTTCGTGTGAATCTTGGTGGTTGTCTGCTACGGAATAGGTTCATGCTAGATCTTTGACTGTGTATTTATGATCTTTAGGGAGAATTGGCCAATAAACCCTAGAAGTAATTGCTAGTGATTTGCTAGATTTTAGTGTTCTACTAGTCCTTATAGCTGGAAGGTGCGGGGCTATTGATAGGTCTTACCCGGCGAATTGCTTTGGACAGTCTTTGGAAAAAGTCGTGCCTTAGTTGCCCCGTCGGTTTATTAGTCTATCAAGTCAAATTAAGAAACCTAAACTACCTTAGATCTATAATTGGAAAAGAGTAGGTCAACATTAGGGTACTTGCACAATAATTAGACAACTGGAAGGAAGTCTAATAACCGGTATGATTAACAGCCTAGGTAGTGCCATAAGTTTCACCTCGAGAAAGGTTGAGGGGCTTAGTTGGTGTCTTAATAGGTTTAGTATCATAAGATCCCAGTTCCATAAATCTTGAAGTTAACTTAATCGGTAACTCTTTAAAATCAATCCAGGATTCTAGTCTAGGTGGTCCCGTTCATCATATAAGAAAAGTCTTCGCCTTATTTCGTATTAGTTTAGTTCTAGTTTAATAATTAGTTTAGTAATTATTTTAATAGATTTCCTAGATTTTTCAGTACCCCCCCCCCCCCAAACAATTAAACAGTTTGAGTCGTGTCTGTCAGCGTTTGTTAGAGTCTAGTTAACGTGATTAATAGAGTCTCGTGGTTCAATATCCGGACTTCCTTAGGTCATACTACAGTGATCGGTACACTTATCGATTATGTGGTTTAGGTTGAGTCTAGAATTAAAGCTTTTTTGTGTCTAGCTTAGAGAGTCTAATTTAGTTAATTTTCATAGTTTGTTTAGCACACATCAAATGGCCATCCGTCCGGATGACCATCCTACCGGATGGCTAGACAAATAATGATACTTTTCATCCTTTACAATGCTACAACGAAACTTCAAAGTTCACATCATACATTTATACATCCATTCCAAACGGACAACCCTCCGACTGAATGGTCATCCGTCCGGATGACCTTCCATCCGGACGGTCATCCGATCGGATCACCCTTCGTCACTCATCCCACCGACACGTTATTTCACGCACTGTTCAATGCTTATACTGTCGTTATCTGATCAGGCTAACTCTCCGGCGCTCCCTTCAATCCAAGAATGTGTTTATTCATTAAACACGATCTGTGAGTATACTCGATCCCTTTTTGCTTAACACACTTTTGGGTGTTACATACGTTACTTATACCAAATCACTCAACACACAACGCAACTACTTTTATACGCTAACCGCTTGCATGCTATACGTGTTATTCGATGAATGCTTGTATGTTATGGTTACACAGTGATTGTTGTCTGACACCTTAGCAACGATAGTACTATAGTTTGGATTCTGCACCTGTCGTGGACAGGGGTTGTTAAGGGTATTTCTTCACGTGTCACTGTGGTGATATGTGTTGCACATTTTACAACTCGCAGTCATGTCTGTTCATATTTCATTGTCGATAACTTGCTAGCTTCACATTTCAACATCTTACATGCTGGTTATGCGCAAACCGCTTTCGCTACTATTTATACTATTAAACTTGTATGCTCACCTTTACACTATGTGTATTGACCCATTTTAACGTATGTGACAGGTGTTTAAGATGCTAGGATTTGCTGGATGTCATGGAATCAAGCTTAGGTGGTCTAGAAACAAACTGAATAATATTTGAGTTGTCAGAACAATTTTTTTGTCTATGAGAACACGATGTCTGTAATAACTGCTTTTATTTGATATGTTATGGTATGGTACGTAACGTTAAATATCTAGTAAATTTTAGTTGTTATGGATTCTCTCGGACAATCTGTTTCGCTCAGTGCCTCACCTCGATGTTTCCGCCATCGGTTGGGGTGTGACAGATTGGTATCAGAGCCATAACTATAGGGAATTAGGCAAGACTCGACCTAGTCCCGATCGATGTCTTAGAAACGACCTAGTCTATAGTCTAAAGTACCAACAGACCTAGTCTATAGTCTAAAGTACCAACTTTCCGAGCGAGCCTATTTATGTTACGCTCTCTAAAATTTATGCCTGCACGAACACCGCATACTACAGCTTCGCGCAAAGTCGGCCTTTCCTAAGGCTGGAACACTATCACATTGCCTTTCCTAAGGCAAGCACGACACGTACAATTTTCTAAAAAACGAGTGATCGGATCGAGATTAGGTGTGAAAACCGCAAACTCTCGATTAAATCGTTCGTTCGACGCGCCTTTTACTATAAACACAAGAATTTGCATTGAATCATGTAACACCCCGAAAACAGGTTTGGTAATCAAACCACGTTAATATTTATGAACGGGTAAAATACCGTTAGTGGTAAAATTAACCCGGTAAATATTAGGATTTAAATAATTAAACCTAATATTAAATAAAAAGAGAATAAAAGTTTTGAGAAAAACAAAGCTTATGACAGGCCGACTTAGCGGGACTTAAATAAGAAGGGTTATAACTCCCGGAATCCAATAAGTTAACTAGGAATAATAATAACCTAGTTAGAAGAGAAGTCTTGTAGTGACATAATAGTGGGTTAAAACACTTAAAATAAAAACCTAATGATAGTAGAGGGGCCAAACTTGTTAAACTTGAAACTAGATTTAATTAAAACAAAATAAAATACACCAAACACACACAAAAGTGTGTGTCTGGTCGATTGAAGCAGAGGGCGACCAAGGAAAGCCCCACAACCCTAGTTCATGCTTAATCTCTCAAATTGAAGGCCAAAATCGATCCTAAATCAAAATCCGAGCACGGATTAGTGATCTCCACTGAAAAAGGAGTCACAAGGTATGTAAATTTCATGAGAAATCTCTAGTTGAAATTCTGAGTAAACATAGAGAACTCGAAAATTGTTGTTGCATGAGTGTTATATTGATGGAATAGGAACAATATTGTCTCTAGGAGTGAACCCTAGACAATTATGTGTTGAAATCATGCCTGATTCTTGTAAATCATAATCACCATTGAACGTGATAAGTGGGTTTTGTATAAACATGTTAAACACTAGGATTTTGATAGTTATTCTAGTGTAATTTGAGCTCCATGAAGTGAATTCAGATTTGTTGATGCTAAATTCGTGTATGTGATGTTTTTAAGGTTTTGATTGCTAAAAATAAGTGTTATAATGTCATAAACGTGTTTTAATTGAAAGCTGAATTCAAACAGCTTCTGATCAGAATTTACAGCCGACTTGTATTGGCTGTAACGTGGACAAAACTTGACCAAAACATGTGTTTCTTGAGTCTAAAATGTAATTCCAAGAAATATCTTTAAAACCCCACCGGAATTGCATTTTTTCGACGAAAATTGAATGCTTTATGAATTTTTCGGTATCGAAGGTTCAGGCTGCATTTTTGGCAGAATTTGCAGCCCATTACGAATGTCAAAAATCAATTTAAGGACTGATTTATGATCTCAAATTTTTACTGTACGCAGCTTCAGGTAATTCCAAAAAGCTCCAATTGGAATTTCGTCAATCCGATAAACGAGGAATTTTAAATGAATTTTTTCGTAAGCTGCAGTCAGAAGTGACGAATCTGATTACAGCTTAGTAAATGAATTTTTACGAATTTTTGATAAAGAGTTAGATCTTGAAATTTTAACACAAGGCCTAACCCTACGAGAGGTACGTCACATAAAAATATCATAATTTTTAAAGACTTATAAACAGGTTAAACAAGTCACAAAAAACAGCCTATTTTTCGGTGATATGAACTTGCCTAATTGATGTTAATCTTGGCTAAATGACAAGTTACAAACTAGTTGTTGAATATATGGCATGCTTTAATTGATAAGTGTGTAAAAAAAAGGGGTCCATAGGGTGATGGCTATTGTATAAAATGACCAATCTAACCATCTTATGGATATTATGATATAGTTTGACTCTAAACAAGCTAGGTGGGGGCTTGGAGAAGAACGGGTCAAACGGATCATGGATGCGAAGAATGTTTGCGCGGATGCGAGGTAAGTAAAGCTTACACCCAATTTAAGTGTACGTATTTATTTTATAGGTGATAAATATGACAACGGATTGTATCCGGATATGAGTTCCGACACAAAACAATATGAGTCGGAACGAATAGAAATGATTAAAACTATGGTTAATGGAAAAAGGAACTTGTGGTAAAAAAAATCCGAAATGTGTCGGATGTGTGAATGGGTAGTTAAAACCATGTTTTGTTATAAATGTAAATGTTTGGTCGTATAGGCCAAACGGGTCAAATGGTGGTGATAACACCATTTGACAATATCGACTAATGTTTGGTTGTCAAGTCATATGTTCACAGGAGTGAACGGGAAGTGGATAATTGCGTAGCTATTAAGTAGCGGCTAAATAAAGAAAGGTATAAAATGGGTCTATACATTGACCCAAGCCAGGTACGCATAAACTAAGTTTATAGTTAAAAGTTCAATTTGGTCAAATAATTAGTGAAAGTCCTTCGTCGTAAAGTGAGGGACTAAAATTGACCAAAAAGCCCTTGATGGGAAAACCGGGCAAACGACCCTTAGAGGTTGTTTAGGAATTTGCATTAAGATTACAAAATATAGGTAGATACCTTAATGTAGTAAAATGATGGGTGAAATAAGGGAGTGAAATTTAAAGTTAATGGTAAATCCCTCTAACGGGTCAAACTGAAGTTTTGCGCATAACTCAACTTTTAGTTGCATAATGTATGAAAGTTTTGAACTCACGAGTTAATGGTTTTGAGATAATGAATATCTCAAGAATTTACAGTGATTTAAACGAAAGTGGTTTAATGAATCATGAAACGGGTCAAAAGTGTTAAAAAAGGAATTTCAAGCCAAGAGCGTGAAATTTGGATTTTGGAAGTAATTGAATATCAGGTTTTAACTCCATAAGATGGAGAATCAAATTACAAACGCGTAGGAAAAACAATCGTGTAAAACAGATAAGTAGATAAAAAGTTATAGCATTTTGAAGTTGGAATTTGGTTAAAAACTAGAGCTGGGCAAAAATGCAGGTTTCAGTAACGAATCTGCTGGAAATTGGTCTTTCTCGCACCACGCAATGGGTCACAGGGTTGGGTCGCGACACGCGAAAGACACAAAAGCTGGAAAAATATTTTTGTTTGTTTGTTTGATGCGTAGAACTTGTTTAAACTTATTTTAAGCTATCAAAGCTAACTTTTATGTTGGTTTTGAATTTAGGTGAACCTAGTAAGCATCCGGATGAAGATCAAGCACGGACAAGAACCGAACACACGATCGAACAAAGCTTCCGCGTTAACCTAATACGTTTTTGTTTTAAATGAACTATGTAAAACAATTAGTACTATATTTGAATATTATTGACATGTAAGAATGTTAACTTGGAAAAAATTTTGTAAAGTCGCATTTTAGCATAAAATGCGTGTTTTATTATTATAATCTTGATTAATTGAGATGAGTGTTACAAGTTGGTATCAGAGCTCATGGTTAAAGAGTAAAATGTGTTCGGTTCGAGGCTTGATCGCAAATCCGGTAAGTACAAGTATGTTAACGGTTTGGTATGATTAAAGTGTTGTGAACAACACATAGGGTTATCGTGTAATACACGTTACCCCAACGAAAATGATTGGTATAGTTAACGAAATCACGTGCGTTAACACGCACAGTATAAAGCCTTGTATTACAATATGGGCGTTTATTAATGTCGAAATTACTAACTTTTGTAAATGTTTAGTTGAAAGACACTCGTATCTGAAGATAGCGGGAGTGTAACAAATCTCGGATATGATGGAGGAACGGTCCGAGGTATGACGAGCAGAGCATACTCATTAAGGACCTAAATCACGTGACGATCGCGAACAAAGATAACGGCAAGAGAAGCCCGTAAGGGCAAGCATTACCAGGTGCACGCTTTTAAATTTAATCGCATAAGTAGTAATATGCAACAAACACGTAGGGAAAGACGGTTGCATATATCTAATAAAACCTGAATAGGATATCTATTCAGGATGATGTTTCCAAGAGAAGTTTAATAGAAACATGTGTTATTCATGATGATGAATAACAAAGAAATAATAGGATTAGTTCATATGGAAACTTGGACAGGGGGGTAATTATCCAAGTGGAAAACTCTCAATATAATACTATTGAGAAAAGTAGCGATCACATTAACGAATGTGATTATATAATAGTTTAATAGAAAAGAAAAACATTTTATATGTACAAAAGTAAAACTAGTAAAACTAATGATTGTTGTTTTGCAATTAAATAAAGTTTTACTAAATGAAATCAGAGATATGAAATAAATAGGGGCGTTACTTACATGGGGTGTGATGTGAAAACTACAAAAAGGTCATGTGTATCATGTGTTGATCGCTAACTCTGGCCAAGTAAGTAGTGGCATATGATACCATGAACTTCTTGTAGCGGACACATTTACGTCCAATGTAGTAAGGACGGGGTGAATGGGACTAACTTAAATGGTACCCAAATGAGTCAAACAAGTAAGATGTTTGATAGTAAACGTAAACGCAAGTCGGATAACAGGGAGTGTATTACGTTAGAATAACGAGCCCGAAAGAAGGGACAAAGATTAAAGTAAATGAAAATACAAACCAACTAATGTGAATACTAAGGCATAAGGGATAAAGTTTGACCGTCATAAGTGATGAAATTCACATAGAGAAGTCAAAGGGGTAGAATAAAAGAATAAAAGACTTGACTAAATAAAAGCAATGGATTTCGCTAAGACGATCAAATAAATTAAGATGATGTCTAAAACCAAATAAGAATGGTTACTTGACGATGACTTCGGTAAAGATACCCGATGGACGGGTAGGATTGTGGGTGAATGCGTAAACCGAGATACGAGAACACGAAAAAGAAAGTCAAAAGACTCGGAATATGAGTCATGACTAAAAAACGGTGAGAATTTGCAAACAGAAATTTTGATAACTATGGTAAACTATTTTAGAGTTGAACGGGTCGAATAAAGAACGAAGTTTGGCATTCATAAGTGATAAAACCTCACACGAATAAGTCAAAAAGACAAATAAAGTATAAGAAATTGGTGGTACAAATAGGCGCAAACTGAATAATAGAAGCTCAAAATATTAATGAACCTATGTGATGGGTCGTAAAGGAATGTAGATAGGAAAAACGCAAACTAGCGAAACAAGAATGTTAAAAACATCAAGATAAAGAACCCGGGTAACGGGTTGTAAAGAAATACAGGTAAGAACCGGATAATGGTAAGCGTAGGACAAACTGACGTGTAAATGACGTTAGAAGTCATAAAGTCGGAAAGATAATTCGAAAGAAAACAAATTAAGCCTTAGACTACGGTCAAGGTCAAATGAAATCTAAAAAGGCAAAAGTAAATAATTCTAAATATAAAAAAGGGGTGCTTGGACGCCATATATATGTACATTTGAATAAAAACTCGAATAATGTATGATCTACGGGATCATCATAACCTACGGGATTATGAGTAATGCTAAGGTCTACGGGACCAAAAAGACCTTGGGGTCACTAATAGAAAAAAAAATAATAATAAAAAATAAATAAAAAACGAATTGTCGGGGCTTCACCTTAAAAAGGTAAAAAAGGAGGAAAGGGATAAATATCTAAATAAATAGCCAACGAGGCTAAGTGAAAGAACCTACGAGTCATTTGGGTTAAGCGTGGGAACTAGAAATAATTCCCCGCATCAAATAATAATGGAAAGGAATAGATCCTCAGACATAAATTCCTCGATACAAGTAAACACACGTAACGCCGAAGATGGCAACATGGTATAACCGGGTGATGGGGTATAAGGTAACCGGTGACTAATAAGTCTAGTCGTCAAAGTAAATAATCAATAAAGATAACTGATACAAGCTGAAAGTAACGGCCCACGAGACCTTACACATGAAAGACGTACGCGTCAATATAAATGAAAACTTTTGACCGAAAGAAACGGGTGCCTTGAAAATGAAACTTGGTTTGTTTGATTAAACCAATGAACTATGTAAATAAGGTTTCGAGGACGAAACCTCTTTAAGGGGGGTAGACTTGTGACACCCCGAAAACAGGTTTGGTAATCAAACCACGTTAATATTTATGAACGGGTAAAATACCGTTAGTGGTAAAATTAACCCGGTAAATATTAGGATTTAAATAATTAAACCTAATATTAAATAAAAAGAGAATAAAAGTTTTGAGAAAAAAAAAGCTTATGACAGGCCGACTTAGCAGGACTTTAAATTAGACGGGTTATAACTCCCGGAATCCAATAAGTTAACTAGGAATAATAATAACCTAGTTAGAAGAGAAGTCTTGTAGTGACATACTAGTGGGTTAAAATACTTAAAATAAAAACCTAATGATAGTAGAGGGGCCAAACTTGTTAAACTTGAAACTAAATTTAATTAAAACAAAATAAAATACACCAAACACACACAAAGTGTGTGTCTGGTCGATTGAAGCAGAGGGCGACCAAGGAAAACCCCACAACCCTAGTTCATGCTTAATCTCTCAAATTGAAGGCCAAAATCAATCCTAAATCAAAATCCGAGCACGAATTAGTGATCTCCACTGAAAAAGGAGTCACAAGGTATGTAAATTTCATGAGAAATCTCTAGTTGAAATTCTGAGTAAACATAGAGAACTCAAAAATTGTTGTTGCATGAGTGTTATATTGATGGAATAGGAACAATATTGTCTCTAGGAGTGATCCCTAGACAATTATGTGTTGAAATCATGCCTGATTCTTGTAAATCATAATCACCATTGAACGTGATAAGTGGGTTTTGTAGAAACATGTTAAACACTAGGATTTTGATAGTTATTCTAGTGTAATTTGAGCTCCATGAAGTGAATTCAGATTTGTTGATGCTAAATTCGTGTATGTGATGTTTTTAGGGTTTTGATTGCTAAAAATAAGTGTTATAATGTCATAAACATGTTTTAATTGAAAGCTGAATTCAAACAGCTTCTGATCAAAATTTACAGCCGACTTGTATTGGCTGTAACATGGACAAAACATGAGAAAAACATGTGTTTCTTGAGTCTAAAATGTAATTCTAGGAAATATCTTTAAAACCCCACTGGAATTGCATTTTTTCGAATAAAATTGAATGTTTTATGAATTTTTCGGTATCGAAGGTTCAGGCTGCGTTTTCTGGCAGAATTTTCAGCCCATTACGAATGTCATAACTCAATTTAAGAACTGATTTATGATCTCAAATTTTTACTGTAGGTAGCTTCAGGTAATTCCAAAAAGCCCCAATTGTAATTTCGTCAATCGGATAAACGAGGAATTTTATATGATTTTTTTCGTAAGCTGCAGTCAGAAGTGATGAATCTGATTGCAGCTTAGTAAATGAATTTTTATGAATTTTTGATAAAGAGTTAGATCTTGAAATTTTAACACAAGGCTTAACCCTCCGAGGGGTAGGTCACATAAAAAAATCATAATTTTTAAAGACTTGTAAACAGGTTAAACATGTCACAAAAAACAGCCTATTTTTCGGTGATATGAACATGCCTAATTGATGTTAATCTTGGCTAAATGACAAGTTATAAACTAGTCGTTGAATATATGGCATGCTTTGATTGATAAGTGTGTATAAAAAAGGGGTCCATAGGGTGATGGCCGTTGTATAAAATGACCAATCCAACCATCTTATGGATGTTATGATATAGTTTGACTCTAAACAAGCTAGGTGGGGGCTTGGAGAAGAACGGGTCAAACGGATCATGGATGCGAAGAATGTTTGCGCGGATGCGAGGTAAGTAAAGCTTACACCCAATTTAAGTGTACGCATTTATTTTATAGGTGATAAATACGACAACGGATTGTATCCGGATATGAGTTCCGACACAAAACAATATGAGTCGGAACGAATAAAAACGATTAAAACTATGGTTAATGGAAAAAGGATCTTGTGGTAAAAAAAATCCGAAATGGGTCGGATGTGTGAATGGGTAGTTAAAATCATGTTTTGTTATAAATGTAAATGTTTGGTCGTATAGGCCAAACGGGTCAAATCGTGGTGATAACACCATTTGACAATATCGACTAACGTTTGGTTGTCAAGTCATATGTTCACAGGAGTGAACGGGAAGTGGATAATTGCGTAGCTATTAAGTAGCGGCTAAATAAAGTAAGGTATAAAATGGGTCTATACGTTGACCCGAGCCAGGTACGCATAAAGTAAGTTTATAGTTAAAAGTGCAATTTGGTCAAATAATTAGTGAAAGTCCTTGGTCGTAAAGTGAGGGACTAAAATTGACCAAAAAGCCCTTGATGGGAAAACCGGGCAAACGACACTTAGAGGTTGTTTAGGAATTTGCATTAAGATTACGAAATATAGGTAGATACCTTAATGTAGTAAAATGATGGGTGAAAGAATAGAGTGAAATTTAAAGTTAATGGTAAATCCCTCTAACGGGTCAAAATGAAGTTTTACGCATAAATCAACTTTTAGTTGCATAATGTATGAAAGTTTTGAACTCACAAGTTAATGGTTTTGAGATAATGAATATCTCAAGAATTTATAGTGATTTAAACGAAAGTGGTTTAATGAATCATGAAACGGGTCAAAAGTGTTAAAAAAAGGAATTTCAAGCCAAGAGCTTGAAATTTGGATTTTTGAAGTAATTGAATATCAAGTTTTAACTCCATAAGATGGAGATTCAAATTACAAATGCGTAGGAAAAAGAATCATGTAAAACGGATAAGTAGATAAAAAGTTATACCATTTTGAAGTTGGAATTTGGTTTAAAACTAGAGCTGGGCAAAAATGCAGGTTTCAGTAACGAATCTGCTGGAAATTGGTCTTTCTCGCGCCACGCGACGGGTCACAGGGTTGGGTCGCGACACGCAAGAGACATAAAAGCTGGAAAAATATTTTTGTTTGTTTGTTTGATGCGTAGAACTGGTTTAAACTTATTTTAAGCTATCAAAGCTAACTTTTATGTTGGTTTTGAATTTCGGTGAACCTAGTAAGCATCCGGATGAAGATCAAGCACGGACAAGAACCGAACACACGATCGAACAAAGCTTCTGCGTTAACCTAATACGTTTTTGTTTTAAATGAACTATGTAAAACAATTAGTACTATATTTGAATATTATTGACATGTAAGAATGTTAACTTGGAAAAGTTTTTGTAAAGTCGCATTTTAGCATAAAATGCGTGTTTTATTATTATAATCTTGATTAATTGAGACGGGTGTTACAAATCAGGAGTGAAATCCATACTTCGACGCAAATCTCCCTTTTTTATCCCGTGATTCTATCACACAAACTGGAATGCTGTCGTTAAGTTAGGGGTGAAACCCGGACCTTAATGACTGATTCCGCTCTTCATTTTGTTTTTACAAAACTCTCACCAAAGCCTCGATAGATTCCAGCGACTCGAGTTACGTGAATAACCAAAAGGATGCATGACGTTCACCGTATGCCGGTGAGAGAGCACAGTCTATTAGGCCAAAGCGTGAACTCGAAGTCATTGAGAATAGTCGAATCACTTTGGGTAGTCGATGTCTCAACACCCAGACACTCTGTTTCGATTCTGAGCTCGCAGTCGCTAACTCTGTGATTTATCGCTTTTATGTGTTTTTGTGTTTTATGTGGTTTTTACATGTTTATGTGTTTTGATCTTGGAGATTTATACGCTTTTCGTTGTTCACTTTGATAAAAACGCACAACTCGCACTGCACATCTATCTCAAAACATTGACAAATCGCATACTATGGTACTCGCTTACGCTATACTACACACTATGATACTCGCTACTCGCACTCGCTATACCCGAACGCACTTCGTGAAACTTGAATGATAGGTGAATACGTACAATATATGTAGGTGAATACGTGCAATATATAGTTGAATATGTGTTCTATGCTCTACATGTTTACGTGTTATGTGTTTACGTGCCTATGTGAATTAAGTACCTACGTGATTATATGCCTATGTGTAGACGTGTTCTTGTGCTTTATATAGGGCAGCGTGAGATGATACTATAGACTATACTCGATTTAATCGCGTCTGAGCCCTATGACGATGTCTGTTGCAGACAATGTCGTTGTTTGGATCTCACACTTCCCGAGCTACTCGCCGCAACCACGCTGACAAGCGTATTGCTTCTCTAGTCGCAAAGCAAATGGCTAAGGTCATTTCGCAAATCGTCAGCGAGCTCAATGAAAACGCTAGCAAGTCCTCTGAGAAATCTAGGACCTACTCTCCCCGAGTTACTTTTAGCTTCAAGCAGTTTAAGGCCTGCGGCCCCAAAGAATTTACCGGAGAAGACGGGCCTACTGCCATGTTTCAATGGTTCGATTAAGTTGAAGTCACTCTGCACCAAAGCGGTTGTCCTGATAACCTCCGCACTGTCAACGCAACTGGCGTTTTTCAGTCCAGGGCTCTGGATTGGTAGACCGTCGAAAGGAACAGGCGAGGGAATGATGCAACCTATGGGCTTACTTGGGAGGAGTTGAAAGAGATCATGATGAAGGAATTATGCCCTCCCCATGAGCTTCAGAAGCTGGAGGACGAGTTTTGGAACATCAAGCAGGAGGGTGGCGATAATGCTGGTCTAACTGCCCGCTTTAAGTAGCTGAGTATCATTTATCCAGGCCAAGTCTCTACTCCCGACATAACCATCAAGAAATACATCCCTGCCTTACCGGATTATGTTGCTGATTTCGTGCAAGCCGCGAAGACGACAACCATCAAAGAGACTTACCTACTCGCTGTAGAGATCGATGACAAGCGAGTTAGGGCTGTTTATTTCAAGAACACCGCTAAAAGTCTCCACCAAGTTACCGCTGCTCCCACCGCTGAAACCGCCGCACCGCAAGCTTCCAAGTCTTCACGTCGCAAGCGTAAGAACAACAACAAGAAGAACTATCCAGTCACCGCCGCACCGCTGAATGCCGTACCTGCCGAACCTCAACCCCAGAACCGCCAAGTAGCGGCACCAGTGACCAATGCACCACCAGCTAAGCGTGCATATACTGGTCCACACCCGCTATGCCCTACTTGTGCTTATCATCATCCTGTTGGGATCACTTGTCGATTTTGTGTTCACTGCTAACGGTCGTACTGGCCCCCGCCAAGCTCAAGCTCAAGTTCAAGCTCCTGCACTGCCAGCTCCTCTTCCCGCTCCGCAGGGTCAACAAGCAGCTCTTGCTCACGCAAGAGCCTGCTTTGCATTGGTGATCCTAACCACTTTGCAAATGTCTACCCAAACAAAGTGGTGAAGCAAGAACCACAGCAGCAACCAGCGCAACAACATCAACAGCAGCCGCCTAAGCAGCAGCAGCAGACATCTCAACAAGCAGCCCGTGGACGTACCTTCAACATCAACGTCCGCCATGCCCAAGCTGACAACAATGTGGTAAATGGTACGTTTCTTGTCAACGATATATATGTTTCGTGTTTATTTGATACTGGAGCCGATAACTGTTTTGTATCGTTAGAATTCGAAAAGCTCCTAAATCATAAGCGCGCTAGCCTCCCAACAACATTCGATGTAGAAATTGCCACCGGAAGAACCGTCACCGTTAGTTCTGTTCTCCGGATTGTACTCTCGAACTCAACAATCACATATTTCCGATCGATCTCATTCCGATGCAACTTGGTAGATTCGATATCATAGTAGGCATAGATTTTCTTTGTGAGAATCGTGCTGAAGTTGTTTGTTTCGAAAAGATGATTCGTTTCTCTCTTGCTAATGGTGACCAACTCTGTGTTTATGGCGAAGTATCTTCGAAGGAACTTAAACTGATGTCGTGTATTCAAGCAAGCAAGTATCTCCGCAAGAAATACAAGGCTTTCTTGGCACACATTGTAGTAGCGGAGAAGGAAAAGAAGCTGATGGAAAAGGTACTTGGGATTCATGATTTTCTTGCTGTCTTTCCTGACGATTTACCTGGTCTACCCCCGTCTCGTGATATTGATTTTCATATCGACCTCATTCCTGGAGCTGACCCTGTCGCTAAAGCCCCTTATCGCCTCGCTCCGTTGAAATACGCGAACTCTCGAGTCAACTCCAGGAATTGCTTGACAAAGGCTTCATTCTCCCTAGCACCTCTCCTTAGGGCGTACCTATTCTTTTCGTCAAAAAGAAGGACGAATCATTCCGGATGTGCATCGACTATAGGGAATTGAATAAGCTGATTATCAGAATCGTTATCCCCTGCCCCGAATCGATGATTTATTTGATCAATTACAAGGCGCAACGTGTTACTCGAAGATCGATTTACGCTCAGGTTACCACCAGTTACGAATCCAGGAGGAAGATATACCTAAAACCGCATTCCGAACCCGATACGGCCACTACGAGTTTGTTGTTATGCCCTTTGGTTTAACCAACGCACCCTGCGGTTTTCATGGATCTGATGAATCGCGTGTGTAAACCCTTTCTCGACCGTTTCATCATCGTGTTTATCGATGATATCCTGATCTATTCGAAATCGAAAGCCGAACATGTGCAACATCTATGTTTGGTTCTTCAATTACTCCAAGGGAATCGACTATATGCCAAGTTCTCCAAGTGTGATTTTTTTGCTAGAGGAGGTTCAATTCCTCGGTCACATCGTCAATAGTCAAGGTATTCACGTCGACCCCGCGAAGATCGAAGCTGTTAAGAGTTGGGTTACACCCAAATCCCCATCCGTAGTTCTTTCGTTCCTCGGATTGGCGGGTTACTACCGCTGGTTCATCGCAGACTTCTCTAAAATCGTCGTGCCGCTTACCTCTCTCACGCATAAAGACAAGTCTTTTGTTTGGGGAACTGAACAAGAGCAAGCCTTTCAAAGTCTCAAGCATATGCTCTTCAATGCTCCTATCCTCGCTTTACCCGACGAAAACGATGATTTTGTAGTCTATTGCGATGCCTCGAACCTTGGTCTCGGTTGTGTTCTCATGCAACGGGACAGGGTTATCGCGTACGCCTCTCGCCAGCTCAAGATCCAAGAAAAGAACTAGACAACCCACGATCTTAAGCTTGGTGCAGTTGTTTTTGCATTGAAGATTTGGTGACACTACCTTTACGGTACCAAGTGTACGGTCTTCAATGACCATAAGAGCCTACAACACATCTTAAACCAAAAGGAACTGAATATGCGCCAATGTCGATGGGTTGAACTTCTTAACGATTATGAATGTGAGATTCGCTACCACCCTGGCAAAGCAAATGTCATTGCCGATGCTCTAAGTCGATTAAGCTATTTGCATAGTGTTCGTAATACTCACGCCCAGCACGACCTCAAAGGCCTAATTCGTGACGCTCAACACGTCTGCTTCATTGAGAATACCTTGCGAGAGGAAATGAAGAAGTGTCGTGCTGAATCCCAACTTGTCACCAAATCGAACGGTATCTACTACTATCTCGATCGCATCTAGATTCCAAGTCGCAATAACCTTCGGGAGATATTGCTGACTGAAGCTCACAAATATCGATATTCCATTCATCCTGGTGCCGACAAGATGTACCATGACCTTCGTCTTCGGTATTGGTTGCCTGGAATGAAGAAGGATATCGCTGCCTACATTTCGAAGTGCCTGACTTGTTCAAAAGTCAAGGCTGAGCAACAAAGACCATCTGGCTTACTCGTGCAACCCGAGATCCCTATGTAGAAATGGGAGAGTATAGCTATGGACTTTATAGCGAAACTTCCCCGCACGCCATCAGGTCACGATAGCATCTGGGTTATCATTGATCGTCTTACAAAATCTGCTCATTTTCTGCCGATACGAGAAGACTTTAAGGTAGAACGATTAGCATGGATCTACACCGACGGAATCATCTGTCAACACGGGATGCCTCGTGATATCATCTCTTACCGTGATGGTCGGTTTACCTCGCGCCTTTGGGAAACGTTTCAATCTGCTCTTAGTACTACTCTTAATCTAAGTACCGCTTTCCATCCCCAAACCAACGGTCAAACTAAACGCACGATCCGTACCCTAGAAGACATGCTTCGCTCGTGTGTCAAAGATTTCGGTGGTAATTGGGACGCGCACTTACCTTTGGTCGAATTCTCATACAATAACAGTTATCATTCTAGCATTCAAATGGCACCATTTGAGGCATTATATGGAAGAAAATGTCGATCGCCTATTGTATGGCATGAGATCAGAGATATGCAAATTACTGGTCCTGAGCTGTTGTAAGAAACGACTGACAAAATCCTCCAGATTCGAGATAATCTCCAGAAAGCTCGGAGTCGTCAAAAGAGTTACACCGATAGACGCCGCAAGCCTCTTGAATTTGATGTTGGCGATCACGTACTCCTAAAGGTATCACCTTGGAAGGGGGTGATCAGATTCGGCAAGAAAGGAAAGCTCGCTCCTCGATATGTTGGACCCTCTAAAATTCTGGAAAGAATTAGCAAAGTGGCCTACAGACTCGAACTACCAGAGGAACTTAGCAACATCCACCCGACTTTCCATGTTTCGAACCTCAAAAAGTGCCTGGCCTAGCAGAATTTACATGTGCCACTTGAGGATCTACAAGTGGACGAAACACTACACTTCGTGGAAAAGCCTGTCGAAATCATGGATCGAGAAACCAAGAAACTTCGACGCTCACACATTCCCATAGTGAAGGTTCGCTGGGAAGGCAAACGCAGCGCCGAGTTCACCTGGGAACTCGAAAGTGACATGAAGGCTAAGTATCCACAGCTATTCGTTACGCCTATGCCTTAATTTCAGGATGAAATTCCCTAAAGTAGCGGAGGCTGTAACAACCCGGCTTTTTGAAGTCAAAGTACAAGTCAAAGTCAATGTCAAAGGAAGAAAAGATTGCTAATTCGATATGTCATTCCTTGCTTAATTATTACTTATACTCTCAAACTTTGTTAATCGATACTCTAGTTTTCGTTATTTTAGTTGTATTATGTGGAGTAACAATGCAATAAACACTATTAAACGTTAATCTACTTAACGCTATCTCATCGCTATCGCATCGTAACTTGAATCGCAGTTCTGGATATTGTTTTACGTGTGTGTGCTATTACGTGTTACTTGTACATGAAGGTGTTAATCACAAACGCAATCGCAACTCTATCGCAACGCAATCTCATCGCGAACTGGAAACACAAGGTTACTTATGTTGTATGTTAGTTATGTTATTTGTGTAACTATTATTTAAAACTATCGCATCGCTTATTCGACACTCACTTAAACGCATCACAACGCTCAAACCACGAAACGAAAAGTCGGAAACCAACTCGCTGAAGCCCTTCGATCGGATGGCCATCCGATCGAAAGGCCCTCTGATCGAATCACTCCCACCGCCTTTCTCCTCCTTCTCCTATAAATACTCACCTGTCACATCACTGTTCACGTGATGTGACAGCTCTCCTCCGACCCTTCGCATTCTCAGCCACTTTTCTCTCGATTCCTCATGATTCTTGTAAGTTTTCACTCAAATCTTGTACTTCCTTAATCAGCACACACTTTCTCATCAATTTCACCATCAAATCACAACTTTTAACCATGAAATCCACCTGATTTGGGCGGTTAACGAGTGACGTCCTCACGGGCTCATATGAACACCGGAGTATGACCTCATCTCACCAAGAACAACTCAGATCTAAAGGATTTCTACAATGTTTAAACACTTATTTCACCTAAATCAAAGCATAATCAAAGTGTTTCAAACTTTTCTCCAACATTCTTCACTTTTACTCAAAACCGATAGAATCCGAGCTCGTTCAAGCCCTCAACTCATTTTCTGGTGAAGTGCTGCACCGAGAACATATTTCTATCAAAGGGACAATCGATTCACGGGTTGAACATGAAGCACCATCATGAACAGCTGGTTCGGATCGAACGGGGTGATTCCAGTCCGACCGGATAAGTTGGACCTGATGGGGTTTCCGTTGTTTAGCACGTTGTCACACCGTCTCGGTCAAACCGAAACTTTCTAAACTTAATAGATTTTAAAAATTTTCAAACGAACAGGTCGCCGAATGGATTTCTGTCCGATCGGATCACCATCCGATCGAACGACGATCCGAACGGGTGACTTGTGATTTTCAATACTTGAACATTCTACAAAACTCCAAAGAATATAAGTTCCAAACGAATAGTCATCTGATCGGACGATCATCCGATCGAATGACTATCCTACCAAGGGACTTGAAATTTTTGTAACATTCCAAACGAACCACCATCCGATCGAACGGCCATCTATCCGAATGACCATCCGACCGGATGGCTGGATAAATAATGATACTTTTCAGCCATTACAATGCTGCAACGAAAACTTCAAAGTTCACATCACACATAAACACATCCATTCCAAACGGACAACCCTCCGACCAAATGGTCATCCGTCCGGATGACCATCCGTCCGGACGGTCATCCGATCGGATCACCCTTCGTCACTCATCCCACCGACACATTATTTCACGCACTTTTCAATACTTATATTGTCGTTATCTGATCAGGCTAACTCTCCAGCGCTCCCTTCAATCCAAGAGTGTGTTTATCATTAAACACGATCTGTGAGTATACTCGATCCCTTTTAGCTTAACGCACTTTTGGGTGTTACATACGTTACTTATACCAAATCACTTGACACACAATGTAACTACTTTTATACGCTAACCGCTTGCATGCTATACGTGTTATTCGATGAATGCTTGTATGTTATGTTTACACAGTGATTGTTTCCTGACACCTTAGCAACGATAGTACTATAGTTTGGACTCAGCAGCTGTCGTGGACATGGGTTGTTAAGGGTATTTCTTCACGTGTCACAGTGGTGATATGTGTTGCGCATTCTACAACTCGCAGTCATGTCTGTGCATATTTCATTGTCGATAACTTACTAGCTTCACATTTCAACATGTTACATGCTGGTTATGCGCAAACCGCTTTTGTTACTATTTATACTATTAAACTTGTATGCTCACCTTTACACTATGTGTATTGACATATTTTAACGTATGTGACAGGTATTTAAGATGCTAGGATTTGTTGGATGTCATGGAATCAAACTTAGGTGGTCTAGAAACAAACTAAATAATATTTGAGTTGTCGGAACAATTTTTTTGTCTATGAGAACACGATGTCTGTAATAACTGCTTTAATTTGATATGTTATGGTATGGGACGTAACGTTAAATATCTGGTAAATTTTAGTTGTTATGGATTCTCTCGGACAATCTGTTTCGCTCAGTGCCTCACCCCGATGTTTCGGCCATCGGTTGGGGTGTGACAGTAAAGGGGTTTGTTATGTGATTGGTCCTGTGGAAAACAACATAAGAACCAACACTGTGTTTTGCTGGTAAGTGCTTTTGTTGGCAGTTCATCATAATCCTTTGAGGCCCACACTTTCTGTCATTCTTGCATTGCATTTTAGTATTTGAAAACCTCTCATAAATCTATCTTTAATTATTAAGTTTTATCTTATATCATTTTCAAATATGTGTTGAATCTTTTGGTGGGACTTAATCTTTTATTGATGTTAATAAGTGTCTGGTACATGGTTTTTGCAGAAAGCATGGATGGTAAAGGAGGATATGCAGAAAACATGGTTGATAAAGAGGTGTTGGAAGATGATCAAGCAATTGCTGGGAAAAGATAGATTTGAAAGAAGAAATCAAACAACTTGACTAAGAACTCACGTTACAAAAGGACACATCCGAGCGATTACGAATGGAAATCGTAGATCCATTACATCATGGATCGCGAAACAAATGGGATTCATAAGTTGTATAAATAATACAAACGAAGAAAACGCCTCGCTCGCACTTAGTAAAATTTACAAGCCCCGTGGGGCAACGCCCGCGGGTCTAAATTCCAATTTATATTTAAATGTAAAGTATTAATATATATACCACACGAATAACAAATACAGTATTTACTCTCTCCGCAAGATCTCCCTCTTTCTCTTCTACACCACCACCCACCACCTGACACCACCCCGACGACACCACCCGACATCACCACCACCATTCACCACCTCCTCACTCGACATCACCACCACCATTCCCCAGAGCCTCTATTGCTTCAATTTATAGTCTCACTCTCCCCCTCTCTTACTTTCTTTCTCTCTCATCCCAACTACCACCACCTGCCACATCGACACCACATGTCGTCTTTCTCTCTTTCCCTCTCTCTCTCTCTCTCTCTCTCTCACTCACTCACAAAAGCACAACCATCTCAACCCGATCCAGCCACCGTATGGGTGTGTAGGGATTAGATTTAGGGCTCCGATTACCGATTGATAGGGTTTGCAATTGAACTCATATGCGTGTGTAAAGTTTGGGGATAAATAGGTTGTTTGTTTGGGGGTTATGGTCTGAAAATGCATGAACTGAATCGGGTCGGGTCGGGTCGAGTCGGGTAAGAAACATCAACAGAAAATCTAAGAGGTTCAATCATAATAATAGGAGCAACAAAATAAGTAGTTTCAGAACTATTCACCTGGAACTAGTTGGGTAATGATGGCGGTGTTCGCCGCCGGCGGAGACGGTGGTTGTTGGGTGGTGGCTGTGTTACTATTACTGTTAGTCATGACCGCCATTATTGTTAACTTTTGATGGAGAAATAGTTCAGGAAAAAAATATGGGTATTGTAAAAAATAATATTTTACGGTGGGGAGAGGGACAGTGAGAGAGAGGCAGTGAGCAAGAGAGTCGCCGGTGGTGGTTGACAGTTGATGGTGGTGGTGGGTGGTTGGTGTCGACAGTTGGTGGCCTGTGATGTTGTTGATAGTGAGGTTGTTGGTGGTGAGGGGGTGGTAATGGCCGCGGTGGTGGGAGCTGGTGGGTGGTGGTGGCGGTGTCTAGTGGTGTTATAGAAGATAGAGAGAGAGAAGTAGATATAAAGAGAGAAATTGGGTGATGAAGTGAGGAAGAAAAGATCTGATTGATATTGTTATACATGTTTGTATTTTTCATTTTTATATCAACAAAAAGACAAAACAAATGGATTTTAAAAATCAATTTAAATACATATTTATAGAATTACATAATACCCTTATCTTTAACAAACATTTTAGACAGTGTTAGGGGCGGGGAGTGAAATGAAGATAAGTTAAATAGATCAAGGAGTAAAATGGCTATTTTTAAAGGATTGAGCCAAAACCGTTAAAATGACTAAACCACAGGGAGCAAAACGGAAGTTTACTCTAAAAAAATAATATATGGGACAATAAGGGTTAGGATGGTATTTTCTCCCTTGGTAGGGATGTCAATGGAACCCAAATCCTATGCGTAAATCCAAAACCCGATTTATTTGGGACGAGTTTGGGGCCAGTTAATCGGATTTGTGACGGGTTTGGGATTACTTTTTATTTTTTTACGGGTTTGAATTGGTTTTGGGATTTGGTGATACACTTGTTTACCTAGAATCGAGTACCCGATAAAGTGTACCCATTTATCCGATGTATATATACACACACATCATGTGTGTTTTTATAATTATTTAAATGTTGATGACAATTTATAATTGTGTTAAATGATATAAAACTTTGAGGATAATAAGTTCAGTTCATTAAATTGAGAAAATGTAAATTTTCTTTATGTTTTGATTTTTCATCGAATACTAGTAGTAAAACCCGTGTGCAAACACGGGTGGTTTTTAGAAAACCATGCATAATACATTTTAATAGAAAGTATAGATAGGTATATAGATAGGTAATAGAAAGTATAGTAAGAACTGCAAAAACTTACAAGCCTGTTTTCAGCTTGTGTGATGAAGTGTAAAATTGGCTCTGAAGTGGATAATGCTAAATGAACCTTTTGAACTTTACACGGTCTATCAACAGCTTGTTTATCCTCTACAATGGTCTTGTCACAAAGATTGCGCAGCTTTTCAACCTAAGTAAATTAATTTAGTCTATAACAACTCTCAATTCTTTAAATTTTGTAACTCTCTTTATCAACACAAACTATCTTCTCAACTCAGATTTGAAGCTTAAGACTCATACAGAAGAATATCAACATATCGAGACTATAATAAAATGGGCAGGGTAAAACTAATCAACGCTTACATTAGATACAACACTTGGAGAGGCAGGAATGTCATCAACATAAAAATCTTTAGAGTGAAGTTGAGGATCATTAACATCAGGAGCTATTTTCACAGAATGATCTTGAGGCTACAAAAAAATTTAAAAAAAACCTTGTTATACTTATTGTACAATAAAATACATCAGTATATGTTTATATACAATAGATAAGAAAATTAGGAAAATTTAAACTTACAACACTTTTAACCTCTGACTCATCAACCATAGCCGCTACCTTTGCATCGAATATGCCATCATCAACATACTATATTTATAAGAATGATCATATATAAGAAACCGTATTTTAAATCATAATAATAAGTAAACATTACATGTCTATATATAGATTCAAAATATCTTCAAAACTCGTAAACTGCGTAGAATTACCAACTGTAGCTCCAGTCTCAGCATCATCTAAAGCAACTTCACCAGAATCCAGATATTGTTTGTGTTTAGTCTACAATATGGCATTTCAATAGTTATTAGCATAATAAGAGTAAATTGCCATTTTCGTCCCTGAGGTTTGGGCACGTTTGCCATTTTCGTCCAAAATGACACTTTTGTACCATTTTGCCCCTCACGTTTGGCATTTTTTGCCATTTTCATCCAAACCACTAACTGATTTGTTTTTTCTGTTAGCTTTTAATAAAAAATAAAAAAAAATATCTCCTATCTTTCTGTCTTCTCTCTCATCTACCATCACCACCACACAACCATCACCAGCCCACCAACACCGTCACCACCACAACCCCTCACCACCAGACCACCACTCAGTCACCCCCCCCCCTCACCACCCCACCAACACCACACCATCATCACCGATCGAAGCCCAAAATCCCATGCCACCACCGTAATCCCATTTTCACCACCACCTCTGCTTCTGGCCACAAGACACTAAAGTGTATCAACCAAACCTGTATCATGATCTGCTAGGTCCAAATTAGAAAAACGGGTCAACTCTGCGACGGTATCAGAACAGACCTCCCTTCGACAAAACCGAAGAGCAGCAGCAGCAACATCGTACTCACACGACTCACTCCGGGACCGCCTCGGCATAATTGGGACCTGAACACCAACAAAGTGGACCACTCTCCCATCTTCCTTGCTGAAAACAGGAAACATGTGAAACAAAATCCAAAAATGGTGTCCCGTTTTTCATATAATTCAACAAGGTAAGTTGTATGGTCCTCTCCTCCCTAACCGCCTGTCGAATTTCCATAACCTATCGCCGGTTGGTCTTAATCCCTTGAAATATCCTCCCGTTGTTACCTGCAACCTCCTGTCTTGAATAACCGGACCTTTTCAACAGCTCTTTTGTAGCAAACATAATCGGGTGACCCGGAATCCATGGGTCGGTTATGGTGAAGCTATGAGGCAAGTCATCGAGATGTTCTCTTACCCAAGATGATATAATAAAAGTTACTTATCAACGTCATGTTATCAAATAGATGTTTATTAACATCGAATTTTTATACCGCAGCCAATAAATCAAACCCATCATCTCCATAAACCGAATCATCCAAAACAACAACATCAGCTTTCTTGAAAGAAATTTCAGTTCCAGTTTCGGGATGGAAAACAGAAAGCTCAAACGTTTTAGATGCAATCATGGTGAAAACCAACCAAGATTCAACTGCTATCAGAACTTCTTCAATCACTTTTAACCATCCTTTAGTAAAGCCGCATCCATTGGTCCATCCTTTCATCATCACATTCCAAAACCATTCGCCAACATTGATAGTTGCCATCCCATACTCGTAATTTTTACCATAAAATTCTTTCCAGAATTTGTCAGCAATTAGCTATAGAAGAAGTAAAAAAATAATTAGTGCAGACTTACAAAATTGATATGAACTAATGATTAACAGAGGTTACAACAGGTTAGTCAACAGAAGTTAAAAGGATGGTTAGTCAACAGGGGTTCCAGTATTTACACACAACCTAACCATTGTTGTCTATCGACTGTTACATACCTCTGATGCTTTCCAACAGAGGTTTCCTAACAACTGTCATCCATTATCCCTAACAGAGGTTGCAACGTGGACAGATGTTAACTATTAGATGTTAGTCAACCGATGTTAAAAGAGTTAGTCAACAGAAGTTAAAAAGGTTAGTCAACAGAATTTAAAAGGATAAGGAAACAGACGTTAAAATGGCAATCAGATGTTAGCAAATTGTTGAGCTAGATGTTAGCAAGTTTTGCTTTTTCATCGAATATTTTAAATACAAGGCTAATATATCTTGCAGACTGAATAGTCACCTAAAATATCCCGCCAAATTTCCAATAAGATTTTATTAGGCAACAACAACATTTTCATAACTCTCTTCACGTTTCTCATTTCAGGAGTACGGCATCTAAACCGACGGGTTTAGGGTTGGGTATCCAACGTGAAAGTTTTTTAATTTAACAGGTTTACCCGAAACCCACGAAAATACCCGATATCTGAGAAGTTTTTACCAGACAAAAAGCCAATGAGTTTTGAGATGGGCAATCGGGTTTAAGCTTGGTATTACCTAAACTCATCTCAAACCTGACCCATTGACATCCCTATCCCATGGTCTGATGCTTTGCTTTTCCATAGACCTACCAGTTACCGTCATTCCCATCACTTTATCCTCTTTCTCATCTATATAAGACTATGTAGTGTGGAGGGGATTGGGTTGGAGACATTGCTCGACACGTGGCGTGGGTGGGATCCACAAGCTAAAACTAAAAAATTAGGGTTGTGGTGGGGCGTCCCTTAGCTGGCGGTAGCCATGTGTAAATATTTTTTTTTTTTATTGAAACTAGCCGTTTGGCAACGGCTACCCCCAACGGCTACATTGAACCAACCAACCAACGCCCGGAAAGTCAACCCCCCCCCACACCAACCAGGCAACGCCATGCCCAATGCTTGGCCGGTGTGGTGTAGCCAGCATTAAAGCCAATCCGCCACCCCAACCCACGCCCCACACCCCATAGTCTAAACACAAACAGCCAGCACTCACATATTATTTACAGTAATGTTAACCTTAATTTACATTAGTGTAAACCTTAAAAATAGTAAGTATTGGACAATCACGCACATATAAATGTTAATATAGAAAATATAAAATGAAATGTAATTTTAATCTAAAATTACATTAATAAACAAAATTACCAAAAACTGTTGTAAACAAAAAGAAATTTAAAACCATCTTTTTCATTCTCTTGATCGTATCATCCTCATATTGAACACAAAAAGAACTAATATCTTCACCTCGAATGTTTCAGCGACAACTGAAATGCCGCATAATCTACGAGCGTTTTGAAGACCATATTCCTTTTGTTTCCTACAAACCGAAATCATTTACATCAGCGTAACTATCATTTACAGCGGCGTTAAAACCGCACATAAAAAAACCTACAAAATCACAACCTTTTAAGGGGACCTGTAGAAACAAAAACTGAGCCAAATTTACATTCTTTTGCAGCTCAATCTATTTTGTGGTCAAACTTGTTAAGAAAATACATTAATAGAAAACTACAAGGCTAAAGGGTGTGTGAGTCATGGTTGGGACGTGATTCGTCACGTAGGAAAGGAACATGAATGGAAGGCTACACCAACCTCTTGCATGATCCATCATGGTTTGCATGGATTAAACCATGACAACCGTGGTCCTCTTTTCCATTTTTCAAGAAATCATTTCTTTTTTTCTTTAGACATAGATAAATGAAAATAAATAAAGAGTTAATGGTTTGAGTCATTACCACACACATAGAGTATTGGTTTTGAATGGTGGATTAGATGTGAGTGACATGACACTGGCGCTAAGGGTCATTGTGGTCATGAGAGTCATGACCATACCATATAACCTAAGAAAATACATTAATCGAAAACTGTAATTTTTTTATGTAACTATTTCAAACTTATAAAGAAAATATATCAATAGAAAATTGTATTTTTTTTTAAATTTGTAACAAAGTCATCTTCTTGACTAAAACACACAGGGTTTGACTTTTGTGGTCAAACAAAAATTCAAATCGTTAAATTCTTTTCTTTGAAACTATATAAAAAAACTTGGTTTGTAACCAAATCATCTTCTTGATCTAGATTCTAGACAGGGTGAGGTTTGACCTTTTAGGTCAAATAGAACACTTTTCAACTTAAAAACTGACGAGGATTCATTTAACTTCTTTCCACTAAAACCATATCCAACTTATTAAATAACTACAAAACCGAAACCCATGTGATTTTTTAAATCTGTAACAAATGCATCTTCTTGATCTAAACATACAAGATTTGACATATGACCACAAACAGAGTTATCAACTTTGAATTTGGCGAGGACTCCTAAAATTCTTTTTATTGCAGCTATATCAGCCACGGTAAACCTCACCCACTCGAACCACCTTCAACTCAGCAAACCACCGTACCAAATTGTGTCACCCTACATCAACCCAAAGCCCAAACACTCACATCCACCCGAACATTGGCCTAGATTGTTAGAGGGAGAGAGGATGTGAGTGGTTCAAAACAACATCGTTTCAAAGGAAAATACAACATTTAAAACATAACAAATTTAACAACAAAAGCATGAATTTAAACTAAGTGTGTTTCTAGACCATCCTCCTAGATATCTTTTCAACACATCAACGAAGCTCCTGCAATATATATTAAATTAACATGTCAACACAAAAGCATTGGTGAGCATACAAGTTTAGTGTACTAGCAAATGTATAAAAGAATTTAACGAGATCCATATGACAAAAACGTATACTAAGGTATAGCATATCATGAACTGGCATGCATGACATACATGTCAACCCAAAGATTCCACTAGCGTAATCTTGTCGTCGCAACGACGAGACCGTTTGTATGATTACTTAACATAGACCCACCAAGGGCGGTGTGCTACTCCAATAGTTCTGTACATGTTAAGGTATGCTTTGTACGAAGTTAATGACAAAGTATAGTGCAACAACGGCTTCTAGCATGCATGTATTCCTAAAGTATAAACGTATAAAGCATGTATATCGGATTCGCTTGTATGAATAATGTATTTGCATAAGTGTGATTGTGGGAGTTTTATATATTGCACTCAAAAGTGTGAGAACAAAACAGGCGTCATGTATACTCACGGTTTGCGAAGTAATTCCACGTAGTGAGTTTAACGCGTCTTGAGTTTTGGAACACCGAAGTTACCCTAAGAGGGAAACAAAGGTGTGTGAGTTGCGGTTTTTGCTTAACGTATTGGATTCGTAATTTTGAAGTTAACGTATACGAATGTAAAATTAAGTACCATGAGAATGGTCATACAAGGAGGTAAGATGAATTCCATCCATTTAAACTCATTATATGATTCACCAAAACACAAAATCATCAACTTTGCGGACGATTTCGATTGGTCATGAATGTGAAAATAAGAACTTAAGCCTACCAAATCTACAAACAACCAAGTGAGCTAGCTAGATGCGTGCATCCCAAACATGGAATGTCACACCCGCTCATAGGTGGAAGCGCAAGGTGTGAACTTGATTAGTTTTCATTGCATACGATGTAAGTAAACAAACTATATGAATAAAATATGCACGATGTTCATCCATTCCAAATATAAAAAGTATACAAGTCTCAAGTTTGTTCTCAAAAGACATCACAAGTAATATTGTTTTACAGAGAAGACTTGTACAAAATAAAGTTTTAAACACCATGGCTTTGCATCCTATATCTCGCTCGAAGACGAGATATATGAACCAAACCCTTCAAAACGGGATGACAACGCAATCTTGACAATCTTGAAACCAAACCGAGCAAGGATCCACTTAATTGCCTGAAATACATGTAAGTTTATAAATCAACAAAAGTTGGTGAATTCATGTGTTTGAGTTCGTATCAAATGAATCTTAAAAACATTTGAAAGTTCGTATAGAAACCGTATGTAAAAGAGTGGTATGTAAAGCGTCTATGAAATCGTTGATCATTAGTGTTTTGCAAGGACATTAATATGTGTGCCGACATAGGAAGCACTCAACCCTTGACGATTTAGTGCAGATTAACCTCGACTGTGACACGAAAGCACATCTTGCGGCCACACAGACCCATGAGTGGGGCTCGCCAGTACCCAATAGATCTACCCCTTTCGTTCCTCGGTCTATATGATTAATGGTGCTTAAGTTCCACCCTATTTGCACATGATCTAGGTGTTTCATTCGTTAGCTTAGTCATACCATCGTAACTTGTATTTCCCCCCGAGAGTTGTAAAACCGAAAAGCGTTTAAAAGAAAAGGGGGACATGAACTCACAGTTTTGTGTCCGAAAGATAGGTGATAGCAAAGGGGTATCCAAATACGCAGTGCAACCTACAAGTGAACTCATTAGACACTTAGGTCTCTACTAGACCGTGTACACGTTGCTCATCTTGAATGTCGTTAGTTTTGTATTTGTTGTTTATTTGGAAACCCTTGTTGTATTTTAACAAGTTGGCGTTTATTTTGTATGTTCGTTGTATATATATATGTATTCACGTTGTGTATGAACGGGTCACGCCCTTTATAAGTCTTCGTGCCTAGCACAAGTGTCAGTGGGCCTAGCTCATAAGTGTCATCGTGCCTCGCATGAGTAGGAATGGGCCTAGCCCATATGTGTCTCCGTGTCTCGCACGATGTAACTAGGCCTAGCCCATATGTGTCACCGTGTCTAGCACGGGAGGTTTAACGTTATGAGTTGTATATATATTCTTCAATTATATATTTAAGGATGGTGAACCTCGTTCACTCGTCTAAGTACGTTCGTTTTGTTTGTATATATTTGTTCTTCAAATATAAATATATCTTTAATACATATATTTGTTAAAAATGCATATATTTTTAACATTGTATTCATGTCGTTGTACATGTATGGTATTCTCTTGTATGTGTACACTTCATCAAGTGTATTTGTGTACCTTACTATCTACTTGTGTATTTATACTCATACGTATACCATGTATATACTTCACTTGTATATTTTATTGTTGGTATTTATGTCGTATTTTATACGTATATATGCACATGTACATTACTTGTAATCTTGCAATTTCACTAAGTGTTTTAGTATACGTATTCTTATACACATGAGTATACTTATATACTTTTGTATTTTCACTTAGTGATTATTTATATAATACTTTCTGGATTTTAAGAGTGTTGAAAATATATATATTTTCTAAGTTGTCTAAAAATATATTATTTTTAGAATCCCGTCGTCGTAGTCGTTTATATATTTTCATGACGAAAATGCCCAAGTGTCGTCGGTAAGATGTTTAAGTTCCTCGCCATGACGATACGAACGGTCGTTGTCAGTGACGATATATTTAGTTTATTACCGAACTTTTATTATATCTTTGGTGTCGGTTTAATATATATATATAGAGTCAGGATTTAGAGAAAACGGTGGAAAGTGTGAAAACGGTGAGAACGCTTATGAATCGTCCGATCAAAACAATCTATGGACTAGATTGGCGCGGTGGCGTTTTCGTATATAACATCAATTTTATTACGTGGACGCGCTTCATTAAGGGTAAAAAAGTCTTTTGACTTCTCTACACAAAACGCCATCTCCATGAAATAAAACACCAAACAAAAATCACACACCATTCTAACTAAAAACGCCATTAAATATAAAACGCCAAACTTAATTATAATAATACACCGCCAAAAAAAAAATCCTATATATACAATATCTCAGACCTTCAATTAAAAACACACACAAACCCCCAAATGCCATATTTAATATATACCATTCGTCTTAGAAACACCAACAAACCCAAACATCAAATATCTTCTAAACCAAAACGTTTATTTGAAATTTAGTTTGGTTGTCTGTAAGCTTCCGCTCAATGTAATGGACAAAATCCTTAAGTAAGGATATTGTCCATTTCATTGAGTAAAATTTTATTAACTTTATCCTCAACTTCCATCCAATTTATAACGCCAAAATATACAAAACATTATTGAGGTTTGTTTGTCAATAAAGTTTAGCTGTATAGGATGGACAACATTGTCAGGCATCTTTCTTAACTGAGAATTGACAATGTTGTCCATCACCATACAGCAAAACATTATTGATTTCAGCATGATCAAATTTACAGTTTTAAGGTGGTTTATTTAGTGGCGTTCTATTTCTCGGTAAAACGCCAAAAAAGTTAAAAAATCAAACATCATTTATTGGAAATTCAAGGATTGTTGGCTGAAAGGGTGTTAACTCAATAACATTTTGCTACATTAGATGGACGAAGATTATAGAAAAAGAGGCTGATTTCAGACTTTGTGCTTCCACACGGCGACAAAAAAAAACTACTTCGAAAAACAAAAATAAAAAAAAAATCATACGAAAGTCGAAACAGCCAGTGAAGATGCTTCAAAAGAAGAAAGAGACTGGTGACAGTGAAGATTTAGATGATCAATATATATGTTTTTTAATTTTCTTTTTCAGTTGATTGTTAGATAATAACAACGCCATATCTAATAAAAACGCCACAAAGCCAAATGCTTGTCAAAACGCCAACATGTCATAAAACGCCCCAAAAACTACCAAACCATAATAAAATTACTTTGGACAAGTATTATAAAAAACCCAAAAAATAAAAAAAATAGAAACCAAACTTGAAAATTTAACTAGAAACAGTAACTACAAATCAGTAAAACTGAAGAGAGGTAAAATTTATTATATTAGAATCTAAAACGCCAAACTTGAAAGATGGGACGTGTTACAGACTTCAGAGATAAAGCTTATCAAAAACAATAATTACAAATAGTAACTGAAACGACGAATACTTTATTATAATAATGCACCGCCTAACTTACGCGCCAAAAAGACATAATATAAAATGATACGTCTCAGCAAGTTCTATTTGATCAAACCAAAAAAACAAACACCAATACTACTAAATACCACTCACTGTAAAACGCCAAAAAATTAAAAAAATCAAAGATTGCTAATATGCTTTCTTGTATATTTAGTATTGTTCTTCGGGAAGTTTCACTGAATGAATTCTTAGCTGAGGGGAGTAACTCAGTAAGATTTTGCTGCATGAGATGGACAAAAATTCAAGAAAAAGATACTGATGACAGTCATATGTCATTTGTATTCTTTCTTCTTGAAGAAGGCTTGGATGAGGAGAAGAGATCAATGACACTGAAGAGTGGGATGATTACAAAGATAAAGATCAAGATGAAGAAAAAGCAAAAAAAAAAAAACCCACACGTCATAGATCTATGTCCCCAAACATCCACAAAAAGCCACTTCAACAGACGAGCAGACAAAACAATTAAACCGATGGGTTTGTTAAGTTTTACATAAAACACCATATATTTGGTGATAGTTCTTGTACTATTAAAGAAGAGAGAGACTTATGACAGTGAAGATTGTGAAGAGAGATCCGATTAGGATTTTTAATTTATTTTCTTCGCTTCTATTTTTTTCCTTGTGGTTGTAATATAATCTTACAATTGTAAAACGCCAAGATACCACAAACGCAAAAATGTATATAAAAAATAATAGAACAATGGGCCATCTTGTTTAAAACGACTTGAAAACGCCATTCTGATAGATTTCCTGACCCCCTGGGTTCCAATGGCATACGATTTGCATAAACGCCATAAACGCCAAAATGTTAATACAATGAAACCATTAAACGCCATTAATTATTGAATTTGGTTAACGCCAAAAATCTTAAACACCAAAAATAAAACAATATTGTGAAAAGCGGAACTGGAAAAGCAGAAGATAAAAGGACAAAAATGCCCCTCCGCCCTTTTCTATGCCGCGTGACACGTGTTGGGCCAGGATGCGTTCTCACACTTTTGAGCGTTTTCTCCTGATCCCGTTTCTATATCTATATATATATATATATATATATATATTATTTCTTCAATATATATAAGTTAGTTTGTCTGATGTCCGAATTTAGGTTTACGGATATAATATAAGCAAATTTATATATATCTCTTAGTGTATTACATTCCATGCAACAAGCTTTGAGGATATGTGTGTATTTATATATGTCACCATATACATTTGTGTATTTATATATGTTACCATATACATTTGTATACTTGTGTATTCTTTAAGTATTTGGGAGGGTTTTCAAGTGTTTGTATATATGTATTTAGTTCAGCAAGCTCCTAACTTCTAAATACATACACATAAGTACACACATGTATATATACACATAAGGTGATCTTTCTATATATATATATATGTGTGTGTGTGTGTGTGTGTGTGTGTGTGTAGGGGTGAGATTTAGGGAAAACGCCTAAAAGTGTGAAAACGGTGAGAATGATTTTGGTGTTGACATGTGGCGTTGGTTCTAACTTACACTAAGACCATGTGTAGTGGTAATGCCCCTACCCTTGGGCGTTTTGCGCCATGTGGCAGCCCAGTCAGCAATGTGGCATTATGGGGTGTTTTCTAAAATGGGTGTAGTGGGGATGTGTAACAACTGGCACAAAACCGGTAACTTCCGTACTATTTTAATAATTATTTATTTCCTGTAATTATGTGCTTAGATGTCAACATTATGTGCTTACTTTCTTTACATATGAATTCATGCATGTTTTATACTTCAATTATCGCATTGTGCATTACATTGAACGTCGCATCGAAACGACTAGTAAACTCACCGGTAAGATAAGCTGCGTCAGGATGACTGTAGAATACAATCAAACAATAGATTTAGAGCCTAGGAGTAGGTCCAGCATCAAAAATACATTAAAACCTAAGTGTAGGAACAAGGGTTAACATAAACACTTTTCGGAAGCTAAAACAGCCACTAAAAAGTATCCGAAACGCACTT
The DNA here is from genome assembly GCA_030545235.1 of Helianthus tuberosus. Taxonomy (NCBI): domain Eukaryota; kingdom Viridiplantae; phylum Streptophyta; class Magnoliopsida; order Asterales; family Asteraceae; genus Helianthus; species Helianthus tuberosus. The sequence continues at coordinate 107,901,043 of CM060393.1, forward strand.
TAAATGCAGATTTCTGGAGAAAAACAACAAAAACAACATTTAAACAATAAAATAACATGCATAATTTATGTTGTAGTGTCCAAAATAACTTGTAAAATGTTGGGAATGAAAACTGTCACAAAAGGTACTTCATACCTTGTAAAACTGCGTTATTTAGCACTTTAACGAACCGATAACCGAACGAATTATCGGACACTACCCGAAACATCAAAAATAGACTAGAAGCATTGTTTTGATGATAAAAAGCTAGTTATGGTGATAAAACACCTAAAAAATCATAAAAACACATAAACACACTTAATTTAAACATAAACCTTCTAACTTACCTTCTAGTCCCTCAACTTCCAAATTTTACACTTTACCCCCCCCCCTCATTTGAAACCGGCCCCAAATGGACCCCACATCACTTTCCATTAAAATATTATTCATGTTAGCTAGATATTGGACATTTAAACTCATGGTTAAACACATGTTGGAGAATGAATTATAAGAGACCTTTAGTTGAAGAACATTATCATTTCTTAACTTTCAAACATCTTATTCTCCTCTCCTTTCTCTCTAACCTACGGCCACACCACAACCCCACTCCATCAACCATTTTCACTTCAAAACTAAACAATCCAAGGTTATACAAAGGTGAAGGAAGGTGATCTAAGGAAGCTACAAGTGGTAGAAATTGAAGGACCTTCTTGTGGAGCTTTTAACCTCTCATTTTCTTCTATCATCATCTTCATCTTGTTTGTGCCACTTCCCTAGCCACTAGAGCTAGTAGTAAGCCTTCTAGACACCATTTTACTTCATGTTATTAGTATGTACAAGTCACACCATCAAAGAAACTAAACTTTAAATGATGGTAACATGAAGATCTAACATAATCTAAGTGAAATCAAGTTGTTTTGAAGTTGTTTGATGTATGTGATGAAGTTGTGAATGTTGAATCTTGTGTTTATGTTTAGATCCATCATGTTAAAGCTTGTTAGAAGCTTAGATCTAACAAGTTTAAGCATGGATCTTAAAAGATCCATGGTTAAACTTGAAGATGAACTTGAAAAGTCTTTATGTGAACATGAGAAATGGTTTTAAAGTATGATTCTTATGATCTTGAAGTGATAAAGTTTATGGATGAACCATTTACGAAACTGAGCTTCACAAAAAGTTTGTTAAAATTTAACAAGAACACTTGTTTTTGGAAGATTCATGTATGTAAAGTGTAGATCTAAAAGACTACACATTTTTAACAAAAATCAAGTTCATCATAAGGTTTTACATGATGAAATTAGTGTATGTAACTTGTTATGTTGATTGGAAATTGATTTTGATGATGAAATGAAAATAAACACATGTTTGAAAACATGAGAAACCTCGATTTTTAGGGGAAACTATGTCAAAAATTTTATAAAATTTTGACACTTAGAAAAATATAAGTTTTGTGAAACTTAATCCCCAAAAATTCACCTAAAAATATTTACTAAGGTTCCCTAATTTTTGTACAAAATTACAAGCTAAGAAATAAGGATTTCTTCAAGTTAAAAATCAATATTAAGTATGTATGTTTTTAGGGAAAATATATATATTTAGTGATCACCAAATTTTGTGCTAAGTGTATATTATGTTTATTATATGTAGTAGTGTATTAGGAACTTGAAAATACATTAAATACTCCCAAGGAGTATCACCATCAAAATACACATAAAAATACATAAGAAATACCTAGGAATATTCATACAAAATAACCCATGAAAGGGTATATGTGTTGGAACTTATGAGATCGTTGATACTTGTACTGGATTAGTTTTACTATAGTTTGTAGCTTGTTTTAAAGTCTAGGGGCATATTTTGTAATTTGATGAAAGTAGCAAACCTGACCTAGTGTAGATAAGATGCCAGCATAATTATAATTATGCTGGCAAGTCAGGATCTATATAAACCCATGTTTAGTTGCCCTAGCCAAGCTTTTGGCTCTCTCGGTGAATATTAGTGTTGTTTACATTTCAATCTCTACTATTGTGCTTAAATCAGATTTCCAAGGTGCTTCATTGATTTATCTTCTTATTTGGATTCAATACAACACTTGTTGTATTCATCATACCATCAGCTTCATCTTCATTCTTCATTCTTGATTCTTCTTAACTTTTTCATAGTACAAACACTTAATCAATAGGTGTTTTGGACTAAAACAATCAACCACTTTGATCCGGAATGATATTGGGAACTACAATTTGGTATCAGAGCCTTAGTGCTCTTGGTTGTTGTGTTTTTGTTAAGATTTTTCAAAGTTTTGAAGGTTTTTCAAAGTTTCAAGGGTTTTCAAATTTTTGGACTTAAAATGGATTGATTTGGTGTGTTTAATCGATAGGTTGTTGTTAATCTGTGATTAGGGAGTCATTTTTGTACATTTTGATGCATAGAAACATGGTTTTTGAGTCATTTTTGGGTGATTAGAGGGTTTTAGTTCGTGTTATACCCTCTGGTTGGCGAAGATAAATTTGAATATAGCGAAATTATTTTGAATACAGCGAAATTATTTTTGAATACAGCGAACGTGTTTTTTAATACAGTGAAATCATATTTGAACATTGCATAATCGTCAATTTCGCGGACTAAAACTAGAGCGAAGTTGCTGATTTCCGGCGAAATAGTGCCAAGTGTCCCTGTAGCGAATTTATCGAAGGCGACTTCGAGAACTGTGATAAAGAACCACAGCGTTTTTATCACGGTGTCTGGCGAAATAAGCCAAACTAACATGTGTGTTTATCGTATCAGCGGAATTAGCTTTCTTCGCTCGTGCAAGACTTCTCCGCGTACCGGCGAAGACAATTGACCTGCGAAGACAATCGTCGAAATTCGTTCTGTTCCACTAATTTCAGTCAGATCTCCGGCGAAGTTACCTATCTCGCCGGCGAAATTGCTCACCACCAGTTAGTCAGTGAATTTAACTTCTGATCAGCTCTCTTAAGTCAAAAACAAGTCAAGATGTCTGTGAATCAACTAAGTCCAATTGCTCAAGGTGAACTTGAGACCTGAACCACCACAAGACCACCAAAGTTGAAAGGAGCCGAAGATTTCGGTACTTGGAAGAATCGAATCAAGTCATTCTTCGAATTCACTGACTACAATCTATGGCTTTCTGTCATCGCTGGACCCCACGTTCCAACGATAGTTCAAGGAGATGTGATAGTCAATAACAATGACCCTACAACCTTCACCGATGAAGACAAACCTCTAATCCAACGCGACCGTCGTGCACATGCTGCCTTAACCATGGCTTTGTCAACTAACGACTGTAACATGTTTGAAGAATACAGAACTGCTAATGAACTCTGGCACCCTTTGATCGAACACTACGAGGAAAATGAAGAGCTAATTGAGAGCAAAAGAGACATGGTGCAGAAGCAATACGACATGTTTGGTGGAATTCGTGGTGAAAGCCTTTCCGATCATATCAGTCGCTTTCTGAATATGATGACCAAGATGAAGAAGGCAGGAAATCCTGTCACAAATCGTGCTGCCATAAAGAAGTTTCTGGATTCGCTTCCAAAGGAATGGAGCCTTCAATGCATGATGATAAAAAGGGATTTCCTCAACAACCCAAATCCTGTCACTTTTTTCGATTTAATCAACACTCTAAAGGCTTTTGAAATGGACGTCAACAAACGCGAAATGAATACAGCTGGTTACTCACCAAAGGCAGCTCAGACTTCTACTGGACTAAAGAATGTGGCATTTCTAGCTTCAGGAGGCACGAGTAAACAAGCCTCCGAGATGTCCTACTTTAACGTTTCCGCAAGCACGTCAAAGGCTCCACAATCTAGTGATAAGGCTGCTGTGATTGGTGATACTCAAGCTGTGAAAGTGTCAACTGAACATGTGGCACTTTTTAACATGTTTTTGAGTAGCTATGAAGCTCTAATGTCAGGAGAACTCAAGAAGGAGATGCTCACTGCTGAAGACATGTATCAGGTTGATCCAGATGACATGGAGGAGATGGATTTGAAGTGGCAGATGGCTATAATCACTTTAAGGTTAAAGAAGTTTCAGGATAAGACTGGGAAGCGTCTAGGTCTTGAAAAGCTGGTTTTGACAAATCAAACTGAGTTGTTACAACTGCAAAAATTTGGGTCACTTCAGGCGGGAATGTCCTTTGTTGAAGGAGGGAAACACTGAAGCTGCTCCTGCCATAAAGCCAATTGCTATCGAAGAAAACAAGAACAATGCTACTCCCAACACACCAAAAGCTCTAGTTGTTGAAGATTATGATTAGGGTGAAGAAATTGCCGAAGCCAAGGAACAAGTCAACAAAGCTCTCATGGCAAAGATCTCAAGCGGGTCGTCATCAAAACAGTTTGAGAAACCGGCTGCTGGAATCCCAAAGGGGGACAACATTGCTGACAAGGGTCTGAAAAGCATTTTCATCTCCCCAGAGCCTGAGAAAGAAAAGAATTCTGAAGAAGCTGAAAAACCCAAGGAGCATGTCCCTAAGGAGTCATCTGATGAGAAGAAAGAAAAGGGAAAAGTCTCAGCAGCAGCAATGAAAACTGAATCCTCTAAATAAAAAGCTGACAATGACTTGAATAAACTCCTGAAATGGCTTCGAATGCTCATGGAATATATCTGACATGTCGACAGCGGATGTTCAAGACACATGACAGGCTTAAAGGAACTTCTGAAGAATTTTCGTTTTATTGATGGCAATTTCGTGTCATTCGCTGGAGACGAGAAGGGAGGGAAGATCGTTGGAATAGGAGATATCGTGTCTGAAGCACTCACTTTGGAAAATGTCAACTATGTTCCAGAATTGTGTTACAATCTTATGAGCGTATCACAAGTCTGTGATAAAGGTATATCGGTGCTTTTCAATGACATGGAATGTTTGTTTCTCAAGCCTGAATATGTCGTTCCTGCAGAGATGATTATGCTCATAGTTCCAAGACAAAACAACACATACGTGCTCAACCTGAAAAGCGCCAAGACCAATGATAACTTGACTTGTTTAATCTCAAAGGCTTCAGAATCGGAGTCACTGCTTTGGCACAGGCGATTGGGGAATGTAAATTTCAAAAATATGAACAAACTCTCTAAGTTAAACTTAGTAAGAGGTCTTCCGATAAAAGAATTTCGTTTTTCTGAAAAATGTATAGCATGCGCCCAAGGAAAGCAACACAAGAAATCACACAAGTCCAAAGCAGTGAACACGATTACTGCGCCTCTTCAATTAATGCATATGGATCTTTTTGGTCCAATAAGTGTTAAGAGTCTTGCTAAAAGTTCCTACTATTTGGTGATTACAGATGACTTCTCTTGTTTTTCATGGGTTTATTTTCTTGAAGCAAAGAGTGAGACGGCTGACATCCTTAAGTCATTCATTCCCTTGATTGAAAACGTGACCAGATTGAAAGTGAAGTCGATCAAAAGTGATAATGGTTCCGAATTCAAGAATCAAACCTTCATATCATTCTGTGCAGAAAAGGTAATTCATCTCCAATACAGTGCGGCTAGAACTCCTCAACAAAATGGAGTCGCTGAACGAAAGAACAGAACTTTAATCGAAGCCGCGAGAACTATGCTGGTGGATTCAAAGCTTCCAATCATCTTCTGGGCAGAAGCCGTGAATACAGCATGCTACGTTCTGAACAGGGTTCTCATTGTAAAACCTCACGGAAAAACTGCATATGAACTTCTTTTCAAAAGGAAGCCGCTTATTGATTTCTTCAGACCGTTTGGATGTTCTTGCACTCTTCTAAACACTCAAGAGAATCTCATCAAGTTCGAAGCAGTGGGTGATATCTGCTATTTCATGGGATATTCATCCACTCAGAAAGCCTACAGAGTCTACAACAAAAGAACAAAGATGGTAATTGAATCGTATTACGTTGACTTCTAAGAAGGAAACTACACTAACACTGGAAGTACTCCCGATTGGTTTTATGATGTGGGTGTGATTTTCAACACCTTCGAAATTCCAAAAGATGTTCCAGAAGCAGAATCTGTAGAAGCTGCTCAAGTTGAACCTCTGTTTGATTCTTCAGATATTGGTTTAACTCCTTTCACTACCCGTTTCTCTCCATTTTCTGCTGATCCACTTCTCTCTGTAGATGAAGTAAATGGTGACATTTCGCCTGAGAACACCTCTGAAAACGGTGCTTCTTCTTCACAGGCAAATGTGGATGAACCAACTCAAGAAGATGACCCTCCAGTAATATACGTTGACGAACACTTCACCAACCTTCCGCAGCAAATTGAGTCTCACACAAATGCAGGATACAAGACAAATCGCAATCATCCTCTTGAAAATGTCATAGGTGCAGTAGAAGAAAGAGTACGTATACGTGGTTAGTCATCAAGAATCAACAAAGGGCTGTATGCAGCTTTCCTCTCGCAGTCCGTGCCTTGTGACATTGAAGAAGCCATTCAAGACTCTAGTTGGGTTCAGGCCATGCAGGAAGAACAATCTCAATTTCGCAAACTCAAAGTTTGGGAGTTAGTAGATTTACCTGAGGAAAAGTTTCCGATTGGTACAAAATGGGTCTTTCGCAACAAGATGGATGATCGTGGAGTAGTAATCAAGAACAAGGCTAGATTGGTGGTGCAAGGTTTTCGTCAGGAGGAAGGAATTGATTACGAAGAAGTTTTTGCTCCAGTTGCAAGATTAGAGGCAATTAGAATATTCCTGGCATACGCGTCTTACAGAAATTTCAAAGTTTTCCAGATGGACATAAAGAGTGCTTTTCTGTATGGCAAGGTAAAGGAAGAAGTCTACGTGTGTCAGCTTCCAGGTTTTGGAGATCCCCATTTTCCAGGCCGCTACTACAAGTTGGACAAAGCCCTCTATGGTCTTCACCAAGCCCCACGTGCTTGGTACGAGACTTTGTCAACTTATCTGTTGAAGTGTGGGTACACCAGAGGAACGATCGACATGACTCTCTTCACCAAATGAATCGGAGAAGATGTAATGCTGGTTCAAATTTATGTGGACGATATCATTTTCGGGTCAACCAATGAGGAGTTGTGTAAAGAATTCGAGACCGTCATGAAAGCAAAGTTCGAAATGAGCATGATGGGAGAACGCACGTTCTTCTTAGGATTAGAAGTAAAGCAAAAGGAGGACGGTATTCTTATTCATCAGGCTAAGTACATTCGGGATATTCTCGCAAAGTACAACATGAAAACTGCAAAGTTGCTAGCACCCCGTTCGCCTCTCAGACAGAGCTTACTCTAGATCCTCAAGGAAAACCAGTGAACAAATCCTTTTTTCCGCTCAATGATAGGCTCTCTGATGTACTTAACTGCAAGCAGGCCTGACATTATGTGGGCAGTCTGTCTCTGTGCTCGTTTTCAGACAAATCCCAAAGAATCTCATGAAACCGCTGTGAAGCGCATTGATGGAGAGTGTGAAACCCGAGCCTTAAGTGTGTTATAATATGTGTTTTAGTTTGTTTTAAGCAGTTATGCGTTGAGAATGTGATATCTAAGAGTTGTTATGGTTTTACAGGTTAACCGCGTAATTCGGTGAAGTTGGAACGTTTTGTGATGAAGCGGAACGGCCAAAGTTAATACTCATAGTACATGGTGTTGTTCAGGATTGGTTTCGGACCGAATGCTAGCTTGGAGTTGCAAGAAATACAAAAGTTTGAAGTCTAGGGGCCTTTGAGTAATTAAGTGAAAGTTAACAATTATACTTCACAAGTTCCAGCAAAGTTGGAACGTAAGCTACGTTGGGCTTGCGTAATCTACGGTTTGAAAAGTACAAAAGAAACAAAATGTTTAAATCGTAACCTACGGCTCTATGCGTAGGCTATGGCACAATTGATACGTACACATGCAGGTTTTGGAGAACAAATTTGTGAGACTTGTGGGATTATTTTTGGAGGCACAAAAGTCAACATATCATCACATCATTACACGCAAAACTTTGGATTGGCTGCATGTGGACTTCTTTAGGCCGCACATGGGAGAAACAAAAGAAGCAATTGAACATGATTGGACTGGGTGTAGACGGCACATGCTGGACAAGAAATTGGGCTCGCAGATTGAGGGACATTATTGGGCTTCAAAAGTCCACACAAGCAACATCAAATCATCAACATCATCATCACTTCACGGCAGCCAAGGAGATAGCATATCACATCATCGATCATCATCAGCAACTTTGAGGGAAGGATTTAAAGGCAGTTATCTTTATTAATTTGTCATCATATCTTACATTCTATCATAATTAAGATGATGATTTCGATTGTTATTCAAGCTTGTGAAGATCGACTAATCACAATGAGCGGCTAACCTTTTTGTGGTTTCCTCCGGATGGAGGGTTTTTGTAAGTCAATGAATATTATGTGTATGATACAATCGTTTTAACCTGGTGATCTAAGCATTCGATGCTTTTCACCATGGATTTGATTTCTTGATTGTAAACAGTTACGTTTATTTAAACCTTAATTTCTAAGCATTCAGTTCCCAAGAGTTCTAGTAATTGGGATATACTTGAAATGGGGTTAGGGTTTGTAAATTGTAATTGATAATCATTCGATAACCTCCTTTCACGACCCCCGACCACATCCTGGACGGGAGCAGCGAGTAGTCAAGTGGTACCGGTGGTTATTTTAAAAACATTGCAGCAGAAATATTCATCAGGACCGTGAGTTAGGAAAACTATCAGAGTTTAGAAAACACCGGATTTTATTTATTAAATAGATTGAAAGAAACCCATGTTTTACAAAGGTAGCTTTAATATGGGATAAACCCGAATATATGAAACAACATTTAATTTAATTTATTTGATAAAATAAGCCACTTCTTTAAGCCTTTCGGTGCCGTATCACAGCTCTTATTCCGATTTACCGTAATCACCTGAAACGCGTTTTAAAAAGATTTGTCAGCAGGAAATACTGGTGAGTTCATTCATTTTGGTACAAAAACACATTTGTTATAATTTACAGCATTAAGGGTTTTTATATTTGCCCCTATCTTATAATTAGCTGGTTCAGCTGTCACTCGACCGGACTGTGGACATATCACTAAATTAGGCTCGCTCACCTAAAGTGATAAATCGTTAGTAGTAATGTGCACAAAACCCCCACATACTGCCAGTAATTAAAGATTAGCAAAGACTTAATCACTGTAAAGTATAATTGGAAAACATTTAGGGTTTTGTAAAGCAATTTAATAAAAAGAGATTGACACACAAACGGTGAGAAAAGAGAATGGACTCACCTTGTTAGCATATAGTCTTGATTAAACAAGCATCTTGATTCTAAGCATCTACTTTATGGCTCTGAATCTTCTGATGATTAAGCATCCATTTTGATTGTAAGAGTATGGTGTAGAGTTTCGGGTAGTTAAACATTTAGTTTAACATAGTGGAATACGTATTAGTGTAAAACCACATCAAACCTAACGATGGTCACGAGATCAGAACCTTAACGAAATTCACAAAGTATAGTCTTGTTTAGACAGCACTTTGGCATTCCTTTAACGAAATTCACAAAGTACAGCACTTTGGTATTCGTTTAACGAAATTCACAAAGTACGGCACTTTGGCATTCGTTAGTTGGTTCCCGAATCGATCGGACAGAATATCGCATCGGTGATTATTGGTTAGAACACCAACGTATAGAGAGAAGAATAGAAGGAATGAGCAAAGAAAATGAATCCTAAGCTTCCTATTTATAGGTAGGAAACATGAAATTTCTAGGAAGTTTCATATAGCTTTTCTAGAAAGTTACCTATACATTTTCTAGGAAGCTTCCTACCTACTTATATATCTTCTTACACCTTCCTAGCACCTTCCTTTGATATTATCTATCTCATATATATTTATTTTCATGTATATCTATTTAGGTGTTTAATTTATTTAATTAATTTTACTTAGCTTAATTAATCTTGCTTAGCTTAATTGATCTTGCTTAACCGATTAATTAATCTTACTTAACTTAATTAATCTTACTTAACTGGTTAATTAATCTTACTTAACCGTTTAATTAATCTTAACGGTTTAATCAAGTAATTTACTTAGCTGATTAATTAAATAACATAACTAGCTGAATAATTAACTTACTTAGCTTACTTAACTGATAAGTTTCCTTTCCTGTTAATTTTCCTTAGCTATTAAGTTTTCTTAAACGCTAAGTTATCTTAATAGCTAAGTTTGATATACTAGTTTAACAGCTTCCTGATTATGAGTCTAATGCTAGATACAATGGAACTCGTATTAGCGCATTAACCCAATTCAACTTTAACCATATTCACGAGATCAAAACTTACAACGAATGACAAAGTATAGCCGTATACAGGCAGCACTTAAACATCCATTGGATCAATTTCCATCGATCGGATATAGTACTGTGTTCGTAATTAGAGTTATTATCCTGATAACGAGCAAAGTTTTAGGGTTTAGGGGTGTTGTGAAAAGAAACGGAGATACGAGAGAGTAAGTTCGTCAAAATTCGATCGAACTGGTGCAGGAATTCAAGTCCCACTGCTGCCCTTATATACTTGAATTTTGGGTCCCCTCGCGCGTCGCGCCAGACCCATACGGTCCTGGCTCGTGGCGCGACAATGGTCGACCTGGCTTTGGTCGCCATGTGTCCCACGTAGGCCTGACACGTGTCGAAGTGTCGTGACGCATGTCCTTGGCCGCCCTTCTCATCCAATCGTGCGTTTTCCTCGATTTTCGTGCCGATACTTATCGCGTATGTTTGGGCCTTGATCTTACATGATTCGTTTTCTAATTGCAAATCTAATAACACTATTTTTATGCGATTTGGTTCGTCGAATACCAAGATTCCTTAATCGCTAAATTTTCCAGCTTAAATATACAAGTTTTATCGTGTGCACTTCTGGTTTTGATTACGGTTTGTTGTCGAGAATATTTTTATGAGGGTTGTTACACCTCCCGTTATGTATTGACCGGAGTACTTTGTCATTGGTTATCACAATTAATTAATCAAAATTAACACCTATGTCTATGTAGGTAACGATTAAACACATAATTGAAGTTAATTGCAAAACCTGAAATCTAGAGGAACCATTGTTCTCTCCCATTATTTACAACTTGTTTTTTCGTAATTTTTAGTTTAATCAATCAAACCATCAATTGAGTTTAACTTTTTAGTAATAGTTAATTAATACTTAGCATTGTGACACTTTCCACAATCCTCCTCTGGTTCGATATCCGACTTACTCTATCTACATAGTTTATTTCGGTTTTTGCATGTCATTAACGACAGACATCACGCATCTTCCGCTATCTTAAAGGAACTCCGAAACTAGGTCTTTGGTATCCTAAAGATCGTAATTTTGATCTTATTACTTATTCTAACAGTGATCATGCAGGTTGTAAAGTAGATCGCAGGTCTGTATCAGGAGGATGTCAATTCTTGGGAAATCGTCTGATCTCTTGGCAAAGCAAGAAGCAGACAACGGTGTCCACCTCCACCGCTCAAGCCGAGTACACTGCGGCCTACAGTTGCTGTTCACAAGTTCCGTGGATACAAAATCAGTTGTTGGATTATGGAATCAACATCATGAAGACTCCTATATTCATCGACAATGAGGCATGTCTGGGAATTGTGAAGAACCCCATCCACCACTCCAGAACAATGCATATCGAAATTCGTATTCACGGAATTTGAGATGCCTATGAGAAAGGATACATTCAAGTGGTGCCAGTGAATACAACGCAGCAACGGGCCGAAATTTTCACGAAAGCCTTTGATAAAACTTGATTCAACCAGCTAGTAACCTGGTTGGAAATGGTCAATTTTCTTGAGTGGAAATGAATCTAGTTATCCAAAATTGTTTGTAAATACTCTATCTTTGTCCATATTAAACAAATGTTTGTTAAAAGTAAAACAATTATCGTAAAACGTTGCTCACCAAAAAATTTTCTAATTTTTAAAATTTCATTTTCGGGCAATGGACTTTCGAAAATAAAGATTTTAGGGGGGATATTCCAGAAAATCAAAATAGATGCTTGTGTCTGACTCTAGTTAGAAGAAATGATAGAAAATTGCTAACACTTTGTCATTTCTTGAAAAACAGAAAACAAAAAGAAATCGGGGTACCAAGCAACGACGTGTCGGTAGATTCAGCAACACCAACGAGTAAACTGCTGTTAGGGAGTAAAACATAACGTCTACTGATGTGTGAAAAATGCAACATATAAATTACATCAATTGTGGCATAAAACTAACCCCTTTTTAGCACTAATGTTGGAAAAGTTTGCTTTTGTCTTCCTTTTGTATTTTCAGGATTGCTCAAATTAACAAAAGAAGCAAAAAGGCAGCTAAAATTTTTTTTCATTTTTTTTACTTGTCTAGGTTTAACTTGGGAGTTTCAAATTCTAAAAAGGTTATATTTTTACAAATTTACAACCGATAGCGTCGTGATAAAAAGAGAACCAACATAAGAAAATTATGAAACGACATGACAAGCTTAGTTAAAATTTGATTATATATACTTAATCACATAAAAAAACCCATTCCCACAAAAGTGAGTTTTGAGCCTTTATTGAGCATACAAATACATATCATTAAACTAAATGCTCATTTTTCGTTTCTTGTGTGAATAGCCGTTTGGTTCTTACGACTCTAGAACTTGCCACGACGATGCATTTCCGGTCCTTACCAACTTAAACCCGAGTAAGTAAATGATGGAGGCATTAGGACTAACCCTTTTTTATTTCTACACCATTATTTTCTTTTTTTTACCACCTACCCAAATTCTCCCTAGTTAGCCCCTTTGAGCCTAAACCTTTTCATTTCATAACCCAAACCAATCTTTCACCCACCAAAACCTTTTTTTATTTTTAACCTTTTATTTTAGTAACAAGCTCGGTTTTTATTATGACTCAAAAAAAAAAATTGTTGATGATGAAGCAAAAAAGAAATAAACAAACAAGTTTATCAAAAATAACTTTGTTTGAATAAAAGCTTCATCAAAATAAGAAAGTTTCTTAAAAAAATATTAGAAAGTCTTACGAAAACCGACGCTTGTTACACTTTTCGCCCTTTCACTAACCACTAACCCAACCACCTACCTTTAACCCAAGCCTAACCCTTCACCCAAAAGTCCTCGTGATATTTACAAAGGTATATAGTTAAAAAGGAGGAGGATTGATTGCTTGGTAAGCCTATGGTAGGAGTAAGTTCCAAGCCGCTCTCGAGTGATTCACTAAAATACATCTTCGGCCGAGTGTTAAGTGATCCCCCGTGAGGTATGTGAACTTGTATATAAATGAAATTTTAAAGAGGCATGTTATGCCCTAATAAGTAATTTATCTTATGAAAAGTTTTAAATAAATCATGATGAATAGGATTGTAAATAAATAAAAATAAAACTAAATAAAGAATCTTGGAAATCCCGACACTCTATGACAAGCCCAAAAACCTTCTCTTCTACCCATTCCATTTGGGAGTGAAAAGCCACATTATAAAGAGTTTTGATTGAGGACAAGCAAAGATTCAAGTGTGGGGGTATTTGATGTGTGCAAAATGCAACATATAAATTACATCAATTGTGGCATAAAACTAACCCTTTTTAGTACTAATGTTGGAAAAAGTGTGCTTTTGTCTTCCTTTTGTATCTTCAGGATTAAATGAGCTCGAATTAACAAAAGAAGCAAAAAGGCAGCTAAATCTATGATAAATACAAGAAAATGAACAAACGTGACATGCCCGACCCCACGAGAGCATCTTCCCAAGCAAAACAAGAGAACAGAAAGCTGAACAGGCCCCGTGCTCAATGAGCACGGGGGCGTGCCCAAGTGTCAGCATAAAAGAAAAAGTTGTAGAAGCTTCCATCGCCCACCACGGGGCCGTGCTCAGCGGACACGGGGCCGTGGTCAACTATAATATTCGCAGAATCCAGGCAAATCTTGATAGTACAGATATGCTTCTGCACACGGGGTCGTGCCCAGCGGACACGGGGCCGTGGTCAACTAATACAGACAAGAGCAATTAATGAAGACAGAGAAAGATGTGGACACGGGGCCGTGCCCACTGGACACGGGGCAGTGCCCGAGCTTCTGTTCAGCCTATAAATAGGAGTTCTTGGCTCAAGATCAAACCATCCCTTGGCACATCACCTCTCTCACACTTCACCCACCACCACCATAACACCATCATCCACCACCATCATCCATTGTCCATCATAGAGTGTGTGAGTCGTCTCGGGATCCAAGATTGATCGTAAGAGTTCTTGACAATCAAGGCCATGTTTTCCTAAGTCTCTTACATCACTTGGTGAAGACAAAGTGTCTAGTGTAATACTTTTTATTTTTAATCTTTTCGCACTTTTTACTTGGTTATGTATTAATGACTTTAATAACTAGTTTCTTATGTTGAAGGTGATTTTTCCTTATCGTTTGTCCGTGGTGTCTTGGCATTATTTTACTGTCTATATAAAATAAAAGATTTTCACCATTCATATCTCCACGGTCTATATGGAGGTATGTTGGCTACCTGGTAGGGGGTTAAGGGAACGGTTTGGTAAAAGTCTTGCCTTGTTCAGTGTATAGATCCTGCAAGGACCTGGGTCAAATTTAGTAGGACCTCCTTCAATACTTAACGGTATTGGATGGCGGGGGTCTAAACTCTTTGATCCCCTCATATGTAAGCTACTATTAATACTTTAATCCGGCTACTTAGGACTGCATCCCCGCTGACTCAGACTACTTAGCCGAGGGTAACGTCACCTTCAAAAGAGGGGCCTACCATAATATGCATTAATAACTTAATTAATTATCTTTCAATAATCCAACCCTTTAGGATTGTATCCCTGCTGACTCGAACTACTGGGTTGAGGGTAACGTCGCCTTCAAAAGAGGGGTCTACTACAATAACTAAGATAATCTCTTAAAAATTGCAAAAGTGCGAAAATAATCAAAGGTTACACTAAACATGAGTCGGAGCCAAGTGATTCATCTTGTCTATCTGTTTTACTTTTATTTTTATTTTCAGCATTTTAGTTAGTTTTTATTTTTCTTAGTTTAAAACCCTTTTTCTAAACTTTTTGATTTGATTAGACGTTGAGGATAAACCGGTACTAAAAGCTCTTGTGTCCTTGGACGACCTCGGTATCTTAGCAACACTATACTACACTCACGATGGGTGCACTTGCCCATATGTGTGTTTAGTGTTAGTAAATATCGTGTTTTATAAATTTAAAACTTGGCTAAAGAAAGTGTAAAAGGGCTTAAAATATACTTAAACCTATATATACACCTAACGCACATCAAGTTTTTGGCGCCGTTGTCGGGGACACAAGGATTTTAAGAAAGTTAGGAATCAACGGCCTAATCGTTTTTTTTAGGATTTTTCTTAAGTTTTTCAGCTTCTGCAGAACTCAGCACGGGCCGTGCCCGCTGAACACGCCCCGGGCCCAATCATTGGAACTGGCAATCCTGTTTTTAGTTAGACAGTAAGCTGAACACGGGGCCGTGCCCACTCAACACGCCCCGTGCTCAAGATTCAGTTACTGAAAACAGAACCGTAAGATCCCGACGGTTGGTAATTTCTGACACAAACATGAGTGATACTGATATTTTTTACTTTCGGCACTCTTATGGTGCGTGGTGTCAAATATGTGGTGGTTCCCATAAGGACTTAGAATGTTATTTTCTAAATTATAAACCCCACTATATAGACCCATCGTTTCCCTGTATCCTTAAGAGGGGCAAAAGTAAAAATAATCCCTATCTCTCCCTCGAATGCTCTCAACCAGATTTTCTAGGAGAAATGCTTCTTGATGAACTATTTCAATTATAAGATCTAATTCTTAATTGGTTAAAAGAACTTAGGATAGATTTCAGTAATTTATCTCAAAACGATAACCAAGAAGAAGTGATGGGATCGCATTCAAACAACTTCGTTGTTCCCGACGATACCTCTAAATCTAGCGAGGACTTGAGCGATAGTCGTCCCTGTGTCAATTGTGCCGTGAAGGACTCCCCATCGACTTCGTTCGATGCATACATAGACCTGAGCGATTCAGCATACACCTTCTTTAACGAGAGCCCGGGAAAGGGTTGGACTTGTCCACCTACATATAGCATAGGAATCACCGTCACCGACAACTTCTTGCATTCTCGTCTTAATCTAGAGCAATTAAGGTATCTTAGGCACTTTGGGGTTATTCCATCCAGTAAGGAACCGCCCGATCCAGAAAAATTCCTTAAAAATAGACAAACTTCATAAACAGCCTTTCAACACGGGGTCGTGCCCAGGTCAACACGCCCCCGTGCCCATCAAAAGATTCCCTTCTGACTTTTTGTCAGAATTCGGACAAAACGTGTCAGGATCTTGCCTGCACACGGGGCCGTGTCCAGCCGACACGGGGCCGTGTCCAGCATGCTGTCATTTTCTATAAATGCAGCCAAGAATCCTGCACATTTGTACCATCCAGGGACAGATATTTGAAAGGATCTTCTCACCTACCATCCTAGGTATGTTCTAAAAGAAGGTTCTAACAAACATCTTGTCCTTTCCTCTTTTATCCATTACCTTCTTCTTCATCTTTCTTGCAACAACACCTCCATTGAAGCTTAAATCCAAGCTTTATTGTGATGTTTGTTAAGTTATTGTTCAAAGGATCTTGTTAAAAATAAGTTACACAACATTGTTTTAAGTTATTTCTGCTCAAAAATGCCTCATAAATTGGAAAAATAACTTGAAACTCCAAGATCCCTTGTTCTAAAAACTGCAGAAAGGTGAACACGGGGTTGTGCTCATTGAGCACGGGGCCGTGTCTGTCATACTGTTTCTTCAAAATGAACTATCTTTGGTTTGTTTTCGTAGAATGTCTAGCCAAAACAGTGGAACCTCTTCTGCGCACTCCAGAAACAGTCGAAGGGAAAGAAGGTCATCAATTGAAGCAACTATCGTACGATACGTAATGGCGTTACGTGAAGCTCTTGACGAGTTGACTTCGGTGGAGGAGGTCCTAATAGACCGTATAAATTATCTTACGGTAGGGCTGGAAAACAGTTTTCAAAAGATTAACCTCTTGCACCAGAGGTTAAACATTCTTGTAACACCTCCCATGGAACCAATCCTCCCTCAAGAGGATTGGAACCTAGCACTTGGAATCCACAATCCTAATGGGTGGGATGACCTTCCAGCAGTGCCTCCTCTTGAAAATCTACAAGAAGTCCCGGTGGAAGTTGTACCTCCTCAAACTAACGCCAATGAACCCGCCTTCCTTCTCCCAAGGGAGATAGAGGAATGGCTCGCCGACGTGTGAGGAACCCATGCCCGAAGAAAAGAAGTTTTCAGGCCGCATCTAACCAAGAGAATTATCTTTTTGGAAATTTTGCTAGTAAAATAAAGTTTAGGCTAAAACTTCTTGATTTGGATTTCTTGTGTTTCTTTGACCTACTTATCTAGAATTTTAACCCTTAGGACTACTATGTAACTCTCTCTATGACTTAATGAATGATGGTTTTAGTTAATTTGGTGTTTGGATGGCGTTGAAACAAATAAAACACACTCGGGATGGAAAGGGAAACTTGAAACAGTACCCCATGCAGGAAAACAGGGCCATCCGACAATTTTCTTCGTTAACAGTAAGTTCAGCACGGGCCGTGTCCACCCAACACGGCCCCGTGCTGCACAGTCTGCAGAAAATGCCCAGTTCAGGTAAACTGGACACGGGCCGTGTTCACCCAACACGCCCCCGTGTCCAGGCTTCTGTTTCTCTTTTTCAATTTTGTTACTGGAACCTGAACACGGGGCCATGCCCGGACAACACGGGGCCGTGTCCAGCGCCCAGTAACATAATATTTTTGTTTTTTCACACCTTTTTACACATTCAATAAACCTAAAAACTTATTTTTGGGACACATTGAGGACAATGTGTAATTTAAGTGTGGGGGGGATGCTAAAACCTTGAATCTTGCAAGTCCTAACTACAAGCCTTACACAAAACTCTATTGAAACAGCGAATCACCCCCAAATTTTTTTCAAAAAAAAATTTCATTTTTTTTACTTGTCTAGGTTTAACTTGGGAATTTCAAATTCTAAAAAGTTTATATTTTTACAAATTTACAATCGATAGCATCGTGATAAAAAAAGAACCAACATAAGAAAATTATGAAACGGCACGACAAGCTTAGTTAAAATTTGATTATATATACTTGATCACATAAAAAAAACCCATTCCCATAAAAGTGAGTTTTGAGCCTTTATTGAGCATACAAATACATATCATTAAACTAAATGCTCATTTTTCGTTTCTTGTGTGAATAGCCGCTTGGTTCTTACGACTCTAGAACTTGCCACGACGATGCATTCCCGGTCCTTACCAACTTAAACCCGAGTAAGTAAATGATGGAGGCATTAGGACTAGCCCTTTTTATTTCTACACCATTATTTTCTTTTTTTTACCACCTACCCAAAATCCCCCTAGTTAGCCCCTTTGAGCCTAAACATTTTCATTTCATAACCCAAACCAAACACCCTTTCACCCACCAAAACCTTTTTTTTATTTTTAACCTTTTATTTTAGTAACAAGCCCGGTTTTTTTCATATGACTCAAAAAAAAAATAAAAAATTTAAAAATTTGTTGATGATGAAGCAAAAGAGAAATAAACAAACAAGTTTATCAAAAATAAATTTGTTTGAATAAAACCTTCATCAAAATAAAAAGTTTCTTAAAAAAAATATTAGAAAGTCTTACGAAAACTGACGCTTGTTACACTTTTCGCCCTTTCACTAACCACTAACCCAACCACCTACCTTTAACCCAAGCCTAACCCTTCACCAAAAAATCCTCGTGATATTTACAAAGGTATATAGTTAAAAAGGAGGAGGATTGATTGCTTGGTAAGCCTATGGTAGGAGTAAGTTCCAAGCCGCTCTCGAGTGATTCACTAAAATACATCTTCGGCCGAGTGTTAAGTGATCCCCCATGAGGTATGTGAACTTGTATATAAATGAAATTTTAAAGAGGCATGTTATGCCCTAATAAGTAATTTATCTTATGAAAAGTTTTAAATAAATCATGACGAATAGGATTGTAAATAAATAAAAATAAAACTAAATAAAGAATCTTGGAAATCCCGACACTCTATGACAAGCCCAAAAACCTTCTCTTCTACCCATTCCATTTGGGAGTGAAAAGCCACATTATAAAGAGTTTTGATTGATGACAAGCAAAGATTCAAGTGTGGGGGTATTTGATGTGTGCAAAATGCAACATATAAATTACATCAATTGTGGCATAAAACTAACCCTTTTTAGTACTAATGTTGGAAAAAGTGTGCTTTTGTCTTCCTTTTGTATCTTCAGGATTAAATGAGCTCGAATTAACAAAAGAAGCAAAAAGGCAGCTAAATCTATGATAAATACAAGAAAATGAACAAACGTGACATGCCCGACCCCACGAGAGCATCTTCCCAAGAAAAACAAGAGAACAGAAGGCTGAACACGCCCCGTGCTCAATGAGCACGGGGGCGTGCCCAAGTGTCAGCATAAAAGACAAAGTTGTAGAAGCTTCCATTGCCCACCACGGGGCCGTGCTCATCGGACACGGGGCCGTGGTCAACTATAAGATTCGCAGAATCCAGGAAAATCTTGGTAGTACAGATATGCTTCTGCACACGGGGGTCGTGCCCAGCGGACACGGGCCGTGGTCAACTAATACAGACAAGAGCAATTAATGAAGACAGAGAAGGATGTGGACACGGGGCCGTGCCCACTGGACATGGGGCCATGCCCGAGCTTCGGTTCAGCCTATAAATAGGAGTGCTTGGCTCAAGCTCAAACCATCCCTTGGCACACCACCTCTCTCACACTTCACCCACCACCATAACACCATCATCCATTGTCCATCATAGAGTGTGTGAGTTGTCTCGGGATCCAAGATTGATCGTAAGAGTTCTTGACAATCAAGGCCATCTTTGCCTAAGTCTCTTACATCACTTGGTGAAGACAAAGTGTCTAGTGTAATACTTTTTATTTTTAATCTTTTCGCACTTTTTACTTGGTTATGTATTAATGACTTTAATAACTAGTTTCTTATGTTGAAGGTGATTTTTCCTTATCGTTTGTCTGTGGTGTCTTGGCATTATTTTACTGTCTATATAAAATAAAAGATTTTCACCATTCATATCTCCATGGTCTATATGGAGGTATGTTGGCTACCTGGTCGGGGGTTAAGGAAACGGTTTGGTAAAAGTCTTGCCTTGTTCAGTGTATAGATCCTGCAAGGACCTGGGTCAAATTTAGTGGGACCTCCTTCAATACTTAAAGGTATTGGATGGCGGGGGTCAAACTCTTTGATCCCCTCATATGTAAGCTACTATTAATTCTTTAATCCGGCTACTTAGGACTGTATCCATGCTGACTCAGACTACTTAGCCGAGGGTAACGTCACCTTCAAAAGAGGGGCCTACCATAATATGCATTAATAACTTAATTAATTATCTTTCAATAATCCAACCCTTTAGGATTGTATCCCTGCTGACTCAAACTACTGGGTTGAGGGTAACGTCGCCTTCAAAAGAGGGGCCTACTACAATAACTAAGATAATCTCTTAAAAAGTGCAAAAGTGCGGAAATAATCAAAGGTTACACTAAACACGAGTCGGAGCCAAGTGATTCATCTTGTCTATCTGTTTTATTTTTATTTTTATTTTCAGCATTTTAGTTAGTTTTTATTTTTCTTAGTTTAAAACCCTTTTTCTAAACTTTTTGATTTGATTAGACGTTGAGGATAAACCGGTACTAAAAGCTCTTGTGTCCTTGGACGACCTCGGTATCTTACCAACACTATACTACGCTCACGATGGGTGCACTTGCAAATATGTGTGTTTAGTGTTAGTAAATATCGTGTTTTATAAATTTAAAACTTGGCTAAAGAAAGTGTAAAAGGGCTTAAAATATACTTAAACCTATATATACACCTAACGCACATCATCTACACAAGGATTCTGGCTTTTCTCAGGCATTACACATCATAGTGGGTAACACGTTGCGGCATATGGCTTAATGGTCTTAAATCTTGCGTTGATAGATTGCCAAAGTCTGAGATCTCGGGTCTTTATATTGGTTTTTCATTCGCGGATATCATAGTTGTTCTTCTGCTGCATCCAGATACATGCTGACCTAGACGCTATGATATCTTTTCAAAATAAGTGCCAAAAATGGCCAAAACCTTAAAAATGGATTAGTTTGGTCTCTCTGCTGTACGAAAGTACTGACCTGTTCACCAAACTATCTATCATCAAATCGTATCAAATCTGGTATCTGTCTCCGCCCTCGGTAGTTGTTGGGATCTCTGTTGTACGAAAGTACTGACCTGATCACCAACTCTATCGTTGAAATGCAAAACGAATGAATCCAATATACTCACCTGTTATGATGAATCTTTGTGCATACCTTGATCGCGGGGGTATGTCCTGATGTGGGACTCATGGGCGTAATGATTCTATTCTCAATAGCTTGTGTGGGGGCCATACAAGTCTTGTCAATATTACCAAAAACATGATAAACGCGCTCTCCGAAGGCATGTTGAAAGAAGGATGCATGGATTTAAGTGGACAAACATACTGGCAGTTTTTCTTGTGCCTTGATTTGCTAATAATAATAATAAATAAGAAATTGACAATTGTTGACAATATGATCTTCTGCAGGTAAGTCGACGAGCGTCAAAAGAATCAAGAATATCAGCTAAAAATGGAACCTCCCAGAATTGAAAAATGAAGTTCGGAGTCAAAATGGCCCAAATTTTCTCTAGTTTGTAAATATTTCATAATTTATGCTATTTTAAACAAAAATGGGCATGTTTTTCGAGAAAGTTTGAAATTCACGAGCGAATTTAAAAGTTGATTTTGAAATAGATTGGTTACTCACTTTTCACGGCGAAATAAAGATACCAGCGAAATTATTAATTTCGCTGGTCATCTTTTTTTAATATATAAGTACATAACCGACCTATTTTCAAACTTTTCTAACTTCTCTTTCATCTTCTCTGTAACCGGTTCATAATCAAATCTGTTCAAGTCTCTCATCATTCAAATTTTTCGATCTCATTTTTGATCAAGTTCATAGGTAACGTATTGTGTTTTACTCTTCGTTTACAGATCATCATATATGTCGGATTATGCTAGTTTTCGTTGTGTTTGGTTTTTTCTTGAAGTTCATGACTTAGGATCTTGAATCAGTAGATCTTAGGTTGTGTTATGAATGCTAATAACCGGTTCAACTAGTATTTTGAGATATTCATTCATAATAGAACTGGCTGAGATCATGGATGAAGATGGAGTGTGATCTGTTAGGGTATAAGAGGGGTTTATCAAGAAAAATATGATGCCAGCGAATTTAAGTTGAACCCAGCGATGATCATAGCGAAATAATCATGGATCTAGGAATTTCAAAAGTCTCGAACGCGATTTCGAGCAACCGGCGAAATAATTTATTTCGCCGGTAACTTGGCCTAGACAAATGTCTTCGCTGATGAACGTGTTACGTGACCAAACCCTGTCTTCGCCGGAGATCATTAGCGAAATTAAATTGAACTCACATGTTTATTGCCGGCGAAAACACACTTGATCCGATATAGTCGCAAGCAAAATAGCTTGATCTCGTAAATAATCATCAGCGAAGATATCCTCTAAGTCATTCAGCGACTTTGTCCTTTAATTTTGTTTAATCTTGAAATTTTTTTTAAATATCTTTTGTAAATATTTTCTAAAACTATTTTCCTTATATAACATGTAAATATTTTTAGTTTACTATATATATGTTAGTATCTCGTTGTGAATATTATATCTTTATGTCGTAAAATTTTCTAACTTAGCTCGTTTGTTGTGTCGCAAACAGGATGGTGAAAATTGTCGAGTGGGATAAGACATTGAAGCATAATCAGAGTATTAATCTTGAGAAAGTACCACAGGATTTCCAAGACGCGGCAAGATGGATACAATCAAGCAGGATTGGGTACGCGGTTCAAACAGAAATTCCTATTTATCGAATCCATATTCAAGAGTTCTGGCAGACAGCGCAACCCGAAACTATCAACAAAGCCAGAGGGATATCTGCAACGGTCCTCAACAAACGTGTGATTGTGACTGAAGAGAGGATTCGCACTGTTCTGAAGCTGAAAGATAACGCACAAGATCCGATCAGCTTGAACAAGGACGATGTTTTGGATGGTTTTCATGGCATAGGATACGTGGGAGACTTCAGTCAAAAGAAAGAGATAAAAAGAAATGGGCTCACAAGAGATTGGAGATTCATAGTACACGTAATTGCTATGAGCATAGCTCATCGTAAAGGTGGATATCACGGACTGAATCTGGAGTGGTCGGCAGCAATGTTGAACTTGTGTTTGAATTAAAAGTTCAACCTCTCTGGTCTAATTTTCAATTACATGCTCGAGAATGTAAGAGGGCCGACTTGGGCAATGTATCCCAGATTCATCCAGATGTTGATCAACGATTAATATGACAAACCGCCGCATGATGGAAACCTCTACACCTTTCATGTTCCCACAAGTCGACAATACACAGAGATCAAAACGAACGAATGGGTATTGTTACATGACTGGATGTATACTGCAGAAAGACTGTCGTTGGTCAAAGCAGCTTACAAAAGGTACAGAGAAGCAGTTCAAGCAAAACAACAAAGAATCACGCAAGAGGTTGCAGAAAAAGAAAAAGAACAATTGAAAGAAAAAAGAAAAGGAAAGCAAGCAGCAGACGATGAACCTCCAAAGAAGAAAAAAGCATCTGAAAACCCAGAAAGACTTATGTGTGCAAGCTTCAGAGCCGCAGATTCAGAAAAGCATCGTCGACATATTCAAGATATGCGGGAAATTCATGCAATGCAAGAAAAAGAAAAGAGATAAAAGAGGCTTGAAAGACAAGAAATGTCAGAATCTGAAAGACCAGTTGTAGTAACGGAAGAAGAGCAAACTCTGGATGATTTTGTTGATACATTATTAACAGATCCAGAAGAAAT
Source organism: Helianthus tuberosus (assembly GCA_030545235.1). Classification (NCBI taxonomy): domain Eukaryota; kingdom Viridiplantae; phylum Streptophyta; class Magnoliopsida; order Asterales; family Asteraceae; genus Helianthus; species Helianthus tuberosus. The sequence continues at coordinate 107,924,997 of CM060393.1, forward strand.
CTCTGCAAGCAAGACAACTCCCCCAAAGAAGAAGTCAACAGATGAAGGACCTTCCATATTTCCTCAAGTAAAACCAACAAGGATCTCAAAGCCTCCTGTGCCTCCACAAAGGGTTCGTCCGTTTCAAGATCTATATGATAAACTTGTTAAAGAGATTGGTCCAACTTCAGCTAAAGAAATCTGCCTCCTCAAGAATCAAGTGAATGACACAAACATCTTGAGAGAAAAGTTAAAGGATCAATGGAAGAAAAACAAAGAAATGAATGCTTATGTAGCCAAACAATCAAAGTTCATAAGATTCCAACAGCACGGGATTGAAAAATTATACAGAATGATGAAAAGTATATGTGCCAAGATAGAGATAGAGCCTATGTTCTCCTTCACGGATGTCTTCGACTTCGAGGAATTCATGGAAGAAGAAACAAACATAAAAGCCAAAGAAGCCGAAGCGAAGAAAAGGCGTCTAGAGTCAACAGAAAAAGTCACTGAGGGAGATGATAGTGACGAAGAAGAGATAGACAGAGATGAAATGCCTGCAAAATTCATTGAGTGGGGATTAGAAGAGGAAGTTGTGTATGAACAAGAAGATGGAAAGACTTTCTCTCCACAGCATCCCGAATGGTTTAAAAAGGAAAGAGAAAAACTTCCTAACTTCTATCAGGTAGTAATTGTTGAGAAGACTGAAGCCACTGATAAAATTATCAGTTGGATGTACAGTAGTCTCAAGGGAATGTTTGTGGTCAAAAGAAGAGGTGGTGTAATTCAGTACTTCCGAACAGCCTGAAGATAGAAGCGTTGGTGGGGACTTTGAGCGCATAATTGCCAAAGAATGTAACAAAGGATTCCCAAATTTCAAGCCACAGCGTCCCAGAAGGAGAGTGCCCAAAACAACAAAAGATCCTATTACTAGAAAAGGCAAGGTGACGTGGGTTATTAACCCTGCTAAAGTTGTCACAAGAATTAAGCTTCTAGAAGAAGTTCCAGTATGTCTAAACAAGTTCAAGAAGTGGTTCTATGATAGCCACACTGGTGAAGCGGTGATCCGATCAACCGAAAATGAAGATATTCGAATATTGGATCCAATGGATGTATTTATGTTTGGACTCTCTGACCTAACAGTGCTGAATGCAAGTCGTATAAATGTTGGAGCTGGAAACGCTAATCTTGAAGAGGCCATGTTATTTCAAAGAGCAGTGGGTAGAGCTTGGAAGATAAAAAGAGAGATGCTCAACATCGTTGATAAAATCGAGAAAAGGAAGGAAGCTGATGAAAAGAATAAGGAAGAAAGAAAGAAGAAAAAGCATGAGAAAAAGAAAACAAAGCCCTCCTCAACGACAGAAGAATCCACCGCAACTCTTCAAGCAACATCACCACCTCCGGCCTCATCCACATATGAGGCCACTATGGAGGATCCACCATCAACGAGTGAAGCTGTTAAAACACAAGAAACTCCCGCCACAACAATCGAAGTTCAAGCAACACCAGCAGCAGCAGGGAATGCAGAAGTCCCTCCAGAGCTAGAGAAGAAAGCTGCAGACAATCCAGTGACAACTACTGAAGAATGAAAAACAAGTATGCAACGATCTAGGGGGGATATTGTTGGAACTTATGAGATCGTTGATACTTGTACTGGATTAGTTTTACTATAGTTTGTAGCTTGTTTTAAAGTCTAGGGGCATATTTTGTAATTTGATGAAAGTAGCAAACCTGACCTAGTGTAGATAAGATGCCAACATAATTATAATTATGCTGGCAAGTCAGGATCTATATAAACCCATGTATTGTTGCCCTAGCCAAGCTTTTGGCTCTCTTGGTGAATATTAGTGTTGTTTACATTTCAATCTCTACTACTGTGCTTAAATCAGATTTCCAAGGTGTTTCATTGATTTATCTTCTTGTTTGGATTCAATACAACACTTGTTGTATTCATCATACCATCAGCTTCATCTTCATTCTTGATTCTTCTTAACTTTTTCATAGTACAAACACTTAATCAATAGGTGTTTTGGACTAAAACAATCAACCACTGTGATCCGGATTGATATTGGGATCTACAATATGGACAAATACAAGAAAATATATTTATATAAATATATAACCTAACAATTTTGGACTTGGACAAATATTTGGACATCTTTGAACATAAATATATATATATATATATATATATATAATTACTACCAAGTAATGGAAATTATACAAAAAATCGGGTGAATAACAAAAATGAATATATATATTTTACAAGCATAACAAAATATATATATATTTCACACAAACCTTAAAAGTATATTATTTTTAAGAAATATAATTCCGGAAAGTATTAAAAATCAAAGAATTGATTTTTTTGACAAATAATGTAAAATACACAAGTATTTACATGAAAAATACAAGTATACTTCCCTAAGTATATTTACACAAAAATAATATTGAAAATATTATTTAACAAAATACTTATATTTATTTTTAAAAAATAATATAAGTAACATATTTTGGACAAGTTAAAAATATAAATTATTTTTAACATTTATCGTTTGTCAAAGACTACATAAATAAATATATGTTTTTCGGAAGTAAAATATATATTTACAAGTGAACAATACCAATTCAAATGACAAGAACGCGACGAACGGGTGAGACCCGACAAACAAGGGCACGACCCTCACTAATGATGAACTTATACAAAACAAACAATAACTTAAGATGGTGATTTGTACTTAGTCAATTACATGTCTAGTGATTAACATACATAGAACACATATAGGTTGTGACGCCTACAAGACAAGCCGGTGACGTTTATGACGCAGGTTACGCAAAACAGTGAGTTCTTGTCCCCACTTTTAAACTTTTACTTGTTTTCTAAACTTGGGGAAAATACATGTACAATGGTATGTACAACACAAACCTAAGGAATGACACATAGATCATGTGACGAATAGGATAACATAAGCACCATTAATCAACGTATACATTTAGACCGGGGAACGAAAAGGTTAGATCTAATGGGTTTCAGGCAACCTCACTCTTGGCCTACTTCTACCAATGAGTGCTTTTGTGTCTCAGTCGATCTCGACAAAAATGCCTAGGTTTGGAGGCTTCCTATGTCGTGACATATGTTAATGTTCTCACGAAACATTAGCGATCTCGTATTCCTTACATTTACAGAACACAGTTTACAGATACGTTTTATAAATTACATACCATGTTTTCATATAAGTATATTCAAACATTCTATACAAAAACTGCATGAATTCACACCAACTTATGTTAACGATTTTCCAAAACTTACATGTATTTCAGGGAACTACGGGGATGTACGCGTGGTCTCCTTGCTCAAGATGGTCGTTTATGTTACAAGTTATTATGTGTCGATGCTCCGTTGCCAGTTTTGTAGGATTTTTTTGTTATATCCCGCCTTCTGCGGAGATATAATGAACAAAACCTTGATATTTGTTTTTGAAATGATGTTATAGACTTTTCAAACAATTATCTTATGTTGTGTGTAAACTTTAAACTTAACTTTTGTTATGGGTACTAAACTATCAATGGCAATATGGAGTTGTTTTACATTCATGTAGTATGTTTACTTATCGTATGCAATGAGAACCTTTCAGATCACACCTCATGCTTCCGCCTTAGAAAGGGGTGTGACAGGATGTGGGCATTGTGGGGCATTATGTTTGTAATAAAATTAAATAAAAAAAATCAAAAAATCTTATTGGAAAAACAAAAGGAAGATAAAGGTGATTGGACAAAAGCAATGAAGCTGAGAGTGGAAAAAAGCACGCCAAAAGCAATTTGGGCAAAAAAACACCCCCGGGGTGGAGAAAGGGCGTCGTGGGGCGTTTTTTAGGGGAAAACGCCCAAAAAAACCCCACTACGGATGGTCTAAGGGTAATATTGTCAAAAAGTTTATGCACATGCCACTCACATGCAAAAAACCATCCACATGCAAGTCACATGCATATTTTCTCATTTTCTCCCCCTAAAACAATACATATTTACAGCAAACTCTTTTTGGATTTTCTTGATTTTCTCCCCCTAAACTCTATATCTACATATTATGTCCCTCTCAGAGGGACATATAGATAGATATAGAGTTTAGGGGGAGAAAATCGAGAAAATCCAAAAAGAGTTTGCTGTAAATATGTATTGTTTTAGGGGGAGAAAATGAGAAAATACAAAAACATTTGAAAAATGAAAAAGCCAAAAAGAGAAATTGCATGATATGGGAAGTGAAATAAATGTTTGTGTTAAAGGGTTTGACTAACACATGTAAGGTGCCATAGCTGAAAAGACTAGGATCTACTGCGATATGTCGATAGGCTTGACGCTCAAAGTGATAAAAGATACTAAGTGATATAAACATAATGAACTATGTACCATGTGGGTAACATACCAACGGCGTATGATTTTATGGTCTTAAATCTTGTGTTGATAGATAGCCAACGTCTGAGGTTTCGGGTCTTTATGTTGTTGAATCATCCGGTGATATCTTGGTTGTCCTTCCGTAAATGAATTTTCACATTATGGTGAAGGGCTGACTCATGTAAGACCAGTATCGAAACAGGTTGACTTTAGCACGATGTGTTGGTAGGATCTATCCTTAAAGACTGGAAACATTGGCTGTTCTGTTCAGAACTAAATTAGTACATGACCTCAGGAAAGAAAGTCACTTGGAATTAGCTCATTTCTATTTGAATGTCTGTATGTTGTCCCGATACACACAATTTTGGTCTAACTCTGAAATCTTCTCTGAAAAAAGTCGTGTATCTCCTCTGTTTTGCGGAAGCAAAGACCTGGAGGTGCTAGGCAACGTCAACTTCTACTGCATCCAGATACATGCTGACCTAGCTGTACGTTGTCGCTCTATAGATCAATTAAACACCCGAAAGAGGCCCTCAAGTGCCCAAAAGAAACCCAAGAAACCTATATCAAACTGAGAAAAACTCATTTGATCTGTATATTATACCATATTTGCTTAAGATCTATTCTGTTCTCTTCTCAATCTATTACCAGTTAAGATTTCATAGATCTGTATTGGACTTGTGAAATATGTGGTAGGGAAGCTACTTGCATGATAGAGTGTGCTGTATATAACTCCAGGATTTGATTAGTATTTGTTTGGGTGTTCATTGTTAAGAAATCAAAACATGATAAAATTTGTTACAGGCAGTTATATGGAAAAGGTCTAGGGAGATGAGTTTAGGAGGACAAATATACTGGCAATCGTCTAAAGCTTTCAGTCGTAGATCAGTGTTGATAAGTGTAGTCAAGCCTGAAACCTCGTGATTTGATTTCCTAGACACAGTCAGGATATCTTAAAAGATCCCAAGAGGACAAAAACCCTAAGGAATCAAAATCTCAAAATGAGAATATTCCAAATGCTCAAAGAGCCAAATTCGTACCAAAATGGTATTTGCCTCACCCTCGTTGGACAAAATCATTGGTTACTCTGCTGTATGAAAATACTGACCTGTCACCAATGGTCTAACGTTGTAAATCAAAAAGGATGACATCAATATACTCACCTGTTACGATGAAGCGTTGTGCTTATCTTGATCGCGGGGGGTATGCCTTGGAATGGGACACACGGGTATAATAGTATAATATTACCTAAAGCATATCACGAAGTTGAAAAATTGAAAGTTGAGCATTAAAGTTTAAGTGGACAAACATATTGGCAATCGCATAGACCAGTTTGATTAGGCTCGTACTGAAAAGTGTTCCTTAGTCTGCCTGAGAACGAATTTTGATCCCATTGCAATTGTAATTGTATATTATGGTAGTTGTTTATATTTTGAGTTTTTATTTGTTTTTAGTTCTTAAATTAAAATTAAAAAAATTCAAAAATTCAAAAATACAATAATAGTGTCTAGTGTTAATGTGGTAAAATTAAAAAAATGTAACCGTTCTTGAAGATTTAACTGATCATCAAAAGTTGAAAGAATTTAAATTGTGAAATCTGAGTACAAATACTTGGATGTACCTAGTGTTCATGTGGTACATTCCTCTGTTGCATAAGAAATGTTTGCTTATGAGTTTGTGAGCATGTGCAAAACTTGGTTTCAATCAAGAATAGGGGTTGATGAAGACTGAGATGCTGTTAGTTGCTGAAGAAGCCTGAAGCAGCTCAACAACAAGATGTACCTGAGTCAGAAGAATCGGATACGAATTGCCGTCTGACAGTGATAGTGCATTTGAAGAAGTACCGTGAACCTGCTTGAAAGACAAAGATTAAAGAAGAAAAGATTTGTTGAGAATCCTCCTCTCACATTCTTTTTGACAAGATTTTCAAGCAGGTGCTGATTGAGATCCTGATATGAAGCTAACCACAAGAGCTGAAGAAAGAGACCTAGTGCTGAGAGTTCAGAAGTCAAGAACTTCCACAACATCTGCAGCATAGTGACAACCATAGACTTTGTTGAAGACGTTGTTGATTTCATGTTATGAAGACAATTTGATGGCATCAGTCTAGGGGGAGATTGTTAGGCCCTAAAGTGTGAGATTGACGCATCAAATTAACACAACAGGTTATGGTTACGAACTGGGCTTTACCGGGTTAGTTATATTAGGTTTTGGACCTTGATAGGTCACTTGGGCCAAGCTTTAGGCCATGTGGGCCAAGTAGGCCCAAGGGGAGCCCATGTAGGGGAGTGGGCTTTAGTAAGTATATAAACAAGTTTCTAACTTGTTTTTAGGTTTGAACCTCTAAGTTACATAAGTTCTAGAGAAGCTAGAGTGGGAGGCGATTTAGGTTGTGAGCACTTGTGCAAGTGTTGAAATGTGATTCGTTGTGTTCTTCGTTTTGGTTTGTTCTTGATATTTCGTGTTTATTCTTGAATCACATCAAGTTTGGATTCCGCACAAACTTGGTGTTATTTGATATCATTGAAAGATCCGGTTTCACGGGACTTACATTGACAAACATGGAAAGTATGTGAATTTAAGGGTTCAAAATGTCAGCAATGGATAAATATACTTTAAAATAGCCCTACAAGATGTTTATACCTTCAAATGAATAAATCATGGATCATACGAAGCTAAATATGAAAGAAAGTGAGAGATTACAAACTACAGGGGTTAAATGTGTCAACATGTTTAAAGTATACCTCTGAGTGACCTTTTTGCAAACCCGAAGCCTTGTAATGATTAATTATGATCACTTGAATACATGATAAAAATTTCATAAAGTTTCGTTATCGTATGAGATAGTTATAATCAAATTCGTATACGAGGGTTAAAAGCATCAACGATGAAGTTTATGACTTTTCGGGTGATAACAAAGTGACCAAGGACTTAACAAAGTGGGTATAAGTCTTGAAGCCCTTATAAGTAAATTGAAGGGCTCAAAATGCAAGAAATAAAGGTTGGGTGACTTTTCGAAGGACCAAGAGCCAAGGATGCAAAAGCTAAAAACTTTTTAACCTGACAACAGGTCTTAGGCGGGCCGCGTAAGACTTGTTAGAATCTTACGCGGGCCGCGTGCGACGCCCAGATACAGAAATCACAGGCAGCAGCCTGTTCAGCCTTATAACCGACCTAAAAACGATTTTCCTCTTCCATGGGCGACCCCTACTTGCTTTTAGACACTAGGGACACTTGTTGGTGATCAGGGAACAATAGTTGAGTTGCTTGGCATGATCTAATGAGATCAAAAGCACTATATAAGGCCCTTATGTTGCAACATTGTGATCACACCTTCCATCTGCATTCTTAAAGACTTCTGGATCTCCAAAGCAAACCCAAGTCATCCCTAGTTGTGCATAGGACTTTGGTAAGTATTACCTTCCTTAATTGAGTTTTACTTAGTTATTAGCTTAAAAGTCAAACCGTCATAATTAACGCTTGACTTAGCGATTAATCATTAATGGTTCAGTGTTTAGTCGAACCAAAGGTAGTTATAAGTTGGTAATTATGTGGGCATTAAACCCTTAAAAGGGCACCCTCTGATTCCCACTCTAACTAGATCAAATGTCGGGTCAAAGTTGTTTAGAAAAAGTCAACAGAAGCTTAATTTGCAAATTAACACGTAATTAGCAATATAGAAGGGATGTAACCTATTTTATCACTCATATAACTTGGTAATAAGTATGAGAACGGGTCTAAGCTTGTTGATCCGACAATTTTTTGTTTAGACCCGGTTCGGAACCGAAAGTCGCAAAACTTTGACTTTTGCTTTGACTTCAGTTCTGACCCGATTTAGTATGTTTTGAAAATGCCTTAGAGCTTCCTTAGGACCAGGCTACATGATGGTATAACCATCTGTGATTGGTTCATTGATTGTCCGATTCGTTTACATGTTTCCGTTAATTGCTTAATATTGACCATAATGCCCCTTTAACCATAAACCGAGAATTTTGGATATGTGAAAGGACAATAACCTTTATTACTGATTTATAAATATGTCCCTAAATTTTCACATCAGTTTGAGGTCTAGATTAGGAGTTATGCCCAATGACGTAATTAGAACGCTTTTTAGTAATTAAACGGCGTCATTAGCATAAAGCCTATCTAAACCCAATTTTTGACACCAATCCTTTTACCCACTGATGTAATATAATATTTTGGGATTTGTAAAGATTTTTAATTATTTTTAACCTGCTCATAACCTAAGGTTATGGCCTTGATTCGGTAAATACCGATTATACCTTTTTTTGGTTATAAAATGAGTTCTACATAGTATTTTGACACCAATCCAATTGCTACTGATTTTATATAATAAATAAAGTATTTTTCAACTTTATAACCTGATCAGAAAACTCAGATTTCCTGTATAACCCGGAAATCGCTTAAAATGGCTTTTTACGCGTATTAAACACATAGTTTATGTTTAAAACCATTTTGTCATATAAGACTTATTACCAACTGATATAACTTGTTAAAGTAAGTTGTTTTACTGTTGTATTCTTACCCGAATCTCAGAATTATAAATAATCTCTTTTATAATCCTTAAAATGACCAAAATACCCCTACGGGGCTTATTTTGGGATTAAACTCGCTTTGGGCATAATGGAAGATATCCTACTGATATCACAACATATTTAAGTCATATTAACCTTGGAAACCTGTATATGACCCTTATGGATACCCGTCACGCCTCTCACGCGTTCGGTTCGGTTTATGTAACTAGTTTGCATAAATTAGCCGAAACGGGTCAAACCTTGTCGTTTTTACCTCAAAATCCAGAATGTGTTTAGATTACCCATATTATACAAGTCTTCAAACTTGTCGGGTCTAAATCACATCCTATCCCGGTCTTCGCTTAATCGGGCGTTTGAACCGTATCTTTCCTTAAAACTAACCGGTCTAAGTTTAGGCTTAATTAAAGACCCGTTAGGATTCTAATAGGTTATTATAAACCTTCGTTCCAGAATAGGAGACCCGGTAAAAGCTACAAGCACTTGCTATTTGTGATTGATACTTGCAAAGGTAAATACTTTTAACTTATTTTCCGTATACGGGCTTGGGGTACGGTATATAAAATACCGGTTGGTCGGGCATTGAATCTTTAATTGTATGAAAGTTAAATCATTGAGATGTCCCGTTTGAAATGTTTTGTTTGCTTAAAGCCTTTGGGGGGTTAATGACCATGTCCCGGATATCCTTGGCATCATCTTACGAGATGGCCACGACCTAAGCACGGGGTGTAGGCGTACACCCGTCAGTGGCAAAATACATAATGTGGTGTGTCTATTGATCTTTAACCCGGTCTACGGATCGGCCTACTAAACGCATAAGGAACATGTAATTCTTTTACAAGATTATATTCAAATAATTATCCCAAGTTATAAAAAGTTTGTGCCATGTGCATTCAAATCAATTTTATTAAACTTTTCAAAATGAGTTGGTTGATTGTATTTACCAGTGTAAACTGACGTATTTTCCCAAAAAGGTTAAGTGCAGGTACTACGCGAACTAGGCTGGCTTTCTCCTATCATCCACAATAAGTCTCGCAAGCTTGGATGTCAAAACTGTTGAACAATGTTTCCATTTTATTTTGATCCACCTGTGGATTATATTCAACTGTTGTGATACTTGATATTACAATTATATTCGGTTGAAATATATCTATCTTTTGCTTCCGCTCTGCGTTTAAATATTGTGTTGTTTGACTGTAATGTTACCAACCACGTCATGATACTCCCCACCGGGCCCACCGGCGATACGTGGAAAAATCGGGGTGTGACATATGGTGATAGTAAGTTGTGATTTCTTCCGCCTTATAAGTCAATGCTCAATCTCATGGCCATACCATCATCATCATCATCATCATTTAACTAGTAGGGAAGGGGCTTGTGGGGCCTTTTCTTTGACCGAATTCTAGAGGTGGAGGGGGGGTAGTGTATGGGTTTAACCTTATAATATGCATATAGATATGTGATATAATCTTATGTTAGATATTTAGGTAATTAGCTTATGTTCTTGCGTCATTAGTGTAGTAATGAAATTTCTGATGCTAATATAGGTCTAACTAGTTCACTAGACTAGTAATTTAGATGATAGGATGTTGAATATACTACTAGTTTCGATACCGGGTCATTACCGAATGAAGTATGTAAGGCGCATGATAATACCGTTAATAATACCTTCAATAAATATTCGATACCCTCGTGATTGTTTAAGATAATTAGCATTATCTACAAGCTTAAACTAGTGCTGCGGAATGCTGAAAAATGCTACGAAGTGCTGAATTTATTAGTTTGTTATTCGGATCGGACAATTTACATTTTTAGGCGTTTTTCTTGAAAGTTTATATCTTGTTGCAAATGGTTCCCCTAATTTAGGGATTTATATATATGTTTATGATGATATGATTTCATATCATCCGTTAGTCATTTCAGGAAGTTTCTGAACTCTCCTGGTATGAATAGTGTGTTCGCACGAATAGTGCATTCACATTGTTTACCAACGTATTAGGACATAGTAGTTTTTTTGCGACACAACGAAAGTAGCAATATAAATTGTAATGTTTAAGCATGTCCTATCAATGCTAGACTTACGAATTAATCATTCATAAATCAAGTGAAATGAACGCAATTAAATGTATAAATAGGCATTAAGTTGTACAGAATTACCATGTAGTTTTGCCAATAGTCACATACTCCCCCCGTTAGAAGAATTTTGTCCCGAAATTCACGTTGAGTAACCGGTTGTAGGGGAGTCTTTGAACAGATGTGGGTACTTGGACTTGATTTGGTCTTCACGTTCCCAAGTGTACTCGGGACCGTGATGTCACACCCCGACCGCGTAAAACAACAAACCGTGGCGGAAACATCGAGGAGTGTCGTAACAGAATCATTGTTTCATAACACATAGTGATTAAAGATTGGTTTTATTCCATTAATGAACTCATTGTTTATTACAAATCAGATAATTACAAATAATTGTCTCTCAAGTTTTAAAGTCGCTAAGGCACGAGTCCATCCTATGTGTAGCATGCATCAACGTTCATCACATAACAGCACCTGAAACATATGTAAAAATTGGTACGTCAGCATAAAAATGCTTGTGAGTAACATAGGATTTGTGAATTAGATTCATGGCTTTGGATAACACAAGAAAAGATTTTAAGTTTTCAAAAATAGCCATGAATCCTTGTAAAAGTTTTGCTTCTAAAATGCGTCATTTCGGTAAAATGTTTATAGTATATATAAAAAAATATACTTTGGTTTTGAGATAAGCGGATGAGTAGTATATCTATATATACTTTAGTTATGAAACATTTTAGGCAGATAGTATAACAAAATATACTTTGGTTTATGAAATAATAGACTTGGTAGTATATCATAAGTATACTTTGGTTTAAGAATATAAGTATTGGTAGTATATCAAATCATACTTTGGTTTTGGATGTAGCATATCAACTATGCTTTCGGAGTATATTAACTTATACTTTAGTTTATGAAATGGCAAAGTCGGTAGTATATCAAACTATTCTTTAGTAAATAATATCACGTTGGTAGTATGTCGGAACATACCTAAATCGTGGTTTGGCAGTATATCAAACTTATACTTTAGTAAGCAATAGCATATCAAATTATGCTTTAGCAAAATAGTATCACGTTGGTAGTATATCGAAATATACCATATATCGTGATTTGGTAATACATTCAAATCTTAGTGCATCAAACTACACTTTAGAGACTATAGAAATACCACAAAGGCAAATTCTATTTGGTTTCTGACATTCCATACAACAGGAATGGGGTGTCTAGTCCTATAGTGCTATATTGTACTACCAATCGGCTTGATCATTGTTAATGAATGTATAAGTAACAGTATAAATGAACAAATAGTTCTAACAAACTTTGGAAATCAGTGTTTAAGCCATGGATAATAGTTCAATTCGTCAAAAGATAAGTACTATGCATGTGTAATCATATAGTTGATATCATGAAAATAGCATATCGGCACATATGTATCACCCCAAAACATTTGAAAACGTAAAATAGGGGACTTTGTACTTACTTGAGATTGTAAGTATCCTCGATTAAGTGTCCTAACAAAGCTCGGAAATCAAGGAATCAAGTGGCACCTAGTATGGAATCACTATGTTAAACAATCGGTACCTAAATCGGAAGATCGGGTAGAATGAGGTCTCATAAACCAAATGAGTATTGAAACTCATGTGATATGGTTTAACAAAGCCTACATTCTAAAACGGAACCTACCCTAAGTGCTTACGACCCGTTACGGCCTGTTAAGGTAGCTTACGCTACTTTAACATGTCGTTCGCGCGAAAGCGCGTTTGAGATGCCTAACTAGTCCTATGACAAGTATTATATGCCCTAACATGTTTAAATATGTTGCATAATCAGTTTAAGTGACAAAAATTAAGTTACATATGCTTAAAATCAAATTATGCATGAAACGGGCATTTTGGTCATTTACCTAAGGCATATAAACTACCTATCATACAACTAATTAAACTAAGTAACCATAAGGTATAACCTCGGAAGGTTATTCCCTATACAACCATGGTCACAAAATATGCTTGGTCGGATCCTAACGATCGACCAAACGGGTCGGGTTCGAAAGTCTAAGCGGTTGTCAAGACCGCTTAACTTACGACCCTAAACAAGCACTAGACTAAAAGTGACGAGTTAAACATGTTAAAACATGTTTAACTAAGTTAGAAAACAGGTTTGATATCAAAACAAAGTGTTTTGATATCTAAAAATAGCTTCATTGCAAAATACGCATAAATACGCATTTTGACCGAAACTTTAACTCGTCACTTCGACTAATCGACGTGGTAATCAGTAGGTATAGTGACAAGGGACTATAATCATCGTGATTACGCTCACGTTGCAAAGTTCAATTGAACTTTGACTTGACCAATTCATGGTCAAAGCAGAAAGTCAAACACTATTTGACTTTCATGCTTGAAAAGCATAAACAAGCATGAAAGAAGCTTACAAAGGGTCCAAGCTAGGAAGAATTAATCTAAAACACTCAGGTATGAAGCCTTAGCTTCAACTTAGAGCAGATTAGAATCAATTTGAGCAAGGAACAAGAATGAACTTGGTGGGTATTTATAGAAAGATAAAATTAACAAGATCACTACAAGTGTTTTTGCAAGGATCCAGGCATGATCTTGGCCATACACATGTTGCCCATGGTTTCTAATACAAGGGGAGTCCAAAAACAAGTCGATTGTATCCAAAATCTATGGTTAAAAACCATGAGAACAGGCTGTTAAGCCAAATTCACTGAATCTGCCAGCTCCCTCGGTCGTGCCCCGCGTAGCCAGACACTCAGGCTTCCGCGCCCCGCGAGGAATGTTTCAATAATTGGCAGTTTTGGTCCCTGCAAGCAATAAACTTGGTTTTTGGTGTTTTTCAACCTCGTTAACCCCATTTCAAGGCTCTACAATGAAGTTAAGGTGTAGGGAACATGAAATATGCTTGAAAACATCTCGGATGTCGGTTCGTTTGGTCGCACGGTCACGTTATTCGGTTAATTACGACGAAAACTCGAACGGACGCGAAATCGATCCAAATTATGCGACGAATGGTATTTTTGCATTCCAATCTCCAAAATAAAATATTTTAATGATTACAAAAAAATTTTGATGTCCGGATATGTTCAGAACGTAAGATGTGCGCGTAAATGCAAACTTATGCACTTTTTAACGCTTTTAGTCCCTATTGATCAAATAAGCATATTTTCCCATACCGAACCCCTCAAAGCCTGTTTCTAAGCTATGTAAAGGATATTTAGGGTATGTTTAGCTTATGATCATATTCCGGAATGTTTGTTTCTACACGAATCGGTATACTTTCACAGTTTGATACAAATAGTCCCTGCGATCGAATAAATTTGTTTTCGGCACACCAAACCCTCCAAAACTTATTTCTTAGTTATGTAAAGGTTATTTAAGGTATGTTAAGCCTATGTCACTGTTCCGGAGTGTTTGTCGCGTTAAACTGATTACGTTTACATATCAGTTCGCGTATAACTTTCCAGAAAGCGATTTAAAGCTTGAAATTGAACTAGGATTTATATGTGCAAAAGTCACATGGAATTGTACAAATTCCTAGAATGAAACACAAGATTTCATTGGATTTGCATTTGTATGATGGTCATAGAGACACAGTTGTCACAGTCTCCCCTACTTTATGAAATTTCGTCCCGAAATTTAATTTTGGAGGAAACCTGTGAAAACAAATGTGATTGTTTCGCTTTCGAATGAATCCTCTGTTCCCTAAGTAAAACTCTGGGCCACGTTTGGATTTTTTAGCGAATTTCCTTAATTGTCAAAGTGATGTCCCTCTTGCAGAAAAATAGTATGAACTTTGGAGTTTCGAACAGTGGATGGAAGAATGTTTCCTATGAAGACTACTATAGGAAACTCGTGTGTGCTCGAAATCGGAGAGTGTAAGATAAAATTAACATTGGTCAAGGTCCAGGACTTCTAGTAACTTAAATAATGCTATGCTTGCAATGTAATAAGGAACACTTATATATAGGAAGTACCAGCGGCGTATCCACCATGCCCTTTTTACATTGTTCCCGTTTCGTTATTCTTATCACTATAGGTCTTAACACATGACAAAACTTGTTGTGGTTTCTGTGCACTGAATTCCATAATTATGTATGCATCTATAATTACGTAATTCCTTACATAGTCCGCACAGTTCATTTCATAATGCGTAGGGGAAAATCAATCGAACAAACATGTAATGACTTGACTAGACCACCAAAGGATCTTTTTAACTAGATCAATGAACGATCTTTTTAACTAGATCAACACATGATCTCTTTAACTAGACCGTAGTACGATCTCTTTAAATAGACCATTAATGGGTCTTTTTAACTTTGAATCAAATAATCGTTTTGAAATAGCACTTTAGAATCCAAGGTTCTTACTATTTGCATAGAAAAGCCCCTTAAGGAATTTAAGATAGTACTTTGAGTATCCTTCTGAGATTCTATCATATGATAATACGGAAGATTCTACCAGGACTTAGATAGTGAGCATTAGAATTACATATAAACACATAATCACATAATCGCATATTCGTTAAATTAGTTATTAGCTCGTCTGTTAACTTGAATCAATGTATTTAAAGTACACCAGAAATCCAATCAAAGACTTTAATTGGTACTCAAAACATCCCCAAGAATCTAACTATGAAGATAGGAAGATCTTATAAGGATTTGGCTTTGTCTTTGTCGTATCGTAACATTCGTATTAGAGCACACAAGGAATCCAATTAAGGATTCATGAAAGTACCTTTAGATATCAAATCAAGGATCGGAAATGGTATTTCAAGTATCTGTTTAAGAATTTTGTAACTTGTACCTTGTACTTTGTTTCTTAAAAGAAACGAGTACTTAGGATTTTCAGGGAGTTCACGAGTGATCATAACAATGAAAGAACCACGCGAGTAGTTTGTTTTGTAAGGAACATGGTTCCTTGGTGTCGGCATCGTAGGGGTATGAGTGTATGACACACATACACACAATTGTATCAGTTTTGTAAAATAAAATTGAAACAACAAATTTATTTATATATCAACAACTGAATTGTTTCAAGCGTCAAAGATAACAACAAGGAAAATACAAAGGTCTAATTGTTCACTGCTGCATTATCATTTTCATTTGCCTCGTTTATCTTAAACACTCGTCCACGCGCTGGATTGGCGTTAACAAGTCTTGGGCAATTGTTCCGGTAGTGAGTAAGATCACCACAATTATAGTACGATCCAGGCGGAAATGGTACTTGAGCAGCAGCAGGATTTGTAGCAACTTGGTTTTGGATAGCATGACGGCATATATTGACCAAATGTCCCAATCACCCACAGTGGGTGCACTTGTGACACTGTGTTTGTTCCAGATGATGACGGTTGCATTTGTTGCACAAAGGTGTTGTACCAACGTAGTTTTTCCTAGTACGAGATTGTGCTGGCTAGTTTGGTGCAACCTGATTATTCTGAGCAACTACTGCGAAGTTTTATGAAGCCTTACGCTTCTTCTGATTTTAGAGGACTCAGTCTGTTTATCCTTTGGTTTTTCTTGTGCAGACTCGTCAGATGGTTTCGGGTCGCCCTTTCGGAAAAGCTTACCTTTCATGATCTGAGATTCAGTCAGGGTAGCCGATAGTTCAATGGCCTGTCTGACGGTAGTAGGGTTGCTACCAGTAACGATGTCCTGAACTAGTTCAGGGAGGCCATCAATGTACTTTTCGATCGCCTTATCCAAAGGCATAATCATGGTAGGACATAACAGGCTCTGTTCCTCATAACGATCAGAGGCTCGATGTTCACCGTTGTCTTGCTTTAGATCGTCGAATTCCCTTTCCAATGCCCTCAGTTCATGACGAGGACAGAACTCCTTCATCATTAGAGCTCAAAGCTCTTCCCAAGTTTGTGCCATTGCCACATCGGCTCCCCTATCCCTCATTACACCATTCCACCATGTGAGTGCTCTTTTCTGGAATACACTCGATGCAAACTCAACCTTTCACTCGTTTGGGCATTGTACATGAGGAAACGTGCTCTCGAGACTCTCAAACCATTGTAGGAGCCCAGTGGCCCCTTCAGACCCAGTAAATGTGAGTGGCTTAGCTGAATTGAACTGCTTGAAGTTGCACGGAGCATTGTTGTTATTGTTGTTGTTTGCTTGGTTTATCTGGGTGATCAGGTTTGGGAGTACAGCTGCGATTTGCTGAGTGATTAAGGCTGCTATAGCGGCATCCTGTGTTGGGTCACATTGAGGAGGCATTCTAGAAGAGCAAAGAAACATGAAAAGAAACGAGTGAGATGATATCGGATAGTAAAAATTGAATGC
Source organism: Helianthus tuberosus (assembly GCA_030545235.1). NCBI lineage: Eukaryota > Viridiplantae > Streptophyta > Magnoliopsida > Asterales > Asteraceae > Helianthus > Helianthus tuberosus. The sequence goes on from CM060393.1 coordinate 107,942,292, forward strand.
TTAAAAGAATATCGATAAAACATGAAGATTGTGATCATTTGTTCGTTACCTAAAACAAACAAATAACACCATGACTAATCAAAGTAAATGGGTCATACTAATGTATCCCGAAGACATGCTTTAGCCTATAAGTGGACACTCACCCCAAGAGTTCCCAGGTAAGAGTAACTGGTCCGATTATGTGTCACACCCTGACTTTTGCGGAAGCGTGGTTATTGGTGTGACTTCTTAATACCATCGCATTCAATCATAACAACGCTATATGATAAAACCATTAGATGTTCATCCATAAATAATAGGTTTGAAAATACCACAACATACTTGTTTGAGACATCGACACCAAATTCAAATTACAAACCATAACATTTTTTAATGAGTTCACGAGGACTCGACAAAAGACCTTAAATAAAACCGGGTTTAGAAACATGTATCCCGTCCAGGAATAGGATACACTTCCTAAACTCTACGACCACGGATGACATCTTTTCTTTATACGCAGCTTGAAAACATACACACCTGCCAGATCCACTTAGTTCCCTGAAATACATGTAATTTGAAAAAAATCAACAAAAGTTGAGCGAGTTCATGTGTAAGTGTATGAATAAACCTTTAAAATATGTCTTGTATGTATGTATGTCCCTGGTATGTAGCAATAAGGAAAAAGAGATCACCAATGGGTTGCAAAGCCAATGGTATGTGTGAAAATGGTGCAAGAAGACTCAAACCTAGCAGATTTTGCCACGGCTTCAGTTTGTGGACATAGTCACCGCATGGGCCACCCTTGTCCTCATGGGTGTGGGCTCGCTACACCCAAATAGATCTATCACTCATGTCCCTCGGTCCTACAACGAGGATTAAAGGCCTTAAGTGTTATACCCACCACTCACATGATCAAGCAGTAACCCTCCTTAAACTAATCATACCATGTATAAAACGTTTATAAACAATTGTAACATGTATATCACCCCCGAAGTTATAAAACTGAAAACAGTTAAAAGAAAAGGGGGACATGAACTCACAGTATTGCGTCTTCTATGCTCGTAACCCAAATCTCCTCAGCTAACACGACTCCCTACAATGTACTAGGGTCTATTAGACGAACGGGCCGTGCCTTGCCTTAGTATTTACGTTTTTGAGTTACGTTTCTATTATTATTCCAAGTTATAATTATTTGTTAAAATAATAAGTATTTTAACTTTAAATTATATTTAATTTTGGAATAATTGTTAAACAATATTTTGTAATAATACTTCTCAAGTATTTATTTCCGTATTTCCTTCCCAAGGATGGGGGTATCTTATACATGTATCTTTGTACTCTTGTATTTGTAATCCCAAAATAATATATTTTCAAGTCCCACTTTAGAAAATATATATAACTTATTTTGTCCAAAAATAATGTATTTCAAGAAAATATAAATTTTTCCCAAAATAATATTTTCCCTTTTGTCAAAGTATGATATAACTTGTAATAATAATAAAAATCATGCTTTCATTCCTTTTGTATCCAAAATAATATTTACCAAAAATTTATTTATAACGGTATTTTTCGGAATATTTTGTAAGTTACGTTCTATCGTTTGGTTCCACAGTATTGTGTGTGTAACTTATATATTTATTCCTTTGTGATTTTTGGTATTATCTTGGATTGTAATTTCTTGGTATTATGTTAAGTTATATCATTTTATCCTAAAATAATATAACTATTTCACAAAGCATATAATTATTCACACCGGTGTCTTAATATATATAGGGAGGAGATCATGCGAGAACCACCCTTATTGCGAGAACCGCGAGAACCAATGTGAACACAACCTAAAATAGCTAAAAAAACCTAAAAAAAAACCTAACCCCCACCCCACCCCCCCCCCCCCCAAAAAAAACCTAACACCCCCCCCCCCCAAGCTAAATGCTAAAAACTAAAACCCCCAAAAAACCTAAAAAAAACCTAACCCCCCCCCCCCAAAAAAAAAAAAAAAAACCTAAACCCCCCTCCCCCACCCCCCAAAAACCTAAACCCCCACCCCCCCCCCCCCCCAAGCTAAAATGCTAAAAACTAAACCCCCAAAAAACCTAAAAAAATCTAAAAAAAAAAATTTTAATATTTTTTATGCTCAAATCGCTACTTTTAGTGGCCAAAACAAAATTTTTTTTTGCTTCAAAAAGTAGCAATTTTTATATAAAAAATATTAAAAAAAATTGTGTGATTTTTAGCTATTTTTAGGCATTTTTGGTTGTGTTCACATTGGTTCTCGCGGTTCTCGCAATAAGAGGTGGTTCTCGCATGATCTTCTCCCTATATATATATATACATTCTAAACATATATTTATCCATTTTTATTTATAAAAACCAACCTCCAATATTTGTATTTTTATTACAAAAATTATGGCAAAGTTTATATTGAAAACTTATGATCAAAATACACTTCTAAATATTTGTTAGAAAATATTTCTTTAAGTGTTTATATTTTTAGAAAATTTTGCCATAGTTTCCCCTAAAAATGGAGGTGTCCATGCTATTAAAGCATATCATTTTCTTTTCAAAAATCATCACAAACAATAAACAATCAATCCCTAAACATCTTACACTTACCAAGTGTTAAGACAAAGCTATCTACATAATGATCATGAACTTGAGTTTTCATAAAAACTTGTAGTAACTTGGTAGTATGTTTAGTAGACTTAGTTACCCTTTAAAGTGTGTTTATTTCTTTAAAAATCTCATTCTTAAAAGTTTTAAGTGTTTACAACTTACTAGATGATTTTTCCAAAAATCATTCTTTTGAATTTTTTCTTGTAAACAAAGTGTTCTCATACTTGTTTCAACACTAGAAACATGATTGGTTTTCTTTAAAACAATGTTTATACAAATCTTGTTATTTAACTTGGTTTCTTTGGAAAAACTATTTTAGAAATCATTCACTCACAAGGCTTGTATATTTGTTTAAATCATCATCACAAGAAAACAACTTTTATTGTTCAAGTTCATGTAAACATAAGACATGATGATCTTGGTTTCTCACAAGATCATCACATCAACTTACTAGATCATGTGTTTAATCACAATCTAGTAGGTTCCATATGATGTCTAACATCACTAACACTAGTAATCAATCAACAAGAAGCAAATAATCACAAATCAACAAGATTTCATATGTTTATGAGCTTATGTTAGAGATTCATGAGTATGTCTTTTAATGTTCATCATGTTTAACAATGTTCATCACTTATTAACCAACTATATATGAAAGATCAAGAGATCATAAGGGCCTTACTACTAGCACAAGGCTAGGGAAGAACACAAGGAGATGAGGATGGCAAAAGTGTTGGATAAAAGCAATTGATGGAGGTCCTTCAAGATCCACAAGCACCAAGCTTCCTTAATCACCTTCTAACACCTTGGAATGAGCTTGGAATGGATAAACTTGGTTTGATGAGGATGGTGGTATGGAGGGGGTGTTGGGCCGAGAGCTTGAGGAAGAGAGGGAGAGTGATGAAGTGGTGAAGATGTGAGAGTTCTAAACCATCATGTTATACTTATACACATATTAGGGCTTTTATCCAATGGACCTTGTGTTTCCATAGTACATGGCATAATCTTTAGCCAATCTAAGCAAGATCAAGGAAGATTTAGGAGATCAACAGAGGATTTTGGGGGTGTGGCCACTACCTTGTGACCGTAAATATGCAGGGGGGGGGTGTCTTGTGTAAGTTTAAATCATAACTAGATTAAATAGTTAGAAGTTAAGTATAATGTTTAGTGTTTAATTGTATCATGCATTATATAGTGTTTTAGGGTGTTCGGGGATCATAACTAGCTCAGAAACATTGAAACAATGCTTCTAGTATAATTTTGGTGTTTCGGGTAATGTCCGGTTGTTCGGTTAGATACCGGTTCGTTAAAGTCTCAAACTATTCCGTTTAGTGATTTTTAAGTACCCTTTTGTGACGCCTTTAATTCCCGACACTTAGGAAAGCATTCAGGACCATTTTGCCATATTTTGCATGTTACTAGTTTGTTAAATTGCTGAATTTTGCTGAAATATGCAGAATTCTGCACTTTATGTGGGTTTTAGGCACTTTCCGGCATTTAAATTATCACCTAGTGACGCAGTTTTATGGTCCTTACTTCCCTATACACCATATTAGTGTAGAACTTGGTTTTCTGGCTCATACTGGGTCTCAAAACACTGTCTGTCTATGTACTAAACCCCGTCAACATATTCCTATTTTATACGTTAACTGTGCTAACTGTGCTTTGTGCATCGTTTATGTCACTAAGTGTTTGTATGTGGTAATGATGTGACAGTATGGAATGTGATGCACATGTAAGTATGATGTAGTTATCAGAAAGCAGTTTAAGTCATTAATTGTAATTCAGTACAGTCATTAAGCGCTAATCAGTATTAATTAATTGTACGGATACCTGTATTTTTGACGGTTGTCACACCCCAAGAGTTCCCAGGTAAGAGTAACTGGTCCGATTATGTGGATTTGTACGAACACTCTAGCCTTAAACAGAAAACTCGAGGTACAGGCATCCACCCATCCAGATTGCATGTGTTCACATTAGTTAGAACCAAACTTTGATAAGATTTTGAAAACTTGAAGGTTCAAAACCTTATAATAAATCATCAAAGAATAGATGATTGGTTTTCAAAACGGATTTGTATTTGGTGTTCTTGTTGTGGTTATCACCTAAAGATAGGCGACGGTATTGTTTTAAGACTAAACACAAGATAACTTGTGTTAGGGTCCTAGGAAGGTTATAGTCTAGGTCAAAGCATTACTAATAACCTAATTCCCTATAACCATGAGCTCTGATACCAACTTTTCTATCACACCCAGACCGCGTAAAACAACAAACCGCAGCGGAAACGTCGGGGAGTGTCGTAATAGAATCATTGTTTCATAACACATGGTGATTAAATATTGGTTTTATTCCATTAATGAAATCATTGTGTATTACAAGTCAGATAATTACAAATAATGGTCTCTCAAGTTTTAAAGTTGCTAAGGCACGAGTCCATCCTATCTGTAGAATGCATCAACGTTCGTCACATAACAGCACCTGAAACATATGTAAAAATAGGTACGTCAGCATAAAAATGCCTATGAATAACATAGGATTTGTGAATTAGATCCATGGCTTTGGATAACACAAGAAAAGATTTTATGTTTTCAAAAATAGCCATGAATCCTTGTAAAAGTTTTGCTTCTAAAATGCGTCGTTTCGGTAAAATGTTTATAGTATATATACAAAAATATACTTTGGTTTTGAGATAAGCAGATGAGTAGTATATCTAAATATACTTTAGTTATGAAATGGTTTAGGAAGATAGTATAACAAAATATACTTTGGTTTCTGAAATAATAGACTTGGTAGTATATCATAAGTATACTTTGGTTTAAGAATATAAGTATTGGTACTATATCAAATCATACTTTGGTTTTGGAAGTAGCATATCAACTATGCTTTGGTAGTATATTAACTTATACTTTAGTTTATGAAATGGCAAAGTCGGTAGTATATCAAACTATACTTTAGTAAATAATATCACATTGGTAGTATGTCGGAACATACCTAAATCGTGGTTTGGCAGTATATCAAACTTATACTTTAGTAAGCAATAACATATCAAATTATGCTTTAGCAAAACAGTATCACGTTGGTAGTATATCGAAATATACCATATATCGCGATATGGTAATACATTCAAACCTTAGTGCATCAAACTACACTTTAGAGACTATAGAAATACCACAAAGGAAAATTCTATTTGGTTAAAATTTTGGTTTCTGACATTCCATACAATAGGAATGGGGTGTCTAGCCCTATAGCGCTATATCGTACTACCAATCGGCTTGATCATTGTTCATGAATGTATAAATAACAGTATAAATGAACAAATAGTTATAACAAACTTTGGAAATCAGTGTTTAAGCCATGAATAATAGTTCAATTCGTCAAAAGATAAGTACTATGCATGTGTAATCATATAGTTGAGATCATGAAAATAGCGTATCGGCACATATGTATCACCCCAAAACATTTGAAAACGTAAAAGAGGGGACTATGTACTGACTTGAGATTGTAAGTATCCTCGATTAAGTGTCCTAACAAAGCTCGGAAATCAAGGAATCAAGTGGCACCTAGTATGGAATCACTATGTTAAACAATCGGTACCTAAATCGGAAGATCGGGTAGAATCAGGTCTCATAAACCAAATGAGTATTGAAACTCATGTGATATGGTTTAACAAAGCCTACATTCTAAAACGGAACCCATCCTAAGTGCTTACGACCCGTTACGGCCCGTTAAGGTAGCTTACGCTACGTTAACGCGTCGTTCGCACGAAAGCGCGTTCGAGACGCCTAACTAGTCCTATGACAAGTATTATATGCCCTAACATGTTTAAATATGTTGCATAATCAGTTTAAGTGACAAAAATTAAGTTACATATGCTTAAAATAAAATTATGCATGAAAAGGGCATTTGGTCATTTACCTAAGGCATATAAACTACCTATCATACAACTAATTAAACTAAGTGACCATAAGGTATAACCTCGGAAGGTTATTCCCTCTACAACTATGGGTCGGGTTCGAATGTCTAAGCAGTTGTCAAGACCGCTTGACTTACGACCCTAAACAAGCACTAGACTAAAAGTGACGAGTTAAACATGTTAAAACATGTTTAACTAAGTTAGAAAACAGGTTTGATATCAAAATAAAGTGTTTTGATATCCGAAAATATCTTCGTTGCAAAATACGCATAAATACGCATTTTGACCGAAACTTTGACTCGTCACTTCGACTAATCGACGTGGTAATCAGTAGGTATAGTCACAAGGGACTATAACCATCGTGATTACGCTCACGTTGCAAAGTTCAATTGAACTTTGACTTGACCAATTCATTGTCAAAGCAGAAAGTCAAACACTATTTGACTTTCATTCTTGAAAAGCATAAACAAGCATGAAAGAAGCTTACAAAGGGTCCAAGCTAGGAAGAATTGATCTAAAACACTCAGGTTTGAAGCCTTAGCTTCAACTTAAAGCAGATTAGAATCAATTTGAGCAAGGAACAATAATGAACTTGGTGGGTATTTATAGAAAGCTAGAATTAACAAGATCATTACAAGTGTTTTTGCAAGGATCAAGGCATGATCTTGGCCATACACATGTGGCCCATGGTTTCTAATACAAGGGGGGTCCAAAAACAAGTTCATTGTATCCAAAATCTCTGGTTAAAAACCATGAGAATAGGCTGTTAAGCCAAATTCACTGAATCTGCCAGCTCCCTCGGTCGCGCCCCACGTAGCCAGACACTCAGGCTTTCATGCCCCGCGAGGAATGTTTCAATAATTGGCAGTTTTGGTCCCTGCAAGCAATAAACTTGGTTTTTGGTGTTTTTTAACCCCGTTAAGCCCATTTCAAGGCTCTACAATGAAGTTAAAGCATAGGGAACATGAAATATGCTTCAAAACATCTCGGATGTCGGTTCGTTTGGTCGCACAGTCACGTTATTCGGTTAAATTACGATGAAAACTCGAACGGACGCGAAATCGCTCCAAATTATGCGACGAATGGTATTTTTGCATTCCAATCACTAATATAAAATATTTTAATGATTACAAAAATTTTTGGATGTCTGGATATGTTCAGAACATAAGATATGCGCGTAAATGCAAACTCATGCGCTTTTTGACGCTTTTAGTCCCTATTGATCAAATAAGCATATTTTCGCATGCCAAACCCCTCAAAGCCTATTTCTAAGCTATGTAAAGGATTGTAAGTCCCGAATGATTCAGATTAAAAGGTTATGATATCGGATGGAAATGAAGATGTATTACGGATGAATACGGTTGATCTCGAATGATTCGTTGATGTCTCGGATGAAAGTCAGATGCGTTATCTTAGATGTCGGACGATGTCGGATGATGTTGTTTGTATCTCGAATGAAAACAGTGATGAATTATGATGTCAAACCATGAAGTTTGAAGAGGATGATATATAAATGAAAGCTAATGAATTTTGTCACATGATGTTGTCAGATGATGTAAGATGAAGTTGATATGATGATGATTATTATTGAAAAGATGTACGATGATGATGAAAGAAGTCAGACAATTCAAAACAAAATAATTTATTTTTTTAACTTTTAACAGCCTTTTAAAAAATCAAAATAGCAAAATATAATGATTTTTGGTAAAAACAGATGAACACTATGAAGAAAGCGAAGAACGTGATGAAGAACCCGAAGAACACGATGAATATCTTCAACAAAAATGCAGAATTTCTTGATGTTTGATATCTAAATGTATCTGATACCAGTTGTAAGTCCTGAAAATCCGGATCAAACAACGATATCAAACGATTAACAAGGATGGGCGGAATCCAAGCTTGATATTCTTCAAGAAATCAAGAACAAGATGAAGATTCTGTTTCAGGAATAGGTACGGAAGGAGGGTTTTTGAAACTACCCAGCAAAGACACATGTAGGGCTTGTACATTTTCAGCAGTAATTAATGTTGATTCTCGAACGGGCTCCTCAGCTTTCTCAGAGACAATCACTTCCGCATCACTGTCGTTGACAGATTCTTCTTCATCCATCTCTAACACTTCAGCTTCTATCTCACCTTTAGCAGCAGCATTCATGAGTTGCTCGTCATGTTCTTCGGAAACTGTGGCATTCAAAGGCTTTGGTTTGAAAAGTATAGAAACCTGCAAACCTTGTAATTCAAACAAGTGGTCCAAAGATAATGAGAGAATCCATGATGATCAGAAGATGAGATTAGTCTGAAATGTGACTCGAAAGAGAGAATGATTGCCAATTAATAGTGTTTCGGATTGGGCCTAAGATCAAACGGCCAAGCCCCAACTCGGAGTAATGGTCTGAATTATATTTGAGAGCAATGGGCCGGATCAGATTCGCTTTATCCATGACAGTGGGCCCCAATCCGAAACAGTGGGCCAGACTATTACTTTAATGATTTGCCTTTTCAAGACAGAAAACATCTTTCCCAAAATCAACGATCCAACCAACCGAGCAACCTTTTTGAGCTTAGAAATAATCAAAACAAAACAATTTAATAATAGAAAACTAATGGAGGAGTAATACATGGAGAACCTGCCATGGGATCAAAATCGTTTTTGAACCGATTAAGGAACATTTTTCAGCTCTTTTCTTACTTGGACTGGTCCATGCGATTATTAATATGCTTGTCCTCTTAAATCTAACACTCAAACTTCAACTTTTAGCTTTGTGATACGTTTAAGGTAGAGTTATACTGTAACATCCATGTGTCCCATTCCAAGGCATACCCCCGCGATCAAGGTAAGCACAACAGTTCATCGTAGCGGGTGAGTATACTGAGATCATCCTTAAACTTTTCAACGTCAGACTTCCTGGTGAACAGGTCAGTACTTCCGTACAGCAGAGAGACCAGAGAAGTTCTGATGAGGGCAAGACAGATACCTTTAACGGTACGGATTTGGCTTTAATAGCACACGGAGTTCTCTTTTTAGTGAGATTTTATTTCGTTTTCAGGTTTTGGCCCTTTTGTGGCTCTTTTTCAAGATATCCTGACTGTGCCCAGGTCTACATATAGTCTGGATGCAACAGAGGGACAGCCCTGATATACCGGATGACTCATTAGCATAAAGACCCAAAACCTCAGACGTTGGCTATCTATCAACGCAGGACTTAAGACCATGAAATCATACGTCGTTGGTCTGTTACCCACAAGATGTCCAGTCCATTATGTTTATATCACTTGGCATCTTTTTGCTTTTCGAGCGTTAGACCTATCAACACATCGCAGTGGATCCTAGCATGTTCGGCATTGAAACCTTACATGTGTTAATCAAGTTTTTATCACGAAAATTCATTTCATTTCCAAGCAACAATTTATCCCCTTCAAACAATATGTATGTACATATATGTTTTTTTGTTTTGTTTTTTTTTTTTTTTTTTTTTGCTTTTCTCCCCCTCAAACAAAGCATATGTACATATATGTCCCTCTCCCCCCTAAATTTGCGCATCACACTTTATGCGCAAATTTACTTATTTATTTACATTAGTATAGAAACCCGGTTTTTTTGTCGCTCAGTCGGTGAAAACGCATCATTTTTAAATGATCCACAAGCACATTGAATCACGAGATGCTGACAGGTTTTGTAAAAAGATCCGCTGAATTAGTATCAGTGAGGATCTGCTTAAGTTTAAACAATCCTCTGTCATAGCAATCTCGAATAAAGTGCACCTTGATATCGATGTGCTTGGTTTTAGAGTGAAACACAAGGTTTTTGATAATCTAGATAACGGCATCATTATCAAAATAAGTAGTAGAGTTTAGATAAGTCAAACCGAAATCCTTGAGCAGGTGTTGTATCCAAAGAACCTGAGAGCAGCAGATGCTGCAACGCACTTTGCTTCCGCTGCAAAAGTGAGTTGTTGCTTCTTACACTGCCATGAGATGAATCTGTCCCCCAAGAATTGGCATCCAACCGATGTACACTTCATATCCCTGTTTTAACGAACTTGCAAACCCATAAACATTTTCACTTCTCATCAACGAGCACATTTCGAACTTCTTTCACATCATACGAAAATACGAATGGCCTTCAGACATGCCACCGGTGTGCATATCTCATCATAATCCAGACCTTCACCTTGTTCAAAACCTTAACTGCCAATCGTGCTTTGTTCCTTATAATCACGCCGCGTCATCGTGTTTGTTTCTGAATGCCCAGCGCGTTCTAAGAGCACGTTTTCTTTTGGTGAAGAGAATCTCCGTCGCTTTGTCGCACATCTGAGATACACTTAAAAAGGTTACGCTACAGAGCAGGGACATAATTGACATCTGAGAAGATGAGAACTCCGTATTTGACAGTGCCTTTCATGGTTATTCTTCCAGTTTCCCCTCCCGCGAAGTTGACAAATTCACCGTCGAATACACTTTTTTTGTTATTCAACTGGGATAAGTCTTTTGACACATGTCTGGAACAACTACTATCGATAAACCAAGGTCTAACGATCGCCCTCCAGAGCCGTTCCTGCACACTTAGCTGGATCAATTAGAAATTGAAACCCAGGCCATTGTTGACCTGAGTTGACCATTGCTATCAGTGTATGAAACCTCACGAAAGATCATATAACTTTTAGTAGAATTTGAGGTTTGGGGTGAAGATGTGGATGTTGACGGTTGTCAGCAGTGAGACTGGGATCCAGCAAGAACCGTGGGCTTCCAAATCTTAGAGTTTGGATGTTGTTTGAAATATTTTTTCTTTACAGATGAGACTTTTGACTCCATTTGTTGTCTTTGGAACCCATTTGTGTTAGAAAACCTTTAATGGTTCCTTTTGCTAGATTCCAGTCTCCATCGAAGGCTTGGCATGAGAAAATCGATTTTCATCGGATCGATAATGCATAGCCTTCTGATGATGTGTATTACCGGAGTAGTAGGGACGATTAACACAATTTCTAGAAATGTGTCCCGGAATTTCACAATTAAAACATGTTTGCCTTTTTGCGAAAAAAGACATTTAGTTCTGCTTGTGTTATTCTCGAGAACTGATTTGGTTTCTTCTTTCCACTTGACGATGATTGGTTGTGTGTATGTTTGGTCTTGGAAGAACCCTGCTTACAGTTATCAGCACAAGAGCAAGTATCGACAGCTTTACCCTTCAGCTTAGGTTCAGTTTGCTTGAGAGACGGGTTTTCCTTTTGAATTTTCTTTTTCCGTGGTCTTCTGTTTTTACGTGACTGTTTCTTCTTTGAAGGAGCAGATTCAGTAGCTTTTGCCTCGTTTGAAACACTTTCTACCGAATCTGATCCTTTGAGGTCAAGAGTTGAATTATCTGTCAAATTGACCTCCACAGATTCCCTTTCCTCAAAAACTATGTTCTCGGGAGTTTCAGTAGAGAAGGCTTCCACAAAAAATTCCTCTTCAGTTTCATCAGCTGATTCAATTGTTGAATTGATTTCCATGGATTCCCTCTCTTCAGGCTTCGAGATCTCATGAGTTTCTTCAGAATTGGATTCTATGGATATCTCTTCTTCAGATTCATCAACCTCTGAGTCCTTGACATCAAACGATTCTTGCTTGTCAGATGATGAGCTGTCTTCGTCTGAAACTGTTTGACTCTCTTCAGTTGCAACGCTGTGAGATTCTAATTGTTCATCAGAATCTTGGGAAGAGTTATGCTCATTATCTGAAGTTCATGACTCATCTGTTTGATTGTCAGGTTCGTCAGATGACCCCTGTTTATCAATTTCTTCATTATCGCAATCAAAAACATCAAGTTTTTTTTTATCTTTATCATATGTTTCTGACGCATCATTCGATGTTTCAGGCACACCAGAACAGTTGCCCGAATCATCAGAATTGATCTCTGAGTCACTTGAAACAGATGTCTCAAGTTTATCAGTGGATACATTAGGTTTTTCTGTCAAAACATTATCATCACGATCATAATCTAAAACCACAGCACCTGAATCATCAGTTTTAATAGGAATACCCCGACTCTCAGCATACCAAGACATAACATAGTTCCAAGCGTAATTATCGCATTCGGCAGCATCCGAGTCATCTGCAACATCAGCAACTTCAGCAACGTTTAAATGTGATTTATTATCCGCTGCAGACTGCTCTTCAACTGTCACCGATTCTGCACATGAACTAAAATAGTTAACATTGTCTACAGAATCAGAATTTGACATAATTTCTTGGGGCTCCTTAGTTAACGTTTTTATTGGTTCTGTTTCTGTTTCATTTTCTGCTTTATTTACCGTTTCAGTTCCTTGTTCAGATTCAGCAATTTTGTTTGAGCAATTTTCATTTTTATTTTTGAACAAAACTCATGGGATTTTGAAAATCAGCGGGTTGGGCATTCTTCGGTTTGAAAGGCTTCCATGGAACATAATCACTTGGTTTACCATAAATCATTTTATCATAATTTTCTAGTTCTTGCTCAGTAGTAGGCACTCTTGAGTAATTATGATTATATGGCGGTGGAACCTTGTTGTAGCCCAAACCCTTACCCTTGTTGTCTTTGAAAGCGAGCTGCACATTGCACAGATTACGAACAGTGTCATTGGAAGTGTCAAACTTCTTTATGTTTAACTCATTTTGCTTGTACTTTCCAGTGAGAAGTTCTAGCTCAGCTTTCACAGAGTCGCATTCTAAGGTTTTTAAAGTGAATTTGTTGGTGCACTACGTCTGTCGATTACGTCTTATATCGAGTCTTACGATGTATAGGATTGAATATGGCACAAAATTCAAGAAACATATGTTAGACTAGGTTTCGCTCATGTGTCATTATGTTGGTTTCGCTCATGTGTCAATTTATAGTTTCGCTTATACGTACATGTCCGTATGAGCGAAATATGCTCACCTATATATAGGCTATAAGAGCGAAATCACAGATATAGTTGTAGGTGTTGTCTTCCGGTAAGCCACGAAGTGCTGCCGAAGTGTTGTCAGAGCTTGTAACTGCATTCGAGATCAATACAACAACAGTTTAAAGTGAATTATGCTGAAATCGCACCAAAGAATTAGTTTCCGCCTCTTGTTTTGGATAGGAATTCTTCTGATCGACTCAATCAGGGCCGAAAACGATCCTACAAGTGGTATCAGAGCTCAGGAGGAAGAGTTCTTGCCATTTCAGCTGCATATTCTGTTTTTCTACACCTTCTTTGTCATTTTTGAAAAATTTTCACGGTAAAACAAGTTCAATTTCACACACATCACTCGTAATCATGTATTAATAAACCCTTGAAAGTTTCATAACTAAAATCGACCTAAAACCTAGGATTTTTGATATTTCGCTCATATGGACTCGTGATAATGATGATGTCATCAGTTAGTTTCGCTCCAAGGATCAAGCTATTTTCGCTCATTGTGACATTCAGTGGTTTTGCTCCAAGGAACACTTGAGGTTTCGCTTTTTTTGACAACTTAGGGGTTTCGCTCATAAGACAATTAGAGGTTTCGCTCCAGTGAACAGATCAAGGTTCCGCTTTTGTGACAACTTTGAGATTCCGTTCTTAAGACACTTTGGAGGTTTCGCTTATTGTGACACTTTGATATTTCGCTCCAAGGGTCAATTTTTCCTAAGCTTAGAAATTTGTGAATTTTGGACAATCGAACAATGGACAACGAATTCTATAATGCCTTTGCTAGTCCGATTACAATCACGCAGAATGCTTTACTTGAAAACGAAACCGGAACATCTCAGAAACCGCCTAAACTCATGGATATTGATGATTACAATGGATGGTCCGAACGGTTTGGAAATTGGGTTGAGGCTTATCACTTAGATGCGTGGGAACACACTGAAGAACCATATGTTAGGCCCACAAGAAATAATACTCAGTTAACACTTAGAGAAATGAGTACGGAGGATAAAAAGAAATACAAGGATGAGAAATTGATGGTGAGTCTGCTTCAGCAAGCAATAAAAGAAGATATCTTGATACTGCTTCAACATGATGGAACTGCTTACTCAATCTGGACAGAATTGGAAGCAAAATTTGTTGGAAGTGATGATATGCTCAAAAACAAAATGTCTCTCATGAAGAAAGAATTTGATTTATTCCGTGGTTTGAAATCTGAAAACACCAAGCAAATAATTGATAGATATTGTAACTTGGTGAGAAATATGACAAAACTTGGTATTAAAAAGGATACTGATGAATTGATTGAAAAACTTGCAGATGCGCTACCACATGAAACATGGGGAACGTTTCTGATGATGCTGAGATCCAACAGAAAAGATTATAAAAATTTGACACTGGGAGACTTCATCAAACACCTGGAAGCTCAAGAGATGGAGCAGAGAAAGATTGCCAGGATGAAGAACTACGATGGAGAACAAGATATCAGCTTGTATTACAAAGGTGGTGTCAACGAAAAGTCAATTTTTTCTCCAAAAATTGAAACTGCTTTCAGTGTAAAAGATTCTTCTGAAAAGAAATCATCTCAGGGATCAAGCAGCACAAGATTTTCATCATTCGATCCAAACATTTCTGCAACAAAGAACGGAAGAAAACTTCAATGCAATATTGTATTAAATCTTGAAAGTGATCAAGATTATTCTGAAGAAGTAGCAAAAAATCAAATGTCTTTGTTGGGAATGGTTCTAGAGTCTTATAGTAGTTTTGTGGCCGGAAAGATCGGTAATCCAATGCTCACGAAAGAGGATTACGATCAAATCGATGCTGAGGAAATGGAATTGATGGATATTAAATGGTGCATGGCTAGCATGTTGAGAAGAGCCGAGAAGTTTAAACAAATTACGGGAAGAGATGATTTCCGTGATGAAAATGTTTCAACTTTAGGCTTTGATAAATCTAAAGTCACATGTTTTCGTTGCAGGGAAAAGGGGCATTTCAAGAGGGAGTGCAAAAATCGTGAAGCTAGTGGAGCCCAGAATCCTTTTGGAAACAACGATTATCACAAAAAGGAGATTTATCATCAAGTCACACCACCAGCACCGCATCAGGCACAAACTGCACACGGGAGAGATGTGATTGAAGGGTCAAAAAGTGCGTGTCTAGTTAATCAGGGCAAGTATGATAATTTTACCTGGGATAAATATCTTCCAACAAACAGCAAAGTGTGTTTGGCAGAACAAGATGATGAAAAGTTGGCTGAAGGTTTCCGTTGGGACAATTTTTGCCCAGATCAAGAACTTATGGCCAAAGAGATGACCAAAGACACTTCATATGCTAAAGCTTTCATTGCAAATGCCTATGATTTGAAATGTGCCGAAAAGTGCAGAAAAGTAATGGAAGCTGCGGAAGCAAGACGGAGAAAGTTTGAAAAAGAGGAAGAAGAGGAAGAGAGATTAAAAGTTGAGGCAGAAGCTGAGAAAAAGAGAAGAGCTGAATTTTTACGATCAAACAGAACAGTCAAAGAGGTTCCTGAATTTGAAGTCAAAGTTGATGCAGAACCAGTCAAAGTTCCTGAAAAGTGCATGAACTGTGATTCTTTAATCAAGCAGAACAATGAGTTGCTACATAACATAAACAGATTGAAAGAATCCTATGATACAATGAATAGAGAAATCAACAAGTATACTGATTCAAATGGTGAACAAGCTGTGGCAATGAATACACTGAAGAGAGCTTACATAGGACAGCTTGATAATGTCAATTTTCACATAAAGAAGTGTGCTGAGCTGGAATTAAAGCTGGAAACACAAAGAATCGAAACTGAAAGAGTCAACAAGTTATTAGAAAGTTACTCATGTTCTACTTTTGTTGTTGACAGGATTTATCCGGTTGTGGAGAATTTGAAGACTTTTGAAGAAGTAAAGACTTCGGAAGAAGAGAAATTTGTGATAAAAGACGAAGATAAAGTGAAGATTTCTGGTAAGAAACCAAATGTGGTCTACAATAGATGTCCGCCTCCGGTCGAAAATGGATATTCACCTCGAAATCCAAATTCCGAAAGAGTCGAAAAGGCAATAAATTTACAATGGGAGTCTGGGCCGTCGGATAACTTGCCAGAAAATATTGATGTCACGTATACGTCATCCGACACTGATCATGAGTCAAAGTTGATAAAAAGTATGGTCGATCAGGTGTTAGATAAAGATGACAGTGAGGAGTCAAACATGGAGTCCAAACCCGAGTCAAAGTCTGAGTCCGATGCGTCAAAGTCTACAATCATAAAGGACAAACGGGTTTATGACAAACAATTTTTACTATCAAAATCTAATTTGAATGATGAATCGGTCAAAGTAGCATATACTTTGAAAGGTTCTGACAAATTATATTCTGATGAGAGTTTTCCAATAAGAAGTGTTAGATTTGAAATGATTCAAAAGGTTTTCAAAATCACAGAAATTAATATTTCTGAAATAAAAGATTTAAATCTTTCTGGAAAACCTAAGCAATACACTTCAAGAGATCAACAAAGAATTAACAAGAAAATGGGTTACAATTGTGGTTACAGTTTCCAAAAGAAACCAAACCATAATTGTAATTTCAAAAAGAAAGGATTAGGTTTTGTACCACCGAAAAACTATAAAAATGAAAAAATGAATAAACCAAAAACTGTGTTTGTTTCAGGGAAAACGACAGAGGCTGAGAAAGAAGAATTATTCAGAAAGCAGACAAATCGAGAATTCCTTGCCAAGAAGCAAGAAGAGTTGAAGAAAAATGATGTTCCAAAGAATATAGAAACCAGAACCTGTTTTCAGTGTAAAACTGTTGGTCATGTTGCTAGGAATTGTCCGAAGACATTCAAACCAAAACAGGAAGTCTCTGGTAAAATGAAAGAGAAAGTTGTGGATAACACTGAACTGAAAACCCGAAAGTTTACAGGCTTTGAAAATTCAACTTTTGAAAAAGGAGAATGTTTAAAAAATGTTTTGAAAAGAAAAGAAGATTTGATAAATCCAAAATGGGTTGTGAAGGGTTCAGGTAACAATTCTGGTGATGAATCTGATTCCACAAAATCAGAGGAGCCATGTGTTGAGAAAAAGGTTGAAAAATCAGTTCCAACTATGAACGATGAAAATTTTCCACCGTTGTGTGCTGAAAATTTTATGAAGAAAGTTGGAAAAGTTGAAATTTCAAATCAATTTTATTCTGATAAGAAGAAATTTGATGTTGATAAGGCTTTCAACGAAACTGTGAAACATATTTTTGGAAATCGCGGAGCATGAATCGGCATCTTTCTTTAAATTGCTTATAGAATTTGTTTTGAAAAGCAGGACTTGCCGGAACTCCCAGGTTTGTAAGCGAGGAGTAGGAATCGGCACCTTGAGAATTCAACCAACAGATGGTAAATTGGTTGAAAAGCAGGTTTGAGTTGTATGTTTGTGATTTTTACAAGTGGTTCAGAATTTGAATCAGATTGATCCTACAAGTGGTTAATCAAGCTCATTAAGTTGAACTTGAGTTAACTATCATTCAAATGTTTGATAAAACAATGTGATGATTTGATCCCCAAACTTTAAAAGTGATAAAATCAACAAAACTTATTTTCCGGAAAAACCATTATGATTAAAACAAACTTGAGTGTTTTGAAATCATTATGGGAAAATAGTTTGTTGTGAGGGGGAGTTCTGATTGTTTAAGCCAAACGGATGGAGAATTGAAGCAATTCGATATCAGTTGTCACATTTCTGTACAGTTTGTTACTTTAAATGTTTTTGAATTTTAGGGGGAGTAAGAATTTTCAGAAAATCCAAAAACATTAGAAAATTTGAAAAAGTCAAAAACATGATAAAATGAAAAATGAGTTTTGTTGTATAAAAGAGGAAATGATAGTACATCAGTGGACTGTCACAGCATGCTAAAGAAATGGAAAGTTAAAATGTGATAAACGATCTCACTAATGATATGCCAGTAGGTTTTTACACATTTAGTAGATTGTGACGAGATATAAACTTAAATTTCAAACTTGCTTATATCGTGGGGAAACATCTCTCGGATATATGGGTAACCCCCGAAATCTTGTTTGAAAGGTTCCTTTTTCTGATATACTAGGTCTTTATACTCAGTGATGTCTGGGGTATTATTCCAGGACTTCTGCTGAATGGAAGTTCTGACCTAGTCCTCGAATAATACTTTCTGCAATGCTTGAAACATAGCATCACCTCAGCATAAATGATAAGACAATAAAATTGCTTAGCAATGCTGTTGTAAAAAAGATCCTCTAAAGGGGACACACCCAAAAGTTGAGTCATGATCTCTCTGCTGAACGGTAGTTCTGACCTGAGCTCTCATGATTCTTCATAATTTATTAACCCCTACAGATATCATTTGTGTCATAATTACCTGTAAGACTGAATATTGGGATCTGGATACGGGAGTATATTCTGAGGTGGGACACGCGATTGAGTTTAAGTACTTAAAACATTAATTTCGTATCTCGAAGCAGTTGAAGTTTGTGTGAGAATTTAAGTGGACAAACATACTGACAATCTAAGTGAATTGTTTAGAACTTAAAATGTAATCAAGCTTAATGGTGTTGGTGATATGTCTTAGAAACTGATATGATCCTCTTGCACAAACTCACAAAAATATTGTCTGTAAGTATTTCATTTCTGCATTTACTTTCTTTCTGAAAATCCAAAAAGATTTTAGTGTGTTTTAGCATAAATTTTTGAAAATTCAAAAAGATTTTCGACGACTGATGTTGAGAAGCTGATTTTTGAAATTCTAAGTGCTAAACATGAAGAACAGGTTTGGGAGAGAGTGTGAAAATGTTTTGTATCTACAAGTGGTTTTCAAAGAACAAATTTTTATATAATGTCTGACATAGTTTCTAAATTGTTAAAAGATTTAATCTTTAAAAAGAAACTTATGTGTTGGGTAGAGATTTTTCAGGTAAATTCATGCCAGGTGACGATACTGAGCTGTAAGAAAGCCAGGTAAAGATCTTGGAATGAATTTTGAAGCTGTGAATTCCAGACTACGATCCCAGCAGATTGAGAGGGGGAGTGTGAAGACACCATGATATTTAACATGCGAGAGAGAGGAGTTTGTTGATGATAGAGATAGAGAATGAGGATTCTTGCAATGACAAATACTTCAGAGGAAGATCGAAGACTGATAAAGATTGTAGATTGACAATCGAAGACTCGACGTCAACATCCGAGGGGGAGTTTGTTGGTGCACTACGTCTATCGACTACGTCTTATATCGAGTCTTACGATGTATAGGATTGAATATGGCACAAAATTCAAGAAACATATGTTAGACTAGGTTTCACTCATGTGTCATTATGTTGGTTTAGCTCATGTGTCAAGTTATAGTTTAGCTTATGTGTCATGTAGGGGTTTCGCTTATACGTACATGTCCGTATGAGCAAAATATGCTCACCTATATATAGGCTGTAAGAGCGAAATCACAGATATAGTTGTAGGTGTTGTCTTCCGGTAAGCCACGAAGTGCTGCCGAAGTGTTGTCAGAGCTTGTAACTGCATTCGAGATCAATACAACAACAGTTTAAAGTGAATTCTGCTGAAATCGCAACAAAGCATTAGTTTTCGCCTCTTGTTTTGGATAGGAATTCTTCTGATCGACTCAATCAGGGCCGAAAATGATCCTACAGAATTTGTGTTTATAGTCGTGAACCCAACATTGCTGTTGATTCACCTCTCTGTGAAGCTGAGTTATATCCTTCTTAAGTGCGTCAATCTTTTCATAGAGAACTTTATTGTTCTCTCGAAGACTGGTGTACTTTCCCATAACACTGCTGTAATCAGTGAACAATGCTGAGTTTTGTGATCTCGGAAATGCAACTTTCTTTCTACAGTGCTCGGAACATAAAAGAGAATTTAGCGTTTCAGAAAGTGATTTCGGTTCTTCAGTTTGGGCCACTTCATCGGGATGAGATTCTGTCGATTGTGGGGCCTTCTCATCAGATGATGTAGCAGCCACGGGTGAAGATGAGGGAATCTGAGCGGCGTTGGGATGAGTAACAAATGGTGAAGTAGCAACGGCCTTCTGACAGTTGGACATAGATGACGATGTGCTTGTGAGATTCTGACACCTCTGCTTGTCCTCCTGGACATATTCATTGACTAAGGAGATCACATCTTTTGTTTCCATTGTAGAATGATTGTATGTTCCCATGATAACTGCAACACGATAGTCCCATGTCTTGCTACGTGGCAAACTGTAACACCCCAAAAACGGGTTTGGTATTTTAAACCCGGTAAATATAAGGAAACGGGTAAAGTACCGTTAGTGGTAAAAAATAGCCCGTAAACAAAACAAAAAAAATAATAAATAATAACTAGGAATATATTTACCTAGTTATTAACATGTAGATAAGTAATAGAATATGGAATTGTAGTCCTAAAACAATTAAAACTAAACTTGAGGGGCCAAGATTGTAACATAGGAAACTTAATAATTATAAACAAAAAAAACACACAACACACACACGGTGTGTGTGTGGAGATCGACCAGGAGGGAGAGCTCCCATGGAGCAAACCCTAGTTCATCACAAATTCACCAAATTGGAGCTCAAATCAAACCCAAATCAACCCCAAATCAATGCATGAACACATATAAATGATCACCAAGTCAAGGGGATCGTAAGGTATGTCAAATTTTGTAATTTGGTGATGTCTAGAAATTTTGATAAACACTCATAATAAAAATTCGGGGATGAATGTTGAATGTATGAGTGATATATGTGTTGAATTCATGTTTAGAAACAAACCCTAGTTGAAAACTTGAAGAATTGGTGTTAGAAACTAGGGATTTGATAATTACTTTTGTATGTGCTAAGTGGGTTTTGACTAAATAATAAAGATGATTATATGTTTGTGCTAGAAATCGTCATAATCGATAGTTGATGCGAGATACTTAAACAATTTGCAAGTTTGAGTATTTAATCATACATAATTGAGATGGGTTCTTAGAATGTTGTAATGAAATTAGTAAATTATTCATGAATATGGATGTTTGAAACCATGATATTAATTAGTTGAATATAGAACTTGATTTGAATAGGTAGCCGAATGAATACCTAATGACATGATGAAACGGGTTTCACTTATAGATGGAACTCGTAGAATTTGCCTAATGAAAGAACAAGTTTTATATAGTTAGAAGATTTTATGATGTACATAAACTATGTTGATGAATGTAGTTAAATTAGTTGCCTAAAAATAGCTACGACCGAATAGTCGAAGAAATGCTTAAGTGGGTTCGTTGAACTCAATTGTGCATTTCATACATTAAAAAGGGACAGTTGACTTTTGAAAAGTCAAAACTGACCATTAACAAGATCGAATGATAATTTTGATAGAAAATACGTGAGGTGGAATAGTCGTGATTAGCAATGACTAAACTAATCATCTTGCGAATTCTTATGCTAGTTTGAACCTTAACAAGCTAGGTGAAGCTTGGGGAGGAAGCGGGTCAAACAAATCAAGCATGAAGAGGAACGAGTGGCTTGGATGCGAGGTAAGTGAAACTTACACCTTTTTGTAGAATACATATCTATTCTATAAGTTATAAATACAATGGAGATAATATTCGAAATATGGTTTCCGACACGAAATGATTTGGGTCGGAATCAGAAACAAATGTTAGAAACCATAGTAATGGTAAAACGGGGTGGAACGGTAAATTAGTCAAGAAAAGAATAAGATAAAATGAGTTTTCGAACGACTACTTTATAAGTAAGCCAAAACTAGTAAAAAGAGTAAAAAGGGATCAAAGGGTAATATTGAAACCATTTGACAATTAACGACTAATAAGTGTATGTCGAGTCTCATGCTCGCAAGATGAACGGCTCGTGAATTAGCGAAGATATGAAATAGCAAATAAGTCAAGACAAGGTATTAAAACGGGTCAATATGTTGATCCGAGCCAGGTACGCATAATTATGTTGTAGTTAAAAGTGCTATTTTGGTCGAATAATTGGTGAGAGTCCTTCGTCGTAAAAGAAGGACCAAAATCGACCAAAACGCCCTTGTAGGCTAAATTGAACAAACAACCCTTAAAGGTTGTTTGGAAACGAATTTCATGATTAGATAAATACTTAGAATAAGTATAGAAGTTGAAAGATGTAATAAGTTAGTCAAATGGCTCTATTTGAGTTTTGCCGTAAAATAATAATCCGAGGGGTAAAACTCGGAACATATAGATATCCACATTAAATCCAACGCACATATAGTTGTGGTGGAAGATTACTTGATAAGAAATGTAGGAATAAGATACTAGAAATGAATGAAAGCGATTTCAAGCTTCAAAGTGCTTAAATACCCTTAACGGGTCAAAATAAGCATACGATCGTAAACGGGTTTAAATTGTGTAATAAACATGTGATTAGAACCCTAAATGGTAGATAACATTGATTTGAAGAAGTGTATGTGAAATAAGGATCAAACAAATACGTTTGTTTGATAAAATACATAAACGGGTTAAAATTCGGTAAAAAGGTAATGAGTCGCAGGCTTAGAAGTCAAAAAAATTATTAGGTTGGATGTTGGATTTTAACTCCATTTGATGGAGAATTAAATTACGGACGCGTAGGAAAAAGAATCGCGTAAAACGGATCAATAACGAAGAAGTTATGGCCGTTTCCGTAAAAACCGGTATTGCTGAAAAATGCAGGACCCAGCTCCAGAGCTGCTGGAAAATGGTCTCCCTCGCGTGGCGCGAGGGAGCAACTGGGAGCCTTCAAGTGGCGCGAAAGGGCACTGTTTTAGCGAAAAAAAATTATTTTAATCAGTTTTGCTTCCCGGACTCGTTTAGATACGTTCTAAGTTACGTATGACTAATCTAACTCATGTTTTATGAGTTTCAGGTATAATTTTAGCACCGGAGGACGATCAAGCACAATGAAGAACCGAACACGATCAAGAAATAAGCTTCCGCACTATGTATCGTTGTTATGTTAAATGACAAACTCACACATGTTATGTTGTATAGTTTTAATTCTGTAAATAAAGTTTAATGAAACCCGTATTTTCAATGTATTTGAAATTCTAATTACCCGTTTATTTTCGTAAATTATACGAAAATCGTTAAATATTAATAAGGGTGTTACAAGTTGGTATCAGAGCTCATGGTTAAAGAATAAAGTGTGTTCCGTTCGAGGCTTGATCGCAAATCCAGTAAGTACATGTATATCAGTGGTTTAGTATGATTAAAGTGTTGAGAACAACACATATGGTTATCGTGTAATACACGTTACACCAATAAAAACGATATAGAATAGTTTAGTCAACGAAGTTACACGCGTTGATGCGTATAGTAGAAAAGCCTTGTATTATAATACGGGCATCCTTTAATGTCGAAATTACTAACTGTTGTATATGTTTTAGTTGAAGGACACTCGCATATGAAGATAGCGAGAGTTTAACAAATCACAGATTTGACAGAGGAACGGTCCAAAGAGTATGCTCATCAAGGACCTAAATCGCGTAACGGTCGCGAACAAGGCTAATGGCAAGAGAAGCCCGTTAGGGCAAGCATTACCAGGTGCACATTTTAAATTTAATTGCACAAATAGTAATATGCAACAAATATGTTGAAATTGAAAGTTGCATATGTAGATTAAAAACTTGGAAAACCCCGAATAGAAAATGTATTCGGGATATTGTTTCCAAGAGAAACAAATAGAGGCATTACTTACATAGGGCGTGATGTGAAAACTATAAAAAGGTCATGCGTGTCATGTATTAATCGCTTACTCTGGCCAAGTAAGTAGTGGCGTATGATATCATGAACTTCTTATAGCGGACACATTTACATCCGATGTAGTAAGGACGGGGTGAATGGGACAAATTAAAAAGCACCCAAATGAAACAAATGAACAAAATAGTTAATAGTATTGTAAACGCACAGCCGGGTGACGGAAGCGTATTACATTAGGATAATAAGCCCGAGAGAAGGGACAAGGATTAATGTAAATGATGATATAAATGAATGATCAAAAGAAAATTCACGAAAATAAGTCATCTTGGACGAAAGGGCCACGGTGAACAAAATGGGCAAGTAAAACCAAAGTATAGATGATTCGTCGGGTCATAAAAAAACAAAAAAAAAAACAAACAAAGGTGTTGCCCACACGAAAAGGATAATCAAGGTTGTTAACTTTAGTCGTAGTAAAGCAAGGATAACGATGATAATCGTCACTCATAATTAATAAGGCCGCCAATGGTGGTCACGTAAAGAATAAAAGACATGGTCAAATAAAAGCGACGGATTTCGCTAAGATAACCAAGTAAATCGAAATGAAGTCTTAATGCATACCGGAAGGGGTGCAATAATAACGATTTCGGTAAAACACCCGGTTGATGGGTAAGGAATTAAACGCATGCGTAGACTGAGAAACAGGAACGTGTATGGAAAGTCAAAAAGACTCGGGTTTTGGGTCATGACTAAATGACGATAAGATACTGCAAATAGAAATTTTGATAAATTACGTTCAACTATTTCAAAGCTGAACGGGTCGAGCAAATACTGAATTTTGACATTCATAAGTGATGAATTTTCACACGAACAAGTCAAACAAATTTAATAAAGGATGACACTTGCTAAAGTAAGTAAGCGCGAATCGCATAAATAAAAGTGCGAAATATTAATAAACCTATGTAAAGGAGTTATAGGCGTTAAAAACATTAAAATAAAAGAACCCGGGTAATGGGACGTAAAGAAGTATAGGTAAGAACCGGGTAACGGTAAGTGTAGGGCAAACCGACGTGTAATTGACGTTAGAAGTCAAGAAGTCGGAAAGATAATTCGAAAGAAAACAATGTAGCCTTAGACTACGGTCAAGGTCAAACGAAATCCAAAAAGTAAAGGTGAATAATTCTAAACATAAAAAGGGGTGCCTTAACGCCATATGCGTATATAAACGTATACACATTTGAATAAAGACTAGAATAAAAGATGATCTACGGGGTCGTCATAACCTACGGGATATTAATTAATGTAAAGGTCTACGGGGCCAAAATGACCCACGGGTCATGAATTAAAGCAAAGGGATCATAAGGGGCTCGCCTTAAAGAGGTGAAAGCTTAAGGAAATAGCCTACGAGGTTAAGTGAAGGAACCTATGGGTCAATAGTGTAAGGTGAGGGAACTTGTTACGATTCCCCGCGTAAAACGAGAACGGAAAACAATAAATTATGGGTTGTCAATTTCCTTGATATGAGTAATTGACATAGTTAAAGAAAAAAACGTTAAACTAAAATTCAGTTTTAGTAAGAAATAATGTTTTAACAAATATGAATACCATAAGACGAATTCGGAAATAACAAATATCAAAGAGTATGGGTCTTAACATCGATAGGTGCGAGACGAAACATTCGAAAAGAAGAAGTATGATAAAGAAACGTTGAATTAAACTTAAACGTGACGTGACACGCTCACGGACAAGAAAAGAAATATAGAAAATGATCACGTTGTAACGTGAGTTACGAGGTATGAAGTGACGGCGACTAATTAGTCTAGCCGGTAAAACTATTCAAAGTTAAGAAAGCGTCATAACAAATACAAGTGCTTGTTAATATAACACAAGCGCGGGGTAGACATGTTAAAAGACTAACGAGACTAAGTGGTCAAGTGACAACTCAGTCAATAAAGATAAAGGATTATAAGCTGTAAGTAACGGCCCGCGAGGCCTTACACATGAAAGATGTACGCGTCAGTATACATGAAAACTTTTGACCAAAGGAAACGGGAGTCTTGAAAACGAAACTTGGTCCATTTGATTAAACCAATGAACTATGAAAATAAGGTTTCGGGGACGAAACCTATTTAAGGGGGTAGACTTGTAACACCCCGAAAACGAGTTTGGTATTTTAAACCCGGTAAATATAAGGAAACGGGTAAAGTACCGTTAGTGGTAAAAACTAGCCCGTAAAGAAAACAAAAAAAAATAATAATAAATAATAACTAGGAATATATTTACCTAGTTATTAACATGTAGATAAGTAATAGAATATGGAATTGTAGTCCTAAAACAATTAAAATAAACTTAAGGGGCCAATATTGTAACATATGAAACTTAATAATTATAAACAAAAAAGCACACAACACACACACGGTGTGTGTGTGTGGAGATCGACCTGGAGGGAGAGCTCCCATGGAGCAAACCCTAGTTCATCACAAATTCACCAAATTGGAGCTCAAATCAACCCCAAATCAATGCATGAACACATATAAATGATCACCAAGTCAAGGGGATCGTAAGGTATGTCAAATTTTGTAATTTGGTGATGTCTATAAATTATGATGAACACTCATAATCAAAATTCGGGGATGAATGTTGAATGTATGAGTGGTATATGTGTTGAATTCATGTTTAGAAACAAACCCTAGTTGAAAACTTAAAGAATTGGTGTTAGAAACTAGGGATTTGATGATTACTTTTGTATGTGCTAAGTGGGTTTTGACTAAATAATAAAGATGATGATATGTTTGTGCTAGAAATCGTCATAATCGATAGTTGATGCGAGATACTTAAACAATTTGCAAGTTTGAGTATTTAATCATACATAATTGAGATGGGTTCTTAGAATGTTGTAATGAAATTAGTAAATTATTCATGAATATGGATGTTTGAAACCATGATATTAATTAGTTGAATATAGAACTTGATTTGAATAGGTAGCTGAATGAATACCTAATGACATGATGAAACGGGTTTCACTTATAGATGGAACCCGTAGAATTTGCCTAATGAAAAAACGAGTTTTATATAGTTAGAAGATTTTATGATGTACATAAACTATGTTGATGAATGTAGTTAAATTAGTTGCCTAAAAATAGCTACGACCGAATAGTCGAAGAAATGCTTAAGTGGGTTCATTGAACTCAATTGTGCATTTCATACATTAAAAAGGGACAGTTGACTTTTGAAAAGTCAAAACTGACCATTAACAAGATCGAATGATAATTTTGAAAGAAAATACGTGAGGTGGAATAGTCGTGATTAGCAATGACTAAACTAATCATCTTGCGAATTCTTATGCTAGTTTGAACCTTAACAAGCTAGGTGAAGCTTGGGGAGGAAGCGGGTCAAACAAATCAAGCATGAAGAGGAACGAGTGGCTTGGATGCGAGGTAAGTGAAACTTACACCTTTTTGTAGAATACATATCTATTCTATAAGTTATAAATACAATGGAGATAATATTCGAAATATGGTTTCCGACACGAAATGATTTGGGTCGGAATCAGAAACAAATGTTAGAAACCAAAGTAATGGTAAAACGGGGTGGAACGGTAAATTAGTCAAGAAAAGAATAAGATAAAATGAGTTTTCGAACGGCTACTTTATAAGTAAGCCAAAACTAGTAAAAAGAGTAAAAAGGGATCAAATGGTAATATTGATACCATTTGACAATTAACGACTAATAAGTGTATGTCGAGTCTCATGCTCGCAGGATGAACGGCTCGTGAATTAGCGAAGCTATGAAATAGCAAATAAGTCAAGACAAGGTATTAAAACGGGTCAATATGTTGATCCGAGCCAGGTACGCATAATTATGTTGTAGTTAAAAGTGCTATTTTGGTCGAATAATTGGTGAGAGTCCTTCGTCGTAAAAGAAGGACCAAAATCGACCAAAACGCCCTTGTAGGCTAAATTGAACAAACAACCCTTAAAGGTTGTTTGGAAACGAATTTCATGATTAGATAAATACTTAGAATAAGTATAGAAGTTGAAAGATGTAGTAAGTTAGTCAAATGGCTCTATTTGAGTTTTGCCGTAAAATAATAATCCGAGGGGTAAAACTCGGAACATATAGATATCCACATTAAATCCCTTAACGGGTCAAAATAAGCATACTAGAAATGATAAGAAATGTAGGAATAAGATACTAGAAATGAATGAAAGCGATTTCAAGCTTCAAAGTGCTTAAATACCCTTAACGGGTCAAAATAAGCATACGAGCGTAAACGGGTTTAAATTGTGTAATAAACCTGTGATTAGAACCCTAAATGGTAGATAACATTAATTTGAAGAAGTGTATGTGAAATAAGGATCAAACAAATACGTTTGTTTGATAAAATGCATAAACGGGTTAAAATTCGGTAGAAAAGTAATGAGTCGTAGGCTTAGAAGTCAAAAAACATTATTAGGTTGGATGTTGTATTTTAATTCCATTTGATGGAGAATTAAATTACGGACGCGTAGGAAAAAAATCGCGTAAAACGGATCAATAACGAAGAAGTTATGTCCGTTTCCGTAAAAACCGGTATTGCTGAAAAATGCAGGACCCAGCTCCAGAGCTGCTGGAAAACGGTCTCCCTTGCGTGGCGCGAGGGAGCAACTGGGAGCCTTCGCGTGCCGCGAAAGGGCACTGTTTTAGCGAAAAAAATTTATTTTAATCAGTTTCGCTTCCCGAACTCGTTTAGATACGTTCTAAGTTACGTGTGACTAATCTAACTCATGTTTTATGAGTTTCAGGTATAATTTTCGCACCGGAGGACGATCAAGCACAACGAAGAACCGAACACGATCAAGAAATAAGCTTCCACACTATGTATCGTTGTTATGTTAAATGACGAACTCACACATGTTATGTTGTATAGTTTTAATTCTGTAAATAAAGTTTAATGAAACCCGTATTTTCAATGTATTTGAAATTCTAATTACCCGTTTATTTTTCGTAAATTATACGAAAATCGTTAAATATTAATAAGGGTGTTACACAAACTGTACAGAAAAACCCTGTTAATCCTACCAAGTGTCACATTCAATCCGCTTTTCTCGATTTCAAAAAGCAGCTGCGTAAACCTTCTGATCACGTCTTCTACACTTTCACCCTCAATGAAACCGAAATTATCGAGTTGTTCCCAGAGCAACTGACGTTGAGAATCGATACTTGGAGAGTTCATTATTGAACCAAGTAATAACCCGTGAACTCGCAAACACGTCGAAAACGTATGAATCTGCTACCTGTACCGCTCCTCAAAAACCTAGCAGAACTTTTACCCCAAAACGAACAAACCCCCCTTTTTTTAATTTTATAACCTCCTTTTTTAAATTTTTCTAAATAATTTTTAACTTTTAAATGATAATAATAATAATTAATAATTTTTAATATTTTATATAAAACCTTTTTAATTAATATTAAAATAAACTATTTTTATAATTATATATATATATATAATAAAAACTATTATAATATTAATGATTAAGTAATGATTACCTAATTACTATTATTATAAATATTATATAATTAAAATCCTAAACGACAAATGAACTGTCGTTTCTGTCTTCTTCATGAAACAACTTCCCCCGAAACCCTAATCTCAGATTTCAGTCGCCACCATCAATAAACGATGAGTATAACTGGTGAACGGAGAAGGAAGATGGTCGCCAGTGTCGGAGAGAGATGATGGTGACGAGGGTCACCGGAGAAGAGATGATAGTGTCGGAGATGATGTACGGAATACAGAGATGAGTGTTTGATGGTGACCGGTGAAGAACGGATGATGGCGGAGGTGGTTCGTCGACTGTTGAATGGAGAAGACGGAGGACGGCGGTGGTGTACGAGGTGTTCATAGATGATAGAGTTGCAGGTTCCGGTCGCTGGAGAAGATGATGAATAACGAAGACCAGACGGTTGATGATGATGTAAGATGGTAGACTGATATAGTACCGTCGACTGAGATCGTACCGACGAAGATGAACGGTGACCGGATGATATGGAGTTGCAGGTGATGTTCGACAGTGGCGACGATGATAGAATGATGTAAATGAAGACGGAAGGAGATGATGGTGAAGGAATGAGTGTCTCGGATGATGATGATCGTTGAAGGTATGTATTTCGGATGAAAGAGATGAACGTTAAGAATGTCTCGGATTGAAGTGGCGTTGATCCGAGATGATGAGCGATGAATGTTAAGATGATGATGATGGTTCGAGATTGTGATTCGAGATGGATATTTATGAATGATGTTGATCTCGGAATAAAAGGTTATGATATCGGATGGAAATGAAGATGTATTACGGATGAATACGGTTGATCTCGAATGATTCGTTGATGTCTCGGATGAAAGTCAGATGTGTTATCTTAGATGTCAGACGATGTTGTTTGTATCTCGAATGAAAACAGTGATGAATTATGATGTCAAACCATGAAGTTTGAAGAGGATGATATATAAATGAAAGCTGATGAATTTTGTCACATGATGTTGTCTGATGATGTAAGATGAAGTTGATATGATGATGATTATTATTATTGAAAAGATGTACGATGATGATGAAAGAAGTCAGACAATTCAAAACAAAATAATTTATTTTTTTAACTTTTAACAGCCTATTAAAAAATCAAAATAGCAAAATATAATGATTTTTTGTAAAAACAGATGAACACTATGAAGAACGCGAAGAACGTGATGAAGAACCCGAAGAACACGATGAATATCTTCAACAAAAATGCATAATTTCTTGATGTTTGATATCTAAATGGCTCTGATACGAGTTGTAAGTCCCGAAAATCCGGATCAAACAACGATATCAAACGATCAACAAGGATGAGCGGAATCCAATCTTGATGATCTTCAAGAAATCAAGAACAAGATGAAGATTTAAAGATAAAGATTTGTCGAATTGAATGCTTAAACTTGCATGTCACACCCCTTTCTAAGGCGGAAGCACGAGGTGTGATCGGGAAAGGTTTTCATTGCATACGATTGGTAAACATACTACATGCTCATAAAATAACTTCAAATGCCAAACATTACATAACTGAAATCATAGTTTTACACAAGACGGCATATAGTCTGAAAAGTTTACAACTTTATTCAAAGATAACATAAACAACATCCAGAGCAAGAGTATGACCGCGCGCACATCCACTTTAGTTACCTGAAATACATGTGAGTTTTTGGAAAAACATCAACATAATGTTGGTGTGAATTCATGCAGTTTTTGTATTGAACGTTTGTATACTTTGTATGAAAACATGGTATGTATCTCGTATAAATCAAGTATTTCTGTATGTATCGAGTTGTTAATGGGTTGCAAGGCAGCATCATCACCCAGAGTTCATCCCACGTCATGCCGTACGCAGCATCATCACCCAGAGTCTGGACTTGCAAATTCCACCACGTCAATGCTTCATCAACAAACAACCCCATAGCAAAAGTGACTTGCTGATCCGCGGTACACTTGCTCATACGGATAGTGGCATCAGTCTTCTCCGTCCAGCGTACAAACGCCACTGCACCTCCAGTGCCATCGTAGTTTAGTGGCTTGCAGTCGAGAAACTGCTTGAAAGTGCAGCCTTGAGCTATGCTTCCTCCAGATGTGTCTCCATGCCCATTACGTCTAGCATTGCTTGGTCCTCCACTTTGTTCGGTGCAGTTCGCCTCGTATTGGGCGATAGCTGTGGAGATCCTTTCTTCTAGTAGGGCGTTCAGTTCCTCAGCGGTCCTTGGCAGAAGAGGAGGAGGGGGTTGGTCAGAACCTTGATTGGTCACAGCTCTTCTAGGTGCCATGTTCTATCGGAACATAACACAACAGGGTTAGACATTTGTTTGATATCGCCTTACGAGACAATAGTATATATATACCGACATATACCCACATAAGTGACATCAAACAATCCTCCAAATGTATAAATCAATTCATACAGCAACAAGCATGCACAAATAGATAGATACTGATGTGTCATAAGATATTCACCAAGTCCTTACACATATCAGGGTAACTTGTCACATCATTGTTTGCAAGATAAACAAAATGCATAAGGGTTACATCTCCCCAATGTACAAGTTTAATATATGTAAAGGACAAAATATCTTACTTCACATTGGCGGTTCATGTCTTTATACCCTAAATCATTACTCCCATAGAGTAGTTAATAGCCTAGGGGAAGGGTGTTCACGTTTGACCCTTTTCTTGTACTGAGGGAATCTATACGTGACAAGACTTGTTGTGGTTTCTGTGCACTGAATTCCATAATTATGTATGCATCCATAATTACGTAACTCCTTGCACAGTCCGCACAGTTCGTTTCATCCTCGTATCACTTCCTTCAGATAGGCCATTGCTTTCAGGTAAAGTCACGAGTACCTGAGATATTCTATTTCTAGTATATGTATATATCAGTTATCACACATAATCGCAAGTGATTTCTAGTCAACGACAAGTGCTACTCCAGTGCACACTAAGTCTCGTAGTGCCTTTTCTTGACTCTTTTGTAAACAGTTTCAGGTAGTGGATGTCGTGGAAAGTTTTATGCAATGAAAACTCTTTGAAAAATTGTTTTCGTGAAAGGATCCTAAAGATTGTAGTCTAGACTCGAGAAGGAATCCTGGTTCACTACAATCGCAGCTCTGATACCAATCTGTCACACCCCTTTCTAAGGCAGAAGCACGAGGTGTGATCGTGAAAGGTTTTCATTGCATACGATTGGTAAACATACTACATGCTCATAAAATAACTTCAAATGCCAAACATTACATAACTGAAATCATAGTTTTACACAAGACGGCATATTGTCTGAAAAGTTTACAACTTTATTCAAAGATAACATAAACAACATCCAGAGCAAGAGTATGACCGTATGCACATCCACTTTAGTTACCTGAAATACATGTGAGTTTTTGGAAAAACGTCAACATAATGTTGGTGTGAATTCATGCAGTTTTTGTATTGAATGTTTGTATACTTTGTATGAAAACATGGTATGTATCTCGTATAAATCAAGTATTTCTGTATGTATCGAGTTGTTAACGGGTTGCAAGGCCATTAACATGTGACACTACATAGGAAGCATCCAAACCATAGGCATTTTTCTAGTTGTCGATTCACGACTGAGACACAAAAGCACTACTTAGTACTAGTTTTCATCAAGAGTGTGGCTGCACGAAAACCCATTAGATCTAACTTTTTGTTCTGCGGTCTTAGTATGTACACGATTAATGGTGCTTCTGGTACCCTATTCGTGACACTATTTCTAGTATCATTCCTAGTTCTTGTATCCATCATACCATAACATATGTATTTTCCCCAAGTTTAAAAAGTATGTAAAAGTTTAAAAGTGGGGACTTTTTTGTAAACATCTAGTAACATGTACTTCACCCCCGAAGTTATAAAACTGAAAAAAGCTAAAAGAAAAGGGGGAGCATGAACTCACAACTTTGCGTTCCTTGCGCCGTAAACTTCATCGGGTTTGCTTATTTAGCGTTGTGACCTATACATGTTTTATTAACGTTAGTCACTAGACTTGTATCGCACAAGTACAAGTCACTATCTTTTGTATATGTGTTCTTGTGTTAAAAATAATTTATATTTTTAACTATGTATCTTACTTATATTATTTTCTCAAAAATAAATATAAGTATCTTGTATTTTTCACCTGAGTTATGTATCTTGTCCAAAAACTTCATTTCATGTTCATAACTTGTCCAAGTTATTTATTCTATCAAGTAATATATTTTCATAAAAATATTTTCTTGTATTTGTCTAAGCATGTTGTATGTGTATTTTTGTATTTTTACTTCTTAAGAGTATTTAGTGTATTTTCAAGTCCTAATACACTATTACATGTAATACATACTACATACACTTAGCACGGAATTTGGTGATCAATAAATATATATATTTTTCTCAAAAATATACATACTTAATATCAATTTTTATCTTGAAGAAATCATCATTTCTTAACTTGAAGTTTTCACAAAAATTAGGGAAACCTTGGTAAATATTTTTAGGGAATAAGTTTCACCAAAACTTATATTTTTCTAAGTGTCAAAATTCTATAGAAATTTTGACATGGTTTCCCCTAAAAATGGAGGTTTCCCATGTTGTCTAAACATGTGTGTATTTTCTTTTAAATCATCATCAACATCAACAATTCATTCAACACTTTCCGGGTGTCGAAATCAAGTAAACTACACTACATCATGAACTTGAAGCTTTTGTAAAAAAAAAACTTGTAGTGACTACCATGCTATTTAGTAGGTTGAGTTATCCTTAAAAGTGTGTTTATTTCTTAATAATCTTCATTCTTGAAAATTTTAGGTGTTTACAACTTGTAAACATGTTTTACAAAAATGTTTATTTATAACCTCTTCTTGTTTCTCTAGTATTTCTATACTTACTTCATCACCAAAACTAGTGTAAGTTTAGTAAAAACCATGATCTCTCAAAAATCATATTTTGAACTTGGTTTTCTTGGAAAATCATTTATAAATCTTGGATCTATAAGCTTACTAGCTCATTTTGTTCATTACTTTTCAAGAAATCATTTTGTTTTCAAGTTCATGTCTATGTATAAGGATGATCTTCTTGTGTTAACACATAATCATCCTCTAACTTGCTAGATCATGTGTTCAATCACAATCTAGCAAGCTCCATGTAGTGATGAACATCAATATTTCTAGTAATCAACAAGCAAACATCATTCATGTACTAAACAACATCATTTCAACAAGATTTCATCATATTTCGTCTTATGTTTCAAGATTCAAGTTCAAGTGTTTTAGTGTTCTTATGATTTCAACATAATACATCTTTTAACCACTAAAAATATGAAGTAACAAGTGTTAGTAAGAATCTTACAACTAGCTTCAAGCTAGGGAAGAACAAGATGAAAATCGAGTGGATAAAAGCTTGTAAAGGAGGTCCTTCAAGATCCGTGAGTTCCAAGCTTCCTTAATCACCTTGTTGCACCTTGTGATGACCTTGGATTGGTTGGATTGTGTTCGAAAAATGGTGGTGGTGGTGGGATTACTTGCGGCCAAGAGAGGGAGAGGAAGAGAGTGAGGGTTGAAGTGTGGAGGAGATGATGAGAAGTAGGTTACTTATAATCCATAATCTCTAATGTCCAAGGGTTAATATGTCTAGGAAGTACATTACAAAATCTCATCATATCCAAGAAGAGATTTAGGAAGATTTAGAAGATTATGTAATATCTTGTGGTGGGGCCACCATTTGGGCCGTAAATCACATATGGGGGGGTTAATTGTAAGTTGTTGGTAAATGTAGGTAAGTAGTGGAAAGTTAAATGTAAAGTTTAGTGTTTGAAGTGTTTCTTGCATTATGTAGTATGGTAGGGTGTTCGGGAACCATAACTAGCTCAGGAAACTAAAACAATGCTTCTAGCAATATTTTGATGTTCCGGGTAATGTCCGGTTGTTCGGTTAGATACCAGTTCGTTAAAGTGCTAAATTGCACCGTTTAGTGTCCTTTAAGTATCCTTTTGTGCCCCTTTCAATTCCCGACACTTAGGAAAGTATTCAGGACCATTTAGTCATGTTTTTGCATGGTACAATCTTGTTACAATGCTGAATTTTGCTGAAATATGTGAAATTCAACATTTAGAGTGTGTTTCGGGTGCTTTTCAGTGCGTATTTTAGCTTCCGGAAAGTCTATACGTTAACCCTTGTATGTACTCTTGGGTTTTAATGTATTCTTGACGTTGGACCTACACCTAGGCTCCAATTCTATTGTCTAACTGCTTTTTGCAGAATTGTTGACACAATGTGTCTTACCGGTGAGTGTACTAGTATTTCTGACGCAACGCTGTTCATTAATGCATAAAGCAATATCTTGTAGTATAAAACGTGCATGAATTCACTTGTATAGTATGTAATCAGGCAATGTTGACATTTAAGCACATAATTGCAGTTATCAAGTATTAATTAAATTGTACGGAAATTACCGGTTTTGTGCCAGTTGTCACATTGCATACAAGGATTCTTGTCTAATACAAGTTTCTAAAACAAAACAACCAACCCATGCTCCTCATTTCTATTTCCTATTTATAGGGAAGTTTTCTCCCAAAACCCTAGGCTCATATTCCCTAAGCCCACTCTAATACCCACCTTCTAGAAACAAGGTCCATTAAACAACAAACCTACTAATCCATAAACCTATAGGGCCTAACAAGGATATTTAGGGTATGTTTAGCTTATGATCATATTCCGGAATGTTTGTTTCTATACGAATCGGTATACATTCACAGTTTGATACAAATAGTCCATGCGATCGAATAAACTTGTTTTCGACACACCAAACCCCCCAAAACTTATTTCTAAGTTATGTGAAGGTTATTTAAGGTATGGTAAGCCTATGTCACTGTTCCGGAGTGTTTGTCACGTTAAACTGGTTACGTTTACGTATCGGTTCGCGTATAACTTTCCAGAAAGTGATTTAAAACTTGAAATTGAACTAGGATTGATATGGGCAAAAGTCACATGGAATTGTACAAATTCCTAGAATGAAACACAAGATTTCATTGGATTTGCATTTGTATGATGGTCGTAGAGACACAGATATCACACGTGACGTGAGTTCCAACGAACTTTAACCAACTAGACACGATTTCTCCTAGTATTTTGGACCTTCCTGTAACACCCCGTGTTTTCACGGGTGAAAGTCAAAGTCAAGGTCAAAGTCAACGACCGATTCCGCGCGACGTGACTCGTAGAATTGTTTGTACGATATTTAGATTATGTGGAGTAAATGTTGTACATGACAATAATCAAGTCCTGCTAACCGTATTTCAATCGACCTACGACTGTGAACGATAGGAAGTAACAATGCGATAAAGTTAATCAAGCTACGCTAATCAAATCGACACCGAATCGTAACTCGAACCATGTATTTCACTTGTCAGTTATACGTGTGTGTGTGCCTTACGTGTTACTTGTGCATGTTTATTTTATGTTATTTTATGTTGTGACAATCAAGCGAACTCAATCGAACTCGAAGTCTAACTCGAATATAAACGAACCCGAACCCGAATTCCGAGTCGAACCCTATAAGAAGTAGTTGGGACTGAAAGTAATTTGATTAGGAAACCCTATCAAATCACTCGCAAATCGAAACTGAATCAGCATCGCACCGAACTCACCAAAGGAGGTGGCATCCGCACGGATGGCCAATCCGCACGGATTGCCAATCCGCACGGATGACCAGTCCGCGCGGATAGCCTACCCGGGTGCGTGCCATGTGCACGGCTCACCCCTTTCCCTTTTTGGCATCCTATAAATACACGGGTCACTCTCCACTTTTTCCACTTTTGGCAAGTGACGTCCGAACCACACGCATTCTTCACCTTTTCCCAGATTTCTCTCAATCCAGGTAAGATCTTGCACTAATTCTTGTACATCTTTGATCACTACACCATTCTACACATTTCCATCTTTCAAATCTTCACTTTCAACCATGAAATCATCCGGATTTGGGGTATTCACGGGTGACGACATCATGAAGTTCATAAGGACTTCATGCTTGGCTTCATTCCACCAAGAATATCTCAGATCTAAACGATTTCTGACAGTTTTTACAATAAACTCACCTAGATTTAAACTTTTCTAAGGATAAAAGAGTTGAAAGAAATAAACCTAAGTTCTCTCCTTCTTTTACCCTTAGAACCGGTACGAATCCGATCAGTCCTAGTGTTTTACTTATCAATAGTGATGCCCTAGTTCTAGATCTGGAGTTATACCCATAGACAACTGATTTCGGGGTTAACCGGGATGACCGTTCTGAGTCGCCGACAGGCCGAGTTAGGGTGATTCCTGACCGGTCTAGTCACGCGGGTGAGAACACAACTCCAGGTGGTTGCCACGTAATCAGAACGTCTCGACAAACGACAACAGAAACCAAGTGTAGACGAACGGAACAACCAGACCAGTTGTCCGCACGGACAAGCTGTCCGCACGGACAAGCTGTGCGCACGGATTACCATCCGCACGCACAGGTCATACGTACGGGTTGTCACCCGCACGGACTACCCTTGGGACCCACTTTCCAAACGAGGTTTGAGTATCGACGAACGAGCAATCCGAACGGACGACCTCCGAATGGATTACTCTTCGGATCATGAGATACTAAGGCCTTAAAATGAAAATCAAACAATCTTCATCCGCACGGCCAAGCCGTACGCACGGACAGGCTATCCGGACGGATTGTCTCTGCCGCGCGCACAGCCTGCCCGCACGGACTACCATACACACGGACCGCCGTCCGCGCGACCGGCTTGAAAGGTAGAAACACTTTGGTGTTTTCTAAATACTACAACGAAAACTCCAAAGTGCAAGCCATCTTACACAAACACATCTTAGGAAGAAACAATCCACTTGAACATTCATCCACACATACAATCTAACCGTACGGATAAGTCACCCGCACGTACAACAAGTCCGCACGGATTACCACCCGCACGGACAGTCGTACGCACGGATAACCTATCCGGATGGAACACCATCCGCACGCATCACCATCCGCACGGGTAGGTCATGCGCACGGATGACTTCTACTCACGGATAACTGATCCGCACGATCGGTCATCCTACCCACTCTCACTTGTGCTGATTTACGCGTCACTTATCGTTACGTTATCGAATCTATTCAGGCTAACCGTACTCGCTGTAAAAGCGCTCCCTTCAATCCATATCGCTGTGAGTATACTCGAACCCTTTTTGCTTTCAGCACTTTTGGGTGTTACATACGTTACAACTATTCAAACTACAACTATCACACTACTCAAGCTATTTTAACGCTTAACCATTAATGCATGTTATACGTGGCTTATGAATGCTTGTTTGTTATGTTTACACATGGAATGTTGTCTACCTGCCTTAGCAACGATAGTACTATAGTTTGGACTCAGCACCCGTTCACACGGGGGTTGTTAAGGATCTTTTACTTGCATGGATTACAGTGGTAATCGTGTATTGCGAACTGCCTCGGGCAGTCAACCCGCAGTCATTGGTATCGATGGATCTATGTCGATAACTAACGTGCTTCATTTCTCTATGTGTACGTGCTGGTTATGCGTAAACGAATTCGAACTCGATATGCTATTATCAAACTTGTATGCTCACCTTTACATTTTATGTATTGACTTTATTTTAACGTATGTGACAGGTGCCTAGGTTGTTTATATGCTTCTCGGGCTGTGATGAACTTGAAGCTAGGGACTGGAGTCTAGAAACCAACGAATAAATTGTCATATTTAAATCTGAGTTGTCGGAACAGAATATTTGTTTAGTTTTTGTCTGTAATAACTTGTTTTACTATTTGAGACATGGTATGGGACATGTTAACTTAAATTGAATGGTAATGATAGTTGTTATGGAAACTTCTGGACAATCTGTTTCGCTCAGTGCCGCGCCCCAATGATTCCGCCATCGGTTGGGGTGTGACACTTCCAGTCCATAAACTCAGTAGGTTCTTCGGTGCATTGGAGTTTGTCGTCGATATGAATTTCATCCGCCGGGATGATAACCGTTTCTTGTGTAGGACTCTGTTAGGAAACTCTGTGTAAGTATTGAAGAAAAATGTGACCATTCTGATCATGTACTGAAGATGATAAAGTCAAGAGATCACACAAGAAGAAGATACAAGATGAAACAAGACAAAGCAGAAAGTCGGAAACATCTTCAACAAATATCATAATTAGATCACAAGTAAAGAATGACAACCAGAAAGGACCAATCTGATAAGTCTGATGACAAATTTTATGTTTATCATTAGAATCTAGTAACTTCTGGTCATTAGAAATCTGATGATTAACTCAACAGATTTCTGATAAGTTAGTCATCAGAAAATCTGATTAACCAACTTTTCTAAAAGATAAGGCTCTACAACCATAGTAAAGTAGCAAGTTGACCTTGCATGGATTCAATGAATATGCCAAAAAGCTACTTTATGCAGACAAGTGCATGAATAAACAAACAAATGTTTATTCATGTCAAAACTTTTCTATAAATTGAGAAGTCACCACCGAAGGGAGATGAGTTAAAACCTAGCATTCGTTACACACAAAAAACTCCATTACCCTTCATTACAGAATTCTTAAAGTATTCATTTGTATTAGTCAATAACCTCACAATCACCTTGTAAACTTTGTTTCAAAGTGATATAAACTTCAAAATTTTGTAGTTGTGTTTCTTGAAAATTTGATTTCTATTTCAGCACATTATTTTCATACTTGTTGAAATCACTTGCCAAATTTAGTTAAAAGAGCATTGTTATCTGGGATCAACAATTAGCATCAGAGCAGATTGAATTAACTATTTTCAAACGATCAATTGCTCATTTTTTTTTCTCTAAACTAAATTTGGCAAACTTTCAAACACGGAACAATGCTTTCAATATTAGGTCTATTATTAGGACCGGTTTTGACTCCGAAACGATTGCGAACCGAACGTGTGACGTGCGGAATCCGTACACGAACGTGACCGAACACACGAGAACGTAATATAATCAGTGATTCTATTGATTGATGTGAAAACGTACAGCACCTGAATCACGTACAACGAACTTTCTCTCTCTAGATCCTAGCTCTCCAAGTCTCCAAATGGCAAAAAGTCTCTGAAACTAACCCTAACTCTTCTATTTATAGGCCAAGGCTTATAAGGAAGTTCACCTTATTTACAAATATGCCACCTTGCCATTCTTATCTAAATATAACAATCTAAGGCTAGTTAGAATAGTTTCTCGGTTTCTTGCTACGGATCGTATTGACGGAGGCGATAGACATAAATGCGCCAACAGACTCCCACTTGGATATTGCCGCAGTCAATCCGTAGTCAAACTCGTAGCAACTTGTCTTTTTCTTTCTCTGAGTCTTCTTGAAGCTTTAACACGTTCACCAACATAGACTCCCTGTTTCTTAAACAGAATCCCCGTGGATCTGTCTTCAGCTTCAGCTCCCCTTTCAGTAGACTCTTCAGGCTCCCCCTTTCGTCAAGCTTCCGTGCTTTTGGGATCGACACCTGGCATTCCGGTTACAAGCTCCTCTGGGATAGTTACATGGCTCCTTGAATGCACGCTCCCCCTTGCATTGAGCTCGTCTTCAGACTCCCCCTTAGACTCGGGTATCAGGATCGTAGTCTGGTATCTTCAATTCTCAAACATTCATAAGTACAAACATTTTGATTATCCAGGATTGAAAATCTTGGCTCTCTCAGCATAAGCTAAAACATTTTGACAGATAAAGCATTTTTGGATTGTCCAGGAATCGTGACCTGGCTCTATTAAACTTTCTAAATCAAGATCATGGCTCAAAGATATAATAATATGAATATATCCAGGATCACTTGATACTCTCCCCCTATCAACAATCTTCATAGATTTGGCAATTTTAGCGAACATGATCTGAAACTGGCTCTTTTCAATAGATTTTAACAATCTAAGAATCCAAATCCCTCACAGTTAATCATCCAAGTCCAAATTAATGACCTTGGAGATATCACAAATTGTTTTTGATTTTTTTTATTTAAAAAAAATTCAAGTTTCAAATTTATGAACTTGTTTTATTTTCAGAAACACGATCAGCATATTTAGATTTTGTAACTCAGCATCTCAGACATCGGTTGTCGAAAATAAAGTGAAATCAAAATCTTTTTGTATTTTTCTGAAACTTAAAGCAGTACAGACATATTTACAGACAATATTTTTGTTTGAGTTTGCGTCAGAGGATCATATCAGTTTTTGAGAAATCACTAGTACCGTTGAGCTTTTGATCACTTTAAGTTTTAAACAATTCACTTAGATTGTCTGTATACCGATCCACTTAAATTTTCACACAAAGTTCAATTGATTCGAGATACGAATTAGTATTTTAAAGACTTAAACTTATTCATGTGCACCACCTCAGAATATACTCCCGTATCCAGACTCCTATATTCAGTCTTACAGGTGAATGTACACTAATGATATCTATAAGGGGTGAATGCGAGGCCATGAGAGCTCATGCTATTGCTTCCGCAAAATCAGAGAGATGATGGCTCGACTTTAGGTGTGTCCCCCTTGGGGATCTTCTTTACAACAGCACATGATTAGCATTTTTCAATGTTTCATCATTTTTTATGCTTAGGGTGGGCTTTATAATTAAAGCAGTGCAGAGTATTATATGAGGACTAGGCTATTGCTCCCGCAAAATCAGAAGTCCAGGTATAATACCCCAGATATCATCACGCACAAAGACCTAGTATGTCAGAAATAGAAAGCCCTTCAAACAAGATTTCGGGGGTTACCCATATATCCGAGAGATGTTCCCCACGAGATAAGTAAGTATTGATATTTAGGTTTATATCTCGAAAAAAATATACTAAGCGTGTAAAAACCTACTGGCATATCATCAGTGAGACCGTTTATCACATTTGACTTTCCATTTCTTTAGCGTACTGTGATTGTCTACTGATGTACTATCATTTCCTCTTTTTACCCAAAAAATCATTTTCGAATTTTATCATGTTTTTTTCTTTTTCAAATTTTCTAATTTTTTTGG
This sequence comes from Helianthus tuberosus, assembly GCA_030545235.1. Taxonomy (NCBI): domain Eukaryota; kingdom Viridiplantae; phylum Streptophyta; class Magnoliopsida; order Asterales; family Asteraceae; genus Helianthus; species Helianthus tuberosus. The sequence continues at coordinate 107,984,996 of CM060393.1, forward strand.
ATTCTCTGAAATTTCTTACTCCCCCTAAAATTCAAATCATTTAAAGAAAATTTTGACAACCGATACTGATAGCTTTGTCTCGCGATCCATTTTCTGCATCTCATGCTCTGATTTGCAGAAAATATAATGTACCCCCATGATTTACAACACATTGATCTTTTACAATTTGAAAACCGTTTTTCAATCTTGTGAAATTAATCATGTTTGTTCCGCCGTGAGGGTTTCGGCGTATTCAAGCAACGTATTTTTGAATTTTTGAATTTTTGACAAAATTTAAAAACAAACATATTTTTGGTTTCTCAAATTTTTGACAAAATAAAAAAATATTTTTGGTTTTTAAATTTTCAATTTTTAGCGTTTTTCAAATACGGTTTATTTGTTTACAGAAATCAAACAAACTCCCTGTTTCAGTTGCAGGGACCAGCAGCCTCTTCCTTTCGTGCCAGGCTGCTCCTACATGCTTGTGACACCTGTGTCACTTCAACCATCAAACAAATGCCAAGCCAATGAAATTTTGTATTTCATACTTGGGATTTGTAAAAATATGTGTATCGTTTGCACATATCAACTCTTGTTCGATTTCAAGCTATAAATCGCTTTCTTGAGGGTTATACGCGCTCTGATGCGTAGATATAACCAGTTTAATGCAACGAACACTCCGGAATAGTGAAATAGGCTTAACGTACCTTAAATAACCTTTACATAACTTAGAAATAAGTTTTGAATGCTTTGCTATGGCAAAATCGAGTTAAATCGCTTACAGGGACTAAAGTTGACAAACTATGAAAGTATGCCAATTTGAACTGTAACAGACATTCCGGAACATGACCATAAGTTAAACATACCATAAATATCCTTTACATAGCTTAGAAATAGGCTTTGAGGTGTTCGGTGTGCTAAAATAAACTTTTGGGTCATTCAGGGACTAAAAGCGACAAAAAGTGCACAAGTTTGCATTTTCGCGCATAACTTACGTTCTGAATACATCTGGACATCCAAAAATTTATGTAAGCACTAAAATATTTTATTTTAGTGTTTGGCATGAGAAAAATCCACTCGCCGCGCCATTTGGATCGTTTTTCGTGCTTATGCGCATTCCGTCGTAATTAACCGAACAACGCAATCGTACGGCCAAACAAATCGACATCCGAGATATTTTTGAGCACATTTTAAGTTCCCTATACTTTAACTTCATTTTAGAGCTTTGAAATGGGGTTAACGGGGCTTAAACGTGTCAAAAATGCATTAAATAGCAAGTTTGGAGCTTCAGGGGCCTGTTTTGCCATTTTTTAAACTTCTGGTCTGTAGGTCCTTGCGCACCTCAACACTTTGAGTGTTACGGTGCGCAAGCAGGGGCCAGATGCAGCAACTTGTTTTTAAACAGCTGTTAACAGCCCTTAACATTCCCCAGAGGCCAAGTGCCACATGTTAATCTCTTGTGGTGGGCAAAATCAGTTACCACAACATTCCGATAAGTGTACGGGCGAGATCAAGGCACGTTATCCAAGAAACGATCCTAACGGTGAATCAAAATCTATAAATACCCAACACCCACTTCACTCTCAACTCACACCTTTGAAATCTGAACTTGCTCTCTAAGTTGTTGTGTTAAACACTTCATACCTGAGAGTGTTTGGATTCAAACCTTCCATTCTTGGACCCTTCGTAAGTGTTCCTTCGTTCTTTTATTGCTTTTCGAGTCCGAAAGTCAAACTTTGTTTGACTTTCTGCATTGACCAGTTTATTGTCAATGCGAAGTTCGTTTGAACTTCGCAACGTGATTGTAATCACGATGGTTATAGTCCCTTGTGACTATGCCTACTGATTACCACGTTGTCTAGGGTCGTCAGGGTAAGCGATCTAATAAATCGCTTATACCTTCGAACCCGACCCATTTGGTCGATCATTAGGATCCGACCAAACACATTAGGTGACCATAGTATATAGGGAATAACCTTCCGAGGTTATACCTTATGGTCGCTTCGTTTAAGTAGTTGTATGATAGGTAGTTTATATGCCTTAGGTAAATTACCAAAATGCCCTTTTGATGCCAAAATTCATTTTAAGCATATGTAACATAACTTTTGGTATCTAAACTGATTTGGTAACAATATTAGACATGTTAAGGCATATTTTACTTATCATAGGGCTAGTTAGGCGTTCCGAACGCGTTTCATGCGAACGACGCGTTAAAGTAGCATAAGCTACCTAAACGGGTCGTAATGGGTCGTAAGAACTTAGGTTAGGTTTCATTTAGTATGTAGGCTTTGTTAAACCATATGACACGAGTCTTCATACTCGTTTGGTTTACGAACCCTCATTCTATCTAAATCTTCCGATTTAGGTCCGGTTTATTAACATAGTTACCTATATTAGGTGCCGTTTGATATCTGTGATCTCTAGCATTGTCTGGTTGTTACTCAAGGACTACTAAGCAATCTCAAGTGAGTACATAGACCCGTCTTTTACTGTTTTCCAAACGTTTTGGGGTGGAACACATGTGCCTACTTGTTACTTTCATGCTTTCACATCATATACCTGCTATGTTCATTAGTACATTTATAGTACATGATTTCATTACATTTTATGCTATGTATGCCCATTGTGTGCGTACTTAGTACATTGCCTTACATTACATGCTACGTATGCCCATTGTGTGCGTACTTAGTACATTGCCTTACATTACATGCTACGTATGCCCATTGTGTGCGTACTTAGTACATTGCCTTACATTACATGCTATGTATGCCCATTGTGTGCGTACTTAGTACATTGATTTACATTACATTTTATGCTATGTATGCCCATTGTGTGCGTACTTAGTACATTGTTATACATTACACTATATGCTATGTATGTCCTTTGTTGCATATTTAGTACATTGTTATTCATCATATGCTTACATTTTGGATACACATTACATGATTTACATTAGACATGAACATTTTACTTTGGTAGTTTGGTTTGAGTAAGTGATTTAAGTTACGAGGCGTGTGTAATATGATACAAGCATGGTGGATACGCCGCTGGTACTTCCTATATATAAGTGTTTGTATGGTATTACATATCGTAGCGTTATTTGAATCATTTCAATTTGAGACATATAACATTTTATACAAATAACATACTTTTCACAAGACATTGTTTTACAAACAACTTATCTTCTACAAACTCATTTTTTTACATGGTTATTCATTTAACCATACATTATTCTCTTATTTATACATATCATCTGAACTTATTGTTTTTCAAACGATTTACAAAACAAAACAATTTACAAGGTTCATGACTAAACAACTCTTTTTAAACTTACAAGTCATGAATCCTATTTTCACAAAACCTATGTATCTCACAGGCATTTTTATGCTGACGTACCTATTTTCACATGTGTTTTCAGGAGATGATGCATAGGACTTATCGAGACATACTTAGGCGGACCTGTGCCTTAGTGACTTAAAACGAGACAAGAACTAGTTAATTTTTGTTATGTACTCTTTATTTCTTGTTTAAAGACAATGTAATTCGCTTGTTTGATGAATAAAACGAAACTTTAATTTTCCATGGTTGTGAAACATTAATTCTGTTACAACACTCCCCGATGTTTCCGCCACGTTTCGTTGTCTCACGTGGTCGGGGTGTGACAGAAAAGATGGTATCAGAGCCAATGGTTATAGGGAATTAGTTTATTAGTAATACTTTGACCTAGTCTATAACCTTCTTAGGACCCTAACGCGAGTTTACTTGCGTTTAGTCATAAAACAATACCGTCACCTATCCTTAGGCGACGACCACAACAAGAACATAAATTTCAAAACCGCTTTGAAAATTAATCATCTGTTCTTGGATGATTGATTACTAGGTTTTGAACCCTCTATTACAAGGTTTTGAACCCCTTTGAGTTTTCAAAATCTCGTCAAAGTTTTTGGTCCTAAATAATGTGAACACATGCAAACTGGAAGAGTGAATGCCTGTACCCTGAGTTTTCTGTCTAAGGCTAGAGTGTTCGTACAAATCCACATAATCGGACCAGTCACTCTTACCTGGGAACTCTTGGGGTGAGTGTCCACTTATAGGCGAGCATGTCTTCACGATACATTATGAGGATCTATTTGCTTTGATTCAGCCTTTGTGTGTCGTTTGTTTGCTTCGTGGTTCAAACAAATAACCATCACCCATAATTTTGGTCGGTAATTGTAACATCCTATTCTTACCTAATACCATTTCATTTGTTTTCTCTCTTGTTTCCCCTTTTAGAATGCCTCCACGACGCGAAAATCCGGTATCTATTGAAGATCTGGCAGCTGTCATTACACAGCAAATAATTGCTGCAATCCCGAACATCGTTGCCCAATGTCACCAAGCTCTCAACAACAATAATGCCCTCTGCAGTTTCAAGACGTTCAAATCGGCTAAGCCATCAAAGTTTTCTGGGTCTCAAGGATCGACTGCACTTCTACAATGGTTCGAGAGTCTAGAGAGCACCTTCAGACATGTTCAATGCCCAAACGAGCGAAAGGTAGATTTCGCATCTAGTGTCTTTGAGAAACGAGCTTTGACATGGTGGAACGGTGTGATGAGAGATAGGGGTGCCGAAGTGGCACTGGCTCAAACGTGGGAAGAACTTCGAGCACTGATGATGAAGGAATTTTGTCCTCGTCACGAGATCAGGGCCTTGGAAAGGGAATTCGACGATCTTAAGCAAGACAGCGGTGAACATCGAGCATACACTGATCGATATGAGGAACTGAGCCTGTTGTGTCCTACCATGGTTACGCCTTTGGATAAGGCGATCGAAAAATACATTGATGGTCTCCCTGACTCAGTTCAGGACATTGTTACTGGTAGTAAACCCACTACAGTTAGACAGGCCATTGAGCTATCTGCAACCTTGACTGAATCTCAGATCAGGAAAGGTAAAATTTTTCTGAAAGGCGACAAGAAACAAGCAGCTAATGTTCAGGAGGAAACCAAGGAAAGCAAAACCGAACCTTCTAAGAAGCGTAAGGCTTCGCAGAATTGTGCAATTGCTGCTCAACCCAACTAAAACACCCACAACCAACCAACTCAACCTCCTGCAAGGAAACCTTATGCCGGTACTGCACCGATATGCGACAAATGTAATGCACACCACTTAGCTCACCTACAGTGTCGTTTATGTGCATCATGTGGGCGACTCGGTCACCTGGCAAATGCTTGTCGATTTACCCCAAACCAAGGTGGTCCAAACCAACCTCAAGTAAATCCTGCTCAAGCTCGTTGTCCACCAGGACCTTGCTTCAACTGTGGCGAGATGGGCCATTTCCGAAGAAATTACCCAAAGATTGCTAATGCGAATCCAGCGCAAGGATGAGCATCGGACCAACTAGAAGACAATGTTGTTTAGAAATAATCAAGCCTTATGTATTATTTTCTTTTGTAGTCAAGGTCCATGAAACAGTTGTTGTTGTTTATAAATAAATCTTTTTATTTTACATTGCAATGTACAAATGTGATGGCTTGTATAAACAACGTATCCTCTACAATACCGACAATCAATGAACCGTATTCCTTGAAGAACAGACTACCCCGTAATTTCTTCCATTTTATTATCTCTTGCTTTTTCCACGGGAATCCAAAGTACCCGTTCTTCCAAGGAAACGAAGTACAAGGCGCAAGTTACAACTCTGTACGAATACCCAAAGTACCACTATAAATTCTTAATAGGGTACCTAAGGGTATTTCTGTATATTCTAAAATTATTGTACCTTAATTCGAATATTGCGTTTCCTTGAAAACGAAATCGAATTTTTGGTAGATCATTCTATCCTTATAGATAGATTCTTGAAAATGTTTAAAGTACCAAAAGAAATCCACGGAATGGATTCCTAGTGTGCTTCAAATACATGTACGCAATCAACAAAACAAAACTTACAAATTAAAGATCTAGATAAACAATTTTGTGGTTATGTGACTATGTGTTTATGCATCTTGTCTTTCCTTTTATGAATTTTGTGTTTTTGTATACTCTGGATATTCGCTATCCAAATCCTCGTAGAATCTTTCATACCTTCATATGAGGGATTCGTAGTAGGATATTCAAAAAGGTACTATCTTAAATCCTTAATGGACTTCTACGTTGTAGTTAAGTCCCTTGGATTATAAAGTACTATTCCAAAGTTTAAAGACATCCTCCGTCGATGTAGTTAAATATTTCCCGTGGGTAGTTTAGTTAAATAGATCATTCGTTGATCTAAGTTAAAGAGATTGGTTCGACAATCTAGTTGAATATATCATGCGTTGATATAGTTAAAAAGGCCCTCTGGTGGTCTAGTTAAAGAGATCCTTCGTCGATCTAAGTTAAAGAGATTGTTTCGACAATCTAGTTGAATATATCATGCGTTGATATAGTTAAAAAGGCCCTCTGGTGGTCTAGTTAAAGAGATCCTTCGTCGATCTAAGTTAAAGAGATTGGTTTGACAATCTAGTTGAATATATCATGCGTTGATATAGTTAAAAAGGCCCTCTGGTGGTCTAGTTAAAGAGATCCTACGTCGATCTAAGTTAAATAGATTGGTTCGATAATCTAGTTAAATATATCATGTGTTTATGTAGTTAAATAGGCCCTCAGGTGGTCTAGTTCAAGAGATTGTTCGTTGATCTAATCCTTTGGTGACCTAGTTAAAGAGACTCTATTGCAGTCAAGTTAAATCACCACAGGATTATTCGTTTGATTTTTCCCCATACGCATTATGAAATGAACTGTGCGGACTGTGCAAGGAACTACGTAATTATGGAGGCCTACATAATTATGGAATTCAGTGCACAGAAACCACAGGAAGTTTTGTCATGTGTTAAGACCTACAGTGACAAGAGTAATGATACGGGAGAAGTCTTGGACTTTAACCAATGTCATTTATTCTCACACTCCCCAATTCTGATTTCAAGCACACACAAGTTTCCTATGATAAGTCTTCATAAGAAACGTTCTTCTGTCCGTAGTTCAAAAATTCCATGTTTTACTACTACAAGGAATTCACTTTGAGGGTTAACAAATTCGCTAAGAGTCCTAACATGGCCCATAGTTTTACTTAAGGGTTTAATGGATCTATTAGAAGGCGAAACCGTCACAGCTGTCTTCACAAGTTTCCTCTAGAATTAAATTTCGGGACGAAATTTCCTAAAGTAGGGGAGACTGTGACACCTGTGTCACTTCAACCATCAAACAAATACCAAGCCAATGAAATTTTGTATTTCATACTTGGGATTTGTAAAAATATGTGTATCGTTTGCACATATCAACTCTTGTTCGATTTCAAGCTATAAATAGCTTTCTAGAGGGTTATACGCGCTCTGATGCGTAGATATAACCAGTTTAATGCAACGAACACTCCGGAATAGTGAAATAGGCTTAACATACCTTAAATAACCTTTACATAACTTAGAAATAAGTTTTGAAGGCTTTGCTATGGCAAAATCGAGATAAATCGCTTACAGGGACTAAAGTTGACAAACTGCGAAAGTATGCCAATTTGAACTGTAACAGACATTCAAGAACATGACCATAAGTTAAACATACCATAAATATCCTTTACATAGCTTAGAAATAGGCTTTGAGGTGTTTGGTGTGCTAAAATAAACTTTTGGGTCATTCAGGGACTAAAAGCGTCAAAAAGTGCACAAGTTTGCGTTTTCGCGCATAACTTACGTTCTGAATACATCCGGACATCCAAAAATTTATGTAAGCACTAAAATATTTTATTTTAGTGTTTGGCATGATAAAAATCCATTCATCGCGCCATTTGGATCGTTTTTCACGCTTATGCGCATTCCGTCGTAATTAACCGAACAACGCAATCGTACGGCCAAACGAACCGACATCCGAGATATTTTTTAGCACATTTTAATTTCCCTATACTTTAACTTCATTTTAGAGCTTTGAAATGGGGTTAACGGGGCTTAAACGTGTCAAAAATGCATTAAATAGCAAGTTTGGAGCTTCAGGGGCCTGTTTTGCCATTTTTTAAACTTCTGGTCTGCAGGTCCTTGCACACCTCAACACTCTGAGTGTTACGGTGCGCAAGCAGGGGCCAGATGTAGCAACTTGTTTTTAAACAGCTGTTAACAGCCCTTAACACTCCCCAAAGGCCAAGTGCCACATGTTAATCTCTTGTGGTGGGCAAAATCAGTTACCATAACATTCCGACAAGTGTACGGGCGAGATCAAGGCACGTTATCCAAGAAACGATCCTAACGGTGAACTGAAATCTATAAATACCTAACACCCACTTCACTCTCAACTCACACCTTTGAAATCTGAACTTGCTCTCTAAGTTGTTGTGTTAAACACTTCATACCTGAGAGTGTTCGGATTCAAACCTTCCATTCTTGGACCCTTCGTAAGTGTTTCTTCGTTCTTTTATTGCTTTTCGAGTCCGAAAGTCAAACTTTGTTTGACTTTCTGCATTGACCAGTTTATGGTCAATGCGAAGTTCATTTGAACTTCGCAACGTGATTGTAATCATGATGGTTATAGTCCCTTGTGACTCTGCCTACTGATTACCACGTTGTCTAGGGTCGTAAGGGTAAGCGATCTAATAAATCGCTTATACCTTCGAACCCGACCCATTTAGTCGATCATTAGGATCCGACCAAACACATTAGGTGACCATAGTATATAGGGAATAACCTTCCGAGGTTATACCTTATGGTCGCTTCGTTTAAGTAATTGTATGATAGGTAGTTTATATGCCTTAGGTAAATTACCAAAATGCCCTTTTGACGCCAAAATTCATTTTAAGCATATGTAACATAACTTTTGGTATCTAAACTGATTTGGTAACAATATTAGACATGTTAAGGCATATTTTACTTATCATAGGGCTAGTTAGGCGTTCCGAACGCGTTTCACGCGAACGACGCGTTAAAGTAGCATAAGCTACCTAAACGGGTCGTAATGGGTCGTAAGCACTTAGGTTAGGTTTCATTTAGTATGTAGTCTTTGTTAAACCATATGACACGAGTCTCCATACTCGTTTGGTTTACGAACCCTCATTCTATCTAAATCTTCCGATTTAGGTCCGGTTTATTAACATAGTTACCTATATTAGGTGCCGTTTGATATCTGTGATCTCTAGCATTGTCTGGTTGTTACTCAAGGACTACTAAGCAATCTCAAGTGAGTACGTAGACCCCTCTTTTACTGTTTTCCAAACGTTTTGGGGTGGAACACATGTGCCTACTTGTTACTTTCATGCTTTCACATCATATACCTGCTATGTTCATTAGTACATTTATAGTACATGATTTCATTACATTTTATGCTATGTATGCCCATTGTGTGCGTACTTAGTACATTGCCTTACATTACATGCTACGTATGCCCATTGTGTGCGTACTTAGTACATTGCCTTACATTACATGCTACGTATGCCCATTGTGTGCGTACTTAGTATATTGCCTTACATTACATGCTATGTATGCCCATTGTGTGCGTACTTAGTACATTGTTTTACATTACATTTTATGCTATGTATGCCCATTGTGTGCGTACTTAGTACATTGTTATACATTACACTATATGCTATGTATGTCCTTTGTTGCATACTTAGTACATTGTTATTCATCATATGCTTACATTTTGGATACACATTACATGATTTACATTAGACATGAACATTTTACTTTGGTAGTTTAGTTTGAGTAAGTGATTTAAGTAACGAGGCGTGTGTAATATGATACAAGCATGGTGGATACGCCGCTGGTACTTCCTATATATAAGTGTTTGTATGGTATTACATATCGTAGCGTTATTTGAATCATTTCAATTTGAGACACATAACATTTTATACAAATAACATACTTTTCACAAGACATTGTTTTACAAACAACTTATCTTCTACAAACTCATTTTTTTACATGGTTATTCATTTAACCATACATTATTCTCTTATTTATACATATCATCTGAACTTATTGTTTTTCAAACGATTTACAAAACAAAACAATTTACAAGGTTCATGACTAAACAACTCTTTTTAAACTTACAAGTCATGAATCCTATTTTCACAAAACCTATGTATCTCACAAGCATTTTTATGCTGACGTACCTATTTTCACATGTGTTTTCAGGAGATGATGCATAGGACTTATCGAGACATACTTAGGCGGACCTGTGCCTTAGTGACTTAAAACGAGACAAGAACTAGTTAATTTTTGTTATGTACTCTTTATTTCTTGTTTAAAGACAATGTAATTCGCTTGTTTGATGAATAAAACGAAACTTTAATTTTCCATGGTTGTGAAACATTAATTCTGTTACAACACTCCCCGACGTTTCCGCCACGTTTCGTTGTCTCACGTGGTCGGGGTGTGACAATGCTTCTTGCTGACATTCAAATTTCTTCGGAAGCACCTGCACATTCAACTATTGAATCATTTGAACAATTTAGCCCAGGTCTGTTTGACCTTAGGCATTTCAACACAATATGCTTCATTCAACTTCGGAAAATCTTTATCATTTTTCACAAATGAATTTTCATTCCGATTATCACTCACAGTAACCTTTTGTTTCTTTTCCACCCAAGTTTCTCCTTTTGACGCACTTCTTTTGTAAAAATGAGAATCATTTTGAACATTTTGATTTTGAACAACAACTTTTGGTTTCCAAAACTAGTTTGGTTTTGTTGCATCGACAGTTGTTTTCCAACTTTGTCTTGTTCTAAGTCTGGGTGTCACTGATTTCCATGTTTGTTGTGAGTCAGGCTTTGACATTTTCGGCTTCCAAGTTTGCTTTGAATCAATCTTGGTTGACTTCTGATTCACAACATCAGACTTCTTTTTTCGTTTCAACACCAACAGGTTTCAGATTTGGACACTTGCGTGCAAGATGTCCAGTTTGATCACATTTGAAACATGTTCTCTTGGACAAATCTTTGACATGTTGTTGTTGCTTTTTCTAAGCATAGAACTCTTCATTAGACTGTCGTCTAAATTGGAGTTCTTTCTCTTCTTCTGAACTTGTTCCGTGAACAAAGTTCATCTTTGTCTGATAATTTGGCATTTCATTTTTCTTCCAATTTTGTTTCCTTTTATAACCCAACCCAGCCTTCATGTTTTTCTTCTTGTAACCAGGTTTGTTATTTGTGACCTTTTCCAGCAAACTTTGGAACTTCAGATTTTTCAATCTCTACCATTTTAAAAACTTTATCAATCTTTTCTAAAATCACATTCTGAATCGGGAATACAATATCTAAGAATAATTTGTCTGATCCAATCATGGTATAAACCAATCCTTTTGAATCATCATTCAAATTTTTCTCAGATTTTGAGTTTTTAAGATAATCTTCATGAAAACTACCTTCATTTCCATCCTGTGATTCAGATTTACCTTTTTCAACCGACTCTTCTTTCAACACACTTTCAACGACCTTACCTACCACCTCTGAATCACTTGAATCATCATATTTGGAATAGGTTACGTCAATGTTATCTGGCAATTGATCGACCATGTTGAAAGCTTTTTCGACCTTCTCATCATCATAAAATGCGAACTTTTCCGGTGGTGGAACTTGATGAAACTCTGAGCCAATACCTTTCTTGTTTTGCTCAGAATCTTTACCATCCGGTTTTATATTGAAAATTCTTTCAAGCACATATGATGATGCATGATAACTATGTAACTTGTTGTTATCATGTTTTAAATCAGCTATTTGACGCTTTAGCTTAGCAACATCCTCAATGTAAGAATTGACAACTTGTTGCTTTATTGAATACTGTCGCTTAAGCGTATCAGTTGTTTCAGAACAGTATCTCAATCTAGATTGAACAAGTTTCATTTGACTTTTCACATCTTCATATGACTCTTTTGTAATGTGATAAGCCAATTTTATTGAATCATACTCCTTTTTCATTTCCTGGCATGCATTTTCTTTTTGAACACATTCTTCTGTCATTTTTGAAACTTTTTCAAAATTTCATTTTCTTTTTCTAAATTCTTGCATTTTTGTGTAAGCTTTTCATCATTATCTTTCAAAATCTTTTTGTTTTCTAACATTTCTTTGCATTTTTCTTTGAAAACATTTTCGATTTTAGTGAATTCAAGATCTCTTGTTCTGAATTTTTCATCTTTTTTAGTACAAGCATTACATGTTTCCATGCATTTCTTGCACTGTTCAACAGTTTCTAAGATTTCAGAATCAGTTTTTACCTCAGTGATTGGCACTTCGGTGTTTTCTGCTGCATTAGTCTGATCAGCATCTTTCTTCTTTCCTTCTTTACCAACACCAGCATCATCACCAACATCACCAGCAACCTCCAAAATCTCATCCTTCACTTCTCCTTCTTCTTTCTTCTTCATCTCATCAAACTGTTGTCCTTCGGTAACAGCTTTCTCAACCTTTTCTACCTTCACATCTTCTTCTTTAACAGCTTCAACTTTGACTTCCTCAGCGACCTTCTTCAAATTATCAACCAAATTCGCAACATTCTTCTTCATTCTTTCTTCATCCCTCTTCCTCAAACTTGATGTCATGACATCTCTTATGATTTTATCCAGCCTTTTCACATATGTTTTATCTTTTTCAACATTTGAATAGTATTCGCCGGATCAAGGAATTACTAAAAGAACATCATCATGAACTATGTCCCTCCTGTGGACAACAGGTTCACCATCTCTGTTGACATAACATTCTCGCTTCTTGTCCCATCTTTTACTGCTTACAGCATTTTCATACTCTTCCTGCATTTTCTCCATTCTGTATCCAACGATACTTCTTTCTCTGGGTGTTTTCTCATTCAGAATCTCTTCTCTCGTTTTCACTTTCATTTCAGCCATGATTTTATTTCCTCGATATTCACACCTCGTAAATCACAACAACACATAGAATGATTAGGATCGGGTGACAACTCGTTCGGATTGCCACTCGATTTGTTGCACCTTAAACTTTTAACAAACAACTGGCAGTGAATCGGATGATGACCCGATCGAGTGGGTCAATCAAAGTCAAACTCTTAATGAAATGCCAAGGAACGGTTGACTCGATACTTGAACTTCAAAACAATTCAACTGAAATTAATTGCACTTGATTCAATGAACTTTAATGTGTCACGTGATAATCTGATTCAAACACAACCTTTTATTAATAGACTTTGATTCACACAACAAATCAAATGTAACAATTTATTATCCGACAAAATCTGTTCACATAATACTCCTATTGGGTCGTTACAACCTAGTGGGTCGGTGCAATGCACATGATTGGGCCGATTGTTTTTAAAAAAACTGCAATATCACATGAATATGTATGTTATTATTGAATCACATGGGCCGAGATAAGTAGTGGGCTGTCAATTTAATTAAAGTGTTCACGTGATGTAATGAATGGGCCAGACACAATTTGAATTGTTCAATATACAAAAGAGTTCGTCAACGCAATTCAATGTTCGTCAATGGCAATAAGGTTCGTCAAAGAAGTTGAGTGTTCGTCAACACATTAAGTGTTCGTCGAGGATGATTGTTCGTTGACTAGTGAAGCTTCGTCAAAACACAGTACCTGAATTCAATAAAAGCAGAATTAGATGCACTGAATCGGGTTGTCGTTCGACTGAGTGAGGTGCTGTCCGTTCGAGGTGTTGTCCGAACGAGTGACAAGTCAACAAAGTCAACTACTTTTAATGAAATGAAAAGTGTGATGATGCTTCGGACTGCTGTCCGTTCGGATAACAGTCAACAAGTCAACAATTTAATGAAATGAAAGATGGATACTATGGTTCGGACTGCTGTCCGTGCGGGTAGCAATCAACAAGTCAATGACTTAAATGAATTGTAAAGTGTCATGCAATGGAACGAACAGCTGTCCGTGCGGGTGGTGATCCATGTGAGTAACAGTCAAACAAAGTCAACCCTTTTAATGAAATGTAATGACACGAGTGGTGCTTTGGTTCGGACTACTGTCAATTCGGACTGCAGTCCGAGCGGATGACACCAAGATGAACACCAACAGCAACAGTTAACATTTTTCTTAACTTTTTCGGACCAAAAAATCTTAGATTTTTCTCAAACGTCTTTGAATTAAGATCTGAAAATTTGTAGGCTTGTAGATCAAGTATTTTCGCACAACATATCCAAAAATTAGCAATTTTTAACCGTTAAAACTTGTTTAATTTTGCAATTTTCTGTTGAAAACGTGAAGAATATGAAAAGATGAAGAAATTTAACAAATCTGGATGAAATTTGGATCTGATTCTGATGAAATCCTGTACGAATCTGTGTGATAGATCAGTGCAATCGAGCTCCTGCTCTGATACCACTTGTTAGGACCGGTTTTGACTCTGAAACGATTGCGAACCGAACGTGTGACGTGCGGAATCCGTACACGAACGTGACCGAACACACGAGAACGTAATATAATCAATGATTCTATTTATTGATGTGAAAACGTACAGCACCTGAATCACGTACAACGAACTTTCTCTCTCTAGATCCTAGCTCTCCAAGTCTCCAAATGGCAAAAAGTCTCTAAAACTAACCCTAACTCTTCTATTTATAGGCTAAGGCTTATAAGGAAGTTCACCTTATTTACAAATATGCCACCTTGCCTTTCTTATCTAAATATAACAATCTAAGGCTAGTTAGAATAGTTTCTCGGTTTCTTGCTACGGATCGTATTGACGGAGGCGATAGACATAAATGCACCAACATCTATGTCAAAGCCCTCCGACTTTGGTCAGAGATGAGTACCCCCAATGGAGAATCAGGATGATCAACTTCATAAATAGACATGATCGAGCTCTGTTTCAATCCACTGAGAGAGGCCTACATATACCCACTGTTGAAATCCCAACTGTTCCAGCAACTGAGCACACACCAGAAATACCTATCTCTTTGGCTCCAAAGCAAGAAATACATTGGAGTAAGGAAGACAAGGATGTGGAAGATGATGATGAAAGGGCCAATCACTTTTGATTATGGCACTTCCAAACGACATATTCTCTCCAGTAGAGATCAGTTAGAAAATCTTTGTGAAGGAGGAGAGAGAATGAAAAGAAATAAATGTACAAATTCTGTCTCTTCCTATGAGAGATTTAAAAGTATTCCCAATGAGAGTCTTTCTGAAACATATAATAGATTTTCCAAACTATTAAATGCTCTCAAAAATTTTGGTGTTGAGAAATCCAATGATGGGAGAAATGTAAAATTTCTGGATGCTCTACCAAGGGAATGGAGAAGTCTAACCATGACTTTAGCATCCACCCTAGAGTTGGGAAATATGAGCTTACATGATCTC
Source organism: Helianthus tuberosus (assembly GCA_030545235.1). Classification (NCBI taxonomy): domain Eukaryota; kingdom Viridiplantae; phylum Streptophyta; class Magnoliopsida; order Asterales; family Asteraceae; genus Helianthus; species Helianthus tuberosus. The sequence continues at coordinate 108,000,259 of CM060393.1, forward strand.
TACAGTATTCTTATTCCAAGAGAAGAAGAAATCTATGAAAACTCAACCCAAAGAGGATGACCTTTAGCTCTCATCTCCGATGCAAAGAGAACAATCAATTCTGATCCACAAACCTCTCAATGCCAGAGCATAAGTCTAGAAAATTTTGATACTTCATCAAACTTTTCAGCATTTGCTGAGAAAATTGCTTTGCACACCAAGACGTTTGAGCAAAGTTTAAGAGGAGGAAGTAACAAGTATCAGAAAAGTGATAAAGGGAGGATGGAAGGTAAAACAAAGGATAAAGGAAAAGTTGAAATATTGTGCTACAAGTGTAAGCAGAAGGGACATTATGCATCAGAGTGTAAAAACAAAAGGCTGAAGGATGTTTCTTATTATGATAAAAAGCTTGAAGAATCCAAAAGAAAACAGCAGGTCACCCTAATTGCAGGAACAGACTCCTTGCTAACAGATGACTCTTCTGATGAAGAAGAAGAAAAAGAAGAAATGACAAACTTCTGTCTAATAGAAAAAATATCTGATGGAGAATCTGACTCTTCAGAACACAAGGTAAGCTCAAACAACCGAGACTTAGAACATCAGTTAAATAAGCTTATGACAGATTTTGAATTTTCACAAGAAAAAAACAAATTTTGGAAAACAAGAAATCTAATAATTTGCAAAAATTGTTAAATGAAGTCAAACTGAAAACCAATTACTAATTGAATAAAATCTAACAAAAGAAGCAAAAATTGAATTTTATGAAAAAGAAAGAAAAAAATTATACAAAAAAATTCATGATAGTGAAATCAACGTGAAAGGTTTTCAACAAGCTAAAGAATTCATAAACTTCATTGAAACAACACCAAAGAACAAAGGTGAAGGACTGATATATATATATATATATATATATAAACAAACAAACATCAGAAATCCCACCACTTTTGTAAGTGCATCTGACCCAAATTCTGATAAAGTAACATCAGAATCTGATGGTGAATCATGCAAATCAGCAAGCTCTGACAGTTTCTCTTTGTCATCAAAATACAGCTTAAAAGGAAAAGGAATGAAATAAAACAAACATTTTTGGAAAATACAAAAAGAATTCATCCCAAATTTCAAAAAACTGCTAATCTTCCATCACAATCAAATTTGTCAAAAAAAATCTGACAAAATAAATTGTATGTGTGTTGAAATACTAAAGCTAATTCAACAACATTTCTCAAAAGACAAACAATCTGTTAGTGGCTCAGCACTCAGCAAAAATTCTGATGAAAATTACTCATCTGAAGAAGAAATCTTAAACAAATTTTCATCAGAAAAAGTACCCAAACAGGTTTGGGTACCAAAAAATCTCTAACCTTACCATTTCAAGACCATCATGTGCAACAGATTTGGTACTGCGATTCAGGAAGCTCCAAGCACATGACTGGGGATAGGAGCTTACTCAGTAACTTTAAACAGAAACTGGGTAAACTGGTAAATTTCAGAAATGGGGTAAAGGGAAGAACATTAGGTTATGGTAGTATTAAGTATGGATCACTAACCATTGAGAAGGTAGCCTATGTAGAAGGTTTAAAATACAATCTACTCAGTTGTGGGCAATTTTGTGACAAAGGCTTCCAGGTAACTCTTTTACCAGAAAAAAATTTATTAATTGGTTTAGATGATAACAAAATATACTTAAGTGGGAAAAGAATAGGAAAATACATCTATTACTTTGATTTTAAAGAAGAAATTGAGCATCCTCAGCTGTATCTATTTTCAAGAGAAAAATAAAGGTAACAGTTGGTTATGGCATAAAAGATTGGCCCACTTAAATTTCAAAACTCAAAACCAATTAACAAATAAAAATTTGGTGAAAGGACTACCTTTTATCTCTTCTAAAAAGGATAAAATATGTGAAGCATGTGAGTTAGGAAAATCAAAAAGAGGCTCACACAAAATTGTCACTAAATCTTCAATCACTCAGAATTTAGAACCTTTGCACATGGACCTTTGTGGACCTGTCAGCACAACAAGTTTTTTGGAAGAAATATATTTTGGTCATTTTAGATGACTATTCAAGGAAAGAAATATATTTTGGTCATTAAAATTACCTGTAAGAAGGATCAGATCTGATAGTGGAACATAATTCAAAATTTTGAAACTTGAGACTTTCCTTCTCAGTAAAGGAATATCTCATGACTTTTCTGCTCCAAGAACTCCACAACAAAATGGAGTATTGGAAAGGGGAAATAGAACCCTGGTAGAAGCAGCAAGAACCATGTTTGCTTATGCCAAACTGCCTACCTATTTTTTGGTGGAAGCTATTGCTAATGCTTGTTTTACACAAAATAGAATTCTCATAAACAAAAGACACTAGCAAAAACACCTTATCACATCATCAATGGAAGGGTTCCAAATATAAAATTTTTACACACATTCGGTTGTAGATGTTTTGTGTTCAATGGTTTTGACAGTTTAGAAAAAATTTGACAAAAAGGCTGAAAAAAGGGAATTTTTCTTGGTTACTCTTTGTCCTCTTTATAGAGTTTTTATTTTAAATTCAAGGACAATAAGAGAAAGTTTATATGTATTATTTGACGATTCATCAAAAACTGAAATTTCTAGTGAAATTTTAAAAGAAAAAAGCTCATCAAACCAACAAGAAAATTCTGAGCATATTCTTAATAAATTAACAGAAGAACTTCTAGAATGTGACTACATAAACAAAGAAACAACCAAAAGCCAGTCATATACTAACCCTGCAGATAATCTGGAACCTTCATCAGAAACACCAGTGTCAAATGATCAGAATTTGGCAAACTCATCAGAAGATGCAAATGTACACTAGAATTTTGATCCTCTTAACACAATAGATACCACAGATCGGAGGAAGCATCAGAACCATCAGATCACACAAATTCAGATAACAACAACAGATGGATAAAAGGACATTCCCAATCAAACATAATTGGGAACCTAGAAGAAGGTGTTAAGACAAGGTCAGCTACAGCTTATGAATGTCTTTATGCAGGCTTTCTGAGCATGATAGAGCCAAAGACTGTCAAAGAAGTACTCAATGACTCAGATTGGTCCAAGCAATGCAAGAAGAGCTTGACCAATTTGAAAAGAGTCAGGTATGGAATCTGGTTCCTAGACCAACTGACAAATCTGTCATTGGATCAGAATGGGTATTCAGAAATAAATCTGATGAGCAAGGTATCATAACAAGGAACAAGGCAAGACTGGTAGTAAAAGGGTATTGTCAACAAGAAGGCATAGACCATGATGAAACTTTTGCACTAGTTGCCAGATTAGAAGCAGTAAGAATCTTCCTTGCTTATGTCGCATCCAAAGACTTTAATGTTTATCAGACAGATGTAAAATCGACATTTTTAAATGGTAAAATTGAAGAAGAAGTATATGTGCAACAACCTAAAGGCTTTGTTGATCCCAAAATTCCAAAACATGTTTACAAGCTAAACAAAGCCTTATATGGGTTGAAGCATGCTCCAAGAGCATGGTATGAAACTCTCTCAAACTTCTTGATCAATTCTTACTTCACCAAAGGTACTATTGATACAACTCTATTTCTCAAAACTCATAAAGGGGACACTTTATTAGTTCAAATTTATGTTGATGACATTATATTTGGATCAACCAATCCAAAATTTTGCAAAACGTTTGAAAACTCATGACCATCCATTTTGAAATGAGTATGATTTTTTAGGTTTACAAGTAAAAGAACAAAGTGATGGCATATTTCTGAGCCAATCAAAATATATCAGAACTATCTTATAGAAAATACTCCCTTGAAAACTGCTCAACTTCAAAAACTCCCATGGCCACTGGAAACAAACTCGATTATGATCCAGATGGTAAATGTGTTGATATTAAAACTTACAGGGGAATGATAGGATCATTGCTATACTTAACTGCCAATAGACCAGATATAATGTTTTCCGCTTGTTTTCTGGCAAGATATCAATGCAATCCAAAAGAATCCCACTTAAAGGCAGTAAAAAGAGTTTTTAAATATCTAAAAGGAATATCAAATCTTGGTTTATGGTATCCTAAAGACACAGGTTTAGAATTGATAGTATACACAGATGCAGATCATGTAGGATGCAAGCTTGACAGAAAAAGCACATCTGGTGCTTGTCAAATGTTGGGAGACAAATTAGTCTGTTGGGCAAGCAAGAAACAGAATTCTGTATCTACATCCACTGCTGAATCAGAGTATTTAGAAGCCGCAAGTTGTTGCTCTCAAGTGTTATGGATGCAAACTCAGCTAAGGGAATATGGAGTAAACCTGACAAAAATTTCCATACTATGTGACTCAAAGAGTGCAATTGCAATAACATCAAATTTGGTACATCACTCAAGAACGAAGCACATTGACGTTATCATTTCATAAAGGTCACATAGAAAAGATAACATTGAAATGTAGTTTGTTCCAACAGAAAAACAAATTGCTGACATTTTTACTAAACCTTTTGATGAAAAGATACATAATTTTTTAGTCAGTAAACTATGTATGGTCAACATGAGGTCTGATGATGTAACACCCCGAAAATGGGTTTGGTAATTAACCCACGTTAATACTAAAAGACGGGTAAAATACTGTTAGTGGTAAAAGTAACCCGGTGAATATTAGGATTTTAAATAAATAAACCTAATATTAAATAAAAGTAGAATAAAGGCTTTGGAGGAAATAAAGTTTATAGAAGGCCCGACCTAACGGGACTTAAAATAAACTTAGTCATAAATATTCCTGAACCCGCTAAGTTAACTAGGAATATTAAACCAAGTTAATAAGTGGGAATATTGTTAAAAATAAGTAGGTTGTGGCCTACTTAATAACGAACCAAACACGAGGGGTTAAAGTGGGATAACTAGAAAAGTTATTTAACTAAACAAAACACAAACACACACACACAAATGTGTGTTCTGGATCGATCTCAGGAAAACTCCCATGGAGCTCAACCCTAAACTTCAACAAAACCCTCAAATTGGAGGATCAAACAAGGGTCAAATTCGGATTTGAACACATAGAAACGGTCACCAAGTCAAGGGGATCGTAAGGTATGTCGAATTTCTAACAATCTTGAAGTTGTAAAAATTGGATAATCATCCTAATCGCGAATTAGGCATGGATTAGAGAAGCTATGGCTAGATTAGTGATGTATATTGCTTAGGAAACAAAACCCTAAGTGAAAATCATACATAACATGCTATGGATTGAATGATTGAATGATTTACCACACTAGGTTAGGTGGGTTTTAATAATCATATGATGAATTTGATGATATGATTGTGATTAGAATCATCATGCATGATAGTAATCGGGAAATACTTAAACAATTTGCAAGTTTGAGTATTTGATCATAAGTGATAGTGGTGAATTTTGATGTTAATCTTGGTAAAAATAACTAGTTATGAACTAGTTGTAAATGTGTAAAAATGTATGCACATTAGGTGTTTGTTAAAATGCCTAAGTGAAAACTAAAGTGTTGAAATTAGAGCGAAAACGCGCATTTGAATGATATGGTGATTACGCGTAATATGAAGTGAGAAGGGTTCTGAATATAATGTTGATTTAGACTTAATGTTGAGAACTTGTTATTTAAAGTGGTTAACTTTAATAAGCTAAGTTAACTAATCATGAAGTCGAATAGTAATTTCGACGTATGAAATAAGTGAGATGGAATAGTCGTGAATAATTATGACTAATCTAACCATCTTACAATTTGAAATGATAGTTTGACGATTAACAAGCTAGGTGAAAGCTTGGGAACAAAGCGGGTCAAACGAAGAAAGAATGACGGAAAAGCATATGTGGAAGTAAGGTAAGTATAGCTTACACTAGTCTTATATTTTAGAATATTCTCTTATCGTATTAGTTACGAATAAGACAAATACATAATTGAGGTATGATGTTCTGGCGTGTAAACGTACGGAACAGGATAGTCGAGTATGACAAGAAACCATGTTGATGGTTAAAAACAAGCTAAATCGGTAATTTGATCATTTTATGACAAATGGAAAATGAAACTTTTGAATGGGTACCTTATAGGGTAAACCAAAACAAACAACAAGGGTAAAACGGTAAATTGGTCACGCGTTGACCATAACTATTGGTTTTGAAAGGCAATGTGTGATGTAAGCTATGATAGGCTAAAAAGCGTTAAGAAACGATTAATAAATGAAATGACCGCACGATGTGAACCGGAGCGAGTCATATAGATGAGATGGTAATAAACATCATCTCGCCAACATAATCGGTCACTTAGACCAAATGGGTCAAAAGGTGAAGATATCACCTTTTGACAATAACGACTAATGATCATTGTCGAGTTATATTATTTCAGGAGTAAGTGTCAAATGGGTATTAGCAACGCTATGGATTAGCGGTTATAAAAGCAAAGTATTTAAAAACGGGTCAATATATTGATCCGCGCCAGGTATGTGAAAAAGGGTAACACTCATTTCGAATATGTGGTTCAATGAGTATTAAAAGATGTCAAAGTAAACATTGGTTACTTGATAAGTAAACCGAATGTTTTGAATAATGAACATTGCGTTTGGAAATCTTAGTGACTTTTCAAACAAAATCATAGGTTAAAAGAGGGGTTATGGGTCAAATATACGTTCAAAAGTCCTTCATCGTAAATGATTGGCTAAACGGACTAAAACGCCCTTATAAGCTAAATTGGACGAACGACCTTTAAAGGTAGTTTGGAAACAAGTTTTATGATTAAGTAAATACTTGGATTAAGTATAGAAGTTGAAAGAGGTATTATATTAGTCAAACGGTACTATTTGAGTTTTCGCCGTAAAATAATGATTCGAGAGGTAAAATTTGGTTTATATAGATCACCACATCAAACCCGCCATAAACACAATTGTGGTGGGAGATTATAGGATAAGAAATGTGGTGATGAAATGCAAGAAACAATCGAAAGCGATCTTAGGCTCGAAAGTGCTTAAATACCCTTAACGGGTCAAAATATGCATACAAGCGAAAACGGGTTTAAATTGTGAAATAAACCTATGATTAGAACCTAATATGGTAGGTAACATTAATTTGTAGAAGTGTATGTAATATAGGAATCAAACAAATACGTTTGTTTGATAAAATGCATAAACGGGTTAAAATTCGGTAAAAAGGTAACGAGTCAAAGGCTTAGAAGTCTAAAAATTTCTTATGTTGGATGTAGGATTTTAACTCCATAAGATGGAGGATTAAATTACGATCACGTAGGAGGAAACGTGAGGTTAAACGGATAAACGGTTCGAAACTTACGACCGTTTTCGTAAAAAGGACCAAAACTGAAAAAATAGGAATAGCTGGGTGCAGTGTGACCCACGGTTCAGACCGTAGGCCACGGTCTGGAGGGGCTGATTGGTTGTTGTGGGCTGCAGCGTGACCCACGGTTCAGACCATAGGCCACAGTCTGGAGGGACTTTTTGGTTGTTATTCTAATTGTTTGACTTATATGACTTATTTAATCGTGTTATTTAACTACCAAAGCTAACTTTTAAGTTGGTTTTGGTCATAGGTATATGTCAAGGGATTCCCGGATGAAGTTCAAGCATGGACAAGAACTGAACACACAATCGAACAAAGCTTCCGTGTTAATCTAATATGATTTTGTTTTAAGTGAACTATGTAAAACACTTGGTACTATATTTGAACATTTTTGACATGTAAGAATGTTAACTTGGAAAAGTTTTTGTAAAGTCGTATTTTAGTATAAAATGCGTGTTTTTATTATTATAATCTTGATTCTTTGAGACGGGTGTTACAAGTTGGTATCAGAGCTCAAGGTTGTTGACAAATGTGTTCGGTTCGAGGCTTGATCGCAAATCCGGTAAGTACATGTATGTTAATAAGTTTAAGCACGCTAAAGCGTTGTAAACAACACATAAGGCTATCGTATGACACACGATACCTAAATTAAATGATGAATACAGTTGACGAAATTGTGCGCGTTGACGCGTATAATAGAAAAGCCTTGTATTACGATACGGGCATTTAGTAAAGTTGACATTACTAACTTTTGTGAATGTCTTGATTGAAGGACACTAGCATTCAAAGATGACAAGAGTTGAACAAATTAAGGATATGATAGAGGAGCGGTCCGAAGTATGACAAGAGGAGCATACTCATCAAGGACCTAAATTACGTGACGATCGCGAACAAAGTTAACGACATAAAAAGCCCGTTAGGGCAAGCACTTACAGGTGCGCATTTTAAGTTATTACGTGAATAGTAATATGCAACAAATACGTAGAGGTTGAAAGTTGCATATGTAGATTAAAAAACTTGGAAAGGCCCGAATAGAAAATCTATCCGGGATATTGTTTCCAAGAGAAACCAAATAGAGGCGTTACTTACATAGGGCGTGGTGTGAAAACTATAAAAAGGTCGTGTATGTCATTTGTTAACCGCTTACTCTGGCCAAGTAAGTAGTGACATATGATACCATGAGTTTCTTATAGCGGACACATTTACATCCGATGTAGTAAGGACGGGGTGAACGGGACTAATTAAAAAGTACCCAAATGAATCAGATAAGCAAAATATTTGATAATAGTGTAAACGCACAACCGAGTGACGGAAGCGTATTACATTAGGATAATGAGCCCGAGTGAAGGGACAAAGAAGCATGTAAAATGATTTAGACAAGTATTGGGAGGGAGTGTACTTACACTCGAACCCAGAAAACGCAAGCATGTAAAATGATTTAGACAAGTATTGGGAGGGAGTGCACTTACACTCGAACCCAGAAAACGCAAACATGTAAAATGATTTAGACAAGCATTGGGAGGTAGTGTACTTACACTCGAACCCGGAAAATGCGAATATGTCCCTTAACGGGTCGTTTTTGTAAAACATCAAATGTAAGGACAAAGTCAGAAAATTTCGCCCGGAAATAAACAAATGAAGCCTTAGACTACGGTCAAGGTCAACTAAAGCTCATAAGCGAAAATATACGATTTTAAACATAGCAAGACATGCTTTGAAGCTATATATGAATATATATATATATATACATTTGAATGTAGATACAAATAAAAGATGATTTACGGGATCATCATAACCTACGGGATTAAACACAGTGTTAAGGTCTACGGGACCAGAATGACCCTTGGGTCACGAAAAGAAAAGGAAATAAACCTTAATATTTTCAGTAAAAAGGGGGTGAAGACCTAAGGAAATAGCCTACGAGGCTACGTGAAAGAACCTACGTGTTACTTAACAAAGCGAGAGAACCAGTTGAAAATCCCCGCATAAAACTAAGACTGTAAAAGAATAAATTACAGACTATCAATGTCCTGTTACGGATAATTGACGAAAGATAAAGAGAAGATCCTAAACTAAAACCTTGGTTTTAGTAAGAAATAACGTTTTTACGAATGAGAATCCTGATAGGAAAATTGAATATTAAGCATGAAAGGTTCAAGTCTTGACACCGATAGGCGCAAGACGTTATATTCAAAAAGTGATATTTCGGAAAGGAAATTTTGATATAAATTAAACATGATGTAACACGATCACGGTCAAGAAAGGTAATGTGAAGTAGAATCACATTATGACCAAGCAAGCGGTAAAAAGTAACTAGACTAATAAGTCTAAGTAGTGAGACCGGTCAAGGTCATTTAAATAAATTTGGTTTGCTTGTAAGCGGTAGGTTCGGTATGACTGAACCGAATAAATAAATTTGAAGACAAAAGAAATTTGTTGCTAAAAGTGAAAAGATTTCACTAAAGGCCTTTAAACGAGTCAAAATTACGGATTCATAAGGAATTCGATAGTATATGAAAGCGATGGATATCGCTAAGTTAACTAAACTAGTGGAAATAACGAGATTACGTTATTTTAAGTTGCACTAAGTCATATGAGATACGTAGACAATTAGTGACCAAAAAGATGTTACCATGCTTATCTGGTAATACTAATAATTGGTTAAAAGTATAAGTAATGTTTAAATGATATCTCGGATCAAATACATTGAGTTTAAACTCAATGAATTATGTAAGAAAAGGTTTCGAGGACGAAACCTCTTTAAGGGGGGTAGACTTGTAACACCCCGAAAATGGGTTTGGTAATTAACCCACGTTAATACTAAAAGACGGGTAAAATACCGTTAGTGGTAAAAGTAACCCGGTGAATATTAGGATTTTAAATAAATAAACCTAATATTAAATAAAAGTAGAATAAAGGCTTTGGAGGAAATAAAGTTTATAGAAGGCCCGACCTAACGGGACTTAAAATAAACTTAGTCATAAATATTCCTGAACCCGCTAAGTTAACTAGGAATATTAAACCTAGTTAATAAGTGGGAATATTGTTAAAAATAAGTAGGTTGTGGCCTACCTAATAACGAACCAAACACGAGGGGTTAAAGTGGGATAACTAGAAAAGTTATTTAACTAAACAAAACACAAACACACACACACAAATGTGTGTTCTGGATCGATCTCAGGAAAGCTCCCATGGAGCTCAACCCTAAACTTCAACAAAACCCTCAAATTGGAGGATCAAACAAGGGTCAAATTCTGATTTGAACACATAGAAACGGTCACCAAGTCAAGGGGATCGTAAGGTATGTCGAATTTCTAACAATCTTGAAGTTGTAAAAAATGGATAATCATCCTAATCGCGAATTAGGCATGGATTAGAGAAGCTATGGCTAGATTAGTGATGTATATTGCTTAGGAAACAAAACCCTAAGTGAAAATCATACATAACATGCTATGGATTGAATGATTGAATGATTTACCACACTAGGTTAAGTGGGTTTTAATAATCATATGATGAATTTGATGATATGATTGTGATTAGAATCATCATGCATGATAGTAATCGGGAAATACTTAAACAATTTGCAAGTTTGAGTATTTGATCATAAGTGATAGTGGTGAATTTTGATGTTAATCTTGGTAAAAATAACTAGTTATGAACTAGTTGTAAATGTGTAAAAATGTATGCACATTAGGTGTTTGTTAAAATGCCTAAGTGAAAACTAAAGTGTTGAAATTAGAGCGAAAACGCGCATTTGAATGATATGGTGATTACGCGTAATATGAAGTGAGAAGGGTTCTGAATATAATGTTGATTTAGACTTAATGTTGAGAACTTGTGATTTAAAGTGGTTAACTTTAATAAGCTAAGTTAACTAATCATGAAGTCGAATAGTAATTTCGACGTATGAAATAAGTGAGATGGAATAGTCGTGAATAATTATGACTAATCTAACCATCTTACAATTTGCAATGATAGTTTGACGATTAACAAGCTAGGTGAAAGCTTGGGAACAAAGCGGGTCAAACGAAGAAAGAATGACGGAAAAGCATATGTGGAAGTAAGGTAAGTATAGCTTACACTAGTCTTATATTTTAGAATATTCTCTTATCGTATTAGTTACGAATAAGACAAATACATAATTGAGGTATGATGTTCCGGCGTGTAAACGTACGGAACAGGATAGTCGAGTATGACAAGAAACCATGTTGATGGTTAAAAAGAAGCTAAATCGGTAATTTGATCATTTTATGACAAATGGAAAATGAAACTTTTGAATGGGTACCTTATAGGGTAAACCAAAACAAACAACAAGGGTAAAACGGTAAATTGGTCACGCGTTGACCATAACTATTGGTTTTGAAAGGCAATGTGTGATGTAAGCTATGATAGGCTAAAAAGCGTTAAGAAACGATTAATAAATGAAATGACCGCACGGTGTGAACCGGAGCGAGTCATATAGATGAGATGGTAATAAACATCATCTCGCCAACATAATCGGTCACTTAGACCAAATGGGTCAAAAGGTGAAGATATCACCTTTTGACAATAACGACTAATGATCATTGTCGAGTTATATTATTTCAGGAGTAAGTGTCAAATGGGTATTAGCAACGCTATGGATTAGCGGTTATAAAAGCAAAGTATTTAAAAACGGGTCAATATATTGATCCGCGCCAGGTATGTGAAAAAGGGTAACACTCATTTCGAATATGTGGTTCAATGAGTATTAAAAGATGTCAAAGTAAACATTGGTTACTTGATAAGTAAACCGAATGTTTTGAATAATGAACATTGCGTTTGGAAAGCTTAGTGACTTTTCAAACAAAATCATAGGTTAAAAGAGGGGTTATGGGTCAAATATACGTTCAAAAGTCCTTCATCGTAAATGATTGGCTAAACGGACTAAAACGCCCTTATAAGCTAAATTGGACGAACGACCTTTAAAGGTAGTTTGGAAACAAGTTTTATGATTAAGTAAATACTTGGATTAAGTATAGAAGTTGAAAGAGGTATTATATTAGTCAAACGGTACTATTTGAGTTTTCGCCGTAAAATAATGATTCGAGAGGTAAAATTTGGTTTATATAGATCACCACATCAAACCCGCCATAAACACAATTGTGGTGGGAGATTATAGGATAATAAATGTGGTGATGAAATGCTAGAAACAATCGAAAGCGATTTTAGGCTCGAAAGTGCTTAAATACCCTTAACGGGTCAAAATAAGCATACAAGCGAAAACGGGTTTAAATTGTGAAATAAACCTATGATTAGAACCTAATATGGTAGGTAACATTAATTTGTAGAAGTGTATGTAATATAGGAATCAAACAAATACGTTTGTTTGATAAAATGCATAAACGGGTTAAAATTCGGTAAAAAGGTAACGAGTCAAAGGCTTAGAAGTCTAAAAATTTCTTATGTTGGATGTAGGATTTTAACTCCATAAGATGGAGGATTAAATTACGATCACGTAGGAGGAAACGCGAGGTTAAACGGATAAACGGTTCGAAAGTTACGACCGTTTTCGTAAAAAGGACCAAAACTGAAAAAATAGGAATAGCTGGGTGCAGTGTGACCCACGGTTCAGACCGTAGGCCACGGTCTGGAGGGGCTGATTGGTTGTTGTGGGCTGCAGCGTGACCCACGGTTCAGACCATAGGCCACAGTCTGGAGGGACTTTTTGGTTGTTATTCTAATTGTTTGACTTATATGACTTATTTAATCGTGTTATTTAACTACCAAAGCTAACTTTTAAGTTGGTTTTGGTCATAGGTATATGTCAAGGGATTCCCGGATGAAGTTCAAGCATGGACAAGAACTGAACACACAATCGAACAAAGCTTCCGCGTTAATCTAATATGATTTTGTTTTAAGTGAACTATGTAAAACACTTGGTACTATATTTGAACATTTTTGACATGTAAGAATGTTAACTTGGAAAAGTTTTTGTAAAGTCGTATTTTAGTATAAAATGCGTGTTTTTATTATTATAATCTTGATTCTTTGAGACGGGTGTTACAGATGAAATATCAGAAAACATTTTGTCACAAAATGAAGAAAATTTTGATGAACAGAAAAATGATCAGAATTCTAATAAAGATTCTGATGTTAGTTGTCAAGACACATTTTCTCTTGTCTGATCACTTTGCATGAATCTATTTTTAAAGTAGCTTAACCCACCATGAAAACATTGGTCTCCAAACCCATAAGAGAGGAGACAACGGTTAGACCCACATCCATCCAATGACCAAACATGTCTGCTGGTCTAAGTGTTGACTTTCCTTACAACGGATCAGTAAAAAATTCACAGGTGCTTCTTTTTTATTAGAAATTCCAGCACGTCGGAATATGTCAAAGAGAATGTCTCTAACCAAATCATGTCGGTACTTGATCCCCTGTAGCTCTCTAATAATAATAATAATAATAATAATAATAATAATAATAATAATAATAATAATAATAATAATATAAATCTAAAAAGTAATTTCATATTTCGTCACATATAAATATAAATAATATTATTAAAATATATCTAACATATAATAAAAGACTACAAATAATGCCACATGGCATTTTTTCCTTCAATCTCACAACTTTTATTTATTATTATTTTTTTCCAAATTATATATAAAATTTTAGTATTTAATACATTATCTTTATCTCTATTATAATTAATAATTTCAAATAATATCATGTGCCACAACAAAATAATTCTCTCATATTTATCTTTCAAATTAGTTTTAGTTTAAATATTAAATCTTTTTTCATATAATATACGAATATACTAAAAGCTACGATTAATGCACTTAATAAAAAAATATATGATTTAAATAAAGAGAATAGAAAACATATATAATATACCCTAATCAACAAAACTATCCTTGGTGTCAATATCAATTATTTGAAATTATTAATTATAATAGAGATAAAGATAATGTATTAAATACTAAAATTTTATATATAATTTGGAAAAAAAATAATACTAAATAAAAGTTGTGAGGTTGAAGGAAAAAATGACGTGTGGCATTATTTGTAGTCTTTTATTATATTTTATTATATGTTAAATTTTAATTCATTGTTATTTTGTTTGTATTTTTCTAAATTATGTATTAAAGAGTGGTGTTTCTCATTTTCCCCTTTTGCATTTTATAATAGCATATATTTAAACTTACAAAAATAAAATCAGGTTTTACGATTATTTGATTATTTCATTACTTTATTTTTTAACGATTAAAAATTATTAAGAAGTTTCTGAAAGAATTAAAGATTGTATCACGAGTTGTTAAGCACTTTAGAAGTGTGTTGTGTATTGATTACTATGATCAAAATAGATTGCAAGTTTGCGAGATGATTATCAAGTACACCTACTTATCTTATTTTGTTATAAAAACAAACCGTTTTTACTATTCAACGCGTGTAACACACGGGATTGTTTAGTTTAGTTATGAAAAATATTTAATGTTTTATTATATGTAATCATCATATCTAATACTAATAAAAGAGTCTACTTAATGCCACATCATTCTCATACTAATAAAATAGTCTACTTAATGCCACACGACATTCTCTTCTTCAATTCACTATTATTATTATTATTATTATTATTATTATTATTATTATTATTATTATTATTATTATTATTATTACAAAACAATGAAAAATTCCTTAACAACTTATAATACTAATAAAAGTTTTATTGTTTACTTAAATATTGATCATTGACTTATCTAAAATATATAATTAGTTATTAGTATCAATTCTACTTATAATAAACAATTTCAAATAATGTCAATGTGACAAATATATATATACACACACACAATATAAATATAAATATAAATATAAATATAAACTATTATTGAATATAGCTATAAAAATTTGGAGAATTAACGGATGTACACTTTTGAATTTAAATTGAATATAAATTAAATTTATATATTTACTAAATTATATTTAACTTACGGTTGTAATTTAATTTATGATCAATCATATATATAAATTATTTATCATTATTGTATAAGATATTTGCATAGCTCCTTGAGGTTACATTTGATTGGTGGGATAAATTAATGGGTGAGTTTAGTTTTTTAAGCTATTAACAATAACAAATATATAATTTAAAGTTATAAATAGTGGAATCCCTCGCACAATGCCGTAGGAATTCAGCTTCGATCGGCATCAATTTGATTCGGTATAAAAATGGATTAAAATCCTAAACCCTTGTATAAAAATCTTGTGGTAACTTAAAAAAATAAAATTTACTATTCTTTAAACAAAAAACAAAACATAATATCAAAGTGAAACTCATTAATGAAAGAGTTAAATGCTTGGTTGGTCCCTGTGGTTTTCAAAAATTGCAGACTTGGTCCTAGTGGTTTACTAATTACATGCGTGGTCCCAAAACTTGTCAAAAATGAACTCGGTTGGTCCCCAGCCCTAACATCAGTTAAATTTCTCAGTTAACTATGTGTGAAATGACTATATTACCCCTGAACAATTAAAAAACTAAAACTAAGAATTAAAAAATTTAAAAACCCACTACAACCTGCATCCAATTGTGTTATATTAGGCAGATTTGGTGATGAATTTGTGTTTGATATAGACGATCCACCACTGGAATTCGTCATGACAGGATGAAGAACAAAGAGAGTATATGAAAAATAATTGGAATAGAACGGGTCTTAAAAGTGAAGAACAGATCTGGAGTTGAAAAAACAGATCTGAATGATAAGCACAGAAAAATGGAGCAGATTTGAGATGGAAAGGATGAATAACAGATCGGAAAACAGAATTAGCTTGGCCAGAGAAGAAAGGAGTCTCGCCGCCGCCGCCCCTCTTTCTCCCTCTCATCTCTCTCGTCTCGATTCATCTCTCTCGCCGGAGAAGAAAGGAGTCTCGCTGGAGAAGAAAGGAATCTCGCCGCCGCCGTGAGTCGCCGCCGCCGCCCCTCTTTCTCCCTCTCATCTCTCTCGTCTCGATTCATCTCTCTCGCCGGAGAAATAATCCGGTGACCAGATTTTTAGAGAGAGAGAGAGAGCAGAGACTTGTTGATGGTTAGGGTGGTCGTGATGAATATGATACAGGTTGGAAGAATCGTTGTGATTGCAGTAGATGTGGTTGCTGATGGTGGATGACGGCGTGATGAATCTGAATCGGATGAATGTTTTGCTCGTAAAAGAAGCTCCGCCACCAGAACATCGTTTGTTAACGCCGATTGCAACCAGTGGTCCGTCATCTGAATCTGGTGGATTTTTTATTGGTGTTTGTTAACGGAGAGATGATTTGCAGAGAGAAAAGGGGGAGGAAGATGAGATTGGGAAGTGGGGGGTTGGGGTGATTGAGTTTGAGGGATAGAGGTTGAAGATGATGATTAGTGGATTTTATATATATTTTTATTTTTTTAATTGTTCAAGGGTAATATAGTCATTTCACACATAATTAACTGAGAAATTTAACTGATGTTAGGGCTGGGGACCAACCGATTTCATTTTTGACAAGTTTTGGGACCACGCGTGTAATTAGTAAACCACTAGGACCAAAAGTGAAATTTTTGCAAACCACAGGGACCAACCAAGCATTTAACTCTTAATGAAATATGTGTTACAATTATCATGTGTAGCTTTCCATTTAAAATTATTCATAATTTAAGTTGTCTAAATCGTTAGTTTTCACTTATGTATATATTGATAAATAGCAATAATTATCTACGATATATTAGCATCTTAAATTGTGTTAATTTATTTTAGTTTTCTTCAAATTTTAAATAAATTGACATTTTTTTTTATTATGGGTGGTTTTACACAATTTTTTAATGGCATTTGTCGTCTTTTACTTCTATGAGATATTTTCTTTATTCAAACCGTGTAACACACGGGGTCCATAACCTAGTTCAAAAGAATATTGTATTTTCCTCGTAATAAAGCTAGTAAAATGAAGTATTAATAAATAAGGGAAAATAAGATTAATAACTTTCACATATATTATTTGGGTATATCGTTCGAATAAACATGTATAGATTTGTAATTAAATCGGGTATCACCTAATCATGTACCAATGGATTTTCTTTTTCAACAAGAAGTTTGACTCGTGTCACGCATTGCGGCGACAACATCGCGTTTGTGACTTTGTTACACGTGCAAAGATAAGAACATTAATGCGTGGTGCTCACACATGACATTACGCCTTTTTTTACTTTGTTACACACGTTATGTTCATGACATTAACATCATTAGGCACAGATAAAATAAAGTATAGTGTCTCCGACATTGCATGTAAAGTTATAAAAGTAATTTAGACGTAAAGTCATATAATTATTTAGACATTAAATATGGTTTGGCACAAATAGAAAGAATAGTTTAACAATGTGTCGCACGTTTGTTCACCATCATTCTTTTGTATTCTTTTTCTTTGGATTATTCTACCAAAAAAACTTAAAAGACAAATAATAAACAATAAACTTGGCAACTAAAAATATCATTAACCAAAAATTTTTAAGTTGTTATAAATTCTCTCAAACAGAATATAACTTTTCATCCATAGAACATATTAATAAATCAAAGAGTTAATTACTGTTTTCGTCCCTGAGGTTTGTCAAAAATAACGGTTTCAGTCCATTAGTTTAAAAATTGCCATTTCAGTCCATTAGTTTCATTTTCGTAACCATTTCAGTCCACTAACTTAACTCCATCCATTTATTTTGTTAACTTTTGGGTGAAATTACCAAATTACCCCTGCTAACTTAACAAATTGTAATAAAAAAATTCTAAAAAATCTAAAAATCAAAAAAATTCCAAAAAATTCAAAAAAATCTAAAAATCAAAAAAATTTTAAAAAATCATAAAAATTCTAAAAAATCCAAAAAAATTCTAAAAAATCTAAAAAATCCAAAACGGTACGGGTCGAAACGGTTCGCGTCGAAACGGTACGGTACGGGTCGAAACGGTTCAGCTCGAAACGGTTCGGGTTCGAAACGGTACGGGTCGAAACGGTTCGGGTTCAAAACGGTACGCGTCGAAACGGTACGGGTCGAAACGGTTCGCGTCGAAACGGTTGTTCGGCTCGAAACGGTTCGGCTCGAAACGGTACGGGTCGAAACGGTTCGCGTCGAAACGGTACGGGTCGAAACGGTTCGCGTCGAAACGGTTCGGCTTGAAACGGTACGGGTCGAAACGGTACGGGTCGAATCGGTTCTTGTCGAAACGGTACGGTACGGGTCGAAACGGTTCAGCTCAAAACGGTTCGGGTTCGAAACGGTACGGGTCGAAACGGTTCGGGTTCGAAACGGTACGCGTCGAAACGGTACGGGTCGAAACGGTTCGCGTCGAAACGGTTCGGCTCGAAACGGTACGGGTCGAAACGGTTCGCGTCGAAACGGTTCGGCTCGAAACGGTACGGGTCGAAACGGTTCGCGTCGAAACAGTTCGGGTCGAAACGGTACGGGTCGAAACGGTTCGCGTCGAAACGGTTCGGCTCGAAACGGTTCGGGTTCGAAACATTTAATGAAACATTTTGGATTTTTTAGAATTTTTTTGGATTTTTTAGAATATTTATGATTTTTTAATTTTTTTTATTTTTAGATTTTTTAGAATTTTTTTGGATTTTTTAGAATTTTTATGAATTTTTAATTTTTTTTATTTTTAGATTTTTTTGAATTTTTTGGAATTTTTTTGATTTTTAGATTTTTTAGAATTTTTTAATTACAATTTGTTAAGTTAGCAGGGGTAATTTGGTAATTTCACCCAAAAGTTAACAAAATAAATGGATGGAGTTAAGTTAGTGGACTGAAATGGTTACGAAAATGAAACTAATGGACTGAAATGACAATTTTTAAACTAATGGACTGAAACCGTTATTTTTGACAAACCTCAGGGACGAAAACAGTAATTAACTCTAAATCAAATAATAAACTTTAAACATAATGTAACTTTTCATCCATGGAACCTGTTAATAAATCAAATAATAAACTTTAACAGATAATAAACTTGGCTAATAAAAATATCATTATCCAAGATTTTTTAAGTTATAAATTCCCTCAAACATTATACAACTTTTCATCCATAGAACCTTTAATCAAACACAGCTATAATTAATTATTAATTATATACAAACAGCAAACTTATCACTTTGAATTTAACCGAGGAGAAAACCTACCCCAAACAAAAACATTAATTGTGTCGCTGTGAAACTTTGAATCATTTGAGCACAACCCAAACCAAATAGAAATGAAGAAATAGTCAAATACTTCAGCATAAGTGGGCTTGGGCCTTACAATTTTGTAGGTTTAGGAATAGCCACCGACCATTATTTTATAAATCTCATACCCAGTTTCCTTGATACCATTTTTCCCAATCCCTTCTCTATATAATTTAACTAAAAAAAGCACATTTTTCTTTATAAATTTTTCAAAAACCTCCCATATCCAACTCTTTATCATACTCACAAACACTTATTTTTATTATTTGTTTCTCTTTCTTATACACTCACAACAAAATATAGAGGTATATTATCTAAGCCTCTAAGACTATCGGTGTTGAGAGACTTGAAAATGTGGTGTTATGCGATATGTGGATGACACGTAAGCACGTGTCAAAAATGGGGTGTGGGACAAGGTGTGCAAGAGTGGCGTTATTCGACACGTGACACACACTTTTTGTTATTATTTTATAGAGTTAACTGCCAAAATCGTCCATGAGGTTTGGGCACGTTTGCCATTTTCGTCCAAAATGACACTTTTGTAACAAATTGCCCCCAACGTTTGTAACTTTTTTGCCATTTTCATCCAAACCACTAACTTAGTTTATTTTTCTGTTAAGTTGAGGATATTTGGATGAAACTGGCAAATATAAAACCATAGAGACGATTTTGGCAATTTACTAAAACCCTTTTTAATTTCTTTTATTTAATTATTTTTGTTACATATATAATAAAAAAGAATATACATGGTGTTTATAGAAAAAAAAAATTTAATAGTTTTGTCACATAATTTTTATAAATTTTCATCCAAATAACTAACTCAGTTTATTTTTTCTGTTAAGGTGAAGGATGTTTTAAATTTTATAAATTAAGACAGAAATTAATTTACAGCTTCTTTATATAAATCATTTTTATAAAGAGAAAACATCATTGGTGTGCAACACATAACAATCGATTACAACTTTTAGTATTTATCAGTTGTTGAGATAGAAAAAAATTGTAAAACGTTACATATTTTTTAAATGTGTTGAGCACCTAGGAAATATGTTGGTAGAAATAAAATATTTATTTAATTAAGATTATGAGGGTAACTAACTAATACTTATTCCGAGTGGCTTGAGTAAAGAAACTTTTGGTTCATAACATTATAATTACAATTTGGTGGGTAATTTTAAGGTTTGATAATGATACGTTGTTTGATAGGGGGCACTGGCTTTTGTTTTTCCTTAGGAGCGAATTTAAAAGAGTAGAAGATGAATTACAAACTTGGTACATATGATAAGATTTTTTTTATTTGACCTTTTTCAATAAGGTCACCAACATTTTAGTTTTATAAAATTTAGAGGTTTAAGTAGATTTTATTTTTATAAAACTGATATATATAAAAAATTAGAAATTAATTTATGTCTTAGTTTATAAACATCTTTCGCCTTAATAGAAAAATTAACTTAGTTAGTGGTTGGATGAAAATTTATAAAAATTATGTGACAAAACTATTATTTTTTTCATATAAAAATTGCATGTATATTCTTTTTTATTTTATATGTAACAAAATTAATTAAATAAAAGAAATTTAAAAGAGTTTGAGTAAATTGCCAAAATCGTCCCTGTGGTTTTATATTTGACAGTTTCATCAAAATATCCTCAACTTAACAGAAAAAATAAACTAAGTTAGTGGTTTGGATGAAAATGACAAAAAGTTACAAACGTTAGGGGCAATTTGGTAAAAAAGTGTCATTTTGGACGAAAATGGCAAACCTGCCCAAACCTCATGGACGATTTTGACAATTAACTCTATTTTATATTTAAAATTTTTAAAAAATCTATTCAAGAAATTACAAAATTACGTAAAATAAAAATAAATTACATAAATTTAAATAAAATTACTTAAATTTAAAATCGTGTGCGATGATTCGGTCGCGTACAATGTATTTCCTTCTCTTGGGATCTGAGGAACACCTTTCGTTTTCCATTATAGTTTCAACCACTTTTTGAAGCGTTGTAATTAGAAGTCTGGCCCCTCGTCATTAGACGAGAATAAAATAAAATCACTCGCCCCACACATAGCGTTGTTCACAACGCGGCGCATGGGGTGGTTTGGTGAGCGTGGACTGGCAACAATGCCATGTTTCGACGTTCAGACAGTGTGGTCTAAATGTAGAGGTGTACTTTAGTTCTCTCTAAAGTATTCTCTATCATAAACAATCCAATGTGGTAGTATTTTAGTTGTGTCTTTATTTTTCGCTCAAGAAATGATAGATATAAAGGTTCCAACTAAGCCCTTTGGTTTTTGTTGCTTATTTGACAGTTGATAAGACGAAGAAAATGAGTTATATTTTAGGGATTTTAATGGAAACTAGGGGTTTTTATCCACGCTTCGCGGTGGGGCAAACCAATTTTTAATGAAACTGAAACACGAAACGGAAACGTATACGTAATTTTTTATCAGTCGGAGTATTTTACTAACCTACTTATTGCCCATACAGGCTCATATCTTATTAAAACCCCTAGTGTTGGTTTGGTTTGGTACGATACCGTCACGCAATATAACAACCAATAGCGGAAACCCAAATATTAAGATTGTCATATTCCAAAAAGAATATTGACATGTGTTTTTAATCAATCAAAAATCATATAAATAAATTGTCAATTATCTCTAGATCAAGTGTCGGAAGGCTTGCATTTCTCTTGAGAGATGCAGGTTCAACTCCCACTTGGTGTAGGTGAGGCACTGGTGGGTAGTGATAGGAGACACATGGAAACCTAGGTTCGATCCGTGAGCCAAATGGGTTTTATCGGTAATTCCACCGTCATGCCTACGGGCGGGTGGGTTATCAAGTTTTCCCCGAAATTGGTGGTGGACTCGAGTTATTCTCGGAATACTCCGTTTAGTCAAGTGGGTGCCCTGAGAATGCTCGGGATTGATTATGTTGTCCGCTAAAAAAACCATATAAATAAACCACATTTAGGGATGACAATGGGTTGAGTTTGGGACAGGTTTAGGTAATCCCAACCCCAAACCCGGTTAGATAAGCTTATCCCAAACCTGTCCCAAAAGCCGTCGGGTTTCTAACGGGTAAATACCCATTGGGTATCGGGTATAACCGCGGGTTTCAGGTAAACCCGTTAATTGAAAAAGCTTACTTATACCCGACCCAAAACTCATCGGGTATCTATCGGGTAACATTACTAATCAATTACATTTAGTGTTATCACTATAAAAATATATCAAATAACTACATTGTACACAGAATAAAATACCTGTATGTTTAAAAAATGGATGTATCATATATACGCATATTTAATAATATTAAAGAAATTATATGGGGTATATAATCGGGTAAATATGTACACTTTATTGGGTAATTGATTGGGTAAACGGGTGTATCACCAAATCACAAACTCGTCCCAAACCCGTGAAAAAAAATAATTTTTTTTCCTAAACCCGATTAACCGACCCCAAACCCGTCCTAGATGTGTCGGGTTTCAGGTTTATCCATCGGGTTCGAGTTCAATTGTCATCCCTACCGGTTAGGATAACAATGATAGTCGGTATCAATTTTGAGTCTGCGTACTTAATTAGTCTTCAACTTTACTTAAATAAATATCTATCATTAATTAATCAAATGAATTTATAAATTGTGCATAAGTGTCAATAGAGAAAGCTTTGCATCCCGTCTGTACATACTACATCGTCTTCCATCGTTTAACTCTAAATTTTTTAACAAAAAAAACAAAGCCATTAGCTATAGAAAACCAATTACCCTTTTAAAACCAAAACCACCATGTTTCACTAAACCGATAACCGAACCATAACCGACATAACCGATAACCGAACCATAACCGACATAATCGAACCACTAATAACTGATAACCAATATAACCAATGGTTATGGTTATGAAACTTTGTATAACCGCTCAATCGGTTATGGTTATGGTTATGGTTATGGTTATGGTTATGGTTATGAAGCTTTGGTTAACCGATATAACTGAACCGAACCGAACTTGTGATGTTAACTTTATATAATGGATTTGTGTTTTACAAAACCATATAGAGGGTTTTTACTAAGATAAAAATATGTAAGTAACAAAATGTCTTGATGTAGAAGCCATTTATTTTGATTAAGAACTAAGGTGTTATGGCCATAATTGTTTTTGTTTGAGAATTACCTTATTAAAAAGAGCCTTAAATCGGCAGTTTAATCAAAAAGTTTAGTCTCCGTTATCTTATAAAATAGGCTCAAGCTAAGTTCAAATCTTGCACAGCCCTATTTATTTCAAACCTTGCTTTGTTACCTAACCAAAATTAACCAAAACCGAACCATAACCGACTTCATAACCGATTAACCATAACCGAAGTTTGGTTATGGTTATGGTTACCAAAACTCCATAACCGAACTAGCGGTTATAGTTATGGTTAATAGTAAAAAACCGAACCAAACCGACCCATGCACACCCCTACATAACACACACACACACACATACGTGTAAGACATAGAGAGAGAAAGCTGGACAACGGTTCTGGTGAGCTTTTCCCGCGACAACACCAAGTTCCGACGCGTCCACCACCACTACAACCTACCAAAGGAGAGACGGGGAACTTAACAGCGATGTTGTTTCGGATCATGAGACGGCGGCAGTTGATTCTTGGGGAAGAACAACCGCCTCTCCGGTGCGTCATTAAATTTAAGGGGATGTTTGGGATTCCTTCTCATAAGTTATAAGTTACAAATACTAACTTATAATTTTTAACTTCTCAACACACAAAAACAACTTAAATAAGCTAATCCAAAAACTATAAAAACAACTTATTAACTTTTACAAGTCAATAAGTTATAACTTCTTCCAAGATAAGCTAACCCAAACACCCTGTAAGAAGTATGTTTGGCTTTAATGATTGAAGACGCCACGTTGAGCTTGAACTTTATGCCTGAAGAGCAGTGCATTTCCTGTGAAGCACATAATGCGAAAAATAACCAAAATGAGGAGTGAAATTATACAATTAGAAATTGATTTGACCCCGTAAAAAAAGCCTAATTAGATCGTTTCAAACTATTGTTACATGGAAAAATATATTAATAATCTAATCTAATCTATACTTTCTATAAAATGAGAAATCCCGATGACATAAGAAAAGCTGATGTGGCAGCCAGAGAGGCTGTCCAACAATGCTTTTCTTATGTCATTATTGCATCATAAACCGGAATATATAAATATATAAATCACTTTAAAAGACATTTAATTTCAAAGCACTATCGTGTATTCAAATGTTAAAGGTCTGACCCACATTCAAAAGGGCAAAGCACTGCCCATCTACAAGAAAGTATAACTTAGCAGATGTTTTGAAATTGCGGGTAATTTCAAATTCAAAATGCATGGGGCTATGTAATTTGCAATTAATGCATGTCACTCACTCACTTCTATCAATCATCTTCTTCTATAAACTGATTTATATTTTCATTTCACTCTTCATATGTACATTCTCGTGTTGTAACACCCCGTGTTCTCACAAGTCAAAGTCAAGGTCAAAGTCAACGACCGATTTCGCGCAACTTGACTTGTAGAAATTTATTTATTTTATTTGTATTATGTGGAGTAAGTGTCGTTAATGACAATAATCGATGCATGTTAATCGTTATCCAATCGACCTACGATCGTGAACTGTAGGAAGTAACAATGCGATAAAGTTAATCAACTAATAATCAAGCTATGCTAATCAAATCGACATCAAAACGCAACTCGAGCTACGTAGTTTTACTTGTTGTTATACGTGTGTGTGTGCCTTACGTGTTATCTGTGCATGTTTACTTATGTTATGTTGTGGTAATCAAGCGAACTCAATCGAAACTCGAACGCAATCGAACTCGAACTCGAATCACGATGGAACTATGATAGATAGTGGAAAATAGATTACGCAAGATACGAAGTAGTTGGGACTAAAAGTAGTTTGACTAGGAAACCCTATCGAATCGAACCGCGCGCAATCGAAATCGAAACACCAAAAATCGTCGCGTCGAAAACTTGAACCAAGCGACATCCGGCCGGATAGCCATCTGACCGGATAAGTCATCCGACCGGATAACCCATATGATGACAGGTCACATGTCATCCGACCAGGATGTCATCCGACCGGATTGTCATCTGAGCGGAGTGCCATCCGATCGGATCACTCTTTCCCCTTTTGGAATCCTATAAATACCCCTATCATTGTCATTCTTTCCACTTTTGGAAACCTTCTGTTCGAACAGCTCGTGTTCTTCACCTTTTCTTCGATTTCTCTCAATCCAGGTAAGATCTCGCCCTAAATCTTGTACTTTCTTGATCTACACGCACTCCTACACCTTTCTATCTTTTAAATATTAACTTTTAACCATGGAATCATCAAGATTTGAGGTATTCTAGGATGACGTCATCATGAAGTTCTTATGAACTTCAAGTTTGACCTCATTCCACCAAGGATAACTCGGATCTGAACGGTTTCCACAAGATTTCATAACGACTTCGCATAGATCTGAACATTTTCAAAAGGATAAAAGAGTTGAAAGAAATAAACATAAGTTTCCTCATTCTTTTACACTCAAAACACTCAAAACCGGTAGGATCAGGATCAGATCTAGTCTCCTACACATCCATAGTGTTGTACTAGTTCAGATCTGGATTCCACCCACGAGACTACCGACTTCGGGTTAAGCAAGAACAACCGTCTCGAGCTGGTAACTGGCTGAACTAGGGTGATTCCTAGTCGGTTTGGTCACTTGGGGCGAGGCAGGGTTCTGGTTGGTTAACAAGTTGTCAAGACGTCTCAAAACAACGACAAACCATCAAAACGACCAAGTGTAGGAGGAAAGGAACAATCGGAACGGATTGCCGTCCGATCGGATAGGTCATCCGAACGGATTGTCACCCGAACGGATGACACTTGGGTCCCACCTTTAAACAACCTTAACTAGAGTAATAGTATTGAACGAATTGCAATCCGAACGGATTACTCTTCGGATCATGATATACTAAGACTTTAAAGCCTTAAACAATTTTCAACAAGTTCATTGACAAGATTGCCATCTGATCGGGTGATCATCCGATCGAGTGACACTTCAACTGTGAACTTGTCTTCAGCAAGTAATCTCACCACTAAGTCGCCGTCCGACCGGATCACCATCCGTCCGGATGACCATCCGAACGGATTGTCATCCGTACGACCCAGCATCCGATCGAACGACTTGATTGATAGAGATACTTAAATGTTTTCTAAATGCTACAACGAAAACTTCAAAGGTCAAGCCATCATACACAAACACATCCTTATCATAGGAAGAAACAATCCACTCGAATCGTCATCCGACCGGATGACCACCCGAACGGATTACCATCCGCACGGATTACCATCCGCACGGATTACTGTCCGATCGGATTGCCATCCGATCGAACTACCATCCGACCCATCTTCACTTTGTACCGTTTTTCCGTGTTCCTTATCATTATGCTACCTAATCTATTCAGGCTAATCTTACTCGCTAAGCGCTCCCTTCAATCCATTAATCGCTGTGAGTATACTCGATCCCTTTTTGCTTTAAGCACTTTTGGGTGTTACATACGTTACGAATATTCAAACTACAACAATCACACTACTCAAATACTATTTGAACGCTAACCGTTAATGCATGTTATACGTGGCTCATGAATGCTTGCTTGTTATGTTTACTCATGGAATGCTGTCTACCTGCCTTAGCAACGATAGTACTATAGTTTGGACTCAGCACACGTTCACACAGGGGTTGTTAAGGATCTTTTACTTGCATGGATTACGGTGGTAATCATGTATTGCGAACTGCCTCGGGCAGTCAACCCGCAGTCATTGGTATCGATGGATCTATGTCGATAACTAACGTGCTTCATTTCACTAAGTGTACGTGCTGGTTAGCGTAAACGAATACGAACTCTATATACTATTATCAAACTTGTATGCTCACCTTTACATTTTATGTATTGACTTTATTTTAACATATGTGACAGGTGCTTAGGACGCACATGTGGTAGGAATTTGAAGCTAGAATAAAGCTTTAGAGCCCAACAAATAGTTGTCTGTAGATAACGAATCAGGGGTCTCTAGAAGCAGATAAACAATTGCTGTCTATTTAAATCTGAGTTGTCGGAACAGAATATTTGCCTTGATGTTTGCCTGTAATAATTATTTGACTATTTGAGATACGGTATGGGACGTATTACTTAAATTGGATGGTTATGATAATTGTTATGGAAACTTCTGGACAATCTGTTTCGCTCAGTGCCATGCCCCGATGATTCCGCCATCGGTTGGGGTGTGACAGATTGGTATCAGAGCCATAACTATAGGGAATTAGGCATGACTTGACCTAGTCCGGGTCGAAGTCTTAGATACCTAGACTATAGTTAAAAACCAACAGACCGACTCAAGTACGTCCAGTAGGGATTATGTACGTGCTTATTTCTCACTATTCTCGCTTATGCTACACTTTCATTGCACTCGAATTTTCAACTATGAATGGGCTATTAAGCCGAGATTAGGTGTGAAAACCTCAAACTCTCGACTAAAGTTGCTTAATCAACCCGCATTTTTTCTACAAACAAGTAGAATTATGCCAAATCAGGAGTGAAATCCGTATTTTGATGAATAATCTCCTCTATTTTATTAAAGCTCAGGAGCAAAAGTGGTTAAGTCAGGGGTGAAACCCGAACCTTGATAGCTATTCCTGACTCATTCTGGTTTTACAAAACTCTCACCAAAGTCTCGATGGACTCCAACGACCTGAAGTCACGATAGGACTAACGGGATGCGTGCCAAATGCCCAAGAATCGAGGCAAAGGCACAGTCCTGAAGGTTGAATGTGCACAACGGATCCTTGTGAATAGTCGAATCACTTGGGTTAGTCGAAGTCTACTAGCCGCAGACAATCTATTTCTCGAATTTTATGTGTTTCGATTCTGAGCCGGCAACTGCTGACTCGGATAATTCGTCGATTTTATGAGTTTATATTTGTGTTTACCTGTTTATGTGTTTTAATTTTTGAATTTACTCGATTTCGCTTTCACTTCGATGACACACTCGACTCGCACTGCATTTCTACCCCAAAACGTTAACAAATCGCTAAATTATGTACGACTTTATGCTACGCTTATACTACACGACTGGATATATCAAATGCGAACGCTATACCCGGACGATCGCGAACTGTGAATGATAGGTTTCTGTATTCTGACTGCATCTTGTGATTACATGATTATGTGCTTTTGTGGATTATGTGCTCTACATGCCTACATGTTTATGTGTTTACGTGAATCTGTGATTATGAGCCTATATGTTTATGTGATACGTGTTACATTGTGTGATCCTAAGCTTTAGTAAGTAGTAGACGTGTGAGGTGAGATTCGAATACAATGTGATGAGTCCTGTGACGATGTCTGTTGCAGACCATGTCGTCTGGATCCCGTCACGCACTTTCTCATCAAGAAAAGAGAGACAAACGCCTTGCTTCCATCATCGCCAAAAGTGTGGCAAAGGCCGTGAGTGATGTTTATGAGAATGCCAGCAAATTATCCGAGGAGTCGAAGACCAAAGCTCCCAAAGCTACCGCAAGGCCTTTCAGCTTCAAACAATTCAAGTCGTGTGGGCCAAAAGAATTCACTGGCGAAGGAGGTCCCACTGCACTATTTCACTGGTTTGATTCCATTGAGGTTACTGTGCGACAGAGTGGTTGCCCTGAAGACCTCCGTACTCTGAATGCTACCGGCGTTTTCCAGTCCCGTGCACTAGACTGGTGGACGGCCGAGAGAAACAAGCGAGGGAACGATGCAGCCTACGGTCTGTCATGGGACGAGCTCAAGGAAGTTATGCTAGAGGAATTATGCCCTCCTCACGAACGTCAAAAGCTAGAAGATGAATTTTGGCACATACAGCAAAAGGATGGTGACAATGCTGGTCTCACTGCTCGTTTCAAACAGCTCAGCATTATCTGTCCCGATCAAGTCAAGACTCCCGACATGACAATCAAGAAGTACATCCGGGCCCTGCCCGACTGCGTTGTTGATTTCATGCAAGCGGCTAAGACTACGACGATCGAGGAAACTTATCTGCTAGCCGCTGAAATCAACGACAAGCGGGTTAAGGCTGGTGTCTGGGATAAGACTTCGAAGCATCTGCATCAAGCTACCGCTACCGCACCAACTGCTGAACCTACCTCATCAAGCAACAAGAGGAAGAACAAGAGAAAGAACTGCTCCAGCAACAAGAACTGTGCGATCACTGTTGCACCGATTCAAGCTGTACCTGCCCAACAGCGTCAAGTAGCGGCGCCTGTGGCCAATGCACCGCCTGCAAAGCATGCATACACTGGACCACACCCGCTCTGTCCTACTTGCACCTACCATCACCCAACTACCATTGCTTGCCGTTTTTGTGCCCATTGCAACGTATACGGCCACTTTACTGCCAACTGTCGTATTCGACAAGCTCCTGCTCATCAAGCTCTACTCACTGCCCCACAGGGTCAACAAGCTCCTCCGGCACCCGCAGTCAAAGCCAGAGCCTGCTTCGCATGTGGCGACCCGAACCATTTCGCTAACATGTGCCCAAATAGGGTCGTGAAACAAGAGCGTCAGCAACAGCAGCCACAGCAGCAACAACAACAGCAACAACAACAACAGGCCGCACGCGGCGGAACTTTCAACCTCAACGTGCGTCAAGCCCAGGCCGACAACAACGTGGTCAATGGTACATTCCTTGTGAATGGTATTTATGCTTCATGTTTGTTTGACACCGGAGCCGATAACTGCTTTGTGTCGTTCGAATTTGAGAAACTCCTTAGTCGTAAACGTTCCCGACTTTCCTCGACATTCGATGTTGAAGTCGCTACCGGAAGAACCGTCGCTGTCAATTATGTTCTTCGTGATTGTACTCTTGAGCTCAACAATCACATCTTCCCAGTCGACCTTATTCCGATGCAACTCGGAAGCTTTGACGTCATAGTAGGCATGGACTTTCTTCGAGAAAACCATGCTGAAGTTGTGTGCTTCGACAAGATGATTCGATTCTCGCTCGCGAATGGTGACTTACTGTGTGTTTATGGCGATACTACTTCAAAGGGGCTCAAGCTTATGTCGTACATGCAAGCCAGCAAGTATCTCCGCAAGGAATACAGGGCTTTCCTGGCAAACATTGTAGTAGCGGAGAAGGGAAAGCAAGAGAAGAAGGAAGTGAAAGACGTTCCTGTGATTCGAGAATTTCCTAATGTTTTTCCAGAGGATCTTCCCGGACTACCGCCAAGTCGTGATATCTACTTTCGTATCGACCTCATTCCAGGAGCCAATCCTATTGCCAAAGCCCCCTACCGACTCGCACCGTCCGAAATGCGTGAACTCTCAACCCAACTCCAGGAATTACTTGAGAAAGGCTTCATTCGCCCGAGCACCTCTCCTTGGGGCGCGCCAGTCCTTTTCGTCAAAAAGAAGGATGGGTCGTTCCGGATGTGCATCGACTATCGGGAATTGAATAAGTTGACTATCAAGAACCGCTATCCCCTACCTCGCATCGACGATTTGTTTGATCAGCTACAAGGCGCCACGTGTTTCTCGAAGATCGACCTACGTTCAGGTTATCATCAACTACGTATTCAAGAGGAGGATATACCCAAAACCGCGTTTCGTACTCGATACGGCCATTACGAATTCGTCGTCATGCCTTTTGGTCTAACCAACGCACCAGGGGTTTTTATGGATCTTATGAATCGCGTGTGTAAACCATATCTCGACCGTTTCGTCATCGTGTTCATCGACGATGTCTTGATCTATTCCAAATAGAAGACCGAACACGCGCAACATCTACGTTTGGTTCTCGGGTTACTCCAGGGGAACCAACTCTATGCCAAGTTCTCCAAGTGTGAATTTTGGTTGGAGGAAGTTCAGTTTCTGGGTCACATTGTTAATAGTCAGGGTATTCACATCGATCCTGCGAAGATTGAAGCAGTCAAGAGTTGGGTTACACCTAAGAATCCGTCTGAGGTCCGTTCTTTTCTCGGACTAGCGGGCTATTATCGACGATTTATCGAGGGATTCTCAAAGATCGTTGTACCGTTTACCTCTCTCACGCATAAAGACAAGCCTTTTGTTTGGGGAACTAAACAAGAGACTGCCTTTCAAACCCTCAAGCGCATGCTTTGCAATGCTCCTGTTCTCACATTGCCCGACGGAAACAATGATTTCATTGTCTACTGTGATGCTTCCAACCTTGGTCTTAGTTGTGTTCTCATGCAACGGGACAAGGTCATAGCTTACGCATCTCGTCAGCTCAAAATCCACGAGAAGAACTATACAACCCATGATCTCGAGCTAGGCGTAGTTGTTTTTGCGTTAAAGATTTGGCGACACTACCTGTACGGTACTAAGTGTACGATCTTCACCGATCATAGGAGCCTACAACACATCTTTAATCAGAAGGAACTTAATATGCGTCAACGCCGGTGGGTAGAACTTCTCAACGATTACGACTGTGAGATTCGTTATCACCCAGGCAAGGCGAATGTTGTTGCCGACGCACTTAGCAGACGGAGCTACCTGCTTAGTACTCGCAATGTTCAAGCCCAACACGATCTCGAAACCCTCATCCGCGACGCTCAACACGCGTGTTTTAACGAACGCACCCTGAAGGAAGAAAGAATCTACCACGATGGAGCCCAACTTGTGAGCAAGTCGAATGGGATATTCCACTTTTTAGACCGAATTTGGATTCCCAAGCGAACCAATTTGTGACAAATTCTGATGGACGAAGCCCACAAATCCCGGTATTCTGTTCATCCCGGTGCTGACAAAATGTACCAGTATCTTCGTTATAAGTACTGGTGGCCGGGTATGAAAAGAGATATCGCTCTCTACGTCGGAAAATGCCTAACTTGTGCTAGAGTCAAGGCCGAACATCAAAGACCCTCTGGCTTGCTCGAACAACCACCAATTCCCATGTGGAAGTGGAAGTGGGAGAGCATAGCTATGGATTGCGTAACCAAGCTACCACACACGTCATCAGGTCACGACAGCATATGGGTTGTGGTCGACCATCTGACTAAATCAGCTCACTTTTTGCCGATACGAGAAGACTACAAGGTAGAATGATTAGCCCGAATCTACACCGACGAGATCATTTGTAATAATGGGACGCCTCGTGACATCATCTCTGATCGTGATGCTCGGTTTGCTTCACGATTGTGGGAAACGTTTCAAACAGCACTCAGTACAACGCTTAATCTAAGTACTGCTTTTCACCCACAGACCGACGGTCAGACTGAAAGAACGATTCGTACTCTTGAAGACATGCTCCGTTCATGTGTCCTAGACTTCGGTGGTAATTGGGATAAACACCTGCCGTTAGTCGAATTCTCGTATAACAACAGCTATCATTCTAGCATCCAAATGGCACCATTCAAGGCATTATACAGAAGAAGATGTCAATCGCCTATTGTATGGCACAAGATCGGTCATTCGCAATTAACCGGTCCTGAGTTATTACAAGAAACGACAGACAAAATCTTCCAAATTCGAAACAACCTGGTAAAAGCTCGGGATCGACAGAAAAGTTACGCCGATAGAAAATGCAAGCCCCGAGAATTTGACGTTGGTGACTACGTACTCCTAAAGGTATCACCTTGGAAGGGTGTAGTCCGATTCGGAAAAAAGGGAAAACTCGCGCCTCGATATGTTGGACCTTTTAAGATTCTGGAAAGGATCGGAAAAGTCGCCTACAGACTCTAACTACCGGAGGAACTGAGTAACGTCCACCCGACTTTTCATGTGTCAAACCTCCGAAAGTGCCTAGCCGACCACGACTTACACGTTTCTCTCGATGATCTACAGGTGAACGAAACATTACACTTCGTGGAAAAGCCTGTCGAAATCATGGATCGCCAAACCAAGCAGCTCAGACGCTCATGCATTCCTATTGTGAAAGTCCGATGGGAAGGCAAACGAGGCGCCGAGTTCACTTGGGAACTCGAAAGCAACATGAAGGCTAAGTACCCGCAGTTGTTTAAAGAGTGAGGCTAGAGAGAGAAAGTTGCATTGTGATTTAATGCTTTGTACGATTTCATATCAATCTATAGAATCACCGATTTTAGTACGTTCTTGTGTGTTTAGTCACGTTCATGTACGTATTCAGCAATCGTTTCGGAGTCAAAACCAGTCCAAACGGAAAGTTCTCAAATGTGATTCACGGCGTTGTACAGCTTTCAGCTTAATTTCGGGACGAAATTCCCTCAACAAGGGGAGGCTGTAACACCCCATGTTCTCACAAGTCAAAGTCAAAGTCAAGGTCAAAGTCAACGACCGATTTCGCGCAACTTGACTTGTGGAAATTTCTTTATTTTATTTGTATTATGTGGAGTAAGTGTCGTTAATGACAATAATCGATGCATGTTAATCGTTATCCAATCAACCTACGACCGTGAACTGTAGGAAGTAACAATGCGATAAAGTTAATCAACTAATAATCAAGCTATGCTAATCAAATCGACATCAAAACGCAACTCGAGCTACGTAGTTTTACTTGTTGTTATACGTGTGTGTGTGCCTTACGTGTTATCTGTGTATGTTTACTTATGTTATGTTGTGGTAATCAAGCGAACTCAATCGAAACTCGAACGCAATCAAACTCGAACTCGAATCACGATGGAACTATGATAGATAGTGGAAAATAGATTACGCAAGATACGAAGTAGTTGGGACTAAAAGTAGTTTGACTAGGAAACCCTATCGAATCGAACAGCTCGCAATCGAAATCGAAACACCAAAAATTATCGCGTCGAAAACTTGAACCAAGTGCCATCCGGCCGGATAGCCATCCGACCGGATAAGTCATCCGACCGGATAGTCATCCAACCGGATAACCCATATGATGACAGGTCACATGTCATCCGACCAGGATGTCATCCGACCGGATTGTCATCCGAGCAGAGTGCCATCCGATTGGATCACTCTTTCCCCTTTTGGAATCCTATAAATACCCCTGTCATTGTCATTCTTTCCACTTTTGGAAACCTTCTGTCCGAACAGCTCGTGTTCTTCACCTTTTCTTCGATTTCTCTCAATCCAGGTAAGATCTCGCCCTAAATCTTGTACTTTCTTGATCTACACGCACTCCTACACCTTTCTATCTTTTAAATATTAACTTTTAACCGTGGAATCATCAAGATTTGAGGTATTCTAGGATGACGTCATTATGAAGTTCTTATGAACTTCAAGTTTGACCTCATTCCACCAAGGATAACTCGGATCTGAACGGTTTCCACAAGATTTCACAACGACTTCGCATAGATCTGAACATTTTCAAAAGGATAAAAGAGTTGAAAGAAATAAACACAAGTTTTCTCATTCTTTTACACTCAAAACACTCAAAACCGGTAGGATCAGGATCAGATCTAGTCTCCTACTCATCCATAGTGTTGTACTAGTTCAGATCTGGATTCCACCCATGAGACTACCGACTTCGGGTTAAGCAAGAACAACCGTCTCGAGCCGGTAACTGGCTGAACTAGGGTGATTCCTAGTCGGTTTGGTCACTTGGGGCGAGGCAGGGTTCTGGTTGGTTAACAAGTTGTCAAGACGTCTCGAAACAATGACAAACCATCAAAACGACCAAGTGTAGGATGAAAGGAACAATCGGAACGGATTGCCGTCCGATCGGATTGTCATCCGATCGGATAGGTCATCCGAACGGATTGTCACCCGAACGGATGACACTTGGGTCCCACCTTTAAACAACCTTAACTAGAGTAATAGTATTGAACGAGTTGCAATCCGAACGGATTACTCTTCGGATCATGATATACTAAGATTTAAAGCCTTAAACAATTTTCAACAAGTTCATTGACAAGATTGCCATCCGATCGGGTGATCATCCGATCGAGTGACACTTCAACTGTGAACTTGTCTTCAGCAAGTAATCTCACCACTAAGTCGCCGTCCGACCGGATCACCATCCGACCGGATGACCATCCGAACGGATTGTCATCCGTACGACCCAGCATCCGATCGAACGACTTGATGGATAGAGATACTTAAATGTTTTCTAAATGCTACAACGAAAACTTCAAAGGTCAAGCCATCATACACAAACACATCCTTATCATAGGAAGAAACAATCCACTCGAATCATCATCCGACCGGATGACCACCCGAACGGATTACCATCCGCACGGATTACTGTCCGATCGGATTGCCATCCGATCGAACTACCATCCGACCCATCTTCACTCTGTACCGTTTTTCCGTGTTCCTTATCATTATGCTACCTAATCTATTCAGGCTAATCTTACTCGCTAAGCACTCCCTTCAATCCATTAATCGTTGTGAGTATACTCGATCCCTTTTCGCTTTAAGCACTTTTGGGTGTTACATACGTTACGAATATTCAAACTACAACAATCACACTACTCAAATACTATTTGAACGCTGACCGTTAATGCATGTTATACGTGGCTCATGAATGCTTGTTTGTTATGTTTACACATGGAATGCTGTCTACCTGCCTTAGCAACGATAGTACTATAGTTTGGACTCAGCACCCGTTCACACGGGGGTTGTTAAGGATCTTTTACTTGCATGGATTACGGTGGTAATCATGTATTGCGAACTGCCTCGGGCAGTCAACCCGCAGTCATTGGTATCGATGGATCTTTGTCGATAACTAACGTGCTTCATTTCACTATGTGTACGTGCTGGTTATGCGTAAACGAATACGAACTCTATATACTATTATCAAACTTGTATGCTCACCTTTACATTTTATGTATTGACTTTATTTTAACGTATGTGACAGGTGCTTAGGACGCACATGTGGTAGGAATTTGAAGCTAGAATAAAGCTTTAGAGCCCAACAAATAGTTTTCTGTAGATAACGAATCAGGGGTCTCTAGAAGCAGATAAACAATTATTGTCTATTTAAATCTGAGTTGTCGGAACAGAATATTTGCCTTGATGTTTGTCTGTAATAATTATTTGACTATTTGAGATACGGTATGGGACGTATTATTTAAGTTGGATGGTTATGATAATTGTTATGGAAACTTCTGGACAATCTGTTTCGCTCAGTGCCATGCCCCGATGATTCCGCCATCGGTTGGGGTGTGACACGTGTTCTCTTCTGTTGTATTTTCAAACCACATTTTTAATGTATCTCTCCCTCAAATCCCTTTTTCTCAATACTCAACATTTGTTCATAAAGGATAAGAGAAAACGGAAGCTCTCTCTGACCCACTTTCAGAACAAATTTTGGGGATGTGTGGTTTGCCTTGATGATGGTAATGTGATATATATGATTATGTTTGTTTTTGTTTTTGATTTTTACTAAAGTTTTTTTATCTGAGTTATGATTAAATGATGATTGTGAATGATCTGAGCAGATGATGATGATGATTGTTCTACGGTTGTTTCCAGCATCATTCTTCCAACATCGTTTAAAGTATGTTTTTTTTTTGCTACTCTAATTTTGAAATTTTGAACTTTTAATTTTGAAGTGATATACTCTAATTCTCTCTTTATATTTCAGTGTTGTTTGAAATTCATACAATCATCTGCGGGTTATTTTAGGTTTGTATTAAAAGAAGCATAAAGTTAAATTAAACATAAAGAAAGATTATTAAATGTACATTTAATATAACTTTTTCTTATGACTAAATGATGATTATATATGACTTCGGCAGATGATGATGATGTAGAACCCACAGTAGTTCCTACTAAACGCAAGAAATGATCTACTGCTGTTGTAAGATAAGATTTTATTTTACTAGAGATTTGTTCTTTCCTTCCTTTTTTTTGTATTAAAAGAAGCATAAAGTTTGGTTTAAAGCAGCTCTTTATGAAGCAAGTTGAGAATTAAGTATATGAAGATAGGTCTACTCTTCAACAGCTGAAGAAGTGTTTTCATGTACTGCATCTTGGTCTGTTCACGAGAGACCAGGTTTCTAGAAACCTGATGGTGATGCATTCAGTACTTCCATGGAGTTCATGGCGATTGTGGAAGATATACATTGAGAAGTTCGGTACTCGATGGAGTTGAAGCTAAAAGCACTAAATTTTTGCTGTTAGATTCCTAAATTTCTTGGTGATGTTGTTAGATTTTAAAGTTTCGTTGTTCAGTACTCGATGTAATTGTTTATCTTTTAATCCTCATAATTAAATTTTAATCCTATTAATGTTTGTGGAGCATTTTATTTTTACTAATTTTAAGGTGCATAAGTATTATTATGTAATTTTTAATATCATCTGATTATTGCAGATCGGTACTTTTGATGTAGAAGTGAAATTGTCTCTGAGTTTAATTAGATTATGTTGATGTTGTATCAATTTATGTTAGTGTATAGATCTGTCAAAGTTAAAGTTTGCCAAAAGAGAACATCTGCTCTAAATCATCATCTGCTGATCTAACGGCTGTTTGACTTACTACTGTCGCCAACATCTGTTGTTGCCTAATAGAGCTTTTCGAAGAATTTCCTCCTCTCAATTGTAAATACTGATGCATCTGTTACTTTAACTCTCTGTCAAAGGTAAAGTCTGCCCAAAGAGAACATTTGTTTAGTGGTGATCTTCTGCTAATCTAACGGCTGTTTGACTTGCTATTGTTGGCAATATTTGTTGTTACCTAATAGATGTTCGCAATATCTTTGTCTTCTGGAGTTGCAGATGTGACAACCGATAATTTACGCCCTTAATTACGTGATTAACAGGTGATTAACGCGATAATAAATAGTGATTACAACACAAATTAACTTAATTAGGCCTTTGGTGTGCCTAGGAACGCTTATCCGTGAAGATTCGCGTGGCATCTGTGGAACATCAAATGACAACGGACTGAAACCGTGCAGAATACTGACAACGCCGACAAGTACAAATCTTATACGAGTAATTTTGTGTTTATAAATTTAGTTTTACAAATTTATCGTGCTTCCGAACGACACAAAACACAGAAGCGAACGAAAAACGCGGAAACAGTAACTCACCGACGATCAACGATGGAACTGACACACTGGACTCAAATTTCGTCTTGACATTGATATATTGTGATATATTTGGTTTCGTCTTCGAATTTTAAATACCCATAGTCGAAACTGGATCGAGAAACGGTTCAGAACAGCAAACGACGTAATTTTTCACAATTTTTATCGTGAACAACGAATAAAGGCATGAACGTCTTCCGACGTGTTGGAACCTGAAGGTTTATTCATGTAGGTTAGCATAGTTTAAGGGTTGATTATGTAGTTGTTTAGTTTATTTGTTTGGGTCGATTTTGTAAGGGTTGGGCTAGTAAACTTGATGTCGCAATGGGCCTAGGGTTTAGCCCGGTTGTTTTGTATTTAAACAAACCTCAACCTCTTGGTTGAGGTTGTTGGTTAGATTGTGAGTTGCGACACAAGGGAGCCGAGAATTAGAGTCTTGTATCAGTCATCGTTTAGCTTTGAATGCAAGATCTCTGGTTTGTGTTTTGATCATATTATTGTTATTTACTTATTTGTTCTTGAATCAACTTGTGATTGTATTCCGCACCTTCACAAGTCAAGATCAATATCATTGAAGGATCCTAAACGGGTTTTACAATTGGTATCAGAGCCATTGAAGTCTTTCAAGGCTCGGTTTTGATATCATTCAGATACAAGAACCTGTTTTGCTACTGATCCAGTTTTGTTGCTTGTTTTTGCAGTGAAAATTATTGAAATACTCAATCTGTTCTTGATCGAATCATTAAAAAAAATTGCTGATTTTGGTTTGTTGATTTCAGAAAAAGGTGTTTGCTGAATTTTCGGAAAGTTGGTGTTCAACAGATTCAAAGATTACGATATCTTTGAATTTTTGAAAGCGCTGAAAAATAGGGATTGCGAGTCAACAGATCTTATCTCTTATCTGTTTTGCAGGTTTAGACTCGCAACCATCATCAGTTTCGACTCATCCTGTTTGTTTTTTACTCGCAACCATCATCAGTTTCGGCTCATCCTGTTTGGTTTCGACTCGCAACCATCATCAGTTTTGACTCATCCTGTTTGTTTTCGACTCGCAACCATCATCAGTTTCGGCTCATCCTGCTTTGGTTTCGACTCGCAACCATCTATGGTTTCGACTCGCAACTAGTACCAGTTTCGACTCGCAATCATCAATCAGTCTCCACTCGCAACGACACTGATCACGGAATTTTGACCTGTTGACTATTTGGACTTAAAATTTAATTAATTAATTAACTGATTAATTAAACATGTCGACAAATAACACTGATCTGGCTGCCCTTAACAAACAACAAGAACTGGACTCAAAAGTTGGAACCACTACACGCATTCCTAGGTTAACCGATGCAAATGATTTTCCAGAATGGAAATGGCGTTTTGAACAGCATGTGAAGGTCAAGGACTCAAAGATATGGAGAAGCATCTTAAGAGGTCCAAGGGAGATTATGACTGACAGCCCTACCGAACCCGGACTAAAAGTAAAGAAAGCAAAGAGTGAATATACTGAAGAAGATTTCAGTATAATTGAGGAAGATGAAAGAGCACTGTCCTATTTAACCATGGGATTGGGCCCTGATATTGCTATTGGCTTTCGCACTTGCAAATCTGCTAAGGAGCTTTGGGAATCGTTGATTGACGTTTACGAAGGGAATGAAGACATGAAAGAAAGTCGAAGGAACTTGCTCAGACAGAACTTCAATAACTTCAATCACATCTATGGGGAGACTGTTGATAATCAGATTCAGAGGTTTGTCAAGTTAGTCACACAAATGCAGATGGAAGAGATTTCTACTTCAAATGCATCAACAAATAGGCAACTTTTAAATGCATTACCTAAAAGCTGGGATCATCATGTGGCTATGATCAAGAAAACGAAAGATCTTGCTAGGTGCAGTTTATCTGAAATGATCTCTCATATCAAAGCATGTGAATTGGATGATAAGCAAAGAGAGACCAATCATAAAAACAGTATGTTAGCTGCAGGATTCACTGTTGCACCATCTTCGTCAAACAACAATGCAGCCCTCTTGTCTCAAGGAGGTTTTCAAATGTTTAGCAATGCTACATCTGTTAAAGCGGCTCCTAGTCCAGCAAACATTTACTACTCTGGGTCTTCTGCTCAAGTTGCTCCATCATTTCCTAATGCTACTCCCGCTTCTGCTGTGAACGCTTCTACTGCTGCTTCCGCCTCCACTGCGAAAAATGAGATGATAGCCTTCTTTACACAACAGTCAAAAGAAAATTTGGATATCGCAGCTTCAGTTATAAACTGTTTGAACGCTTTCGTTGCAGTAAAAATTGATCCTCCAAAATGGTGTAGCGAAGACCTATATCAGATTCATCCTGATGACGTTGAAGAAATGGACATCACCTGGCAGATGGCGATGGCTGCTTTCAAGGCACAAAAGTTTATTAAAAGAACAGGTAAAAACAGGTGGGGCACTGCTTGGAATGGAGCTGCTAAGGTGCCTTTTAACTTGCGCTGTTATAACTGTCATGAGGAAGGACACTATGCTCGAAATTGCACAAAACCACTTATAAATAGAGAACAAACTCCTGCACAGCCCGCAACACCTAATCGAGAAAGAGCTCTTGTGACCACTGCTAGTATAACAGATGCTGCTGCTACTGGAAGTCCTCAGCCACAAGGATTAGCTCAAGCCCTGGTGGTTCAGCCCAACATCAACTTTGATTGGAATTCAGAGATTGAGCGTCTGAACATTTCTGCTCCAGAAAATCGAGCTGCTTCAAATAATATTGCTTTTATGACCTCAAATGATCAAGTATCTGCACAAGAGGAGGAGACTGCAGCTGAAAACTTTGCTTTCATGACTCAGATTCTCTCGGCTCCTGTTAAAGGTCTAACCAAAGAAGAGGTACTTTCTGCTTTCTGTACTCCTGAATGTAGAGAAAGAGTTGAAGTTTATAGAATGCACAACGCTGAGCTAATTCAAGATTATCAAGACATAAAAAATAAAAACTTTACTTTATCGAAAAACGAAAAACTTTTCAAAGAAAAGATCGAAGCTCAGCGAAAAGACATCATCAAACTCAAGGATGATGTAAGTGTAAAATCATCTCAACTCTTATACGTTCAGGAAAAACTGTGCGCAGTGACTAAGGAACTGGAAGATATCAGAGACAAATATCAAATTAATGAGCTTAATATTAAGAAATTTGATTCTTCCAGCAAACTAGTAAAAAATTTGTGTGATCAACAACTTGCGTACAAAGAAAAGAAAGGGCGTGGTTTGGGTTATAATCAGACTCCTCCTCCATATAATGATAATTACACTTATCTGCAAATGACTGAGGAGGAGATGATGAATGAGAGCAACATGACTTATGGTTCCAAAACCAACAAGTCGTCTTCTCATGACAGACAAGTTGAGAAACAGAAGTCTACTCCATTAAATTTTATTTCCAAAGGCTCAATTGATCCTAACGTTTAATCTTCATGTGCAGATGTTATTTCTGAAGTAAAGTGTGGAGATGTTCATGGGAGTGAACCAGTCGTTATTTCAAATATTTCTGAACCTTATTTTGAACCTTATTCTGAACCAACTGAGTCTGACATGGCTTTTAGTCGTTCTTTATTTGCGTCGTTTTCTGCTTATGTTTCGTCTTGTGAGCCTATTGTTTTGGGCAAAACTGATGATGTTTGTGTTGATAGTTTGAACAATAAGTGTGGTGATGATTGTTTTTCAGCTAATGTGTGTGATTCTAATGCTTCTAATGTTTCAGTTAATGAAAATGTTACAGGTGAGGTCCCTCAGGAAGCATTCAGTGAAACCACTGAAACAACTTCTCAAGAAAATCAAGAGTATCCTGATTCTTCTTCTGAATCTGTCTCAGTGGGTGTCCCTAATGTTGAATCTAGTAGGACCCCATTGGAAACTGTAGTAGAAATTGAATCTGAATCAGTTTCACATGATAAATGCGTTGAGGATATGCATATTGATGAGATTTCTTCACGTTCAGATAATGAACCTGAATTAGTTTCACATGACAAGTGCATTGAGAAACCGCATATTGATGAATCTTCTTCGTGTTCAAATACTGAACCGAAATTAAGTACCAACGAAAAGGGAATTGATATAAGCAAGAAGTCATTAGAAGAAAAATCACCAAAATGCTCAGAACAACCACAAGCTCAACATGTTCAGAAAACCAAAACGTCACATCATTCAAAATCAAGCAAATCGTGCAAAAACTTTCAAAATACTCACAAATTGAAGCGTCAAACATGTTTTAACTGTGGCATCGCTGGTCATATTGCTAGAAATTGTGTTCAACTCCCAAGGGCATCGTACAAGAAAAAATCAGTGCAAGATCAGAAGGTCATGTCTAACCGATATCGTTGTTCAGAGTCAATGACGACTGAAAAGACTAAGACAATGAAAAACAACTATCGCAAGACTAAACCTTCTGATCAGGATTGGAATGCAGCCAAACGCAAAAATCAAAATCAACATAATGCTTTTGGTAATTACAATTCTAATTGGTCAAACAAGCCTAATTGGTCAAACAAGCATTGGAAACCTAAAACTAAGGTCATGCAATCCAATCCATCTCATCCATGTGATCGAAATTCTGCCATTAGAAATACTTCGAAGTTTTTGAATAAAGACAATTTAGTGTGGCAGAGAGTGACTTATATTGATGCACAAGGAAAACCCAGATCCACTATGGGCTGGGTTCCTAAATCTAACTAATCCCGCTAATCGTGCAGGAACAGCTGTGGAGGACTACCGTGCGCCTCTGGTACATGGATAGTGGTTGTTCCAGGCACATGACAGGAGACTTATCCCAACTGGAAAATGTCAAAGAATTTAATGGTGGATATGTCTCATTTGCGGGAGGAGATTCAGGCAGAATCACGTTGAAAGGAACTGTACGAAACGGCGTTTTAAGCTT
This sequence comes from Helianthus tuberosus, assembly GCA_030545235.1. Lineage (NCBI taxonomy): Eukaryota > Viridiplantae > Streptophyta > Magnoliopsida > Asterales > Asteraceae > Helianthus > Helianthus tuberosus. The sequence goes on from CM060393.1 coordinate 108,043,657, forward strand.
TGAAAATGTTAATTATGTTCCAGAACTGAAACACAATCTGTTGAGTATTTCTCAGATTTGTGATCGAGGTAATTCAGTTCACTTTACAAAGAAAGGATGTCATGTTCTTAAACCTGGAATTGTCATTCCAGAAGACTGGTTCTTAATGTCAGCAGAGAGACGAGGAAACGCTTATGTGATTGATATGAACAAGAAACCGTGTGAAGAAATTACTTGCCTATTTTCGAAGATTTCAGAACATGATGGTCTACTGTGGCATCGTCGCCTTGGGCATGTGAACATGAAGAATTTGAACCGACTGGCAAAAGGTCAATTAGTACGTGATCTTCCGATAAAAGATTTCATGTTGGTTGAAAAGTGTGTTGCTTGTGCAAAAGGAAAAGCTCATCGAAAACTTCATAAGGCTAAACCAGCACCCTCGACGAAGGCCGTGCTTGAACTACTTCACATGGATCTTTTTGGTCCAGTGAATGTGTTGAGTATTGGCAAGAAAGCTTATTGTCTTGTAATCGTCGATGATTATTCTCGCTACACATGGGTATATTTTCTCAGTCACAAAAATGAAACTGCAGTCTTGGTGAAACAATTTATCACTCTGGCTGAAAATCAAGCGAGTGCTAAGGTGAAGGTTATTCGATCTGATAATGGGACAGAATTCAAGAACGTTACTTTGGACACATTCTGTACTGATAAGGGAATTGATCGTCAGTATAGTGTACCACGGACTCCTCAACATAATGGAGTAGCTGAAAGAAGAAATCGTACTCTTATCGAGGCTGCACGAACTATGCTGGCTGACTCGAAGCTTCCTAGTTTCTTTTGGGCCGAAGCTGTTAGCACGGCTTGTTACGTCCAGAATCATGCTTTAGTAAATAAACGACATATGAAAACTCCATATGAGATTCTAGAAGGACGTAAACCTTCGGTTTCACACTTTCGCATCTTTGGTTGTCCATGTGTGTTACTACTTATGGACTCTAATGGAAAGTTTGAGGTCAAAGGGGGTGAATGTTACTTTGTTGGATATGCTAAAGGGTCAGCCTATAGAGTATACAACAAGGTAAGTAAAAAGGTCGTCGAGTCGTGCAACATTGAATGGCTCGAGGAAAATGCTACGGACGCTAGAGTTGGACCAGATTGGTTATATGATTATGCTGAATTGTTTAAGTCATTTAACATTTTGTCAAGTGATTTTTCAGATGCAGGTGTGTCTATTCCAAAACAACCACTGTCTTTTGAGGATACTGAAGATGAAGAACAGACAGAAGGAAACGTCAGACATCATACCATTGATCCGCCAGGAATGGTGTTTACGCAGCATTCTACGTGTCAACAAACGTCCCATCAATCCCCTGAAGGTGCTTCAAATAGTGGTTCTGCATCTAATGGTTCCGGATCTGCACTATTTCCTGAACAAATTCCTGAAGGTTGCATTGTTTCCACTCCATTCGTTCATAATACTGCAGCATCTAATGAGGGGGAGTCTAGCAACACCACCACTGAAGACGAGACCGTACCTGACCTGGCAATACCCACAAGTGTTCAACGGAATCATCCTATAGAGAATGTGATTGGTCCTGTAAATGCAGGAGTTTTAACCAGGAGCCAATCGGGAACCATCAATACTTGTTTATATTCTTGCTATATTTCTCAAATCGAACCTAAAACTGTTGATATAGCTTTGCAGGAACCAGGCTGGGTAGATGCTATGCATGAAGAGCTGAACCAGTTTGAGAAGCTTGGAGTATGGAAACTTGTCAAGTTGCCACAGGGAAAGCGCAAACTTGGAACTAGATGGGTTTTTCGAAACAAGCAAGATTCTGCGGGGGTTATTGTTCGAAATAAAGTAAGGCTGGTGGTTCAGGGATTTCGACAAATAGAAGGCCTGGATTATGATGAAGTATATGCTCCGGTTGCCCGACTTGAAGCCATCCGGATCTTCTTAGCTTACGCGTCATATATGGGGTTCACTGTGTATCAGATGGACGTCAAGACAGCGTTTCTATATAGGAATGTGAAGGAAGAAATCTTTGTTGAGCAGCCTCCAGGTTTCGTGCATCCAGATCATCCAGAATATGCCTTCAAGCTAGATAAGGCATTGTATGGATTACACCAAGCACCACGAGCTTGGTATGCCACACTAACTGAACATCTTCTGGCTCATGGGTATACACGTGGCACGATAGACCAGACTCTTTTTATCAAGAAAGTGGGCAAGGATCAGATCTTAGTTCAAATCTATGTTGATGATATTATTTTCGGATCTACAAGTGAGGAACTTTGCAAGGAGTTTGAGAGAGTTATGAAGAAGAAATTTGAAATGAGTGCTCTTGGGGAAATGACACTGTTTTTGGGTTTACAAGTCAAGCAAAATTCTCAAGGGATTCTTATTCATCAAGGGAAGTATGTGGATGACGTGCTAGCGAAATTCAATTTCTCTGACGCAAAACCAGCTGAAACACCAATGGCAGAGAGACCGTTATTGACTGAAGATGAAGAAGGATCTCCCGTGGATCAACGTCAGTATAGGTCTATGATCGGGTCGTTGATGTATCTGACAGCTAGCCGACCGGATATTATGTTTGCTGTCTGCAACTGTGCAAGATATCAGGCTAATCCTAAAACTTCTCATCTTACTGCTGTTAAACGGATCTTTCGGTATCTTAAAGGCCGACCTCGGTTTGGTCTGTGGTATCCGAGGGATTCCAATTTTGACTTGTTTGCTTTTTCTGATAGCAACTTTGGAGGTACTGATAGTGACAGGAAATCCACATCAGCTGGATGTCAATTTCTGGGTGACAGTCTCATTTCTTGGCAATGCAAGAAACAACAAACGGTGGCGATTTCTACAGCTGAAGCTGAGTATGTTGCCGCTTCTGCATCTTGCTCTCAAGTGGTGTGGATGCAACATCAATTGCAGGACTACGGTTTGACTTATCTCAACACTACTATTTACTGCGATAATGATGCTGCAATACAAATTGTTAGAAATCCTGTTTTTCACTCCAAAACCAAGCACATAGACATAAAAGTTCATTTTATTCGAGATTGCTTCGACAGAGGTCTTATTACACTTGAGCAAATCGACACAGATGCAAATGCTGCCGATTTGTTCACCAAACCTGTCAGCAGCTCAAAATTCAAAGTGCTTGTAGATTTTCTGAAAATGATCCGCTTTACTGACTGAGCATGTTTTTGTTTTTCGTAGGTAAATTTGTTCATAAAGTTTTCTATTCTTAGGTAGTTTTTATTTATGCTCAAATTTAGGGGGAGAAATTTTGAAAAATACAAAAACATTAAAAATTGAAAAAATACAAAAACATTAAAAAATAGAAAAATACAAAAAGAGGTGTTGCATGACAGGGAAATGAAATGAATTTTCACATCATGGTTAAGGGCTGACTCATGTAAAACCAGTATCGAAATAGTTTGACTCTAGTACTGATATGCTGGTAGGCTCTATTCTTATGACTAGAAACATTGACTGTTTTGTTAAGAACTAAATTAGTACATGACCTCAGAAAAGAAAATCACTTGGAATTAGCTCATTTCTATTTGAATGTCTGTATGTTGTCCTGATACACACAATTTTGGTCTGACTCTGAAATCTTCTCTGAAAAAGTCGTGTATCTCCTTTGCTGCATCCAGATATATGCTGACCTGGAGGTGCTAGGCAACGTCAGCTTCTGCTGCATCCAGATACATGCTGACCTAGCTGTACGTTGTCGTTTTGTAGATCAATTAAACACCCGAAAGAGGCCCTCTAGTGCCCAAAAGAAACCCTATAAACCTATGTCAAATTGAGAAAAACTCATTTGATCTTGTATATTATACCTTCTCTGCTTAAGATCTATTCTGTTCTCTTCTCAATCTATTCCCAGTTAAGATTTCAGAGATCTGGATTGGACTTGTGAAATATGTGGTAGGGAAGCTACTTACATGATAGGGTGTGCTGTCTGTAATTCCGAGATTTGATTAGTATTTGTTTGGGTGTTCATTGTTAAGAAATCAAAACATGATAAAATTTGTTACAGGCAGTTATATGGAAAAGGTCTAGGAAGATGAGTTTAGGTGGACAAATATACTGGCAATCGTCTAGATCTTTCGGTAGTAGATCAGTGTTGATAAGTGAAGTCAAGCCCGAAACCTTGTGATTTGATCCCTGAGCAATTTTGTTTATTTCCTATTTTATTTTTGTAAATAATTGTTTTTAATTTTTGTTTTTATTTTAGGTTTTGTTTTCGTAAATATGCTCAGAAGGTATAAGTAAATCATTAAAATTAAAACTGATTTATTAAAGGGATTGTATTATTAATTAATAAATCAAATGAACTCCTTTAAGTCGGTTAAGTTTAAAAAATTTGGTTATGGCCCAAAAGGTCAAAGGTCCGGCCCATTTCATTTGGGTTTTGGAATATAAAGCACAGGTCTCGAGTCGAGATCTCACTTCTCACTCGAGACCCTCTCATTCTCTCTCAAGACTCCGGTGATCTCTGAAGATTCCGACTTGTCTCCGATTACGACTCGCAATCTGCGGTTTCGACTCATTGATAATCAAGGTATTATGATATTATTATTCAAGTTTTTGCAGAAAATTATGAATATTTGAAGAAGCTCCGATGAAGATTTGAAGATTCCGACTCGCAATCAAGAACTCTAAGATGAAGATTTGAAGATTCTGAATCGCATTCAAGAACACTAAGATGAAGTTCATATGATTGTGTGGTTGCGACTCAAACAACACAAGGACTCGAGACTAGTGGTTACGAGTCGCAATATCAAGATTGCGACTCATGGTTTTGACTCGAAGTCTATTAGTTGCGACTCATGGTTGCGACTCATGGTTGCGACTCAATGACAAGTGGTCTCGACTCGAGACCTTTCAGTTTCGACTCATGGTCTCGAGTCAACAGTAACAGTGTTAATTATTAATTATTAATTATTATTATCTTATCTGAACACTGTTATGTCAAAGGTTGGAAATTTTAATTAACTTGTGTTTTGTGCAGAAAATGGACTTAAAGTTTATATCTTCTCACAATCAAGTAGGATACTTGGCACCTCCACCAGAGAAATACAAGCAGCTGTACACGTCACTGATGAAAGGTCTAAATAACTGCTGGATTGTTCATGCTCTTTGTGAGAATCCGGTTGTTTATGAAGAGCTTATTCAAGAGTTTTGGAAGAGTGCTAAAGTCGAAGTCGTTGAAGGAAAAGGAGCTATAGTTGCTGAGATTCAAAAGATGAAAGTTATAGTGACTGAGCATATGATTAGAGAAGCGTTAAGATTTAATGATCAGGAAACAGATCCTATAGAACTTCCAGCTGGAACAGTGGAAGCAATTCTACCTCGTTTAAGCTACGAAGGGAAGTTTCCACCTCTGATAAAGAAGTTTGTGCATCCGTATTGGCGTCTATTGCTGCACATGTTTCTTTTGTGCATGACAGAAAATAGAGGGGGAACTGATCAGTTGAATACCACTCAGTCTGCCGCTTTGATATGTGTGATTACCAATGAGCCGTTCAACTATTCAAGATATATCTTGGCAGCGATGAAGAGAAATGCAATTGGACTTCGAAAGGATAAGTTTCTCATGTATCCGAGGTTCTAGCAGATGATTCTGAATGATCGTTATCCAGGATTGAAGAGATCTGGTAATACGTTGGAATTAAAGCCTATGAGTCCAGCATGTTTTGGTGCTCTTACTACAAAGAAGGGTACTGAAAAGAAGTTTGAAGGTTTGATTCCGTTGGAGAAGTTTGGTCAGTTTGCAGAGACGGAAGATGTTAGTGCAAATCCAGTACTAGTACGACCTGTTCCAGTGCATAGTGTGCCTGCAAGTGCTATTGTTGCTGAAGAACATGATATCCAAATGGGTACCGAAGATGAGCCTGAGACAGAGATTTTAACAATTGAATCTGACGATGAAGGCATTGAGATTATGTGTGATTCTGGGGAAGATGAAGAGCTTCCTCCTGAAGCTGAAGTTGATACTGTTGTTTCTACTGTTCCACCTGTGATTACTGCTGAAAGTTTGGCTTTGTTATTAAAATCTGTAACTGATAAGATGGGAAATCCTCCTTCTGATCTTTCAGTGTCAAGTGAAAAGCCTAGTGAAGATCCAAAGGATTCTGATTCCATGCCATTGAAGCGGAAAAGGAGGGATCCTCGACTCGGTATGTATGTTGAACAACACAAAGATCAATCCATGACTATTGCTGAAGATGATGACGGTTTATATGATTTTGATTTTTAGAGAAGTATTGATGACACTTGTCACACCCCGACCGCGTAAAACAACAAAGCGCGGCGGAAACATCGGGGCGTGTTGCAACAGAATTAATGTTTCATAACCATGGATACCAAAAAGTGTTTCGTTTTATTAAACATTGAATAATTACATCGTCTTGAAATCTAAATACACTATTTAAACATAGTCTATCATTGTTATTGAGTCACTAAGGCCTTGTCCAGTCCTATGTGAGCATGCATCTTATCAATCGATATCATTCAACAATACCTGAAACATATGTGAAAACGAGGTCAGCAAAGAAATGCTGGCGAGTACATAGGTTTTGTAGGAGTGTCGAAATCATGGCTAGTTTAGACGTTACAATACTTTATTTAAAAACCTTGTTTTGAAAAGAGTATAATATTGCAACTTAATTAACCAACTCAAATCAAGCGGGTTATAATTTGTAAAACCTCGTAGCCATGACTCTTAACCCAAAAACATTTGTTTTAGTAAATTATTTGAAAAACAATGATAAGTTCAGGTGATATGTATAAATAAGAGAATAATGCATGATTAAATGAATAACCATGTAAAATGAGTTTGTATAAGAAAAGTTGTTTGTAAATAAATGTCTTGTGAAAAGTATGTTAATTGTATAAAATGTTCTATGTCTCAAACTGAAATGATTCAAATAACGCTACAATATGTAATACCATACAAACACTTATATATAGGAAGTACCAGCGGCGTATCCACCATGCTTGTATCATATTCCACACGCATTGTTACTTAATCACTTAATCCAAACCAAACCACCAAAGTAATGTTCATGCCCAAATGTAAATCATGTAATATGTATAACCAAAATAATATCGTATATCGCTTTGAACCCAATCGTTAACCCAATCGTTAAAACATCATGTGAAAACCAATCGTAAATCGTTTAATTCGTTTTAGGTCGTGAAACTACTTATAAGGTCGTCTCGCTAATAACATTCAAACCTTCGTGACTTTCATCGCTTCTCGTTTTCGTCGCTTCTCGTTTTCGTCGCTTCTCGTTTTCGTATTAACAAACCTCCATAGGGTAAATTAATAATTACAGATTCAGTCGCTACCTACCATACCCACACATAACCACGGGTGTAGTAAATAACGGGATTTGTCAGATCCTATGGTACCATAACCTAATACTGGTCGGCTTGATCATTGCTAATGAATGTCATTTGTTATGTAACTACAACCAACAAGTTTGTTCACTTTATGAAATCGTTATTAGTTTTGTATAAATCGTCTTAATTGTTTTTGAAACCATCGTTATAACATCGAAAACATTTAGCACATATGAGTCACCCCAAAACAATTGAAAGCAGTAAAATAGGGGAATAATGTACTCGCCTGAGAATGCTTGGAGGTCTTGAACAACAACCAAACAAAGCTAGAGAGAGCACGGAATCAGTCGGCAATCTAAAACTATATAAATAAACCGGACTTAAATCGGGAGATCGGATAGGATGAGGCTTGGTAAACCAAATGAGTGTTGGAACTCATATGATATGGTTTAACAAGACCTACATACTACATTGAGACTAACCTAATTGCTTTCGACCCATCGCGACCCATTAAGGTAACATATGCTACTTTAACGCGTCGTGCGCGTGAAACGCGTTCAGACCGCCTAACTAGTCCTATGATAAGTGTTATATGCCTAAACATGTTACAAAATCAGTTATGTGACAAAAGTTTAGGTTACATATGCTTAATTACCAATTATACATGAAAATGGTATTCTGGTAATTTACCTAAGGCATATAAACTACCTATCATACAACTACTTAAACGATGTGACCATAGGGTATAACCTCGGAAGGTTATTCCCTACCTACTATGGTCACCTAATGTAATTGGTCGGATCCTAATGATCGACCAAATGGGTCGGGTTCGAAGGTATAGGCGATTTATTAGATCGCCTACCCTACGACCCTAGACAACGTGGTAATCAGTGGGCATAGTCCCAAGGGACTATGACCAACGTGATTACACTCACGTTGCGAAGTTCAAACGAACTTCGCATTGACCATTACTGGTCAACGCTGAAAGTCAAACAAAGTTTGACTTTCTGACTCGAAAAGCAATAAAATAAGGAAAAGAACGAAAGAATACTTACCCAGGGTCCCCTAATGCTAATCCCGATCCAAGAACTCAGGTATGAAACAATGGTTTCAACTTAGAGCTCTCAAATCAGAATTCTTGTAAGAAATGAGGTTGGGGTGATGGGGTATTTATAGTTTTCGGGTAACCGTTAGGATCGTTTCTTGGAAAAGGAGGCAACGATCAAAGCCGTACACTTGTCGGAATGTTATGGTGCCTAAATTGCCACTAACCATAAGGATTTGACATGTGGAAGAGAGATTAGGAGTGCAAAACAGCTGAAAACAGGCTGTTAAGTACTCTGCATCTGGTCTGCAGACCCCTAGCGCACCGCTACGCTAAAAGTGTAGCGCACCGCTAGGCCCTAGTTTGGCAGAATTACACTTTTGGTCCCTGTATTGAAATCAGCCCATTTTCGACACGTTTAAGGCCCGTTAACCCCATTTCAAAGCTCTAAAATGAAGTTAAAGTATAGGGGACTTAAAATATGCTCAAAAATATCTCGGATGTCGGTTCGTTTAGCCGTACGAACGCGATGTTCGCTTAATTACGACGGAATGCGCACAAGCGCGAAAAACGAACCAAATGACGCGACGAATGGATTTTTCTTAAGGAGAACACTAAAATATAATATAGTCATGCTCACATAAATTTTTGGATGTCCGGATGTATTCAGAACGTAAGTTACGCGTAAAAATGCAAACTTGTGCACTTTTTGACGCTTTTAGTCCCTGAATGACACAAAAGTTTATTTTAGCATACCGAACACCTCAAAGCCTATTTCTAAGCTATGTAAAGGATATTTATGGTATGTTTAACTTATGTTCATGTCCCGGAAGGTCTGTTACAGTTCAAATTGGCATACTTTCGCAGTTTGTCAACTTTAGTCCCTGTAAGCGATTTAACTTGATTTTGCCATACCAAAGCCTTCAAAACTTATTTCTAAGTTATGTAAAGGTTATTTAAGGTATGTTAAGCCTATGTCACTATTCCGGAGTGTTCTTTGCATTAAACTGGTTATATTTACGCATCAGTGCGCGTATAACCTTCCAGAAAGCGATTTAGAGTTTGAAATTGAACAAAAATTGATATGTGCAAATGATACACATATTTTTACAAATCCCAAGTATGAAATACAATATTTCATTGGTTTGGTATTTGTTTGATGGCCGTGAAGGCACAGGTGTTACAACACTACCACCTTTACTGAAGATATATTTGATTCCAACATTGACTCTCAAGGAAATGTTTTGGAGACCACTGCTGCTGATATTCATGTTACAAATGTTGATACAGATCCTGTTGTTGATACTGTGTCACTTGGTATTTCTGAATCTACAGGTCCTTCTAGAATTGTTCCTGATGTACCTAGTAGTTCGAGTGGTAAAATACCTGAAGAGCCATTTAGAATGCCGTTTGATGATGATTCTAGTGATGAAGATGAGTTTATCAGCATGAGAGATATGAAGAAAAGAATGGTTGTACTAGAGCAAGATTCAATTCATAAAGATGCGAAGATTATCCAACTTGAAGATACGATTGTGAAGAAAGATCAACAGATTGAGCAGCTTCAAGGAGATGTTAGTTTGTTGTTTAACATGGTTTATGACTTACGTGGAAAGTTAGAGAAGAAATTTGGACAGGAGTTCTCTGATCCAACTGATGTTGAAAACAGGAAAAAGGCCTTTGAAAAGGATGATGCTGAAAGAAGTGCTGCTATGGAACAATACTTTAAAAGAGTTATTGATCCTGTTGCAGACAAAGAGAAGGCTGAAAGAATCAAGAAGAAAAGAGAGTTTGTAATTATGAAAAATCGGAATCTAAATCCAGATAATGATGATGCTCATGCAACTCATCATTTAATGGATGTTGGTGAAACTCTCTATGATAAGGTTGGAAATCGTTCTGGTGTAGTTAGCTGGGGTTATGATCATGATCGCAAAAGATGGTGGATAAAAAGAAAAGTTGGACCTGTTGAGTGGTACAAACATTCAGGCCAGTTTCAGTCGTTTACTAAGGTGGACTTGACAAACTTGTCTAAAGCACCTTATGTGACAACCGATAATTTACGCCCTTAATTACGTGATTAACAGGTGATTAACGCGATAATAAATAGTGATTACAACACAAATTAACTTAATTAGGCCTTTGGTGTGCCTAGGAACGCTTATCCGTGAAGATTCGCGTGGCATCTGTGGAACATCAAATGACAACGGACTGAAACCGTGCAGAATACTGCAACGCCGACAAGTACAAATCTTATACGAGTAATTTTGTGTTTATAAATTTAGTTTTACAAATTTATCGTGCTTCCGAACGACATAAAACACAGAAGCGAACGAAAAACGCGGAAACAGTAACTCACCGACGATCAACGACGGAACTGACACACTGGACTCAAATTTCGTCTTGACATTGATATATTGTGATATATTTGGTTTCGTCTTCGAATTTTAAATACCCATAGTCGAAACTGGATCGAGAAACGGTTCAGAACAGCAAACGACGTAATTTTTCACATTTTTTATCGTGAACAACGAATAAAGGCACGAACGTCTTCCGACGTGTTGGAACCTGAAGGTTTATTCATGTAGGTTAGCATAGTTTAAGGGTTGATTATGTAGTTGTTTAGTTTATTTGTTTGGGTCAATTTTGTAAGGGTTGGGCTAGTAAACTTGATGTCGCAATGGGCCTAGGGTTTAGCCCGGTTGTTTTGTATTTAAACAAACCTCAACCTCTTGGTTGAGGTTGTTGGTTAGATTGTGAGTTGCGACACAAGGGAGCCGAGAATTAGAGTCTTGTATCAGTCATCGTTTAGCTTTGAATGCAAGATCTCTGGTTTGTGTTTTGATCATATTATTGTTATTTACTTATTTGTTCTTGAATCAACTTGTGATTGTATTCCGCACCTTCACAAGTCAAGATCGATATCATTGAAGGATCCTAAACGGGTTTTACACGACGCTATTATACGTATTTTGACCCTAAAATAACGATTTACAACGCTTTGCGACGCGCGTGAGCGAAGACGGGCCTTCAAAACGAGATCGGGCTACTTTAAACGCGAGATTTGGGCTTGTGGGCTTTGGGCCCACGCCCAAAGCCCATTATTGAATCATTAGTATATAAGGGGCTGTAACCCCCTTGAATTCTCCTGGTGCAGAAAACAAAAACTCAAACCAAATACACACCACATTTCTCTCTCTCTCTCTCCGGCGAACCGGTGCGGCGGCGGAGCCGCCGTAGGTGGCGGCGGTCCGGCGAGATGCCGGGGGTCACTTTTCCGGCCAAACACCCCCTCCCTCCTCCGGCCTTCCTGATTTCCCGACAATCCAAACATCGAACACCCCCACCCCCTGCTTCTTGTTCGGTCACTGGAGAAACCACGGACCGCCGATCATTACGTTTATCCGACGGTCCGGTCCGACACCCACAACCATCGTCAACGGCAGCCCCCCTCTGTTAATGATTAACGGCTACCACCACCAGCTGGTGGTGGCGTGCGGCGGTGCGACCAGAGAGAGAACGAGAGAGAAAGAGAACCGGTGGTCCTTTACTCGGACCGGTGATCCTTATTTTTATCCGACAGATTTCGCCGTTTTTCCGGCGGTCTTTGTCTCGATCCGGTGGTCTTCGTTTCTGTCCGACAATCTCTGGTAAGTCCGTTCTTTTTTTTTTGTCTCCTGTCGATTTTTGAGATGATGATTGTTGCTGATTTGTTCAAGATGATGATGTGCTTAATCGGCTGATGATTTTTTCCGGGTCAGTTCACGGCCAGTTCGGTTCGGGTGACGCGGCACGGTTCGGCTCGGGTAACTGCTTGGAGCCTCGGGTCAGATTGGTTACGGGTGCGAGTCTTGGTTCGGCACGGGTCAACTGGTCAACCGGTTCGGGTCAAGCGGCTCGGTCAGACGGTTCGGTTCGTGGTTCGGGTTGACTCGGTCAAACCGAGTCAACTCGGTCAACTCAGACCCCGTCAACTCAGTCCGCGGTTCGACGCGAGAGATTTGGTAAAGATTGACGATACGTTTAATATTTACGCAATTTTAATTCTTTGTGAACGAGCTCTAACCGATTAGTTTATAATTCAGTTACGTTTTATTTTGATCGTGTTGAGAAAACTTTATAATATATATTGTTTGAATGGATTGAATTATTGTTGAGTTTGATAAAATACGACAACTTTTTATTATCGGGTTATTCCAAAAACAAAGGAAACTCTGCCCGTTTTTCGGGAAAACCCGTAAAAGCAAAACATGTTTTATTGAAAAGCGACTTTTATGAGATGTTGGTGCATACATCTGTTGACTTCGTCTTGTATCGAGTCTTAGTCTACATTGTATAGATCATGGCACGTTTTACTAGAAAGTAACATGTTTAGAGTGTTAAGAAGCTGATTTCGCTCCTAGCATCACATATATGTGATTTCGCCCGGAATCACATATTTCTAATTTCACTCCTATTGAAATGTGTCATCTCGGGCGGAATCAGAGGCCTATATATAGGTCACTTATGAGCGAAATCAGTAGTCATTCCTTGTATTCCATACCGAAGTGCTACCGGTGTGAAGACTGATTGTAATCGTTGTTAGATTCATATAATCAGTAGTTAAAGTGAAGTTAAAGCTGTTACTAAGTCTATTTCTTGTTTTACGCACCTGAAATAGATCAGAACCTCTCTAAACGACTCATTTGGATCAGTCGAACGATCCTACAATTGGTATCAGAGCCAGTTGGAGGAGTTCTGCAGTTTACAGCCGAATTTGATTGAAAATTCTTGTTTCTACACCTTCTTTCATCAGTTCAGGAAGTTTTAATGGTCAAAACCAGATCAAATTTTCACAGATTATAGATAATTGGACTTAGACAAACCCTTGAAAGTTTCATAGCTAAAATCAGCTTAAAAATGGACCAAATTGATTCCCGAGCTGATTCCGCTCGAGTGGATAGTTTCTGATTTCGCTCATAAGTTCCTGATAGTTTCTGATTCCACTCCTGATAGTTTCTGATTTCGCTCCTGATAACTTGCTGATTTCGCTTCTGGGATACATAGTCTGATTCCGCTCCAAATCTTGCTGTTGATTCCGCTCCAGGATGCTAAACCTTCTGATTTCGCTCTAGAAATCTTTCTGATTTCGCTCCAGTCTATCAAATTTCAGATTTCGCTCTAAAGTTACTGTTTTTGAAAAACGTGATACGTCATCATGAGTGAAGAGTTCTACAACGCATTCGCTTCATCTCCTACTACTCCGGCATCCATTGCTCAGAATATGAACTTGGAAAACGAGACCAGAACGTTACAAAAGCCCCCGAAACTGATGAGTATTGAAGAGTACTACGGGTGGAAAGACAGATTCGAAAACTGGGTTCAGGCAAATCATCTTAGGTCTTGGGAGTGTATACTGAAGAAATATGTGTTGCCTCGTACTGAGTTACAAGTTGTAAAAACAATTTCTGAGTTCAGTGATCAAGAAAGAGATATGTATCGTGCTGAAAAGATGATGATAAGTTTGCTTCAACAAGCTATCAAAGAAGACATCTTTGTGTTGTTACAACATGATAAAACTTCAAAGTCAATCTGGGATGCTCTACGTGTTTAGTTTGAGGGTAGTGAGAACATGATTAAGAGCAAGAAGGCGTTGCTCAAGAAAGAGTTTGATCTGTTCAGTAGTTTACCGGGAGAAGATACGAAGAAGCTAATTGAACGATACTGCCACTTAGTGCGATCCATGTCGATGCTTAGTATTACAAAAGATCATGAAGAGTGGGTAGACAAGTTAGCCGATGCGTTACCACAGAAAGAGTGGGGTACCTACTTGATGATTCTGAAAAATACCGGGGTTTATGATGGGTTGACTATTTCTCAGTTTATAGAGAAGATTGAAATTCAGGATTTAGAACAGCAAAAGATCGCAAAGATGAACAGTCCAAGTGGTCAACATGATGTAAAGATGTATTACAAAGGTAGTGTTCTGGTTTCAGAAGCTGAGAGAAGTCCGAAAATCCAGACTGTATTTAGTGCTGGGGATTTAACGGAAAAAGCTGATCAGAGTTCAAACAAAAGCAGTGGATTCTCTTCATTTCCGAGTGTTAATCCAAAAGAGTCAACTACAAGTTTTCACTCTCAAAGCACAAAGACAGGAAATGGTTATGTGATTCAGTGTAACATTGCTTTGAATCTTCCAGAGGGTCAAAGTTTTTCTGAAGAAATCGTGAAAGATCACATGGCTTTACTTGGTTCTGTATTATTATCTTATAAGGATTGGTTGCTGGTCGGATCAGAAATCCTATGCTCACAAAAGAGGATTACGATCAGATAGACGTCGAAGAAATGGAGTTAATGGACATCAAATGGTGCCTAGCTAGTGTCCTTAGAAGAGCTGAAAAGTTCAAGCTGATTACTGGAAGAAATGACTTTCTTGATGCACATGTTTCTACTTTAGGTTTTGATAAATCTAAAGTTACTTGTTTTCGATGCAGGGAGAAAGGTCATTTCAAAAGAGAATGCAAGAACAAGGAAGCTAGTGGAGCTCAGAATCCGTTTGGAAAAGACGATTATTACTGGAAAGCCATTTACCAGCAAGTTGGTCAGCAACAACTGCAAGAACCTCAGGTGGCTCATGGTAGAAAAATCGACGATTCAAAGAGAGCATGTTTGGTGAATTTTAACTGGAATGAATACATATCACCTGAAAGCAAAGTTTGCTTAGTCAATCAGGATGATGAAAGACTACCTGAAGGCTTCAGTTGGGATATGTTTGTTGATGATAAAGGAGATTTTAAAGCATTCATTGCTAAGATTGTGAAAGAACCAGATATGTTTGCCACATGGATGAAGTCTATTGGTGAGACTGTGAAAAATGTGGAGAAAGAATCTGTTGCATCTGATGAAAACTCACAGAGTTCAGATGAGAGTGTACAATGTGATGATAGCTCAGAAAAAAAAAAAGTTGTTTTTGATAAAACACCATCTGATTCTGGGTCATCGGATGAAAATTTTGAAAAGTCTATTGAGTTTGATCAATCACCAACTGATGACAGTAGTAGTGATGACGAGGAAGAAAAACATATTAATATTGCAAAAACTCATCTGTCTCCTGAAAGTTTTCATTTCTATTTTGCAGATCGCTTGGAGAAACTAAAGGAGAAAAGAGCTGCAAAAGAACAACAGGAAATGAAGACTAAAAGTGTTGCTGAAGAGATTGTTGAGATTGAACAAGTGAAAGAAGACGAAAAGGTGACTAAAGCAGAGAAAATGGTTGAAGTTGAGAAAATCATCGAAACTGAAAAGATAGTGGAGGTCATCAAACCTTGCTTGAAGTGTCTGGAAGTTTGCAAAGAATGTGCAGCCAAAGATGAGAAGTTGACAGAATATGAAAAGATGAAGGAGCAGTTGCTGTTCAATCTCAATTATGTGAAATAATCTTATGATGTCTTGAACAGAACGGTAACTGGTCTTCAAAAGACCAACTCTGAAAGAGAGGATGCTTTGACGATGATGAATGCTGTTATGATGTCAAAGCAGAAAGCTATCAACTTCTACATAGAAGAAAGTGCTACGTGGAAACAAGAGTTGGAAACCGAGAAAATTGAAAATGAGAGAATTAGACGTTTATTGCAGAGTTATTCTAGTTCTGATTATCTCATTGATCGAATTTATCCAACTGTTGCAGGTATGGAAGCTTTTCAAGATGAGAAGCCAAAGAAGAAAGATAGTGGTAAGAAACCGACTGCTAGCTATACCAAGTGTCCACCTCCAATCTGGGAAGGGTATTCTCCCAGAAAACCAAATGAGGAGCAAGTCGAAAAAGCAGTCAATATAAAGCTAAAAACCGATACAACTGATGAATTACCAGAAAACATTGAAGTCACGTTCACCTCGTCTGACACTGATCATGAGTCTGAGTTAATAAAAAAGGTGGTCGATCAGGTGTTGGATACTGATGAGGAGTCTGAGTCAAAATCTGAGTCTGGAGGGTCAAGTTCGTCAGTCAACAGTCCAAAGTCATTGGTTAAACGGGCATACAGTAAAGAGTTTTTGTTATCAAAAGCAAATTTGGATGATGAAACATTTGAAGTTGCATACACTTTAAATGATTCTGACAAATTATACTCTGACAAAGAGTTTCCAATAAGAAGTGTTAGATTTGAAATGATCAAAAAGGTTTTCAAAATGACAGAAATTAAGATTTCTGAAATAAAAGATTTAAATCTTAGTGAAAAACCTAAAAAATACACTTCAAGAGTACAACAACGTTTAAACAAGAAAAAAGGTTACAATTCTGGTTCTGGTTTTCAAAAGAAACCAAACTATAATCGTAGCTACAAAAAGAAAGGTTTAGGTTTTATTCCATCAAAAAATTATAAAAATGAGAAAAATTCTAAAACAAAAACAGAATTTGTTTCAGGTGGAAGTGCTGAGGAGGAACAGAAGAAACCTTTCTGGAAACAATCAAACCAGGAGTTTCTTGCTGAGAAGAGAAGGAATGGAACTGGAGTGTTTCATCCAAGAGAGACTAGAACCTGTTACAAATGCAATGAAGTTGGTCACATTGCATGGAATTGTTCAAAAAATGCGAAAACAAAACAGGGAGTTTCTAGGAAATTGAAAGAGAAAGTTGTTGATGTTGAACCACCAACCGAAAAATTTAAAATTTTTGAAAACTCAATTTATGAGGTTGGTGAGTGTTCTAAAAAGATTTTTTACAAAAAGAAAGCAAAAGACAACCAAGTGTGGGTTGTTAAAAAAGATGATGAGAATGTCGGCAATGAAACTGGTTCCTCAAAGCCAGAAGAGCCACAGGTTGAAGTAAAACTTTCAGTGAATGATGATGATTTTCCATCACTGAAGTTTGAAGAAATTAAACAAAAAGTTGGTAAGGTTGAGATCTCAGATCAGTTTTATTCTGAGAAAACTGAATTTGATGTTGAGAAAGCATTTAACGGAAATGTTAAGAAAATTTTTAGGAAAATGCTTGATGGGAAAGTAAAAGGGGTTAAAGAGTTCTATGCAACTAAAAAGGCTACTTATAACCCTACTGAGCAAGAATTGAAAACCCTCAAGTCTGAAAAGACTTGGGTGGAAATTCTTTTCCCTTGAAGTCTTAGGACTTTGCCGGAGATCCCAAGTTTGTAATCGTGGATCAGGAATCGGCATCATTCTTGTTATGATAGATTTTGTGAAAGATTTTTAAATGTGTTTAGTTTTTACAGGATAAGTGTGACTTGCCGGAGCTTCCAGGTTGGTAAGTGCGAAGCAGGAATCGGCATCTTTATTGGTAAAATGATTTTGTGTAGACGTGGTATTCCTACAAGTTGGTTGATGAATGTTTAAACTTACAAGTGGTAAATCAAGGACATTAAGTTGTACTTGTTTTTTCTACAAATGGTTAATCAAGGTCATTAGGTTGAACTTGATTGGACCTAACCTACAAGTGGTTGAAAACAGTGTGATGAACCATACCCCGAAACCTACAAGTTATAAAATCAACAAAACTTATTTTTCGAAAAAATCATTCTGGTTAAAACAAACTTAAGTGTTTTGAAATCATAATGAGAAAATAGTTTTGTGTAAGGGGGAGTTCTGATTGTTTATGCCTAGTGGATGGCGATTTGATGCGATTCGATATCGGTTGTCAAGTTCGTTGTACAGTTTATTTTCAAATTTCCTTTAATGTGTTTGCATTTTAGGGGGAGTAGAAATTTCTGAAAATCCAAAAACATTTGAAAATTTGAAAAAGGCAAAAACATGATAAAATCAAAAATGAGTTTTTGTGTCAAAGAAGAGGAAATGATAGTACATCAGTAGACAGTTACAGTATGCTAAAGAAATGTAATGTTTAAATAGCGTTAAACAGTCTCACTGATGATATGCCGATAGGTTTTTACACATTTAGTAAGCTTTTTCGGGATATAAACTAAAATTCAAACTTGCTTATTTTGTGGGGAACACTACTTGGATATATAGGTAACCCCTGAAATCTTGTTTGAAAGGTCCTTCTTTCTGAGATACTAGGTCTTTATGCTCAGTGATATCTGGGGTATTATCCCGGGACTTCTGCTGAATGGAAATTCTGACCTAGTCCCCGGAGAATACTTTCTGCATGCTTGAAATATAGCGCAGCCCTCAGCAAATTGATGAAACAATAAAATTGATAGTCATTGCTGTTGTAATACAAAAGATCCTCTAAAGGGGACACACCAAAAGTCGAAGCCGTCATCTCTCTGCGTATACGGGAGTATTGTGACAACTGGCACAAACCGGTAATTTCCGTACACTATAATTATTGCTTAATGACTGCAATTATGAGTTTAAGGGTCAGCAATGTCTGAACACATGATTAAACAAGTGAATTCATGCACGTTGTATACTACAAAATATTGCTTTATGCATAAACGAGAGCGTTGCGTCAGAATAATAGTAAACTCACCGGTAGGACACACTGTGTCAACAAAACTGCAGAAAGCAGTCAGACATAAGAATTGAGGCCTAGGTGTAGGTCCGACGACAAGATTGCATTAAAACCCGAGAGTACATACAAGGGTTTAATTTATATACATTGCGAAAGCAAAAATAAGCACTAAAAAGCACCCGAAACGCACTTTAAGTGCAGAATTTATACAAATCAGCAATAATTCAGCATTTAGACATATAAATATTGTGTAGAAATGTCGTTTTATTATCCAGAATGTTTCCTTAAGTGTTGGGAATTGAAAGAGTACAAGGAAGGTACTTAAACGACACTAAAAAGTGTAATTTAGCACTTTAACGAATCGGTGTGTAACCGAACAACCGGACTTTACCCGGAACATGAAAATATTAGTATTTTCACTATTTATATTTTTCTGAGCCAGTTAGGGTCTCTGATTACCCTAACACCCGTCATAACACATAACATGCAACTAACTAAGTTAAATACTTAGTTAACCTAATTAACTAAACTAAACCCCCCTAACTAACTAGTTTAAATCGAACCAACCCCCCCCCCCCCCCATGCCCTAACCGGCCCCATAACTAGGGGAACACACAAGTACTTGGTTGATTTGTTTAGGGATTATTGTCTAATATCAATGAGACACATGGCCCATTGGGTAATAATTTGCTTATAAATACTAGAGATTACATGAGATAATCTTCATCACTAAACACCAACTTTCACATACTCTCTCCCTCCCACCTAGCTCTCGGCCGAACCACCCCAGCCCCATACACCCACCTTCGGCTCTTGATCACTACATTCCAACATCATTCACACTTCAAGGATCGCGTATTAGGAGCCTCGGAGCAAGCGGAACACGAAGGACCTCTACCGTTAGCTTTTATCCACCCATTTTTCATCAAAGATCTTCCCTAGCCTTGAGCTAGAGGTATAACACTTAAAACTTGTTTTTAAGCTTATCTAAAGTGGTTAAAAGAATTTTTGTCGGTTAAAACTCGGAATCTTACAAGTTGAAGCATTAAAGTCTACTAAAAGTATGAAAAATGGTGGTTAATAGCTCATGTGTTGTGTAAAAGTTGTAGTATTTGAAATATGTGATTATTTAGACCCGATCTATGTCGTGGTAGCTCGGATCACCGTTTAACCCGGTTTGGTAAGATCATGGATCTTAACATAAAGCTATTTTAGAAGTAACAAGGGTTAAAAGGTGAAACCCTACCACACATAAACCATGAACTTGTGTAAAAATGTTTTAACTTGTACAAAAGTGTTTAAAACTAGTAGATCTACGTATCTACAAGCGGTATTTTCAAAGGACCAAGTGTCCAAGAAATCACATGTTCTAAACCGGATCTTACACAAACAAAAGTGGTTTTTGTGAACAAATAAGTGTGTGGATACTTGTGTAACAAAAGTGTTAACGAAGAAATAGTTTTCGTAAAAACCGACTAGAAGTTGTAAAACTTCATATTCTTTAAAAATAAAGTTTTAAGAAGTTAAACTTATTTTTAAAGATAACAAGACTTACTAAATGTGCTAGTAAGTTACTACACATTTTTGTAAATATTCAAGTTCATGAAATTAGTGATTATTGTTGACGAGTATTGTTGATAATTGTTGTTGCTGATTATTGATGATTGATGATGATTTAAAAGAAAATAAACACACGTTTTGAAAACGTGGGAAACCTCCATTTTTAGGGGAAACTCTGTCAAAATTTTTATAAATTTTGACACTTAGAAAAATAAAAGTGTTTGAGAAACTTATTCCCTAAAAATGCGTTTAAGGGTATTACTAAGGTTTCCCTGATTTTTGATGATAAGAAATGAGGATTTCTTCAAGAATAAAAATGGATAATAAGTATATATTTTTGAGAGAAAAATATATATTATTTGATCACCAACTTGTGTGTTAAGTGTATATAGTATGTGTTATACGTGCTAGTGTATTAAGACTTAAAAATACACTAAATACTCATGAGGAGTAGAAATATAACAATACAGATACAACATACAAGATACATAATTCGGGTGCAAAGTGCAAAACACAAAAGACTTATATTTATTTTTGAAGAAAATAATATAAGTAAGATACATAGTTAAAAATATAGAATATTTTTAACACAAGAAAATATACAAAAGAGAGTGACTGTACTTGTGCGACGCAAGTCTAGTGACTAACGTTAAGAAAACGCGTATAGGTTACGACGTTATTTAAGCAAAACCGGTGGAGTTTACGACGCTAGGAACGCAAAGTTGTGAGTTCATGCTCCCCCTTTTTTCTTTAACTGTTTTCAGTTTTTATAACTTCGGGGGTGAAATACATGTACAAAAGTACAATATTTATAAATGGTATGATATAAATACAAGAAGTACACTTGGTGAGAACGAGAACCAAGTGTGATGAAATATATGAATATGAGAAGCGCATTTGGTGAGACGAGAACCAAGTATAAGGCGCTATGAGAAATGATAACAAGAAACGCGCTTGGTGAGGACGAGAACCAAGTAGGATGCGTTATGAGAAATAGTGTCACGAATAGGGTATAGAAGCACCATTAATCAACGTATACATTCAGACCGCAGAACAAAAGGTTAGATCTAACAGGTGCCTGGCAGCCTCACACTCGGTCGGGGCGAGAATCGAGTGGTGCTTTTGTGTCTCAGAATATACCAATTAAATGCCTTAGGTTTGGTGACTTCCTATGACGTGCCACATGTTAATGGCTTTGCAACCCATTAACAATCTGATAATTACAGAAATACTGTATTTACATAAAATTCATACCATACAAAGATTGATTTATAACTTGAAGTACGTGGGGTACTCAAGAGGATTGATATATAACTTGAAGTACGTGGGGTACTCAAGAGGATTGATGTATAACTTGAAGTACGTGGGGTACTCAAGAAAAGATTGAACTATACATGAGTACGTGGTGTACACATGAAACTGGATTTATCTATGAAAACTTGATTTACTCACAAACTATGTTTTCATACAAAGTATACAAACATGAAATACAAAACTGCATGAATTCACACCAACTTTATGTTGACGATTTTCCAAAACTCACATGTATTTCAGGTAATTAGAAGTGGATGTGCGCGCGGTCTTACCCATGCTCGTGGATGTCGCTTGTGTTTAACTTTAAATAAAGTTGTAAACTTTTAAGACAATGCTTTATGCGACTTAGCGATGTAAACGCTAACGTATGTTTTCAAATTATGGTATTTGAAGTTATTTTCTTGAGCATGTAGTATGTTTACTCTTCGTATGCAATGAGAACCTTTCATGATCACACCTCGTGCTTCCGCCGCAGAAAGGGGTGTGACAAGTATCGACCTGAGCTCTCACGGCCCTCGCAATTTAACCCTTTACAGATATTATTTGTGGTATACTCACCTGTAAGACTGAATATTGGGATCTGGATACGGGAGTATATTCAAGAGGTGGGACATATGAATGAGTTTACGTTTTTAAAACACCTAATTCATATCCTGAATCAGTTGAAATTTATGTGAGAATTTAAGTGGATCAGTATATCGGCAATCTAAGTGAATTGTTTAATTCTTAATGTATAACTAAGCTCAACGGTACTTGTAACTTGTCAAGAACTGATATGATCCTCTTACACAAAACTCACAAAAATATTGTATGTAAATATTTCTTTACTGCATCTTATTTTTCTTTACATTCAAAAATCCAAAAAGATTTTCGGTGTGTTTTAGCATAAACTTTTGAAAAAGTCAAAAAGATTTTCGACAACTGATGTTGGAGAGCTGATTTTCAAAATTCCAAGTGCTAAACATGATGACATTCTTGTGAAAAGATGTATGTGTTTGAAAATCAAATGTGTTTTGAACAAATTTTAAAGAAGGTTCATCAAGAATATTGAGTTATTTTTTAGGGAGAGTCAGTGTTAGTGCATACATTGAATTGTTAAATTTTAGAAAATTTACTTTAAGGTAGAGATTATGCAGGATTATGTAAGAGCTGGATGAGTTGAATAAAAGCCAGGTTATGATCTTGGAACAACCTCCGGAAGAGCCAGATCATTAGATCCTGAGAAGCTTGTGTTTAAAGAGCCAGGTTCCGATGCCTGAAGATGCTGTGAAAAGAGATTAAGTCAGGTTTCAATACTATGGACAAAGCTTGAGCTAGGATAACGATCATGGACAAAGTGAGAAAGCTAGACAACGATCCTGAAGCATATGATGCTGAAGAACTAAAGGAATGCCAGCACATTGTTAAGGGGAGTCTGTTGAAGATATTAGAGAAAGTGAAGCTCAGAGACTGATCAAAATTGAAGACATAGTCAGATTCGACACTTACGACTCGTCAACATCTGAGGGGGAGTCTGTTGGTGCATACATCTGTTGACTTCGTCTTGTATCGAGTCTTAGTCTACATTGTATAGATCAGGGCACGTTTTACTAGAAAGTAACATGTTTAGAGTGTTAAGAAGCTGATTTCGCCCGGAATCACATATTTCTAATTTCGCTCCTATTGAAATGTGTCATCTCGGGCGGAATCAGAGGCCTATATATAGGTCACTTATGAGCGAAATCAGTAGTCATTCCTTGTATTCCATACCGAAGTGCTGTCGGTGTGAAGACTGATTGTAATCGTTGTTAGATTCATATAATCAGTAGTTAAAGTGAAGTTAAAGCTGTTACTAAGTCTATTTCTTGTTTTCCGCACTTGAAATAGCTCAGAACCTCTCTAAACGACTCATTTGGATAAGTCGAACGATCCTACATGAGAACCAATATAAATGTGTATATCACTTTTGACGACGCTTTATCACATACGAAAACGACAATTCTTTTATAAAATAAATATATTTTATATATTTATTTCAAGCGTCAAACAACTCGTATTCGTTTTACAAAATAAATATAGTTTACATATTTATTTCAAATACCATACAACGCAAATTCTTTTATAAAATAAATATATTTTATATATTTATTTCGAGCGCTAAACAACTCGTATTCTTTTATGAAATAAATATAACTATCGTATTTATTTCAAACGACATCAACACGAGAACGCTATTAAATAAATATAAGTTGTTATATTTATTTCAAAACACCTAAACGGCACATTGTTTAGTTACCGTCGTTCATTTACCGTCATAACTTACATTCGAATCATTCAATTAGCGATTCGGTAAAGCTCGATGACACGTAGTTAGTTACTGCATTTATTGGAAACTTATAAGAAATTCGTGTTAGGAATGTTGTAGAATGCACGCTAGCGAGTCACGTCTTGGAAACGACATCATGAAGTCGTATTTAGCTAGCTTTGCACAGGAATATCCAGGTGAGTTCATAAACCCACCTTTTACGGTTTTACATTTTTTTAAATGTTTTCGGGGTGAAGAGACATGCACTTTTTGCAAAGCATACAAGAATTACATATTTCTAAACCATTTTACAAGCAAGATTTAACTGGCACAAATGGTTTACGAAAAGCTTATGTTTTATACCGGTTTTTCAGACAAGCGTATTTTTCGAAATATGCATACATACGAATTCTAGTTTTCTAAACTACGGGAAAATACAAATACAAGAGTTTACAAATGTTACAACGTTTATAAATGGTATGATACAAAAACAAGAAGCACCCTTGGTGAGAACGAGTACCAAGTATGATGCGTTTTGAAAATACAAGAAGCACTCTTGGTGAGAACGAGTACCAAGTATGATGCGTAATACAAGAATACAAGAAGCACTCTTGGTGAGAACGAGTACCAAGTATGATGCGTTTTGAGAAATGATACGAGAAATCGTGTCACGAATAGGGTACCATAAGCACCATTAATCAACAATATACCTAGACCGCAGAACAAAAGGTTAGATCTAATAGGTGTCGGGCAGCCACACTCTTGGTGAGAACGAGTACCAAGCAGTGCTTTTGTGTCTCAGAATATGCCAACTAGAAAAATGCCTAAGTTTTGGTTGCTTCCTATGTTGTGTCACATGTTAATGGCCTTGCAACCCATTAACAACATGATACATACAAGAATACTTGATTTATACAAGAAAACATGATACATACAGAAATACTTGATTTATACAAGATACATACAGAAAGACTTGATTTATACAAGATACATACCATGTTTTCATACAAAGTTTCCATATAACTTGACAAGAAAATGATTTTATACAAGATACATACCATGTTTTCATACAAAGTTTCCATATAACTTGACAAGAAAATGATTTTAAATTCGTTTTCTCAGCAATACATCAAAAACCGGTTAATCAAAAAGATTTATTTCAAATCTTTTACAAACAAAATATGAACTCGCTCAACTTTATGTTGACTTTTTCGCATGTTTCTTTCTCAGGTTGCATTACAGAAATTATGGCACGGTTGGAATTGGAGGACCATTGGAGATACGAGTACTTAGTGGCGCTCATGTTCTAAAAGACTTAGCTTATTTTCTTCCGCTGTGCAATGAAGATACCAGTCCAGTCACGCCAATGCTCTGATATTTCGGGGTGTGACAGATTGGTATCAGAGCTATAGGTTACAACAAATTAGGTTTCTGTAGAGATACCTAGGCTCTAACCTCACTATCCTCTGGGAACTTAGATTATTAAAAGCTGAATACATACAGAACGCATAGTACTCGAATATGGTCTCCAACCGTTGACAAAAAACCAAACAGTCAAAATTATGTTTCAAAACATACGCTAAAGTGGTGTTTTATACACGGTACACAAAACAGTCGCATACAGTACACAAAACTCTGAGAGTTTAGGAAACATGCATTTAAGACCTTCGGAAACTCATGTTGAAGTTCATTAAAGGCCATCACGTAGGAACCGCGATTATTAACTCGGGCACACACTATTATTCATATTGTCTATGATGTTTTAACTTCCCGAGCAGGCATCCTACGCATAACGAAACGCTAATGCATAAGTATATGTGAAACTTAAGCTATACATCAACGGAGGTTGAAGTACATCACATGCGACATTCGAGACAAGGTCTTTGAGAAGACATGATTGAGCACGTAAGCGACGATGCTGATCCCGTCAGCAGGAGAATTACCGATCAGGATGCGACAGCTTGTCACGCGATCCTGCAGCGACACGAATTACAGCAAGGAAAAGACACAAGTCACCGCATTCCCCCTATCTCAATAACAACGAATACGCTATATTCGACATTCCATGGTAATGTCACTTAACAACCGGTTATCACATGCAACCCCAGGTAAAGTCCTTAAATTTCTTTAAGTGAAATTTCGACTTTCACATTTACTGATTAGATTTTCGTATCTCTACTCCTCTTAATGGTCATTGTATCACAATCATTTCTTTTCAATACAGCGAATACTCATTGCTTCATTTCTTGAAAATTCATATGTTGCACATGCATCGTTTGTTACGCATGTGGTTTCGTTTTCGAATAAAGCGTTTCATTAAAGTTCAAATATTATTTCGCTAAATCTAATTATTGATTTGTGATTC
This sequence comes from Helianthus tuberosus, assembly GCA_030545235.1. Lineage (NCBI taxonomy): Eukaryota > Viridiplantae > Streptophyta > Magnoliopsida > Asterales > Asteraceae > Helianthus > Helianthus tuberosus. The sequence continues at coordinate 108,069,975 of CM060393.1, forward strand.
GAATGACCCGCATTATTGAAATTGTTGGCTTCTTTGTTATCAAGTCAACACGTTTTCTTGAAATTTCTTTTCTTTTCAAGTTACGTACATGGTTTTTTTTTTCGTTGAGACCATGCCGAAAGTTTTCTTGTCGATACATGCATTTATTGTCGGCTTGCGCCGAAACCAAATTCAATTGTTTGAACTTGTTCATTACACATATTCAATTCAAGACACCATATGATGTATTGAAAACATCATATTCGAATTCGTTTTAACAAGTGTTTCATTGTTCTGAGTCGTAGTAGATTTGTTGGTCTACGACTCCATTAAGTCGTTTGTTGAAATTGTGGCTATGAGTTGTTCTAGATTCGGGTCTGTAGCTGTAGTGGCTAATATGTGGAAATTGGCTAGTCTCCTATTGATTATATCATGTGATTGCGCATTCATTTCTCTATTAGAGGCTGCTAAAGCACGCTGCTGCTAAAGTTTTCTCATCCTTTTCCTACGTTCATGGGCTCCTCTGCTGAACCATCCTCTCTTGTTTGGAGGGAATGGCTCTTCAGATTGTGCTTTGAACACGAAAATCCCGTCTTCAGTGTCAGCTGAATACCCTGAGAGGGTAGGCTGTGAAGAGGTGCCTTCGTCCCTAGGTGAGCTGGACAACTAACGGTAAGCGTCTGAAGGTCCTTGGTCGCTCATACTGTAACTAACAAATTGTCAAATAACACAAAACAATAATATACATATATGCACTTATCCATGTAAATTATTTCCTAACATATTGAATTTTGGTGTCAGCAGAACACTTCTGTGGCTGAATCAGTGGCTGTAGCTCTGATACCACCTTCTGTCGCAACCCCGTCCCCTAATAACCCGGGAATGGGCGGTCACGGCCAGTTTCAGTGGTATCAGTGTTTATCATTTTGGCAGCGGAAAATTCATCAGTACCGTAGTTAGGAAATATTTTATCAGAGTAAAATACCACATTTTTATAATATTAAATACGTGGGAAATTCCCAAGTTTCCAGTACACACATTTTCATAGGGATAAACCCTATTTTATTTAAATAAAAACATCTTTTTATTTAGGTAACTTTTATAGCCACTTTTCCAAGCCTTCAGTGCTGTCCAGCTGGCTTCTATTTGGCTTTCACATTTTGTTACCTGAAACGCGTTTAAAACATTTTGTCAGTGGGAAATACTGGTGAGTGAATCCCAGTTTAATCAAGATAGGTAAAACCGTTTACAGCATTGAGGGCGGTCGCGCAATTACATTTGTTTATTTTCTACTTTAATTACCACCCATGGTACTGTCAACCCGACTTGTGGTCATGTTACTACTCACAGTGTAGTAACAAATTTTGTATACAAAACCCCAACATACCGACGATAATTGTAGAATACAAATACTCAATCATTGTTTAATATAATGTAAAACATTTGAGGTTCTGTAAAAACAGTTTGCAAAAAGGAGATTACTTACATTGCTATCTTAGGGTTTTCCTTTGTGATTTTCTGGTGATTATCTATTAATTACCAATGCACAAGTGTGAGTATAATAACCCAATATTTACTATAGTTATACCCTCCCCGAGACAGAATTCCAACGACTACGTCGGGTAGAACCTCGACAGCCGTTACGGAACCCTAGATTAATCGGGCAGCGTATCTAATACGTAATCGGGGGTTATGATACTTACAATGAGGCAGAACTTCGTTAATTAGGGGGGTAGAATGCCCGGGTATAGTGTATACTATGTAGAATTGAGAGAGAAAGAAAAGTTGTGAGCGATCGGAAATGAAAGGCAAAGCCTCCTATTTATTGTTGTGATCTGCCAGTCTCTCGCGCCCCGCGTAAACTCAGGGGTGGTCTTACGCGGCCCGCGACATAGGGGGTCTAGGCTCTAGCTTTGATTAGTCACACGTGTAGCCTATCCGGGTGTCGTACCACGTGGCGGCACCGGGTGCGCCCTAGCTTCAAGCTCTCGCACCCCGCGTAGCCTGAAGGCATGGCCTTCGCGGCCCGCGAGCGCTCCACATAATTTGTTTTTATTTAATTTTTAATTATATAAGGTATTTAGGGCCCGGTTTTCGTATACGGGGTGTATTTTAAACGTATAGGGGCACTCTAAAAATATGAGGGGTGTCAGAAATAATTTTGGAGGGTTGTTATAGAACATGCTTGAATGCAAATGTTATTTTCTTTACAAAAGATTAATAAATTGTATATTTTTGTATTTTTTATACTGTAAACTTTAAGTATTTAAGGTTGAAGTTGAAGTTGGGGAGATATGGTTTAAGTTGATTTGAGCAATGAACTTTTGAAATACCTCCAACATGTTGACAACTACAGTGATCCGAAAGGAGCTTTATTTATCGAGACTACTGTTTCGCCCATTGATTAGAAATTATTATGTTGTATTTTATTGAATGATGTGTTTAGTTTAGAAGTTTGTTTATTATATAGTTACCTCTATTTGACACTTTCATATTTTATATAATTAGTTGTGTTAAAATTATTAAGCATGTTTGTTATTTAAATTAATTAAATGACTATTTAGGTTTGAGAGTTTAAATGATGAAAGCTCTGTTGTTGTGAACAGATGTTTGAAAATAAAACAGTAGTTGATACAGCATATGACTTTGGTCAACAGATGTTTGAAACCATGGTTGGGTTAAATGTATTTGTTGTGGAGAAAACTATGGTTGAAACTGCTGTTGGGTTAAAACGGTGGTTTAAAACCACTGTTGGGTTAAAATAATATTTTGTGGAGGTTGAAGGAACATATTTGAATGCAAATGATATTTAGTTTACAAAAGATTAATAAATTGTATATTTTTGTATTTTTTATACTCTAAACTTTAAGTATTTACCGACTAACTTATCTATATCTATACTACTTTATAAAGCATATAGGAAGGACAGAAATGGTCATTTGCCACTTTACAACCATTTAAAGCCCATTGTACAACCTTTAAAGCACAAAAGTGTTGAAAAATCCATTCAACACGCGGTGCAGCTCTTCCGGATCTCTTTGACCCGTTTTACTTTTATGGATCCAATATAAACTTTCTTTACTCCTTTCTAAACCCTAAAACTCATTTCATTCACATCCGCCCCCATTCTTCTTCTTCTCTCTCTGGCGATTTTCCATTTAGGGTTTCACGAGATCTATGGTATGAGCAAGATCTCACCAGATCCAACAATAGTGTGGTCTGTAAAAGTGGCCGAGACAAGATCTATGATTCAAGATCAGTCGATTCAACCCGAGGTTTCTCCAGGCGAATCTAGGATTTCTTTATCAGTCGCTTCAAGATCTACGCTTCCTCAGTGATGAATCTCTCTAGATCTGACACCAGATCGACTGGTTTGACCGCTCGGTACCTTTCTTTTTACCATATCTTTTTTTTTGTTATTTGAATCGGATCTGTGTAATATTTCAGATTACCTGGTGGTTGTGGGTGGAAGATGGTGGCGATGACACAAAGATCTACCGTTTGGTGGCCAGATCTACCGTTTGAAGTTGAAGGTACTGGCCAGATCTTAACTTAGTTTCACGGCAAAATTTATCTGAATTTTCAGCTGGTGTGTTCACGTTTACGGTAAATCTGGTATAATTATTTGTGTGTTATTGATTAAAATCTGTTTTTAAAGCTGTGATTGACTAATTTCCTGTTGTGTTATAATCGGATTTGTTGTTGTAGCTGATTGAAGATGAATTTAATGATTAATATCTGTTTTGTTAGGCTTTTTTTGTTTAACTCGGTCATATGGGTTTTTGTTTTAAGTTTGCTTGATTATGTATGTTTTAGACTTCATTTAAGCTGTTAGACCCTATAACTACAGTTCTTGGGCGTTTTCTTTATATTTAGTCTTTGAATTCTTTATTTCAATGGATAGTGGCATCTGGGTTTTATAAGTTTCAATTTTTATTTATCTTTCTAGAAATGGTATTGAAAATGGTGAGGGATTAATGATGGGTTGTCTTATATGAGTTGTTTGAAGAAGAACTGATCAGCCTGCAGCCCTACACCAACTTCAAAATGTGATTCAACATCAACATCAGATGGTTTTTTGGCTCACAATAAAGAGATGAACTTTATGTCTTCTAGGTATATACACACAAAACCCTATCTATTTTCATATTTTGCATATTGATCTGTGTATTTTTATTGCAAGTCTTGCATAAATAATCATACACAGTTAGATTTTAAGTTCAGGGACTGAGTTCTGAATTCAAATAGTCTGTGGCGAGATGATGGTGACTGATAGCGCCACGGTAACCCATCTCCACTGCTCGCAGCTGCTTTTATGTGAGTCGGACACAGGTGCTGCCTCCGTGTTTGAAATCATTGGGTCGGGTGTTTGAGTCGAACAGACTCGATCTAGCTTTTCCCGAGCTTAAGATTGAGCTGCAACTTTCTTGACAAGTCACGAATGGTGAGGTAAATCTGCAGACCCTAATTGATTTTTCGGTCATTTAGATGCTTGATAGCGTGTTCATCAGTGCTTAGGTTTCCTTGATAATACCAGCAAGGACATGTGACCTTCGTTTGTTGCGATTTCAGGTGACGATGGTGGCACGTGTGCATAAAACAAAAGGATGGTGTTTGAGAGAACCGATGGCGAAGGCAGGTATGGTGGCATTTGAGATTGGAAGTTAGAGTTAGTCTTTTGATCTGTTAGAAAGCTTCGTTTGCTAATTGAACTATTTACTTCATGCCAGTGAGCTTAAAACGGTTACATGCCAGGCGTTCTGATAGTTAACAGTAGTTGGAGGACAGTCGGTTAGCAATTGATGGCGCCAACCCATACACCAAAGATCAGCTCTTCTATTACATGTGACCCATAACTAAAACTAAAGAGTTTAAATACATATTTACAAAATAAGTAATAATACTATTGTTTAAATACTAATAACACTTTTGATGCCAATGATTATTTTCCAACAGCAGCCAAAACGCGTTAGTGGTACCCATCATCTGTTCTGCCCATGATAGATGTGGGATTTTCTTAAAGTGTTACGCATATACTGATTAAAATTTTAATTTGTTTATGTCGTTGCTTAAGAATCATCGAGGCCTCTGAATGATATTTACTGACATTACTGCAGTGGTGTATCTTGATGCTGATACAATCGTTGTCAAGAACAATGATGTTTTATTCAAATGTGGGAAATTTTATGCCAACTTGAAACATTCAGAGAGACTAAACTCAGGTGTAATGGTAGTTGAACCATCTGAAGAACATTTTAACGACATGGTGAGCAAAGTGACAACGTTGAAATCTTATACAGGAGGTATAGTGTTCCCTTTATCACTTGGTGTGTCATGTCATGTGTGTGTTCTTTTTTGTTCATTTTCTTGTTTTGATAGGTGATCAAGGTTTTCTCAATGCCTATTACACTGGATTTCCCAGTGCATGTGTTTTTGACCCTAATATTTCTACCGAAGAAGTGAATTCTAAACCGGCTGCAGAAATGGAGAGACTTTCAGCTCTATATAACGCAGACGTTGGACTTTACATGATATATAAATGGGGGAAAATGGTGGCAAATCAAACTGGAAATCACGGTATATAAATGGGGGAAAATGGTGGCAAATCAAACTGGAAATCGCGATCCTGGAGCTTCAGATTATGATTCTGAAAAAGGTTTATTCGTCTATTTATAATTCGGAAAAAATATTTTAACTTTAATGTCCATAAACTATCTTCAACTGGTCTTAAACATGTGTGTTTGGTTATGTAGGTTATCAAAGGGTGTCTTGTGATGTTGCACCATGGTATTATGGGTTAGGGATGGCGTTTCTGGCGGTTGCCGCACCTCTAATGCCTGGTATATTTAGATTACCGCTTTAATATTGAGGTATGTATTAAAATATGCCATAGGTTTGAGTTTTATGTTTTGAAAATATGTGCTTACTGTCAGTTTTTTCATTGATAGTTTTCTTTTTAAACACCGGTTTTAACTGGTTTCTTAATCTATAGTTTTCTTTTTAAACACCGGTCAAGTTAGTTTGGACGGCCCTCAAACCTCTTTTTTGTCCATTCTTTGATTTATATGATTGGTAAATTTATGTTATATAATAATATAACTTAATTTGTAATAAACCACTTTAGGCGGTTGTATGTATCAGATGGTTTTGATGTTTAGGGGAGTTTCTGTTGGTTTTGATGTTTCTTTTGCTCTAACCGGTTTCAGTTGTAATCTAACCATTCATTTTGCTTTTACAATTTTCAACTACTAAACCTGTCAAGTGTCATATACTAGCCCTTTTACTGTTTCCTTTACCTTTTACTGTTTGTCCTTTTCACCGCAGAGTTGTTTTAATAGCTGTAATACATGGTCAAGCATTGGAACTCTACAACTTTTCCCATGCTTTTTGATATTGGAACCTGACATCTCCTACAACACAATACAACACAAGTAACCTTCCTTTTAGCATCATATGACGTTGATATGTTTTGTATTTTCTTCTTGTAGTTTGATTACTTTCTTTTTCAAATTATCACGTTAACTTTCTGTTAACCATCTATTGTTATTTTACTTGGTTATGATTCTAACTTAACCGACCCGTTTCTGTTTGAATGACCACAATATTGACTTGACTGATGGTTTTTGTAATTTTTATATGAAGGTGATGAGTCAAAAAATGGCTATTTCAAAAAGTTGGAGAATGCTAAAGAGAGGTTGCATCTTTTCAAGGCATAGAAGATACAAGTTATTGGCGGGCTGCCTCCAATTAAAAGTTATAAAAAAACATTATCATGAGAGATCCTCAGAAACAAATCAACAAATCGTTGTAATTATTGTTACAAATTTATAACGTTTATTTTTTATTGAGTAATGTTTATCGCTGTAATTTTGTTAACAAATTTATGATGTTCAGCATATTGCACTTCGTATTTGTATCGATTAATGATTTATGGTTAACGCATTATGTTTGATTTGATGAAAAGATTAATAAACTAACAGCTAAAAAAAATTAATAAAAGTATATCACTAAAGAATCGATAAATCTATACTACTTTATAAAGCATATAGGAAGGTTAGAAATGGTCATTTGCCACTTTACAAGTCTTTGAAGCCCATTGTACAACATGTTAAGCACAAAGGTGTTGAAAGTACCTTTTCAACACATGCAGAACTCTTGGGCGGGATATCTAATTTGTGGGCGGCCAATCCTGTTTGTTCAAAATTTGAATCCCTGCTCATCCCCACTTCCCCATACATCTGTCTTTTCAAAATCAAATCTCAAAATATGGCAACCATTCTCTCTCAAGAAACCCTACAAACTTATCACAGCCCACTACTTTACTTATTCAGGTTATGTTAAGAATGGCAGAAGTTAATTGAGAATCATGATTAGATTAAGCTTCTTAGCATTGCACGGCATAAGTTAAACACCACATTGAAGGTCTTGGAAATTTTGCTGCTGCACTTGAATCTCCTAAATCTTGGGTTATATGTGTTATGCTGACCGTACCCTATATAGACGGCAGACTGCTCCCCTTTCAAAGTGCAACTATAGTTTTTTTTTCTCGAATTTACTTCATCTGATGGGATATAGATTGCGGGTTGTACATTCCTCATAGCATTCATTGCTAGCTAATGCAGTTTTGGCACCCGTGTTCGTTTTTTTTAAATACTATGTTTGTGACTGATATTTTCTTAATAGCATGTTTGTTATTTTTTAAAAGCCTGTAAGGCTCATGGTATACGTCACACACGGATGCTACGAATAAGAAACTTAACAAACGTATAATACAATGTATCACGAGAAAATTGATAAACTCACAGTAAACGAATACCGCATTGTAAATTGTCATCCCGCCGCATCGCGCGGGTATACGTCTAGTTTATTTATAAGTCTATAAGGGGCTGTTTGGCTAAGCTTATTTTTTTTTTTGACTTATTTGCTTATTTGAAAAGCAAATAAGTCATAATGGAATGACTTATTTACTTATTCCTCTCACATAATAAGCTAACCCAAACACCTTTTAACTTTTCAAAAAGTAAATAAGTAAATAAGTCACTAAAATAAGCTTAGCCAAACAGCCCCTAAATATAACCATATTCATCATTTATATTTGTTATGCATTGTTTTCTAAGAAACGACCCGTGTTTGCACACGGGTCTTACCGAGTCTTTCTAATGCCACATGTCATCTAATTATGATAAATGAACTCATCTAATGCCACATGGCATTTTTCCATCAATTTAGTAATAATATTAATGAATGTCTAATAATCTAATATTTCTAAACATATAATAACAAATAAATATAAATATCCAATTCTAATAAAAGACCTCAAATAATACCACATGACATTTTCTCTTTCAATTCATTAATGATATTATTAATTCATTAATAGTTAATTCTAACTAGAATTACGACCTGCCGCAATGCGGCGCGGTTTCTTTAGTTATAACTAAGTCGATTTAGGTCGCGCACGTTATGTTGAACCTGTTAAACAGGAAAAAAATAGACGATGTAAAAACGTTCACCTACACACGCATGTTGCGCCATGTTAACTTACAAAATTTAGAACGAAACGTAAAAACGCTAAACCAAAGACGCACGTTGCGATGTGTTAAGTCACAAAATTTAGAACGAAGCATAAAGCGGAAAATTTGCGGAAAATGAAAACTATAAAGGACCAAAGTTGAAAGTAAAAAAAGTTGTGAGGATAGATTGCAAAAGATAAAAAGTTTTGTGTTAAAAGTAAAAAACAAATAGTTTTGATTTAAAAGTAAATTTATGAAATATTTTTGGATGAAAAGTAAAAAAATCAATTTTTTTTTGAAAAACCCCCAAACCCCCAACAACCATATGTATAACCATTTTTTCTTTGAAAAAACTCCAAAGCCAAGAGTACAACACATAAGTAAAAAAAATCAAAGTGGTTAAATCGCAAAAGATGAAAACTTTTGAATTAGAAGTAAAAAATCAAATTAATCAAATGGGTTAAATTACCAAATATTAAAACTTTAAACTTAAATTGTCAAAGACTAAAACTTTAGGGTTAAAAAGGAAACAAAGATTAAAAATTTTAAACTTAAATTGTCAAAGATTAAAACTTTAGGGTAAATTGTCAAAGATTAAAACTTTAGGGTTAAAAAGGAAACAAATATTAGAAGTTTAAACTTAAATTGTTAAACATTAAAACTTTAGGGTAAAAAAGGAAAATTTCTATATTTTTTTTGAAAGACTCCCAAAGCTAAAGGTACAACCTTTTATGCATATATAACTTGCTTATTTATAGGTTAACTAGAATTACGACCCGCCGCAATGCGGCGGGAATTCTTTAGTTATAACTAAGTCGACATAGGACGCGCACGTTATGTTGAACCTGTCAAACGGGAAAAAAATAGACGATGTAAAAACATTCACCCACACACGCACGCTGCGTCGTGTTAACTCGCAAAATTTAGAACGAAACGTAAAAACGTTAAACGAAAGACGCACGTTGCGATGTGTTAAGTCACAAAATTTAGAACGAAGCATAAAGCGAAAAATTTGCGGAAAATGAAAACTATGAAGGACCAAAGTTGAAAGTAAAAAAGTCGTGAGGATAGATTGCAAAAGATAAAAAGTTTTGTGTTAAAAGTAAAAAAAACAAATAGTTTTGGGTTAAAAGTAATTTATGAAATACTTTTAGGTGAAAAGTAAAAAAATTAATTTTTTTTTGAAAAACCACCCAAAGCCAAGGTTACAACAGCCATATGCATAACCATTTTTCTTTGAAAAACCCCCAAAGCCAAGATTACAACACATAAGTAAAAAAAATCAAAGTGGTTAAATCGCAAAAGATGAAAACTTTTGAATTAGAGGTAAAAACTCAAATTAACCAAAGGGGTTAAATTACCGAAGATTAAAACTTTAAACTTAAACTGTCAAAGATTAAAACTTTAGGGTTAAAAAGGAAACAAAGATTAAAACTTTAAACTTAAATTGTCAAAGATTAAAACTTTAGGGTTAAAAAGGAAAATTTCATTTTTTTTAAAAACTCCCAAAGCTAAAGGTACAACAACCTTAAGCACAATTAAGTTGGTTATTTATAGGTTAATAATAATTTATGATTAAATAATATATAAATTATCTATGATTTTATTATTTCTTAAAATGGATAAGCATATGGTTTTATTTACTTTATCTCTTTTGCATAAATAAAGTATAAATATAATTAAATAATATGTTTACCTTTGAAAAAATTAATTGTTATTATCTAAGAAACATGGTGTTACGTTATTAAAAATATTTTTTTTAATTATATGGATAAATATTTCATACCAACACACAAAAAAATATGTAAAATAATAACACTCGGATTTGAGTGTATATATTAAACTAGGTTATTCCCCGGGTAGGAAAATTTAAATTACAATCAAAAGCAACAATAATATACGGGTTCAATAGTCATCAACACACCCTTAAATATTTTTATGAATATGTGTGTTGAGAAATGATATTTTTTTTATCTTTTGAAAAGTAATGCAAATAAGTGACGTTACATAAAATAGTAACAAAGTTTTCTTTGTTAAAATGTGGATATATTGTGGGTGATAACCTACTATCCATATATATGGATATATTGTGGGTGAAGCCATACATTTTAATCATTCTACCTATGTTGGTTAAAATGTAAATTGTTTTTTCATAAAAAGTTTTCATATTGTGGGTGATAACCTAGTATCCATATAACCACATAGGCTTCAACATTAGTTAACGTGTATGGCTTAATTTCTACGTATCATAAAGTTGTAGTACTTGACACAATATCGCGTTCATGCTCGTATCTTTGATAATTAACACTTAAGGAATTCATTAAAAAAGGCTTCGATAATCCTTTGCATTACAAGCTCTTTCTTGAAGAAGGCATGTAAGTATGTAACAATGATTATCACCAAACCCCTCCGCCATAATATAAATACAACAGGTGAACACATTTTGATATTGGTATCTTTTGTCTCTATAAAACGAATAATTATAAGATTTATAATGGAAGTCCATTTCAAACACAAGTTGTTTTTATCCGTACCCGTTATGTTTAGAACCCTTTTGACCTAAACCCACCCAACCATTTTTCAAGGCTTATATACCATAAACAATATCAAAATTTGATTAGTGTTAATAACATAAAGAGGCGTAATCAGTTCTATACAAACCAATTGTACATCCAGACTTACATCCTCAATTTCAAGGGCACATGCCCAAAAGAAAACCCAGTGGCCCAAAAATACTCAGAAACATCAATCATGGATTCATGGTTCATCTTCATGAATCATGACCATGCCCACCATAATGCACAGTTCCATGTTACATAAGTTTTCACAATAACATCACAACAAAGTCATGGTACATATAAACCAAAAAACAAAATCCAACACGCATCAATTGCTGACTTTTTCTCATCTAAAGTTATATCCTGGTACATATAAACCAATAATACTGCTTCTGGCCATTCCTGCAACATTAATATGTAAAGAACCATTTCAAACCAGACAATACTGTAACTAATTATATCATTTGCCATATAGTTATGATTAATTGTTATCGGACCTCAAAACTGACAGCCCATTTGCCATGTCTAAGAGGCTGGTGAAAGAGTTTAAGATTTCCCATGTAAAGGGATCATTGTTGCGGGACCCTCTTTAGTTCTTTCAAGACGGTATCCACCCATGTAAAAGTGTCATCATTACATATGAAGCACTTACATTTTGAACCTGCAATTGCAAGTGGCAAGACTGTAAATAAAATGATTGTAAAAAAGCCAGCTTGCAAACTACGGATAGCTATAATCATAATTACCGCATATTCGCAGATAGCTATAGTTTTAAGCACCACGAGCTCATAATGATCCATAAATGTTAATAAACAATATCACCAAAGTAATCAGCCTCCTTTTTCAAAACTGCATTTTGCTCCTTCCTTGGAGACTTCAATTTAACATAACTTTTGTATCAGCCAAAACAAAAATCAGAAATTATTTTTAAAAATATAGTTTTAGATTTCTTACCTGTGCAACAAAAAAACGAACAACATCTGAGGACTTAATTGCTGAAGACTGCATCCGTGTTTTCCTAATGGCCATACGCTCAGCAAAGTGATTTGTAGCAGATAAAATCCTGATAAAAACTCGTATACGATGACGTGGCAACGGTTTAGCTTTCCATTTTCCAGACATTTCTATTACTCTTTGAGGTGAGAAGCTCGGGTGAGAAGTTGGAAGTGATGTAGCGAAAACAGAATGCACATCTACATCCCCTTTAATTGCTAATCCTGTTGCATCCTCAAGTGTATACCCCTGTAGCAAAGATATATTTTACATAAGTTGATGGGTTATATGAATGTAACTGGTTGAATAAGCAATATTATGAAATTGGATTAACATACTGTACGATACGGGAAGGAGGTGACGTGGCGACCACCGGCATTTATATGGAATCCATCAACTCCAGCACGTATGGTAAGCACAAATAATTTACCTTCCACAAAAGGAAATGGCCAAGTCATTTCGGGTTTCTGCGCCCGTCCTATAAACCGTTTGAACCATGATGATGTTCGTGACTCTTTTGAATCCACCACATCGTTACGCATCCATTTTTCGCATCTCGGAAATCCATCAACTGCAAAATATAGTACATCAAATACCAAGAAAAAATCAAGCTTTATATTCTCTTCCTATTTTAATAAGTTGATAATTATAGCAATATGCTTACCAAGCATGTCGTCATCGCCTTTTGATGGTAAACCATCACACCTCTGAGCCGCCCCCCATTGCATTCTATAGCACGTATTGTGTTCAATAACCGGTTGATGGCTCCAATCACCTCTCAACCGAGGATTCAGATGCAAAATTTTCGACGGATCTTTCGCAACCACATATTTTAGCCCCTGCAATTCAACTTTAAACTGCGAAACCAAAACCATCGGATCACATCCCTTTATTCTTGCAAGCTGAGGAACATACTCTTTATGAGCATAATTAGGAGTTCCCACCACTGTTATAGATGACCCTGCAGCAAGACCACAGGGAAGAAACATGATCCGATCCCCTTTAGTTAGTTCTTCACCACAAACCATCGACTGATTGCCCGACCGTCTTCCACTGATCCGCCCAACAATTTCATGAACATGACGTGCAAGCTTTTTGTGTGTCAAGAATTCAAAATGTTCATTACGAAGAGAGAAAACATAAATAGTAGAATGAGGAAAGAAAGAAAATGGCCAAACATACACATAGGGACTTCTGTTCTTGTTGGCACAGCAATCTGATCTAGAACAACTTTATCACACCAATTTCAGAAACCATTAATATTGTGTGCAACTTAATAACATCAGATTCAACATATAAAATGCATACTCCATCTGCCCAAATGCAATAAACCAACCACAGATTACCGAATTCACACAATGAAAGATTACCTAAATAGATGTTGCAAGCGCTTGGTGACAAATTTAAGGTTTTGAATAATCAAAAACACTAATATTCATATGAAGCCGCCTTTTTCTGCAAAATAAGTGGGTTTTGCAGTTTAATCATCGTACACACCAGTTCAAATCATATATACACAAACAATCAAAAATAGATTGTTAAAAAGATAAATAGGTGAAAAAACTTTGGTGCTCGTAAGAACATGAAAAACTATGAATAGACCTTTTTACTGAACCTAAACCTGTAACAATGGCTATCAACAATCTATATCCAAAATCTGAGCTCGAAGATTTGTTGCAGTTTCAATTCATCGATTCACATAATTTTGCTTCACAGATTCACGAATCTTTATCAGACAGAAACTTTGCTTAATCGATTACGAATGAATTTAGAATATGAATGCTGATTGAAAGAAAACTCAACACATAATTTAGATGACCACGGATCCACTGAAAAGTATGAGATATACAAACCAAAGAAAATAATAGTAAGAAAACCTTGAATTAACCGAGAATGATGGTTGATTAATTGTCTAAATCTTACCTTTACATGGAGGAGTAGCAGAGAGATCGAAAACAAAGAAGAAAACCCCTAATTGGGGCGGAGCGGCATTGAAAAGAAATATAAAGGATCCGTTATTCGTCATTGCTTGACCCATATTCCAACCCGAATTATTCCGGATCCTGCGTCCAAAGAAAAGTGGACGGGATTTTGGAACCAAAAAGCAAATTCTAGAGCCCTTATTGCTTGACACATCAGCAAAATTTAACACATTTATTATATATAATATATAATAGATAGTGAAGTGAAGTGATTATTTCAACTAAATGGATGAATTTATCTATAAAATCTATTAACTCAAACAAAATTTAACTAATAGATAATAATATTATTAATGAATTGAAAGAGATAATATTATATGACATTAAATGAAATCTTTTATTATAATTAGATACACCCATCACAATCCACCTTCAGCGCCACCAACTCCATCTCAATTAAGATTTAAGAGACTTCTCATTATCATCCGAAAATTTTAAAGAAACATTTATATGTTCATCATTTTTTTTTCTAATTAGTCTCATTCCCCAAGATATGAGATTTAAGAATTTAATTCATATTCTTTACATATGGTAACATAATATATAAATTTAATTACAATATGTATTTGTATATATATATATACTAGTCTAAGTACCCGTGTGTTACACGGGTGGCCTCACAATAAATTAAATTATTTAACAGTGTTGAAATAAATTTTTAAATGAAAGAAACGCCCATTACTAAAAGATTGAAATGAACGAAATGTTGTAGTACTTATATAATGATTAAATTATAATGTTGGATAGGGTCACACCAATCAATTCCGAACATTTCTTTTCTAATTTTTTGATAGTATGAACAAAGTTGTTCCAGTTCTCTATTGTTAGCCCTGCACTCTTACCCCTTCTAAGCATCCACAGTCCTAAGCTTCTTCTTTAATGTCATCAGAAAAGGGAGTAGACAGGTTGTTTCTCGTTTGTTGGCTTATTGCTGTTAAGGCATGCTTGAGTATACTCTCCACCCAATTAAAACTATCGGGCAGTGGGGTCTTGGTCCAAACACACACGCCACCATATATTTTTGGCGACCATGCACTTAGCGAGGAGGTAATCCGCATACTCATCCCGAATTCCGCACATTGGGCAAATGAAATATCCATGATGGGATTATTGAGCTAATTGTTGGCCCAAAGCAACCTACTGCATGACACATCTACCAAATGAAATATCCATGATGGGATTATTGAGCTAATTGCTGGCCGAAAGTGCACTATGCTTTTCAAATGCAATATAATCCGAAAGTAGCAACAATAAATTAATAAAAATACACCTTAAAAACCAAGAAAAGTCATGTGTTAAGATTAAACAAAACATATGACTGACAAAAAAAATGTTAAATGAGAATAAGTACTAACCTCTCATCGCCCTTTTCCATCAGTACCCTTAAGATTCATCTTAAATAGTCTAGGCATAGAATATCGTTTGTTTTCGAGAGGTATTCCAGTCAGCAATGGGCATTTTTTTTTCTAGAGAACCGAAGTGGAGGCGACGGATCATCTTTTCCCTACTTGCTCTTATGCAAAAGAGATTTGGAATAGAACATCTTGGTGGAGCAGCAAAGATTTTTATTTGGCCAACAATATTGAAGACTTATTCAATCTGGCGGCCTCCTTTGCTGGTTCTAAGTCGAGGCACAAGCTCGACTTTGGAGTTCTGTACACTACCTTATGGTTCACTTGGAGATCTCAAAATAACTTAGTTTTCAACCAGCGCAAAATTTCATTCGATAGCTTGGTGGAGGATATTATTGCTAAATTGTTCTCTTGGTAAGCATAGGTCATTAAGAACATTACCCAGAACATTACCCCAATGGCAAGTATTATCCCGCTTTTGGTTTAGACCATAACAACTACAAACACGGTCATGGTTAATATTATCTCTGCCAAAAAGATAACAGCCAGTCTCCAAAAAGGAGATCAATTTTGGTAGATAAATCATGCTTACCATTAATATTAGCAAGTCTATAACTTCTGCCATAGTGTATTTTTTTTAAATGATCCAAACGGGTCAAAAAGTGCAATAGTGTATTTAAAAAAAGTATATTAACACAGAAATTATGTAATTGTAACTCGTAATACCAAAAACAGCACTTTAAATAAACTCAACATGGACATGCCGTTTTTTTTCAAGCTGGCATTGAATTAAATGTTTTAGAAGTTATATTTTTTCAAAATTTGGGTAACTTGAATAGAAATATGACAAACTTCATTCCCGTTTGTGTTTTTGGTAGTACCAATTGCACTATGTATGACACTCAAAACTTCAAAGAAGTTCTCATTTAGGATAACAGAAATGATCTATCCTCATAAACTTAGTCAAAGTATCACTAATATGCATATTTTGAATACTCATTGATACCATGTTGCAAAAACAAACATCCAGTTAAAAAGCGCGCCTAGGTATAGGCCTCAGCGCCTTTACCTAAAAGAACCAAAATCCAATTAGTATGCATCTTATCAGTTGCCTCGCCTTCCTTTAAGATTTCCAATTTTTTGTCAGCTTCTTTTGTCTCTTATCAGCTGCATCGCCTTCCTTTAGTCGCTCCTTCTCAGCCCTCCTCATCGCCTTCTTGTCTTTAGAGTTTTTCTTCTGCTGGGTGGAGTCTTCAAGATAAATTGTGTCAGCTTGTCTCTCATGTCCACATCAGAAACAAAACAACATGCAACAC
This sequence comes from Helianthus tuberosus, assembly GCA_030545235.1. NCBI lineage: Eukaryota > Viridiplantae > Streptophyta > Magnoliopsida > Asterales > Asteraceae > Helianthus > Helianthus tuberosus. Next base: position 108,086,668 of record CM060393.1, read on the forward strand.
ATTTCAGTTAGACCAAATGCGTCTTTGTATTAAGTATCTCTGCTTCCGGTTCCCACAACCGTAACACTGAACAAACTTTTTGATAGAAATCTCAAAAAGACCAGCTAGAAAAGCCTAGATTCTCAATAGATTGCAGCAAAACGAAAAGCATAAAATCGGTTGACAAATAAGACAGTTTATCCGTATGCTAAACCAACATACGTGCTTAAGCTTCTTGTTGATAGTGCAAGGGCGTTTTTGTAAAATATGACTTCTTCATTCTGCCTTATGATGCAGGGAAAGTAAGTCATAAACATAAAACAGTCATTAGACCATTTACTCGCAAGTTTAGAAATACCTTATGAACTCACAGTTTGTAAACTATGATTCGGCCCCGAAACCGACCCCTCATCATTTAAGCATGGCGTCCTGTTTATGGTAGTTGTTACCCCAACTAACACCAATCACCACCCGATTCAAGCACCACACCGCTATAAAAAACACTGCCGCCATCGTCCTGTTCTTTTATGGTAGTTGTTACCCCTACTATCCGATGTCATTTAAGCATGGTGTCCTGTTTATAATTTGTTTTGGCAGCCGAAACCATCGATTATAATGGTTGTTTAGACACCGTTAGCAGCCCCAAACCACTCCCATACATCTGCCAAAGATCCTGACTTGTTGCATTGTTCCTCACAATTAAAGCCATACTCGATCTAAAAACTGCATATAATTGCACGTCGATGCTATCCCATTTGCTGTTCTGTTATGGTAGTTACTACCCCTACTATCCGATGTTATTTGACCAACTTTTGCAGCACCGAGGCACCTCCCACGCAACCACAAACAACCCAAATCGCTGTTGCCCCCATACACCGGGATTTGCTGCCGAAACCACCCTAGGACGCATGACAATATGGGCTCATTTGCTGCACTTTTATGGCATATTTATGTCGCCATTTAGGTTGTAATTTGGCCACCAATCACCACCCGATTCAAGCACCACAGCGCTATAAAAACACTGCAGCAACCGTCTTGTTTATCACTGCATTGTTGCTGTCCGCTGGTCGTCTCTTTATGACAAAGGCATATAAATCCGAAAATAATAAGACGGGTTTGCAAAATTTAAACGGCTCCTTACACCATGAGATCCAGAGGCAATCAGTGATCTTGAATTTGTAATATGAGACTCAATTAATAGCAAAGTTCATACCAATACTTTCTAGTGGCTGCAAGGATTCTCATTAGGTGCCTTACTCCCTCTTCTTATTCAGCAATGTAAGGATAGTTCCGGCAAAGACCTTCATAGGCTTTAAGAGATGCTATCACTGTCATGTTCAGATAATTCTCAAAACAAAAAACCTGGATAAAAGCAAATTATTTTGATAAAAAGCATAGTTTAGAAGATAATCAAACAAACCTGAATGCAATTGACGGTGGTAAAGCGGGTAGCTTGTCGTTCTTAGGTTTGGAAGCGATCTGAGAGGATATCTAAAGAGCTTAGACGATTTGCCCTTTGCTTCCTAAAATAACAAAATTATTAGGTTTTAAAACGAAATTAGACGTCAAGTGAAATAACAGGAGTTGAATTGATTACCGGAAGCAAAATGCTATTGTTTTACCTGAATCCGTTTGAGCACAAGCCATCAAATCTCAACCAACTAAAGAAATGGCTGAGTGGATAATCAAATCTGGTGCTTGGAACCGACACAAATCTGTAAATAAAGTAAGAAGCAGCCCCTCGCCTCATCAAGAGCATGTAGAATAACTAAAATTTCTTTTTCTTTTAAATAAAAACAACAAAAAAACACACCCCAAGCAAAATAAAAAGCTTGAATAAAAAACAGCTTTATACCATCAGACCCCTTGTGTTCCAAGTTAAAAATAAAACATATATCCATTCAAATTCACGCCAAAACACACACAAAGCAACTACATAACCTGATAGTTGATTGTACATGTCAACATTTCAGACTTTTTACCCTGAAGAAAAACCAATCAGTTGAAGATAAAAACAAACTCATTGCATCTCAGCTACAAATACGTAAGGTTAACTATATCAAATACGTAATCATATGTAATTCCTTTAAAATCCAAGAAACAGTTAACCAAAAACGGATGTGTCATATGTTACAGTTATATATGTCTACTTATCGTAATGTTTTGGAAAAGCTATTTTCATCAAAACACCTTTTTTATTCAAAGAACATATAATAATACTTACCAAAACAATATTGTAAAATCAAAATCAAGAACATTAAAGTATTTATTACCTTGATTCTGGCAACTGATTTGATGATTTTTTCACTAATGCTTTGTTGCAATCATGCATCAACTTTCAAAATGTACCAAATTTTAGGTTTCTGCAACAAAAGGGCAAACATGAGCTGATCAATATAATATTTTGAGTTCCACTACAGCCCAAATCAACACCAAAAATTCGATAATGCAGCTTGCAACATGAATAAACAAAATAAATCTAGAAAGATAAATATTTTAAACATCCGCCTTGCAACATAAATTAACTAAATAACTCTTAAAAACAATGTGTACCTGAACATTTCCCCTGCTAAAATCCAAACTTCTGGAACTGGTTATGCAAAAATAGTGTCAGACTTCTAACCTACTACCAAAGTCAAGTCCATATGTTATATATACAACAAAATAAAATTAATCCAATAATGAAATATTCTAATTAGCATAGTATTAGGCTAGAAAAGTATAACCTCTTCAACAACTTTCTCCCTCAATCGTTCAGAAAGATTAAGCGCCTCGAGCCCTACATAAAAACACACAAATACAAATCTTAATATTGAGGAAAGACCAATCAATTTTAGGGTTAGAGAGCACCTGTTGGATCCAAATGAAATACATAACTTCGATCCGAATGAAACACATAGTGCCTCTAAAAATGAGTCAGACCAGGAAGTTAGCTGGTTAACACGAAACCCTGAAACCCTGGGGAATGCGAATCAACAACCATAATATTGGATAACCTTGTTATTTAGAAGTGATCTAGGTTAAGTTTGGTGTGAAAAGGGAAAGACGATTAGAGAAGATAGAGGAATCTCTGATTTCCCTTAGAAAGCCATAGATGCAGTAGATTAAAATTAGGGTTTGTGAATGTGAAAGCGAATGAAAGAAAAGGGAAGAACAAAGCGGAACAAAAAGGAGAGGATGATTGAGAAGCGTATAGAGGAAGATTGAGGAATTTCAACTGCTTGATTGAGAATTGATTGGGTTTCCATATAAACATTCTTCATTAGGCGGGTTTCACAAATGAGGAGAAAGGAGGAAAAGCATTTTGCCGCTCAAACACCAATTCTCTGCTTAAATAGCTATGCCACATCAAGGTCAAATAGTCAAACTTATTTTGCTTTAATATAAAGGATAGATTATGTATATCTAATTATTATTACTAAAGTAACAAAAAAATATTAAGTATTTGATTAAATGCGTCATTTATAACGAGTAATGTTATTCTCTTTAACTTGGTATGGATAGTTCATGTTAGGGTAATATGTTTTTATATCAAAATTTATAATTAACATGTGCAATATCAAGAATATTTCAAAATTTGTAATTATTCTATTCTTCGAATACAACCAATCTTATTATTCAACCTGTGTAAAACACCGGACTAAAAACTAGTTAATTAATATATTTATACAATATATGTAGGAATAAAAGGTCGTAAGCTCAGACCAGGGAGCTGCAAATTAATGGTTATTCATTTACATACACTCACTGAATCAACCGACGCATTCCTCCTTAGAGGCGCTGACGATCAGCTTCCCCACGTTGAGCTTTTGATCACTGGTTCGTTTCTCTTCATCGTTACGCGTATTTTATATGGGTCATTAGTCATTATTGTTTTCTAGACTCGTTAATCTTTATATCTTGAAATGTTTATTCGATTTCTTCTTGTGTTTGTTATGGGTATATTACCATTGTGTCAATTTTTGATTTTTGGCTCTATTGATAACAATTATAAATTGTGGTTGTAAGAAATCACATGTTTGTTTTAGTGTTGTTAAGTTAGAGATGCTATATATGTGAATATAGCTAGGTTAGAGGAGAAAAAGACGTGCACTCCAGGTGTTTGATGTTTTGTCTCAATGAGTTTTTTTCAAATGTAATCACTGTTTGATGTTGAGACCTTATGGGTATGCCATATTGCCATATTGCCATATACAAGTGATGTTTATTGGAGATGATGTATGCTTTGCTATTTTCTTATGTGATTCTTACTTGCCATTGTGCTTAAGAATTCCTCGAATACTTGCACTAAATGTCACCAAGTTGGTTGAATTATAAATGGTATCCTTTGTAGGGTATAAATGGCAGTTGTTGTAAAGGGTCAATTTTAGACTCGTTGAACCATTTTTTTTGTTTGTATATTATGACTATCAAGAAGACATGTTTTTTCTATCTTAAGTAAGTGTTTAAGAGGTCCCCCACCGTTGATGATGCTAAACATTGCACCGTTTGTGACATCATTGTTATGGTAACTCATAAGCCCTTGATTTATATGGGTGCTCGTTTAGCTGAACCCCATATCTTTATAGTTTAAGTGCACTTGTAAACCAGTGACACATGCTTTCTCTTGTTTTTTCGGATCATGAGAAAACTTGATCAAACGGTTTATATTTGTGTTGAAGTTTTTCCTGGGGCTTAGTAATAGTACGATAGAGTTTTCTCGCAAAGAGGAGTTTTCTCATGAACGTACAGAATATCTTAAAAGTACATATGTTTACGCAAGTAAGAAAGTTGAAGATATCTCCAATAATGGTTTTGTGTTGTTGGTATCTTTGCAGCATCTTCTTATCATGGAGGGAGAAGAGAGCTTGCTTGATTCCGTTTTCGATGCGGAGAATTTTGAAGATATGGACGATGTTGATATGGTTGATGTGGAAGAAGGAGAATTGGTTGGGAACAATCATCAAGCTGAGTTAGGAGAAAGCAGGAGCACGTATGGTGATGCAGTGGCTCAAGAACCTCAAAGTAAAAATCAGAAACGTAAAAGGAAGAAAAATAAGAAAAAGAAAGGCGGTTCAGGGTCTGATGTCACAGATATTAATAGGTATTTCCCTAATTTTGCTCTGTCTCAAACAAGCAAAACTACACATAATACTTTCAACTTAAAGATGTTTTTTTGATGGTCGGTCAATTTTATTATGTTTATCTAAGGTGGTCTTCCTTTTTCTTATGCATCAACTTTTGAATCGATTCCATGGTTGTAAGAATCGCTAGCCGGTCGGTGGGGTACCGACTAGCGATTATTCGGATTAGGATTTTTGTATATTCACATTTTTATATGCAATCTTTTCAAGTAGACAGGTTTCAACCCCTCCTCGTCCCTTGACTCATTTTTGCTGGAGTATACAGGATTAATTGCTGGAATTTACAGGTTTTGGCCGGATTCTTGCCAGAATCGCCTATTTCCGGCTGACTAGTGATTAAGTCACCGACTACCTAAAAAATTCATGGTTGTAAAAATCCCGACTAGCCTCCGATTAATCGTTAGTCGGAGGTTCACCGATTAATTTTTATCTAGTCGGGCAATTAATCAGTAGGCGGTCAACAGTGGTCAAATCCAGCCCTAATTGGCCAAAAGTCAGTGGCGATGCGGGCCAAATTCCGATCAGATTCTTGACCAAAACATGTAAATTCTGGCATTTACTCTTATGTACTTGAAAACATGGGTCGAAGAAGGTGTTAAAACATGTCTACATATAGAAATGTGTGTTTATACATATAAAACTGAAAATTTCATATAAAATCCCAATCCGATTAATCGCTAGTCGGTACCTCACCGGCCGAGTAGCACCTCGCGATTCTTACAACACTAGTGGCCGGCCCACTAGTTGCCGATTGTGATCGTTTCACTAATCAGAAAGCTGTATGTTATACTGGAACTGATTGTGATGACTGTCCTTCAGCGTTTTTGATTATTCTGTTAAGTGGAGGCAAGCAAATCGAAACTAATGGCGTATGTGTCATTTGCAGATTTGTGTTAGATACTTGTAGGCGCTTGAAAGAGAGGAAGTCTTACCTTGTATGGACTGCAGTGGGCTGCTTGGGTGTGTCGGCTCTGAGTGATCTTGTGAAAGAGGTATTGTGATTTTGCAATACGTATCTGGTTGCAAATTGTGCATCCACCATGGTTTGTCTAATGAGTCAAAATAAGTTGTTGGGTTGGTTTGTAAACACTTTCTTGGTTCTTACAAAACATAATAAAATGCTAATTTGTTACTTATGATTACAATAATAATCTTAATCTTTGAGTAATATGATTTAGGAGGTTATATGCAATAAAAATAGGCCTTTGGTGACTTGCAACCTGTTTCTGTCGTAGCCAATTTTTATGATTTCATTGAACCTTTAGTATCGAACACAACCCACACTGACCCATTAAAATGAGATGGTTTACTTGACTGTTAAATGCTTATGTTGGTCTTGTATCCTAGATTTTGCTTAATGATGATAAAATGTTAACAGGTGGATGCAATTCAAGCTTGTGGTGGTCAGAAAACCGCCGATGGAAGACGCTTTAGATCTGGTGGTGGGATTTTGTGGAGCATCCTGAAAGCGCGTGATCCAAATGTTTTCAAGGAGATTATGAAAAAAGGAAAGGAATTTGAGGTGCGTTGATAATTTACCTTTTAACACATGCCCTGAGGACCCATCAGGGAAAATTCATTGGACCCACCAATACCTTGCTAACCAATAAATTATTATCTTTGCAGATGCAATTTAAACGACCCAATTTGAGGAAAGAACCAAACCAGAACAAACAGACCTGCTTTAAAGCAGGTGGAGGAGAACCCCTGGTGCAAAAAAATGGAACCGAAGAAAGACATACTCAGAAACAACCTGTTCATGAAAGAATCCGTGTGCTCGTTTCCTATGACGATTTGCTTCACATTGAGGATCCAAAGGATAAATAGCCCGCCCGTGAGTTTGGGTAATGAAGCTTTCTCGAGTGCGACATGCAAGAAGTTTTGTGATGGTTTTATTTATAAATTGCGCTACTTTTACAGTTATGATCATCTGTTGGTTTTTCTCATGACTGGAAGCGTTTTAATCCGCATTTGTTCCGAAATTACTTGCATAAATTTTGAAGTTATATATATATATATATATACACAACACAAGCATTTGTTTGTACTACCCATGGCGTTGTGAGTGGCGATTATTGTGTGCCTTAAGGTTTGTACTTTTAGAGGTAATCACTATGGCTTTTATAACACCATGTAAATTTTGTATGACATTTTTTAATGTAGTTTACCATCAACTTAATCACCAACTCTAGTGTGATGACACTAGTCTCCCTTAAGAACCTTTTACTTTGTTTGATTTTGTGTGATGGTGGATTTGAAGCCCAATTTCAAGTTGACCCAACCCAGTCTGTTTGTTTCATCAACCAACACAATACTCCAAGCTAGGATCCATTATGATCTGCTCGGACAATAACAATGATTGTCTCACCTCACGTACAGATGGGCATAATAACCGGTTTGAAACCCGACCCGGTAGACCTGATCTGCAACCGGTTCCAGTTCCTACCCGCATGATTATTGAAGAACCAGTTCCGGGTATAAAAAACCCATAGGTTCTTACTCGGTTACACTTTTTAAAAAAAAAATTGGTACGTACCCGGTTCCTACCCGGAACCGGTTCTTCCGTAACCAACCAAGCTTTTCATACAACACTAGGTTTTTATTAAAACCGGTTACATTACATGATAACACTAAACATTTATTTAACATAAAACACACTAAATCCTACAAATCCTACATTACATAAAACACTAAACATTCGAAGAACCGGTTCCGGATGCTTCACCGGCTTCATTTTTTTCGTCTTCGTAACCGGACAATGATGATCGGTGTGTTTTTTTAACGTCGAGTTGGTCGTAGCCTTCATGAACTTGCCGCAAGCTTTGCACCATGCCATCTCGTGGCTATCGCACATTAAGCACAAATCAAAGTGCTTCCAAACTTGTGGGTTTCTCTTGGTTTCCAAAACCATAACAACCTCATCCTTGCACGCCATAACGAGCTTTGAAGATATAGAAACTGATTGAAGGTGATGTATTTTTGGAGTAGGTGTAAGTTATGTTTGAATGTTTAAGTTATATATATAGTAGAAAGCGATTTTAACGGCCATAAATCGATTTCTAACGGCATTATAGCCGTTGGAATCGATTCCAACAGTTGTTGCGACTTTTTCTGTGAAATACCCGAAGGAAGCGGTACCTCCGAGGAATGTATTTAAAAACGGCACAGGTAAATGTTATACATTTTTGAAAAATTGTTTCTCGTACGTTGTCAAATGTAAAAAAAATCGCACGCAGTGCCGAATGTAAAAAAAATTTGCGCACGGTGTCGAATGTAAAAAATGTTTTTTATTACACATGATAAAAAAATGTTTTTACGTCCCTGATTGTCGGCCCGAGCTCCTCTAAACGTTTGTGGAATATAAACGCTCTGTTTTCTTCTTTGATTTTCGTAGGTGTTGGGGCATTTTACGTTCAAATGACGAGGATAAGGAACAAAAAATGAAGATCAAGATCATAGATTGAAGACGTTTTATTTTTATACATGTAGTGTAATTTTTTATATAAAAATCATGTGTTATAACTAATTCTTTTTTTTAATAGATAAACGTAATTAATGTTGACATAAAGAGTGATGTAATCTATCATGTTTGATTGTCAGTTCGACAAGTTGACATGAATAGTACAAAGTCGAATTTTCCAAAATACCCTTCTTATACTATTTATTCATTTTTAATCAATAAAATCACTACAACACAAATCAAACTTAAACAATTCAATCTCAACCACTCATACATGAGAGATCTATGGTGGATAATGGTTCCTACAGTTTTCACATCTAAAGGTGGTTCCTATTTTAACCCATCCGTATATATATATAGGGTAAGGTTCATGCGAGAACCACCCTTATTGCGAGAACCGCGAGAACCAATGTGAACACAAAATAAATTCTAAAAAAATCAAAAAAACACTCAAATTTTTTATTTTTTTTTTCAAAAAATCGCTATTTTCGTTACCATTAAAAAAAACTTTTTTTTTTCGAGTAACAGATATCTATGCACATGTGCATATGTATCATTACTTCGACAAATTCGGTAATACGTTATCAGGAATAGACAATTGCACTTTAATTTACAGTACTATTCGTAATACACTACTTTTTACATTACCAGTATTTAAAATGCACATGTGCATCATTAGGTATAACCATGATATAACGTGTTTTGGTACAAAAAGTTTGTGATTTTGAATGGAGAAGTAGGCCAACATACATGTTTTTTGGTTAGTTATATCTAGTGGTTGATGATTTGGTTATAGTTGTCAATTTATGATTTAATATGTTGATTTGATGGTATAAATGGTGTTTACATACATGTAATAAAGTGAAAATATCGGTAATGGTATTGTATTATGGATGGTAGGAGGTAATGGTATTGTATTATGGATGGTAGGAGGTAATGGTAGTGATTATGGATGGTATGATAGATGAAAGGGAAAGTGTATTCAAAGTAGTGTACCAAAACACCTTATTTCATGTTGATACATATAAATGCACATGTGCATTTCTAATATTGGTAATGTAAAAAGTAATGTATTACATATGGTAGTGTAAATGAAAGTGTAATTGTCTAATATGTGTAATGAATTACGAAATTTGTCAAATAAATGACAAAAATGCACATGTGCATTCTTGTGTATTATGGATGAAATGATAGATGAAAGAGAAAGTAGTGTACCAAAACACCTTATTTCATGTTGATACATAGAGATGCATTGTTTTATTCTCTTTGCGCATTGTTTTAACCTTTTTTTAGATTTATTATAATAGTAGTTGTTCAAAGTAATTTTAATATAGTTTGGTAGTTTTTTGGGGCGTTTTTATGGCATGATGGCGTTTCACGAGCATTTGCCCGTTTGGCGTTTTATTATATTTTTCATTATACGATTAATGTATTTTGTTGTTCTTAGCTGAAAATTACATAACAAACAACAGAAAAAGAAAATTAAAAAAAAAACAAATAGAAGCAATTTATGATCTAAATCTTCAGTGTCATCAGTCTCTTTCTTCTTTTGAAACTACAAGAACTGTCACAAATAAATGGCGTTTTGGTTTTGGCGTGGTTTATTTTCTTTGTTCATGTGTTGAAGTGTCTTTGTGGATGTTGGAGACATAGATCGACTCCGTGTGTGTGTATGCTATCTGCCCGTCATCTTCATTATAATCATCGAGGCAAAAGTAGCATTTACACCGGGATAGGTCTCTTCTACTCATCCAAACCTTCTTCAAGAACAAAGAAGACAAAATGACATATGGGTGTCATCAGTCCCTCTTTCTTGAATTTTGTCCATCTCATGCAGCAAAATCTTACTCCCCTCACCTAACAAATCATTCATCGAAACTTCATGCAGAACACTACTGAGTATCAAAGAAAAGATGTTTGCCATCGTTGATTTCTCTCAACTTTTTGACGTATTACATTGAGTTGTATTTTTTAGGACCATTGTGTTTTTTGTGTGTTTTTTTTGTGTGATAAACGGAAGGTGGTGAGACGTTTCTATTTATAGGTTTTTTTGGCGCGTAGTTTAGGCGGGGTATTGTTTTTATAACAATAAATGCAGTTAACATTTATCCGGATGTTAGTCTTGGCATTTATATATTATGGCGTTTTACATTTTATGGTGTTTTTGTAGTTTTTGTAGCCTGGGAGCTTAAATAAAAACACAGAAAAAACTACGCAGTGATAAAATTGACGTTTTGTATTTATTTGGAGTTTTATATTTCAACGACGTTTTATGTGAGAAAGAATGTTTTACCCTTTTTACACTTAATAAAGCGCGTCCACGTAATAAAATTTAAGTTATTTACGAAAACGCCACCGCGCCAATCTAGTACATAGATTGTTTTGATCGGACGATCCATAACCGTTCTGACTGTTCTCACACTTTCCACCGTTTTCTCTAAATCCTGATACTATATATATATATATATATATATATATATAGGGAGGGGCTCATGCGAGAACCACCCTTATTGTGAGAACCTTGAGAACCAATGTGAACACAACCTAAAATAGCTAAAAAAACCTTAAAAAAACCTAACCCCCACCCCCCACCCCCAAAAACCTAAACCCCCCCCCCCCCCCCAAGCTAAAAAAAACCTAAAAAACCTAACCCCACCCCCCCCCCCAAAAAAAAACCTAAACCCCCCCACCCCCCCCCCCCCCCCCAAGCTAAAATGCTAAAAACTAAACCCCAAAAAAACCTAAAAAAATCTAAAAAAAATCTAAATTTTTTTTTTGATTTTTTTAATATTTTTTAGGTTAAAATCGCTACTTTTCGAAGCCAAAAAAAAAAATTTTAAAAAAAAAAATTTAAAATTTTTTTTTTGCTTCGAAAAGTAGCGATTTTAACCTAAAAAATATTAAAAAAATCAAAAAAAAATTTTTGTGTGATTTTTAGCTATTTTTAGGCATTTTTTGGTGTGTTCACATTGGTTCTCGCGGTTCTCACAATAAGAGGTGGTTCTCGCATGATCTTCTCCCTATATATATATATATATATATATATATAGGGAAAGGTTAACATACAAAATGGCTTATCCTACTTCACGTACGCGACGCGCTCAACCATCAGATCTGGGCAATAATCATGCATGGGAGCCCTAATAACGCATGGGAGCAGTTTTTGGGTGATAATCACGCATGGGAGGTGATAATCACGCATGGGAGGTGATAATCACACACGTTATAATGGTGAAAAAAATAATTACGCACGTTATAAATCCTGTCGCGTATGTTAATGTAGGTTAAGCCATTTTGTACATTATACTTTCTCTCTCTCTCTCGCTCCCTATATATATATATATATATATATATATATATATATATAGGGATGGGTTCTTTACAGAACCTCAATTTTTGTGAAAACTGTAAGAACCAATATGGACCATTCATTTTATTTAATCTAAGAAAATAACAAAATAAATACAAAAGGGTGTAATTGTAATTTGATAATTAGTTTCTCTTTCTAGTTAGTTAACTAATTAGTTATAATTTTCTTCTCTCTCTAGTTTATTAGTTAATTGCTATTTTTTATTACTCTCTCTAAATTTTATGGATTTAGTCATATGTTAAGGATATTGCATATCGCTCGTTCATTACTCCGAACTGATTCTCATCTTTTTACATATATATGTAAATATAGGATTCACATATTTGTTGTGTTTCAAATCGATCATCAAAGATTATGTAATGTTGATACCTATTTATGAGTTTACATATGTAAATCTTCATTCATATTTTTGTGTAATGTTTATACTTATTCATTGATTTACATATGTAAATCTTCATTCAGATTTTCCACTTTTCGAATTGGTCCTTTATTTACATACATGTAATGTTTATATTGATCCTCCTTTTTTAAGATTTATCTTTTTAAAGCTAGTTCGATATTTACATATATGTATATGGTTATATTGATCCTCAATTTTTAAATTAATTTTCTAATTACATATATGTGAATCTTCGAATTGGTCATCTATTTTCATGTATGTAAATGTTTTACATATGTGTAAGTGTACTATTTACATATACGTAATTATATCCTCATATACAATTACACTCTTGTTCTTATATCTTGAGTGCTCGTATGATAAAACAAATTATTGGAAACGAAATTTAAAGAGAAAATCAAATTTACATAACCAGGCATAAAATTGAAATATACCTTGTTTATGCTACCCAGATTTTTACATTAGCAGCTCGATAAGAATAAAAAAAGTAAAATAAATTTTATATTTGTTTGTTCTTTCTAGTTGGTTGTGTAATTTTCCTTCCTGCAAGTGATTAACATGGCATAAGAAAAAAAAATAAAGTAATTTATTTCACCTTATGAGGACCTGGATGCACGATACTCGATAGAACATCTTTATTGTAATCGTAACCTCAAACTGATTATATATGAAGTTTGAAAAGTGCTCATGCATATTGTAATCGGTTAGATGTGATTCAAATTTAATCCATAAGGAGTGATGTGAGAAAAAAATGAACTAATTCAAAATTGATATCATAAGATAATTGAGTGTAATTACTATACGTATTTAATTTTGTTTAGATTTGAATGTGAGAAAATAGTGGAAGTTTAAATTAAAAATGTGATAATTTTGTAGGTGTAAAATTACTTTAATGCCCCTTGTACATAAAATAATGAAAAAATAACATGAAATAAAATGAGTGACTGTAAAGAGTTCTGCAGGTTCTGTAATTTTTTTTGGTTCTAAAATGATCTTAATCCTATATATATATATATATGAGGGTTTAAACGAGAAAGCTAAATATCGCAAGAACCGTGAGAACGAACGAAAAAGCCACGATAACTTGGTCAAAAACAATTCAAATTCAAAATTTCATTTTACACTTATCATTATTATTCGAATACAATGTTAGAAATTAAATTTACACGTTTAAATTTTCATGAATTCGTAAATAAAGAAATTTACACATGTGTAAGTATGCCGTTTACACATGTGTAAATTTGTTATATTTACACATGTGTAAAAAATCTAGTAAGAGTGATTTTGAGAGGAGAAATGAATTATTTGATGTTGTAAATTCATTTTTGATGTTGTATTTATATTACAATGAGGTTTGTATTAAAAAAATTCGGATTTGATTGGTTTTTTCATTCGTTCTCACGGTTCTCGCAATATTTAGCGTTCTCAAGATAACCCTCCCTTATATATATATATATATATATATATATATATATATATATATATATAGGATTAGGTTCAAGAGTGAACACTAGTGTAGTTTGCGAACTGAGCGAACTAATCCTGGCCATACATGTGTGTAGATCAATGACCAGGATTTGATGATGAAATACACTAGTGTATTTTATGATTTGGTGAAGAAATCCTAGCCATCCACGTGTGTAAATCAATGGCCAAGATTTGTTCACTCAGTTCGCAAATACATTGGTGTTCAATCTAGAACCCCACCCTATATATATATATATATATATATATATAGGACCGCTAAAATGAAAACCACCTCCAGTTGTAAGAACCGAGAGAACCACTTTCTAACCACTAGATATTCAAGATGGATGGATGAGATTAAAAGTAATAAAAACTATTATAAATTTTTTTTTGTCTTATTATGTTTTTAATATTTTATTGTTAAAGGGTATTTAAGTAAATTTGTTTTTTTTTTGTCTTATTGTATATATTATTTTTTATTACATTTTTGTCCTATTGCATTGATTATTTTTATTATAAATCAGATTTTTTTATTAAAGAATTTTTTAAAATCAGATTATTTGATAATTTTTTTTCAAGATTTGTTTAAAAAAACATTTTAAGAGTCGTTTTTTACGCCCCGTTTTTACGCGCATTTTTTACGACACGTTTTGCGCCCTGTTTTTACGCTCCGTTTTTCGTGTCGTTTTTTCGACCGGTTTTTTATGCGTCGTTTTTTACGTTTTACGTTAAAAAGTTTTTACATAAAAGTTTACGTTTTACGTTTTAATTTTTACGTTTTAGATTAAAAGTGTAAAAAGTTTACGTTTTACGTTTTCCGTTAAAAAGTTTACGTTTTACGTTAAAAAGTTTACATTTTACGTTTTACGTTAAAAAGTTTACGTTTTACGTTAAAAATTTACGTTTTACGGTTTACGTTTTACTTTAAAAAAGTTTATGTTTTACGTTAAAAAATTTACGTTTTACGCTTTACGTTAAAACTTTACTTTTTACGTTTTACGTTACAAAATTTACGTTTTACGTTAAAAAGTTTACGGTTTTAACTTTTGTTTTACAAAACCTTTTTTACACAAAAACGAACGCACCCAGAAATCGCAACTCGGTAGGTGTCTCAGATAGATTGCTATCATCATCGACTGGGGGAAAAAAATAAAAACCCAACAACAAAAATCAAAACTGTGTGTGGATTCTTGAAAAAACGGGGTTTTGGCTCAGATTTTCCGATAATTAAAGGCTGCAAAGTGGGGTTGCAGGTTCAAAAATCTACCATCCACTATCCTTGCCGCGCCATCGTCATCAAAATATGCGTTTTTTTTTGCATCATCACCGCACCAAATCCAGCAGATCAAAAACCCACATAGTTCACTGTTCAAATCTTCCAAAAAGAGACCCAAAGATCAAGAACAGTATCAACCACTTCATGCAACAAAACCCCACAAAAAAAATCTAAACTTTTCAAAATTAATGACAAGATTCAGATATAAAAATCCAAGAACAGTGACACCCACTTCTTATATCACAAAATCCAAAAAAAAGAACCCAATTTCTTTGACTAATGTGCTTATCAACTTAGAAAAATCATGTGGGTTTAATGTGTTGGACACCACCACAAACCCAATTTCTTTGAGATACCCATGAAGAAAAAAGCAAAATCGAGTCTTGATTTGGGGGTTACCGGCTACTCAACAAACATACAAAACCTATCTTCACCGGACTTCACACCACCACAAACCCCCCACCTCACCGGACTTCACGACCACCACAAACCCCACCTTCACCTTCACCTTCATCGTCAAACACCACCACAAACTCTCTCCATCATCGGACTTCACGCGTCACCACACCCCCACCTTCATCTGCACTAGCAAACCCTAAATTTACAACACAGAACGACAGCCTCCGCCTTCATCGGACTTCATCGGCTTTTTAAAATCACAAGCAAAACCCTAAATTGGAAACACAACCACCACCATATTTCTCTCTCTAAGTTATCTTCTTCTTCTCCTTTCCCTCTCTCACTAAACAAAGAACAACAACAACCACAAAAAGGTTTCAAGGTGGTGTTGAGAGAGATTGAAGGCGGTTGAAATTGGTGGTGGTTGGTGGTCCGTTTGTGACGGTCTGCGGTAGAGTTGGGTGAGGATGATGGTGGTTCAAATGGTGTTGAATTTGCGGCTGTGTGTGATGGTTTCAGCGGTAGGGGGGTCAATTGATGGATGGAGATCATGATGGAGTGGGGGTTTGTGACGATGGTTTGATTTCACACCAAGAAATGGTGAGAGAAAAATGGCTCTGATTTCGTGCCAAGAGAGAGAGAGAGAGAGAGAGAGAGAGAGAGAAACGATCTTAATGATGGAGAGAGAAAAAATTGATCTGTTATAACACCTCGAGATTGGATATGTCACTTCAGCTGTTTTTACCATAATGCCCCTTAAAGTATCAGAGATTGTAACAACCCGCACTTTTGTGCGTTGTTACTACTCGATATACTCGTTACGCCTGGCACCAGAGATTCGGATCATAATGTAACTATATCGCATATTTTCGAGATACAATACCACTATACTACACTATTATCACAAACACTAACACTCACGGAGGCATCAAGTGAGGACCTATTCTACCCTCCTCGGTGGCCGTGATGTGTCGTAACGCAGACAATTAACGCTAACAAGGACTCTCGGGTGAGTGCTGTAGCTCCAGTCGTCATGACGATGATGACAATACGAGTAAACGGTACCCCGTCAGTCTTTGTGGCACAAAACACAATAACGTTCACGATGACATCAAGAAAGGACCTATACTACCCTCCTTGATGGCCGCGAAACGTCGCTAATAATCGCATACTCGAAAATAAAACCGATTGTTAATTATCGAAAGTGTGCATTATGGATACGTAAATACGACCCTTAGTGATATATATATATATATATATGAAATAATAATATAACGCAACTATAGAAGCGCGCACCTCAAAACTATTAAAATCGAAGAAATTCATCGCGTCAGGATAGCCATCCGGACGGATAGCAATCCGGACGGACAGCAATCCGGACGGATGGGCAATCCGGATCTGTGACTCCTTCCTCCTCTTTTTCGCCTATAAATAGCCTGCCACACCACTGTTCAAGTGATGTGACAGCTCCCACTCGACCAGACACGCTTCAAGACCCTTTTCTCTCGATTCCTTGCGGTTCCGGTAAGGTTTCAACCTAGAAACTTGTACTTCGATGATCTACACCCCATTCTACATCATTCTAACTTTTAAAACTCAATTTCTAACCGTAAAATCTGCTGATTTGAGGCGTTTTGATGTGATGTCACCAAGAGTTCTTATGAACTTCAAGTTGTGGCCTCATTCCACTACAAACGACTCGGATCTGGGTGATTTTCCACATGTTTTGATAACAAATCACACCTAAATCTATGTATTCAACCAAGGAACTGTGCGATTCGAGCTAAACCGGAGAAACCGTCAAAAGCGGCCAGTTCTGATGGAGCGGGGTGATTCCCGGCCGTCAGAGCGGGTCGGAACTGATGGAATTCCAAATGTTAGTGCGAAATTACACTGTCCCGGTAACTCTACACGTATTCCTTCTGATAAACACTCAGAGACAATATTTAGAATGCGAAACAGACGTGTTGTCCGCACGAATCACATGTAACCCGCACGGATAACATGTAATCCGCACGGAATAACATGTCATCCGGACGGATACATATCATCCAGACGGAATACATGACAGTCCGCACGAGTTAACATGTCAATCCGCACGGATAACATGTCAATCCGCACGGATAACATGTAATCCGCACGGATAACATGTCATCTGGACGGATACATGCCATCCGGACGGAACACATGTCAATCCGCACGGATAACCTCTCGACCGCACGGATAACACTTACAATCCGCACGAGTCAACACTAGTCCGACCGGATAGTCTGTCATCCGACCGGATGACAGCCATCCGACTCAGACCCATATGCCATCCGATCGGATGAGCCCATCCGAATGAGTGAGCACCATCCGACCAGATGACTGACTTTTCAACGATATTCTCGCTTAACCATGCATCGTTTACTATATCCCTCAATGATTAACGCAGACGCACTCGCAACCGACCCAATCAAGTTGTATTCCCGCTAAATACGCATTGTGAGTATACTTGAACCCTTTTTAATCGTATTTTGGGTGTAACATACGTTTCTAGCAAATCGAACTTATCAAACGAATTATTCAATCAATCGAATTATCACTTGCGAATAACTGCTATGCATAGATATACGTGATGCTAGTTGCATATGTGCTAGGGCTTATACTCGCGACGTCCCACCATGACTAGTATAGTACTATTGCGCCCGACGGGGTCCAGTCTGCCATTGCATATTCGAGCATCGAGGACTTAGTTGGTAGTATCAGCTTTGTGAGTATATATGTCGTGTGTTACGTTCTTGCATATGGGAATTCGCTACACTTTTTATCTATTACGCTATACAGATCAAACCTGTATACTCGCCAATACTTTTGTATTGACAAATATTTTAACGTATGTTGCAGGTTAGATCGCAGACTATATCAAATCAAGCTAGGAGGTCTAGAAACTCAACTAAAACCTAGGTTGTCGGATTTGTATTGTTCGAGAGGACAAGAAATCTGTGATAACTTATGTGATTGTATTATTTGTTAGTATGGGATAACGAATGTATTAAATATTATCGCAATATAGTTGTTATGGATTCTCTTGAGCAATCTGATTCGCCTAGTGCCGCGCCCCGATGATTCCGCCATCGGTTGGGGTGTGACAGATTGGTATCAGAGCCATAACTATAGGGAATTAGGCCAGACTCGACCTAGTCCGGGTCGACGTCTTAGAAATTGACCTAGTCTATAGTCTAAGTACCAACAGGCCGACTCGTACGAACCCAGTAGGGTTTGTATCGGGCCTACTTGATACTCTCGATCGAAGTCGCTAAAAGCTACAACCTTGTGTGAACACCGCGTACTACAACTTCACACGAAGAAGCCTTTCCTAAGGCTGGAATACTACTTAGCCTTTCCTAAGGCCAACACAATACACATGTTTTCAAAAATACTCGCATAGCGAACCGAGCGATCCAGTCGAGATCAGGTGTGAAAACCAAGAACTCTCGATAGGATTGCTCACTCAGCGCATTTTTCTAGCACGAGACGCCTTTCATCGAGTTAGGAGTGACATCCACATCTCGACGAAAGTCTCCATTTCGAAATCTAGTGGAACTCACGAATTTATTCGAAGAGCATAACCACAATTAGGAACGAAACTGTTAAGTCAGGGGTGGAGCCCGTACCTTAATAAGACGTTCCATTCTCTAAATTAGTTTTCAAAAGCTCTCACCAAGGACTCGACTATCACGATAACTCGAGCCACGCGATGACTAGGAAGACGAATGCCATGAGCTGCATCCCAGTGGAAGCATGGAGTCTTCTAGGTCAACGCGCGTGCACGAACTTGTTGAACATAGTTGGGTTACCTTGGGTAGTCGACGCCTAAACACCCAAGGCACTCTATCATACGACCCACCAATCTTACAAATGGTTGAAATTTATTTACGTTTTGAAACTTTATGCTTTACCGATTTCTCGATTTAACGATTTTCACTCCCTGCTTTATAAACACACAACCCGCACAACTATCACAATCCAAAACGAAACCCGAACGTTCACAACAAAACTAATGCATAATCTATCTCCTTCGCTATCATTTTCTCACCGCAACGCGACCTCGCTTATTCTAAATCGACCTGTATGTGTATGATTACAAATTACATCTATATAAATAAATAAATATATATATATATATATATATATATATATATATATATATACGTATAAACAAACAAGTCATTGTGTGAGAACTTAGGAATTTCGTGTTTCCTACGTGGCTCCTATGTGATTCGCATACTAATATACTATCGCATCAAGTTTTGAACGCGCTCAATCGCGTCGCGAAACTCAAAAATCATTATGATCAAATCTCATTCCAAGTCTCTTCCTGTCTAGATGCCTTCCAACAACTCTACTTCGTGAATGTTAGCAAAGAGACGAGCCAAACGAAGGGGCGAAAAGAGGATTGCTTCACTTGTGACCAGGGAAGTGGTCAAAGTCATTCCTCAAATTGCCGCACGAGTGCACTCTCTTATCAACTCTCGAACTTCGGAAGACGTTAAGACAGAAGAGCCGCAATCTACATTTCTATACAAACACTTCAAAGCCTGTGATCCGATGGTCTTCACGGGTGAAGGAGGTGTTTCTCAACTACTGCAGTGGTTCGACTCTATCGAAGTTACCCTTCATCAAAGTGGGTGTCCCGATAGTTTCCGTACTACTTGCGCTACCGGAGTATTTCAGTCGCGAGCACTCGACTGGTGGACCGCCGAACGTAACAAACGTGGGATATCCGCAGCTTACGCTCTCTCTTGGGATGAGCTGAAAGAGCTCATGAAGAAGGAATATTGTCCTCCCCATGAGATTCAGAAATTGGAAGACGAATTTTGGATAATCACGCAAGTCGAAAGTGATGCTGGCTACACCACAAGGTTCAAACAGCTTAGCATAATCTGCCCAAGTCAAGTCAACACCCCATAGAAAGCCATCGCGAAGTACATTCGTGGCTTGCCTGAGTGTGTGGGTGATTTTTTCGAAGCTGCAAGACCTACTACCATCGAAGAAACCTACCGCTTAGCCGCAGAAATCAACAACAAACGACTCATGGAAGGGTTCTTCACAAAGAATCCTGTCTAGCAAGCTTATCAAGCAATCGCCATAAATTCTTCAGGCGAACAGGTTGACGATTCTTCTGGTGGATCTACTGACGAATCTTCTGACAAATCTGCTGGCAATTCTTCTAACGAATCTGCTAATGATTCTTCGAACAAACCTGCTGCCGATTCTTCTAACAAATCTGCCGACGAATCTTCCGACAACTCGACCAAAGATTATGCAAGTGAGTCCTTAGAAGAATCCCCCAACGACGACACCTCTTCGCAAGACACCGACAAACCTAGCCACAAAGGAAATATTTCAAGCCCGAGCTCATCAACAACCGAACTGCTGCAACCGAAACCTCTTCGAACAGTTCCGGTATTCCCAAAACGAGCCTACACTGGAGCTCATCCTCAGTGTTACTCATGTACCTATCATCATCCAGTTGGGGCTGACTGTCGCTATTGCAATAACTGCAACTGTTACGGTCACTTCACCCGCAACTGCCGCGTCAAACCGCGAACTTGAGTACAACAACAATAGCTCCAGCAAAAGTCTTCAGCATCAAGTATCTAGCAAGCGTAGGATAAAGTTGTAATGATACGATTTTCAATGTCAAATTCTATGTTTTGGACCTACTCTATTACTCGATGTTGCCACTATGCATAACATTAACTCTTATTTTCGTCTTCTCTATCACACTCTAGACGACGCACTTAGACTAGAATCACACACAAACTATATACTATATCACGAGATAACGTGTTTTTACCCTCACTACACTCTTAGAACGAGGTACGATGAACGTGCAAGGAACGATTAATCACGGGTGCACACGGGATTATTTGGGTCAGTGCACGGAGATCGTAGTGAATTCTAAGGTGCCACAAGCGTTACGACGAAGTATGACACCAAACCATGGGATCTAAGTAGTAGGGGTCAAGCAAGGTGTGCTTTATCATACTACCGAAGTTCCGTGAAGAAAGTGCCAACGTGGAGTTGAACGTTAGTAGACCTAATATACTATTGTGATTATTTTAACACACTACACTCAATCGCAAGGCGTAACAATTGAATCGCATCATCGCAAGACTTGCCGTAAGTCTGCAAACGCAATGCAATCGCCTCATCGATGGACTCTGGAGAGTCTACCTCGCGGGACAATTGCATCAACGCAAGACTGGTCGTAAGTCTATAGAAACCAATCTCATCAAGCACATTAACGCTCACGATGTTGTCCGAGTGAGGACCTATTCTACCCTCCTCGGTAAACGTGGTGCGTCGTAACATAACGTAACGTTAAGCTTATTCGAAACAAAACTCGACTAATCGCAATCGTTTGTCATGTGTATCTCGCAATCTTTATCGCTTATTATGTGAACCTATATCGCTTGCTGTGTATCAATCTATCGCTATCGCCTACCGTTATCTGTGATATTTGTGCTAAGTTAGCACACACGACCTCGCTTCACGAGATGAAGCTCCTATGGTTAAAGCAAGATGTTTTAGTCATATCAGCGGCCTTTCGTGGAAAAAGGCCATGTGGGGTCTGATGTCAGTTAACCTCTGTGATGTAAATCAATCGAATCAACCGCATAAATCGCGTATAGCTCCATCGCTTGCAACGCAACAACTGCCGCTCATCGTAATTCGATTATCATCGCCATCATTGCTAGTGTGGTGTATTATTCGTTTAATCACCTAATCGTTTATCGCTTATAATGTATAGTCTACCGCTTATTCGCGTATCGCGTACCGCTTATCGTTCGCTTGGTATTCACTACAGTCTGTACGCATGACATCGCTTCACGAGGCGAAACTAACCTGGTTAGACGTGGTGTTTCACCATGTTAGCAAACTCTCGTGGAAACGTGCCATGCGGGTTCAATATGGAATCTAATCTACATCGCGCTAATCGCTTATCTTCTACCGTTCGACGCCTAACCAGACACGACGCATAAGCAATTCGTGTCACCAGGCTATTCACGCACGCTGTTATAGCAACGTTCGCAATTCAACTCGCTTGTTTAACCTATTCGATTCTATCTTCAACTTGGTCCGACTTCCTATCGATTGGACCGAGGTAGCAAAATTCTATCTGTGTCATATCGGCCGACATGACACCGCCTCACGAAACAGAAGTGATATGGAGAAACATGGTGGATACGCCGTTGGTACTTCCTATATATAAGTGTTTTAACCATATTACCAAACTTTCGTGAGAAAGTGCCAAGTGGGGCTCGATGTTAATTTTTCAAACTGTAAAAAAAAACTGATTTTTATAAAAAAATTTATTAAAACTATTGGACAAGTGAAATTTCCTCACAATGTGGAGGTAATATCGAATCAGCTTAACTCCATGCCCAATGGAAGTCTCATAAGTCCATTTTTTCTTCAAAAACTTTTGCAATATCAAAACAAAATCTTTCTTAAGACGTTGGGTCGACATCGAGTTCAGCATTGAACACAGGTCCTAGGAGAGTTTCCGTAACCCCAGTTATCATTTTCGAATTCCTTAAAATGTTTGAAACCTAAGCCTTCTTACAACGTTGGTTAACAAACGACTCAGTTAACCCTACGTTTTGAGAAACCTTTTAAGTTCCTTAAAATTTCAATCGCATCGAACTTACGAATTCTACGCAACACAAAGTACTTTGGAACGCCAAATCGTGGGATATTACCTTCGTCTTTACGTCGCTTCTCGCTATCGCAATCGATCTCTCTTGTTCGAAGCACTCTCGCTTGTCAACTCTCGGTCTAGTCACTCGCTGTATCGCTACTTATACAAAATCAACTCTCAAAGGTCTACCTACTGGATTAATTTCGGGACGAAATTTCCTAAAGTAGGGGAGACTTTAACAACCCGCACTTTTGTGCGTTGTTACTACTCGATATACTCGTTACGCCTGGCACCAGAGATTCGGATCATAATGTAACTATATCGCATATTTTCGAGATACAATACCACTATACTACACTATTATCACAAACACTAACACTCACGGAGGTATCAAGTGAGGACCTATTCTACCCTCCTAGGTGGCCGTGATGTGTCGTAACGCAGACAATTAACGCTAACAAGGACTCTCGGGTGAGTGCTGTAGCTCCAGTCGTCATGACGATGATGACAATAAGAGTAAACGGTACCCCGTCAGTCTTTGTGGCACAAAACACAATAACGTTCACGATGACATCAAGAAAGGACCTATACTACCCTCCTTGATGGCCGCGAAACGTCGCTAATAATCGCATACTTGAAAAGAAAACCGATTGTTAATTATCGAAAGTGTGGATTATGGATACGTAAATACGACCCTTAGTGATATATATATATATGAAATAATAATATAACGCAACTATAGAAGCGCGCACCTCAAAACTATTAAAATCGAAGAAATTCATCGCGTCAGGATAGCCATCCGGACGGATAGCAATCCGGACGGATAGCCATCCGGACGGACAGCAATCCGGACGGAAGGGCAATCCGGATCTGTGACTCCTTCCTCCTCTTTTTCGCCTATAAATAGCCTGCCACACCACTGTTCAAGTGATGTGACAGCTCCCACTCGACCAGACACGCTTCAAGACCCTTTTCTCTCGATTCCTCGCGGTTCCGGTAAGGTTTCAACCTAGAAACTTGTACTTCGATGATCTACACCCCATTCTACATCATTCTAACTTTTAAAACTCGATTTCTAACCGTAAAATCTGCTGATTTGAGGCGTTTTGAGGTGATGTCACCAAGAGTTCTTATGAACTTCAAGTTGTGGCCTCATTCCACTACAAAAGACTCGGATCTGGGTGATTTTCCACATGTTTTGATAACAAATCTCACCTAAATCTATGTATTCAACCAAGGAACTGTGCAATTCGAGCTAAACCGGAGAAACCGTCAAAAGCGGCCAGTTCTGATGGAGCGGGGTGATTCCCGGCCGTCAGAGCGGGTCGGAACTGATGGAATTCCAAATGTTAGTGCGAAATTACACTGTCCCGGTAACTCTACACGTATTCCTTCCGATAAACACTCAGAGACAATATTTAGAATGCGAAACAGACGTGTTGTCCGCACGAATCACATGTAACCCGCACGGATAACATGTAATCCGCACGGAATAACATGTCATCCGGACGGATACATATCATCCGGACGGAATACATGACAGTCCGCACGAGTTAACATGTCAATCCGCACGGATAACATGTCAATCCGCACGGATAACATGTAATTCGCACGGATAACATGTAATTCGCACGGATAACATGTCATCCGGACGGATACATGTCATCCGGACGGAACACATGTCAATCCGCACGGATAACCTGTCGACCGCACGGATAACAGTTACAATCCGCACGAGTCAACACTAGTCCGACCGGATAGTCTGTCATCCGACCGGATGACAGCCATCCGACTCAGACCCATATGCCATCCGATCGGATGAGCCCATCCGAATGAGTGAGCACCATCCGACCAGATGACTGACTTTTCAATGATATTCTCGCTTAACCATGCATCGTTTACTATATCCCTCAATGATTAACGCAGACGCACTCGCAACCGACCCAATCAAGTTGTATTCCCGCTAAATACGCATTGTGAGTATACTTGAACCCTTTTTAATCGTATTTTGGGTGTAACATACGTTTCTAGCAAATCGAACTTATCAAACGAATTATTCAATCAATCGAATTATCACTTGCGACGTCCCACCATGACTAGTATAGTACTATTACGCCCGACGGGGTCCAGTCTGCCATCGCATATTCGAGCATCGAGGACTTAGTTGGTAGTATCAGCTTTGTGAGTATATATGTCGTGTGGTACGTTCTTGCATATGGGAATTCGCTACACTTTTTATCTATTACGCTATACATATCAAACCTGTATACTCGCCAATACTTTTGTATTGACAAATATTTTAACGTATGTTGCAGGTTAGATCGCAGACTATATCAAATCAAGCTAGGAGGTCTAGAAACTCAACTAAAACCTAGGTTGTCGGATTTGTATTGTTCGAGAGGACAAGAAATCTGTGATAACTTATGTGATTGTATTATTTGTTAGTATGAGATAACGAATGTATTAAATATGATCGCAATATAGTTGTTATGGATTCTCTTGAGCAATCTGATTCGCCTAGTGCCGCGCCCCGATGATTCCGCCATCGGTTGGGGTGTGACAGAGATGCTTAATGAGGTGTCCAAACTTGATTGGTTGAGAGTGGTTCTCGCGGTTCTTACAACTGGGGATGGTTTCTATTTTAGCGGCTCCCTATATATATATATATATATATATATATATATATATATATATATAGTGTGAGGTTCATTGGGGAACACTAAAAAAATGGGGAACAGTGGGGAACCGACTCAAACGAACTCCGATTGGACTCATTCCAGCGGCGTTGGAACCGGCTCGTCGAACCCTATCTAGGATCTCTTAACCCTAAACCCTAAATCATAACCCCTAAACCCTAAATATATTAGGGTTTGACTTTTAGGGTTTAGCTTTAGGGTTCAGCTTTAGGGTTTAGCTTTAGGGTTTAGCTTTAGGGTTTAGAGTTTAGCTTTAGTGTTTAGCTTTAGGTTTTGCCTTTAGGGTTTTGCTTTTAGGGTTTATAGTTTAGATTTTATGGTTTAGCTTAGGTTTTAGACTTATTTTTTAGCTTTAGGGTTTAGAGTTTAGGAGTTAGGATTTAGGGTTTAGGGTTAAGAGATCTTAGTTAGGGTTCGACGAGCCGCTTTCAACGCCGCTAGAATGAGTCCAATCGGAGTTCGTTTGAGTTGGTTCCTCACTGTTCCCCACTTTTTTAGTGTTCCCCAATGAACCTCACACACTATATATATATATATATGGAGCCGCTAAAATAGAAACCATCCCCAGTTGTAAGAACCGCGAGAACCACTCTCAACCAATCAAGTTTGGACACCTCATTAAGCATCTCTGATACTTTAAGGGGCATTATGGTAAAAACAGCTGAAGTGACATATCCAATCTCGAGGTGTTATAACAGATCAATTTTTTCTCTCTCCATCATTAAGATCGTTTCTCTCTCTCTCTCTCTCTTGGCACGAAATCAGAGCCATTTTTCTCTCACCATTTCTTGGTGTGAAATCAGACCATCGTCACAAACCCCCACTCCATCATGATCTCCATCCATCAATTGACCCCCCCCCCCCCACCGCTGAAACCATCACACACAGCCGCAAACTCAACACCATTTGAACCACCATCATCCTCACCCAACTCTACCGCAGACCATCACAAACGGACCACCAACCACCACTATGTGATAATATATTTTCGATCCGGTTCGTGTGAGGTCAGGTCGTATACAATTTTATTGGGTATTTCAATGGATTTTGATAAATAATATAACTTTTTTTTATCAAAATGTCTTTGATTAAACACACACACACACACACATATATAGAGGATTAGGTTCAAGAGTGAACTCTAGTGTATTTTGCGAACTGAGTGAACTAATTATGGCCATACACATGGGTAAATCAATGGCCAGGATTTGTTCACTTAGTTTGCAAATACATTAGTGTTCACTCTAGAACCTCACCCTATATATATATATACAGGGAGAAGATCATGCGAGAACCACCTCTTATTGCGAGAACTGCGAGAACCAATGTGAACACAACCAAAAATGCCTAAAAATAGCTAAAAATCACACAAAATTTTTTCTTAATATTTTTTATATAAAAATCGCTACTTTTCGAAGCAAGAAAAAAAATTAAAATTTTTTTAGCCACTAAAAGTAGCGATTTGAGCATAAAAAATATTAATAAAAAATTTAGATTTTTTTAGATTTTTTTAGGTTTTTTGGGGGTTTAGTTTTTAGCATTTTAGCTGGGGGGGGGGGGGGGGTTAGGTTTTTTTTTTTGGGGGGGGGGGGTGGTAGATTTTTTGGAAGTTTTAGTTTTTAGCATTTAGCTTGTGGGGGGGGGGGGGGGGGTTAGGTTTTTTTTTTTTTTGGGGGGGGGGGGGTGGGGGGTTTAGGTTTTTTTTACCTATTTTAGGTTGTGTTCACATTGGTTCTCGCGGTTATCGCATGATCTCCTCCCTATATATATATATATATATATATATATATATATATATAAGTATCCGCTAAAATGAGAACCACCTCGAGTTGTGAGAACCGCGAGAACTTTTTAATCCGGGGCGAGGTGGACCAAATTTTTTTTTTCAGAAACGTAGATGCATGTATAAAAACAACATTTGTAAAAAAAAAAATTCAAAAAAAATGTCGTGGGTGTAGTTTTGAGCACCACAAGTTTGTGTTTACGGGACCCGTAAATTTTCCGGCCAGATTTACGGGTCCCGTAAACACAAACTTGTGGCGCTCAAAACTACACACACGACATTTTTTTTGAATTTTTTTTACAAATGTTGTTTTTATACATGCATCTACGTTTATGAAAAAAAATTTGGTCCACCGCGCCCCCTACGGTGTAGTTCTCACGGTTCTTACAACTCGAGGTGATTCTCATTTTAGCATTCCCCTATATATATATATATATATATAGGGGAATGTTCAAATGAAAACCACTAGTTAAAGTGAAAATCCGAAAACTAACTACAAAAGCCTAAAAAACATACAAATTTTCGCTATTTTTTGTATATAAAAAAAACTTTTTTTCAAAAAAAAATGTAGTGCACATGTGTATGTGTACTACACATGTGTATTATTACACACGTGCATTACAATTTTTTTCTGAATTTTTTTTATATATATAAATAACGAATTTTAATAAAAAATTTGTAAAAAAGAAGAATTTTGGTTTTTTTTTTTGGCTTTTTAGTTAGTTTTCGAGTTTTCGCGTTAAAAGAGTTTTCATTTGAACATTCCCTTGTATATATATATATATATAGGTAGAGGTTCCTCTAAAAAAAATGTTTTTTTGTGAGAAAGGTAAGAAATAATATACACCATTAGATCTTTGATCAAATGGTTGAGATCATAATGGCAAAATTGTAAATAATGTTTACTATTAAACATATTAATTTTCTAGATTAAGGGTATATAGGTAAATTTAACATTTTTAAATTAAGAAACTAACATTAATGCACAAGTAACTTCCCCCAGTCTTTTTTAAACGTCAATAACTTTTTATAAGTAACTTTAAAAAAAAATACACCATAATAACGAGCGTTTTTTATCTTTAATATGAGTACCATATTGCTATACTTATATAGAGAAAAAAATACGTTTTGATCAGATATTTAGTCCATGAATGGTGTTATATACTTACTGAATGGTGATATACTTGTTGAATGGTGTTATATACTTGCTGAATGGTGTTATATACTTGCTGAATGGTGTTATAACTTGCTGAATGGTGTTATATACTTGCTGAATGGTGTTTATAGAGATCTTTTAAAAAAATCTAGTTCCTATAATTAAGGTGGCGGTTATGGGAAGTTTTTAATTAATTAAATTAATGATAAAATTACTTGTTTACCCTTTTGAATTAATTTAGATTTAGGACACATGTCATCTCCACAATATTTCTCACCTTTCTCACACTTTTAACCTTTTTTTTTACAAAAAACCTTGCCCTATATATATATATATATGATTCAGTTCAGTTAAGAACCACCACGAGTTGGGAGAATCATGAGAACTCTTACTACCCTCATGAGTTAGGCCATATTTTTTTGCACAAACGTGGATGAAAATGTTATAAATATATATATATATATATATATATATAAAATCTATAAGAAGAGATGAGCCGCTGATGTAAGTTTGCATATGTGTCAGCTAACTAGATATGCCACGTAATCTTTGCTGATGTCATAAATCACAATTTAAAATGTTAATATAATCTATCTAATTATAATATTTCAAAATTCAAAATAAAGACATTTTTTCAAAGCAATGGATTTTTGAGGAGAGGGAGATTCAAAATTCAAATTCAAAATTAAATCTCCACATACATCAAGGGAGTGGGGAGATTAAAAATTCAAAATCATATCTCCAACTCTACGATTTCTCCCCTGCGTCGACACTCTGCTCACTCAAAAACTCCGATCTACTTCCACCGTAATCCGATCTACTTCAACATTATTCGTTCTCCCCCAGATTTCCCAGGTAAGGTTTCAAATCTCTAAATCTTTTATGCCCATGAACCCGAATTTACTTCTAACCATCCTTCAAATCCCTTTTTAGATCTGATACAAAAGCACCATAAACCTAAAAAATCACCATAAATCACTTTAAAATTTCTAGGGTTTAAGTATTTGTTTTGTGAACGGATTTATAGGATTTATAGGCTATTAGAAACCCTAATTTGAAGCTTTTGAACACACTCTTCTTCAATTTAGGGTTTCAGTTCCAGCTCCATCGCAATCGGTTTGTATCGAAGCTTCATCTTCTTCTCCTTCTCATCGAGCTTGTAGTCACACATTTAATGGCGGAAGACAATAACAGAAGAAACGAAGACGATCGAAGCAAAACGAGTGATATATTCTTCTTCGTTGCAGCCATCACGGTGTAATTGTCTTGCTCTGATAGTAAATCAGTTCTGAGCCTAAACTTAATTGGCTTTTACTGTTCAATTCTTTCATTAATGAGCTCTATGGGATTAAGATTTGAAATTGGTGCTATGATTATTGGGGCATGGGTAACATGAAAATGACTGTCATTATTTGACTAGAGAAATTTTGGATAGTCAGTTGATGAGTAATTGCACTTTCTTTTTGTGTAATTATTGCATCTACTGATTATTTCCCAATGGTGATTGTATAATTACAGCCATTTGTTATTTCACAAGAAAGTTTTGTGGTGGCAGCTGGCTTAAAGACAGACCATGAAGCCAGTAAGTTTTAATTGTATTTCTTCTGATTAGACTGCATATATTTTGTAGACAAAAAGCAGAGAGTCTATTTAATTTAGTTGCAGTTGGTAGGGAACTGGAGTTGATGTGAATATAAGAAATGTGGAAAATACAATACCTCTACATGTGGCATTGGCAAGAGGATCAAAATCATGTGTTGGAATGTGCAAGAACAAATTGTAATATACAGGTATCCATCTCTCTCTATTAAAGATGAAATTAGTGGCAGTGCTTATATAAAATAATACTAACTCACATGTAATTTTTGTTTTAAATGTTTTATTCACGATTGTGGCAGGTTGTGTTTATGTGAAGTATGAGCCAAAAGAGTGTGGGGGATTCAAGTACATTTTTTTCGTGTATTTGGTTTTTACATGTAATATAGTGTTGAATGATTAATTTTGTTTGTTTATTGTAGTTATTTTTCATTATATCATTGTGCTTTTTTGTTTTAGGCATGCGCCTTTTTATGCCTTAGCTTTCTATGTTGTTGTTTAGCCGACGTTTCAGATTCAGTTGACTGGGATAAAGGTACTTAATGCTTTCTTTGGAATGTGAGTTCTTCACTTTTACTTTGATTATGTTATGTTAATTATTCTTTCTTATTGTAATAGATTTGTTCGCAAAAGGGTTCGAGTCCATTTAACTAGGCTCGTGCTGAAGTGTGGTTGTTGCAGGTCTAAAAGGAATGGGCCCCTCAGGTTATTTTAATTATTAATTGATGTTTACAAAAATGAACCACCATAACCACACAAGAAATGTCTATGGTTAGAACCAATTTCAGTGTTTGACATATCGACGCTCATGGTTGAAGCTGATGATTATTCGTTAGAATCTAAATAATTTTTTTTATCTTCTTAGCTGCTGATAGATATTCTTTATAAACGAACATGAATATGCCCCTATTTGTGTCCAATTGGTTCATTAACAGACCTATAATAGCAGAATAAAGTTATTGAATTTAGTGCAAAGTGTGAAAAAAATACTCGCGGAAATTTATGACATAACTTCAATTGTTTAGAGTTTCTGATTTGAGTCACTGAGGATGTAATTTTTTTGTGAATGAAGTTGATCAGGGTTGCACATTATAGCGAGCTTGGGCGGTAATTATGGATAGCCCTTTGGACACCGAAGAACCAGAGTTTCAAGACGTGACTCGTGTCACAAGATCCACGTTCAAGAGGTACATGAAAGCTGTAGTTACATTGTGTACTCTTAATTACAATTACAAGTCAAGAAGAGGTTGATATGGTTTTGATAATGTGTGTGGGGTTGTTCAGGTTCATCAATCCATCCCCGCCAGTCCGACACAATTCACACCCCAAAAATTTAACGGTTGTTTATCATCTCCTAATGTATTACCTTCAATGATTTTGTAGGAATCTTTAAACTTGAAGCTTAATAGAACAGATGTTGAGAACCCATGGTTCATTTTTGGTATATCATATGCGGGAGCTCTTAGCACGTGGTTTTGTCTTAAAGTCCCTCATTTAACATGTGGAAGTCTTGCAAGTTCTGGTGTAGTTAACATGATTCTCGACTTCTATCAATATGATCAACAGGTTAATACCACTTTTTTTATTTAGTATTTTATATTTATTTCACATTTTTTTATTACTTTACTTGTGGCAGATTGGTGAGTCTACATAATGTAAAGGTATATTACAAGAAGTTACTCAAGTTGCCAAAAATTGGCTTGCGTCAATTGGTGAAGCTTTGAGAAACGAATTTGATGCTAAAGCAGTCGATGGATGGTTGCCTAGATGAGCCGATACATTTGAGAAATTATAAAAGGTATCCTTATGTATCTGGTGTCTAATTAAGCCATTGGAATGTGCTAGGATGTTTTTATTTGATAAGCATAAACGATTTCTTGACGTTGACTTTATAAACCATTGTATTTGACTCTTTCTTGGAACAAGTTGGTAGCCAGTTTTGGGCAGAAAAGTTGGTAGCCAGTTTTGAGTTTGGAGCTGATTTGGATGGTATGGGTCAAGATCATATGGTGGAAGATTCCGTTCAGCAAGGTATCGCTTTTGGTTGGAGTGTAAAGGTTGTTTCGGCTGCTGTTAGTTTTGGTCTGGTTGGGCAGGATGGTTTGAGAATTACTTCTTTGGATCGACAATTTGATGCTATAAGATGGGCGGATAAGGTTCCAAGTTCTAAAGTGCAGTATGGAGTTTCTTTAAGTGTTAAACAGCCTCCGGTTAAGGCTGGGAATGGTTGGGGTAAGCTTTCTTCGTGTGGGATCGAGTGTAAAGGTTGATATTATTATGTGTTGCAGGCGTGTGTTGAACACTCTCGTGGTGAAGTCAGAAACTGCCTTCTAGCTGAGACCAGGGCCAATGCATTCCCAATAGCCAAAGTTCCTGTCTTTGGATCAATTGGTAATGATCTGGTTCGTAACACAACGTTACATGTTCAATCTATTTGACCTCTTTCTTTATATATCCTGCAGGCAGAGTAATTCCAGAGAGTGTGATTTACAGCTATGGAACTGTTCTGCTTGATCTTTTGAGCGGAAAGCATATCCCTCCGAGCCATGTAATATAGATTCTTTCATATATTCCTAATCTATATTTTTATATGTTTTCTCATGGTGACTTTTGACTGTTTATATTCCTGCATTTGATGTAAAATGCCAATGGTATAGTTTGCAGTTATACTAGGTGTTTGTGACTTCGTGTTTCTACTCTTTCTTTTCAGGCATTGGATTTAATACAGGGGAAAAACATGTTGTTGCTGATGGATTCATCCTTGGAAGGATAATATGCTGACGAGGATGCAACCGTGATGATTGAACTCGCTTCAAAGTGTCTTCAATACGAGGGTAGAGATCGTCCAGATGTCAAATTTCTTCTTACAGCAGTGGCACCCCTTCAAAAACAAAAACAGGTGAAAACATTTCTTTTCCCTATTTATGTGTTGTGTACACGTCAACCGGGTCAAACATGTGAAATGGGTTGAAAGTCAGCCCAAAGTCTCTTTACATGTTAAATAGCCTAGTTTGACCCCGATGCTAAATTTGACCCGTTTCAACCCTAACCTGTCGACCCGTTATCCTACATAGCTCAACATTTTGAAACTTTTATGTATGTACACCTGACATACGAGCCTAATTGAAGTTGTTTTGGTGATCATTTACATCTATAGGTTGCATCCCATGTGTTAATGGGCCTGACGAAAACCCCGGTGGTGGCTCCAACCTTACTTTCTCCTCTCAGTAAAGCATGTGCCAGAATGGACCTTACTGCAGTACATGACATTTTGCTAAAAACCGGATATCGAGATGAAGAGGGTGCTGAAAATGAGGTTTGCGTAACACTTTTTTCTTATATCCTGCCCAAAGTTTCGACTTTTTAAGTGGCTATATACTAATATGTTCCATTGATATTTGTTTTATGAAGTTATCATTTCAAGAATGGACCCAGCAAGTGCAAGATATGCTAAATACAAAAAAATTTGGAGATATCGCGTTTAGGGACAAAGATTTTAACGGTGCAGTTGAATACTATTCAAAGGTAATTTCTTCACGTCTCATAAGTTCATGGTATTCAACTTTTACTTAAACCGTTATTTCAAAATGCGGTTGGTTTCAATGATGTCGGTCCCATCGGGTACTATCTTCGTGAGGCAGGCCCTATCTTACTTGATGATTGGACAACCGGAACCAGCGTTAAGGGATGCCATGCAAGCACACGTATGCTTGCCAGAATGGCCGACTGCTTTTTACATGCAGTCTTTGGCTCTCTCAAAGCTTTGAATGGAAACTGATGCTCAAGACATGCTTAATGAAGGAGCCGGAGTCAGAGTCATTGTTGTTAATGCGATGGCTTCTTCTGGGTTGCATTTGACGTTAGAGAGTGCTTCCGATGATGCTGGTGGTGGAAAGAAATTGGCAACAAGCGTGCTTGATAATGGCGAAGATGAAGGCGCAAACAAATTAAATGATATATTATAATCTGTTATAAAGTATTTCATTTCGATCGTTATTAAACCTACCCGTGTGTTCACATGGGTCTTACTACTAGTATATATATAGAGGAGGAGTTGGGTAGAAAGTGAGTTTTTCATAGAAAGTCTAGGAATCAATAAGAATTGGACATATGGCATTGAAAGATTTTAACTAGAAAGGCATTTATGTACTTTCACATTCTAATTTTATATTTGGAATTTATATTCATTAACTAACATTACACGTACTTTATTTGTAACTGATTCTATCCATGATTTTCAGAATTTTTGTTGTTTTCGATTTCAAATCATACGCAAATATCAATTCTTGGATCGTTATTTGTTCACAAGCTTCATTCGTATTCTATATTTTTATTCGGAAAGGAAAATTATGGCTTCAAACACACTTGTTGATTGTGTAGATGGTAATTGCAGTTATTTTTTTTGTTTACTATTGTAGTTTTATTTGTAGATTATTAACACTTATCTGGAAAATCATCAGCATGTTCTTGATGATGTGTTTTAATAGTCAGAGAGCTTGAAGTCAATGTGTTTATTGATACCATAATGTGACAGATGTGTTGTACCATTCATGCTGGTAATGCTGGAGGATTTGTTGACATTGTGTTTTAACAGCAAGCAGATTAATACAGTTGTGTTTTAGCATTCATGTTGGTAGTGCTAGAGGATTTCTTGACGCTGTGTTTTACCATCCATGCTGGTAATGCTGGAGGATTTCTTGAGATTGTGTTTTAACAGCAAGCAGATTAATACAGTTTGTGTTTTAGCATTCATGTTGGTAATGCTGGAGGATTTCTTGACGCTGTGTTTTACCATCCATGCTGGTAATGCTGGAGGATTTCTTGACATTGTGTTTTAACAGCAAGCAGATTAATACAGTTTTGTTTTAGCATTCGTGTTGGTAGTGCCGGAGGATTTCTTGACGTTGTGTTTTACCATCCATGCTGGTAATGCTGGAGGATTTCTTGACATTGTGTTTTAACGGCAAGCAGATTAATACAATTGTGTTTTAGCATTCATGTTGGTAGAGCTGGAGGATTTCTTGACGCTGTGTTTTAACAGCAAGCAGATTAATACCCGTTGTGTTTTAGCATTCTTGACGCTATGTTTTACCATTCATGCTGGTACGATGTGTGACATTTGTCACGATGTGTTTTCTCTGATGTTGTGTTTCTTCATGTAGGATAGAAGGAAGAGAGAGAGAAGAGAAAAAGGGAGAGAGAGAGATAGAAAATCGCAACAAATGTGGGGTGGTTTATGGAATGACAGTTATTTCCATATTTAAAACAAACTAAATGACATATCTACCCCTGATTAATTAAATAATCCTATTTTTAAGAAACACATATTACCAAAATGCCACCAAGATGATCTCAACCATTAAACACACCCATTGGATGGCCCAGATCGCTTCCTAGACTTTCTAAGAAAAACACACTTTCCGCAGGATCCCCACTCTCTCTCTCTCTATATATATAGGATAGGGATCCTAAGAGAAGTCCACCCTATTTGGGAAACCTGAGAAGCATTCTGTACCATACATTTTCCCTAATTTTTTCGTAATATACACATATGTATAGTATAAAATTGACTATATACATACATGTATATTGTCAAATCTTGAATTATACACATATGTATATAGTCAATTTTAAACTATACATATATGTATATTACGAAAAGCTTAGGGGAAATGTGTGGTCCAGAATGCTTCTCAAGTTTCTCAATTAGCCTAGTGTTTCTCACGTGATCCTAACCATATATATATATATATATATATATATATATATGTATGATTCAGTTCAGTTAAGAACCACCACGAGTTATGAGAACCATGAGAACTCCTACTACCCAAGTGAGTTAGGCCACCATTTTTTTGCACAAACGTGAATGAAAATGTTATAACCACATTTGTAAAAGGAAAAAAAATGTCGAGTCGATAGTTACGCCTGATGTAAATTTTGTTTATGGCGATATAAATTTTTTTACACCCAATGTAAATTTTTGCATGCGATATATTTTTATAATTTTTTTCACTGGAACACAAAAATTTTTAAAAGATTTTTGAGAATTGTTTTTTGAAAAATCCATTTGTAAGGCCTAGTTCTTATGGTTCTCACAACTTAAGGTAATTCTCATTTTACCATTCTATATATATATATCAAAGAAGATATAATAATAAACATTAAGCTATATATAAAAAGAAAACAAGTAATAAAAAATATAAAACAAAAATGTAAGCTTCGTGTTGGATAATCAATAGAAGACCGGATTGAAAGTGTATCGTGTTCTTGATTCTGTTTCTACTCGTTTTCTGTGAAATCTGGTCTAGGGGATTCCGCACTCTAGGTTAGATCGACGATTATATTACGATCCATATGGTTTAGGGGACCAACAATTGGTATCAGAGCGTTGGGCTCTTGATTGGCTTGGTTCAGAATCGTTTTCTGCAGAAAATCAGATTTTTGGACGTGTTTGACGGCTGTTTTAGGGTTTCTGCTGCTGTTTTCGGACAAACAGCATCAATTTAGGATAAAACAGCATCATTTCGGATCTTCTGACTGCATTTCGGATCATCAGGCTTGTATTTCAGATCAAAAGGATTGCATTTCGGACAAGAAATCAGTCATTCTGGATAAAACAGCATCATTTCGGATCAAGAAACAAGCATTTCAGATTAAAGGCTTGCATTTCGGATTAAAACAGTTGCATTTCGGATTAAAACAGTTGCATTTCGGACCAGATTTGTTGCATTTCGGATCATTACGGATTGAAGGGTGTTCATTTCGGATCAGAGCAGTCCATTTCGGACCAGAAGGTGTTCTTTACGGACCATTTCTGACCATTTCGGACAGTCATTTCGGAATTAGGACCATTTCGGACCATTTCTGTTCATTTCGGAAGGGGTGGAACTTTTCTTAGCTTGCGTAAGAATAATTTCATTGTTTCGCGTTTAGAAAATTATCTGTAACTCATCACAGGAAACCGTTTGCACCGTTGAATTCCTTGGATTTTTAGGGCAACAAAAAAAAAAAAAAACTGTTTCGAAAAATTATCTGTAACTCATCCTGAAATAGGTTTTTGACATTATATATCTTTGGAATCATAATTTCGAGACGAATCTAACGGTATAATTTGATAAAAACAGTTTCGGATAATTTTTGTACGGTTTTGACAGTACGGTTACGGTAAAAGCTAGACAAGGACCAGTATAGGAATTAGATTTGGATTTTGATTCAGGTTACCAAAATCCATTTAAACTTTTACGCTGCGTGATGGCTAAGATGAATAATGGAAGTGAGGTCGTTAAAAACTGGCCAAAGCTTATAAACATCAAAGTATATGCTGACTGGAAAGAGAAGTTTGAGTTATTTGTGAAAAGTGAGGATACCAGAATGTGGTGCTGTATGATAAATGGATATGTTTCTCCTACATGTCATGTTGAAGGAATTGTTAAAGTTATTTCTTATGACAAGATGGATGAATCTGATAAACTTGTGTTTGATGCTGAAAAGCGAGCTTTAGCAGCAATAAAGATGTCCTTGCCGATTGGAATAAAACACTTATTTAATAGGTATGGGATTTCTCAAGAGCTGTGGGAAGCTTTAGAAAAACGTTATCAGATTCCTTCAAGATTGAATACATGTGATCAAGCATGTGTAGCTGAGCTTGCAGCTGTGAAGATAGGAGAAGTAGCTGCTGAGGTTGAGGAGAAGGAGAAAGCTGATAAATTATTTATTTGTTATTAGTAACTTTTTACATAGTATTATTCTTATTAACTTGAGGTATTAATAACTACTATTTTTGTTGATTATTTAACTTGAGGTATTATCTTTTTTTTTTACAACATTCCAACCGAATCTATACTATAATAAAAGAAACATTTTGTTTAGTTTGGTATCAAATAAAATTTACGAAACCTAAAATAAAATTAACTAATATTATTTATCATTTATATATTTACGGAGTTTTAAATAAAGGGTTAAATTTATTGAGACTTCGTTAACAAATTTTGCAACAATAGAATAATCTATTTTAATCACGAAAACCAAACTTTGTATTAATATATTAAATATTTTTATTTTTATTTTCACTATACAAAATTACATTTACTCGACCCATGTAACACATGAGGTTTTCTAAGATATTACTTTTTATTATTTGATATATAAAATTAGATTTATTCAATTCGTACAATACACATGGTTTTTTAAAGATATTTATTTTTTATTATTTAGTACAGAAAATTACATTTATTCAAACCGTGTAATGCGCATATTTTTAAAGATGTAATTTTTTTTTATTATTTGGTATATAAAATTACATTTATTCAATCCGTGTAATAAATGGGGTTTTTTAAAGATGTATTATTTTATTATTTGGTAAACAATATTACATTTATTCAACCCATGTAATACATATGGTTTTAAATATATAACTTTTTTATTTGGTATATAAAATTACATTTATTCAATCCGTACAATATGGTTCTTATAGATATAACTTTTTATTATTTAATATATAAAATTATATTTATTCAACCCGTACAATAAATGAGGTTTCAAAATATATATTGTTTTATTATTTAGCATACGTACAATAAATGAGGTTTTCAAATATGTATTGTTTTATTATTTAGTATATAAAATTTATTTATTCAACCCCGTGTAATACACGGGTTATAACCTAGTATGTATATATATATATACAACCTTAATATCCGCAACTAAAGTTCTTTTAGTTGATTGATCATTGTTAGGGATTACTCCTTTATGCTTTATTAGCTTGCTACATCAATTATGTTTTTATTCACTTTGAACCTTTACTTTTTAATCCAATCTTGTTTGCTGGATTTGATATCTAAGCAATATGGAACTACTAATTATGGATTACAGCAAATATTACAAAATCATATTCGCATGTTACAAATTTTTTTTTTTTTCAAAATCATTTATACTATACTGAAATGGCTAATGGTTTACTGAATCATATTCCTCCAGATCAGATATTCCTCTTATTTACTTAGAACCATAAATTCCGAATAAAAGTTTATTATATTATAATAATAATAATTAAAAAGCAATCAAAACAATAATTAGGATAAAAGTTTAATAAAAAGGGTATTGCCAGATTTTTGTGTAGATAACTCAAAATAAAAGAAAAGAGAAGCGTACACCACCTCTTAAATTTTCATGGCACTCGTCCTTGAAAACGTCAATTTAAGGGGATCTTCGTTTGTCGTTTTTAGTATGAAAAGAGGGAATATTGGTGATTTAACAACTTGACGAGGAAGACGCAACAAACTAAAACGAAAGGGTGAAATACGTTTAGTATAACTCATAATAACATTTTTTTTAAAGCAACCTTCATAATATTTCCTATCACACCCTCAAATTCCACATGCGGAGTATTACTGCGAGGCGTGTAACTGCCATGATCAAGCCACTAATCACATTGAACAATTGAAGTAAGCAACATAAAGCCATCACCAATACGACTAGTGACACAACATTAAACGTCTAAAACAACACTTAAGTAGTTAAAGTTTAAAACGTAGTTAAACATTCAACGGAAGCATTAAGTGCATAAATCCATAAGATAGTTTAAAACGTGAGTTTTCAAAATAGGAATCCAATAGTGGATTCTAGACGACCACTACACTTCTCCAGGCAAAAACTCCAGTGCAGCATCTACGGACCTGCAAGCATGCAGTAGTATGTCAACATAAAGTTGGCGAGTTCACGTTTTAAAAGAATTTCTAGTTTTATCCCAAAACATTAATTAATTAAGTTACCGTTTATAAAACATGCCACGAGGAGCTACCCAATGTAAGCTACTAAACTGTGTAGTACCGAAACTGAGACTTATAGTGCATTAGCCCTTGATCAATGTCTATCATCATCAATCGGTTATGAGGTCATACTAGTTCACTCCTGTCCTCCAAGGCACGGTGTGAGATTTATCAAATCTAATAGCGCTATCGACTAATATCTCGTTCGCCATATGCGGCGACTAATCGGTATAAGTGTTAGGGACTTCATGATAGAGTGTCGTTTAGTACACTAGAACATGAATTATGAGTATTTGTTTAGTTACTATTCCGTGCCCCCGGAATATTAGGTTCCCAATTCCACAGGGAATACATGCTTTAAGTGATAGTGTGAACTCACCTTTGATTGCTCGATAGATAGAGTATTTATCCTAAATTGGTTAACTTCGTCCTATTAAGGTTACCAATTATTAGGACCGTATAATGGTAAATTACGTATGACACACGTATTTAAATCAAGTAATGTACATGTAGCAGTTATTATCAAATATATATATATTCATAACTATCATACATTTAAACAATTGAACATTTAAACAATTGAACATATGTATAAGGGAACAATGGTGATGTGCGGACTAGATAAGGCTTTGGGCTTAATTAGAATAAACCCAACATATAAGAATGTGCGGCCCACTTTTCAAGTGTGCGGCCTACGCTGGAG
This sequence comes from Helianthus tuberosus, assembly GCA_030545235.1. NCBI lineage: Eukaryota > Viridiplantae > Streptophyta > Magnoliopsida > Asterales > Asteraceae > Helianthus > Helianthus tuberosus. The sequence goes on from CM060393.1 coordinate 108,127,536, forward strand.
TGTACTGTAACGCTGGTCTTATAAATCCATTAATTTATCTTAAAATACAGACTTTTAAAGGACAAATACATAATTAACAAAAACTTAGCTAATAACCAAGATGTACTTCGTTTTAGCATCTAAACATAGTCAACTAGTTAGATTAAAACATTCAACATTTAGTAGTGTTTACAAAACATCATTGCTTAAACATGATTAGATTAGTGCGTAAGCTTCAAAACTTGTGTTCGGTTCTTGATTCCCATGCTTGATCGACATCCGAAACGAAACGAGCATTACCTAAGGTCAAAACCACGCATTTGTTAGTTTTGACATCATAAAATCAAGTATATAAAAGTTCTATTTCCCAACAACGAAAACAAACAAAAATTTCTGCAAGTTGGGTCTGTCGCGCCCCGCGAAAGATCAGGTCCAGGCTTTCATGGCCCGTGACGATCGTCGCGTGACGCGACGGTGAATGTGGTTTGGCGTCGCGCAGCGCAAAGGCCTCATTTTGACAGTAGGCTCGTGAATTGGAGCTGCATATTTTCCCAGCAATAATATTTTCATTTTCAAACTTTAAATTAACATAACTTTCGATCTACATGTCCGTTTTAGCCGATTCTTTTTCCTATATGTCCGTATTAAAATTACGGATCAAACCATGTAAATTTTACTTAACGGAACCCGGTTTATGAATGTATGATTCACAAAATCCTTATTTTGATTATTCGACCCATTAACTATATGTGCATATTGTTCATCATTTTATTCTTCGACACTCTAGACTTATTTACCCATTCCCCGGGCTTGTAGTTCTTGGCGTAACCGTACCATTACATGGTTTTACGCTCGCGTTAAGATCTCATGCTTGTTTTCTAAAAATTCAAGCATGCCACTTGTGCAACTCTTGCAACTAGTTTCTACCATTTGACCCGATATCACAGATTCATAAACTTAGCTTAGTATAATCATTCATTGGTTTATTGCTATCTAGCATTAGCACAATATGAGACTTCCGAGTCTCTACACACACAAGATCATTTTAAGGACATAGTTTTGACCCGTTTGGTTGTCGAGTGAAAATCCTCACTTTAATGACAAGCCAAACTATTTCTAACTGATATTTTGACTCGTTTGATTGTCGAGTGAGCTTCGCCACTACCCATGGCACACCAAACGCGTACACTACCCTATGACACCATTAACACACTAATTCCAAACGTTTATGCATAATATAACGAGACTCAAGTCACATACCTTCAAAGCACACCCTTCAATCGCGCGTCACCACCGGCTTATCCACTTGACGCTCCAGTTTCCTTTCCTATAGAGTTCAACCACAACCCGTTTAGAAATCTTTTGCTTAACATATAACGCATAGTTCGCCATAATTCTACAAACATGCGTTTTAGCTCAAATTTTCAGTTTTAAGTCTTCTTTTAGGCATTTTCACAAACACCTTAAGGGCATAATTTCTCACAATCTATCATCAAGTTCATAACTTTTTATTTAGCCAATATTAACATCAATTAGGCAATTTACATAAATTTTAACATCAACATTTCAGAAATTACTTCATAAAACTCAGATTACACTAGGACAAGAATCATAATCCTAGTGTTTATCATGTTTCTACAAAACCCATAAATCACCTACAATGGTGATTATGAATCTCACAAGTATTTAAGCAAAATTTTAACAAGAAATCTACTAGGGTTTATCCCTAGACATCATATCACTCCAATTTTATTCATACAACACTCATGCAACATCAAATTCGAATTTCCTATGTTTATCCAGAAATTTAAATGGAAATTTTCTACAAAATTTACATACCTTATGATCCATTCACTGAGGTGATCACTAATCTATGTTCGAATTTTGATTTGGGACTGAATTTGGTCTTCAATTTTGATTAAATAGCATGAACTAGGTTTTGGAGAAGTTATGGTCGCCCCCTCTGTGTTTGATCGAACCCAGCACGCACACAAGTGTGTGTTTTGTGTTTAAAATATGTTTTTATTATAATTAGTTTCAATTTAAACACATTTGGTCCCTCTTATTTCCTTTAGTTCATATTTTGAGTGTTTTAACCCATTTATAAGTCACTACAAGACTTGTAACTAACTAGGTTGTTTAGTCCTAGTTAGTTTATTCTTGTTTATTTAATACTTTATAATTCTAATATAAAGCTTTATATTTTTAGGGTGTTACAAGTCCACCCCCCTTAAAAAGGGTTTTGTCCCCGAAACCATAGTACGTACCGAATAATGTAGGGTAGAGCCGTTGCATCTCCTCTTCGGACTCCCATGTGGTATCCGAACCCTTTCTGTGTTCCCATTTGACCTTTACTTGATTAATTTCTTTGTTCCTCAAACTTTTCACCTTATGATCTAAAATCGCAATCGGCTTCAGTGCATAGTTGAGACTATTATCAACCTCGATGTCGTCGTAGTGGATATAAGCGGTTTTGTCAGCTAGACACTTCCGGAGATGTGATACGTGGAACGTGCTATGTATCCCACTCAATTCCTCGGGCAGTTCGAGACGGTATGCTACCTTACCAACCCGTTCAATGATTCTAAATGGCCCAATAAACCTTGGGCTTAACTTTCCCCTTTTTCTAAACCGAATAATCCCCTTCCACGGAGATACCTTTAACATTACTTTGTCACCGACTTGAAACTCAGTTGGTCTTCTTCTTTTGTCTGCATACGATTTTTGTCGATCCTGAGCCGCTTTCAAATGGGCTCGGACCAAATCAATCTTCTCATTCGTGATCCGGACTACATCCTTATGTGCAAGCTCATGTGGACCAACCTCATCCCAACACACCGGGGTTCGGCATTTTCTACCATAAAGCATCTCGTACGGAGCCATACCGATGCTTGCGTGGTAACTGTTATTATATGAAAATTCAACCAACGGTAGATAGACATCCCAACTACCCCCGAAGTCAATAATACATGCCCATAACATATCTTCCAACGTCTGTATTATTCTTTCACTTTGTCCATCCGTTTGTGGATGGTACGCTGTGCTAATGAACAATTTAGTTCCCATCCGCTCTTGGAATTCACGCCAAAAGTTCGAAGTAAACCGAGTATCTCTATCGGACATGATGGATATCGGTACTCCGTGGCGTGTCACTATTTCATTGGTATACACCTCTGACATCTTCTCGGATGTATAAGTCTCACGAATCGGAATGAAGTGAGCACTTTTCGTCAATCTATCCACAACTACCCATATAACATCATATCCGCGGTTGGTTTTGGGCAGTTTAGTTAACAAATCCATTGTGATTTGCTCCCATTTCCAAACTGGGATGTCCAACGGTTGTAGCTTACCGTATGACTGTTGGTTCTCTGCTTTGACTTGTAAACAGGTCAAACATTTATCCACATACTTTACAACATCTCTTTTCATTCCGGGCCACCAGTAGTTTTGCTTTAAATCGTTATACATCTTGGTTGCCCCCGGATGAATAGAATAACGGGATTTATGAGCTTCGTCAAGTAGGAGCGCCTTGACTCCACAAGAATTTGGGACCCATATCCTTCCGAAACGAGTCTTTGACCCGTTGTTACCATCCACCAATTCTTTCAACTGGCCCACCATTCTTTCTTTCTTCAAGTTTTCCTCTTTTATTGCTTCAACTTGAGATTTTCGAATTTTTTCAAGTAGACCCGATGTCACCATTAATTGCATCGATCGCACTTGAATTTGAGTATAGTCCACCTTTCGGCTCAACGCATCCGCCACCACATTGGCTTTCCCGGGATGGTAATGCATATCACAATCGAAATCTTTGACTGTTTCTAACCACCGCCCTTGTCTCATGTTTAATTCCTTCCGGTCGAAGAAATATTTCAAACTTTTATGGTCGGTAAAGATAGTGCATTTTACCCCATACAAATAATTCCTCCATATCTTTAAGGCAAATACCACCGCCGCCAACTCGAGGTCGTGTGTAGGGTAATTCCTTTCATGAGTCTTTAGTTGTCTCGAGGCATAGGCTATAACCTTGCCCTGTTGCATCAGAACGCACCCAAGACCCGAATGTGATGCATCCGAGTAAACTACCATATCATCAACTCCATCCGGCAATGTCAATACCGGAGCGTGGGTCAATTTTTCTTTAAGCGATTGGAACGCTTTTTCTTGATCTTCGCCCCAAATAAACTTTTTGTCTTTACGAGTTAATTTGGTTAACGGTGTAGCAATCTTAGAGAAATCTTGTATGAATCTCCTATAATATCCAGCAAGCCCCAAAAATCTTCTGATTTCTGAAGGATTCTTCGGAGGATTCCATCTTGCCACTGCTTCTATTTTTGATGGGTCCACCAACACTCCGTCCGCACTAATAATGTGCCGTAGAAATTGAACTTCTCTTAACCAGAAAGCGCATTTTGAGAATTTCACATATAATTTCTCTCTTCTGAGCGTCTCCAACACTTCACGTAAATGGCTTGCGTGTTCCGCTTCATTCTTTGAATATATCAAGATATTGTCGATGAATACTATCATCGACTTGTCCAACATCGGCTTGCAAACCCGGTTCATGAGGTCCATGAAAGCCGCGGGCGCATTAGTCAATCCAATGGACATCACGAGGAATTCATAATGTCCGTACCGTGTACGAAAAGCCGCCTTTGGTACATCCTCCTCCTTGACTTTCAACTGATGATACCCCGATCTAAGGTCGATCTTGGAGAACCAACTCGCGCATTGCAATTGGTCAAATAGGTCATCAATTCTTGGGAGCGGGTATTGATTTTTCACTGTGAATTTATTCAACTCCCGGTAATCGATACACATTCGCATGCTCCCATCCTTCTTCTTTAAAAATAGCACTGGTGCACCCCACGGAGACATACTCGACCTAATAAACCCCTTGTCGAGCAGGTCTTGAATCTGAGACATTAGCTCTTGTAGTTCCAACGACGCGAGCCGATATGGCGCCTTGGCCAGAAGTTTCACGCCCGGAATCAATTCGATTCCGAACTCTACTTCCTGTTCCGGCGGTATTCCTAGTAAATCTTCCGGAAACACATCAGCATACTCACGTACTACCGGCACGTCTTCAATCCTTAGCGATCCCTTATCTGGTTCGTTCGCGTATATCATGAATGCTCTACATCCGCGTTTCAAGAGCTTGTGAGCTTTTAACATTGAGAACATTACGAGATTACCCCCTTTTTCGCCATAGATGGTAACGTGTTTTCCACTTGGAGACATTAGTTTTATCTCGTTGCGAAAACACACGACCTTCGCGTGATGTCGGGATAACCAATCCAACCCGACCACTACTTGAAATTCTCCCATCGACATCGGAATCAGGTCTATTGAGTATTCTTAACGATCGATACTCATCTTACAATCTTGACATACGTCACATACAATAAAACTTTTGTTGTCACCTATTTCTACTTCTAAAGGCATAGGTAATTTTGTCAATACAAATGAAGGATGTCGAATAAATCCAAGTGAAATAAATGATTTATTCGCACCCGTATCAAATAACACATGTGCGGGAATTGAATTTATGGCGAATATACCTGAGACCACATCGGGTTCCACCTTTGCCTCGGTCGCGGTTAACTGGAAGGATCTGGCCTTTGCTTTCGGAATTTCTGCTTGCGAATCCTTGCCATCCTTCTTCCCGACCAACTCCGGGCATTCTGATTTCTTATGGCCCGGCTGGTAGCACTTATAACAAACTGACACCTTCCCCAGGCATAACGCAGCCGTGTGTCCTTTCTTCCCGCATATAGCACATGGCTTATCTTTAAACCGGCACTCGCCCTTGTGCCCTTTTCCGCAAACCTTACAACTCGGCGTTCCACCTTTCCCTTCCTGTTTCTTTGACGACTCCGAGGTTCGTGCTTTCTTTGTAGGGCTTGGATTAACAGTCTGCGCCCTTCGTTCACCTCTCTCGATTTTCTTTTTCACTTCAATTTCTCTTTTCGAGTCGTGTTTATGATCTCGGTAAGAGTTTCATATTTCGAAGGAGTCATGAACTCCCAATACTCTACACTTAGCATATTATAGTAATAGTATACTTTCTGTTCTTCGGACGTCACCAATTCGTCACAGAATCTCAGTTTGTCAAGAAAGATCCCCGTGATCTTATCAATAGATTCACCTTTTTGCCTTAGCTGAATAAATTCCTCCTTGATTCGGTTAATAACTGCCTTGGGACTGTGGTGTTTAAGGAATGGTACCTTAAACTCATCCCATGTCATCGCCCTTGCCGCTTCGCTTCCAATTTCCTTTTTCTTGTTATCCCACCAATCTTTTGCTTGACCTCTCAGCTGACCCGTACCATAAGCTACGAAGTCGTTCGCGTCTCAGTGGGTTCTCTCAAATACCCCCTCAATATCACTTAGCCATCGTTGGCATATTATCAGATCCACCTCCCCAATATAAAGTGGTGGTTTACATGCCATAAATTCCTTGTATGAGCAGCCCTTGCGCTCTCCAGATTTTTCCTTTGCCGCGTTGGTACTATCTTCCATCTTCTTGATCCGTTCTTCGACCATCGACAGTACCGTATTTTGGATCTTATCAATAAAACCGGATAGGCTGTTCTCGATTGCCTTTCCTACCTCCTCGGCAATCACCTCTTTCATTTGCTCGGTGACTATCGGCACCGCATCATCATTACCCTTTTCCGTCATCTTTGAAACTGAAATGTTTACACCAATCGTTAAACATTTCATCTATAACATATATTTTATTCGCTTCGGTTTTAGCCAAGTTCGCAACTTGCTTTAAATGTTCTCATTTAGTGCACTTTCCGGGTTTGAGTGTGTTAACTAGGGATGAGATCGGTATGGTACGATACTGGTACCGTACCGGTACCGATACCGTAAATACCATTACCGAAATTGAGGAAATGTGGATACTGATTACCGTACCGTATTTATAGATTCGGTACCAGTACGGTACCGGTATCGGTACCGGTATTTCGGTACTTTGCCACATTGGTACCGCTTTGGTGTCACTCTAAACTAATATAAATATGATACCTACATATTGCAATATCTTTAAAGAAGAACTCTTTTGAAAAAAAAAATAGAATATAAATTCTTGAATCTCTTGTATAACAGGAGTATTGAAGTCGATTATGGAGGCTTTCAAGTTAATGGATGGCTAATGGGATTCTTTATCCACCCACACTAATAATTATTTTACATTAATGAATTATGGAGGCTTTCAAGTTTCAAGTGACTAATTAATTTACATCAATGTTTATTTTATACCTAAGATGAAACCCTCCTAACATACAGACTACAGAAGATACTTCTTTGCAATATATAAATGTTAAATAAAAAAACAGAAAAAAGAAGCAAACATGAAACATAGATTTGAATTTTTTTGAATAACTTGAAAAAATGAAACAGAGTAACAGACGATCCTTCCTTTGGATTTTATGTTTAGGTTTTGTTATATTAGTTCAGTGTATTGTAGTAGCTAATAAGATTAGTTGGACTTGGACTCTTTGTAATCCAACCTAAAAACCCAATGGAATTCATTATTAAATTCGGTTTTAAAACCGGTATTTACTGAAAAATACCTATACCGATACCGTTTTTTACCGATACCGAATTTCGAAAAAATCTATTACCGATACCGGTACAGTACCGGTACGGAACCGGTACAGTTCCGGTATTTCGATAAAAAATCTCATCCCTAGTGTTAACACACTCTTTCCGTGCACATTAATTCACATTCCTTTTTCTCACGTATGATAAGATCTACTAAAATAATTAATTCTTACTGGATGATTGATCAAGCTTGAACCAAACACACTTGTTAACAACCTTAAGCTCTGATTACCAACTTGTAACACTCGTCTTATAAATCCATTAATTTATCTTAAAATACGGACTTTTAAAGGACAAATACATAATTAACAAAACCTTAGTTAATAACCAAGATGTACTTCGTTTTAGCATCTAAACATAGTCAACTAGTTAGATTAAAACATTCAACATTTAGTAGTGTTTACAAAACATCATTGCTTAAACATGATTAGATTAGTGCGGAAGCTTCAAAACTTGTGTTTGGTTCTTGATTCCCATGCTTGATCGACATCCGAAACGAAACGAGCATTACCTAAGGTCAAAACCACGTCATTTGTTAGTTTTGACATCATAAAATCAAGTATATAAAAGTTCTATTGCCCAACAACGAAAACAAACGAAAATTTCTGCAAATTGGGTCTGTCGCGCCCCGCGAAAGATTAGGTCCAGTCTTTCGCGGCCCGCGATGATCGTTGTGTGACGCGACGGTGAATGTGGTTTGGCGTTGCGCAGCACGAGGGCCTCATTTTGACAGTAGGCTCGTGAATTGGAGCTGCATATTTGCCCAGCAATAATATTTTCATTATCAAACTTTAAACTAACATAACTTTCGATCTACATGTCCGTTTTAACCGATTCTTTTTCCTATATGTTTGTATTAAAATTACGGATCGAACAATGTAAATTTTACTTAACTGAACCCGGTTTATGAACGTATGATTTACAAAATCCTTGTTTTGATTATTCGAACCATTAACTATATGTGCATATTGTTCATCATTTTATTCTTCGGCACTCTAGACTTATTTACCCATTCCCCGGGCTTGTAGTTCTTGGCGTAACTGTATCATTACATGGTTTTACGCTTGCGTTAAGATCTCATGCTTGTTTTCTAAAAATTCAAGCATGCCACTTGTGCAACTCTTGCAACTAGTTTCTATCGTTTGACCTGATATCACGGATTCTTAAACTTAACTTAGTATAATCATTCATTGGTTTATTGCTATCTAGCATTAGCACAATATGAGACTTCCGAGTCTCTACACACACAAGATCATTTTAAGGACATAGTTTTGACCCGTTTGGTTGTCGAGTGAAAATCCTCACTTTAATAACATGCCAAACTATTTCTAACCGATATTTTGACCCGTTTGATTGTCGAGTGAGCTTCACCACTTCCATGACACACCAAATACGTACACTACCCTATGACACCATTAACACACTAATTCCAAACGTTTATGCATAATATAACGGGACTCAAGTCACGTACCTTCAAAGCACACCCTTCAATCGCACGTCACCACTGGCTTGTCTACTTGACGCTCCGGTTTCCTTTCCTATAGAGTTCAACCACAACCCGTTTAGAACTCTTTTGTTTAACATATAATGCATAGTTCGCCATAATTCTACAAAAATGCGTTTTAGCTCAAATTTCCAGTTTTAAGTCTTCTTTTAGGCATTTTCACAAACAACTTAAGGGCATAATTTCTCACAATCTATCATCAAGTTCATAACTTTTTATTTAGCCAAGATTAACATCAATTAGGTAAGGCAATTTACATAAATTTTAACATCAACATTTCAGAAATTACTTCATAAAACTCATATTACACTAGGACAAGAATCATAATCCTAGTGTTTATCATGTTTCTACAAAACCTATTAATCACCTACAATGGTGATTATGAATCTCACAAGTATTTAAGCAAAATTTTAACAAGAAATCGAGTAGGGTTTATCCCTAGACATCATATCACTCCAATTTTATTCATACAACTCTCATGCAACATCAAATTCGAATTTCCTATGTTCATCCAGAAATTTAAATGGAAATTTTCTACAAAATTTACATACCTTATGATCCCTTCACTTAGGTGATCACTAATCTATGTTCGGATTTTGATTTGGGACTGAATTTGGTCTTCAATTTTGATCAAATAGCATGAACTAGGGTTTTGGAGAAGTTCTGGTCGCCTGCTCTGTGTTTGATCGAACCCAACACACACACAAGTGTGTGTTTTGTGTTTAAAATATGTTTTTATTATAATTAGTTTCAATTTAAACACCTTTGGTCCCTCTTATTTCCTTTAGTTCATATTTTGAGTGTTTTAACCCACTTATAAGTCACTACAAGACTTGTAACTAATTGGGTTGTTTAGTCCTAGTTAGTTTGTTCTTGTTTATTTAATACTTTATAATTCTAATATAAAGCTTTATATTTTCGGGGTGTTACATGTACGGCCTGCATGACAAGTGTGCGGCCAGGCTTAGCTGAGCTGTACAATGTGCTATAGTGACTTGTACAAGATGATTGTGCGGGCTTGTAAGGTGTGCGACCTGCATTACCAGTTTGTACTTTGCGCAACAGGGGTTGCACATTTCCAAGGTGTGTGGTTTCTTGTGTGCTCTCTTGTACATTATGCATCAGGGGTTGTACACTTGGGAGTGTGCCACCCTAGAGTGTTCGGTGCGCATTTAGGCTATTGTACCATATGTAGTCTATATTGTACATTCTAAGTGTGCGACTAGATTTAACCAAACAGCTGCAATCCTTCAAGTTTTCAGATCAAACAAGCAAAACAACTTAAAACCTTGCAAATCATTCTTCCTAACATCATAATATCTATCATTTCGTATCAGCAGGCCTATGCATTCATTACTACTCATTTGATCGAATCATCATCATTATTTTCATCAAATCATGAAATCAAAACAGTGAACATATACACACTCTATCACCTAATCATCTCATATGAATACAAAGCATATTCTAGCATCCTAACCCTTTTGAACATCATAACTTGATTCAAAACATAAAAAGGCAATTCCTTCATAAAACTATGGGATGCATTATCCAATCCTAGCACTTACTAACATATTCATTCATGATTCATTATCATCAAATCTCGAATTTCCAACAATGAGGTCATACAAATCCAAGACAGTGAATCAAATCATTATAACACATAAGATTCTTTACACCCTAAAATCATACAAAGTTCTAACATTTATAGCATACCAAACCCTAGATCATCTTTTAGGTTATTCACGGATTCTCCCTCAAATATCATACAAAATCAAGATCCAATTATCATGAACATCATACAACTCATTTACCTAGTTCAATAAGCAAACACACTATTTTATTGGAAATCGTTGAGGCTTGTAAACATACCAATAATCTTAAACTTTTTAACAATACTCATGAACCAAATGAATATCATAAAACACTTATTACAACTAGAACGATCAAGGAAGAGCATTCATCAAGAATTCATTATGAACACAATTTTGTTAACACATAATCTTCAAGCAATGTGATTTCTAACCTGGGAATGGTTCGGATATGATAGTGTAAGAAGAATAGAAGAAATCTTGGAGGAAGGTTGAGCTTCAAGCAAAAGAGGAGCTTTGATGATGATGATGTTCTTGTCAGCTGCCTTGGAGAAGAAGGTTACCAAAAAGGGAAATATTTCTAAATAAGGAGAGAGAGAGAGAGAGAGAGAGAGAGAGAGGAAAGGAATGTTTGTTGGTGGCTGGGAATGTTTTGGGTAAAAGGAAACATTAGGGTTTTGGATAAGGGGTATATTTATACACACAAGGATGCCGCACATTAGTGAGTTAGATCCAGTTGCCATCATGCCACACACATGAGAATTTTTCATGTGTGCGGTCTTTTAAATGCTTAGGTGTGCGACATAGAGATAAGCCCAATGTTTTTGGACTGTGCGGTCTAATAGCTCTTGGGCTGAGTTAGTTAAAGGCCCAATATATGTGGGTGTGCGAGTGGAAAACTAGTGTGCGACTACACACTATAGTTGTATGGTGTGCGGCCTTGTTTAGAAAGTATAAATAATAATAATAATATTAACAATTATCTCTACATGTATTTATACACACATTCCTATTTAATATTGCAAACCCAATCTCATAAACACTTTAATCACTTTTCATTAATATAAATTCTTATATTAGTTACAAAATACGCATGCGGTAAAACATAATAGGGAAATAGTACGAGGTGAAACGTGAGTTGTCACGTTATCCCCAAGTTGAAAGATATTTCATCCCGAAATTTAGCTTACAGTTACTGAATAACTAAGTGTTTTCGCTGGGTGTCACATCATCCCCAACTTGTTTAGGAATTTCGTCCTGAAATTCAGTACTAGCTTCGTTACTGGACTCCCTGTTTTTAAACAATTGAGAATACTTGCACATTATTTGGTGTTCTCTTTCTCAAGTAAACTCCGGGCCACGACGAGAATTCCAACGAACTCGGACAATAGGTATCATGTTGCGCTTGAGGGTTTGAATCTCTCGATCCATAATCTCAATTGGTTCCTCAACGAAATGGAGTTGATCATCGATGGTGAGTTCCTTGAAAGGAACGATGAGAGTTTCGTCCGATAAGCACTTTTTCAGGTTCGACACATGGAACGCGTTGTGTACACCACTAAGTTCTTCAGGCAAGTTCAGTCGGTATGCCACAGTGCCGATCTTTTCAGTGATTTCGAAAGGTTTGATATAACGTGGGTTAAGCTTTCCACGTTTACCAAAACGGACTACACCTTTCCAAGGTGAGACTTTCAGTAACACTCGATCCCCAACTTGGAATTTCAACGGTTTTCTACGCTTATCGGCGTAGCTTTTATGATGGTCACGCGCTGCCGCCATTCGTTGTTCGATTAGGGCAATCTTTTCCATGGTGTCGAGTATGAGTTCAAGGCCAGTGATTTGGTTGTCGCCAACTTTAGCCCAACACAAAGGTGACTGGCACTTCCGTCCGTACAAGCTAGGATTGATATCCACACCTTGATGACCGGTTCCATTCTTTGACTTTCAATCTCGCCAAAGTTTCGTATTTTCGATCAAATTAGGGACATGTATTAATCGGAAGGGTAAAATACCGTTAATCGCCTGTCGATGAGAGTATTTTACCTATTAGGCCAAAGCATGTCTCCCTAATTCAAAAGGACTTACGAGTCACTTTGGAATAGTCAAAGTTTCTAAACCCGAAACGTTCCAATATTTTATCAAACCTCTCTTTTATGCTATCTCAATTTCTATGTGATTTAATACTTGTTATCTCGTTCATTTCAAAACCAATGTTATACTAGAATCGATTTATCATTCAACCATCCAATACATACATACTAATAGTATACTTGATTCGGGATTACTGGGACATTCTTATGTGATAAACTTGTCATTAACTTTGATCAAAGCCACAACTTAACATGTATGGTGCTTGTGTAGCGCTATAGGAGTAGCGCCCACCCGTATTCTTGAGGTCATGTTAAGACATTTTGCGTTACACGATGGGTTGACAATTGTAGGATCGGATTGTGACCCAAACGAGTCGTTCGGAAGAGCTCAAATCCATTTCAGAGGCGGAAACAAAGAAACAGATGTGAAAACAGCTTGATTCACACTTTAGTCCTCTTGTATATTGATTTTACAATGTTTACAATCAAAGGATAAACTGACAGCACCTCGGTATCACTTGGCAAATTCTGTTACAAATGAAATGCACACTACCCTATTTATAGACTTCATGGTTTCGCTTGAAACCTACTTGTTCACATTCAAGCAAAACACAATTTCAAGCGAACTACCTACTTTTTGTTTCAAGCGAAACCTTCTACTTTAGATTCAAGCGAATTCAACAATAATATAACATTCTGATTTGATAATGCATGTTGTTTTCACGTGAAGTTGCAATTGATGATGTCACCATTATGGTGTCATCTTTGAATATGATGACATCATGCTTGATTAAATCCGCAACGCAACCCAGACTCGATATAAGACGAAGTCGACAGATGAATGCACTAACAGACTCCCCCTCAGATGTTGACGAGTCTTAAGTGTTGAGTCTTCTCAATCTTCAGTCTTTATCAGTCTTTGGGCTTCCTTCAGGATCTCTATCTGGCTCTATCCTATCTCCAATTCTCTTTCAGGATCTCTGGCTCCTAGCTCTTGCATCTTCAGACTCTCTTTCTCTAACAGACTCCTCCTCAACTTGTGTTGGGATCGTAGTCTGGCTTAAACTCTGCTCACATATTCACTGGTTCAGGTATTGTAACCTAACTCACCTGCATATTCTCTACCCAAAACATAAGTTTTATAAAAGATAAGATATAACAAATTTAAAAACTTTGCTAATCTCTTGAAGACACAACCCTGAATACATCATTTTCAAGTATCAAACAAAATGATTTATCATATCAATTTCTGATGAACCACTTAAATGTATATCATTTTCATTTCACACATCTTCAAACCAACTTTCCCAAACCTGTTCGTCATGTTTAGCACTCGGAATTTTGAAAATCAGCTTTTCAACATCAGTCTTCTAAAATCTTTTTGAATTTTTCAAAATTTATGCTAAAACACACTGAAAATCTTGTTGGAATTTTGATATAAACGAAATGAAATGCAGAAAAGAAATATTTACATACAATATTTTTGTGAGTTTGCGTAAGAGGATCATATCAGTTTTTGAGACAAATCACCAACACCGTTAAGCTTTAAACATTTTCAGCTCTAAATGATTCACGTTGATTGACAATATTGTTGTCCACTTAAGCTCAATCTAAAAACTTTCGAAATGCTTACTGATACGTTAAGGTATATTAATTTTGCACTAAATTCTTATGGACCCCATGATCTCAGCATATCCCCTCATCATGCAATACACTGACTCAAGTAATGCCTTTAAACTTTCATCAACTGTGATTTGTGCAAAAATAAAACAGAATGTTTAAACATTAACAATCAGGTCGATACTTCCGTATACGCAGAGAAAGTCCAATGTTTAAACAAAATAAGAAAAATAAAACAAGTTGAAATTGTTTAGGCTTTAACCACCAGGTCGATACTCCCGTATACGCAGAGGAGGCCCAAAGCTTAAACGAAACACCAAAGAAAATAACACAGAACGTTTAGGCAATAGCATCCAGGTCGATACTCACGTATACGCAGAGGATGTCCAATGCTTAAACAAAATAAAGAAATAAGACAAGTTTAAATCTTTGCAAAATGAAATGCACAATCACAGCGAATTTTCAGCAAAGTTGTGAAAGTTCACAAACTTAACCAGTTTTATGTCTTTCGACAATCAGCGATTACTGAGTAGGCACACAATCAAGAAGGACAAAACTAAGTACTATGCTTTCAACCGCGTTTCCCACTAGAACTATGCTTTTCATTTTAGGTTTGTATCCTTATCGCAAATCTACTAGTCTAGCTGAGCCTATCGTCACATCTTTAGTAAGACCATTTATCACATTTTATCTTTCCATTTCTTTAGCATGCTGTGACAGTCCAACTGATGTACTATCATTTCCTCTTTTATACAACAAAACTCATTTTTTATTTTATCATGTTTTTGCCTTTTTCAAATTTTCTAATGTTTTTGGATTTTCTGAAAATTTTTACTCCCCCTAAAATGCAAACCCATTTTAGGAAATTTGAAAATAAACTGTACAATAAAGTGACAACTGATATCAAATCACTTCAAATCGCCATCCACTTGGCATAAACAATCAAAACTCCCCCTTACAACAAACTATTTTCCCATTGTGATTTCAAAACACTTAAGTTTGTTTTAATCAAATGGTTTTTTCCGGAAAATTAGTTTTGTTGATTTTTCAAACCACTTGTAGGTTAGGGGTTCATCACATTGTTCTCTTTAAAACCACTTGTAAGTATGGTCTAATCAAGTTCAACTTAATGACCTTGGTTAACCACTTTTCAGTGAAAACCTTCAACAACCACTAGCAGGTTCACTTATCAATCATAACCATTTGTAAATCAAAATATAACAATTTAAAGATATCACCTGTACTTTACCAACTGTACCACTTGTAGGATCATTTGCTAAGAAAGATGC
Source organism: Helianthus tuberosus (assembly GCA_030545235.1). Lineage (NCBI taxonomy): Eukaryota > Viridiplantae > Streptophyta > Magnoliopsida > Asterales > Asteraceae > Helianthus > Helianthus tuberosus. Next base: position 108,143,226 of record CM060393.1, read on the forward strand.
CGATACCTGCTCCACTCTTACCAACCTGGGAACTCCGGCAAGTCATATTTTCAGTTTGGAAATACTTTCCCCCAAGGCTGACTATCCTTGGGAGATTCTGGAACACATCTGTCCCACCAGCACTTTGATTTGTAGAACTCTTTAGCTCCTTTCACTTTTCCTGCAACCATCTTACCAAAAATATGTTTAACATTTCCATTAAACACCTTTTCAGCATCAAATTCTTTCTTATCAGCAAAGAATTGATCTGAAATCTCAACCCTACCTTTTTGATTTCAAATAATCTTTTGTCAATGACGGAAAGTTTTCCTCGTTCAACTCAGGAACGGAATTATCAATCTTTTTCTCAACACATGACTCCTCTGATTTTATGGAATCAGATTCATTGTCAGAACTTCTTTCAGATTTTACAACCCATTTTTGTTTTGTTAAATCAACTCTTCTTTTGTAAAATCTATTTGAACTTTCACCTTCATCATAAGTTGAACTTTCAAACACTTTTGATTTCTCAGTTGATTTTTCTTCTCAAAGACAAGTTTTTCTTTCAGTTTTGAGTTAGAAGTAACTCCCTGTTTTGTGTTGTTGGATTGCTGGCAATTCCAAGCAATATGTCCAACCTTTTGGCACTTAAAGCAAGTTCTTCTATCAACCCTTTTAGCAAACATTCTCACATTCTTCTTCACTTCAGCAAGAAACTCCTGGTTTGACTGTTTCCAGAAAGGTTTCTTATGTTCATCCTCTGAGCTTCCACCTGCAACAAATTTTGTTTTTAGTTTATAATTTTTCTCATTTTTATAATTTTCTGAAGAACTAAAACCAAGACCTTGTTTTTTGAAATTACCGTTGTAGTTTGGTTTCTTTCGATAACCAGAACCAGAACCGTAACCTTTTTTCTTGTTCAATCTCTGTTGAACTCTTGAAGTGTATTTTTTAGGGTTTTCAGCAAGATTTAAATCTTTTATTTCAGAAATGTTAATTTCTGTTAGTTTGAAAACCTGTTTGATCATTTCAGTTTTTACACTTCTTATTGGAAATTCCTCATCAGAATATAATTTGTCAGAATCATTCAATGTATAAGCTACTTTGATTGGTTCGTCACTCAAATTAGATTTTGATAACAGGAATTCTTTATTGTAAACCCTTTTAACTGGTGAACTCGGACTCTTTTCTGATGAACTCGAACTTTCTGACTTAGACTCCGGTTTTGACTCTTCATCCATATCTAATACCTGATCGATCACTTTCTTTAATAACTCAGACTCATGATCAGTGTCAGATGCTGTGAATGTAACATCAATATTGTCTGGTAATTCATCAATGATTTCAGACTTTAACTTGATGTTGACTGCCTTTTTTAGACGCTCTTCGTTTGGATTCCTTGGAGAATAAGTTTCATGGATCGGGGGCGGACATCTGTTATACTTGACACTTGGTTTCTTACCAGTATCAGTATCTTCAGTCTTTTTCTCCTTGAATGCCTCCAAACCTGCAACAGTAGGATAAACACGATCAATCAAGTAATCACATGTTGTATAACTCAACAATAATCGTTTAATCCTTTCACTTTCAATCTTCTCAAGTTCCACTTCCTGCTTCAGCTTTGCACAATCTTCAATGTATGCATTAATAACACTCTGCTTTGTCATTAATGTTGCACTCATCTTTTCCATTGCTTTTTCGATTTCTGAATTTGTCTTTTTCAGACGATCAACTGTGTTGTTCAGCACATCATAAGATTCCTTGATATACTTCACATCACACAGTAAATCTTCTTTTATCTTCTCTAACTCAGCAGTCTTCATATCTTTTTCCTTACAAGCATCACAAGATTCTGAACATTTTACACAAGGTTTTTCAACTTCAACCACTTTATCAACAATTTTTTCAACCTAGACGAATTTCTCTACTTCAACAATTTTTTCTACCTCGACAAGTTTCTCTACTTCGACAGGTTTCTCAATTTCAACAATTTTTTCAACTTCAACTATTTTTTCAACTTCAACTATTTTAATCATCACTTTCTCCACTTCAACGATTTTCTCAACTACTTTCTCAATCACTTGATCAACATTTGCTTCTCCAGCTTCTGTCTTTGTCTTTTCTTGAATATCCAACTCGTGCTCTTCAATTCTGTGCTAGATTCATATTTTCAGATTTTCTGCTGTGTTTTAGCATCAACAAATAAGTTCCCCATTTCTGCTGTGGTAATGCATCAGAAAGTTTATCAATCCATTCATCATCGTCTTTCTTAATATTCAATCTTCCCATTTCCAAAACAAGATTACAATATCTATCAATGGTCAATTTTGTGGTTTCATTGTCAAAGGCTACAAACATGTCAAAAGACTTCTCCAGAAAATCTTTTTCATTCTTAATCATATCTGCACTTCCTTTCAAACGAAATACTAAACTTTCTTGTTTCAAAAATACTGGTCTCCAATGAGCTGTATCACCTTGTAAAACACGGCGAATCACTTCGGTATCACTCTGAGAAATCTGTTGAAACTATTACAAATGACAAGCCAACTAACCTATTTATAGACTTCATGGTTTCGCTTGAAACCTACTTGTTCACATTCAAGCGAAACACAATTCAAGCGAACTACCTACTTTTTGTTTCAAGTGAAACCTTCTACTTTAGATTCAAGCGAACTCAACAATAATATAACATTCTGATTTGATAATGCATGTTGTTTTCACGTGAAGTTGCAATTGATGATGTCACCATTATGATGTCATCTTTAAATATGATGACATCATGCTTGATTAAATCCGCAACGCAACCCAGACTCAATATAAGACGAAGTCGACAGATGAATGCACTAACAACAATTAGTCATTAACTTTGATCAGGCCACAACTTAACATGTATAGTGCATGTGTAGTGCTATAGGAGTAGCGCCCACCCGTATTCTTGAGGTCATGTTAAGACATTTTGCGGTACATGATGGATTGACCTGTTTATTCACATGCTAGTAATGCGTTAATCTTGTTAAACTAAGTATGTCTTGTGGATTGTTCAAATATTTTACTCATACTCTAACTTATACATTCGCACTACTTTGTGGTCATACTTGGAATCATTCACATACTTTGACACAATCATGCTTACATGCTTAAATCTTTATACGTTATCACACGCACACATTCATACTCATAATACGATAATGTACCCTGACCCGTACACTACTAGTACGAACTATGCGGATCACGCACAAACCAAAATAATCACGGATGCATACAGGATTATATTGGTAGGCACATGAAAACCATAGTAGGTTCTACTGTGTATCATAACACGGAACGTAACATGACATCGAATAGCGAAACGAATGTAATATGGTATGATCATGGTGGATACGCCGCTGGTACTTCCTATATATAAGTGTTCCTACCATATTACCAAACTTTCATAAGAACGTGCCATGAGAAATTCAGTGTTTCCCCTATTATATTGAATACACACGTTGATCACTCACGATCTATTCCTCGCATTCTACCCAAACATACTTCGAAATGCCATTTTCCAAAAGTCTTCCTCTTAAATAAATTTCGGGACTAAATTTCCTAAAGTAGGGGAGACTGTAACATTTCGTATTCATGTACTTTCCATTTATAGCAAGCCTTGTTGTACTTTACAGTTTTGGAAGCTTTCTATTTCCGGAAACTTGTAATCGTATCGTACTTTCATTTCAATTGTAATCCGAGACACCGATCATAATGGAAACCTTGTTTATACACTTAATATGTTCAATTTATGCTTATCATACTCGAAAACGCATATTGGAAACCCTAATTCAAAACTATGTCGCAATGCGCGTAAACAATTGATTTAAACGCGTTTACTCGCAATACATGTCGAATACCGACAATTAACGATCAATACTTAATTTACACTAATTTATATTTGTAAACACTTTTGATATGCTATGGATACTTGCAAACATGATTTATTAGTCAAAACGTGCTCATACTTGCATTTTGTGCTTTAACCGACAACTTTGTGTACGACATTCTCGATACTTGTTAATACATGAATACGCATACCCGGACATACTTCACATCAATTTTATGTTTATGATACTTTCATACTTGTTACACGCTTAAAACTACACGAAAAGCACTTAAAAAAAGAACATCAAAAAAAACCTGACTTTGAGCCCTGATTGCATATTTATCAAACTCGAGGGACCTTTTGTGACAAAAATCCAAACTCCCCCCTAAACCTATGAATTCTAATCTGTATTTTAGGCTCCTTCAACCTAAAATTATAATTTTTAATTTTGGTATTATTACTCCAACCCCCACCTCCATTCTCCACCAATAGCCTTCTAGCTACCATTAAACACCCTCCCAACCACCTAGCACTATAAATACAAGTCCTACACTTCTTCTAACACTTTTTCATCATCTAATCTCTCCAAAAACACCAAGAATATGCTTGGAATTGAAGATTTGGACGGAATCATTCAAGTCCAAAAGTGAGCAAAACTCACCTTTCTTCTTCACTTTCTTCTTGTTTTTCTTGTTCTTAACCACTTGGACTCCACTAAGGATCAATGCCCTACTATTGTATGATGTTAAACATCTGGGAATGATCTAATTTTGAGGTCCAAAGTTGGTCATTTTTTCTGTTTTTAAAAGATTTCAAAATGTTCTTTAAATTTTCTTCATGTTCTCCATGTTTTCTTCAAGTTTTCTTGTGTTCTTGTTGTGTCCAACTTATGTACAACCAAAACCCTAACTAATGGATGAATTTAATGATTTAAATCAGTAAGTTAATTGGTTTATATACTCCCAAACTTTCTGTTTGTGGAGACCTTAAGCTCACTAGATGACTTCTCAACTAAAACACACCTTAAACACACTAATCTTAACCTTATTCATGACCAACCAAGTTGTAAAGACTTGTGCTTTGGTGGACACTCATACTCATGACCAACCGACCTTCGGGTTGTGTTTCGGTGAACTTATATCGAGGTTTAAATGGATGCATATCATACTCCTCGTTGCTTAACAAACTCTATGACCCCTCTTGGGGAATGCATGACTAAATAACTTAATGAACCTTTACGTTTATGTTATTACTTCAAGTCTTGTAAGCCATAAACTAACCCGCCTTTGTTTCCCGTTATAGGGTGACCTCGGCTCCTGGCTCAACCCTCCTTAAACTCAAGACTTACGGAACACTAAAACGCAAACCGTGAGTATTCATGCCCCTTTTTGATTTCCCACTTTTGGGGTGCAACTTATGAACTTATTAACAAACATATTCTCACATAAAACACTTTATGCTTGAAAATGAATCCTTTATACATGCTAAATTTATGCTAGGAATACATGCATGCTAGATTCTTCTATGATACTTTAGCTAGACCCCTTAACATGTATAGCGCTATAGGATATGCACACCGCCCGTAGCGACGGGTCATTGTGAAGCTATGTTTATTATTGATGTAAAAACGGTAGTATTCATAGTTATGAATGCGGGATGCTTGTATGCATGTGCGATACTTGGGTTTCACAATGTAGGATTACATGCTAGTGATGCCATGATATCCTTATATATATGTTTTCACATGTGGATTTCGTTAAACTTGTTTGTATACGTATGCTATCACATAAACCATGAATGCTCGCCAATACTTTTGTATTGAATTGTATTTTATCATAATGTTGCAGGTTGATAATTATCGAAGAGACGTAATCTAGTAGGATGGCTAGATACTCGTTTAAATTTAGTAATGATAGTTTGTTATGTCATATTTGTTTCCATGTATCGTACACTTTGTCATTTTCAAACATGTTGTATTCCGTTTACAATCTTTGTATTAAACCACTATCAATGAAATGAAATTTAATTACTTGAATACTTGTTGTATATTATTTATTTCAAACTTGTGGTATTTCTAGTTCAAGCAATGTAAAATAAATTATTAAACACTTGTCACCAATAGTGTCACACCCTGACTTTTGCGGAAGCGTATGATGTGTGACTGGTTTAATATCATTGCATTCAATCATAATAAACAACTACATGATCAAAACGATGTTCATCCATTCATGAAATTTAAGTATTACAAACACCGGTTATTTAAGTTTTTAAAACACAACCTTCGACTAGGTTATAAACCAACAAAAATGGATGACATCTAAACTTGAAGTCTACTTCTAGAAACAACACCCGCTCCCAAGATCCAACCTGTCACCTGAAATACATGTAATTTTGGAAAACATCAACAAAAGTTGAGTGAGTTCATGCATTTTGTATGAGTACTGGTAAACTTGTAAACCTTTGAGAGACTCCTTTGAAAACAGGTATGAAAAGCGTGTATGAACATACCAAATAAATGTTTTACAAGGACATTAAGGCATGTGAGGACATAGGGAGCACTCGAAATGAGTAGGCTTATACCCTTGTCGATTTTCCCTCGACTATGTCGATTTCCCTCGACTATGTCGAATTTCCCTTCGACTATGTCAATTTACCTTGACTATGTCAATTTCCCTTGACTATGTCGATTTCCTTCGACTGGGACACCGAAGCACTCAAGTGATCACATGAGGACCATGAGTGGGGCTCGGCCGTACCCGTTAGATCTAACCTTCGTCCCTAATTAAGAATTAATGGCATTTCAATATTTAGTCTATGCTCACATGATCTAATAGTGCATTTCATAGTCAATTCATACCGTTTAAACATTCGTAACATGTATTCCACCCCCCGAGAGTTATGTCACACCCTGACTTTTGCGGAAGCGTGGTTATTTGGTGTGACTTCTTAATACCATAGCATTCAATCATAACAATGCTAAATGATAAAACTAAAAAGACATTCATCCATTAATTAAGTTTAGAAAATAACACAACAACTTGTCTTGAAAACATCGATACCAGATTACGTTACAAACCATGACTCGTCTAACTGAGTTCATAAAGACTCCACAAACGACTTTAAATAAAACCTGAGTTTGGAAACATGTATCCCGTCTAGGAATAGGATACACCCCCTAAACTCAACAACCATGGATAACATCCTTTATTAAAACGTAGCTTGAAGACACATGCATACCCTTGCCAGATCCACTAGTTCCTTGAAATACATGTAGTTTAAAAATATCAACAAAAAGTTGAGCGAGTTCATGTGTTCGTGAGTATGTATAAAACCTTTATAGTATGTCCTGTATGTATATATGTCCCTGGTATGTAGCAATAAGGAAAAAGAGATCACCAATGGGTTGCAAAGCCAATGGTATGGGTGAAATGGTGCATGAAAACTCAAACCTAGCAAACTTGTCTCCGGGAATAAGACATAGTCACCACTATGGGCCTCCCCGGCCTCATGGGTGTGGGCTCGCTACACCCAAATAGATCTATCACTCATGTCCCTCGTTCCTACAACGAGGATTAATGGCCTTAAGTGTTGTACCCACCCTTCACATGATCTAGTAGTAAACCCTCCTTAGGCTAACCATACCATGTATAAAAATGTCTGTAATAATTGTAACATGTATTCCACCCCCGATGTATAAAACTGAAAACAGTAAAAGAAAAGGGGGACATGAACTCACTGTATTGCATCCTCAGCTCGTAACTCAAACTCTGTCAGCAACACGACTACCTACAGTGTACTAACGTCTATTAGACGAACGGGTCGTGCGTTCGCTTAATATTTACGTTTTTGAGTTACGTTTCTTATATCATTCCGAGTTATAATTATTTGTCAAAATAATTGATATTTCAACTTAAATTATATTTAGTTTTGGAATAGTTGTTTAAACAATATTTCGGTATTAATACTTCTCAAGTATTTAACTTTGTATTTCCTTCCCAAGGATGGGGTATCTTATACATGTGTATTTGTATTATTGTATTTGTATAACTCCAAGATATATTTTTAAGTCTCACTTTTTAGAAAATAAATAATAACGTATTTTGTCCCAAAAATAATGTATTGTCCAGAAAATATATATTTTCCCAAAAATCATACATCTTCTAAATATACAAGGAAAATATATTCCAAAATAATATATTTTCACCTTGTCAAAAATATGATACAACTTTGTAATATTCACAAAATCATATTTTTATTTCTTGTATCCAAAATAATATTTACCAAAAATATATAAGTAACAGTATTGCTTTGGATGGTAAATATCACGGTACTTTGTTAAGTGATATTATTTTACCCTAAAATAATATAACCATTTCAACGAGTATACAAATAATCACACAAGCGTCTTAAATATAAAATATATATATTCTAAATATATATTTATCCATTTTTATTTACAAAACCCAACCTCAAAAATTTGTATTTTTGTTACAAAAATTATGGCAAAGTTTATATGGAAGACTTATGATCAAAATATACTTGTAAATACTTGTTAGAAAATATTTTCTAAGCGTATATATTTTTAGAAAATTTTGCCATAGTTTCCCCTAAAAATGGAGGTGTCCATGCTATTAAAACATATCATTTTCTTTTAAAAAATCATTACAACAATCAACAATCAAACTACACTTCCCAAGTGCAAAAATTATACAATATATATGACAACATGAACTTTCACAAAAACCCGTAGTAATTTGGTAACTTGTTTAGTAGACTTAGTTACCCCCTTAAAGTGTGTTTATTTCTTAATAAACTTCCTTCTTGAAAATTTTAGATGTTTACAACTTGTAAACATATTCTACAAAAATTATTCTTTTGAACTCTTCTTGTAAAGAAAGTGTTCTTACACTTATTTTATCACCAAAAACAATGTACATTTATGTAAGAATCAAGTTCTACTAAAAATCATATTTTGAACTTGATTTTCTTGGAAAATTATTCATAAATCTTAGATTCACAAAATTACTAGCTCACTTTATTTATTATTTTTCAAGAAATCATTTTATTTTCAAGTTCATGTTTATAAGTGAGGATGATCTTCTTGGGTTAACACATAATCATCCTCTAACTTGCTAAATCATGTGTTTAATCACAATCTAGCAAGCTCCTTATGATGATCAACATCGTAATTTCAAGTAAATAACAATCAAGTGTCATGCATGTATTTAACAACCTCATTTCATCCATAAATCATCATATGTAAGCTTATGTTTATGATTCTTGTTTATGTTCTTTTAGTGTTCTTGTGATTCACAACAATATATATCTTTTTAACAAAATAAGAAATAAAAACTAGTAACAAGAAGCTTACAACTAGCTCAAAGCTAGGGAAGATCACTAGAGAAAAAGATGATGAAAATGGATGATAAAAACTAGTAACAAGAAGCATACCCGCAGAGTCCACTAGGATTTCCATGCACTACAAGTTGTTATTACGTGGGCCCCCGTAATAATAAATTGTCTTGCACAGTTACCCCAATTTTCTCTCGTCCAAGCAGATGATCAACCAAGGAGGGGACACTACTATCCTTATACCTATGTCATGGAAAGGACCATTGCGGTGGTCCATGCGCTAACACTCGTTATCGTTACGCGCGAATAGGCACGATGATTAAACGAAATAGGAATAAGGAGAATTCCTAGTAGTTGGAGGGGCACCTTGGAGATGAATACTTCATCTTCCTTGTCTGGTCAAGTGTGTCGTCAATCTCGCTTCACAAAATCCGCAGGGACCTCGTCCCGCTGATTAAGAAGTTGTCCAAGGTTGCCGCCTCTGCCTCGCCGTCACCATCGTAGTCAGGCACCTTCACGATCGAGAGGGAAGAGCAGCCATCTCCTACGGAAGCAAGCTCAGAATCTCGTTTGGTAATCACTCTAGCCATGAGCTTTGCAATGAACGCGAGGCGGATAGCTTCATCATGCGAGTAAGAATAATAATAGGATTCAGAGTCGAAGGTATCTTATTCACGTCAATAATGATTCCGTACACTTATTCGTATGTATATATCGATAAACAAATATGTTACTTATCATAAACAGGCAATTCGATGCATCATATCACATATAACTCTCGTTTATCCTTTGGGGGGGGTCATTTTGTCTTTGACAAGTCTAACTCATGTAGACTATGCCTTAGTTGGCACCTTATTTTGGGGTATTCTCCTCCCTACTAATGTCCTTGCCTTGTCTCTTCTTTGAAAAATGTTTGACTCATGGATCTTGACACTTACGTGAATGCAATGAAAAACCTTTTTATAAAAATGTTTTTGTGAGAGAATTCTAGTGATTGTAGTCTAGACTCGAGAAGGAGTCCTAGTTCACTACATTCGAAGCTCTGATACCAAACTGTCACAACCTGACTTTTGCGGAAGCATATGATGTGTGATTGGTTTAATATCATTGCATTCAATTATAATAAACAACTACATGATCAAAGCAATGTTCATCCATTCATGAAATTTGAGTATTACAAACACCGGTTATTTAAGTTTTTAAAACACAACCTTTGACTAGGTTATAAACAAACAAAAGTGGATGACATCTAAACTTGAAGTCTACTTCTAGAAACAACACCTGCCCCCAAGATCCAACCTGTCACCTGAAATACATGTAATTTTGGAAAACATCAACAAAAGTTGAGCGAGTTCATGCGTTTTGTGTGAGTCTTGGTAAACTTGTAAACCTTTGAGAGACTCCTTTGGAAACAGGTATGAAAAAGCGTGTATGAACATACCAAATAAATGTTTTACAAGGACATTAAGGCATGTCAGGACATAGGGAGCACTCGAAATGAGTAGGCTTATACCTTTGTCGATTTTCCCTCGACTATGTCGATTTCCCTCGACTATGTCGAATTTCCCTTCGACTATGTCAATTTACCTTGACTATGTCAATTTCCCTTGACTATGTCGATTTCCCTCGACTGGGACACCGAAGCACTCAAGTGATCACATGAGGACCATGAGTGGGGCTCGGCCGTACCCGTTAGATCTAACCTTCGTCCCTAATTAAGAATTAATGGCATTTCAATATTTAGTCTATGCTAACATGATCTAATAGTGCATTTCATAGTCAATTCATACCGTTTAAACATTCGTAACATGTATTCCACCCCCGAGAGTTATAAAACCAAAAACAGTTAAGAGAAAATGGGGGGACATGAACTCACAGTTTTGCGTCTTCGGTACTCGTAACTCAAAGCTCGTCAGCAAACACGACTACCTACATTGTACTATGGTCTATTAGACGAACGGGCCGTGCCTTGCCTTAGTATTTACGTTTTTGAGTTACGTTTCTTTTATGTCTCCAATATTATTCCAAGTTATAATTCCTTGTTAAAATAATAATTATTTTAACTTTAAATTATATTTAATTTTGGAATAATTGTTAAACAATATTTTTGTATCAATACTTCTCAAGTATTTCCTTCCCAAGGATGGGGGTATTCTCATACATGTATTTTCGTATTCTTGTATTTGTAGTTTCCAAAATAATATATTTTCAAGTCTTACTTCAGAAAATATATTTAAACTTGTTTTGTCCAAAAAATAATGTATTTCAAGAAAATATAATTTTTTCTCAAAAATCATATATCTTCTAAATATTCCAACAAAAAATATATTTTAACTTCCGAAAATAATATAGTTTCTCCTTGTCGAAAATATGATATACTTTGTAATAATAATAAAAATGATACTTTCATTTCTTTTGTATCCAAAATAATATTTACCAAAAATATGCTCAAAATGTAGTTTTTCCGGAATATCTTGTAACTTACGTTCTTTCATTCGGTTTCGCAATATTATGTGTGTAACTTATATATTTATTCCTTGTGATTTTTGGTGATATTTTGGATTGTAAATTTCTTGGTATTTTGTTAAGTCATATCATTTTAAATCCTAAAATAATATAACTAATGCACAAAGTATACAATTATTCACACAAGTGCCTTTAATATATATATTCTAAATATATATTTACCCATTTTTATTTATAAAACCAACCTCCAATATTTGTATTTTTGTTACAAAATCTATGGCAAAGTTTATATTGAAAACCATAGTTAAAACACTCTTGTAAGTATTTGTTTAGAAAATATTTTTCTAAGTGTTTATATTTTTTGAAAAGTTTGTCATAGCTTCCCCTAAAAATGGAGGTGTCCATGCTATCAAAGCATATCATTTTCTTTTCAAAATCATCACAAACAATCAACCATTAATCTACACTCACCAAGTGCTAAAACAAAGCTATCTACATAATAATCATGAACTTGAACTTTCATAAAAACTTGTAGTAATTTGGTAGTGTGTTTAGTAGGTTTAGTTACCCTTTAAAGTGTGTTCACTTCTTTAAAAATCTCATTCTTAAAAGATTTATGTGTTTACAACTTACTAGATGATTTTTCCAAAAATCATTCTTTTGTATTTTTCTTGTAAACAATGTATGCTTATACTTGTTTCAACACTAGAAACATGATCAGTTCTTTTAAAACAATGTTTATATAAATCTTGTGATTTAACTTGGTTTCTTTGGAAAACTATTTTAGAAACCATCCACTTACAAGACTTGTATTTTTTTTAAATCATCATCATATGAAAATAACTTTTATTATTCAAGTTCATGAAAGACATAAAGCATGATGATCTTGATCTTTCACAAGATAATCACATTAACTTACTAGATCATGTGTTTAATCACAATCTAGTAGGTTCCATATGATGCCTAACATCATTAACACTAATAATCAATCAACAAGAAGCAAATAATCAACAAGTATTCATATGTTTATAAGCTTATGTTAGAGATTCATGAATATGTCTTTTAATGTTCATCATGTTTAACAATGTACATCGTCTTTTAACCATCAACATATGAAGTATTAAGAGATCATAAGGGCCTTACTACTAGCACAAGGCTAGGGAAGAACACTTGATGTTGATGATGACAAATGTGGAGGATAAAAGCAATCGAGAGAGGTCCTTCAAGATCCAAGACCACCAAACCTTCTTATATGGTTCCTTACACCTTTGTGAGTATATGGATTGAGTGGAAGTGAGATGATGATGGTGGGGTGGTGTGTGCTTGTTCTCGGCCGCAAGTGAGGGGGAGAGGAAGAGAAGAAAGGGTGTTGGTGCAATGTGATGCAAATGATGGTTATAATCCTCATGGGTATTCTTATAATCCTCCATCCATCTTAATCCAATGGTTAAATTGTTTCAATAGTACAAGACATAATCTTCACTAAATCTCCACAAATCTTGCAAGATCAAAAGAAATCACAAGTGGGGACCCACTTGTGACTGTAAATTGGAAGGGTGGGGGGTCTTGGTTGGGTTTTTAATGTTAAGTTAGATTAAATAGCTAGAAGTTAAGTGTATTAGTTAGTGTTCATGTGTATTAGATGTTATATAGTGTGTTAGGGTGTTCGGGGATCATAACTAGCTCAGAAACATTAAAACAATGCTTCTAGTATAATTTTGGTGTTTCGAGTAGTGTCCGGTTGTTCGGTTAGATATCGGTTCGTTACAGTGTCAAACTATACTGTTTAGTGTTCTTTATGTACCCTTTTGTGACACTTTTAATTCCCGACACTTAGGAAAGCATTCAGGACCATTTAGTCATATTTTTGCATGTTACAAACCTGTTAAAATGCTGAATTTTGCTGAAATATGCAGAATTCTACACTTTATGTGGGTTTTAGGCACTTTCCGGCACTTAAACTATCTCCTAGTAAGCAGTTTTGTGGTCCTTACTTCCCTACACACTATACTAGTGTAGAACTTAGTCTCTGGCTCATACTGGGCCTCAAAACACTGTCTGTCTATGTACTGAACTCCCGTCAGTGCTTTTAGTTTGTCTGATAATGGTGCCAATTTTGTTCTGTGCATTATTAGAACTATATTGTGTTGCATTTAGTAATGATAAAAGTCTTGCAACATGAAATGCCATTGTATGTATATAACAGTAATCAGAATTTCATTTGTCTTGTAAGCTTGATCATGCACAGTTATTAAAGCACGGATTACTGTTCAAATTGTGTACGGAAAAGTGGCAGTTGTCACAGATTTCCCTCGTTAAAAGAATTTCGTCCCGAAATTCAAGCGATGCCATCGGTCGCATGGGAGTTGTGAATCAAATATGGTCACTTAGGTTTAAAATTAGTCTTCATGTTCCCAAGTAAACTCTGGGTCATGATATGAATTCCATCGTACTCAAACAAATCAATTACGTCTTCTCTGTGTTTTGTGGACTTTCAGTCTGCAACCTTAACATGTTCTAAAGTAAATTGGAGTTTGTCGTTGACGTGAATCTTGTTTGTGGGAACAACGACTGTTCCTTGAGTCAGACTCCTCTAAAGACTTGATATGTGGATTGTGTCGCGATCACTACTGATCTTTTCTGGAAGTTTCAGCTTGTGAGCAGTGTTCCCGATCCCTACCAGGATCTCGAAAGGTCTAATATACCGGGGGTTCAACCTTCCATGCTTTCCAAATCACACCACACCTTCTCAAGGAGAGGCTCCCATTGAAGCCATACTTCGTATCTCAAATTCCTACGATTTCTGCCGCTCGTCGGCACAATCTTTCTGTATTCCGCGGGCTGTCTTGATATGATCACATATCTGAACGATTTTTCCTGAACCAACTCAGGCCAGTAGATTGTTTATCTCTGGTCTCCGTTCAACAACGGGGATCGACTTATTATGTTCCATGAAAAGCTTCACACGAAGCCGTTTAAACAGCGGTGTAATAAGTACTGTTGTAGGAAAACTCCACTAAGGGCAAGTGAGTGTTCCAACTTTTCATCAAAGTTTACCACACAAGCACATAACATGTCCATACAGTCTGCATCGTTCAGTAGCTCAGTCCATCTTCGTTAATATTTGAGTTCTTACGATCAACGATGTGCTGCAACCCTTGCAATCAGTAAAGGTCATGCAGCATTTTCTCACAGGTAATGATGTCAAGTTTGCGGCACGCAATTATTGTTTCTTGATCAAGGTTTCTTCTCATGATCCCTAAGTGAGGCGTATGCAATGATGTGGTCTCGTTGCACCGACGCGCAATCAAGACTCTGTCGAGAAGCGTCACATAACTGCAACTCTAACTCCTTAGCTCTTGATTGCAGGGTTGGCATGAATCTCATTCTTATCCACCATGTGTCCTAAAGTTCTTACCTCGGGAATTCGAAATCCGCCCTTCGACATCTTAGCACATAACTGTTCTTTCTCTAAGAGTCGCAAGGTAAATTGCAGATGTTGCTCTCGACCTTCCTTGGTCGTTGGTCATATAAGAATGTAGTCAATAAATATAACCATGATCTAGCCAGGTATGGCTTACACGTTCGATTCATGAGGTCCATGAATACTGTCGATGCTTGTGTTAAGCCAAACGGTTACGACAAGGAACTCGTAACGCTCGAAGCGAGTCCTAAAGGTCATTTTATGGATATTTCCTTCTTGTATTAATAGTTGAGGACGTCCTGTCCTCAAGTCGATCTTTGAGTGGTAACTAGAATCTTACGATTGGTCTGTTCATGTCATCAATCCTTGGCAAAGGATACCGATCCTTGATATCCAATTCTCTGGAATTGATGCAAGGTGGAAACTGTCAACCTTCTTCTTTTGTCCTTAACTAAGGGTGTCATGTCCTTAATTCCCTCTGTCTAGCAGCTCTTGCAGTTATATCGGAGGCTCATGCTTCTCGGGCGAAGCTAGTCGGTAAGGTGTCATTTGGCACTGGTGCCGCTCCTAGTACTAGGTTCATCCTAAACTCCTCTTGTTTCTGTGGAGGTATTCCTGGCAAGTCTTCAGGAAGGTCTTCTGGGAATTCCTCCACCACGGGGTTGTCTTCTAGCTCCAGCTCCTAGGTCTCCTTATCGGCAACATGAGCTAGGAAGGCTATGCGGTCTACTCGGAGGCGCTTCTGTGTCTCTTCGACCAATGAGAGATGTCGCAGATCCGCTGCCTTATGGGGTCTAGCACCCTTGCACCTATTGCAGGAAGGTTGTGTGCTATAAATGTTTCATCATTCGCAAGAGGGATGCGACTTATTTTCCTTCTAACGAACAACTTTATCTCTATACTTGGATATCCAATTCATGCTGACTACCATATCATGACTTCCCAAGTCAATGGTAATAGAAGGTTCCGGCCTTCTGAGTTCCCAAAATATAATCCTTAATTGCCCCGTCTGCTTAAACTAACCTTCTATATGCCAATTCTAAAGAATACGGAATGTCCATTTTATTCGAAACTAGGCTAAGCAGTTTCTTAAACTCTAAGGATACAAGGTTAAAGTTGGTGCTAGTATTAATCAAAAGTAGATGCATAAAGTTGGTTAATAGGGGACGTACCCATAACCGCATCTGGATCCTGGCGTGCTTCACGAGATCCGATCGTGAAGACCCTTCCTCGCTTGGTTCTTCCTAGGGCAATCTTTCCTAAAGTGTCCTGCTTCACCACACCTGTAGCAGCCTGGAATTTTCCCATTATCTCTTCCGTCTGGATCCTTCGCCCAACAGGCATCCTTGCGTGCCCTTCCTTTCCACACTTTCCACACTTAGGCCTTAGACATCGACCTTCATGGTAAAAATTATATTCCTCGCACCTCGGCTTAGTCCCCAAGTAAACCTTATGATGTGTGTAAAATGCAACATATAAATTACATCAAATGAGGCATAAAACTAACCCTTTTTTAGTACTAATGTTGGAAAAAGTGTGCTTTTATCTTCCTTTTGTATTTTCAGGATCAAATGAGCTTAAACGAACAAAAGGAACAAATATACACCCAAAACCAACATAAATACAAAGAAAAGGAAGAAACGTGGCATGCCCGACTCCTCGACAGCATCTCCCAAAGCAAAAACAAGAAGAAAGCTGAGCATGGGGCTGTGCCCAGCTGAGCATGGGGCTGTGCCCAGCTGAACACGGGGCGTGTCCAGCAAACACGGGGCGTGCTCAAGTGTCTGCAGAAAAGACAAAGTTGTAGAAGCTTCTATCACCCACCACGGGGGCGTGCCCAGCGGACACGGGGCCGTGGTCAACTCAAAGATTCGCATAATCTGAGCAAATCTTGATAGTACAGATACGCTTCTGCACACGGGGTCGTGCCCAGCGGACACGGGGCCGTGGTCAACTAATGCAGACAAGAGCAATTAATGAAGAAAGAGAAAAGGGTGGACACGGGGCCGTATCCAGCGGACACGGGGCCGTGTCCAGGCTTCTGTACAGGCTATAAATAGGGGTGCTTGGTTCACTTCAAAGGCATCCCTTGGCACACCACCTTTCTCACACTTCACCCACCACCCACCACCACCATAACACCATCATACAGGCTATACAGGCTATAACAAGAAGCTTACAACTAGCTCAAAGCTAGGGAAGATCACTAGAGAAAAAGATGATGAAAATGGATGATAAAAACTAGTAACAAGAAGCTTACCCGCAGAGTCCACCAGGATTTCCATGCACTACAAGTTGTTATTACGTGGGCCCCCATAATAATAAATTGTCTTGCATAGTTACCCCAATTTTCTCTCGTCCAAGCAGATGATCAACCAAGGAGTGGACACTACTGTCCTTATACCTCTGTCATGGGAAGGACCATTGCAGTGGTCCACGCGCTAACACTCGTTATCGTTACACGCGAATAGGCACGATGATTAAACGAAATAGGAATAAGGAGAATTCCTAGTAGTTGGAGGGGCACCTTGGAGATGAATACTTCATCTTCCTTGTCTGGTCAAGTGTGTCATCAATCTCGCTTCACAAAAGCCGCAGGGACCTTGTCGCGCTGATTAAGAAGTTGTCCAAGGTTGCCGCCTCTGCCTCGCCATCACCACCGTAGTCAGGCACCTTCACGATCGAGAGGGAAGAGCAGCCATCTCCTACGGAAGCAAGCTCAGAATCTCGTTTGGTAATCACTCTAGCCATGAGCTTTGCAATGAACGCGAGGCCGATAGCTTCATCGTGCGAGTAAGAATAATAATAGGATTTGGAGTCGAAGGTATCTTATTCACGTCAATAATCATTCCGTACACTTATTCGTATGTATATATCGATAAACAAATATGTTACTTAGCATAAACAGGCAATTCGATGCATCATATCACATATAACTCTCGTTTATCCTTTAGGGGGGGTCATTTTGTCTTTGGCAACTCTAACTCATGTAGACTATGCCTTAGTTGGCACCTTATTTTGGGGTATTCTCCTCCCTACTAATGACCTTGCCTTGTCTCTTCTTTGAAAAATGTTTGACTCATGGATCTTGAAGCTTACGTGAATGCAATGAAAAACCTTTTTGCAAAAATGTTTTTGTGAGAGAATTCTAGTGATTGTAGTCTAGACTCGAGAAGGAATCCTAGTTCACTACAATCGAAGCTCTGATACCAAACTGCCACACCCTGACTTTTGCGGAAGCATATGATGTGTGACTGGTTTAATATCATTGCATTCAATCATAATAAACAACTACATGATCAAAGCGATGTTCATCCATTCATGAAATTTGAGTATTACAAACACCGGTTATTTAAGTTTTTAAAACACAACCTTTGACTAGGTTATAAACCAACAAAAGTGGATGACATCTAAACTTGAAGTCTACTTCTAGAAACAACACCCGCCCCCAAGATCCAACCTGTCACCTGAAATACATGTAATTTTGGAAAACATCAACAAAAGTTGAGCGAGTTCATGCGTTTTGTGTGAGTACTGGTAAACTTGTAAACCTTTGAGAGACTCCTTTGGAAACAAGTATGAAAAAGCGTGTATGAACATACCAAATAAATGTTTTACAAGGACATTAAGGCATGTTAGGACATAGGGAGCACTCGAAATGAGTAGGATTATACCCTTGTCGATTTTCCCTCGACTATGTCGAATTCCCTCGACTATGTCGAATTTCCCTTCGACTATGTCAATTTACCTTGACTATGTCAATTTCCCTTGACTATGTCGATTTCCCACTACTGGGACACCGAAGCACTCAAGTGATCACATGAGGACCATGAGTGGGGCTCGGTCGTACCCGTTAGATCTAACCTTTGTCCCTAATTAAGAATTAATGGCATTTCAATATTTGGTCTATGCTCACATGATCTAATAGTGCATTTCATAGTTAATTCATACCGTTGAAACATTCGTAACATGTATTACACCCCCTAGAGTTATAAAACCAAAAACAGTTAAGAGAAAAGGGGGGACATGAACTCACAGTTTTGCGTCTTCGGTACTCGTAACTCAAAGCTCATCAGCAAACACGACTACCTACATTGTACTATGGTCTATTAGACGAACGGGTCGTGCCTTGCCTTAGTATTTACGTTTTTTGAGTTACGTTTCTTTTATGTCTCCAATATTATTCCAAGTTATAATTCCTTGTTAAAATAATAATTATTTTAACTTTAAATTATATTTAATTTTGGAATAATTGTTAAACAATATTTTTGTATCAATACTTCTCAAGTATTTCCTTCCCAAGGATGGGGGTATTCTCATACATGTATTTTCATATTCTTGTATTTGTAGTTTCCAAAATAATATATTTTCAAGTCTTACTTCAGAAAATATATTTAAACTTGTTTTGTCCCAAAAATAATGTATTTCAAGAAAATATAAATTTTTCTCAAAAATCATATATCTTCTAAATATTCCAAGAAAATATATTTTAACTTACGAAAATAATATATTTTCTCCTTGTCGAAAATATGATGTACTTTGTAATAATAATAAAAATCATACTTTCGTTTCTTTTGTATCCAAAATAATATTTACCAAAAATATGCTCAAAATGTAGTTTCCGGAATATCTTGTAAGTTACGTTCTTTCGTTCGGTTTCGCAATATTATGTGTGTAACTTATATATTTATTCCTTGTGATTTTTGGTGATATTTTGGATTGTAAATTTCTTGGTATTTTGTTAAGTCATATCATTTTAAATCCTAAAATAATATAACTAATGCACAAAGTATACAATTATTCACACAAGTGTCTTTAATATATATATTCTAAATATATATTTACCCATTTTTATTTATAAAAACCAACCTCCAATATTTGTATTTTTGTTACAAAATCTATGGCAAAGTTTATATTGAAAACCATAGTTAAAACACTCTTGTAAGTATTTGTTTAGTAAATATTTTACTAAGTGTTTATATTTTTAGAAAATTTTGCCATAGCTTCCCCTAAAAATGGAGGTGTCCATGCTATCAAAGCATATCATTTTCTTTTCAAAATCATCACAAACAATCAACCATTAATCTACACTCACCAAGTGCTAAAACAAAGCTATCTACATAATAATCATGAACTTGAACTTTCATAAAAACTTTTAGTAATTTGGTAGTGTGTTTAGTAGGTTTAGTTACCCTTTAAAGTGTGTTCACTTCTTTAAAAATCTTATTCTTAAAGGATTTAGGTGTTTACAACTTACTAGATGATTTTTTCCAAAAATCATTCTTTTGTATTTTTCTTGTAAACAATGTATGCTTATACTTGTTTCAACACTAGAAACATGATTAGTTCTTTTAACACAATGTTTATGTAAATCTTGTGATTTAACTTGGTTTCTTTGGAAAACTATTTTAGAAACCATTGTTGGTGCATAAATGTTTGTTAACTTCGTCTTTATCGAGTCTAGTGTCTAGATAGGATAAACTAGTGCTCATTATACGAAAAAGTAGGTTTCGTATGTGAATAGGTCATTTCGCACGAAATGGCAAGAACCATTTCGTACGAAATGGAACAAACCCATTCCGCACGAAATGAGCCATGCCTGTTTCGTACGAAATGGTATCCCTATATACAGCTAGCCTGGTTTGTCATTTGTAAGGATCCGGATTTCAGAGCCGAGGTGCTGCCAAACTGTCAAGTGATCTGTAAAGCTTTGAAATCAATAAAAACAAGATAATTAAGGAGAATCAAGCTGTAATCAAGTTCGTATCATTTATTCCGACTTTGATATGGATTAAAACTCTTCTGATCTACTCGTTCAGGTCGCACAACGATCCAACAAGTGGTATCAGAGCTCAGGAGGAAGAGTTCATACTGATTCAGCTTGTTTTCATCGGAATTTCTAACTTCTACTCATTCTTCTTCATATTTTTCAAAATTTAAAGGTTAAAATGGCTTGAATTTCGCATATATCACGTAAAACGGAGTTTCAACGAATCCTTGAAAGAATTGGACCTAAAATCGACCTAAAACCAGATCAATTTGACAAAATTGTGGTCGAGATGATGATGTCAGCATCATTTCGTATGAATTGAAAACTTCATTCCGCACGAAATCAACCTAGTGAAGATCATTTCGCACGGAATCGATTTTGAAAATCTCATTTCGCACGGAATCAACATTGTAAACTTCATTTCGTACGAAATAGTCATCCGTTTCGTACCAAAGTGCATTTCGTTTGAAGACCTTTTCGTGTGAAGACCATTTCGCGTGAAAAGAGACCATTTCGTGTGAAAGCTCCATTCCGTTTGAAAGTTCATTCCGCGTGAAATTCATTTCGTGTGGAACCCATTTCGCTTGAAAAGTCATTTTCAGTTTTAAAATCACAAAATTTTTCTAAGTGTTTGTTGATTCATTCAGGTACTTGAAGATGGATGATTTTCTGAATCCGTTTAGTGATGGTTTTGCTTACACTGGAAGCACAGGGGATGCTACAACAAGCCACACAAATGAAAATTCACCAACAAACCCGAGTCCGAAGAAAACCATTGCTAATTCTTTGAGTGTTGATAATGCCTACGGCACCTACAACAAACCGCCCAAGCTAATGGCCATAGAGGAGTACAACAGATGGGCTAGTAGATTTGAGGAATGGCTACAGGCATTTGCATACCTAAGTTAGAAGAGTTTGAAAAATGGTTTTGACTTTGGAAGAACTGATTATGAGAACTTAGCTGATACTGAACAAGATAGGTTCATTGCAGAATAGAAATGCATCGCTTTACTACATCAATCAGTGAGGGATGACATTATATCATTGATTGAATACAAAGATTCCAGAGATCTATGTGAGAAATTAAAGATGAAATGTGTGGGTGGTGCTGAGATTGTTAAA
Source organism: Helianthus tuberosus (assembly GCA_030545235.1). NCBI lineage: Eukaryota > Viridiplantae > Streptophyta > Magnoliopsida > Asterales > Asteraceae > Helianthus > Helianthus tuberosus. Next base: position 108,165,195 of record CM060393.1, read on the forward strand.
AATAAGAAAAAATTGTTGAGAAAAGAATTCGATCTGTTTGGATGTCTGAAAAATGAATCTGTATCAAAGATGATAGAAAGATTTGGTCACTTAAAGTTGGAACTTGCAAGATATGGAATTGTGTATACTCAGGAAGAATTGTTTGACAAGTTGTTTGACTCACTGCCTGATGATAAAGATTGGCAGTATTTTGCTTTAATGTTGAAGAACACAATGAAGTCGGCTGATCTGACAGTTGATTTGCTAATTGAAAGGATGGAAAGTCATGAATTGGAGATCAGGAAAACAAATAAAGTCAACAACTCCTCGTATCAGCAAAATGTTGACTTATATTATCGAGGAAGTATGACTCCTAAAACTGTGTCCCCGAAGACTGCCTTCTCAGCAAAAAATTCAAACATGTCAAATCAAGAAAGTCCAAGCAATGGTTATCATGGAGGATTATCGTCAACTGCTCCAAGACAACAACAACAGTCAATTCCGAAAAACATGTTCCCGTGTAATATTGTTGTAGACCTCAACAATGCACAAAACTTCAGCGAAGAAGCAGCTAAACAACAAATGGTGTTTTTAGCATCCGTCTTGGAATCCTATGAGAGCCTGGTTGCTGGAAGTATTGGAAACACCAACCTCACCAAGGAGGATTATGATCAAATAGACCATGAAGAGATGGAGTTAATTGATATAAGATGGTGTATGGCAAGTGCAGTTAGAAGGGTTCAGAGATTCATGGAGATTACAGGCAGACACTCCATTGGCGGACCTTCAACAACGCTAGGTTTTAATAAATCGAAGGTTGCATGCTTTAAATGCAAAATGGGCATTTTAAACGTGAATGTCGAAATGCAGTTGCTGATGAAACTGCCAACCCATTTCGTGAGGATTATTATAAAAGAGCCATCTGTCATCAAAACAAATCTGAACCTCCATGAATGAAATAGATAGAAGAAAATCCCAAAGAAAAATCAAGAGCATTAGCTGTTATCCATGATGATGAGGGATATGATTGGAGTGACGTGTTACCGGAAGAAGATGCAGTGGGTTATGCCTTCATGGCAAAGATAGTTCCTTTCAAAGATACACGAACAGAAGAAGTAAAATATATCAACAGGAAGATGTTAGCTCAAATGATGAAAGACAAACATTATCGTGCATGGAAAGAAGCAAAAAGCGCAAAGAGATGGGACGCTGACAGAGAATGCTATTTGGATCCTAAGGGAAATATACTTGTGGAACCATCAACACTTCTTGTTGAGACTCTGATCGAGCAAATAGCAGAAGAGGAAGAAGCAAGACAGAGAATGTGGTGGGGAAGTGATGAAGAAGAGAAAGAAAAGGAGCTGCAGTCGAAAAAGATCGATGATGGGATAATTGACACGACAAAAGAATTTACAGCAGAAAATTTGAAGAAAATGGCTGATAAAGTTCTTGCAGCGAAAGAGTTAGAGGTAGATACTAAGTCCAGAACTGAGTCAAAAAGCAAGGTCAGTTATAATGATTCATCACATGAGTCAGGTAAGACTGATAAAGCCAAAAGTGAAAGTGACTGCAAAAATTGCATGAAAGACTGCAAGGTTTGTAGCACACATGCTTACCTCAGTGGTAAAAAGACTGAAGAACTGACAGAAAGAGTCAGAGAAGTTGAAAATCAGATCTTAAGTCTTGACAAATTGGTAAAAGCTTCAAATGATCGAATAAAAGAATTAACTGATAGTAGAACGAATCAGGAAAAAAATGAAAAATTAGTTCATGAAAACCGTCAACTTTCAGAAAGTTACGAGAAGCTAAAAAGAACGATGAAAGATTCTGATGAAAGAAATGATAAAACTGTCAAAGAAAATCTCCAACTGACAGGAGTACTTCAGTCGAAAGAGAAGCAAATCAACCAACAGTTGGATGAGATTGCTAATCTAAAGCTTCAGGTTCAGGAAGCTAAGATTGAAAATGAACGCATCAATCTGAAACTCAACAGTTACAACTCCGCAAGTTTTGTTCTTCAATATATCGTTCCTAAACCAATCGGGAAGAACAAAGCTGGTGAAGATGTTTATTCGGACGGAATTGGGGTTGGGTATCATCAGGTTCCACCGCCAGTGTTAAATAATTTCTCAAAAAAAAAAAGTTCGGGTTGGTTAATGATAATGACACAAATGAGGTTAAACTTCCAAAATCAATAGACGTCACATTCACTTCATCATCCGATGAAGACAGTGTTCAGTCCGAAGTTGTTAAAAGTATGGTTGAAAATGTTTTGAATCTAAAAGTGACTCAACTGAGGATGAAGAATGTTTTTTGGACAAATATATTCCGAAATCAACTTAAATGAAGAACCTAATCTTGTGATGTACAAGATGTCGGGATCGGATAAGTTGTATTCGGATTTTGAATTTCCTTTGGAAAATGTGAATGTTGACAAATTGAAAAATGTGTTCAAGCTGGTTGAGATTGATATGTCTGAGATCGAAGGTTTGAAACGTTCCAAAAGGCAGTTAAACTTTGAAAAAGATAAAGCTTACTACAAAAAACCCGTTGTACCGCCACGTTTTTCTAATAACAACCAGAACAGATGGTCGGGTGGATATCAGGGTGGTAAGAATTATCAAAGAAGGAACTTTCATAACAAGAAGTTTGTCGAGAAAAGGTGTTGTAAAATGCTCGAGTTCTCATTCCGAGCAAGAATCTGAGATTTTTTCAAAATCAAATGAAGAGTTTTTTGAAAAGAAGGCCTCACAGCCTCAGACCGAAGGCATAAGTCGAGTAGTTGATAACCGTACATGCTTTAAATGCAACAAAGTTGGACACATTGCACGAAAGTGCACCAACTTAAAGCCTAAGTCTGAAGTTGTTGATAATCAGAAAAGGAAAATTGATGCAAAAGGCAAAGCTCCAATGATTGTTGAGAAGAAAGTTTTGAAAAATGAAAACACCAAATTCAAAACCGAATTCGTAAAGAATGTGGTAACTAAAACTGACAAATTTTACAAACGGGTTGCTTCGCCTCAACAAACATGGAAGCCAAAATCAGTTGAAAAGAAACCAAGTTCTCCAAAACCAAAGGTTTCTGAGATGGAAAAACAATCATCCTCTACCACTCCGGTAAAGATGAATGTTCCTTTGGATTACTATGAGAAACTTGAGAAACAAAAGTCTACTACTTCTAAAAAGAAGGATGTACCAAAGAAAGACCAATCATCTGGTCAACCTCCTAAAAATGATTTCTTTTTATACAAAGAGGTTGAGATTGGGTCTGAAGAGAGCTTAAAGATGAATAACAAAATATTTCCGCCACTATACCCTGCAAAAACTCACCTCAAAGTCAAGCTACCTGAGTCAAAAGAGGCTTGGGTGGCATCAAAATCTAACTAAGTGTTTGTGATATGTGCAGGAGCTTCTAAGATCCGATTCACGTTGGATTATGGATAGTGGAGCTTCTCGGCACATGACGGGGAAGAAGACCCTATTGTACGATGTTCGAGCGTTTAATGGAGGATATGTGGGTTTTGCAGGTAATCAAGGTGGTCGAATAGTTGGTGAAGGAACTTTATCAAATGGTATTATCACGTTTTAAAGAGTAAACTACATTGCCGAGCTTGAAAACAATCTTCTGAGTATTTCTCAGATCTGTGATCGTATGTATACAACGCACTTTACGGATAAGGAATGTTTGATATTGAAACCAGGATTTGTTGTTCCCGAAGAGTGGGTTATCATGAGAGCACCTAGAGTCAACGATCTGTACGTGTTGGACATGAGTGTAGCAACTACTACCACGGCTCAGGCTCACTGCTTTATGTCAAGAGCAACGGAAAAAGAGTCACAGTTATGGCATCGAAAGATGGGCCATATTCATCTGCAAAAAATGAATCACCTGGTGCATAATGACTTAGTAATTGGTGTTCATGTGAAAGGTTTTCATCTGGAAGGGGAGTGCATTAGTTGCATCAAAGGGAAGCAAAAGAAGAAATCACATCCTCAAAAGAAGGTTAACTCAGTCTCGAGACCATTAGAGAGACTTCATATGGATCTTTTTGGTCCAGTGAACGTCAAAAGCATAACTGGTGATCTCTATTGTCTAGTAGTAACAGACGATTACTCGAGATTTTCGTGGGTATCATTTCTGAAAACAAAGGATGAGACATTTGAAAGTTTGATGACATTGTTCAGAAAAATTGAAAACTTGTACCAAACTCGAATCAGAAGAATCAGGAGTGACAACGGTACAGAGTTTAAGAACAACAAGATGGAAGAATATTGTGATGAGAGAGGTATATTGCAAGAATTTAGTGCTCCTTACACTCCGCAGCAAAATGGAGTAGCAGAAAGGAAAAATAGGACGCTAATTGAAACGGCCAGGACGATGCTTGCCGATTCGAAATTACCAGTCAACTTTTGGGCAGAAGCAATGTCAGCCGCTTGTTATACACTCAACCGGGTTCTTACAGTGAAGAAATTCAACAAGACATGTTTCGAGCTGATCAACAACCGCAAACCTAACCTGAAGTATCTGGAACCCTTTGGGTCTCCCTGTACAGTTCTAGAACCTTATGGTAAATTTGGTCCAAAGAGTATTGAAGGAATTTTCGTGGGTTATGCAAGTCCATTGAAACGAGTCTTTGTTCCAAGCTTGAAGCGGATCATCGAAGCACATAATGTTGAGTGTCAAAGTTATACCATGCCACCTCAGAATCCCGGAGACTCATGGCGTTTTAATTACGATACTCTGTGGGATTCATTCGACATAGAAGAAGAATCAGATTTCTTTGACGAGTTGGATATTCTGAGAGAATATGAAGCATCACACGAAAGATTCCCAGCTGAGTCATCTAGACGTCAATATCGAGCTTCCAATGACGATGAAGCTAGTCCTAGTAATGCTGGAGAACATGATGATATTCAGCAAACTCTTGACAATCAGACGACAGTCAACGATAATCTAGAATCTGATGATAGACCAATATTCGATCGTGGTGATTCATATTCTGAGGGGGAGCCGATCCATATTTCAAATCAAATAATTCCAATCAGTGAAGAAGGTGCAAATCAGAATGTCACAAATTTGGAAGGCGAGGTAGATGTTCCAGGCGAAGTGATGCCGAGAACTCTTTCGTATCATCCAGAAGAGCTGATTATTGGAGAATTACAATCAGGCGTTCGCACTAGACGCCAAATTGACCAAGGCCTTACTTGTTTTTATTCTACAGTTGCTCCGTTACAAACAGAGTTTTCACTTAGTTGTTTTATTTCACAGATTGAACCGCGAACATATAAGGAAGCATTAACTGAAGATTCTTGGGTCAATGCAATGCAAGAGGAGCTGAGTCAGTTTGAGAAGTTAGGAGTGTGGAAATTGGTAGACTTGCCTGATGGTCACAGGAAGATAAACACCAAGTGGGTGTTCAAGTGCAAAAGAGACGATCGAGGGGCATACCACCGTATCTCATTTTGCCTCTACCGTAAGTTACGGTACTAGCGTAACTTACGGTAGACTCTGGAAGTCTATTATTTGACTGATTTTGTTTGTTTTGCTAAAACTAAATACTCGGATTTCCCATTCTAACAACCAACATGTTAGATTCTCGTACTTCTGATATATCAACCATTTAACCAATAACAAGGATCAATCCATCATATTACGGAACATTATCCATGTCTTAATTGATTATTCGACCCGTTTGGCTCATCTAAGGAATCCTCCCTTATGATGACTACCAACGAGTTCTAACCAATTTTTGACCTATTATTCAATATAGCGACATCACCTCTTTAATTCAAAACAACCCTTATTCTAAAATTCAACTACTCATATGATAATTATCAAAATTTACTTAATGTAACGGGTCAAGTTACATACCTTTAAAGCAAGCCCTTCAAACGTGCGTCCACACCGGTTTGCCCGCTCGATGCCCCGGCTTCCTTTCCTATAGAGTTCAATCACTTTATGTTCAGAACTCTTTGTTTCACATATATAATGCACATTTTGCCATACATCATAATTATGCATTTTTAACTTAAACATTTCAGTTTCAAGCCTTCTTTGAGGCATTTTAACAAACATTTCAAGGGCAGATTTTACATGATTACATAACCAATCCCTAACTTATCATTTAGCCCAAATTTTATCAATCAAGCTTTCATATATAAGGTTTAACATTCAGATTTCAGAAATCTCTTCCTAAGGGCCACATTACCCTAGGAAATTGCTCAAAACCCTAGTGTTCATCAACTTCACACAAAACCCATGAATGACCTTCAATGTATTCATGAAATTTCCAGAATTTAGGCATGTTTTCACATGTTTTTGTCTAAGTTTTGCTCCTAAACAATACATCATTCCTATTCAATCCAAATAACACACATGCAACATCTAATTTCAGATTTTCCAAATTCATGAGAATTTAAAGTTGAGAGATTTCTCAAAATTTTGCATACCTTGTAATTCTCTTGTGATGAGGATCAGTAATCTATGTTTGGATTTTGATTTGGTACAGAATTTAGCCTTCAATTGATTGATTTTGTGAATGTTAGGGTTTGAGAGTGGGGGTGTCGCCCCCTGCTTGTTCTTGATCGACCAGACCCCCAAATGGGGTGTTTGGTTTTTGTTTTTATTAAAATTAGTAACATAAGTTTCAATTTTAACATCATTGGCCCCTCCACTTTTGTTTAACATATAGTTTTGGTTATTTAACCCTATTTCAAGTTATTTTAGACTTGTAGTTAACTAGGTTATAATTTTCCTAGTTAGTAAATTCTTGTTTATTTATACTTTATAATTCTAATATAAAGTTTTATATTTTCGGGGTGTTACAAGTCCACCCCCCTTAAAAGGGTTTCGTCCCTGAAACCGAATTACGTACCAAATAAAGTAGGGTAGAGACGTCGCATCTCCTCTTCTGATTCCCACGTAGTGTCCGAACCTTTCATATGCTCCCACTTGACCTTGACTTGATCGATGTGTTTGTTTCGCAAGTGCTTGACCTTTCGATCTAAAATCTCCACTGGTCTCACCGCATAATTCAGGCTATTATCCAATTCGATATCATCATAATGGATATATGTTGTTTCGTCCGCTAGACACTTTCGCAATTGCGACACGTGGAACGTGCTATGTATTCCGTTCAACTCTTCCGGTAATTCAAGGCGATAAGCCACCTTGCCGACCCTTTCGATGATTTTAAATGGTCCAATAAACCTCGGGCTTAGTTTCCCCCTTTTTCTGAATCTAATAACGCCCTTCCATGGGGAAACTTTTAGCATAACCATGTGTTGGGATTGAACCCTATCAGAGGAACAGATAATTAAAGCCAAAACTGGATCAGAGCAGTGGATCCAGAATTAGCAGATGTTTACACACAAGTCTCTCCCCTTGAAAGTGATTTCAACATCTGCTGACCTCCTATCTGCTGATCTTGCAAACTGCTGACCTACAACTGCTGCTCAAGTAAAGACCTGATGAAAGACTAAAGCCCTGCTGATTCAATCTACTGCCTTGAGTCAAGCACTGCTGATCCGGACAAGTACTGCTGGGTTCACAGCAGTGGAAGGTTGCAGCAGCTGATCTATAGTCTGTTTTGTAATGTAATGTAATAGCAGTAGTTAATATAGCAGTGTTTGTATAGATCAGAGGTTAGAGTTTGTTAGGAGGTTAGATGTCACTTTCATGGTTACGTCAGCTAAGATGCTCAGTGGTTTGCTAGTGCCTATAAATAGCTCAGTACTTTGTACTGTTCTATTAGCTCTTTGCATCATCGTCTTCTTTGCACGAACAAACACTGAGCTCTGGCTGAGGGGGAGTTTGCATTCATTCATCAATCATTGTAATCGTTATTGAAATAAATTCAATCTTCCGATTCATTGAGAAAAGATGTTTGATCAAAGTATTACTCTCGTTTGATTGTATGCAAAGTTTGTTTTCATCATAATTCCGCTGCACACTCATCCATTTTCATTTTAATTACAAACACAAAATACAATCAGAATCAAACTCAGATCCAACAATTGGTATCAGAGCCTGGACAGTCAAATTTGATTTAACAATCATTTTGACGTAAATAGTTCGGCTCATAACAGTTGATACTGATCGTTTGTTCGTTTGTTGAAAAACAGAGCAAGGATTAATCACCATTAAAGTTGATTTCTCAGTGTCTGTAAAACAACAAGAATGACGTCACAATCTCAGGATGATAAAAACAACATCGGCTCGCTTTTTAAACCACCTATGCTAAAAAGAAATGAGTACAACATCTGGCAGAGGAGGATGGGTCACATCCTCGCTCAACAAAGCACAGGTTGTTGGAGGTCTGTCGTCTTTGGTCCCCACGTTCCCACAGTGCCAAGCGCTGAAGATGCTAAAAAGTTCGTTCCAAAACCAGTTGAAAATTATACCGAAACCGACTATCAAAAGTTCGAACTAGATGCTAAAGCGTTTAGCATCATAGCATCAGCGCTGCCCAATGAGATATATGCTGGACTGTTACACTGTAACAGTGCCAAAGAGTTATGGGACGCGCTTAAGGAACAGTTTGGGGGAACCGAAGAAGTCATAGAAAACAATAGGGAAATCCTGAACCAACAGTATGAAACATTTTGTCATGTTAGAGGTGAATCACTGACGCAACAATTTGAGCGTTTCAGTTGTCTCATCAGTGAACTGAGGCTTGTTAATACCACTTTTACAAACTCAACTCAAAATAGCAGGTTCCTCAGATCACTGCCAGAAAAATGGGACACCATAGCTTTTGTCACCCGAAACTCACCTGAGTTCAAGGATCTGACCTTGACCCAACTCCACGGTCGACTCCTGACCTACGAAAGGGAGTTGAACCAGAAAAGGAAGTTACAAGAGTCAGGAAAAGCCGTTGATGATTATACATTCGGTAACACTGCTCTTCTGGGTCAAGAAGAATCTGGGAGCAGTGGTAAGGATCAGGGTTATGATCACTTCATTGACATAACTGCTGGGGCAAATTTTAACAACCCTGATCCTCACTCTGCAAGTTATGCATTCACTGCAAACGAAAACCAGATGTCAGATAATCTAAGCTTTGAACTCAATGACTTACAACATTTTGATCCCACTGACTTAGAAGAGATGGATATTCTGCACCAGTTGGCTTTGCTCAGTGTTAGAACTAGCAAATTCTATAAAAGAACAGGGAGAAAATTCCCAGGACTTCATGGGAATTTGAGGGTTGGGTTGGATAAATCGAAAATCAAGTGTTACAAGTGCAATAGGTTAGGGCACTTTGCTAGGGAATGCAGAAGTCAAAAAACTGGACCAATAGTTACTCACCCTAGCTCTAACCCTAGACCACAAAGTCAAAACACTGTGCACTATACCCAATATACCCTTGCAGCTCAAGTGAACACTGCTCACTATGCTGCTGCCCCTGTGCCTGTGCATTATGTCCAAACTACTGTCCCACAAATTCAGTACGTTCAAACCCCTGCTCCATAGGTACAGGTGCAACCAGTTGCACCTCAAACCACTGCTCCAGCAGCAGTACAACCAGATCAACAAAGTTTTTTCACTCAAGGGTTTGTTGACTGGAGCAGTATGCCTGAAGACCTTAGTGATGAAAATTTTGCACTCTATGCTTCTAATGATTCTTCTCATAATGAATTTTGTTTGATGGCATTAGAGTCAATACAGGAGGGGGTTGAAACTGAAGAGGAACAGCTGAGTACTGAAAAAGTGGATGAGGTGATTGAAGCAGTGGTTACTGCTGTGGCTGGTGAAATATTGTTGGGAGAAAGTTCAGGTACCCTGATTGAACCAATGACAGATCCATGGTCCGAAGAGGACAAAGAAGAAGAGAAGGAAGAAAAGGCTGGTGAAAAGAAGGTGAGAGCTGATGATGAAGAGAATCATCAATGTGACTGTGCAATGATGGCTGCTGCCAAGGTATCTCCTCAAGTTTTAGAAAAACTGTGTTCTGAAAATTGCATTATTGCTTTTGCTAACATCAAAGAGGTGAACGAAAACCTTCCGGATAAAATCTTAACTGATGAAGTCAAATTTGAAAGATCCTTAAAAGAACTTAAAAACAAATTGACTGAAAAGGAAAAAGAGATCAGCAGTCTGAAAGAAGAACAAAGCATAACCAAAACTCAACTCCAAACTATGGTAGAAAAATACCAAGTTTGCAAAAAGGAGTTGGAGTCCAACCAGATCACATGTGAGAGATGGTTGGAATCATGCAAAGGGTATGAGGTTATGCTTGAAAAACAGATAAAAAGCAATGTAAAATTTGGTGTTGGTTATAGAAAACATGATGATGAAACCACTGCTTTTGGATAATCTGTTCAAACCACTGATGTAACCACTGAGTTCATCCCCACAAACAAGAATGGCCAAGAAGTGAAAATCACTGACAAACTTGGTAAAAAAAATCACACTTGACAGACCAATGGGATCCTCTACTTTTGAGGAGCTTGAAGATTATCAGTTTAAACCAAAATGGTCTGATGAGTGTGATATTCTTGAAAATTTCAAGCCAATGGACTTTACATCAACTGATGGTGTTAAAGCTCCAAAAGCTAAAGTCATACCTCTCAAGGACATCCCAGCAGTGGTTAAAACCTCTGCTGCAAAGGAGTCTGAAAAGAGAAAGAAGAAAGAAAAAATTGATAACTGGTTTTGTGAATTCTGTGAGAAAAGGAATCATCTAACAAAAGACTGTTTCCACTTAAAAGCTTATGATTTAAACAAAACAAGTGTCATTGTTTCAGCTGAAAGTTGCATTGTTTGTGGTAAAACAAACCACAAAACTCAAGCATGTGTGTATCTCAAAAACTTTGATGTGAAAAAGAATGAGTACATTGCTAAAACATCCTTGAGTCCATCATCATCATCAACATCTGTCAAATTCACCAAGAAACAACCACTGTTTGTGCCAGTTCAAATAGCTGTCACAAAACAGCTGAACCAAACATCTGTCAAAAGAGATGTTCAGGTTACTGATGCACCCCCTGCCAATCAGTTCAGAAAAGGCAAGGAAAAACAGTCCTACCAAAGGATTCCACACGTTTATGAGGCCTACAAAAGGCCCTCTAAACCCAAAGTGAATAGGCATCCTTTTGGTAATCAACAGGTGATTGGTCAAGACCCCCAACAGTGGTTAGCAAGAAACAGTACTAAAACTGTCCAAACCCCTGACCTAACCACTATCCATCATTCTGCATCCATCCCAGACACTGTTGGGACCCCATCCAAAGCCCTGCTGGCTTTGGAGAACCTAATGAACTAATCCTTTTACTTCATGTGCAGGGAGCTTCTGCATGCTTTGATAGTCTTTGGTATGTAGATAGTGGAGGCTCCAGGCACATGACAGGATGTAAAGCCCTCCTCAAAGACTTTAAAATCCATGGAGGGGGTGATATATCCTTTGGAAATAATAGTAAAGGGAAAGTTCTGGGGTCTGGTACAGTGCAGTCTGGAAATATAAAATTTGAAAATGTCAATCTGATAGACAATCTAAAATTCAACCTTCTGAGTGTGTCCCAAATGAGTGACAAAGGGTTTGGGTCATTCTTCACAAAATATTGTTGTAGGATTGTTGGACCAGAAATGGTCAAAAAGATTGAAGCAATAATCAAAACTGGTCAAACAAAACTTGTTGCTCAAAGAAGTGGCAATGTTTATGTTGTTGATATGTCAAAAGAGTGTCCCAGAGCTGATGCCTGTCTGTTCTCAGCTGCCTCTAACAAAGAGACAGAACTTTGGCACAGAAGGCTGGGGCACACAAATCTTAAGACAATCACTGAAATTTCAAAAAATGGTTTGGTGAGAGGCCTACCACAAAAATTGTTTTCATGTCCTGAACATTGCATTTCCTGTTTAAAAGGAAAACAACATAAAAGTTCTTACAAGTCCATTGAAGAGTCCAAAACAACCCAGTGTTTGCAAATGGTAGGTAAACATCCCAACTTCCTCCAAAGTCGATCATACACGCCCGTAGCATGTCCTCCAATGTTTGTATTGTTCTTTCACTCTGTCCATCTGTTTGAGGATGGTACGCAGTGCTAATGAACAATTTGGTTCCCATCTGCTCTTGGAAATCTCGCCAAAAATTTGAAGTGAACCGAGTATCCCTATCAGACACGATGGATACCGGTACTCCATGACGTGCTATTATCTCATTAGTGTAAACTTCTGACATATTTTCTGACGTATAAGTCTCACAAATCGGAATGAAGTGAGCACTTTTCGTCAATCTATCCACCACTACCCATATGGCATCGAAACCGCGGTTTGTCTTTGGTAGTTTGGTTAATAGGTCCATCGTAATATGTTCCCATTTCCAAACCGGAATTTCTAACGGTTGGAGTTTCCCGTATGGTTTTTGGTGCTCCGCCTTGACTTGTAGACATGTCAAGCATTTTTCCACATACTTCGCCACATCCCTCTTTATTCCAGGCCACCAATAGTTTTGTTTCAGATCATTGTACATCTTGGTTGCACCCGGATGAATTGAATATCGGGATTTATGAGCTTCATCAAGTAGAAGCGTCTTCACCCCACAAGTATTTGGAACCCATATCCTTCCGGATCGAGTCTTCAACCCGTTATTCCCATCCGACAAATCCTTCAACTGACCGATTATTCTTTCTTTCTTCCAATTCTCCTCTTTTACTGCTTCTAATTGCGCCTCTCGAATACGTTCAAGTATACCCGAGGTCACCACAAGCTACATCGATCTTACTCGTATTGGGACGTAGTCAGCTTTTCTACTCAGAGCATCCGCCACCACATTTGCCTTTCCGGGGTGATAGCGTATTTCACAGTCGAAATCTTTCACCGTTTCTAACCATCTCCTTTGTCGCATATTTAGCTCCTTCTGATCGAAGAAGTATTTAAAGCTCTTGTGATCGGTGAATATGGTGCACTTTACCCCATATAAGTAGTGCCTCCATATTTTTAATGCAAATACCACCGCAACCAACTCGAGATCGTGCGTGGGATATTTCTTCTCGTGTATCTTCAATTGCCTCGAGGCATAAGCTATAACTTTGCCCCGTTGCATCAAAACGCATCCGAGCCCCGATAGTGAAGCATCCGAATAAACCACCAAGTCTTCGACCCCGTCCGGCAATGTCAGTACCGGAGCTTGAGTTAACTTCTCTTTTAGCGTTTGAAACGCTCTTTCTTGATCTACACCCCACATGAACTTTTCTTCCTTCTGAGTTAGCTTTGTTAGCGGTGTCGCAATCTTGGAGAAATCTTGGATGAATCTCCTATAGTATCCCGCAAGCCCCAAAAAGCTTCTAATTTCCGAAGGGTTCTTCGGGGGATTCCATTTTGACACGGCCTCGATCTTCAACGGATCTACCAATACTCCATCGGCACTTATGATGTGGCCAAGAAATTGCACCTCTCGTAACCAAAAGGCACACTTAGAGAATTTCGCATACAGCCTTTCTCGTCTAAGTGTCTCTAACACCTCTTGTAAGTGGTGTGCATGTTCAGCTTTGCTCTTCGAATACACCAAAATATCATCGATAAACACGATGACCGACTTATCCAACATTGGCTTGCAAACCCGGTTCATGAAGTCCATGAAAGCCGCGGGTGCATTTGTTAGCCCGAATGACATCACGAGGAATTCGTAATGTCCGTATCTCGTGCGAAAAGCCGTCTTCGGCACATCTTCCTCCTTGACCTTTAGTTGGTGATACTCCGATCTAAGGTCAATCTTTGAAAACCAGTTCGCTCCTTGTAATTGGTCGAATAAATCATCTATCCTCGGAAGCGGGTATCGGTTCTTTACCGTGAGTTTGTTTAACTCCCGGTAATCGATACACATATGCATGCTTCCGTTCTTTCTTTTTCACGAACAGTACCGGTGCGCCCCAAGGAGACACACTCGGCCTTATGAATCCTTTGTCAAGCAGGTCTTGAATTTGGGACATCAACTCTTGTATTTCCGACGGTGTGAGTCGGTACGGTGCTTTTGCTACGGGTTTTGCGCCCGGAATCAATTTGATCCCGAACTCTACTTCCCGTTCAGGCGGTATCCCCGGTAAATCCTCCGGAAACACATCTTCATAGTCTCGTACTACCGGTACGTCTTCAATCTTCCGTGATCCTTTCTCTGGCTCATTTTCGTATATCATGAATGCCTTGCATCCTCGCTTCATAAGCTTGTGAGCTTTCAACATTGAGCATACTATTTGGTTGCCTCCTTTTTCGCCATAGATAGTGACGTGTTTCCCGCTCGAAGATATTAGCTTTATCTCCTTACAGAAACACACGACCTTCGCGTGGTGCTGAGATAGCCAATCCATCCCAACGACTACTTGAAATTCTCTCATTGACATCGGGATTAGATCTATCAAGTATTCTTCATCGTCTATGCTTAATTTGCAGCCTCGACAAACGTCACAAACTATGAAACTTTTGTTGTCCCCTATTTCTACTTCTAAGGGCACAGATAACTTCGTCAACACAAATGAAGGATGTCGAATAAATCCATGCGAAATGAAGGATTTATTCGCACCCGTATCAAACAATATACGTGCTGGAATTGAGTTAATTATGAATATACCTGAGACCACATCGGGTTCTATCTTTGCTTCGGCCGCGGTAAGTTGGAAGGACCTAGCCTTCGCCTTTGGAGCTTCCGTTGGAGACTCTTTTGTGTCTCCTTTTCCAATCAACTCAGGGCATTCAGACTTTTTGTGGCCGGGTTGATAACATTTGTAACAAACGGAAACTTTTCCGGGACATAGCGATGCAGTGTGCCCCGTCTTCCCACATACCGGACATGGCTTATCTTTGAAGCGGCACTCACCTTTGTGCCCCTTTCCACATACTTTGCAACTTAGCGACCCGCCTTTAGGCTCCACTTTCTTCCCTGATTCAGCAGTTCTGGCTTTTTTTGTAGGGCTTGGATTCACATCTTATGCCCTTCGCTCACCTCTTTCAACTTGTTTCTTCAGCTCGGTCTCCCGCTCCCGGGCGGTGTTGATAATCTCCGTGAGGGTTTCGTACTTTGACGGAGTCATAAACTCCCGGTACTCGGCATTCAGCATGTTGTAATAGTAGTATATCTTTTGCTCTTCAGCGGTGACTAACTCGTCATAGAATCTCAGCTTATCCATGAAGATGCCCGTGATCTTATCAATTATTTCACCCTTTTGTCTTAGCTGGATGAATTCTTCCTTGATCCTGTTAATAACAGCCTTGGGACTATGGTGTTTAAGGAATGGTACCTTAAACTCGTCCCAAGTCATAACTCTCGCTGCTTCGGCTCCCATTTCCTTCTTCTTATTGTCCCACCAATCCTTGGCTTGATTTCTCAATTGACCCGTTCCGTAAGCAACAAAGTCACCTACATCACAGTGGGTTCATTCAAACACTCCTTCGACTTCACTTATCCATCTTTGGCAGATTATCGGGTCAACTTCCCCGTTATAGATTGGCGGTTTGCACGCCATAAATTCTTTATATGAGCACCCTTTACGTTCTCCCGTTTTATCTTTCATAAGGTTGACACTATCCTCCAACCTTTTAACTCGCTCTTCGACAAGCGACAACACCGTGTTTTGAATTTTGTCTATAAACCCGGATAGACTTCCTTCAATTGCCTTCCCTACTTCTTCGGCAATTATCTCTTTCATTTGTTCGGTGCTTGTTTGCACCGGATTATCATCGTTTCCATCAGACATCTTGAAACTGAAATGTTTACATTTAAACGTTAAACATTTCATTCATAACATTGCTTCATTTGTTTCGGTTTAGCCAAGTTCTCAACTTGCTTTAACCGTTCACATTTAATGCACTTTCCAGGTTTGAGTGTGTTAACACGCTCTTCCCATGCACATCAATTCCTTTCTCATTCTTACATAAGACATAATTTGTTAACATAATAAGTTAATTCTTACCGGACGATCGATCAAGCTTGAACCGAACACTTTGTTGACAACCTTAAGCTCTGATTACCAACTTGTAACACCCGTCTAATTACTGCTCGAATTTAACAATAATTCATAAGATTTATATAAGAGATGACCCATTTAAAACATAAGTTCCAAAAGTAAAGTTTTAAAGTAACAAACATTAGTCAACTACCGACTAATTCAAACATTCATAAGTTGTTTTGCAAACTAGTTACATCATAAACATTGTCTAAACAAAGTAAATCAACGCGGAAGCTTCAAAAGTTTGTGTTCGGTTCTTCAAAAGCTTGCTTGACCGTCATCCGTAACCCTTCAATACCTAGAAACTGAAATGTTTACATTAAACATTAATAATGGAGTTCTTAAAATATTACACAATTGAAACTACGATCGAAACGGATTTGATTACTTGTAAAATGCAAAAATTTACAAAGCTTACTAGACTCTACCGTAACTTACGGTGTCTACCGTAAGTTACGGTAGTTATTTGATAATTCTGGTCCACCGTAAGTCAGGAGCATACCACCGTAACTCATTTTGCCTCTACCGTAAGTTACGGTACTACCGTAACTTACGGTAGACTCCGGAAGTCTATTATTTGACTGATTTTGTTTGTTTTGCTAAAACTAAATACTCGGATTTCCCATTCTAACAACCAACATGTTAGATTCTCGTACTTCTGATATATCAACCATTTAACCAATAACAAGGATCAATCCATCATATTACGGAACATTATCCATGTCTTAATTGATTATTCGACCCGTTTGGCTCATCTAAGGAATCCTCCCTTATGATGACTACCAACGAGTTCTAACCAATTTTTGACCTATTATTCTATATAGCGACATCACCGCTTTAATTCAAAACAACCCTTATTCTAAAATTCAACTACTCATATGATAATTATCAAAATTTACTTAATGTAACGGGTCAAGTTACATACCTTTAAAGCAAGCCCTTCAAACGTGCGTCCACACCGGTTTGCCCGCTCGATGCCCCGGCTTCCTTTCCTATAGAGTTCAATCACTTTATGTTTAGAACTCTTTGTTTCACATATATAACGCACATTTTGCCATACATCATAATTATGCGTTTTTAACTTAAACATTTCAGTTTCAAGCCTTCTTTGAGGCATTTCAACAAACATTTCAAGGGCAGATTTTACATGATTACATAACCAATCCCTAACTTATCATTTAGCCCAAATTTTATAAATCAAGCTTTCATATATAAGGTTTAACATTCAGATTTCAGAAATCTCTTCCTAAGGACCACATTACCCTAGGAAATTGCTCAAAACCCTAGTGTTCATCAACTTCACACAAAACCCATGAATGACCTTCAATGTATTCATGAAATTTCCAGAATATAGGCATGTTTTCACATGTTTTTGTCTAAGTTTTGCTCCTAGACACTACATCATTCCTATTCAATCCAAATAACGCACATGCAACATCTAATTTCAGATTTTCCAAATTCATGAGAATTTCAAGTTGAGAGATTTCTCAAAATTTTGCATACCTTGTAATTCTCTTGTGATGAGGATCAGTAATCTATGTTTGGATTTTTATTTGGGACAGAATTTAGCCTTCAATTGATTGATTTTGTGGATGTTAGGGTTTGAGAGTGGGGGTGTCGCCCCCTGCTTGTTCTTGATCGACCAGACCCCCAAATGCGGTGTTTGTTTTTGTTTTTGTTTTTATTAAAATTAGTAACATAAGTTTCAATTTTAACATCATTGGCCCCTCCACTTTTGTTTAACATATAGTTTTGGTTATTTAACCCTATTTCAAGTTATTTCTAGACTTGTAGTTAACTAGGTTAGAATTTTCCTAGTTAGTAAATTCTTGTTTATTTATACTTTATAATTCTAATATAAAGTTTTATATTTTCGGGGTGTTACAATTTCACCGAAGTATATGCTCCCGTTGCTAGACTTGAAGCGATCAGAATCTTCCTAGCATTTGCATCTTGGAAAGGATTTAAAGTTTATCAGCTAGATGTTAAATCAGATTTTCTCTACGGGAAGGTAAAAGAGGAGGTATATGTCGGACAGCCACCGGGTTTCACCGACCCAATCCATAAAGACATGGTCTATTTACTGGATAAAGCACTGTATCGTTTACACCAGGCCCCGAGAGCCTTGTACGAGACATTGTCTCAACATTTGCTTGCCAACAGCTTCATCCGTGGGAAAGTGGATGCTACTCTCTTCACCAAAGAAGTCGACGGACATCTTCTGATAGTTCAAATATACATGGATGACATCATATTTGGGTCAACAAATGAAAATCTGTGCAAAGACTTTGAAAGAGTTATGAAGCAAAAATTTGAAATGTCATCGATGGGTGAGATGAAATTCTTCTTGGGACTTCAGGTTGATCAACTGCCTAAGGGAATTTTCATACATCAGACGAAGTATGTTCATGATATCTTAGAGAAATTTGAGATGTCCGGGACTACTCCAGCTTCCACCCCGTTAGCGACGAACCATGGGATAAACCCTGATCTCACCGGAGAGAAGGTAGATGAAACGATGTATCGTTCCATGATCGGATCGCTGATGTACTTGATAGCTTCAAGACCCGATATTATGTATCCAACCTGCCTCGCATCGCGGTTTCAGTCAAGCCCCAGAGCTTCGCATATGGTGATAGTGAAACGAATATTACGCTACCTGAAAGGAACTCCATCACTGGGGTTGTGGTATCTAAGAAAAGGCGATTTCACGCTCAAAGGGTATTCTGATTCTGATTTTGGATGCTGCAAAGTTAACGCTAAGTCAACAACAGCGGGGTGGAAGTTTTTCGGACCACGATTGGTCACCTGGCAATGCAAAAAGCAGACCTCTGTCGCTTTATCCACATGTGAAGCCGAGTATATATCTGCTAGCAGCTGCTGCTCTCAGATCTTGTGGATCCAGCCACAGATGCAAGACTATGGTTTGCAATTTCTTAACACCCCTATCTTTGTTGATAATGAGGCAGCGATAAACAATACAAAAAATCATGTTCATCACGCTAAAATGAAACACATTGAGATTCGTCATCACTTCATCCGAGACTGTTTCGAGAAGAAGTTGATATGAATTGAGAAAATCCACACTGACAAACAAAAAGCTGATTTGCATACCAAAGCGTTTGAAAAAACTCATTTTCAATATCTTTTAAAATTGAACGGTATGAAACTTGTATCGATGTTGGAGGAGATTCTTGGCGTAGATGAAGGTACCACTATAGATGATGTTGAGAAGCAATCTGCAATGGTTTGTCAATTTTTTACTTGTTTTGGTATTTAGGGGGAGGTGTAACACCTCGAAAATTCACGTCCTATAATGTATCGACACGTGTCATATGTTTGAACGTGTGAAAGAATGTTCTTAAAGGACTAAAGTTGACAAACATGGAAACCATGTGAGTATAAGGGTTCAAAATGTCAACAATTGATAAATATATTTTACAATAACCCTACATGATGTTTATACCCTTAAACGAATAAATCATGGATCATACGAAGCTAAATATGAAAGAAAGTGAGAGATTACAAACTACAGGGATTAAACGTGTCAACATGTTTAAAGTATACCTCTGAGTGACCTTTTAGCAAACCCGAAGCTTTGTAACAATTAATTATACTCACTAGAATGTGTGATAAAAATTTCATAAAGTTTCGTTATCGTATGAGAAAGTTATGATCAAATTTGTATACGAGGGGTTAAAAGCGTCAACGTTGAAATTTAAGACTTTTCGGTAATCGTGTGAATAGCCGGGGACCTAACAAAGTTAGTTTCTGACTTGGAGTCCTTAAAAGTCAAGTTTGGGGGTTACAAGTGCAAGAAAGCATCTTAAAAATCAAGTTTGGAAGTTCAGGGGCCAAACTGTCAACTTTTGAAAGATGTATCATGCTGACCAGGTCCTTGTGCACCTCAACACTATGGACGTTACGGTGCGCAAGCATGTCCCAGATGCAGAAACTCGTTTTTCTTGGCTGTTCAAGTCCATGAAACGACTTATGGAGATATTTATCAATTCCATGCGCGTCCCCTACTGATTTTAGAGCTTAGGGGCACTTGTTATTGATCTAGATCACTTCATAGACTTAGTTGTCATCATCTAATGGATCAAAAATCACTATAAAAGGCCATTGTTTGCAAACATTTTTGATCATCCATTCCATCTGCAATTGTGGAACTTTCTGGAGCTCAAGAGCAGACACCAAGCATCCCTAATCGTGATTAGGACTTTGGTAAGTATGCTTAACCTTTCTTAGTTGAGTTTTTACTTAGTTTAAGCTTAAAAGTCAAACCGTCGTAATTAACGGTTGACTTAGCGATTAATCATTAATGGTCCAGTGATTAGTCGAATTGAAGGTAGTTATAAGTTGGTAATTATGTGGGCAATAAACCCTTAAAAGGGCACCCTCTGATTCCCATTCTAACTAGATCAAATGTCGGGTCAAAGTTGTTTATAAAAAGTCAACAGAAACCTAAATTACAAATTAACATGTAATTAACATTTTAGAAGCTTTGCAACCTGTTTTATTACTCTTATAACTTAGTAATTAATGTAAGAACATGTCTAAACATGTTCAACCCGACAACTTTCTGTTTAGACCCGGTTCGGAACCGAAAGTCGCAAAACTTTGACTTTTTCTTTGACTTCAGTTCTGACCCGATTTAGTATGGTTTGGAAATGCCTTTGATTTTCCTTAGGACCAGGTTACATGATAGTATGACCCTCTGTGGTTGGATCGTTGATTGTCCGATTCGTTTACACGTTTCCGTTAAATGCTTAATGTTGACCATAAAACGAGGATTTTGGATATGTGAAAAGACAATAACCTTTATTACTGATTTATAAAGATGTCCCTAAAGTTTCATATCAGTTCGAGGTCCAGAATAGGAGTTATGCTAAATATCGCATTTAAGAAGCTTTTTGTTAATTAAACGGCGCAAATTACATAAAGCCTATCTAAACCCAATTTTGACACCAAACCTTTTACCCACTGATGTAATATAATATTTTGGGATTTTTAAAGATTTTTTAATTATTTTTAACCTCCTCATAACCCAAGGTTATGACATTAATTCGGTAAATACCGAATATACCCTTTTCGGTCATAAAATGAGTTCTACATAGAATTTTGACACCAATCCAATTGCTACTGATTTTATATAATAAATAAAGTATTTTAAACTTTATAACCTGATCAGAAAACTCAGATTTCCTGTATAACCCGAAAATCGCTTAAAATGGCTTTTTACGCGTATTGAACGCATAGTTTGGGTTTAAAACCATTTTGCCATATAAGACCTATTACCAACTGATATGACCTATTAAAATAAGTTATTTTACTGATGTATTCGGACCCGAATCTCAGAACTTCATTTAAACTCTTTTATAACCTTTAAAATGACCAAAATACCCCTACGGGGCTTATTTTGAGATTAAACTTGTTTTGGGCATAATGGAAGTTATCCTACTGATATCACAACATATTAAAGGCATATTAACTTAGGAAACATGTATATGATTCATGTGGTTACTCGTTACGCACTTTTCGCGTTCGGATCGGCTTATGTAACTAGTTTGCATATAATAGCCAAAACGGGTCAAACCTTATCATTTTTATCTCAAAATCCAGAAGGTGTTTAGATTACCCATATTATACAAGTCTTCAAACTTGCCGGGTCTAAAACACATTCTATTCCGGTCTTCGCTTAATCATGCGTTTGAACCGTATATTTCTTTAAGACTAACCGGTCTAAGCTTAGGCTTAATTAAAGACCCGTTAGCATTCTAACTGGTTATTTATACCATCATTCCAGACTAGAGCCTTCCGGTAAATTGTACCTACGCTTACTTAAGTGAATACGGCTGAGTTATTATAATTCTTGCTATTTAAGACAGGAGCTAGCTCAGGTAAATACTCTTAACTTATTTTCCCTATACTGGCTTGGGATACGGCACTATAAAAGTACCGCTTGGTCAGGTGTATGTAGTCATTTAAATCGGATTGTGATTGATGTATTTACATAACCTGTTTAATATGTATTATTTGGTGTATGGCTTTTGGGGGTTAAATGACCATGTCCCGGATATCCTTGGCATCATTTTAAGAAATGGCCACGACCTAAGCACGGGGTGTAGGCATACACCTGACAAATGCATTATGTAAAAATTGGTAATCCACTTAGAGGTATCATCCTTGTGGGCATTATACCGGAACTGGTAATCCACTTAGAGGATGATAGCCTGTGGGCATTATACCTGTGGCGTGTCAGTTAATCTATCCAGCTCTTCTAACCGGCCCTAATGGACGACAAATAAGTAAAACTGTATACAAGATTATATACAAATAATTTTCCCAAGTATAAAAGATTAATATTGCCTTGTGCATCTTAATCCAAGTGTCGAAATATTTACGTGCCTTGTGCAGCTAAACAAATTTTCATAAACATTTTCAAATGAGTCGGTTGAGTGTATTTACCAGTGAAAACCGACGTATTTTCAAAAGTCTAAGTGACAGGTACAAGTACGTAATAGGCTGGAAGCGGCTCAGGACGTTAATAAGGAATCTTGCAAGTTCTAGACGTCTAAAGTCTGTTGAACAATGTTTATGTTTTTAAGATCCGCCTGTGGATCCTTTACTTTCCGTTGTAATACTTGATATTACTTTATATTCGGATCGTAATATATTATCTTTTGCTTCCGCTGTGCATTTATATATTGTGTTGTTTGACTATAATGATATCAACTACGTCATGATACTCCCCACCGGGCCCACCGGTCAAACGTGGAAAGTCGGGGTGTGACAGGTTGGTATCAGAGCCAACATTGAGTGAATTAAACACTAGCTTTTTGGTGTTTAATCTCAATGACACAGTAGCACATTCCTTGACCTTCTGAGTCTAGACTTAACATAGGAATATTCTCAATCCTAATCTGGAAATTTTTGCTTCCAAATTTTTATATATACGTCGCCAAGCGAAGAAGCTGTAATAGAAATTCTCCACATCTGGAGCCCTGAAATGCTGAGCTTCGTACCGCGGCTAGAATGAAACGAGCATCCAAGGAGAGTACGTTCAGAAATAAAATGAAGAAGAAACTCCTCTTGCTGAAGATCGTTTCCTTAATAAGTCCTTATAAGGACATATTTATCTTTTAGTCCCTTCGAGGACAACATTATTCCTTTCAAGTCCCGTTTAGGGCAACCTTGAACTTTTAATTTTATAGTGGAATGACTAAATATTCATCCTAATCAGGAAATATTAAATAAATGGAAAATAACATTCCTTTTATAAGATCTACCATTATAATAAAATGGCAAAATCTAAAAGGACAAGACCTAGCCTATTGTCATATTAAGACCCGGCCAAGATGGCAGTTCCTCAATTTAGATTCAGATCCTTATTAACATTCCTTTTGCAAGATCTACCATTATAATAAAATGGCAAAATCTAAAAGGACAAGACCTAGCCTCGTGTCATATTAAGACCCGGCCAAGATGGCAGTTCCTCAATTTAGATTCAGATCCTTATTAACATTTCAATTTAGAAATTGTTCTGCGTTAATTATTAAAAAGAATCTTAAAGGTAAAACCTAGCCTAAATGTCAATGCTGACATGGCCAAGATTGTAAAACCTAGCCTAAATGTCAATGCAGACATGGCCAAGATGGTAAAACCTAGCCTAAATGTCATTGCAGACATGGCCAAGACAGTAAAACCTATCCAAAAGATTCCTAACCCAACTAAATGATCTCTGAATCATGGGTTAAATCATCAGTTAAGATGATTATATTTTGACCACACGTGGTAATATAACGCCTACGGGCCTTGCTTATTTCTACATGAGCCAAAAGACGGTGGTAGCAATGACTCCCTGTCTGAAAAAGGTAATGAACCTTGATTCAAACCTTAATGCCTCGATTCTCTGAAATCATGGCTTATAAATTAAACTTGTCTACACGACTAGGCCATTTGTGCTATTATTAAAACCTTAATGCCCCGATTCTCTGAAATCATGGCTTATAAATTAAACTTGTCTACGCGACTAGGCCATTTGTGCTATTATTAACTTATAAATTAGGATTTATGATAAAAATCCTGAATAAAATGAATATCCTTCCTTCCCTGCCAGTATGCATTTTAAAAAGAATCTTAAAGGTGAAACCTAGCCTACGCGGCCAAGATGGTGAAACCTACTCAAGGGATTCAGATCCTTGTTAACACCTAAGAACGTGTTAGCACTCCTGACAAATGTGATTCGATAAAATCACAACAGTCATCCCTATATTGGAAATTTTTAAATTCCTAATTTGCCTTATGATCTAGAAATCATGGCTTATATCATCTTATAAGATGATCATATTATAAACATCCGTGAGTGATGAGGTGCCTACGTGCTAAATTTGTTGTCCGATAAGACAACGACAGTGGTGGTCTTTGACCCTGTCTAAAGATGTTGGAATACGTCCAAGCATAATAGTCGGTAGGGTCCATACGATCTCGACTAATATCATCTGAAAAGATGATCATACCATAAATATCCCTTAGGAGGGAAATGCCTACGGGCTATAATTAACGTCCTCCGAGACTAATGACAGTGGTAGCTTACAACTCCCTGTCAAGAAAAGATGTTTTGCCTACGGGCTATAATAAATTGTCCATCTGAGACATTGACATTATGATCTTTATGATTCCTTGTCTAAGGTGGTGAGCTATGCTCAAGCCAAATAGTCAATATGATTAATGCAATCCTAACTTATATCATCTAAAATGATGAATCTATTATAAACATCCATTAGTAATGTTTCACCTACGGGTCATATTATATTGTCCATTTGTGACACAAACATTATGATCTCTATGATCCCCTGTTTAAGGTAGTGAGCTGCGCTCAAGCCTAATAGTCTATATGATCATTGCGATATTGACTAGTATCATCAGTATGATGATAAATTCATAATATTGACATCCCTAGTGATGAATTGCCTACGGGCTATACTTTACTCTATTGTCGATAAGACAAAATAGTGGTGATCTTTACGATCCCCTATTCAAATGGTGGGATTATACCCAAACCTAATAATCAATATGATCGATGTGATCATGACTAATATCATTAGATACGATAATTATATATAGACATCCATTAGTGATGTTAATTGGTTTACCTTTCTGTCAAGTGAATCGCCTTTCAAGACGATGACAGTTGTAGTCTATGACTCCCTGTCCAAAGGTGAAGAACCATGTTCAAGCCTTAAAACTCCTGATCCATTAAGATTGCAGCCTATGAATTGATGTCCTTGTGACAAATCCACAAGTTATATTTCAAGTCACCCATAAAAAGCCTCCGTGCTATAATTCGTCGTTCGTGACAAGTTAACATATTAGATGTTAACATCCCTGGTGACAGGCCTTAGTGCCATATCCTATAACATCCTAGAGACAAGGCCATTTGTGCCGTATCTAAATGTCATTACGACAAGGCCTTCGCGCCATATGATTACTTATGTCCTTCATGACTGGACTTTATGCCATATCTTTCTACGTCCCCCGCGACAGGCTTCTATGCCATATATGTATATATATATATAACCAAAGTCACGTAAGGCTAGCCTTTGAGCTATTTATAATCGTCCTTGTGACAAAGACAGTTGTGACATTATGGTCCCCTGTCAAGCAGGTATTGGTCTCGCTCCAAACCTTGAATGCCATTAATAGACCTTTAGTAAACCATAAGCTTAGCAAACTTTTGATTGCATAGATAAGAACTTCAGATATAAAAAAATAAGGTATAATTTACCAATGGAATCTTTAATGACCCTCTCTCCCATCCTCGGAGAAAATCCTTTCATAAGAATCTGGAGTACTCTTCCCCAAAAAAAGTACGACAATATATATTACTTTATTTTATTATTTTCCTCATCGTTTTCTATCGCCTGCGAATGCCAAACTATGTTTGATAAAAGTGCCATATGAGGGTTGGCGTATCCTAGTGTGTCCCATAGATTGCTTCCATGCCTGATTAGTATGGAGGTTTAATGCATGGAACCCCTGAGATATCCCAATGGTCATATTGTACTAAAGTCGACTAGTAGTATTCAAAGAAGATATCTAGAAAATAGAATTGTCCAAATAAATGTTTCCTGGTAAAGGAACCTGTGGATTCATAACATAAAAGTGTCACTCGTTTGGCACGAGCAAGGATGGATGGACTGGAGCCTGAGATTGGGAAAAATCTCTGTAACCTCCTTGTATCTTGATTATCTTCTCCAAAGACTACCTTGTTTACCTCCCAAGAGGCAAGTAGAGTTAAGATTAACATCCCGCTTTGGGTTGAAGTGTTGTAAGAACTCATGTTGATTATGGAATAACCGAAACCCTGATTAAGTAAATTTTAAGATATAGATTCATATAGCCTGACTCAATATCCGGAGAATTCGGTATAGTTAAGTATGAAAGACGGTTCATTTTGCTTATGCATTGTTACCGCAACCCTACTTAGGCAACGATTAAGAATTGCCATCAGTTGCCCAGGATCGTCGATTTGTTCGACTAACGGCAAGGATTAGCTATTCCTTAAAATTTGTTAAGCAGTGGTTGGAATAACCATTCCACCGTAAGATAAGCTTTTCTATAATAGTTGATATATAAGCATCAAGGCTGCTCCCTTGGAGACCTTGTATAAATGGAATGTTAAACATCTATTGTTAGGACAATAGATTGGTAAGTTCAATTATCAGGATCTGAAAGTTGCATTGGAAACAACAAATAAGATCACACAAATCCCTAATTATCGGTAAGTTACCAGTATTCGGCAGAAAAATCAAGGATTAATGGAAAGTAGCAACCTTCCTAAATTCTTGTTAACGAATAGGGTTCAACAAGGGATATCACCCAGGAAGGGTGTGCCAAATTGTTAAATTTTCAGGCTAGTTAAGCTCCGAATATATAGAAGCATTCGAAGGAAATCGAATGTATCAAGATTAAATAGCTTACGAGCTAAAACCTATTAAAGGAGCTTGGCGGAGCTCGCAATACATTGCACACTAGTGACTGAAGGATGTGTTTCCCAATAAGTCAAGAAGCACTATCACATAATGATATGCAGATTTATGATGTGGTGAGCATCCTGTATCGATTGAGGATCGATAGGTTAAGAAGCCCCAAAAGGATGCATGTACCTAATATAGGGATCACTTTGAGAGCTTGGAAAGACTCCAAAAATGTTATAGAAGTTAAGTCCATTATGCGACAAAAAGAACTTCCATCATCTTAACAAATCTCAAGGTCGAGATTTCTTTTAAGGGGGTGAGGATGTAACACCTCGAAAATTCACGCCCTATAATGTATCGACACGTGTCATATGTTTGAACGTGTGAAAGAATGTTCTTAAAGGACTAAAGTTGACAAACATGGAAACCATGTGAGTATAAGGGTTCAAAATGTCAACAATGGATAAATATATTTTACAATAACCCTACATGATGTTTATACCCTTAAACGAATAAATCATGGATCATACAAAGCTAAATATGAAAGAAAGTGAGAGATTACAAACTACGGGGATTAAATGTGTCAACATGTTTAAAGTATACCTCTGAGTGACCTTTTAGCAAACCCGAAGCTTTGTAACAATTAATTATGCTCACTAGAATGTGTGATAAAAATTTCATAAAGTTTCGTTATCGTATGAGAAAGTTATGATCAAATTCGTATACGAGGGGTTAAAAGCGTCAACGTTGAAATTTAAGACTTTTCGGTAATCGTGTGACTAGCCGGGGACCTAACAAAGTTAGTTTATGACTTGGAGTCCTTAAAAGTCAAGTTTGGGGGTTACAAGTGCAAGAAAGCATCTTAAAAATCAAGTTTGGAAGTTCAGGGGCCAAACTGTCAACTTTTGAAAGATGTATCATGCTGACCAGGTCCTTGCGCACCTCAACACTATGGACGTTACGGTGCGCAAGCATGTCCTAGATGCAGAAACTCATTTTTCTTGGCTGTTCAAGTCCATGAAACGACTTATGGAGATATTTATCAATTCCATGCGCGTCCCCTACTGATTTTAGAGCTTAAGGGCACTTGTTATTGATCTAGATCACTTCATAGACTTAGTTGTCATCATCTAATGGATCAAAAATCACTATAAAAGGCCATTGTTTGCAAACATTTTTGATCATCCATTCCATCTGCAATTGTGGGACTTTCTGGAGCTCAAGAGCAGACACCAAGCATCCCTAATCATGATTAGGACTTTGGTAAGTATGCTTAACCTTTCTTAGTTGAGTTTTTACTTAGTTTAAGCTTAAAAGTCAAACCGTCGTAATTAACGGTTGACTTAGCGATTAATCATTAATGGTCCAGTGATTAGTCGAATTGAAGGTAGTTATAAGTTGGTAATTATGTGGGCAATAAACCCTTAAAAGGGCACCCTCTGATTCCCATTCTAACTAGATCAAATGTCGAGTCAAAGTTGTTTATAAAAAGTCAACAGAAACCTAAATTACAAATTAACATGTAATTAACATTTTAGAAGCTTTGCAACCTGTTTTATTACTCTTATAACTTAGTAATTAATGTAAGAACATGTCTAAACATGTTCAACCCGACAACTTTCTGTTTACACCCGGTTCGGAACCGAAAGTCGCAAAACTTTGACTTTTGCTTTGACTTCAGTTCTGACCCGATTTAGTATGCTTTGGAAAAGCCTTAGATTTTCCTTAGGACCAGGTTACATGATAGTATGACCCTCTATGGTTGGATCGTTGATTGTCCGATTCGTTTACACGTTTCCGTTAAATGCTTAATGTTGACCATAATGCCCTTTTGATCATAAAATGAGGATTTTGGATATGTGAAAAGACAATAACCTTTGTTACTGATTTATAAACATGTACCTAAAGTTTCATATCAGTTCGAGGTCCAGAATAGGAGTTATGCTAAATAGCGCATTTAAGAAGCTTTTTGTTAATTAAACGGCGCAATTAGCATAAAGCCTATCTAAACCCAATTTTGACACCAAACCTTTTACCCACTGATGTAATATAATATTTTGGGATTTTTAAAGATTTTTTAATTATTTTTAACCTGCTCATAACCCAAGGTTATGACATTAATTCGGTAAATACCGAATATACCCTTTTTCGGTCAAAAAATGAGTTCTACATAGAATTTTGACACCAATCTAATTGCTACTGATTTTATATAATAAATAAAGTATTTTGAACTTTATAACCTGATCAGAAAACTCAGATTTCCTGAATAACCCGGAAATCGCTTAAAATGGCTTTTTACGCGTATTGAACGCATAGTTTGGGTTTAAAACCATTTTGCCATATAAGACCTATTACCAACTGATATGACCTATTAAAATAAGTTATTTTACTGATGTATTCAGACCCGAATCTCAGAACTTCATTTAAACTCTTTTATAACCTTTAAAATGACCAAAATACCCCTACGGGGCTTATTTTGAGATTAAACTGGTTTTGGGCATAATGGAAGTTATCCTACTGATATCACAACATATTAAAGGCATATTAACTTAGGAAACCTGTATATGATTCATGTGGTTACTCGTTACGCACTTTTCACGTTCGGATCGGCTTATGTAACTAGTTTGCATATATTAGCCGAAACGGGTCAAACCTTATCATTTTTATCTCAAAATCCAGAAGGTGTTTAGATTACCCATATTATACAAGTCTTCAAACTTTTCGGGTCTAAAACACATTCTATTCCGGTCTTCGCTTAATCATGCGTTTGAACAGTATATTTCTTTAAGACTAACGGGTCTAAGCTTAGGCTTAATTAAAGACCCGTTAGCATTCTAACTGGTTATTTATACCATCATTCCAGACTAGAGCCTTCCGGTAAATTGTACCTACGCTTACTTAAGTGAATACGGCTGAGTTATTATAATTATTGCTATTTAAGACAGGAGCTAGCTCAGGTAAATACTCTTAACTTATTTTCCTTATACTGGCTTGGGATACGGCACTATAAAAGTACCGCTAGGTCAGGTGTATGTAGTCATTTAAATCGGATCGTGATTGATGTATTTACATAACCTGTTTAATATGTATTATTTGGTGTATGGCTTTTGGGGGTTAAATGACCATGTCCCGGATATCCTTGGCATCATTTTAAGAAATGGCCACGACCTAAGCACGGGGTGTAGGCATACACCTGACAGATGAATTATGTAAAAACTGGTAATCCACTCAGAGGTATCATCCTTGTGGGCATTATACCGGAACTGGTAATCCACTTAGAGGATGATAGCCTGTGGGCATTATACCTGTGGCGTGTCAGTTAATCTATCCGGCTCTTCTAACCGGCCCTAATGGACGACAAATAAGTAAAACTGTATACAAGATTATATACAAATAATTTTCCCAAGTATAAAAGATTAATATTGCCTTGTGCATCTTAATCCAAGTGTCGAAATATTTACGTGCCTTGTGCACCTAAACAAATTTTCATAAACATTTTCAAATGAGTCGGTTGAGTGTATTTACCAGTGAAAACTGACGTATTTTCAAAAGTCTAAGTGACAGGTACAAGTACGTAATAGGCTGGAAGTGGCTCAGGACGTTAATAAGGAATCTTGCAAGTTCTAGGCGTCTAAAGTCTGTTGAACAATGTTTATGTTTTTAAGATCCGCCTGTGGATCCTTTACTTTCCGTTGTAATACTTGATATTACTTTATATTCGGATCTTAATATATTATCTTTTGCTTCCGCTGTGCATTTATATATTGTGTTGTTTGACTATAATGATATCAACTACGTCACGATACTCCCCACCGGTCAAACGTGGAAAGTCGGGGTGTGACAGGAGGTAGTTTATATTTTTCAGAAATTACAAAAATAGTAAAAAAATTTAAAAATCCAAAAACATGAGATATTTTCAATTTTCAAAATACAAAACAATAGAAAACCGAAAAAGAGCTTGTGTAAAAAGGGAAAATGATAGTACATCGGCTTGACAGTTGCAGTATGCTAAATAAATGTAAAGTTTAAAAGGGTTAAACAGTCTCACCGATGATATGCCGGTACGTTTTTACACATTCAGTAGGTTTGTTCGGGATATAAACCTAAATCATTACTTGCTTTTTACATGGGGAACATCTCTCGGATATACGAGGGTAACCCACGAAATCTTGTTTGAAAGGCTCTATTTCTGACATACTAGGTCTTTGTACGTGGTAATATCTGGGGTATTATACCTGGACTTCTGATTTTGCGGGAGCAATAGCCTAGTCCTCGTATAATACTTTGCATAGCTTTAATCTTAAAGCCCGCCCTCAGCATAAAAAAATGATGAAACATTGAAAAATGCTAATCATGTGTTGTTGTAAAAGAGGATCCCCAAAGGGGACCCACCTAAAGTTGAGCCATCATCTCTCTGATTTTGCGGAAGCAATAGCCTGAGCTCTCATGGCCTCAACACTTAACCCCCCTTACAGATATTACTAGTGTGCACTCACCTGTAAGATTGAATATAGTAGTCTGGATACAGGAGTATATTCTGAGGTGGTACACTCGTATAAGCTAAGTCTCTAAAACACTAAATTCGTATCCTGAACAGATTGAAATGTGTGTGAGAACTTAAGAGGATCAGTATATTGACAATCTAAGCGAATTGTTTAATTCTGAGTAAGAAAGTACTTGTGACGTGTTGACAACTGATATGATTCCCTAACACGCTCACCAAAAATATGTTTGTAAATAGTTTACATTTACTGCATTTTATTTCTGTTTAGCATTCTAGTTCAGAAACTGTTCTCAAAATCCAAAAAGATTTTACATTTCTGCTTTATTTTTACGACAAACCAAAGTGGAAAGCTGATCTTCAGACTCGCAGTTTGTAGTAGATGCAGGAAGTTTCTGAGCTGGATAGAAGATTTGGGAGCTTATTATATTAAACCTGTGAAAATGAAAAGTCGAAAACAAGTTCATTAAGTTGAAACTTGTAATTTTCAGAATAATGTTGTGAAAAATGTTAAACAAAAGTCAATTTTGTTTTGTCTCGGGTCAACCAAGGTAATTAAGTTGGACTTGGTAGACAAAATTAAGTGTTTAGGGTCATTAACTTGGACCTAGATACTTAAGTGGATTATTAACGACTGATAAAAACAACAAATGAAGTCAAAAAGGAGAATAGATTATAATGTCAAATTTCTGAGAAGCAGGGAACAGGTTTGATCCTGTGAAAGCAGCAAAGCAAGATTCATATGGATAAATCTGAACAAAGTTTGAACCAGAATCCTATCCCAGCTTATTGAGAGGGGAAGTCTAACAGTTTCTGGATCAACATTAAAGGGGGAGTTTGAAGATTGTCAAAGTCATGTTCGAGTGCTAGCTGCTGATGCTGATAGAGATTGAAGGATGCTTACAGTGTCAAATCAATTTAGAAAAGACTGATCAAGACTGAAAACTCGATGCCGAAGACTTCGTCAACATCCAAGGGGGAGTCTGTTGGTGCATAAATGTATGTTAACTTCGTCTTTATCGAGTCTAGTGTCTAGATAGGATAAACCAGTGCTCAGTATGCGAAAAAAGTAGGTTTTGTATGTGAATAGGTCATTTCGCACGAAATGGCAAGAACCATTTCGTACGAAATGGAGCAAACCCATTCCGCATGAAATGAGCCATGCCTGTTTCGTACGAAATGGTATCCCTATGTATAGCTAGCCTGGTTTGTCATTTGTAAGGATCCGGATTTCAGAGCCGAGGTGTTGCCAAACTGTCAAGTGATCTGTAAAGCTTTGAAATCAATAAAAACAAGATAATTAGGGAGAATCAAGCTGTAATCAAGTTCGTATCATTGATTCCGCCTTTGATATGGATTAAAACTCTTCTGATCGACTCGTTCAGGTCGCACAACGATCCAACAAGACTCAGAATCGCAATACAAGACGAAGTCGACAGACATATGCACCAACAGACTCCCCCTTGGATGTTGACGAGTCTTTAGTACAAATCTTCAGAATGTCGAGTCTTCAGCCTTTATCAGTCTTCGGGCTCTTTATCATTCAAACTCCCCCTTGAATGTTGATCTAACAATCTTTAGTCTCCTCTTTTCTTCATAGGTTCAGAATCGCAATCTGGCTCTTGAGCTTTCTAATTCTCTTGATCAGATCTCTTGATTCCTTTAGTTCTTTAACATCAGCAATTGCACAAACCTGCACAGACTCTACCCAAAAATAAATTTTTCAAATTTAACAATTTAACAAATTTAATCACTGCTTACCTCTTGCAAAAACAATCTCAAAATGATTTAACATTTAAAGTCTTTGATGATCATTTTGTAAAAACAACATATAAAATTTGGTTTCAACTGAATGAACCATTTAATCATTTCAAAATCAATTCTCATTTCATACAAACTCTCCCAACCTGTTGTTCATCATGTTTAGCACTCGGAATTTTGAAAATCAGCTTTTCATCATCAGTTGTCGAAAATCTTTTTGAATTTTTCAAAAGTTTATGCTAAAACACACTTAAACTCTTTTTGGGTTTTGTTTTTAAAGAAATGCAGTAAAGAAATATTTACAGACAATATATTTGTGAGTTTGTGTAAGAGGATCATATCAATTTATTAGACAAATCACCAACATCGTTAAGCTTCAAACACTTTAAGTTCTAAACGATTCACTTAGATTGTCAGTTTACTGATCCACTTAAATTTTCACACAAAATTCAACTGTTTCGAGATACGAGATTAATGTTTTAAGAACTTAAACTTATTCGCGTGTCCCACCTCAGAATATACTCCCGTATCCATATCCTAATATTCAGTCTTACAGGTGAGTATACCTAGATGATATCTGTAAAGGGGTTAAATGCGAGACCATGAGAGCTCAGGCTATTGCTTCCGCAAAATCATAGAGATGATGGTTCGACTTTAGGTGTGTTCCCTTTAGAGAATCTTTTCTTCAACAGCACATAATTAGCATTTTTTTCAATGTTTCATCTTTTTTATGCTGAGGGGGTGCTTTTATTTCAAGCAAGCGAAAAGTATTATACGGGGATTAGGCCATTGCTTCCGCAAAATCAGAAGTCCCGGGATAATACCCCAGATATCACTAAGCATAAAGACCTAGTATCTCAGAAAGAGGGGTCCTTCAAACAAGATTTCGGGGGTTACCCATATATCCGAGAGATGTTCCCCACGAAATAAGTAAGTTTGAAATTTAGGTTTATATCTCGAACACAATCTACTAAGCGTGTAAAATCCTACTGGCATATCATCAGTGAGACCGTTTATCACATTTTAACTTTTCAATTCTTTAGCATGCCGTGAATGTCCACTGATGTACTATCATTTCCTCTTTATCACAACAAAACTCATTTTCATTTTATCATGTTTTTGGCTTTTTTAAATTTTTAATGTTTTTGGATTTTCTGAAATTTCTTACTCCCCCTAAAATTCAAAACTATTTTTTTTTAAATTTGAAAACAAACTGTACAAGTAAAGTGACAACTGTTGTGAATTACTTCAATTCGCCATCCACTTGGCATAAACAATCAGAACTCCCCCTGACAACAAACTATTTTCCCATTATGATTTCAAAAACTTAAGTTTGTTTTAATCAAAATGGTTTTCCGGAAAATTAGTTTTGTTGATTTTATCACTTGTAAAATCGGGGTAATGATCATCACATTGTTTTCTAAATACCATTGGAATGAAAGTTAGATCAAGTTCAACTTAATGACCTTGATTAACCACTTGTAAATTCTCAACAACCAATACCACTTGTAAATTATCATATGACAATTCTCAAGAATAATACCACTACTTGTAGGTCGAAATATCACAAAAGTGAATTTCTCAAGAAAGATGCTGATTCATGCTCCACGATTACCAACTTGGGAGCTCCGGCAAGTCAGGGTTTTAAGTAGAAAAAACTGTCACCCAAGCCTGACCAGCCTTGGATGATTGTGAATCATCTCTATCCCACCATCTTTTTTATTTGTAAAAATCTTTCATACCCTTTACCTTCCCATCAACCATCTTTCCAAAGATAAGTTTGACTTTACCGTTAAAAGCCTTTTCAACATCAAATTCTTCCTTACCAGAGAAGAATTGATCTGAAATCTCAATCTTTCCAACTTTTAACTTCAAATTTTCTTTTGACAATGGCGGAAAGTTTTCATCGTTCATTTCTGGAACGGAATTCTCATCACTTTTCTCAACAAATGACTCCTCTAACTTTGACGAGTCAGATTCAATGCAAAATTAGTTTTAGATTTAACAACCCATCTTTGTTTGTTCAAATCGAATTTTCTTTTGTAAAAACGTTTTGAACTTTCATCAACTTCGAAAGTCGAATTTTTTAACACTTTGAATTTCTCTTTCAGCTTTAAGTTAGAAGAAACTCCCTGTTTTTTGTTGGTGGAATTTATGCAATTCCAAGCGATGTGTCCAACTTCTTGGCATTTAAAACAGGTTCTTCGTTCAACTCTCTTCTCAGATTCTTTCACCATATTCTTTTTCTTTTCAGCGAAAAACTCTTGATTTGACTGTTTCCTGAACAGTTTCTCATTCTCTTCCTCTGAACTTGTACCTGAAATAAATTTAGTTTTTGGTTTATAAGTTTTCTCATTTTTTTGATTTTCTAGGGGAATGAAACCTAATCCCTGCTTTTTGAAATTATCGTTATGGTTTGGTTTCTTTCGATAACCTGAACCAGAACTGTAACCCTTTTTCTTGTTCAATCTCTGTTGAACTCTTGAAATGTATTTTTTAGGTTTTTCAGCAAGATTTAAATCTTTTATTTCAGAAATATTAATTTCTGTTAGTTTGAAAACCTGTTTGATCATTTCAGTTTTGACACTTCTTATTAGAAATTCTTCATCAGAAAATAATTTGTTAGAATCTTTCAAAGTATATGCAACTTTGAATGTTTCGTCATTCAAATTATTTTTCGACATCGGAAATTCTTTATTGTAAACTCGTTTGACCGGTGAACTCAGACTCTTGTCTGTTGAACTCGAACATTCAGAATTAGACTCCGACTTTGACTCTTCGTCCATATCCAACACCTGATCGACCACTTTCTTTAATAACTCAAACTCATGATCAGTGTCAGACGTTATGAATGTGACATCAATGTTGTCTGGTAACTCATCAATGGTTTCAGATGTTAACTTTATGTTGACCGCTTTTTTAATCGTTCCTCATTTGGTTTTCTGGGAGAATAACTTTCATAGATTGGAGGCAGACACTTGTTATACTTGACACTTTGTTTCTTACCAGTATTCTCTTCCATCTTTTTATCTTGAAAAGCTTCAAGACCTGCAACGGTAGGATAAACTCTGTCAATTAAATAATCACAAGTTGTATAACTCAACAGCAATCGTTTGATTCTTTCACTTTCAATCTTTTCGAGTTCCAAATCTTGCTTCAGTTTTGTACAATCTTCTATATACTCATTGATGACCCTCTGCTTTGTCATTAATGTTGAACTCATCATCGTCATAGCAGCATCAACTTCTAAGTTTGTCTTGTTCAGACTGTCAACGGATTTGTTTAGCACATCATACGATTCCTTTACATATTTCACATCAGACAACAACTTTTCTTTCATCTCTTCAAGTTCACAAATCTTCTTGTCTTTCTCTTCACAATGTTTGCAAGGTTCCAAACA
Source organism: Helianthus tuberosus (assembly GCA_030545235.1). Taxonomy (NCBI): domain Eukaryota; kingdom Viridiplantae; phylum Streptophyta; class Magnoliopsida; order Asterales; family Asteraceae; genus Helianthus; species Helianthus tuberosus. Next base: position 108,201,757 of record CM060393.1, read on the forward strand.
TTTGAAACAAGGTTTAGTGACCTCGACAATCTTTTCAACTTCAACAATCTTCTCAACTTCGATGATTTTTTTTCAATTTCAACTAATTTTTCGACTTCAACTATCTTCTCAACTATTTTCTCAATCACTTTTTCAGTCATTGGTTCTTTATCGAATTCTATTTCTGCTTCCCACCCTTCAACTTCAACCTTTTCTGTCAAATTTTCTTCAACTTCTGCTTTCTCGGCTTCCATTTTTGCCTTTTCTTCAGCAATCTTTCTTGCTTCTAATTATTCCAATTCTTTCTTCAGACGAGCAGCCTTTTTTTCTTTCAACATCTCAATTTTATCTGCAAAAAACAAATTAAAACTGAATGAGTCTAAACTTTTTCTAGCATTATTAATGTATTCTTCTTCATCATCGGTATCTTCATCACTTTCTGATGATATGAAAATCTTCATTCTTTTTTGCTTAGATTTGACTTCTTCTTCTTCCAGGATTCGAGCAACTAATCCTGAATCAGCCGGAATGTATTTGTCCCAGCTAAATCCCTCTGCCACTTTTTCGTCGTCTTGATTAACAAGAAACGCTTTCTTCTTTCCGTCTTCAATAGCACGAGATGATGTTGGTTGTTGAACAATGTGATGAAAATTTGATTTTTGATAATAATCATTCTTTCCAAATGGATCTTGTCTTCCGGTTGCTTCTTTATTTCTACATTCTCGTTTAAAATGCTCATTTTCTTTGCAACGAAAACAAATAACCTTTGATTTGTCAAACCCTATCAGAGATTCAGCAATATCACGAAAATCATCTCTTCCGGTGATTTGTGTGAATTTTTCTGCTCTTCTTACAGCACTGGCTAAACACCACTTGATGTCCATCAATTCAAGTTCCTCAGCATCAATCTGGTTATAATCCTCTTTGGTCAGCATCGGATTTCCAATCCTTCCATCAACTAAACTTTCATACGACTCTAACATAGTAATAAGTGATGCCATGTGTTGCTTAGCCATTTCTGGAGAAAGATTTTGACTATTTTGAATATTCAATGTAACATTGCATTGCAGATTTGTTGAATTCTGTCGTTGAGGACTTGGTGTTGAGAAATTCGGATCAAAACTTGAATACGATGACTAATATCCACCACTCTGAGTTACAGTACTACCATTTGTTCTAGAAGAACTATCAGCACTGAAAGCAGTCTTAATCTTTGGACTCGTAGTAGTCTCAAATTTGTTTCCTCTGTAATATAGACTAACATCTTGTTGAGCATTTAGATTATTCATGATAGCAGTTTTCTGAATATCCAATTCATGTTCTTCAATTTTCTGAATGAACTTCGCCAAATTCATACTTTCAGATTTTCTCATATGTTTTAAGATCAACAAATATGTTCCCCATTTATTCTGTGGTAACGCATCGGCTAGCTTATCAACCCATTCATCGTCGTCTTTCTTTATTTCCAATCTTCCCATTTCCAGAACAAGATGACAATATCTATCGATAGTCATTTTTGTTGTTTCTCCTTCAAAAGCTACAAACATATTAAATGATTTCTTTAGTAAAGCTTGTTTGTTCTTTATCATATCAGCACTTCCTTTAAACTTGTTAATCAACGCCAACCAAATTGATCTAGCAGTGCCTTCATGTTGAAGTAGCATGAAAATATCTTCTTTTACGGATTGTTGAAGAAGACTAATCATCATTTTTTCACTGGTGTATTTCAATTTCTCAGCCACTGAATAGTCACTTAAAGCCTTTTCAATCCCACGTTCATTTTTCGGTTTAACGTAATCTACATCCAATGAGCACCATGCATCGAACTTATAGGCTTGAACCCAGTTTTCAAAACGATTTTTCCATCCTTTAAAATCCTCAGTGTAAATAAGTTTAGGAGGCTTTTGAGACATTCCCGTTTCATTTTCGATTTCAATGGTTTCAGTAGCTGTGACTGGGGCAGCTGGAGTAGTAGCAAACGCGTTGTAAAATTCCACTTCCATGTTTTGGCACAAACTTTTACAAAATCTTAAAGTTCTCACAAAATGCAAATTCAAACGAAATGGCTCCTCAAACAAACTGATCGATCAAACGAAATGACACACTGATACGAAATGAGTTTGGTGCGAAATGAACCCTGAAGCGAAATGACCTCTTGGTGCTAAATGAGTTCAAATTCAAGCGAAATGGATTCTCAAAAAATACAAAAATAGTAAAAATTTAAAAAATCCAAAAACATGAGATATTTTCAATTTTCAAAATACAAAACAATAGAAAACCGAAAAAGAGCTTGTGTAAAAAGGGAAAATGATAGTACATCGGCTTGACAGTTGCAGTATGCTAAAGAAATATAAAGTTTAAAAGTGTTAAACACTCTCGCTGATGATATTCCGGTAGGTTTTTACACATTTAGTAGGTTTGTTCGGGATATAAAACTAAATCATTACTTGCTTTTTATGTGGGGAACATCTCTCGGATATATGGGTAACCCCCGAAATCTTGTTTGAAAGGCTCTATTTCTGACATACTAGGTCTTTGTACGTGGTAATATCTGGGGTATTATACCTGGACTTCTGATTTTGCGGGAGCAATAGCCTAGTCCTCGTATAACACTTTGCACAGCTTTAATCTTAAAGCCCGCCCTCATCATAAAAAATGATGAAACATTGAAAAATGCTAATCATGTGCTGTTGTAAAAGAAGATCCCCAAAGGGGACCCACCTAAAGTTGAGCCATCATCTCTCTGGTTTTGCGGAAGCAATAGCCTGAGCTCTCATGGCCTCAACACTTAACCCCTTATAGATATTACTAGTGTGCACTCACCTGTAAGACTGAATATAGTAGTCTGGATACGGGAATATATTCTATGGTGGTACACTCGTAAAAGTTAAGTCTCTAAAACATTAAATTCGTATCCTGAACAGATTGAAATTTGTGTGAGAACTTAAGTGGAACAATATATCGACAATCTAAGTGAATTGTTTAATTCTGAGTATGAAATCAAAGCTTAACGGTACTTGTGACGTGTTGACAGCTGATATGATTCCCTAACACGCTCACCAAAAATATGTTTGTAAATAGTTTATATTTACTGCATTTTATTTCTCTTTAGCATTCTAGTTCAGAAACTTTTCTCAAAATCCAAAAAGATTTTACATTTCTACTTTATTTTTACGACAAACCAAAGTGGAAAGCTGATCTTCAGACTCGCAGTTTGTAGTAGATGCAGGAAGTTTCTGAGCTGGACAGAAGAGTTGGGAGCTTATTATATTAAACCTGTGAAAATGAAAAGTCGAAAACAAGTTCATTAAGTTGAAACTTGTAATTTTCATAATAATGTTTTTTAAAAATGTTAAACAAAAGTCAGTTTTGTTTTATCTCAGGTCAACCAAGGTCATTAAGTTGGACTTGGTAGACAAAATTAAGTGCTTAGGGTCATTAACTTGGACCTAGATTGTCACACCCCCAAAATCCACATGCGGAGTATCACCGCTGGGAGGCGTGACTGACCAGGATCCAGCCACCAATCATATTGAACAAGCATGTAAGTACTTTATAAAAATCCAACCAATACAATTGGTGTCCAAATAAAACATAGTGTAAGTTGCAAGCGGAAGCAAAATGTTTAAAACCAAAACATAAGTTTAAACGTTCCAATGTTTAACATGGCACACAGCTGTCCATGTCCCACAACGACTCTTCCCCATGCAAGCTCCAGCTAAGTACCTAGTGACCTGCAAAGCATGTAGTAACGAGTCAACAACTAAGTTGAGCGAGTTCACAGTTGGGTGTTCGTTTTAAGTTGTTCCAAAAACAGTTCATTTAACTGGCATCCCTGCCATGGGGGTTTCCCCATAGTTGAAAACGTGTTTAGTTTAATCCCGTTTACTCTGGCAATTCCGCCGTGGGGGCTACCCCATGTTTAATTATCTGGCTCTCTGGCCGTGGGGGCTACCCCATGTATATACTACTAGACCCGTTACCATATCGACTGCTGACTGTAGTCATGTTTATGTGCCCTGAACTGTCAATGTCTATCATCATTGACGTGCCCATATCTATTAGTTCACGCTCGTCCTCTGCGGTACGGTGTGAGGCTTGTCAGACCTAAATAGCGCTATCTAACTAATGACCCGCTCGCCATTGGCCCGGCGATTAAGTCGATATAAAAAGGAGGGACTTCGTGATAGAGTTTTGGTCTAGTAAAAGTTAACTGTCCATGAGGACGAGGAATTATATTCCTGAACCCGTACTGTCCTACCCAAGAAGGACGAGGAATCCATATTCCTTAACCCATTCCTAACCCCTGGGAATCCCATGCTTTGTAGAAAGTGTGAACTCACCTCAGGTTAGCTCGGCAGAGAAACAAAAGGTCAATCGAGCTACTAGAGGTCAACCACGTCCTAACATGGTTACCATACAAGTCAGGTTTTGGTTTCGAGTAGTGCACATAAGTCTCACATAAACTAGCAGGTTATGAACACATATAGATCATGGCAAACACACAATACATGTTAACACATTAACAGTAGCATTCAAGTACCACACATGTCTAACTTGTACGACCCGAAAGATGAAGCCCAATAAACAGGCGGCCCAACCCCTTGTGCGATCAGCATGACTTGTGCGATCCACAATGGGTTGTGCGATTGAGAACAAGCCCGGCCCAAAATTTAGTCCCAACATGTACACGGCCTAATATAATAAACATATAATCAATCTTGTGCCACTCGGATTACTTGTGCGATTCAGATAGCTTGTGCGACTGGGTTTTTGGGCCATTCGGTCCAATAATGTGTTAAGTTCAAACATTGTGTAAGGCCCAAGATCTTGTGCGATCGGAACCATCTTGTGCGATCCACCAGATCTTGTGCGATCATGCATAATAGAACAGTACTATGTGCTTTATGTGTTTGTACCTCGTCTTGTGCGATGCACTTGTGCGATCAGGTCAGTTCTTGCATGATCTGATCTTGTGCGTTTGGAGCTTGTGCGATTTCCCTTGTGCGACCGAAGAGAAACTTGTGTGATTCGTTATCTAATCCCCTAAAATCATGCCATCAATTATCTTGTTTCCTTTTTATCTTGCAAGATTATCTCTAACAGTTACCAACCACAACATATTCAATCAAACTAGAATTTTAACATAAATCCTAATGAACCCTAAACATAATCAAAACATGAACAATAAACATAACACTTAAACATATTTAAACATATTAACAGTTTCAATAATAACGCCTACATCCAACTATTCTATCAATCCGATTACATGTAATGGTCCAAATAGGTGTGTATGTAATTCGTTATACCTTGCCATAACACAAGCAATTTAATTACAATAACCATTTAACAAAACACATATTTGAAATCAAGCAATCATTCGGTTCATGTGTATAGTCACATATCCCAACCCCAACAACAAGACATCATTTAATTCTCATCACATTGATAACTTTGACTACTCTGACAACACACATGGGCCGCCCATTTCAAAGTTATCCCCTTTGACTAAACAAAACATTCTATTGGACCGATAATATGCTACTGTCATCTAATTTAATGTTCACATATATTCCAACCAACATGTTAACATGCATAACTCACAGAATGTTTATTAACTTTAACAAGTGGGTGATAAATATACTAACCAAAGAATTAAGTGTACCAGTAATGGAGGGACAAGTCTTCGCAGAAAAGAAAGGCTTCGAGGACAAGGTAGTTACCGCCGATTCAAGAAGAGAGAAAATAGAGTACTAGGGTTAATATGATTTCCAACTACACGTGCATATTCCTAGATCTGCCTTTAAGCGACATTTACAAATATTGGGCCAAGTTATTCAGTCCTGGTGACATGTGTGTGGGCCGACGAGAGTGGTAAGGAACCAAAGCCCAAAGGCTTGTACGATCGGGTTGTCGTTGTGCGACCCGAGTTTATATAATCACATAATCATAACAACATAACATTCAATTAATCAACAAAGTTCACATAATCACATAACGTACAAAGAGGGGTTCTGAAATACGAGTTGTCACATTATCCCCAAGTTGAAAGAAATTTCGTCCCGAAATTTAGCACGTACTCACTGAGGAAGCTAGTTAAGTTGCATGGTTTTCCTGGTTTTCCTGGGGTGTCACATCCTCCCCCCGTTGATCTGGAATTTAGTCCCGAAATTTCGTGGTAGCTTCAGCCTCAGTAATGGTTGTACTGTTTGCGAACAGTTGGGGATACTTTTGTTTCATCTGATCTTCGAGTTCCCAGGTGAACTCTAGGCCACGACGTGAGTTCCAACGAACTCGAACGAGAGGTATTCTAGTGCGCTTGAGGACCTTAACATCCCGGTCCGTGATTTCAACTGGTTCCTCGACGAATCGTAACTGCTAGTCGATAATGATCTCCTTCAAAGGAACTATGAGGGTCTCATCTGACAGACACTTCTTCAGATTCGACACGTGCAAAACGTTGTGAACTCCACTGATGTCAAATCGTCCAATATATCGTGGGTTAAGTTTGCCTTGTTTGCCAAAAATGAACAACACCCTTCCAGGGTGAGACTTTGAGTAGCACTCGATCCCCAACCTGGAACTCGAGTGGTTTCCTGCCCTTATCGGCGTAGCTTTTCTGACGGTCACGAGCTGCCGCCATTCGTTGTCGTATTTGAGCAATCCTTTCTGTTGTCTCTACCACAAGTTCTGGGCCAGTGATCTGACTGTCCCCCACCTCCGCCCAACAAAGAGGTGACCGGCATTTACGCCAGTACAATGCCTCAAATGGAGCGGCCTGAATGCTGGTGTGGTAACTGTTGTTATACGAGAACTCCACTAACGGGAGGTGCTTTTCCCAGCCATTACCAAAGTCGATGACACATGCCCTAAGCATGTCTTCAAGGGTCTGGATGGTGCGTTCAGACTGCCCATCCGTTTACGGGTGATAAGCTGTGCTTATATCTAAATGTGAGCCAAAGGACTTGTGCATTGCTTGCCATAATTCTGAAGTAAAACGTGCATCACGATCAGAGATAATAGAGATGGGGACCCCGTGCCTCGAGACAACTTCCTTACGATATACGTCTGCTAGAGTGGAGAACTTATCCGTTTCCTTAATAGCCAAGAAGTGTGCAGACTTTGTGAGTCGATTCACGATCACTCAAATAGTATCATTTCCGCGTTGAGGTCTAGGCAGGCCAGTAACAAAATCCATGGAAATTTGCCCCCATTTCCATTGTGGTATCTCTAGTTGTTGAAGTAGGCCTAAGGGTTTCTGATATTCAGTCTTGATTCTCGCACAAGTCAAACAATTACTAACGTAGGTTGTTATGTGAGCTTTCATGCTAGGCCACCAGTATGTAGTTTTCAAGTCGTGGCACATCTTATCCAAACCAGGATGTACTGAGTAACGAGACTTGTGTGCCTCATCCATCACAAGCTCTCGTAGGTTGCCATAGAGTGGGACCCAAATGCGTCCTGTTACTTAGTATGCACCGACTTCCTTTTGTTCTAACCATTACCTTGAGCCGCGTAGGGCTTCAGCCCTGACATTTTCTAGTTTCAATGCTTCAACCTGAGCATCCCGTATCTGTGAAGGAAGACTAGACTGGATGGTAAGTTGTAGTGCTCGCACGCGCTTAGGCTTAGTGCCCTTTCGACTGAGGGCATCAGCCACAACATTGACTTTGCCTGGATGGTACTTGATCGCGCATTTATAATCGTTCAATAGTTCGACCCATCGTCGTTGACGCATGTTCAACTCCTTCTGCTTGAATATATGCTCGAGACTCCTGTGATCGGTGTAAATGGTGCACCTGGTACCGTACAGGTAATGTCTCCATATCTTGAGTGCAAAAACAACAGCTCCCAGCTCCAAATCATGTGTAGTGTAGTTATGTTCGTGAATCTTAAGTTGACGTGACGCATAAGCAATGACCTTCTCATGTTGCATCAGCACACATCCAAGTCCCTGAATGGATGCGTCGCAATAAACCACAATATCGTTTGTGCCTTCAGGCAATGAGAGGATAGGGGCGCTACAAAGTCTATCCTTTAAGTGTTGGAAAGCAGTTTCCTGTGCATCACCCCAACGATAGGTGACACCTTTCTGTGTTAGTGAGGTGAGAGGTTGCGCAATCTTGGAGAATTCCTTGATAAACCTTCTGTAGTAACCTGCCAAACCCAAGAATTGGCAGATTTCTATTGGTGTACGGGGTGCAGACCAGTTCCTAATTGAATCAACCTTGGATGGATCAACGTGAATCCCATCCTTGTTTACCACGTGGCCTAGGAAATGGACTTCACGAAGCCAGAAGTCGCATTTCGAGAACTTTGCATAAGGCCGCTCTGTTCGTAGGAGTTCCAAAATAAGTCGTAGGTGCTGCTCGTGCTCTTCCTGGCTCTTAGAATAGATCAGGAAGTCGTCGATGAAAATTATGACGAACTTGTCTAGGTAAGGCTTGCACACTCGATTCATCAAGTCCACGAAGACCGCAGGTGTGTTTGTCAGTCCAAAAGGCATGACCAAAAACTCGTAGTGTCCATAACGAGTTCTAAAGGCTGTTTTGGAGACGTCCTCTTCTCGGACTCTCAGCTGGTGATATCCTGATCTCAAATCAATCTTTGAATAAAAACTCGACCCCTGCAACTGGTCAAATAGGTCGTCGATACGTGGAAGAGGATAGCGGTTCTTTACCGTCACCTTGTTGAGCTCGCGATAGTCTATACACATTCTGAAAGTACCGTCTTTCTTCTTCACGAATAGCACTGGAGCTCCCCATGGCGAAGAGCTAGGATGAATAAAACCCTTATCCAAGAGTTCTTGTAGTTGCGTAGAGAGTTCTTCCAACTCTGATGGAGCTAGGCGATACGGTGCACGAGCTATTGGTGCGGCTCGAGGAGTTAGCTCGATTTGAAACTCGACTTGACGATGAGGCGGAAGGCCAGGTTGTTCCTCAGGATAGTCGCGTACGATCGGAAAATCTTCTATCTTCTTCTATTTCTTCGAGGTATCAGTAACGAGAGCCAAAATAGTAGTGTGGCCCTTTCGTAAACACTTCTAGGCCTTAAGGAAAGAGATGATGCTCACAACAGCACCACTCTTGTCGCCACAAATCATGAGAGGTTCATCACCTGAACGAGGAATACGGACAATCTTTTCGTTGCAACGAATCTCTGCTTGATATTGAGGTAGCCAATCCATACCAATAACGATGTCGAAACCATCACAACGTTGGGGTCATTCCTAACATCATCCTGACCAATCACGAACACTCGACCCCCTGACATCGTTGCCGTCATTATTACCCCCGTTGTTGCCTCCATTATTGTTCCTGTTTCCTTGATTGTGGGTCTGATTCTGGTTCTGGTTCAACTGTGGGCAGTATCTCTTGAAGTGACCTTTAGCACCACACTGATAACATCCCTTGTTACCCTGCTGTTGCTGCTGATTCTGTGGAGCTTGTGGCTACTGTTGTCGGTTCTGGTTTGCAGGACGTGAGCTTCTACAATCTTTGGCTCCATGACCAAGCTTGTTGTATCTCTGACAATGATCTTTGTTGCACTACCCTCTGTGGTGCAAATTACATCGATTGCACTTAGGGTGGTTTCCCTTGTATCCACCCTGACTTTGATTACCAAAAGACTGCTGACTGGGGCTCATGTACTCATCCGTTTTTCGCTGCTGCGACTGAGACTGAACCGAAGTGGAACCCTTGCTGGAGGTTCCATCCCACTTTCGCTTGTTGTCACTGGGTGTAGCAGAAATAGTAATAGTAGTAGCACCAATATGCTTAGGCAGCTTGTTCTGTTCCACTGTCTGGTCTGTGAGACAATGAGCCAACTTGATGATCTGCTGAATGGTGTCAAGATTTGCTGAGGTCACGTGACTTTGAATCTCTGGCACTAAACCCTTTAGGTACAGTTCAATACATTTGATAGGAGGGTCTACCATAGTAGGACACAGAATAGCCAATTCGTTTAATCTTCTTGTATATGCTTCGATTTCTGACCCCGTCATCTTTAAGTTGAAGAACTCTACCTCCAGCTTGTGGATGTCGTCACGACTACAGTATTCCTGCTTGATCAGTTCCTTAAATTCGTTCCAGGGTGTGGCATTGGCAGCTACCAGCCCCAACATTTGTACTTGTGCATCCCACCAAGTCAAAGCAACGCCTTCGAGGGTACCAGTGGCATACTTCACCCTACAAGCCTCAGGGCATTCACACATTTCGAAGACCGATTCGAGCTTCTCGAACCAGTGGAGGAGTCCAACGGCCCCTTCAGTTCCACTAAAAGTACTAGGACGACAGTCCATGAAGATTTTGAATGTGCATACAGGTGGCGGAGCGTTCTGACCTTGTTGCACGAGGAAGAAAAGACAGGGTTAAGTGCGAGAGTTGGGTCATGAGAGTAGGATCTAACATCCTAGGATAGGTTCGGAATAGCAGGTTATACCTCCTGCCTGAGCGGCTGCGAGTGCTGCCGTAACTTGTTTGTTAATAAGAGCCATCAGCTGGGCTTGAGTTAGGTTCACACGTCCACTCATGATCTTCACATCGAAGTAAACACAAGTAGGAAAGGTGTCGCGAATGTGTGCAAGTGTGGAGTGACAGAGGAGAGTAAGCACACAGGGTTCAAGCAACAGTTGTTATACTAACTAAGCATACCATGAGCAATGTTCTATGTAGCTAGTGTGACAACCCTCACCAAACCAGGTATCCGTACAAATTAATTAATATTTAATTACTGCTTAATTAATGTGCTTGCTTACAACTGTGATTAAACTGTTTACTGATTTCTGATACATACAAACTCATGCATCACATCTTATACTGTCACTCTATTATTTACACACAAACCTTAGTGACAACCTTGATGCACAAAAGCACAGTGAGCACACTATACGGGATACCCAGTAAACATGCTGACATAGCCAGCATCAGACAGTTACTGTCTCTAAGGCCAGTGTGAGCCGGGAATAGTTTACTACACTAGTAGGGAGTGTAGGGAGATGAGGATTGTAGAACTGCGTCACTAGGTGACATTTATAGTGACCGGATGTGGCTAAAACGTACTTTAAGTACAAAATCCTGCACTTTATCACAAAAATTCAGCAATTAAATTAACTAGTAAAGTGCCAAAACATGAGAAAAAAATATTACTAGACACTTTCCAAAGTGTCGGGAATAATTTGTGTCACTAAAAGAAATATTAACGACACTTTAAATACTTATTTAGCATTTTAACGGAGTAATATCCAACCGTACAACCGGACTCTACCCGGAACACAAAAATATTGTCATTGACATTGTTTTTCTTTTTCTGAGCCAGTTAGGGTCCCTGAATACCCTAACACCCGCTATGGAACCTAATACACTAGTAATTAGTTAAACCTCCTAATCAAACTAACTAGTTACCTAACTATCAAGTTGGAAACCAACCCATTTACCCCCCCATGACCGAACTCGGTTCCCACATGGGGACACCCCACAAGTTTTTTTTTTATTAATTTAATCCCTCATGCTTAATATCTACTAGACATCTTACCTAGTGGTTAATACAATTGGATGGTCTATAAATAACTCCACAAGACCAAGCAAATCATCCACTAACACTTAAACAAAAGCTCACCATCTCTTCCTCTCTTTGATACACTCGGCCGAACACCATAGCCCACCCACCAACATCTTTCAATTTTGTTCTAGCAATTTTACTTACTTCCAAGTGTGTTAGAGCTCATACGAGGAGACCCGGTGCTTACGGATTGCCAAGGACCTCACCACAACGCTATTAACCACCCGTTTTTCATCTAGTTTCTTCCCTAGCCACGAGCTAGTAGTAAGTGACTCTAAACACCCTATTGATCTTGTCTAAAGTGGTTAATAAGAGATTTGTCGGATAAAAATCATAAACACTAGAAATTAAAACTTAAAGTCTAGTAAAAAGGATGAACATGGTGGTTAATGAATGAATGTTAGTGTAAAACTTTTGAAACTAGTTTTGTTATGATTATTTATTGTTGTTGATTGTTAGTGTTGGAATGGATCGTCACCAAACCAGCTAGATCATGTTCATGGAACATGAACTAGCCTTATGTTAAGTCGTAAAATGTTTAGATGACGAACCCTTTCAAACATAAACATGAACTTGTGTAAAAACAATTTTTCTTATGAAATGGAGTTCTAAACTAGTAGATCTAAAGATCTACAAGTGGTATGTTCGAAGAACCAACTGTAAGACGAAACCATGTTTTAAAACCGGATCTTTCCTAAACTAAAGGTGTTTTCGGGAACAAATAAGTGTGTAGACACTTGTGTAACGAAAGGTTTTAACAAAGAATTGTTTTTGAGATTTTTGACAAGAAGTTGTAAACTTACACTTTCTTTAAAAATAAGATTTTTAAGAAACCGATTTCATTTATAAAAATAGAAAGATCTACTAAAAACAATGGAAGGTTACTACACATAACCCACAAGTTCATGTGTTTGCGACTTACGTATATTTTTGACTAGTTTAGTGTTGAAATACTGTTTGTTGATGTTGGGAACATTGTTGGTTGAATTTATAAAAGAAAATGATACGCTTGAAAGCGTGCCACCTCCAGTTACAGAGGAAACTCTGGCGAAATTATTCCAGAAATATAACACTTGGAAAATATTTTTACGACAAGTGTTATGAATATATTTTCGACTTATTTTTCCAAACAAACTTCGCCATGAATTTTTATTACAATATAACCAAGTATTCGGAGGTGGGTTTTCACAAATAAAACTTGTTAAATATATATTTAGAATATATATTTTTCATAATAGCACTTGTGTGAATCTTTATGATTATTTTGTGAACTATACAAATATTATTTTTAGGGTAAAAATAATATAACTCGTATACACTGAATATTCACGGCTCCAAAATAATACTAACGCCTTCACAATAAATATTTAAGTTACACCGGTATTATTTATACCACCCGAACCTTACTACGTAACTTACGTATTTTCAGAAAATACTCATAAGTGTGTATTTTGACAAGGATATTATTTTGGAAAATTATATGGAATAAAATATAATATTTTTGGGAAAAATATTTATATTTTGGAAGTAAAGTATTTTGGACAAATGAAATAAAATATATTACATTAAGTGAGACTTAATAATATATTTCGAAGTTATACGAACGCACATGTATTAAAAACCCCCATCCTTGGGAAGGAATATATTTACTAAATAATTACGAAGAGTAATTACGAAATAGTTGCCTAACTATTTCCCAAAGACATTAAACCTTAAGCTAAGGCACGGCCGTCCATCTAATAGAAGTTAGTACGTGTAGGTCGTCGCACAGCAGGTTGACCGGGAGATTTCTTGTTAGAGACGCATTTCGGTGAGTTCATGTCCCCCTTTTCTCTTAACTGTTTTCAGTTTTTAAACTGCGGGGGTGAAATACATGTTACTGTGATTACGAATACTTTACACATGGTATGTTTAGCGTAAGGAGGGTTACTACTTAGATCATGTGAGTGGGTAGGCGGGAACTGAAGGCCATTAATCCTCAGAGCAGGACCGAGGGACAATAGCAGTAGATCTATCTGGGTGTAGCGAGCCCAGCCCCAGGCCCAACAGTACGGACCTTGGGGTGACTTGGTGCCCGACGCAAAAATCTGCTAGGTTTGAGTCTTCCTACTGCACTTCATCAATGGCCTTGCAAACCATTGGTGATCTCTTTATTTCCTTATTTGCTACATACCAGGATTTTATACTTACAAAGGTTTTACATACTCACTACACATGAACTCGCTCAACATTTTTGTTGATTTTTCCAACTTACATGTATTTCAGGGAACTAAGGATCTGGCACGGTATGTTACGTTTTAACGCTGCATAGAGTTATGGGATCATCCGAGTTTAGGGGTTGTGGCTTTTACCTGGACGAGTCACAGTTCTTAAACTACGTCTATTTTAAGTTTGTGGTTGTGCCCTCCAAACAATGTTTTTATGTTATTAGGTTGTAATTTCCGTTGCATATGTCAACGCCTTAAGACAATGTTGTGGTATTTTACTTTTCAAACTTAAATCAATGGATGATCTGCATGGTTTTATTTTCATATAGCTTTGTTGTGATTAAGCTATGGTATTAAGAAGTCACACCAAATAAACCCACGCTTCCGCAAAGCCAGGGTGTGACAGCTTGGTATCAGACCTCTGATCATAGCGAACTAGGATTCTTTCTCGAGTCTAGACTATGATCACTAGGGCTCTCACGAAAACATTTTTACATTGCATACCACTTAAGTCCAGATCCAGGTCATAAAACGTTTTTACAAACAAAAGTTGAGCACATTTTATTTGTTAGTTATGGCTCAGTCTGGGAGGCTGAGGTAGTGGTCTAGTGGGACTAGGAGGCTCAGTCTGGGAGGCTGAGGGAGTTGTCTAGTGGGACTAGAGAGTCAGTCTGGGAGGCTGGGAGGATTGTCTAGTGGGACTAGGGAGTCAGTCTGGGAGGCTGGGAGAATTGTGTAGTGGGACTAGGGAGTCAGTCTGGGAGGCTGGGAGGATTGTCTAGTGGGACTAGGGAGTCAGTCTGGGAGGCTGGGAAGTTAATCTAGTAGGACTAGGAAGATCAGTCTGGGAGGCTGGAAGGTTAGGCTAGTGGGACTAGGAGAACTATTTGATTGTTTATTGGTGACTAATGTGTTTATTTGGCTATGTGATTGATTATTTGTGCATATGTGTGTTTGTGTTACAGACGACATGCCTTCATCCGGCACCGGAGAGTCGGACACCACAGACCCTATGCCCATAGTATCGGGCGACAGAGTGTCATCAGAGCACGAGGTGCATACTTCGGACACCACCAGCACGGACGACGACGATTTCCAGCCATTTGTGTTGCCCGATGCCGTTGCTGAGCCCGCTGATGGCCCTATCGCTGAGGATTTGCCACTTGCGGTGATCCCTGCTCCTATACCTCTTGCAGCTTATCCTGTTATCGACATGCCCCTTGACGTAGTCGCTGACGACGACGTCGACTTGTTTGACGAGGATCCATTAGAGGATGACTTTGAGGGCGAGGCCCACATAGCTGCTGGCGATCTCTTACTTCTCGCGGATGCTCCTGCAGAGGAGGCACCTATCCATTCACCTGTCCCAGACTCTTTCGAGTCTGTGGCATCTGCACCATCGCACGCGCAGGGCGCGCAGCACTATTCGCATGATACAGACCCTGATAGAGCATCGTTCGCTGCACCTTCCCCTAGTTTTGCTATCGATTATGACATTGATGATGATTCAGACCCCGTTTTCCCACCTGGTTTTGATCCAGACCAGGGGATTGAGTTTATCCACCTAGATCAGCCCATGGAGGACCCTGTTGACCCCGTTGATCCCATGTTCGCTGATCCCGCTGATTTCGAGATGGAGTTTGACGATCCGGAGCCTGCTGTGGCCCCCGAGCCAGTAGTTGCTCCAGACCCCGCATTCGAGCATGACCCTATTCATGTTGATGTACCCGTTGTTGATCCTTTGATTGTTGATATACCTGTTTACAATCATCCTATTGTTGCTCCACTATTGGAGGATAATCATGTTGTTGCTGATGCTCATATTGATGCTCCTCATATTGCTGATATGCCCGCTGATCCTGTTGTTGCCCCTCTTCCTGACCCAGTGCCTGTAGAGCCTGATCATGCACCATTTGCGACCCATGTTGACCCTCGATATGCGCACACCCGAAATGGGTGGATAGACGATGATGATGACTACCCGCCTTTTGTGGTACCTATTACACCTGCTTCAGCACCTGCTTCAGCTCCTATTGATGCACCTTTGTTTCCTGCACACGTCACTGATGCGCATCGCGCAGACCTGCCTATCACATTTCTCCAGGACATACCTCCACCACGTCCTGGAGAGGGGCCATCTCGTCAACCTTTTGGCCATGCACCTCTCATGACTGGAGGAGATCAGTTTGTACCACAGATCTCTCCTCATACTGCTGTTCCCCCTGTTGCACCGTTTGAGGTACCATCCTTTGCTCCATCTAGTGAGCCTTTTCTTTGGACTTCGCCACCCATTATGCCACCGACGGATCCATATCACCCATATTATGTCGGGTCTTCTACCGAGGATGTCCTTGTTTCTTTTATGATTCAGAAGGAGGCGCTGACTCGTCGCGTGCAGGAGCTTGAGAGAGCTAAGCGACCACCGTGCCAGTGCCCTCCTCACCCTGCGATATCACACCCTCCTCGCCCGTTATCTCCGGATTCTGCTGCTCGTTTTTTGGACTCCGGAGCAGCAGATAGCATACCTGTTGCGATCTCATCGCGCCATGGAGGAGGATTGGCTTCATATGCGCCGACTGCTCTTTTCTCATTTTCCCCCTCCTCCACCGCCATCAGCGTAGGGCTATTTTGTACGACACGGGTAGACTTTTGTTAAGAAGACGGTGATTGCACAGATTGCACAGCTTTTGGGAGACTGCATATTGATCCTGACTTTTGTTGTTATGTATATGGGATATTGTTGACTTGATATTTTGGACTGGAGTGATGTAGCCCTTAGTCATTGATGTTGTATGATACAGTTGTGTACTTGTAAACTTTACATTGTGGTCTCGATTTATGGCAATGCAATCGCAGTATTCTCATCATATGTGATGTTTGATTGATTGTTTATGTTCTATAACATGAGATGTTATGTGTTTGGTTTATTTTAACATGAGATGTTATGTATTATTACTATCGTTATATACGCACACTTTACCTACCATGACCTGACTTACGTGAACACATCTTTTAGAAGATGCCACCGAAACGCGATCCGCGCATGCCTGCCAACGAGGCAGAACTTCAACAAATCATCGCTGCCGCCATAGCACAGTACGCAGCCTCACAAGGAGGACCCAGCGGAAGCAGTTTGAACAATAACGGCAACAACAATCCACCGCATGGTAATGTTAAGTCGTTGAGATGGATTACAATACCTTTTATAGCACATTTGCTAATACCATCCATATATTCTAACGTATGTGCAGGGTGCACTTACAAGCAGTTCCTAGACTGCAAGCCCGTGAACTTTGATGGCACCGGAGGTGCTGTTGCTTTTGTAAGATGGGCTGAGAAAACAGACTCTGTTCTTCGAATGAGCAAGTGCGCTCCAGACCAGCAAGTGACTTACATTTCTGGGCTATTCCTGGACGGAGCCCTGTCCTGGTGGAATTTACAAGTTCAAACTCTTGGTGAAGCCGCTGCATATGCAATGACATGGAACGAGCTTAAAGAGCTCATGCGAAGAAAGTATTGTTCACGCGCTGAAATTCAAAGGTTGGAAACTGAGTTTTGGCATTTGAAGATGGAAGGTCCGAAAATTGCGGAATATGTTCAGAGGTTTCACGACTTATCTCATGTGGTTCCTTACATGGTTACACCGGAATTCAAGCGAATCGAGCGCTTCATTTGGGGTTTAGCTCCTCAAATCATAAGTATGGTGACCTCTTCAAAGCCGGCAACAATCACTGAGGCAATTGATCTGAGCGTGGCTCTTACTGAGGAGGCTATCTGCCTAAACAAGTTTTCTGATGTTGAGCAAAAGAAGAAGGAGACTCACGTAGAGTCGTCCGGGGGTAATAAAAGAAAATTCTCGAACTTCAAACAAGGCACAAGCAGTGATGGCAGGAAAGGAGAACTAAGCGCACCGGTTCAAGCTACAACCAGTGGTGGAAAGAAAGGAAAAGGGTATATGGGTACACACCCCAAGTGTAACACCTGCCAGCGTCACCATTCAGGCCGGTGTGGTCCAAGGGTATGCGAAGCTTGTGGAAAAATAGGACATTTAAAGGATAACTGTTGGGCTAACGCTGGCCGGGGAGGCCAAGGAGGTTTTGGAAATAGAAACAATAACCGGGGTGGAAATGGAAATCGTGCACAAGGAAATAACGGAGGGAATGGAAATCGAGGAAACAACGCGAATCAAGCTGGTACTGTAAATCGTAACCAAAACAACAATCAAGCTGGGAATGGAGGTGGAAACGGGCAGAGACCGGGTTGTTTTAACTGTGGTGACATTGGGCACTATAAGAGGAACTGCCCAGAATTGAACAAAGCACGGGGAAGGGTTTTCAATATCGAAGCGAGGGAAGCGCGCCAGGATCCCAATGTTGTTACTGGTACGTTCCCTATAAACCAACGCTTTGCATCCGTTTTATTTGATACTGGTGCCGATTATAGCTTCGTATCGTTAGAGTTTAAGAATATGTTTGGTTTAGCCGCTAGTAAACTAGAAATCCCGTACTCAATCGAATTAGCGAATGGAAAGTTAGTAGAAGCTAATGAAGTGGTCAGAGGTTGTGTAATAGAATTGGGAGAGCGTGGGTTTGCTTTGGATCTACTACCAGTCAAGTTGGGAAGCTTCGACGTGGTAGTAGGAATGGATTGGTTATCAAGTAACAAGGCAGAAATTGTCTGCCACGAGAAGATCATTCGCATCCCAACCGAAGATGGTGAAACGATTGTGGTTCATGGTGAAAAGCGTGATACGCCTTTAAGAATCATCAGCTGCCTGAAAGCGCGAAAGTGTTTACAGAAGGGATGTGTTGCATTCTTAGCACACATCGTGGATAAGAAAGCTGCTGAGCCAAAAATTGAAGACATCCCTGTCGTAAGGGAGTATCCTGAAGTCTTCCCTGAGGACTTGCCAGGATTGCCACCCCAGAGGCAAGTGGAGTTCCGTATAGACTTAGTTCCAGGCGCCGCACCTGTAGCTAGGGCACCTTATAGACTTGCACCGTCAGAGATGCAGGAATTGTCGACACAACTTCAAGAGTTGCTAGACAAAGGATTCATCAGACCAAGCTTCTCACCTTGGGGAGCTCCGGTCCTATTTGTTAAGAAGAAGGACGGTAGTTTTCGTATGTGCATTGACTACCGGGAGTTGAACAAGTTGACTATCAAGAATAGGTATCCCCTGCCAAGGATCGATGACTTATTCGATCAGCTCCAAGGTTCAAGCTTTTACTCTAAGATCGATCTTCGATCTGGGTACCATCAGCTAAGGATACAAGAGGAGAGTATCCCGAAGACAGCCTTCAGAACTCGTTATGGACACTACGAGTTCCTAGTTATGCCGTTTGGGTTGACAAACGCGCCTGCTATTTTTATGGACTTAATGAACCGAGTCTGCAAACCATACTTGGATAAGTTTGTGATTGTGTTCATAGACGATATTTTGATTTATTCGAAGACGAAGAATGAACACGAACAACATTTAAGGGCTATTTTGGAGTTGCTGAAGAAGGAACAATTATATGCCAAATTCTCAAAGTGCGAGTTTTGGCTATGTGAAGTCCAGTTTCTTGGACATGTGGTAAATGGAAATGGAATCCATGTTGATCCTACAAAGATCGAGGCGATCAAGAGCTGGGAGACTCCAAAGACGCCAACCGAGATTCGACAGTTCTTAGGTTTGGCTGGCTACTACCGAAGATTCATTGAGGATTTTTCAAAAATCGCTCAACCGCTGACACTCCTCACGCAAAAGGATAAGAAGTTTGATTGGGGAATCAAACAGGAGGAAGCGTTTCAGTTGTTAAAGGATAAGCTCTTGTAGGATCGTTTTTAGACCCGAACGAGTCGATCAGAAGAGTTTATCTCAACATGAAAGGCGGAAACAAACGTGTAGAGTTAAATTCAGCTAGATTCACGCTTAAAACTGTTGTAATATTGATTCTATAACGTTTTACAACCTGACAACACTTCGGCAGCACTTCGTTGCTCTGGCCGGAAAATTTCTGAAAGTTAAAAATGATGAAAGTTTGAAGGCTATTTATAGGACAAGACCCTGACCGTTTGAAGGTGACAAACCACCCTTCAAACGGACACACTCTCAAACGGTCATACATTCAAACGGTCAACTATCTTTAAACGGTCACCTAATTCTGTTTCCATATGTTCATATACCATGATGTCACTTGTGATGTCATGCTTGTTTAGATCCGCAACGAACCCGAGACTCGATATAAGACGAAGACGACAGATGTATGCACTAACAGACTCCCCCTTAGATGTTGACGAGTCTTAAGTGTCGAGTGTTCGCATCTTCAGTCTTTATCAGTCCTCTCGAACTCTTTGAAGTGTCTGACGTTGTAAGTATTGTAACACCTGTGCCTTCACGGCCATCAAACAAATACCGAACCAATGAAATATTATATTTCATACTTGGGATTGGTAAAAATATGTGTATCTTTTGCACATATCAACTCTTGTTCGATTTCAAACTCTAAATCGCTTGCTGGAAGGTTATACGCGCACTAATGCGTAAATATAACCAGTTTAATGCAACAAACGCTCCGGAATAGTGAAATAGGTTTAACATACCTTAAATAACCTTTACATAACTTAGATATAAGTTTTGGAAGGTTTGGTGTGGTGAAATCAAAGTTATATCGCTTACAGGGACTAAATATGACAAACTGCGAAAGTATGCCAATTTGAACTGTAACAGACATTCCGGAACATGACCATAAGTTAAACATACCATAAATATCCTTTACATAGCTTAGAAATAGGCTTTGAGGGGTTCGGTGTGCTAAAATAAACTTTTGTGTCATTCAGGGACTAAAAGTGTCAAAAAGTGCACAAGTTTGCATTTTCGCGCATAACTTACGTTCTGAATACATCTGGACATCCAAAAATTTATGTAAGCATGACTACATTATATTTTAGTGTTCGCCTTAAGAAAAATCCATGCGTCGCGTCATTTGGATCGTTTTTCGCGCTTATGCGCATTCCGCCGTAATTAAGCGAACATCGCGTTCGTACGGCCAAACGAACCAACCTCCGGCACATTTTTGAGCATGTTTTGAGTTCCCTATACTTTAACTTCATTTTAGAGCCTTGAAATGAGGTTAACGGGGTTCAAACGCATCGAAAATCGCCTTAAACACGTGCAGGGACCATTTCTGCCAATTTTGAAACAATTCTGGAACTGGGAGGCAGTAGCGTAGCGCGAGCCCTAAGGGCCTACCTGTCGCGCTACGCGACTGTATGATCTGGACCAGATTCAATGTTTAAACACAAGTTGCAGCTGATTGATCCTTAACCACATGTTTTAAATTGCTTAATCACTAAGATAAGGAGCATATGTGGCTTCCATAACCTTTCAACAAGTGTACGGATGTGATCGAATCACGGTTTCCAAGAAACGATCTTAACGGTTACCCGAAATCTATAAATACCCCACCCCCTTTACTTCATTTCTCACAAATCTGATCATTTGGGCTCTAAGTTGGAACCTTCGTTTCATACCTGAGCTATTTTGATCTGGGTTAGCATTCGGGGACCCTTCGTAAGTATTCTTTCGTTCTTTTCCTTATTTTATTGCTTTTCGAGTCCGAAAGTCAAACTTTGTTTGACTTTCAGCGTTGACCAGTAATGGTCAATGCGAAGTTCGTTTGAACTTCGCAACGTGATTGTAATCACGATGGTCATGGTCCCTTAGGATTATGCCTACTGATTACCACGTTGTTTAGGGTCGTAGGGTAAGCGATCTAATAAATCGCTTATACCTTCGAACTCGACCCAGTTTGGTCGATCATTAGGATCCGACCAAATACATTAGGTGACCATAGTAGGTAGGGAATAACCTTCCGAGGTTATACCCTATGGTCACATCGTTTAAGTAGTTGTATGATAGGTAGTTTATATGCCTTAGGTAAATTACCATAATACCCTTTTCATGTATAATTGGTAATTAAGCATATGTAACCTAAACTTTTGTCACATAACTGATTATGTAACATGTTTAGGCATATAACACTTGTCATAGGACTAGTTAGACGGTCCGAACGCGTTTCACGCGCACGACACGTTAAAGTAGCATATGTTACCTTAATGGGTCGCGATGGGTCGAAAGCACTTAGGTTTGGTTTCATTGTAGTATGTAGGCCTTGTTAAACCATATCATATGAGTTCCAACACTCATTTGGTTTACCAAGCCTCATCCTATCCGATCTCCCGATTTAAGTCCGGTTTATTTATATAGTTTTAGATTGCCGACTGATTCCGTGCTCTCGCTAGCTTTGTTTGGTTGTTGTTCAAGACCTCCAAGCATTCTCAGGCGAGTACATTATTCCCCTCTTTTACTGTTTCCAAACTGTTTTGGGGTGACTCATATGTGCTAAATGTTTTCGATGTTATAACGATGGTTTCAAAAACGATTAAGACGATTTATACAAAACTAATAACGATTTCATAAAGTGAACAAACTTGTTGGTTGTAGTTACATAACAAATGACATTCATTAGCAATGATCAAGCCGACCAGTATTAGGTTATGGTACCATAGGATCTGACAAATCCCGTTATTTACTACACCCGTGGTTATGTGTGGGTATGGTAGGTAGCGACTGAATCTGTAATTGTTAACTTACCCTATGGAGGTTTGTTAATACGAAAACGAGAAGCGACGAGTGATGAGTCACGAAGGTTTGAATGTTATTAGCGAGACGATCATATAAGTAGTTTCACGACCTAAAACGAATTAAACGATTTACGATTGGTTTTCACACGATGTTTTAACGATTGGGTAACGATTGGGTTTCACACGATGTTTTAACGATTGGGTAAACATTTGTACATGATTTACATTTGATCATGCATTTACACGAAACATAGTATTGGTTTAAACCAAGTTTTACTTCAATATTTTGTTTTGTGCGTTTCACCTATGGTTTAGTTGATGCATTTCACTAGCCATACATATTATTTTGGTTATACATATTACATGATTTACATTTGGGCATGAACATCACTTTGGTGGTTTGGTTTGGATTAAGTGATTAAGTAACAATGCGTGTGGAATATGATACAAGCATGGTGGATACGCCGCTGGTACTTCCTATATATAAGTGTTTGTATGGTATTACATATTGTAGCGTTATTTGAATCATTTCAGTTTGAGACATAGAACATTTTATACAAGTAACATACTTTTCACAAGACATTTATTTACAAACAACTTATCTTATACAAACTCATTTTACATGGTTATTCATTTAATCATGCATTATTCTCTTATTATACATATCACCTGAACTTATTATTTTTCAAATGATTTACAAAGACAAAGCAAATTACAAGGTTCATGACTAAACATTTTCTTAAAACAAAAGTCATGAATCTTATTTTCACAAAACCTATGTACTCGCCAGCATTTCTTTGCTGACCTCGTTTTCACATATGTTTCAGGTATTGTTGTATGATATCGATTGATAAGATGCATGCTCACATAGGACTGGACAAGGCCTTAGTGACTCAATAACAATGATAGACTATGTTTAAATAGTGCATTTAGATTTCCAGACGATGTAATTACTCAATGTTTAATAAAACGAAACACTTTTGATATCCATGGTTATGAAACATTAATTCTGTTGCAACACGCCCCGATGTTTCCGCCGCGATTTGTTGTTTTACGCGGTCGGGGTGTGACAGAAAGATGGTATCAGAGCCAATGGTTGTAGGGAATTAGGTTATTAGTAATGCTTTGACCTAGTCTATAACCTTCTTAGGACCCTAACGCGAGTTTACTTGCGTTTAGTCATAAAACAATACTGTCACCTATCCTTAGGCGACAACCACAACAAAAACATAAAATTTCAAAACCGCTTTGAAAACTAATCATCTGTTCTAGGATGATTGATTACTAGGTTTTGAACCCTCTATTGTAAGGTTTTGAACTCTCTAATATATGGTTTTGAACCTCTTTGAGTTTTCAAAACTTCGTCAAGGTTTTGGGTTTTAAATAATGTGAACACGTCCAAACTGGAAGGGTGAATGCCTGTATTCTGGGTTTTCTGTCTAGGCAAGCACTTCGTATACATCTCATCAGACGCGAGACCAGTTGTGCTTACCTGGGAATTCTTGGGATGAGTGTTCACTTATAGGCGAGCATGTCTTCGCAATACATTATTTTTGATCCCATTTACTTTGATTAGTCACTGTCTCATTTGTTTGCCTTAGGTAACAAACAAATGATCGCAATTTTCATGCGTTATCTTTCTGTTTTGATTGTCCAATAATCTTTCACCTGTTTCTCCCTACGCCTTTCTTTTTCTTCAAGAATGTCTCTTCATCACGATGACGCCCAGATATCTGAGCAAGCAGCCAAAATTCGCTCAGCTAATAGGCGAAGTAGTCCTGAAGACTGTTGAATTAGCTACTGCCATGTATCATCTCCAGGATGAAGCCACTCAAGAGTCACCAAGACAGGCATGACCTAGTCAGGCGACAACACCATCAGCCAATAAACCAATCGAGGAATCAAAGACCATGGATGAACGATCCCCTAAGAAGTCAAAGAAGCGAAAGGCTTCTCAGAACTTCGCCATGGTCGCTCACAATGGTAAAGCAGTCCCCAACCAACCAGCTCAACCCCTTGCTAGGTGTGTATGGCTTTTCCTATGATACCTACATCAAGGAACTATGTACCTTACAAACTACTCTTGTGATTTCTCTCTTTCAAATGATTGCTCATGATTCCCTCAAAAATTTTAAGTACTCGTTTCACTCTAAGAAACAAAATACAGAAAATTAAGTGACATTATGAGTAATCGTGCTTTTCGCACATCTGTGCCTTTAAATCCTTGGTTAGATAACTAAGGGTATTTTCAAATCTCATACCCATTACGTTTTGATTTTTCAACATACACAGTACCAGTATTTCAAAACAATCTTCATGATCTCAAAACATTTCATATAGTTTGAAAACAATTTTTCTAGATGCATTGTCTAGGTTATTTCAAAAACATTGGCCATGTTATCAAAACCAACCTTTCTAATTTCAAAATATTTCATATAGTCTGAAGACAATATTAACACAATACATTTTCTGATCAAGTGCATGATTTCGAAAAGCATCATTCATGTCTTTCAAAAACCTTATACATAATTTCAAAATTCATCTTGCATGATGTTAAAACATTTTTGTAAATATATCTACGTAATACACCTACTTTATGATTTCAAAAAGTATTCAAAAACGTTAAACACATTTTTCTTAAAAGAACCCCATGCATAGTTTTCAAAAAAATATTTTCCTCATACATTGACTTAACCTTCAAAATTCTGCTTCATATGTCGCCTTGACATATCAAGCATCTCAACTTCATAAGCATTTTACATCATGTTTTGACCTAAGCACATCCAGTGCAAGGTTTCAAAACATCTTCAACTTCTAAAAATTCATATGGGATCTTTTTATCTTTACAATTAGATCCTTGTGGATGATTATCGTTCAAATCAGAGTCCTTAATTGGATTCCTTATGTACCTAAATTCGAACACTTCGGTTCCTAGAAATCGAAATCGAATTTTCTTTTTGAATCTTTCTATCTTTATAGTTGGATTCTTGATAACATTTAAAGTACCAAATGAAATCCACGGAATGGATTCCTAGTGTGCTTTAAATGCATGTACGCAATTTACAAGACAAATTAACGAACAATTTTGTGGTTATGTGATATGTGTTTATGTGTTCTCCTCTATGATTTTGTGTGATCCGATTTTCAAATCCTCATAGAATCTTTTATATCTTCAAATGAGGGATTCGTAGAAGGATATTCAAAAGGTACTACTTTAAATCCTTAATGGGCTTCTACGTTGTAGTTAAAGACCCTTGGGATTATATGGTACCATTCCATGATTCGATGAGAGACCCTTGAGTGGTCTAGCTAAAAGATTGATTCACAATCTGGTTAAAGAATGACATCTAGTGATGTAGATGAACAGACTCCTTGATAGTCTCTTTAGATCAGTTATTGATTTAATTAAAAGGACTCTATGGCGGTCTAGTCACACTCATCACAGGATTTTTCATTTGGTTTTCCCCTACACATTATAAAATAGACTGTGTGAACTATGCAAGGAATTGTCTAATTATGGACGCGTACATAATTATGAAATTTAGTGCATAGGAACCCAGTAAGATTTATTATGTGTAAGAACCGATAGTGACAAAAATAACGAAATGAGAACGATGTAATGGAGGTACGGTGGACGCACCAATGACGCTTTATATACTTGTATATAAGTGTCCCTCTTGCATTGCAAACATAATGTTATTAAGGTTACTAGAAGTTCAAGAACCCTAACCAATGTCGTTCGATCTTTTCAACTTCATATTTCCAAGCTCTCACAAGTTTCCTCTAAATAAATTTCGGGACGAAATTTCCTAAAGTAGGGGAGACTGTAACACCTGTGCCTTCACGGCCATCAAACAAATACCGAACCAATGAAATATTATATTTCATACTTGGGATTGGTAAAAATATGTGTATCTTTTGCACATATCAACTCTTGTTCGATTTCAAACTCTAAATCGCTTGCTGGAAGGTTATACGCGCACTAATGCGTAAATATAACCAGTTTAATGCAACAAACGCTCCGGAATAGTGAAATAGGTTTAACATACCTTAAATAACCTTTACATAACTTAGATATAAGTTTTGGAAGGTTTGGTGTGGTGAAATCAAAGTTATATCGCTTACAGGGACTAAATATGACAAACTGCGAAAGTATGCCAATTTGAACTGTAACAGACATTCCGGAACATGACCATAAGTTAAACATACCATAAATATCCTTTACATAGCTTAGAAATAGGCTTTGAGGGGTTCGGTGTGCTAA
This sequence comes from Helianthus tuberosus, assembly GCA_030545235.1. NCBI lineage: Eukaryota > Viridiplantae > Streptophyta > Magnoliopsida > Asterales > Asteraceae > Helianthus > Helianthus tuberosus. The sequence goes on from CM060393.1 coordinate 108,228,400, forward strand.
AATAAACTTTTGTGTCATTCAGGGACTAAAAGTGTCAAAAAGTGCACAAGTTTGCATTTTCGCGCATAACTTACGTTCTGAATACATCTGGACATCCAAAAATTTATGTAAGCATGACTACATTATATTTTAGTGTTCGCCTTAAGAAAAATCCATGCGTCGCGTCATTTGGATCGTTTTTCGCGCTTATGCGCATTCCGCCGTAATTAAGCGAACATCGCGTTCGTACGGCCAAACGAACCAACCTCCGGCACATTTTTGAGCATGTTTTGAGTTCCCTATACTTTAACTTCATTTTAGAGCCTTGAAATGAGGTTAACGGGGTTCAAACGCATCGAAAATCGCCTTAAACACGTGCAGGGACCATTTCTGCCAATTTTGAAACAATTCTGGAACTGGGAGGCAGTAGCGTAGCGCGAGCCCTAAGGGCCTACCTGTCGCGCTACGCGACTGCATGATCTGGACCAGATTCAATGTTTAAACACAAGTTGCAGCTGATTGATCCTTAACCACATGTTTTAAATTGCTTAATCACTAAGATAAGGAGCATATGTGGCTTCCATAACCTTTCAACAAGTGTACGGATGTGATCGAATCACGGTTTCCAAGAAACGATCTTAACGGTTACCCGAAATCTATAAATACCCCACCCCCTTTACTTCATTTCTCACAAATCTGATCATTTGGGCTCTAAGTTGGAACCTTCGTTTCATACCTGAGCTATTTTGATCTGGGTTAGCATTCGGGGACCCTTCGTAAGTATTCTTTCGTTCTTTTCCTTATTTTATTGCTTTTCGAGTCCGAAAGTCAAACTTTGTTTGACTTTCAGCGTTGACCAGTAATGGTCAATGCGAAGTTCGTTTGAACTTCGCAACGTGATTGTAATCACGATGGTCATGGTCCCTTGGGATTATGCCTACTGATTACCACGTTGTTTAGGGTCGTAGGGTAAGCGATCTAATAAATCGCTTATACCTTCGAACTCGACCCAGTTTGGTCGATCATTAGGATCCGACCAAATACATTAGGTGACCATAGTAGGTAGGGAATAACCTTCCGAGGTTATACCCTATGGTCACATCGTTTAAGTAGTTGTATGATAGGTAGTTTATATGCCTTAGGTAAATTACCATAATACCCTTTTCATGTATAATTGGTAATTAAGCATATGTAACCTAAACTTTTGTCACATAACTGATTATGTAACATGTTTAGGCATATAACACTTGTCATAGGACTAGTTAGACGGTCCGAACGCGTTTCACGCGCACGACACGTTAAAGTAGCATATGTTACCTTAATGGGTCGCGATGGGTCGAAAGCACTTAGGTTTGGTTTCATTGTAGTATGTAGGCCTTGTTAAACCATATCATATGAGTTCCAACACTCATTTGGTTTACCAAGCCTCATCCTATCCGATCTCCCGATTTAAGTCCGGTTTATTTATATAGTTTTAGATTGCCGACTGATTCCGTGCTCTCGCTAGCTTTGTTTGGTTGTTGTTCAAGACCTCCAAGCATTCTCAGGCGAGTACATTATTCCCCTCTTTTACTGTTTCCAAACTGTTTTGGGGTGACTCATATGTGCTAAATGTTTTCGATGTTATAACGATGGTTTCAAAAACGATTAAGACGATTTATACAAAACTAATAACGATTTCATAAAGTGAACAAACTTGTTGGTTGTAGTTACATAACAAATGACATTCATTAGCAATGATCAAGCCGACCAGTATTAGGTTATGGTACCATAGGATCTGACAAATCCCGTTATTTACTACACCCGTGGTTATGTGTGGGTATGGTAGGTAGCGACTGAATCTGTAATTGTTAACTTACCCTATGGAGGTTTGTTAATACGAAAACGAGAAGCGACGAGTGATGAGTCACGAAGGTTTGAATGTTATTAGCGAGACGATCATATAAGTAGTTTCACGACCTAAAACGAATTAAACGATTTACGATTGGTTTTCACACGATGTTTTAACGATTGGGTAACGATTGGGTTTCACACGATGTTTTAACGATTGGGTAAACATTTGTACATGATTTACATTTGATCATGCATTTACACGAAACATAGTATTGGTTTAAACCAAGTTTTACTTCAATATTTTGTTTTGTGCGTTTCACCTATGGTTTAGTTGATGCATTTCACTAGCCATACATATTATTTTGGTTATACATATTACATGATTTACATTTGGGCATGAACATCACTTTGGTGGTTTGGTTTGGATTAAGTGATTAAGTAACAATGCGTGTGGAATATGATACAAGCATGGTGGATACGCCGCTGGTACTTCCTATATATAAGTGTTTGTATGGTATTACATATTGTAGCGTTATTTGAATCATTTCAGTTTGAGACATAGAACATTTTATACAAGTAACATACTTTTCACAAGACATTTATTTACAAACAACTTATCTTATACAAACTCATTTTACATGGTTATTCATTTAATCATGCATTATTCTCTTATTATACATATCACCTGAACTTATTATTTTTCAAATGATTTACAAAGACAAAGCAAATTACAAGGTTCATGACTAAACATTTTCTTAAAACAAAAGTCATGAATCTTATTTTCACAAAACCTATGTACTCGCCAGCATTTCTTTGCTGACCTCGTTTTCACATATGTTTCAGGTATTGTTGTATGATATCGATTGATAAGATGCATGCTCACATAGGACTGGACAAGGCCTTAGTGACTCAATAACAATGATAGACTATGTTTAAATAGTGCATTTAGATTTCCAGACGATGTAATTACTCAATGTTTAATAAAACGAAACACTTTTGATATCCATGGTTATGAAACATTAATTCTGTTGCAACACGCCCCGATGTTTCCGCCGCGATTTGTTGTTTTACGCGGTCGGGGTGTGACAAGTATCCTCAAATCTTCTCTCTTTTGTTTTTATCATCAACAGACTTCTCACGAACAATCTCTACTCGGATGTCTTCAGACTCCCCCTATCGATATGCTGGGATCGCAGTCTGGCTTGTTAAAAACACAGAGTCCTCAGGTATCGGAACCTGACACTCTATCTTCAGGTTCAAGATCGAAACCTGGCTACACCTGCACATTCTTAACCCAGAAATAAATTTCACAAATTTAACATTTAACAAATTTATAAACCCAGGTTCTCTCTCAAATTAAACCAGAATGATTTTGTGACAACCCTCACTAAACCAGGTATCCGTACGACTTAAATAATAATTAATTACTGCTTAATTACTATGCTTGCTTGAACTCGTGAATAAACTGCTACTTGAATACTGATACATGTACTTACTTGCATCATACTTTACTTGCTGTCACTACATTATTTACATGCTGAACCTTAGTGACAAACATGATGCACAAAAGCACAGTAGCACTATAAACGGATAACCTATTGAACATGCTGATAAGCCAGCATCAGGCAGACACTGCCTCTAAGGCCTGTATGAGCCAGAAATATTTTACTACACTAGTGGTGAGTGTAGGGATACCAGGGTTGTAGAACTGCGTCTCTAGGAATAAGTTTCAATGACTGGATGTGCCTAAAACGTACTCTAAGTACAAAATTCAGCACTTTACATAATAATTCAGCTTTTAGCTAACTAATAAAGTGCCAAAACATGAGAAAAATATTACTAGACACTTTCCAAAGTGTCAGAAATGAGTTGTGTCACTAAAAAGGGTATTAACGACACTTTAAAGCTTTGTTAAGCACTTTAACGGATTACTATCCAACCAAACAACCGGACTATACCCGGAACATGAAAATATTGTCATTTTCATTGTTTATCTTTTCTGAGCCAGTTAGGGTCCCTAAATACCCTAACACCCGTCATAACACACCACACACTAGTAACCGGGTTAATCACTTAACTTAACTAGATTAACCTAACTATATACTTAACTACTAGTTGGAATCGGACCAAGACCCCCCCCCCCTGTCACACCCCGACCGCGTAAAACAACAAATCGCGGCGGAAACATCGGGGCGTGTTGCAACAGAATTAATGTTTCATAACCATGGATATCAAAAGTGTTTCGTTTTATAAACATTGAGTAATTACGTCGTCTGGAAATCTAAATACACTATTTAAACATAGTCTATCATTGTTATTGAGTCACTAAGGCCTTGTCCAGTCCTATGTGAGCATGCATCTTATCAATCGATATCATCCAAAAATACCTGAAACATATGTGAAAACGAGGTCAGCAAAGAAATGCTGGCGAATACATTAGTTTTGTTGAAAATAAGTTTCATGACTTCTGTTTGAGAAAATGTTTAGTCATGAACCTTGTAATTTGCTTTGTCTTTGTAAATCATTTGAAAAATAATAAGTTCGGATGATAAGTATAAATAAGAGAATAATGCATGATTAAATGAATAACCATGTAAAATGAGTTTGTGTAAGATAAGTTGTTTGTAAATAAATGTCTTGTGAAAAGTATGTTACTTGTATAAAATGTTCTATGTCTCAGACTGAAATGATTCAAATAACGCTACAATATGTAATACCATACAAACACTTATATATAGGAAGTACCAGCGGCGTATCCACCATGTTTGTATCATATTACACACGCATCGTTACTTAATCACTTAATCAAACCAAACCAAACAATGTAAAGTGTCTATGTTTAAATCGATTGTCAAATGTATTGAATAATATGTCAAAGTATTCATGTCAAGATGTAATTCATGTCAAAATGTCTATGTCATATATCCATGTCAAATGTCTATGTCAAATATCCATGTATGGCAAGTGAAATGTCTCAACTAAACCATATGCACAACAACAAAGTATTGAAGTAAAACTTGGTTTAAACCAATACTATGTTTCGTGTAAATGCATGATCAAATGTAAATCATGTACAAATGTTTACCCAATCGTTACCCATTCATTCAAATCGTTCTTGTTTTAATCGTTCTAATCGTTCTTGTTTTAATCGTGAACTACTTTATGATCGATTCTCTAATAACATTCAAACCTTCTTGACTCGTTCCTCGTTCCAACTCGCTCTCGCTCTCGTTCTTAACAAACCCTTACCAAAGGATAAGTTAATAATTACAGATTCAGTCGCTACCCACAACACCCACACATAACAATGGGTGCAGTAAATAACGGGATTTGTCAGATCCTATGGTACCATAACCTAATAATGGTCGGCTTGATCATAGCTAATGAATGTCATCGGTCATGTAAACTACAACCAACAAGTTTGTTCACTTCTTGAAATTTGTTATTAGTTTTCTGAAATCATTGTATTCGTTCTTGAAATCATTGTTAGCGTTCTTGAAATAATTGTAATTGTTCTTGAAACCACATTGTAATTGTTCTTGAAACCATATTGTAATTGTTCTTGAAACCATTGATAAAACATTTAGCACGTATGAGTCACCCCAAAACAGTTGAAAACAGTAAAAGAGGGGAATAATGTACTCGCCTGGGAGTGCTTAGGAGTCTTGAACAACTACCAAGAAAGCTAGAGGAGTCCCGGAAATCAAACGGTACCTAATATAGGTAACTATGTTAATTAACCGGACCTAGATCGGAAGATCGGGTAGCATTAGGGTTTGTAAACCAAACGAGTGTAGAGACTCGTGTCATTTGGTTTAACAAAGCCTACATACTAAATGAAACTTAACCTAAGTGTTTACGACCCATTACGACCCGTTTAGGAAGCTTATGCTACTTTAACGCGTCGTTCGCGTGAAACGCGTTCGGACCGTCTAACTAGTCCTATGACAAGTGTTATATGCCTAAACATGTTACATAATCAGTTATGTGACAAAAGTTTAGGTTACATATGCTTAATTACCAATTATACATGAAAAGGGTATTCTGGTAATTTACCTAAGGCATATAAACTACCTATCATACAACTACTTAAACGATGTGACCATAGGGTATAACCTCGGAAGGTTATGCCCTATACTAGGGTCACCTAATGTATTTGGTCGGATCCTAATGATCGACCAAACTGGGTCGGGCTCGAAGGTATAGGCGATTTATTAGATCGCCTACCCTACGACCCTAGACAACGTGGTAATCAGTGGGCATAGTCCCAAGGGACTATGACCAACGTGATTACACTCACGTTGTGAAGTTCAAACGAACTTCGCATTGACCATTACTGGTCAACGCTGAAAGTCAAACAAAGTTTGACTTTCTGACTCGAAAAGCAATAAAATAAGGAAAAGAACGAAAGAATACTTACGAAGGGTCCCCGAATGCTAACCTCGATTCAAAAATCTCAGGTATGAAACAATAGTTTCAACTTAGAGTTTCTCAAATCAAAGTTCTAGTGATTTTAGCAATGGGGGTGGATGGGTATTTATAGGAATACCCGAACCGTTAAGATCGTTTCATGGAAAACGTGCCTTAATCCCATCCGTACATGTGTTGAAATGTCATGGTGTTTAGGTGTTTAAATTCCATCCATACATGTGTTGAAATGTCATGGTGTTTAGGTGTTTAAATTCCATCCATACATGTGTTGAAATGTCATGGTGTTTAGGTGTTTAAATTCCATCCATACATGTGTTGAAAGGTCATGGTGTTTAGGTGTTTAAATTCCATCCATACATGTGTTGAAATGTCATGGTGCCTAAATTCCATCCTTATCCGCTGACTAAGCAAGTTAGAATGTGTGGTTGTGAATTAAACAACGGCTAATACATCGAATCTGGTCCTGAATGCGAAAAACGATCCAAATGACGTGACGAATGGATTTTTCTTATGGCGAACACTAAAATAAAATATTTTAGTGCTAACATAATTTTTTTGATGTCCGGATGTATTCAGAACGTAAGTTATGCGCGAAAATGCAAACTTGTGCACTTTTTGACACTTTTAGTCCCTGAATGACCCAAAAGTTTATTTTAGCACACCGAACCCCTCAAAGCCTATTTCTAAGCTATGTAAAGGATATTTATGGTATGTTTAACTTATGGTCATGTTCCGGAAGGTCTGTTACAGTTCAAATTGGCATACTTTCGCAGTTTGTCAAATTTAGTCCCTGTAAGCGATTAAACTTTGATTTCACCACACCAAACCTTCCAAAACTTATATCTAAGTTATGTAAAGGTTATTTAAGGTATGTTAAGCCTATGTCACTATTCCGGAGTGTTTGTTGCATTAAACTGGTTATATTTACGCATCAGTGCGCGTATAACCTTCCAGAAAGCGATTTAGAGTTTGAAATCGAACAAAAATTGATATGTGCAAATGATACACATATTTTTACAAATCCCAAGTATGAAATACAATATTTCATTGGTTTGGTATTTGTTTGATGGCCGTGGAGGCACAGGTGTTACAGTCTCCCCTACTTTAGGAAATTTCGTCCCGAAATTTATTTAGAGGAAACTTGTGAGAGCTTGAAAACATGAAATTGAAAAGATCGAATAACATTGGTTAGGGTTCTGAACTTCTAGTAACCTTTAATAACATCATGATTACAATGTAAGAGGGATACTTATATACAAGTATATGAAGCGTCATTGGTGCGTCCACCGTACCTCCATTACATCGTTCTCATTTCGTTATTGTTGTCACTATCGGCTCTTACACATAATAAATCTTACTGGGTTTCTGTGCACTAAATTTCATAATTATGTACGCGTCCATAATCAGACAATTCCTTGCACAGTTCACACAGTCTATTTTATAGTGTGTAGGGGAAAACCAAATGAACAATCCTGTGATGAGTGTGACTAGACCGCCTTAGAATCCTTTTAATTAAATCAATAAATGATCTAAATAGACTATCAAGGAGTCTGTCCAGCTACATCACTAGATGTCGTTCTTTAACCAAATCGTGAATCAATCTTTTTGACTAGACCACTAAAGGGTCTCTCATCGAATCATGGAATGGTACTATATAACCCAAGGGTCTTAACTATTACATAGAAGCCCATTAAGGATTGAAGGTAGTACTTTTTGAATATCCTGCTACGAATCCCTCATATGACGATATGAAAGATTCTGCGAGGATTTGGATAACGAATATCCAGAGTATTAAAAACACAAAAATGCATAAAAGAAAACATAAGATGAATAAACACATAGTCACATAATTGTATACTCGTTCAATCGCATAATCGTTCAATTTGACCTATAATTTGTTATCTTTGGACACGGGTATTTAAAGCATACCAGAAACCCAATCCGTGGATTTCCTTTGGCACTTTAAATATTTTCAAGAATCTAACTATGAAGATAGGAAGATCTTAAAAGGCATTCGATTTGTCCTAATTGAGTTGTTTTGTACATTTTAAAGTGTACAAGGAATTCAATCAGGGCTCCGATGTCAACGAAGGTGTTGATCGTGATCGGCTCAGGACATGAATAGATCAAGGTGTCATCAATAATAACAATGACGATCTGATCCAAATAAGGCTTGCAGACTCTATTTATTAAGTTCTTGAAGATGGCTGGAGTATTTGTCAACCTAAAAGGCATGACTGTAAACTCGTAATGGCCATCCTTCATGCAGAAAACCGTTTTGGGAATATCTTCTTCGAGAATACAAAGTTGATGATACCCAAAACGCAAATCGATCTTGGAAAAGCATGAACGCTATGCAGTTGATCGGAGAAATCGTTGATTTAAGGTAGGGGGATATCGATTCTTGATGGTAAGCTTACTAGGCTTACGTTAATCGATACACATTCGAAAAGATCCATTTTTTTTTCTTTTCGCAAGGAGAACAGGAGTTTCTCCAAGGTGAAAAGTTCGGACGGATGAATCCTTTATCAGACAACTCTTGAAGCTGTTTTGATAATTCTTGCATCTCGAACGGTGCAAGACGATAAAATACTTTAGATTTAAAAGAAACCAGTGTTTGAGGTTCTTAGGGAGATCTCAAGTGATCGTAAAAATGACAGAACCACACGAGTAGTTTTGTCTTTGTGTTGACATCACAAGGTTGAATCAAACATTCATACAATTGCATTAGTTAGAAAATAAAACCACAAATTTTTATTTATATAACAACCGCATTGTCTTTAAATGTTACAAGATACCAACCAGAGGAAAAACAAAATACTAATTGTTCACTCCTTCAACATTGAGTGCCTCATTGATGTTAAACACTCGACCACGTGCTGGATTCACATTGACGTTGACATTCGCATTTGGGTTTGCGTTAGCATTTGCATTTACCAGTCTTGGGCAGTTGTGGCGGAAGTGACCAATCTCTCCGCAGTTGAAACATGAACCCAGTGGAAATCTCGCAGCATTCCCTTGAACCGGAGCTTGAACCTGAGCAGCCTGATTTTGTCCCAAACGACAAATCTTGGCCAAATGCCCAAGTTTACCACACGTCGTGCATTGCCAGCAAGCTTGTTGTACTGCGTGATGACCGTTGCAGCGTGCACAATAAGGTGCGGTACCGGCATATGCTTTCTTTGCAGGTGGCTGAGCTGGTTGGTTCTGCGGGTTCTGTGCAGTCTGTGCTGTAACAGCAAAATTTTGGGCACCCTTTCGCTTCTTTGATTTCTTTGACGTCTCACCTTCCTTACCCTTCTTTTTTTGGCCTTTCTTGCTATCCTCCTTGTCAGCTGACTGTTTCTTGCCCTTGTCACCCTTCCTGTGTAACTTGTTCTTCCGAATCTGCGACTCAGTCAATGTCGCTGATAACTCGATCGCCTGACGGAGTGTGGCAGGGTTACTACCAGTAAGGATGTCTTGTACCGAGTCAGGTAGGCCGTCGATGTACCTTTCGATAGCTATGTCAAGTGGGGTAACCATTGTAGGGCAAAGCAGACTCAGCTCCTCAAACCTATCAGTATACGCCCTGTGCTCACCACTATCTTGCTTCAACTCATCAAATTCCTTCTCCAAAGCTCGCTGCTCATGACGAGGACAGAATTCCCTCATCATCAGAGCCCTAAGTTCAGCCCATGTCTGTGCGAGAGCAACTTCCGCACCTCGGTCTCTCATTACCCCATTCCACCATGTAAGAGCCCTCTTCTGAAACACGCTCGAGGAGAACTCGACCCTGCGATTATCCGGGCACTGCACGTGGCGAAAAGTATTCTCAATGCTTTCGAACCACTGAAGAAGCCCAGTTGCTCCTTCAGAACCACTAAACTTGAGTGGTTTAGCCTGGTTGAAATCCTTGTATTTGCATAGCACATTGTTGTTGTTGTTGGCTTGGTTCCATTGAGCAAAGAGGTTTGGGAATTGAGCAGCCATTTGCTGCGCAATGATTTCTGCCAGCTCGGCAGTCTCTATCTGGCTTTCGCGTCGAGGAGGCATTGTCTAAAAGAGGAAACATGAAAGGAAACGAGTGAGAGAATTTAGACGAAATAATGAGATGAAACAAATCTGATGAAAGCAAGGATAGTGGTCATTTGTTTGTTACTACAAAGCAACAAACGACCTTGGTGATTAGTCAAAGTAAATAGGTTAAAAATAATGTATCGCGAAGACATGCTCGCCTATAAGTGAACACTCATCCCAAGAATTCCCAGGTAAGCACAACTGGTCTCGCGTCTGATGAGATGTATACGAAGTGCTTGCCTAGACAGAAAACCCAGAATACAGGCATTCACCCTTCCAGTTTGCACGTGTTCACATTATTTAAAACCCAAAACCTTGACGAGATTTTGAAAATTCAAAGGGGTTCAAAACCTTGCAACAGAGGGTTCAAAACCTAGAAATTAATCATCCTAGAACAGATGATTAGTTTTCAAAGCGGTTTTGAAATTTATGTTCTTGTTGTGGTCGTCACCTAAGGATAGGTGACGGTATTGTTTTATGACTAAACGCAAGTAAACTCGCGTTAGGGTCCTAAGAAGGTTATAGACTAGGTCAAAGCATTACTAATTACTAATAACCTAATTCCCTATAACCATTGGCTCTGATACCATCTTTTCTGTCACACCCCGACCGCGTAAAACAACAAATCGCGGCGGAAACATCGGGGCGTGTTGCAACAGAATTAATGTTTCATAACCATGGATATCAAAAGTGTTTCGTTTTATAAACATTGAGTAATTACGTCGTCTGGAAATCTAAATACACTATTTAAACATAGTCTATCATTGTTATTGAGTCACTAAGGCCTTGTCCAGTCCTATGTGAGCATGCATCTTATCAATCGATATCATCCAAAAATACCTGAAACATATGTGAAAATGAGGTCAGCAAAGAAATGCTGGCGAATACATTAGTTTTGTTGAAAATAAGTTTCATGACTTCTGTTTGAGAAAATGTTTAGTCATGAACCTTGTAATTTGCTTTGTCTTTGTAAATCATTTGAAAAATAATAAGTTCGGATGATAAGTATAAATAAGAGAATAATGCATGATTAAATGAATAACCATGTAAAATGAGTTTGTGTAAGATAAGTTGTTTGTAAATAAATGTCTTGTGAAAAGTATGTTACTTGTATAAAATGTTCTATGTCTCAGACTGAAATGATTCAAATAACGCTACAATATCTAATACCATACAAACACTTATATATAGGAAGTACCAGCGGCGTATCCACCATGTTTGTATCATATTACACACGCATCGTTACTTAATCACTTAATCAAACCAAACCAAACAATGTAAAGTGTCTATGTTTAAATCGATTGTCAAATGTATTGAATAATATGTCAAAGTATTCATGTCAAGATGTAATTCATGTCAAAATGTCTATGTCATATATCCATGTCAAATGTCTATGTCAAATATCCATGTATGGCAAGTGAAATGTCTCAACTAAACCATATGCACAACAACAAAGTATTGAAGTAAAACTTGGTTTAAACCAATACTATGTTTCGTGTAAATGCATGATCAAATGTAAATCATGTACAAATGTTTACCCAATCGTTACCCATTCATTCAAATCGTTCTTGTTTTAATCGTTCTAATCGTTCTTGTTTTAATCGTGAACTACTTTATGATCGATTCTCTAATAACATTCAAACCTTCTTGACTCGTTCCTCGTTCCAACTCGCTCTCGCTCTCGTTCTTAACAAACCCTTACCAAAGGATAAGTTAATAATTACAGATTCAGTCGCTACCCACAACACCCACACATAACAATGGGTGCAGTAAATAACGGGATTTGTCAGATCCTATGGTACCATAACCTAATAATGGTCGGCTTGATCATAGCTAATGAATGTCATCGGTCATGTAAACTACAACCAACAAGTTTGTTCACTTCTTGAAATTTGTTATTAGTTTTCTGAAATCATTGTATTCGTTCTTGAAATCATTGTTAGCGTTCTTGAAATAATTGTAATTGTTCTTGAAACCACATTGTAATTGTTCTTGAAACCATATTGTAATTGTTCTTGAAACCATTGATAAAACATTTAGCACGTATGAGTCACCCCAAAACAGTTGAAAACAGTAAAAGAGGGGAATAATGTACTCGCCTGGGAGTGCTTAGGAGTCTTGAACAACTACCAAGAAAGCTAGAGGAGTCCCGGAAATCAAACGGTACCTAATATAGGTAACTATGTTAATTAACCGGACCTAGATCGGAAGATCGGGTAGCATTAGGGTTTGTAAACCAAACGAGTGTAGAGACTCGTGTCATTTGGTTTAACAAAGCCTACATACTAAATGAAACTTAACCTAAGTGTTTACGACCCATTACGACCCGTTTAGGAAGCTTATGCTACTTTAACGCGTCGTTCGCGTGAAACGCGTTCGGACCGTCTAACTAGTCCTATGACAAGTGTTATATGCCTAAACATGTTACATAATCAGTTATGTGACAAAAGTTTAGGTTACATATGCTTAATTACCAATTATACATGAAAAGGGTATTCTGGTAATTTACCTAAGGCATATAAACTACCTATCATACAACTACTTAAACGATGTGACCATAGGGTATAACCTCGGAAGGTTATGCCCTATACTAGGGTCACCTAATGTATTTGGTCGGATCCTAATGATCGACCAAACTGGGTCGGGCTCGAAGGTATAGGCGATTTATTAGATCGCCTACCCTACGACCCTAGACAACGTGGTAATCAGTGGGCATAGTCCCAAGGGACTATGACCAACGTGATTACACTCACGTTGCGAAGTTCAAACGAACTTCGCATTGACCATTACTGGTCAACGCTGAAAGTCAAACAAAGTTTGACTTTCTGACTCGAAAAGCAATAAAATAAGGAAAAGAACGAAAGAATACTTACGAAGGGTCCCCGAATGCTAACCTCGATTCAAAAATCTCAGGTATGAAACAATAGTTTCAACTTAGAGTTTCTCAAATCAAAGTTCTAGTGATTTTAGCAATGGGGGTGGATGGGTATTTATAGGAATACCCGAACCGTTAAGATCGTTTCATGGAAAACGTGCCTTAATCCCATCCGTACATGTGTTGAAATGTCATGGTGTTTAGGTGTTTAAATTCCATCCATACATGTGTTGAAATGTCATGGTGTTTAGGTGTTTAAATTCCATCCATACATGTGTTGAAATGTCATGGTGTTTAGGTGTTTAAATTCCATCCATACATGTGTTGAAAGGTCATGGTGTTTAGGTGTTTAAATTCCATCCATACATGTGTTGAAATGTCATGGTGCCTAAATTCCATCCTTATCCGCTGACTAAGCAAGTTAGAATGTGTGGTTGTGAATTAAACAACGGCTAATACATCGAATCTGGTCCTGAATGCGAAAAACGATCCAAATGACGTGACGAATGGATTTTTCTTATGGCGAACACTAAAATAAAATATTTTAGTGCTAACATAATTTTTTTGATGTCCGGATGTATTCAGAACGTAAGTTATGCGCGAAAATGCAAACTTGTGCACTTTTTGACACTTTTAGTCCCTGAATGACCCAAAAGTTTATTTTAGCACACCGAACCCCTCAAAGCCTATTTCTAAGCTATGTAAAGGATATTTATGGTATGTTTAACTTATGGTCATGTTCCGGAAGGTCTGTTACAGTTCAAATTGGCATACTTTCGCAGTTTGTCAAATTTAGTCCCTGTAAGCGATTAAACTTTGATTTCACCACACCAAACCTTCCAAAACTTATATCTAAGTTATGTAAAGGTTATTTAAGGTATGTTAAGCCTATGTCACTATTCCGGAGTGTTTGTTGCATTAAACTGGTTATATTTACGCATCAGTGCGCGTATAACCTTCCAGAAAGCGATTTAGAGTTTGAAATCGAACAAAAATTGATATGTGCAAATGATACACATATTTTTACAAATCCCAAGTATGAAATACAATATTTCATTGGTTTGGTATTTGTTTGATGGCCGTGGAGGCACAGGTGTTACACCCCCCCCCCCCCCTTAACCAAACCGTCCCCAAGAGGGGGACATACCTTGTCCTTTTGTTGATTATTATAATCTTGTGTTTAGTATCAAGAAGACATATGAACCTTTGGTTAATACTCACACTAATTGTCTATAAGTTAGACCATTAACACAACATAACATCCATCTCACAACTCAACACTCAAGCTCTATCTCCCTCTCTCAAAGGCTTCGGCCGAACACCCCTCTCAACATCCAACCATTTTCGACTTTTGTTCATCACATTCCAAGTTCATACAAGTGTTAAGGATCTCGTATAAGGAAGCTTGGAGCAAACGGAAGGCGAAGGACCTCACTACATTGCTTTTATCCACTCATTTTGCGACTAGAATCTTCCCTAGCCTCGAGCTAGTAGTAAGTTGCTTAGATCACCTTCTCAAACTATTTTAAAGTGGTTAAAATGATATGTAACGGTTAAAGGTCGCAAACATACAAGTTGAATCTTAAAAGTCTACTAAAAACACATAAAAATGGTGGTTAAAAGCTCATATGTTGTGTAAAACTTGTAGTGTTTGATTTGTGTGGTTATTTGGACCCGATCTATGTTGTGGTAGCTCGGATCGTCATTTAACCCGGATTGGTCATGATCTTGGATCATGACATAAGGTTGTTTTGGAAGTAACAAGGGTTAAAGGATGAACTCTACCACACATAAATCATGAACTTGTGTAAAAGCGATTTTGTTTGTGAAATAGTGTTTAAAACTAGTGGATCTACGTATCTACAAGCGGTATTTTCAAAGGACCGCGTGTCAAGAGAAAACATACTTTTAAAGACGGATCTTACACTAACACGAATGGTTTTTAGAACACACAAGTGTGTAAATACTTGTGTAACACTAAGTTTCGACAAAGAACTAGTTTTGTCAAATTTTACAAGAAGTTGTAAAGATGGAATTTCTTTAAAAACGAGGTTTTTACAAAATCGGATTGTTTTATATAAAGATCCACTAAAAGTAATGGGATTTACTTCATAGTTTGGATAAATCACAAGTTCATGAAATTTATGCGATTTATATATATTTTGACTAGTTGTGGTTTGAACATTGTTTTGATTGAATGATAAAAATTGTTGGTTTGATTTGTAAAAGAAAATGATACGCTTGAAAGCGTGGCCACCTCCAGTTACAGAGGAAACTCTGGCGAAATTTTTCCAAAAGCCTAACACTTAGAAATATTTTCACTATGAGTGTTAGAAATACATTTTGACTTGTTTTCAAATTATAGATTTCGCCACGACTTATTTACAAAATACCGGAGGTGGGATTTCACAAAATAAAACGTGATACATATATATATTTAGTATATACTTTTCACAACATCACTTGTATAAGTGTTTATGATTATTTTGTGAACTACGTAAATATTATTTTTCGGGTAAAAATAATATTACTAAGTATTATTTTGAGAAAATCACATGTATTAAAGTATAATATTTTGAGAAGAATATTTATATTTTGAAGTTGGAAATAAAATATATTTTAAGTGAGACTTAATAATATATTTCGAAATTATACGAACACACATGTATTAAATCCCCCATCCTTGGGAAGGAAAATGACTACCAAGTATATACAGAATGTAAACACGAAATAGTTGCCTAACTATTTCCCAAAAACTTAAACCATAAAGCTAAGGCACGACCGTCCGTCTAATAGAGTTAGTACGTGTAGGTCGTCACATAACTGCTTGATTTGGAGGCATACTTGGTAGAGACGCACCACTGTGAGTTCATGTCCCCCTTTTCTCTTAACTGTTTTCAGTTTTCTAAACTGCGGGGGTGAAATACATGTTACTTTGATTACAAGTACTTTATACATGGTATGGTTAGCGTAAGGAGGTTTACTACTTAGATCATGTGAGTGGGTAGGCAGAAACTGGAGGCCATTAATCCTCATTGTAGGACCGAGGGACGTAAGCGGTAGATCTATCTGGGTGTAGCGAGCCCAACCCCAGGCCCAAACAGAACGGACCTTGGGGTGACTTTGTGCCCAAACGCAAAATCTGCTAGGTTTGAGTCTTCCTACTTGCACTTCACACATATCAATGGCCTTGCAAACCATTGGTGATCTCTTTTCCTTATTTGCTACATACCAGGATTTTTATACTTACAAAGGTTTATTTACTCACTTACACATGAACTCGCTCAACATTATTGTTGATTTTTCAACTTACATGTATTTCAGGGAATTAAAGATCTGGCGCGGTATGTTATGTTTTCCCGCTGCATATGGGTTCCGAGGTCATCCCGGTTTAGGAAATGTGACTTTTTCCTGGACGAGTCACAAATCTTAAACTGCGTTTTATTCATGTTGATGTTTATGTCTTTCAAAACAATGTTTTATGTTTTGGTGTTGTAGTCTCTAAGACAATGTTATGTTACTTCGGTTTTTAAAACTTAAATCTATGGATGATCTTGCATGGTTTTATTTCATATAGCTTTGTTATGGTTAAGCTATGGTATTAAGAAGTCACACCAAATTAACCACGCTTCCGCAAAGCCAGGGTGTGACAGCTTGGTATCAGAGCTCTGATCATAGCGAACTAGGATTCTTTCTCGAGTCTAGACTATGATCACTAGGGCTCTCATGAAAACATTTTTACTGCATACCACTTAAGTCCAGATCCAAAACTTTTTTTTAAACAAATGTTGAGTACATTTTATTTATTATTTATAGGCTCAGTCTGGGAGGCCGAGGCTCGGTCTGGGAGGCCGAGGCTCGGTCTGGGAGGCCGAGGCTCGGTCTGGGAGGCCGAGGTAGTTGTCTAGTGGGACTAGGGAGTCAGTCTGGGAGGCTGGGAGAATTGCCTAGTGGGACTAGGAAGAGCAGTCTGAGAGGCTGGGAGAATTGGCTAGTGGGACTAGGAAGAGCAGTCTGAGAGGCTGGGAAAATTGGCTAGTGGGACTAGGAAGAGCAGTCTGAGAGGCTGGGAGAATTGGCTAGTGGGACTAGGAAGAGCAGTCTGGGAGGCTGGGAGGCTAGTGGGACTAGGAGAACAATTTGAATGCTTACTTGGTGACTTATGTGATTATTTGATTGTATGATTGACTGTTTGTGCATATTTGTGTTTATGTTACAGACACCATGGACACCTCTGGCACAGGTGACTCAGACACCACAGGACCTAGACCTATAGTATCAGATGACCTAGAGTCTTCAGAGCACGAGGTCCACACATCTGACGTTACTAGCACGGACGAGGACGACTTTCAGCCCTTTGCTTTACCTGATGGTGCTGATGAGCTCGCTGATGGCCCTTTGGCTGGGGACCTACCGTTAGTGGAGATCCCTGCTCCCGTACCGCTTGCTTCATATCCTGCTTACGATTTGCTTCTCGACGCCGATGATGATGGCGACGTCGATCTATTTGATGACGAGCCCTTAGAGGATGAGGTTCAGGGCGAGGCCCTTCTTGCTGCTGGAGATCTTTTGATGATCGCAGATGCTCCCGCCGAGGAGTCACCTGCTCACTCACCAGTCCCAGACTCTTTCGAGTCTGTGGCCTCCGCACCTTCACACACCCAGAGTGCGCAGCACTTCTCACATGGATCAGATCCCGACCAGGCATCCTCTGTTGCCCCTATTCCTAGTTTTACTCTCGACCACGATGATGTGGAGGATTCCGATCCTGTCTTTCCCCCAGGATTCGACCCAGATGAGGATATAGAGTTTATACCCATGGATCAGCCTATGGAGGATCCGGTTGACCCAGTTGATCCCATCGACCCTGAGTTTGATTTTGAGATGGCCTTTGATGAGCCCGAGCAGCCACTGGACCCTGCTCCTGACCCAGTGCTTGAGCATGGCCCAGTTCATGCTGACGCACCTATTATTGAGGCTGTCATTGCTGACCCACCTATTGATGATTATCCTATAGATGCTCCGTTGTTGGAGGGTGATCATGTCATTGCTGCTGATCATGTTGATCCCCCACTTATTGCTGATGCACCAGTTGACCCTCTTGTTGCACCTCACCATGATCCTATGCCAGTTCAGTTTGATCGTGCGCTTTTTGAGGCACAGATTGACCCACGAGACGAGCACGCCCAGTGTGGGTGGATTCCTGCTGATGATGAGGTTCCACCTATTCCCCCTCAGATCACTGATACCCGTCACATTGATACCTCCTTTTCATTTCCTCGGTTTACACCTCCAGCGCGACCTGGAGAAGGTTCTTCGGCTCACCCTTTTGGACATGTATCGGTATCTATCCCTGCTATGCCACCGTCTGCTACTCTTCCCCCTGTTTCTCCATTTCATGTGGCACCTTTTGATCCCACCAGTGAGCCGTTTCTCTGGGCGTCACCTTCTGCTATGCCACCGACCGACCCCTACCATTCTTTCCATATGGGGTATACTATTGAGGACGTTTTGATGTCTTTTGTCGCCCAGCACGAGGCACACACGCAGTGCATCCAGGAGCTTGAGAGAGCCCGGCCGCCGCCGTGTCAGTGCCAGGGTCAGACCCACTCTCCTTTGCAGCCCTCTTGACCTGTACCACCAGACTATGCTGCACGCCTTTTTGCCCTGGAGCAGCAGGTTGCTTCATTCTTGCGTACCCAGAGAGCCATGGAGGAGGACTGGCTCCATTTGCGCCGCTTGTTTTACACTCACTTCCCCCCTCCTCCACCACCATCCGTGTAGAGCTCTTCAGTACCGTATAGGTAGACGTTGGTGAGAAGACGGCGAATGCTTTTGACTGCACAGCATTTTTGGAGACTACATTATGATTCTGACTTCTGTTGACATATATTTGAAGTACTAACACTGATTTGATATAGTTTTTGGACTAGGGTGATGTAGCCCTTAGTCGACTGATGTTGTATGACACTGTGATGTACTTGTACGCTTACTATGTGGTCTCAATATATGGCAATCGCAGTATTCTCATCATACTTGATGCTTGATTTGGTTATTTGTATTCTATGACATGGGATGTTGTGTGATTGATGTTTGTGACATGGGATGTTGTGTGATTGATATGATTATAACATGAGATGTTATGTACTATTACTATTATAAAGCGTACGTATTATAACTATGGCCTGACCGACGTAAACACATCTTTTAGAAGATGTCGCCGAGACGTGAGACACGCATGCCTACCAATGAGGCAGAACTCCAACAAGTCATCGCTGCTGCCATCGCACAATACGCCGCTTCGCAAGGAGGACCCAGCGGAAGCAGCTCAAACAACAATGGCAACAATAATCCACCTCATGGGTGCACCTACAAGCAGT
Organism: Helianthus tuberosus; assembly: GCA_030545235.1. NCBI lineage: Eukaryota > Viridiplantae > Streptophyta > Magnoliopsida > Asterales > Asteraceae > Helianthus > Helianthus tuberosus. Next base: position 108,247,957 of record CM060393.1, read on the forward strand.
TTCTAGACTGCAAACCGGTTAACTTTGATGGCACAGGAGGTGCTGTCGCCTTTGTTCGTTGGGCCGAGAAAACCGAATCTGTTCTTCGCATGAGCAAATGCGCGCTAGATCAGCAAGTCACCTATATCTCAGGGCTATTTTTGGATGGAGCCCTCTCTTGGTGGAATTTGCAAGTACAGACACTTGGTGAAGCTGCTGCCTATGCGTTAACCTGGACCGAACTGAAGGAACTTATGCGCAGGAAGTACTGCTCTCGCGCGGAAATCCAAAGATTGGAAACCGAGTTCTGGCATTTGAAAATGGAAGGTCCAAAGATCGCAGAATACGTTCAAAGGTTCCATGACTTATCGCATGTGGTACCCTACATGGTCACTCCGGAGTTCAAGCGGATTGAACGTTTCATTTGGGGATTAGCTCCTCAAATCATAAGCATGGTGACCTCTTCCAAGCCTGCGACCATTACTGAGGCGATTGATCTGAGCGTGGCTCTCACAGAGGAGGCTATTCGCCTGAACAAGTTTGATGATGCTGAGCCTAAGAAGAAAGAGACTCACGTCGAGTCATCAGGAGGTAACAAACGGAAGTTCTCGAACTTCAAGCAAGGCGCCAGTGTGGTTGTTAAGAAAGGAGAACCAAGCACGCCAGCTCAGGTTACAGCTGGTAGTGGAAAGAAAGGGAAGGGATATATGGGCACCCAGCCCAAGTGCAACACCTGCCAACGTCACCATTCTGGCCGATGCGGGCCAAAAGTATGCGAAGCTTGTGGAAAGACTGGTCACTTGAAGGATTCTTGTTGGGCTAGTGCTGGCCGGGGAGGCCAAGGAGGATTTGGGAATAGAAATAATCGTGGTGGTATTGGGAATCGCCCACAGGGGAACAATGGAGGAAACGGGAGTCGAGGCAACAATGTGAATCAAGCTGGTAATGCGAACCAAAACAACAACCAAGCTGGAAACGGAGGTGGAAACGGGCAAAGACTTGGATGCTTTAACTGTGGTGATATCGGGCACTTTAAGAGGAACTGCCCAGAGTTAAACCAAGCCCGTGGAAGAGTGTTCCAAATCGAAGCAAGGGAAGCGCGCCAGGACCCCAATGTCGTTACTGGTACGTTCCCTGTAAATCAACGATATGCATCCGTTTTATTTGATACTGGTGCCGATTAAAGCTTCGTATCATTAGAGTTTAAGAATATGCTTGGTTTAGCCGCTAATAAGTTAGATATTCCGTACTCAATCGAATTGGCCAATGGGAAGTTAGTAGAAGCCAATGAAGTTGTCAGAGGCTGTGTGATCGAATTGGGAGAGCGTGAGTTTGCTCTGGATCTACTACCAGTCCAGTTGGGAAGCTTTGACGTGGTGGTAGGAATGGATTGGTTATCAGGCAACAACCTGAGATTCCCAAGTGGAAATGGGAACAAATCTCAATGGATTTTGTTACAAAGTTGCCAAGAATGCCAAGAGGCCATGACACTATTTGGGTGATAGTGGATCGATTAACGAAGTCAGCACACTTCTTACCTATCAGAGAGAAGGATAATACGAGCAAGTTGGCTGAAATTTACATGAGAGAGATCGTCGCACGTCATGGAGTGCCTCTCTCGATCATCTCTGATAGAGACGGAAGGTTTGTGTCAAGGATATGGCAATCCTTCCAAGAAGCTTTTGGCTCACAATTAAATCTGAGCACTGCGTTTCATCCGCAAACTGACGGTCAAAGCGAGCGAACGATACAGACTTTGGAAGACATGCTGAGAGCGTGTGTTATGGATTTGGGCGGTAGCTGGGACAAGCATTTGCCTTTGGTCGAATTTTCATACAACAACAGCTACCACACCAGTATTGGTGTCGCGCCATTTGAAGCCCTTTACGGACGCAAGTGCCGATCACCCCTATGTTGGGCTGACGCAGGTGATAGGCAGCTTGCTGGTCCCGAAATCGTCCAAGAGACGACAGACAAGATTGCGCAGATTCTAAAACGCATCGAAGCAGCTCGCCACAGACAGAAAGCCTATGCGGATCCAAACCGGAAACACTTGGAATTCCAAGTGGGAGAAATGGTTTTATTGAAAGTTTCACCCTGGAAGGGTGTGGCACGCTTCGGAAAGCGTGGGAAGTTAAATCCGCGCTACATTGGTCCTTTCAGAATTTTGGAAAGAATAGGACTAGTAGCATACAAGCTGGACTTACCTGCTGAACTCCATTCAGTTCACGATACATTTCATGTATCCAACCTGAAGAAAAGTCCAACTCAAGATACCATTGCCATTCCCATCGACGAGATTCATGTTGACGACACGCTCCATTTCGTTGAAGAACCGGTTGAGGTTACAGATTGGAAATTAAACAAGACCCGCCGGAGCAGTGTCAAACTCGTCAAAGTTCGTTGGAATGCCAGACATGGTCCTGAATACACCTGGGAGCGTGAGGACCGGATGAAAACGAAATACCCCCACTTATTTCCTAAGAACCCTGCATCAACAAGCAGAACTTAAAATTTCGGGACGAAATTTTTCTAACGGGGGGAGAATGTGACAACCCTCACTAAACCAGGTATCCGTACGACTTAATTAATAATTAATTACTGCTTAATTACTATGCTTGCTTGAACTCGTGAATAAACTGCTACTTGAATACTGATACATGTACTTACTTGCATCATACTTTACTTGCTGTCACTACATTATTTACATGCTGAACCTTAGTGACAAACATGATGCACAAAAGCACAGTAGCACTATAAACGGATAACCTATTGAACATGCTGATAAGCCAGCATCAGGCAGACACTGCCTCTAAGGCCTGTATGAGCCAGAAATATTTTACTACACTAGTGGTGAGTGTAGGGATACCAGGGTTGTACAACTGCGTCTCTAGGAATAAGTTTCAATGACTGGATGTGCCTAAAACGTACTCTAAGTACAAAATTCAGCACTTTACATAATAATTCAGCTTTTAGCTAACTAATAAAGTGCCAAAACATGAGAAAAATATTACTAGACACTTTCCAAAGTGTCAGAAATGAGTTGTGTCACTAAAAAGGGTATTAACGACACTTTAAAGCTTTGTTAAGCACTTTAACGGATTACTATCCAACCGAACAACCGGACTATACCCGGAACATGAAAATATTGTCATTTTCATTGTTTATCTTTTCTGAGCCAGTTAGGGTCCCTGAATACCCTAACACCCGTCATAACACACCACACTGTTATGATCGGAGGCTCTCATGATAGTGTTTGTTTGTTTACAATGAATGATCAATGAATATGAAAACATGTTAGGTGCAATGGAAATGAAAAACAAACTTTGTAAACACAATCAAAGGAGTAAATAGTTTGATAAACAATTGCTTCACATAGAGTCAAAAGATTACAAATCAAAGCAAAAGATTACAGTCATGCTTACAAACTAAACTCCCCCTCAGCCTGATGCCCCAAGGTTGGTTGCACACAAGATGAAAGGATTAGACGTGAGGAGAAGAACCCACTCAGTCAATCAAATGTAACAGTACAGGGCACTGTTACATTTATAGGCAAACCAAACCACTGAGGTATCTCAGCTGACGTCACCATGAAAGCGACGTCTAACAGCCTAACAACCTGTATCTACTGTCCTTACACAAACACTGCTAACCTAACCACTGACTATACATAAGACAAACAATTTACTAAACAGCTGCTCTCCCTTTATGTCAGTGCTTTCCTCAAGGTTGATCAGTCCTTGACTGGGCAGTGCTTTATCATCAGTAGATAGGACCAGCAGTGTTGAATACTTCAGGGTTTTCATCAGCAGTTGAAAAGACAGCAGCAGTTGAGTATGAGCAGCGGATAGAGACCATCAGTTGTTATAAATCACTTTCAAGGGGAGAGCAAAGTGTAAACTGCTGCTTATTGTGAGTCCTCTGTTGTGACCTGGTTTTGGCTTTACATTATATGTTCCTCTGGTAGGGTTCAATCCCAACAATCTCCCCCTGGAACAGATAATGCCAAAACCTTTCATTATTCAGGACCTTTATTACTCATCAAGAGTGCCTTAGCTTGTTCTTTGAATTCAGCTTCAAATTCCTATGCACTCTGGTCATCCTCATCCCTACACAGTGAAAGCCCAAGGAGATCCTGCAAATCTTGAACACTAAGGCCTAGTGCTTCTTTCCTTGATATGTGCTTCACATCGCCATTGGCTCTGACCAAGGTCAATACGTGAGTCTTTTGATCAGACATCCACTTTAGTATTTTTAAGCCAAGTGGGTTTCTTGGGAGAGACTTATGTGATGATGAGTTGAGGGATAATGGCCTTGAAAACAACTGCAGACTTTCAGACATTCTTTTGAAAGCTTCTTCAAAGACTTTGTCAGCTGCAGCTATATCTTCTGCAGTTTCTTGTTCAATAAGTTCTTGTCGTTCAGCTTCTGTCTTGTCTTTAGCAGTGTTTGGAGACGCAGGTTTGTTTAATGCCTTAAAAAGGCTTTAAAGCTTTGTTGAAGTTTCTTCTTTTAGACCCATTTTCGTGATGGTATCTTTGAAGTACTCTGCTTCCTTTTCCATTACCTCTTCTTCAGTCAGTTGTTCTCCCTCTTCTTGATTTGTTACAAAGGTAGACCGGAACAGTGTGTCGAGGTTTCCCATCTTCTGTTCAAGCTTCATCATTTGTTCTTGCTTTTTAGAAGTGCCTGAAACAGTTATCTTTCTTTTCTTCAGCCTTTTGTAGGCTTCATCAGTCTGCTGTCTTGACCATTTTGATATGGCTTCAGCAGTATCCATTTTTGCATCCACCAGCTCCTTTTTCTTTCTTTTATACTCAGCAGTGAAATCAGCAATGAGCTTTTTGAATTTGTTCCAGTTTGGAGCATTTTTCTTCTTTGTAGGATCATTCTTGATTCTGTCAATCCTCTCAGCCTCATGCTTTAGAGCGATTATTGGCCATTCTTCAAACTGTTTTTCTTCAGCAGGATAGAATTTTTCTTTCATAATGTAGGCAAGATATTGTTTTCTTATCTCTTTGCGTTGTTCAGCCTTTTCTTTGATTAGTTCTTGTGCAAATTCTTCCATCTGCTTAACCTTTTCAAGGAAGAAATCCAGTCTTTTAGCAATGCCTTCTTCGCTTAGATTTTCACGTTCACTTTCAAATTTAGCTCTTGCTTTAGCCTGCCTTCCCTTGAGTTTGAGGTAATCATCCATATCCTCTGGTGGCATGTAGCCTATGAGTGAGAAGAATCTTCTTTTTGAAGGATCCTCTTCTGTATAGAATTGCCTCATCTCATTTTTTATAGCTTCAAGTTCCAATGGATATTTTGCAGCATTAGGATCATGTGTACCCTCATCGGCAGGTATTGGCTTTCTTTTTCTGTTGAAGAGCTTTGGCTGTGAAATAAGAGAGGTGAGAGCAGTGGTGGATGACTGACTAACAGCTGTTGAGACAACTGGTGTCTCAACATCTGCTGTCATTACAACTGCTGATATGTCAGCAGTTGTCTTCTGCTTTTGAGCAGGAGATGGATGTGGTGATGTTGGTGGTGATGGTGGTGAATCATCATCTGATATGAGAATTCTTCTCCTTTTTAATGAAGAAGAAGCAGATGATGTTTTGGGTGGATCAGTGGTGGTAGATTGGATAGCAGTGGTTTGTGGCAGTGATTGACTGACAATGGTTGGAACAACTTGTGTTTCAATCACTGTTGTCATTACAACAGATGTTGTAACATCTGTTGTCTTCTGTTTTATGACAGGAGGCAGTGGTGATGATATGATTGTAGATGATGATGGTGGAGCAGTAGTTGTGGTGGTGTGTGTTGAAAGTGTGTGTGTTGATGACATGGCAGCTGTTTGGCTACTGACAGCAGTTTTTGTAACTACTGCTGTATCAGCTGTTTGGCTAACAGGTTTTGAGACCTGTTTTTCTTTTTCTTTTTCTTTTTCAGGTTCAATATGAAGGCCATGTTCAATTCCCTTTTTCTTCATTTGCTTCATTATCTCCCCCTTTTTGGCATTATCTGCAAGAGGGTCATCAAAGAATAGCAAAGTTGAAGGAGCCTTGCCAGTGGCAGTTTGGATACTGGCCTTAATAGCCTTGATATCTGCTTGAGTATCCTTGAACCTTGATTCCATCATGTTGGACAGCAGTTGTACTTGAACAGCATGCTTTTGATCAGCCATTTGTTGCTGTTTTTCCAGCATGGGTTGGAAAATATTCCAAAGCTCATTTGCAGCAGGTGCTTGTTGTGGAGCAGGTGCTTGAGCAGGAACAGCAGAGGATTGTGCTTTCTGAGCTTTCAAAATCTCTTGCACCATCTCCTTTATTTCAGAAACTGATCTTTCAAGTTTTTCCACTCTGCCCGTCAATTCCTGATATCTTGAATCATCACCCATTTTACTGGGATCATCTGAATCCCCACCTGTGGTGGTTATATCAACGTGTGACTTAGGAACAGAGTCCCAAAAATCACCCATTGATGCCCCTTGTTCTTGGTACTGGGGATTTCTCTCTTCGGCACTCGATAAACCTTTGATGGTACCAGTGGTTAAATCTAACTCACTGGTGGTCACCGAAGTTGCTATTGAAGAAATTGCCTTCAAGGGAGTCTTACTTATGAAACAACTGTCCAACTGGGGATCTGTTGATCCACCAGTTGTAGTTGCTGCTCCACTTGAACTACTGACAGGAGTTACTTGTAACTCCTGCAGTGTAACCTCCTCAACTGTTGCTGGGATAGCAGAGGTATAAGCATCAGACCCAGTCACTTGTGGATGTATACTCTCAGTGATAGGTGATAGAGAGGAACTGGTTTGTGTCTGTGCAATAGCAGCTGCATGCAACAGAGGTAGCATGGATTGTGGCATTATTATTGGTGAGGGGATGGGGGTTGAAAGAGACATGTCCTTGGGATCAGGACTGAGGAAGATGGATCCGAGTGGATTCAGAGCTTCATATTGTGGTGTCCCTGTGCTTACAACCTGATCCTTTTGTGAGGATGCAGGAGGAGTTTCGGTTATGGGTTGAGATCTTTCTTCCAACTGCTGTGAGGAAGTAGCAGCAGTGGTTTGTGGTGACTTTTGTGTTGTCACAGGCATTTCCTCTGGGATCTCATCTTCCAGAGTTGCCTTTGTTTTGGGATTGGTGGGTTTTCTGGATGTTTTCTTTTTGGTCTTTTTAGTGGTGGCAGGTGTGGGTTTCAAAGCAGTGGGAGTGCTGCTATGATCACCTGGAGCAGTGGGCTCAGCAGCTGATACCTGAGGAGCAGTTGTAACTGCTAAAGTCTGCTCAGGTACCCCTGCTTTTGTTTTTATTGGTGCCATCATCCTTGAAAATGTTTCTTTTGTTATGCTTTTTATTTGACAATAAACACCTTGTTTGAGCAAATTTACATTTTTCTTTTCAAATTTTTGTTCAAAATAATAACTCAAAAATCTTGGAAAAAGTAAAAATGCTTTACTTTCAACGTTTTTCACCATGTCATTGAAAATCTCCTGGGAGTAGTTATAGTCTTTATTATTCAAAATAGCGTAACCCAGGCTTTGAATTTTCAATGGTATTTCGTTGAAAGATGTTGTTTTATTTGAAGCACACATCAAGAGTGTGTGAAATAAAAACCTGGGTGCAGATGGAAAATAACCCTTTTGTAGGGTATCTACCTTTGGTTCTTCTGCATAACCCCTTTTCAGAGAATCAGCTTTTAACTCGTTTTTGTCAAAAGAGGTTTTACCGTTCTGATCGTCGAGTATGAAGACTTCTGATATCGATTTTGGTGTGATTTTGATCGCTTTTCCCTGTATCGAGGAGTTAATGGCTATGACTTTTCCGTCTTGTTTTTTAAGCGACGCCTTTTTCCAAAACTCTCTCTGGGTTTGCAGATAGATAGGAGCATTTGCTGTCAACAAAGTTTTGTACTTTGATGCAGATAATGCATCAATGATGGTGTCAAAGGTGTGATTATCAGTAGGTTTTGTGAATAAACCCAGATAATTGTGAGATTGTTTGAATGGTATTTCGATGGGTTCTTCGGCCGTTTGAGCGACCTCTTTGGAAGGTGATGGTGATTTAGGTTTTGGTTTTGATTTTGACTTTGATTTTGTCATTTTTGCGGAGAAGAATGAAGGAGGATTTTGGAGATTTTGAGAAGAAGGGTTGGAAACTGCTATGAGAAGAGAATTTTGGAATTCAACTCGACAGTGTAAAACCCTGTTTGGGGTTTAGGGCAGGGTTTTATTAGAAAAAAAATGATCGCTGATGTGGCAGCGGTTATTAAGATCTGAGGGCTAAAAACTGACCACGTGTCAAACACTGATGAAACGGATGAAGTATGGAGAATAGTTGTTTTAAGAGCCACTGATGTATCAAGCATCAGTGATTACAACGGTAAAAATCTTGGGCAGTGGATGATTTTTACTATCAGTAGATAGCATATCAGTGGATAAGACACTGATTTTGAGCATCAGTGCTTACAAGAAAATGAGGAATCAGTGGTTAACTTTCAGCAGTGGACAGTGTTTAGAGATCAGACGTTGGAACAAAACAGTGGTTAGGGTAAATGGTAAATATCTGAAAGACAGATGTTTCAGCAACAGTTTTGAGGATTTTCATTCAAGGTTTTGCCACATGTCAGTTTTTGAAAGACAGTGATTTAGTACCCCAGATGATGAAAACTTTTTTTTTTTTTGCTAAGGCAACTCATTTTCGTTTAATATTCAATTAAAACATGAGTACCCTAGTAATTTAAGCACAGTTTGCAATCAATTTTTGATGAAAATTTTGGAGCAAGCCTGAGTATGACATGATCATGACATATGTACCATTTCCTTTTGACCCATTTATGAGGACACAGATACCACCAAAAATAAGGTATTACATCCTGACAGGAGCTGAAACTATTGCCAACAAAAACAAGCAAGAGTTCCAAATATATTATTCCAAAAAAAATGAATAATATATCCTGGTTATTTAAGAATATCCTTTGAAAAAAATGGTTAAAGGATTTTCTGAGAACAGTATCAAAAAGGATCTGGTGTATTTTCAATAGAAAACATAATCATATCATTCTCAAGTTTTATGAAAATGGTCAGTGGTTTGACAGCAGTGGTAGGAAACTTTTGGAATACATTTTGACCACTGTTTTGGTACCATTTTCTTTGTCAATTGATTGCAAACATGAGGACACATAGATAAACTTTTAACATTTGTCTAGTCCTCTTCGGAGTTCATTCACTGGAATCAAAACCTTTCCCTGAACAGATGAATGCACATCGTTGCTTAATGACCATTATTACCCCAAACTTTGACTCTTAAGTGTTTTACGTTTATACTCTTTTCTTTTGACTTCAAAATTTTTGAGATAAACACACTTTCGAGTTTTTGGTGATTTTTAGTCCAAAATCATTTTGCAGTAATGTTTTGAGAGACTTGGTCATGTTTTCACAGGTTTTTTCACCCAATCTCACACTACATATGATACGGACTCTGTTGACCCCTGTTTTTCTTAGTGTATTTAGACAGAGTTGATTTGTTCCTTTTGAGGATCTCAACCTGTTTTTCTACACATAAGATCTAAATAACTAAAGTCTTAATTACCTCTTTATAGAAAATCAAAACACTAATGTCTTATGAATCATAGGTTTTGTTAATCTGAGGATCATACTTTAGTATTTTAATGAAAACATCACAAATATCAAAACAACAGTTGAAATCAATATTGAAAAATATAGAACAATCCCATAATTTAACAGATATGTTTACAGATCTGAAAACTATGAGTGACTTTTGCATGATATCACTTGTTGTGTGAAATTTGTGTGTCATATGACATCTTGGTTGATTTACAGAGTTTTTGATTAACCATTTAGAACATGATTTACTCGGTACTCTGTTTTTCAACTATATACAACCAACCTTAGTATCAATGAATTTTGAGCCGAACTGTTATGTCAAATTGATTGTTAGATCAAATTTGACTGTCCAAGCTCTGATACCAATTGTTATGATCGGAGGCTCTCATGATAGTGTTTGTTTGTTTACAATGAATGATCAATGAATATGAAAACATGTTAGGTGCAATGGAAATGAAAAACAAACTTTGTAAACACAATCAAAGGAGTAAATAGTTTGACAAACAATTGCTTCACATAGAGTCAAAAGATTACAAATCAAAGCAAAAGATTACAGTCATGCTTACAAACTAAACTCCCCCTCAGCCTGATGCCCCAAGGTTGGTTGCACACAAGATGAAAGGATTAGACGTGAGGAGAAGAACCCACTCAGTCAATCAAATGTAACAGTACAGGGCACTGTTACATTTATAGGCAAACCAAACCACTGAGGTATCTCAGCTGACGTCACCATGAAAGCGACGTCTAACAGCCTAACAACCTGTATCTACTGTCCTTACACAAACACTGCTAACCTAACCACTGACTATACATAAGACAAACAATTTACTAAACAGCTGCTCTCCCTTTATGTCAGTGCTTTCCTCAAGGTTGATCAGTCCTTGACTGGGCAGTGCTTTATCATCAGTAGATAGGACCAGCAGTGTTGAATACTTCAGGGTTTTCATCAGCAGTTGAAAAGACAGCAGCAGTTGAGTATGAGCAGCGGATAGAGACCATCAGTTGTTATAAATCACTTTCAAGGGGAGAGCAAAGTGTAAACTGCTGCTTATTGTGAGTCCTCTGTTGTGACCTAGTTTTGGCTTTACATTATATGTTCCTCTGGTAGGGTTCAATCCCAACACACACACTAGTAACCGGGTTAATCACTTAACTTAACTAGATTAACCTAACTATATACTTAACTACTAGTTGGAATCGGACCAAGACCCCCCCCCCCTTAACCAAACCGTCCCCAAGAGGGGGACATACCTTGTCCTTTTGTTGATTATTATAATCTTGTGTTTAGTATCAAGAAGACATATGAACCTTTGGTTAATACTCACACTAATTGTCTATAAGTTAGACCATTAACACAACATAACATCCATCTCACAACTCAACACTCAAGCTCTCTCTCCCTCTCTCAAAGGCTTCGGCCGAACACCCCTCTCAACATCCAACCATTTTCGACTTTTGTTCATCACATTCCAAGTTCATACAAGTGTTAAGGATCTCGTATAAGGAAGCTTGGAGCAAACGGAAGGCGAAGGACCTCACTACATTGCTTTTATCCACTCATTTTGCGACTAGAATCTTCCCTAGCCTCGAGCTAGTAGTAAGTTGCTTAGATCACCTTCTCGAACTATTTTAAAGTGGTTAAAATGATATGTAACGGTTAAAGGTCGCAAACATACAAGTTGAATCTTAAAAGTCTACTAAAAACACATAAAAATGGTGGTTAAAAGCTCATATGTTGTGTAAAACTTGTAGTGTTTGATTTGTGTGGTTATTTGGACCCGATCTATGTTGTGGTAGCTCGGATCGTCATTTAACCCGGATTGGTCATGATCTTGGATCATGACATAAGGTTGTTTTGGAAGTAACAATGGTTAAAGGATGAACTCTACCACACATAAATCATGAACTTGTGTAAAAGCGATTTTGTTTGTGAAATAGTGTTTAAAACTAGTAGATCTACGTATCTACAAGCGGTATTTTCAAAGGACCACGTGTCAAGAGAAAACATACTTTTAAAGACGGATCTTACACTAACACGAATGGTTTTTAGAACACACAAGTGTGTAAATACTTGTGTAACACTAAGTTTCGACAAAGAACTAGTTTTGTCAAATTTTACAAGAAGTTGTAAAGATGGAATTTCTTTAAAAACGAGGTTTTTACAAAATCGGATTGTTTTATATAAAGATCCACTAAAAGTAATGGGATTTACTTCATGGTTTGGATAAATCACAAGTTCATGAAATTTATGCGATTTATATATATTTTGACTAGTTGTGGTTTGAACATTGTTTTGATTGAATGATAAAAATTGTTGGTTTGATTTGTAAAAGAAAATGATACGCTTGAAAGTGTGGCCACCTCCAGTTACAGAGGAAACTCTGGCGAAATTTTTCCAAAAGCCTAACACTTAGAAATATTTTCACTATGAGTGTTAGAAATACATTTTGACTTGTTTTCAAATTATAGATTTCGCCACGACTTATTTACAAAATACCGGAGGTGGGATTTCACAAAATAAAACGTGATACATATATATATTTAGTATATACTTTTCACAACATCACTTGTATAAGTGTTTATGATTATTTTGTGAACTACGTAAATATTATTTTTAGGGTAAAAATAATATTACTAAGTATTATTTTGGGAAAATCACATGTATTAAAGTATAATATTTTGAGAAGAATATTTATATTTTGAAGTTGGAAATAAAATATATTTTAAGTGAGACTTAATAATATATTTCGAAATTATACGAACACACATGTATTAAATCCCCCATCCTTGGGAAGGAAAATGACTACCAAGTATATACAGAATGTAAACACGAAATAGTTGCCTAACTATTTCCCAAAAACTTAAACCATAAAGCTAAGGCACGGCCGTCCATCTAATAGAGTTAGTACGTGTAGGTCGTCACATAACTGCTTGATTTGGAGGCATACTTGGTAGAGACGCACCACTGTGAGTTCATGTCCCCCTTTTCTCTTAACTGTTTTCAGTTTTCTAAACTGCGGGGGTGAAATACATGTTACTTTGATTACAAGTACTTTATACATGGTATGGTTAGCGTAAGGAGGTTTACTACTTAGATCATGTGAGTGGGTAGGCAGAAACTGGAGGCCATTAATCCTCATTGTAGGACCGAGGGACGTAAGCGGTAGATCTATCTGGGTGTAGCGAGCCCAACCCCAGGCCCAAACAGAACGGACCTTGGGGTGACTTTGTGCCCAAACGCAAAATCTGCTAGGTTTGAGTCTTCCTACTTGCACTTCACACATATCAATGGCCTTGCAAACCATTGGTGATCTCTTTTCCTTATTTGCTACATACCAGGATTTTTATACTTACAAAGGTTTATTTACTCACTTACACATGAACTCGCTCAACATTATTGTTGATTTTTCAACTTACATGTATTTCAGGGAATTAAAGATCTGGCGCGGTATGTTATGTTTTCCCGCTGCATATGGGTTCCGAGGTCATCCCGGTTTAGGAAATGTGACTTTTTCCTGGACGAGTCACAAATCTTAAACTGCGTTTTATTCATGTTGATGTTTATGTCTTTCAAAACAATGTTTTATGTTTTGGTGTTGTAGTCTCTAAGACAATGTTATGTTACTTCGGTTTTTAAAACTTAAATCTATGGATGATCTTGCATGGTTTTATTTCATATAGCTTTGTTATGGTTAAGCTATGGTATTAAGAAGTCACACCAAATTAACCACGCTTCCGCAAAGCCAGGGTGTGACAGATTTATCAATGATAAATTCTGATGAACCATTTGCAAAAATTAATCATTTTTCTTTTCAAAACACATTCTCCCAAACCATTTGTTCATCATGTCTAGCACTTAGGATTTTGAAAATCAGCTCTCCAACATCAGTTGTCGAAAATCATTTTGTATTTTACAAACTTTATGCTAAAACACACTGAAAATCTTTTTGGATTTTTTTAAGTAAATGAAATGCAGTAAAGAAATATTTACAGACAATATTTTTTGTGAGTTTGTGCAAGAGGATCATATCAGTTTATGACAAGTCACAAGTACCGTTGAGCTTAGTTACACATTAAGAATTAAACAATTCACTTAGATTGCCAATATACTGATCCACTTAAATTCTCACACAAATTTCAACTGATTCAGGATATGAGTTAGGTGTATTAAGGACTTAAACTCATTCATGTGTCCCACCTCTTGAATATACTCCCGTATCCGGATCCCAATATTCAGTCTTACAGGTGAGTATACCTAGATGATATCTGTAAGGGGTTAAATTGCGAGGGCCGTGAGAGCTCAGGTCGATACTTCCGTATACGCAGAGAGATGACGGCTTCGACTTTTGGTGTGTCCCCTTTAGATGATCTTTTGAATTACAACAGCAATGACTATCAATTTTATTGTTTCATCAATTTGCTGAGGGCGGCGCTATATTTCAAGCAAGCAGTAAAGTATTCTCCGGGGACTAGGCCATTGCTTCCGCAAAATCAGAAGTCCCGGGATAATACCCCAGATATCACTAAGCATAAAGACCTAGTATCTCAGAAAGAGGGACCTTTCAAACGAGATTTCAGGGGTTACCTATATATCCAAGTAGTGTTCCCCACAAAATAAGCAAGCTTGAATTTAAGTTTATATCCCGAAAAAGCTTACTAAATGTGTAAAAACCTGTCGGCATATCATCAGTGAGACCGTTTAAAGCTATTTAAACATTACATTTCTTTAGCATACTGTAACTGTCTACTGATGTACTATCATTTCCTCTTCTTTGACACAAAAACTCATTTTTGAATTTTATCATGTTTTTGACTTTTTCAAATTTTCTAATGTTTTTGGATTTTCTGAAATTTTTACTCCCCCTAAAATGCAAACACATTTTAGGAAATTTGAAAATAAACTATACAATAAAGTGACAACCGATATCGAATTGCTTCAATTCGCCATCCACTAGGCATAAACAATCAGAACTCCCCCTTTCACAAAACTATTTTCTCATTATGATTTCAAAACACTCAAGTTTGTTTTAACCAAAATGATTTTTCTGGAAAATAAGTTTTGTTAATTTTACCACTTGTAGGTTAGGGGTTTGGTTCATCATAGTGTCCATTCAATCACTTGTAGCAGATCAAGTACAACTTAATATCCCTGATTTACCACTTGCATGTATGCAACCTCTGTACCTCTTGTAAAAATATTCACAACATTCAAGCCTATTAGGAATAAACCTCTACACAAACCATTTTACCAATCAAAATGCCGATTCCTGCTTCACACTTACCTACCTGGAAGCTCCGGCAATTCACACTTATCCGGTAAAAATTCAACTATTTTTAAGATTCAATCACAAAAACAGTTATCAAGAAAGATGCCGATTCCTGATCCACGATTACAAACTTGGGATCTCCGGCAAGTCAGATGTTCAAGGGAAAAGAATTTCCACCCAAGTCTGACCAACCTTGAGTGTTTTTAGCTCTTTTAGCTCTTGTTCAGTTGGGTTGTAAGGTGCCTTTTTAGTTGCATAAAAATCTTTAACCCCTTTTACTTTCCCATCATGCATTTTCCCAAAAATTTTCTTAACACTTCCATTAAATGTTTTCTCAACATCAAATTCCTTCTGATCAGCAAAGAATTGATTTGAGATCTCAACCTTACCAACTTTCTGTTTGATCTTCTCAATCTTCAGTGATGGAAATTCATCATCATTCACTGAAGATACAGAATTTACCTCTTTTACCTCACCTTGTGGCTCTTCTGGCTTTGTGGAACCAGAATCATCGCCGACTTTTTCTTCACCCTTCTTGACAACCCACATTTGGTTATCTTTTGCTTTCTTTTTGTAAAAAAAAATTTTAGAACATTCACCAACCTCATAAGTTGAGTTTTCAAAAATTCTGAATTTTTTGGTTGGTGGTTCAACATCAACAACAATTTCTTTCAGTTTTTCAGAAACTCCCTGTTTAATCTTAGCATTTTTCGGACAGTTGCATGCAATGTGACCAGCTTCATTGCATTTAAAACAGGTTCGAGTCTCTTTTGGATGAAACACTCCAGTTCCATTCCTTTTCTTCTCAGCAAGAAACTTCTGGTTTGATTGTCTCCAGAAAGGTTTCTTCTGTTCCTCTTCTGCACTTCCACCTGAAACAAATTCTGTTTTTGTTTTAGAATTTTTCTCATTTTTATAATTTTTTGGTGGAATAAAACCAAGACCTTTCTTTTTGAAATTACGGTTAGGGTTTGGTTTCTTGTGAAAACCTGAACCAGAACTGTAACCTTTTTTCTTGTTTAATCGTTGTTGTACTCTTAAAGTGTATTTTTTAAGTTTTCCAGTAAGATTTAAATCTTTTATTTCAGAAATCTTAATTTCTGTCATTTTGAAAACCTTTTTGATCATTTCAAATCTAACACTTCTTATTGGAAACTCTTTGTCAGAATATAATTTGTCAGAATCATTCAAAGTATATGCTACTTCGAATGTTTCATCATTCAAATTCGATTTTGATAACAAAAACTCTTTACTGTAAGACCGTTTAACCGACGATTTTGAAGTGTTGACCGACGAACTCGAACTTTTGACGGACGAACTTGAACACCCAGACTCGGATTTTGACTCAGACTTTAACTCCGACTCCTCATCTGTATCCAACACCTGATCGACCACCTTTTTTTATTAACTCAGACTCATGATCAGTGTCAGAAGATGTAAAAGTAACATCAATGTTTTCTGGTAATTCATCAGTTGTGTCGGTTTTTAACTTTATATTGACTGCTTTTTCGAGTTGCTCCTCATTTGGTTTTCTGGGAGAATAACCTTCCCAGATTGGAGGCGGACACTTGTTATAGGTAACACTCGGTTTCTTACCAGTATCCTTCTTCTTTGTCTTTTCATCCTTGAATGCTTCGAAACCTACAACAGTTGGGTAAATTCGATCAATAAGATAATCAGAACTAGAATAACTCTGCAATAATCTTCTGATCCTCACATTTTCAATCTTTTCAGTTTCCAACTCTTGCTTCCACTTAGCACTTTCTTCGATGTAGAAGTTTATAGCTTTCTGCTTTGTCATCATTGTTGCGTTCATCATTGTCAAAGCATCCTCTCTCTCGGAGTTTGTCTTTTGAAGACCTGTTACTGTTCTGTTTAAAACGTCATAAGACTCTTTCACATAATTGAGATTGAACAATAACTATTCCTTCATCTTCTCAAACTCTGCCAGCTTCTCATCTTTAGCTGCACATTCTTTGCAAGTCTCCAAACACTTTTGGCATGGTTTGATTACTTCCACAATCTTTTCAACTTCTATGATTTTTTCAACTTCTATGATTTTTTCAGTTTCAGTCACCTTTTCTGCTTCAATAATCTTCTCAGCAACACTTTCAGTTTTCATTTGATTTTGTTCTTTTGCAGCACGTCTCTCCTTCAGCTTCTCCAGGCGATCTACAAAATAAAAATGAAAACTTTCAGGAGAAAGATGAGATTTTGCAACATTAATATGTTTTTCTTCTTCATCATCACTACTGTCATCTGTTGGCGACTGATCAAACTCTACAGATTTTTCAGAATTATCATCCGAAGAACTAGAATCAACTGGTGTTTGATCAAAAACAATTTCCTTTTCTGAACTTTCATCACTTTGTGAACTTTCATCTGAGCTCTGTGAGCTTTCTTCAGATGCAACAGACTTCTCTTCTTGATTCTTCACAGTTTCACCAATAGATTTCATCCATGTGGTAAACATATCTGGTTCTTTCAAAATCTTAGCAATGAACGCTTTAAACTCTCCTTTTTCATCCACAAACATATCCCAGCTAAAACCTTCAGGTAGCTTTTCGTCATCTTGAAAATGCCAGTTAAAATTCTCTTGATTCCCCATACATGCTATTTTTGAATCCTCTATCACCTTTCTACCATGAGCCACTTGTGGTTCTTGTAGTTGTTGTTGACCAACCTGTTGATATATGGCTTTCCGGTAGTAGTCATCTTTTCCGAATGGATTCTTCACGTCACTTGCTTCTCTATTCTTGCATTCTCTCTTGAAATGACCTTTCTCCCTGCATCGAAAACAAGTAACTTTAGATTTATCAAAACCCAAAGTAGAAACGTGTGAATCAAGAAAGTCATTTCTTCCAGTAATCAGCTTGAATTTTTCAGCTCTTCTCAGAACGCTAGCTAGACACCATTTGATATCCATAAGTTCCATTTCTTCAGCATCTATCTGATCGAAATCCTCCTTTGTGAGCATAGGATTCCCGATCCGTCCTGCGACCAAACCTTCATAAGAGAGTAGTACAGAACCAAGTAAAGTCATGTGATCTTTTGCAATCTCTTCAGAAAAAACTTTGACCATCTGGAAGATTCAAGGCACTATTGCATTGTATCACATATCCACTTCCACTTTTTGTACTTTGAGAACTAAAACTTGAAGTTAGGCTTTTTGGATTAACACTCAGATATGAAGAGAAACCACTGCTGCTTTTAGGACTTTGATCAACCTTTTTCTGTAGAATCTCCAGCACTAAATGCAGTTTGTATTTTCGGGCTTCTTTCAACTTCTGGAACACTGCCTTTGTAATACATCTTTACATCCTGTTGACCACTTGGACTGTTCATCCTCACGATCTTTTGTTGTTCCAGATCTTGACTTTCTATTTTCTCAATAAACTGAGAAATCGTCAACCCTTCATAAACCCCGGTATTCTTCAGAATCATCAAATATGTTCCCCACTCTTTTTGGGGTAAAGCGTCAGCTAATTTGTCTACCCATTCTTCACGATCTTTGGTAATGCTCAACATCGACATTGATCGCACTAAGTGACAATAACGTTCGATTAGCTTCTTTGTATCTTCACCCGGTAGACTGCTGAATAGATCAAACTCTTTCTTGAGCAACGCCTTCTTGCTCTTAATCATGTTCTCACTACCCTCAAACTTGACTTTTAGAGCATCCCAGATTGACTTTGAAGTCTTGTCATGTTGTAGCAGTACAAAAATGTCTTCTTTGATGGCTTGTTGAAGAAGACTGATCATCATTTTTTCAGCTCTATACATTTCACGTACTTTGTCGTTGAACTCTGAGATTTCTTTTTCAATTTGCATTTCGGTACGAGGTAAAACATATCTCTTCAAAATACATTCCCATGATCTTAGATGGTTAGCTTGAACCCAGTTTTCAAATCTATCTTTCCACCTGTAATACTCCTCAATGCTCATTAGCTTCGGGGGTTTTTGAGTAGTTCCCGTTTCATTTTCCAGATTCATGTTCTGAGCAATGACAGCCGGAGTAGACGGAGTAGCAAACGCGTTGTAGAAATCGTTATCCATGATTCAGTATCGAGAGTTTACAAAAACACAAGTTTCAAACAAGCTGGACACCAATTCGCTTCGAATCACCTTGTAAAATACCTGACAAACAAACAAACAATCAGTTTAAAATCTTGTCGATTAACTGAATAAGAGCGGTACTCGAACTGGTGAATATTCTGTGCGGACTGAAGGTTGACACACTGTGCGGACAGCTATGACCCGGATCAAATTCGAATGACCTGACCCTTTTACGTGCAAACTGACGGACTTTCAATCGACCTGATGAACCTTTAAACACTTTGAACTCCAAACCGTGTGACCTGTAGACTTAATGTAAACTAAACAATTTGATTAACTATGATTGGGCCGATACAATATTTAACACATGGGCCGGAACACTCAATTGATTGTGCTGAATATTTTGGCTTTAATATTGATCAAACCGAGATACTCACATGCAACATCACATGCAGTCTGTTGCAATTTGACCACAATAACCACTAAGCCAACAACCTTTTTAAAGACCTAACATAAGCAAACTTTGAATCAATTTTTGTGTATTTAATCAATGTAGGTGGTCGACAACAATTTTGATTTACTAAATTTTATTGGGCCGCCCAAATCACTTAATCGACAACACCAATTTCAAAACAATAATCTCATTGGGCCGCTCTATAAATCTGAATCACTTTAAAGTATGATTGGGCCACATCTCTAGTTCACAAGCAAAATCTGATGATTCACTTGATACTTTACTACTGTTGACTAAAAGACTGATCAAACCAAAATCACATGCAAACCGACATAAACCACATGATCTCTTATTCCCGATGTACTGACACCTTGTTAGATGAATCACACAAAATGATGAACTTTCAAACGGTAGTCGTGTTTCAGGTCAACGATACTTTCAAAAGGACATGCCCAATTTCAAACGGTAAGGTCAATTTCAAACGGACAACCATGTATTTTCAAACGGTCATGTGCATTTTCAAACGGTAAGGTGCATTTTTCAAACGGTCAGTCAGACTTCGTTCAAACGGACACCAGTTTTCAGTCCATTTTTACCACTTTTACTTCGAATTTTAAGCTGAAACTTTCAAGGGTTTGTTAAATTGCACTTTTACACATTCTGTGAAAAATTTATCCAATTTTAACCATGAAAACTTGACATTTTGAAAGAAGATGTAGAAAAACAGAAATTTTCAAGCTGAATCGTATAGAACTCTTCCTCCTGAGCTCTGATACCACTTGTAGGATCGTTTTTAGACCCGAACGAGTCGATCAGAAGAGTTTATCTCAACATGAAAGGCGGAAACAGACGTGTAGAGTTCAATTCAGCTAGATTCACGCTTAAAACTGTTGTAATATTGATTCTATAACGTTTTACAACCTGACAACACTTCGGCAGCACTTCGTTGCTCTGGCCGGAAAATTTCTGAAAGTTACAAATGATGAAAGTTTGAAGGCTATTTATAGGACAAGACCCTGACCGTTTAAAGGTGACATACCACCCTTCAAACGGACACACTCTCAAACGGTCATACATTCAAACGGTCAACTATCTTTAAACGGTCACCTAATTCTGTTTCCATATGTTCATATACCATGATGTCACTTGTGATGTCATGCTTGTTTAGATCCGCAACGAACCCGAGACTCGATATAAGACGAAGACGACAGATGTATGCACTAACAGCTCTGCAATGCACCGATCTTAGCACTACCGGAAGGTACAGACGATTTTGTGGTATATTATGACGCCTCACAACAAGGATTGGGTTACGTGTTGATGCAACGCTAGAAAGTTATAGCTTACGCGTCACGCCAATTGAAAGTTCATGAAAAGAACTATACCACGCACGATTTAGAACTAGGCGCAGTGATATTTGCATTGAAGATCTGGAGACATTACCTATACGATACAAAATGTACAATCTTTACAGATCACAAAAGTCTGCAGCACATATTCGACCAGAAAGAGCTGAATATGAGACAAAGACGTTGGGTCGAATTGTTGAACGACGACGACTGCGAGATCAAGTATCACCCAGGGAAAGCGAATGTGGTCGCTGATGCCCTTAGTCGAAAGGAAAGAATCAAGCCCATAAGGGTTAGGGCTTTGGAGATGATTGTCCAGACAGATCTTTCCCTGCGCATTCGTGCCGCGCAGAAAGAAGCTCTTAAGGAAAGAAACCTTGAAGAAGAATATCTCCGTGGGATGGAGAAGCAATTAGTGCCAAACGAGGAAGGAACGTTATGTTTTATGAAAAGGATTTGGGTTCCTCTGTTTGGTGGTTTGAGAGAAGTTATTTTTGATGAAGCTCACAAATCACGGTACTCTATCCACCCAGGAGCGGATAAGATGTACCAAGACCTTAAAGATTACTATTGGTGGCCTAGAATGAAAGGCGACGTTGCTGTTTACGTGAGCAAGTGTTTAACGTGTGCTAAGGTTAAAGCTGAATACCAGAAGCCTTCGGGACTTCTGCAATAACCCGAGATTCCCAAGTGGAAATGGGAACAAATTTCAATGGATTTTATAACGAAGTTGCCAAGAACGCCAAGAGGCCATGACACTATTTGGGTAATAGTGGACCGATTAACGAAGTCCGCACACTTTCTGCCAATCAAAGAGAAGGATAACACTAGTAAACTGGCGGAAATATACATGCGAGAGATTGTTGCACGTCATGGAGTGCCCCTCTCGCTCATCTCTGATAGGGATGGACGTTTCACATCAAGGATTTTGCAATCCTTCCAAGAAGCTTTTGGCTCACATTTGAATCCGAGCACTGCGTTTCATCCCAAACTGATGGCCAAAGCGAACGAACGATACAGACATTGGAGGATATGCTGAGAGCATGTGTAATGGATCTTGGTGGTAGCTGGGATAAACATTTACCATTGGCCAAATTTTCATACAACAACAGCTACCACACGAGCATTGGAGCCACGCCATTTGAAGCTCTTTACGGACGCAAGTGTCGATCACCACTATGCTGGGCTGATGCAGGTGATAGGCAGCTTGTTGGTCCCGAAATCGTCCAAGAGACGACAGACAAGATTGCGCAGATTCGAAAACGCATCGAAGCGGCTCGCGACAGAAAAAAAGCCTATGCAGATCCAAAGAGAAAACCCCTGGAATTTCAAGTTGGGGATATGGTTTTATTGAAAGTTTCACCCTGGAAGGGTGTGGCACGCTTCGGGAAGCGTGGGAAGTTGAATCCACGT
This sequence comes from Helianthus tuberosus, assembly GCA_030545235.1. Lineage (NCBI taxonomy): Eukaryota > Viridiplantae > Streptophyta > Magnoliopsida > Asterales > Asteraceae > Helianthus > Helianthus tuberosus. Next base: position 108,270,091 of record CM060393.1, read on the forward strand.
TACATTGGCCCTTTCAGAATCCTGCAAAGGATTGGGCTTGTAGCCTACAAGTTGGACCTACCTGCTGAACTCCATGGTGTTCACGATACATTCCATGTATCAAATTTGAGAAAGAGTCCAACACAAGATACAGTGATCATTCCTGCTGATGAAGTACATATCGACGACACGCTCCACTTCACCGAAGAACCCGTCGAGGTTACGGATTGGAAAGTTAACAGTGTCAAACTCGTCAAAGTTCGTTGGAATGCTAGACATGGGCCTGAATTCACGTGGGAACGTGAGGATCGTATGAAAGAGAAATACCCCCATTTATTTCCTAAGAACCCTGCATCTAGAAGCAGAGCTTAAATTTCGGGACGAAATTTATTTAACGGGGGGAGAATGTGACAACCCTCACCAAACCAGGTATCCGTACAAATTAATTAATATTTAATTACTGCTTAATTATTGTGCTTGCTTACAACTGTGATTAAACTGCTTACTGATTTCTGATACATACATACTCATGCATCACATCTTATACTGTCACTCTATTATTTACACACAAACCTTAGTGACAACCTTGATGCACAAAAGCACAATGAGCACACTATACGGGATACCCAGTAAACATGCTGACATAGCCAGCATCAGACAGTTACTGTCTCTAAGCCCAGTATGAGCCATGAATAGTTTACTACACTAGTAGGGAGTGTAGGGAGATGAGGATTGTAGAACTGCGTCACTAGGTGACATTTATAGTGACCGGATGTGCCTAAAACGTACTTTAAGTACAAAATCCTGCACTTTATCACAAAAATTCAGCATTTAAATTAACTAGTAAAGTGCCAAAACATGAGGAAAAAAATATTACTAGACACTTTCCAAAGTGTCGGGAATAATTTGTGTCACTAAAAGAAATATTAACGACACTTTAAATACTTATTTAGCACTTTAACGGAGTAATATCCAACCGTACAACCGGACTCTACCCGGAACACAAAAATATTGTCATTGACATTGTTTTTCTTTTTCTGAGCCAGTTAGGGTCCCCGAATACCCTAACACCCGCTATGGAACCTAATACACTAGTAATTAGTTAAACCTCCTAATCAAACTAACTAGTTACCTAACTATCAAGTTGGAAACCAACCCATTTACCCCCCCCCCCCCCATGACCGAACTCGGTTCCCACATGGGGACACCCCACAAGTTTTTTTTTGATTAATTTAATCCCTCATGCTTAATATCTACTAGACATCTTACCTAGTGGTTAATACAATTGGATGGTCTATAAATAACTCCACAAGACCAAGCAAATCATCCACTAACACTTAAACAAAAGCTCACCATCTCTTCCTCTCTTTGATACTCTCGGCCGAACACCATAGCCCACCCACCAACATCTTTCAATTTTGTTCTAGCAATTTTACTTACTTCCAAGTGTGTTAGAGCTCATACGAGGAGACCCGGTGCTTACGGATTGCCAAGGACCTCACCACAACGCTATTAACCACCCGTTTTTCGTCTAGTTTCTTCCCTAGCCACGAGCTAGTAGTAAGTGACTCTAAACACCCTATTGATCTTGTCTAAAGTGGTTAATAAGAGATTTGTCGGATAAAAATCATAAACACTAGAAATCAAAACTTAAAGTCTAGTAAAAAGGATGGACATGGTGGTTAATGAATGAATGTTAGTGTAAAACTTTTGAAACTAGTTTTGTTATGATTATTCATTGTTGTTGATTGTTAGTGTTGGAATGGATCGTCACCAAACCACGCTAGATCATGTTCATGGAACATGAACTAGCCTTATGTTAAGTCGTAAAATGATTAGATGACGAACCCTTTCAAACATAAACATGAACTTGTGTAAAAACAATTTTTCTTATGAAATGGAGTTCTAAACTAGTAGATCTAAAGATCTACAAGTGGTATTTTCGAAGAACCAACTGTAAGACGAAACCATGTTTTAAAACCGGATCTTTCCTAAACTAAAGGTGTTTTCGTGAACAAACAAGTGTGTAGACACTTGTGTAACGAAAGGTTTTAACAAAGAATTATTTTTGACAAGAAGTCGTAAACTTACACTTTCTTTAAAAATAAGATTTTTAAGAAACCGATTTCATTTATAAAAATAGAAAGATCTACTAAAAACACCGGAAGGTTACTACACATAACCCACAAGTTCATGTGTTTGCGACTTACGTATATTTTTTACTAGTTTAGTGTTGAAATACTGTTTGTTGATGTTGGGAACATTGTTGGTTGAATTTATAAAAGAAAATGATACGCTTGAAAGCGTGCCACCTCCAGTTACAGAGGAAACTCTGGCGAAATTATTCCAGAAATATAACACTTGGAAAATATTTTTACGACAAGTGTTATGAATATATTTTCGACTTGTTTTTCCAAACAAACTTCGCCATGAACTTTTATTACAATATAACCAAGTATTCGGAGGTGGGTTTTCACAAATAAAACTTGTTAAATATATATTTAGAATATATATTTTTCATAATAGCACTTGTGTGAATCTTTATGATTATTTTGTGAACTATACAAATATTATTTTTAGGGTAAAAATAATATAACTCGTATACACTGAATATTCACGGCTCCAAAATAATACTAACGCCTTCACAATAAATATTTAAGTTACACCGGTATTATTTATACCACCCGAACCTTACTACGTAACTTACGTATTTTCAGAAAATACTCATAAGTGTGTATTTTGACAAGGATATTATTTTGAAAAATTATATGGAATAAAATATAATATTTTTGGATAAAATATAATATTTTTGGGAAAAATATTTATATTTTGGAAGTAAAGTATTTTGGACAAATGAAATAAAATATATTACATTAAGTGAGACTTAATAATATATTTCGAAGTTATACGAACGCACATGTATTAAAAACCCCCATCCTTGGGAAGGAATATATTTACTAAATAATTACGAAGAGTAATTACGAAATAGTTGCCTAACTATTTCCCAAAGACATTAAACCTTAAGCTAAGGCACGGCCGTCCGTCTAATAGAAGTTAGTACGTGTAGGTCATCGCACAGCAGGTTGACCGGGAGATTTCTTGTTAGAGACGCATTTCGGTGAGTTCATGTCCCCCTTTTCTCTTAACTGTTTTCAGTTTTTAAACTGCGGGGGTGAAATACATGTTACTGTGATTACGAATACTTTACACATGGTATGTTTAGCATAAGGAGGGTTACTACTTAGATCATGTGAGTGGGTAGGCGGGAACTGAAGGCCATTAATCCTCAGAGTAAGACCGAGGGACAATAGCGGTAGATCTATCTGGGTGTAGCGAGCCCAGCCCCAGGCCCAACAGTACGGACCTCGGGGTGACTTGGTGCCCGACACAAAAATCTGCTAGGTTTGAGTCTTCTTACTGCACTTCACACATATCAATGGTCTTGCAAACCATTGGTGATCTCTTTATTTCCTTATTTTCTACATACCAGGATTTTATACTTACAAAGGTTTTACATACTCACTACACATGAACTCGCTCAACATTTTTGTTGATTTTTCCAACTTACATGTATTTCAGGGAACTAAGGATCTGGCACGGTATGCTACGTTTTCACGCTGCGTAGAGTTATGGGATCATCCGAGTTTAGGGGTTGTGGCTTTTACCTGGACGAGTCACAGTTCTTAAACTACGTCTATTTTAAGTTTGTGGTTGTGCCCTCCAAACAATGTTTTTATGTTATTAGTTTGTAATTTCTGTTGCATATGTCAACGCCTTAAGACAATGTTGTGGTATTTTACTTTTCAAACTTAAATCAATGGATGATCTGCATGGTTTTATTTTCATATAGCTTTGTTGTGATTAAGCTATGGTATTAAGAAGTCACACCAAATAAACCCACGCTTCCGCAAAGCCAGGGTGTGACAGCTAGCAAGTAGGCAATATAAACATAAATCATATCACCTATAGTTCTGAGCCTTGCACGTGGAGTGAAGCGTCGTTGTGGATCGTAGAGCACTATACACGTTATAGTCTGGTTTTAACAAAAACTTTTCCCTTATTAAAACCAAGTTCACTATAACCAATGGCTCTGATACCAATCTGTCACACCCCCAAAATCCACATGCGGAGTATCACCGCTGGGAGGCGTGACTGACCAGGATCCAGCCACCAATCATATTGAACAAGCATGTAAGTACTTTATAAAAATCCAACCAATACAATTGGTGTCCAAATAAAACATAGTTTAAGTTGCAAGCGAAAGCAAAATGTTTAAAACCAAAACATAAGTTTAAACGTTCCAATGTTTAACATGGCACACAGCTGTCCATGTCCCACAACGACTCTTCCCCTTGCAAGCTCCAGCTAAGTACCTAGTGACCTGCAAAGCATGCAGTAACGAGTCAACAACTAAGTTGAGCGAGTTCACAGTTGGGTGTTCGTTTTAAGTTGTTCCAAAAACAGTTCCTTTAACTGGCATCCCTGACGTGGGGGTTACCCCATAGTTGAAAACGTGTTTAGTTTAATCCCGTTTACTCTGGCAATTCCGCCGCGGGGGCTACCCCATGTTTAATTATCTGGCTCTCTGGCCGTGGGGGCTACCCCATGTTTAATTATCTAGCTCTCTAGCCGTGGGGGCTACCCCATGTATATACTACTAGACCCGTTACCATATCGACTGCTGACTGTAGTCATGTTTATGTGCCCTGAACTGTCAATGTCTATCATCATTGACGTGCCCAGATCCATTAGTTCACGCCCGTCCTCTGCGGTACGGTGTGAGGCTTGTCAGACCTAAATAGCGCTATCTAACTAATGACCCGCTCGCCATTGGCCCGGAGATTAAGTCGATATAAAAAGGAGGGACTTCGTGATAGAGTTTTGGTCTAGTAAAAGTTAACTGTCCATGAGGACGAGGAATTATATTCCTGAACCCGTACTGTCCTACCCAAGAAGGACGAGGAATCCATATTCCTTAACCCATTCCCAACCCCTGGGAATCCCATGCTTTGTAGAAAGTGTGAACTCACCTTAGGTTAGCTCGGCAGATAAACAAAAGGTCAATCGAGCTGCTAGAGGTCAACCACGTCCTAACATGGTTACCATACAAGTCAGGTTTTGGTTTCGGGTAGTGCACATAAGTCTCACATAAGCTAGCAGGTTATGAACACATATAGATCATGGCAAACACACAATACATGTTAACACATTAACAGTAGCATTCAAGTACCACACATGTCTAACTTGTACGACCCGAAAGATGAAGCCCAATAAACAGGCGGCCTAACCCCTTGTGCGATCAGCATGACTTGTGCGATCCACAATGGGTTGTGCGATTGAGAACAAGCCCGGCCCAAAATTTAGTCCCAACATGTACACGGCCCAATATAATAAACAGATAATCAATCTTGTGCGACTCGGATTACTTGTGCGATTCGGATAGCTTGTGCGACTGGGTTTTTGGGCCATTCGGTCCAATAATGTGTTAAGTTCAAACATTATGTAAGGCCCAATATCTTGTGCGATCGGCACCATCTTGTGCGATCCACCAGATCTTGTGCGATCATGCATAATAGAACAGTACTATGTGCTTTATGTGTTTGTACCCCGTCTTGTGCGATGCACTTGTGCGATCAGATCAGATCTTGCATGATCTGATCTTGTGCGTTTGGAGCTTGTGCGATTTCCCTTGTGCGACCGAAGAGAAACTTGTGTGATTCGTTATCTAATCCCCTAAAATCATGCCATCAATTATCTTGTTTCCTTTTTATCTTGCAAGATTATCTCTAACAGTTACCAACCACAACATATTCGATCAAACTAGAATTTTAACATAAATCCTTATGAACCCTAAACATAATCAAAACATGAACAATAAACATAACACTTAAACATATTTAAACATATTAACAGTTTCAATAATAACGCCTACATCCAACTATTCTATCAATCCGATTACATGTAATGGTCCAAATAGGTGTGTATGTAATTCGTTATACCTTGCCATAACACAAGCAATTTAATTACAATAACCATTTAACAAAACACATATTTGAAATCAAGCAATCATTCGGTTCATGTGTATAGTCACATATCCCAACCCCAACAACAAGACATCATTTAATTCTCATCACATTGATAACTTTGACTACTCTGACAACACACATGGGCCGCCCATTTCAAAGTTATCCCCTTTGACTAAACAAAATATTCTATTGGACCGATAATATGCTACTGTCATCTAATTTAATGTTCACATATATTCCAACCAACATGTTAACATGCATAACTCACAGAATGTTTATTAACTTTAACAAGTGGGTGATAAATATACTAACCAAAGAATTAAGTGTACCAGTAATGGAGGGACAAGTCTTCACAGAAAAGAAAGGCTTCGAGGACAAGGTAATTACCGCCGATTCAAGAAGAGAGAAAATAGAGTACTAGGGTTAATATGATTTCCAACTACACGTACATATTCCTAGATCTGCCTTTAAGCGACATTTACAAATATTGGGCCAAGTTATGTAGGCCTGGTGACATGTGTGTGGGCCGAGGAGAGTGGTAAGGAACCAAAGCCCAAAGGCTTGTACGATCGGGTTGTTGTTGTGCGACCCGAGTTTATATAATCACATAATCATAACAACATAACATTCAATTAATCAACAAAGTTCACATAATCACATAACGTACAAAGAGGGGTTCTGAAATACGAGTTGTCACATAGATACTTAAGTGGATTATTAACGACTGATAAAAACAACAAATGAAGTCAAAAAGGAGAATAGATTATAATGTCAAATTTCTGAGAAGCAGGGAACAGGTTTGATCCTGTGAAAGCAGCAAAGCAAGATTCCTATGGATAAATCTGAACAAAGTTTGAACCAGAATCCGATCCCAGCTTATTGAGAGGGGGAGTCTAACAGTTTCTGGATCAACATTAAAGGGGGAGTTTGAAGATTGTCAAAGTCAGGTTCGAGTGCTATCTGCTGATGCTAATAGAGATTGAAGGATGCTTACAGTGTCAAATCAATTTAGAAAAGACTGATCAAGACTGAAGACTCGATGTCGAAGACTTCGTCAACATCCAAGGGGGGGTCTGTTGGTGCATAAATGTATGTTAACTTCGTCTTTATCGAGTCTAATGTCATGATAGGATAAACCAGTGCTCTGTAGGTTAGAAATTAGGTTTTGTTTGTGTAAGAGTCATTTCGCACGAAATGGCAAGAAGCATTTCGTACGAAATGGATCAAGCCCATTTCGCACGAAATGAGTTTTGCTTGTTTCGTACGAAATGAACCCTCTATATATAGGAGAGCATGGTTCATCATTTGTAAGGATCCGGATTTCAGAGCCGAGGTGCTGCCAAACTGTTAAGTGATCTGTAAAGCTTTGAAATCAATAAAAACAATATAATTAGGGAGAATCAAGTTGTAATCAAGTTCGTATCATTGATTCCGCCTTTGATATGGATTAAAACTCTTCTGATCGACTCGTTCAGGTCGCACAACGATCCAACAACCATCCACTTACAAGACTTGTATTTTATTTAAATCATCATCATATGAAAATAACTTTTATTATTCAAGTTCATGAAAGACATAAAGCATGATGATCTTGATCTTTCACAAGATCATCACATTAACTTACTAGATCATGTGTTTAATCACAATCTAGTAGGTTCCATATGATGTCTAACATCATTAACACTAATAATCAATCAACAAGAAGCAAATAATCAACAAGTATTCATATGTTTATAAGCTTATGTTAGAGATTCATGAATATGTCTTTTAATGTTCATCATGTTTAACAATGTTCAGGTCGCACAACGATCCAACAGCTTAAACCCCCCACCCCCTCCCGAAAACCTAAAACTAAACCCTAAACATAAACCCGAAAAAAACCTAAACCCCCCACCCCCACCCCCCAAAAACCTAAACCTCCCCAACCCGCACACCCAAGAACCTAATTCTAATCCTAAACCTCCAAAAAACCTAACCCTAAAAGCTAAACTAAACTCAATTGCTAATTTTAAGCATGTAATGCACATGTGCAGTACAAGTTTTTTTTTTTTTTTGAAATTTTTTTTATATAAAAAATAACGATTTTTGTTAAAAAAAATTGTAGAAAAAAAAAGGAAAATTTTGGTATGTTTTTTAGGGTTTTTTAGTTAGTTTTTTAGTTTTCTCAGTTTTCTCATGATCTCTTCCTATAATTATGAGGGTATAGAAAATATTAGGAATATAGTCACTTTCATGATTTCTTATATCTAATGTTAGAGTTTGTGTCAAAACACTATGTGTATATACACGTTAAAACATGTATCAATGAATCTTTGGTCTAGCAAATTGTGTTCTTTCTTTCTCATAGGGTGTGAGGTTGAAGTTCCAATGGTGTAGAATTAGAAATATGTTAATTTAGTGTTAAAAATGTTACAACATCTTAAATTATAGAAAGAGTAAAATACCAAAATGGTTCCTGAGTTTATGTCACTTTTGTTACTTTAGTTCAAAAATGGAAAATTTTTTTTTTTTTGAATCTGGGTCATTAAGTTTCATTTTTGTTGTCATTTTCATCAAATTGTCAAACTAGGTTATATTTTTTTGTTAACTTCTCTCCTTTTTTAATGTTCACATATATTCCAACCAACATGTTAACATGCATAACTCACAGAATGTTTATTAACTTTAACAAGTGGGTGATAAATATACTAACTAAAGAATTAAGTGTGCCAGTAATGGAGGGACAAGTCTTCACAGAAAAGAAAGGCTTCGAGGACAAGGTAGTTACCGCCGATTCAAGAAGAGAGAAAATAGAGTACTAGGGTTAATATGATTTCCAACTACACGTACATATTCCTAGATCTGCCTTTAAGCGACATTTACAAATATTGGGCCAAGTTATTTAGGCCTGGTGACATGTGTGTGGGCCGAGGAGAGTGGTAAGGAACCAAAGCCCAAAGGCTTGTACGATCGGGTTGTTGTTGTGCGACCCGAGTTTATATAATCACATAATCATAACAACATAACATTCAATTAATCAACAAAGTTCACATAATCACATAACGTACAAAGAGGGGTTCTGAAATACGAGTTGTCACATAGATACTTAAGTGGATTATTAACGACTGATAAAAACAACAAATGAAGTCAAAAAGGAGAATAGATTATAATGTCAAATTTATGAGAAGCAGGGAACAGGTTTGATCCTGTGAAAGCAGCAAAGCAAGATTCCTATGGATAAATCTGAACAAAGTTTGAACCAGAATCCGATCCCAGCTTATTGAGAGGGGGAGTCTAACAGTTTCTGGATCAACATTAAAGGGGGAGTTTGAAGATTGTCAAAGTCAGGTTCGAGTGCTATCTGCTGATGCTAATAGAGATTGAAGGATGCTTACAGTGTCAAATCAATTTAGAAAAGACTGATCAAGACTGAAGACTCGATGTCGAAGACTTCGTCAACATCCAAGGGGGGGGTCTGTTGGTGCATAAATGTATGTTAACTTCGTCTTTATCGAGTCTAATGTCATGATAGGATAAACCAGTGCTCTGTAGGTTAGAAATTAGGTTTTGTTTGTGTAAGAGTCATTTCGCACGAAATGGCAAGAAGCATTTCGTACGAAATGGATCAAGCCCATTTCGCACGAAATGAGTTTTGCTTGTTTCGTACGAAATGAACCCTCTATATATAGGAGAGCATGGTTCATCATTTGTAAGGATCCGGATTTCAGAGCCGAGGTGCTGCCAAACTGTTAAGTGATCTGTAAAGCTTTGAAATCAATAAAAACAATATAATTAGGGAGAATCAAGTTGTAATCAAGTTCGTATCATTGATTCCGCCTTTGATATGGATTAAAACTCTTCTGATCGACTCGTTCAGGTCGCACAACGATCCAACAACCATCCACTTACAAGACTTGTATTTTATTTAAATCATCATCATATGAAAATAACTTTTATTATTCAAGTTCATGAAAGACATAAAGCATGATGATCTTGATCTTTCACAAGATCATCACATTAACTTACTAGATCATGTGTTTAATCACAATCTAGTAGGTTCCATATGATGTCTAACATCATTAACACTAATAATCAATCAACAAGAAGCAAATAATCAACAAGTATTCATATGTTTATAAGCTTATGTTAGAGATTCATGAATATGTCTTTTAATGTTCATCATGTTTAACAATGTTCAGGTCGCACAACGATCCAACAGCTTAAACCCCCCACCCCCTCCCGAAAACCTAAAACTAAACCCTAAACATAAACCCGAAAAAAACCTAAACCCCCCACCCCCACCCCCCAAAAACCTAAACCTCCCCAACCCGCACACCCAAGAACCTAATTCTAATCCTAAACCTCCAAAAAACCTAACCCTAAAAGCTAAACTAAACTCAATTGCTAATTTTAAGCATGTAATGCACATGTGCAGTACAAGTTTTTTTTTTTTTTTGAAATTTTTTTTATATAAAAAATAACGATTTTTGTTAAAAAAAAATTGTAGAAAAAAAAAGGAAAATTTTGGTATGTTTTTTAGGGTTTTTTAGTTAGTTTTTTAGTTTTCTCAGTTTTCTCATGATCTCTTCCTATAATTATGAGGGTATAGAAAATATTAGGAATATAGTCACTTTCATGATTTCTTATATCTAATGTTAGAGTTTGTGTCAAAACACTATGTGTATATACACGTTAAAATATGTATCAATGAATCTTTGGTCTAGCAAATTGTGTTCTTTCTTTCTCATAGGGTGTGAGGTTGAAGTTCCAATGGTGTAGAATTAGAAATATGTTAATTTAGTGTTAAAAATGTTACAACATCTTAAATTATAGAAAGAGTAAAATACCAAAATGGTTCCTGAGTTTATGTCACTTTTGTTACTTTAGTTCAAAAATGGAAATTTTTTTTTTTTTTTTGAATCTGGGTCATTAAGTTTCATTTTTGTTGTCATTTTCATCAAATTGTCAAACTAGGTTATATTTTTTTGTTAACTTCTCTCCTTTTTTAATGTTCACATATATTCCAACCAACATGTTAACATGCATAACTCACAGAATGTTTATTAACTTTAACAAGTGGGTGATAAATATACTAACCAAAGAATTAAGTGTACCAGTAATGGAGGGACAAGTCTTCACAGAAAAGAAAGGCTTCGAGGACAAGGTAGTTACCGCCGATTCAAGAAGAGAGAAAATAGAGTACTAGGGTTAATATGATTTCCAACTACACGTACATATTCCTAGATCTGCCTTTAAGCGACATTTACAAATATTGGGCCAAGTTATTTAGGCCTGGTGACATGTGTGTGGGCCGAGGAGAGTGGTAAGGAACCAAAGCCCAAAGGCTTGTACGATCGGGTTGTTGTTGTGCGACCCGAGTTTATATAATCACATAATCATAACAACATAACATTCAATTAATCAACAAAGTTCACATAATCACATAACGTACAAAGAGGGGTTCTGAAATACGAGTTGTCACATAGATACTTAAGTGGATTATTAACGACTGATAAAAACAACAAATGAAGTCAAAAAGGAGAATAGATTATAATGTCAAATTTCTGAGAAGCAGGGAACAGGTTTGATCCTGTGAAAGCAGCAAAGCAAGATTCCTATGGATAAATCTGAACAAAGTTTGAACCAGAATCCGATCCCAGCTTATTGAGAGGGGGAGTCTAACAGTTTCTGGATCAACATTAAAGGGGGAGTTTGAAGATTGTCAAAGTCAGGTTCGAGTGCTATCTGCTGATGCTAATAGAGATTGAAGGATGCTTACAGTGTCAAATCAATTTAGAAAAGACTGATCAAGACTGAAGACTCGATGTCGAAGACTTCGTCAACATCCAAGGGGGGGTCTGTTGGTGCATAAATGTATGTTAACTTCGTCTTTATCGAGTCTAATGTCATGATAGGATAAACCAGTGCTCTGTAGGTTAGAAATTAGGTTTTGTTTGTGTAAGAGTCATTTCGCACGAAATAGCAAGAAGCATTTCGTACGAAATGGATCAAGCCCATTTCGCACGAAATGAGTTTTGCTTGTTTCGTACGAAATGAACCCTCTATATATAGGAGAGCATGGTTCATCATTTGTAAGGATCCGGATTTCAGAGCCGAGGTGCTGCCAAACTGTTAAGTGATCTGTAAAGCTTTGAAATCAATAAAAACAATATAATTAGGGAGAATCAAGTTGTAATCAAGTTCGTATCATTGATTCCGCCTTTGATATGGATTAAAACTCTTCTGATCGACTCGTTCAGGTCGCACAACGATCCAACAACCATCCACTTACAAGACTTGTATTTTATTTAAATCATCATCATATGAAAATAACTTTTATTATTCAAGTTCATGAAAGACATAAAGCATGATGATCTTGATCTTTCACAAGATCATCACATTAACTTACTAGATCATGTGTTTAATCACAATCTAGTAGGTTCCATATGATGTCTAACATCATTAACACTAATAATCAATCAACAAGAAGCAAATAATCAACAAGTATTCATATGTTTATAAGCTTATGTTAGAGATTCATGAATATGTCTTTTAATGTTCATCATGTTTAACAATGTTCAGGTCGCACAACGATCCAACAGCTTAAACCCCCCACCCCCTCCCGAAAACCTAAAACTAAACCCTAAACATAAACCCGAAAAAAACCTAAACCCCCCACCCCCACCCCCCAAAAACCTAAACCTCCCCAACCCGCACACCCAAGAACCTAATTCTAATCCTAAACCTCCAAAAAACCTAACCCTAAAAGCTAAACTAAACTCAATTGCTAATTTTAAGCATGTAATGCACATGTGCAGTACAAGTTTTTTTTTTTTTGAAATTTTTTTTATATAAAAAATAACGATTTTTGTTAAAAAAAATTGTAGAAAAAAAAAGGAAAATTTTGGTATGTTTTTTAGGGTTTTTTAGTTAGTTTTTTAGTTTTCTCAGTTTTCTCATGATCTCTTCCTATAATTATGAGGGTATAGAAAATATTAGGAATATAGTCACTTTCATGATTTCTTATATCTAATGTTAGAGTTTGTGTCAAAACACTATGTGTATATACACGTTAAAACATGTATCAATGAATCTTTGGTCTAGCAAATTGTGTTCTTTCTTTCTCATAGGGTGTGAGGTTGAAGTTCCAATGGTGTAGAATTAGAAATATGTTAATTTAGTGTTAAAAATGTTACAACATCTTAAATTATAGAAAGAGTAAAATACCAAAATGGTTCCTGAGTTTATGTCACTTTTGTTACTTTAGTTCAAAAATGGAAATTTTTTTTTTTTTTTTGAATCTGGGTCATTAAGTTTCATTTTTGTTGTCATTTTCATCAAATTGTCAAACTAGGTTATATTTTTTTGTTAACTTCTCTCCTTTTTTAATGTTCACATATATTCCAACTAACATGTTAACATGCATAACTCACAGAATGTTTATTAACTTTAACAAGTGGGTGATAAATATACTAACCAAAGAATTAAGTGTACCAGTAATGGAGGGACAAGTCTTCACAGAAAAGAAAGGCTTCGAGGACAAGGTAGTTACCGCCGATTCAAGAAGAGAGAAAATAGAGTACTAGGGTTAATATGATTTCCAACTACACGTACATATTCCTAGATCTGCCTTTAAGCGACATTTACAAATATTGGGCCAAGTTATTTAGGCCTGGTGACATGTGTGTGGGCCGAGGAGAGTGGTAAGGAACCAAAGCCCAAAGGCTTGTACGATCGGGTTGTTGTTGTGCGACCCGAGTTTATATAATCACATAATCATAACAACATAACATTCAATTAATCAACAAAGTTCACATAATCACATAACGTACAAAGAGGGGTTCTGAAATACGAGTTGTCACATAGATACTTAAGTGGATTATTAACGACTGATAAAAACAACAAATGAAGTCAAAAAGGAGAATAGATTATAATGTCAAATTTCTGAGAAGCAGGGAACAGGTTTGATCCTGTGAAAGCAGCAAAGCAAGATTCCTATGGATAAATCTGAACAAAGTTTGAACCAGAATCCGATCCCAGCTTATTGAGAGGGGGAGTCTAACAGTTTCTGGATCAACATTAAAGGGGGAGTTTGAAGATTGTCAAAGTCAGGTTCGAGTGCTATCTGCTGATGCTAATAGAGATTGAAGGATGCTTACAGTGTCAAATCAATTTAGAAAAGACTGATCAAGACTGAAGACTCGATGTCGAAGACTTCGTCAACATCCAAGGGGGGGTCTGTTGGTGCATAAATGTATGTTAACTTCGTCTTTATCGAGTCTAATGTCATGATAGGATAAACCAGTGCTCTGTAGGTTAGAAATTAGGTTTTGTTTGTGTAAGAGTCATTTCGCACGAAATAGCAAGAAGCATTTCGTACGAAATGGATCAAGCCCATTTCGCACGAAATGAGTTTTGCTTGTTTCGTACGAAATGAACCCTCTATATATAGGAGAGCATGGTTCATCATTTGTAAGGATCCGGATTTCAGAGCCGAGGTGCTGCCAAACTGTTAAGTGATCTGTAAAGCTTTGAAATCAATAAAAACAATATAATTAGGGAGAATCAAGTTGTAATCAAGTTCGTATCATTGATTCCGCCTTTGATATGGATTAAAACTCTTCTGATCGACTCGTTCAGGTCGCACAACGATCCAACAACCATCCACTTACAAGACTTGTATTTTATTTAAATCATCATCATATGAAAATAACTTTTATTATTCAAGTTCATGAAAGACATAAAGCATGATGATCTTGATCTTTCACAAGATCATCACATTAACTTACTAGATCATGTGTTTAATCACAATCTAGTAGGTTCCATATGATGTCTAACATCATTAACACTAATAATCAATCAACAAGAAGCAAATAATCAACAAGTATTCATATGTTTATAAGCTTATGTTAGAGATTCATGAATATGTCTTTTAATGTTCATCATGTTTAACAATGTTCAGGTCGCACAACGATCCAACAGCTTAAACCCCCCACCCCCTCCCGAAAACCTAAAACTAAACCTTAAACATAAACCCGAAAAAAACCTAAACCCCCCACCCCCACCCCCCAAAAACCTAAACCTCCCCAACCCGCACACCCAAGAACCTAATTCTAATCCTAAACCTCCAAAAAACCTAACCCTAAAAGCTAAACTAAACTCAATTGCTAATTTTAAGCATGTAATGCACATGTGCAGTACAAGTTTTTTTTTTTTTTGAAATTTTTTTTATATAAAAAATAACGATTTTTGTTAAAAAAAATTGTAGAAAAAAAAAGGAAAATTTTGGTATGTTTTTTAGGGTTTTTTAGTTAGTTTTTTAGTTTTCTCAGTTTTCTCATGATCTCTTCCTATAATTATGAGGGTATAGAAAATATTAGGAATATAGTCACTTTCATGATTTCTTATATCTAATGTTAGAGTTTGTGTCAAAACACTATGTGTATATACACGTTAAAACATGTATCAATGAATCTTTGGTCTAGCAAATTGTGTTCTTTCTTTCTCATAGGGTGTGAGGTTGAAGTTCCAATGGTGTAGAATTAGAAATATGTTAATTTAGTGTTAAAAATGTTACAACATCTTAAATTATAGAAAGAGTAAAATACCAAAATGGTTCCTGAGTTTATGTCACTTTTGTTACTTTAGTTCAAAAATGGAATTTTTTTTTTTTTTGAATCTGGGTCATTAAGTTTCATTTTTGTTGTCATTTTCATCAAATTGTCAAACTAGGTTATATTTTTTTGTTAACTTCTCTCCTTTTTTAATGTTCACATATATTCCAACCAACATGTTAACATGCATAACTCACAGAATGTTTATTAACTTTAACAAGTGGGTGATAAATATACTAACCAAAGAATTAAGTGTACCAGTAATGGAGGGACAAGTCTTCACAGAAAAGAAAGGCTTCGAGGACAAGGTAGTTACCGCCGATTCAAGAAGAGAGAAAATAGAGTACTAGGGTTAATATGATTTCCAACTACACGTACATATTCCTAGATCTGCCTTTAAGCGACATTTACAAATATTGGGCCAAGTTATTTAGGCCTGGTGACATGTGTGTGGGCCGAGGAGAGTGGTAAGGAACCAAAGCCCAAAGGCTTGTACGATCGGGTTGTTGTTGTGCGACCCGAGTTTATATAATCACATAATCATAACAACATAACATTCAATTAATCAACAAAGTTCACATAATCACATAACGTACAAAGAGGGGTTCTGAAATACGAGTTGTCACATAGATACTTAAGTGGATTATTAACGACTGATAAAAACAACAAATGAAGTCAAAAAGGAGAATAGATTATAATGTCAAATTTCTGAGAAGCAGGGAACAGGTTTGATCCTGTGAAAGCAGCAAAGCAAGATTCCTATGGATAAATCTGAACAAAGTTTGAACCAGAATCCGATCCCAGCTTATTGAGAGGGGGAGTCTAACAGTTTCTGGATCAACATTAAAGGGGGAGTTTGAAGATTGTCAAAGTCAGGTTCGAGTGCTATCTGCTGATGCTAATAGAGATTGAAGGATGCTTACAGTGTCAAATCAATTTAGAAAAGACTGATCAAGACTGAAGACTCGATGTCGAAGACTTCGTCAACATCCAAGGGGGGGTCTGTTGGTGCATAAATGTATGTTAACTTCGTCTTTATCGAGTCTAATGTCATGATAGGATAAACCAGTGCTCTGTAGGTTAGAAATTAGGTTTTGTTTGTGTAAGAGTCATTTCGCACGAAATGGCAAGAAGCATTTCGTACGAAATGGATCAAGCCCATTTCGCACGAAATGAGTTTTGCTTGTTTCGTACGAAATGAACCCTCTATATATAGGAGAGCATGGTTCATCATTTGTAAGGATCCGGATTTCAGAGCCGAGGTGCTGCCAAACTGTTAAGTGATCTGTAAAGCTTTGAAATCAATAAAAACAATATAATTAGGGAGAATCAAGTTGTAATCAAGTTCGTATCATTGATTCCGCCTTTGATATGGATTAAAACTCTTCTGATCGACTCGTTCAGGTCGCACAACGATCCAACAACCATCCACTTACAAGACTTGTATTTTATTTAAATCATCATCATATGAAAATAACTTTTATTATTCAAGTTCATGAAAGACATAAAGCATGATGATCTTGATCTTTCACAAGATCATCACATTAACTTACTAGATCATGTGTTTAATCACAATCTAGTAGGTTCCATATGATGTCTAACATCATTAACACTAATAATCAATCAACAAGAAGCAAATAATCAACAAGTATTCATATGTTTATAAGCTTATGTTAGAGATTCATGAATATGTCTTTTAATGTTCATCATGTTTAACAATGTTCAGGTCGCACAACGATCCAACAGCTTAAACCCCCCACCCCCTCCCGAAAACCTAAAACTAAACCCTAAACATAAACCCGAAAAAAACCTAAACCCCCCCACCCCCACCCCCCAAAAACCTAAACCTCCCCAACCCGCACACCCAAGAACCTAATTCTAATCCTAAACCTCCAAAAAACCTAACCCTAAAAGCTAAACTAAACTCAATTGCTAATTTTAAGCATTTAATGCACATGTGCAGTACAAGTTTTTTTTTTTTTTTTTGAAATTTTTTTTATATAAAAAATAACGATTTTTGTTAAAAAAAATTGTAGAAAAAAAAAAGGAAAATTTTGGTATGTTTTTTAGGGTTTTTTAGTTAGTTTTTTAGTTTTCTCAGTTTTCTCATGATCTCTTCCTATAATTATGAGGGTATAGAAAATATTAGGAATATAGTCACTTTCATGATTTCTTATATCTAATGTTAGAGTTTGTGTCAAAACACTATGTGTATATACACGTTAAAACATGTATCAATGAATCTTTGGTCTAGCAAATTGTGTTCTTTCTTTCTCATAGGGTGTGAGGTTGAAGTTCCAATGGTGTAGAATTAGAAATATGTTAATTTAGTGTTAAAAATGTTACAACATCTTAAATTATAGAAAGAGTAAAATACCAAAATGGTTCATGAGTTTATGTCACTTTTGTTACTTTAGTTCAAAAATGGATTTTTTTTTTTTTTTTTTGAATCTGGGTCATTAAGTTTCATTTTTGTTGTTATTTTCATCAAATTGTCAAACTAGGTTATATTTTTTTGTTAACTTCTCTCCTTTTTTGCCCCCCCCCCCCCCCCATTTAATTAAAATATATTATGGTATAAAATAATGATTATACCCTTAATTTAAATGAGGAAACCAATAAAAATGACAGAAGTTAACAGAAAATTCTAATTTAGTTTGCCAATTGGATAAAGATGGTAATAAAAATAAAACCTTAGGGATCCAGATACAAAAGGCTTCATTTTCAGACTGAAATGACAAAAGTGGCCTAAACTCAGAGACCATTTTAGCATTTTACTCTTATAAAAATATCTTATTATAATATGTCAACTTTTGCCCATGACTTTATAGCCTAGTGGCATCTTGGGGTGAGATAAGTTTTTAGGAACCAATAGGTCCAGTGTTCAGTTCTCACAAGGGGGTTTCCCATATTTATTGGGTTTCCTCCTGAATTGGTGTATATGCATTATGTCTAGTGGAGATGGATATGATCGGATGGTTCTGCTGCTGGCACGATGATACTTCAGTGGTGCGTCAGTGATTCAAATTTGCCGATAAAAAGTAAATAATAATCTGTCAAGTTTATAAATTTTGTGTTTCTTTTGATGGCAAGAGTGTGACAAGTGTCAGATATTGCATTAGAGAGGACAGCAAACTGAAAAATCTGTCGGTCTCTAACTCTGGTTAATTCTCTTAACTCCGGTTAAACCGGTGGTGGCCCGGTCCACTCGTGATCTGGACCAATAAAAGCGGCAGGGAATTTATAAAGAGCGTCGGTGACTCGGTGAGTGTTTAGCATGATTTAATTGAGGGAGAATTTATATTACAGCAATTTTCATTTTTAGCCCCTATGTTTAGCGTATTGTACAAATCTCATCCTAGTTTTAACTTTGCTATAAATAAATTAGACACAAACAAAAAACCCAACAAACCATCAATAAAGATAGATTGTATGTAATTGCTGTCAAAAGAAAGTGTTGTTTATATTAACTCTATCTTTATAAAAATGAGTTAAATAGATAAAATAAAAAATAATAATAAATGAAACGTATCAGACATGTTAAATGAGGCATTTATGTTAAGTCTAATAAAACGCATAGGGCTGTAAACAAATTGAACATTCAGCGAACAGTTTGTGAAACGTTCGGCGGGAAGTACATTTACGTTTGTTTGTTTAATGAATGAACGAACATTAACAAGAAATTTTGTTCGATTAGTTAAATGAATGAACACGAACAGAGGTCCATTTCGTTCATTTATGTCGTGAACGTTCGATAATGTTCATGAACATTTGTTCATATTCGTTTGTTTTTATTGTTCATAAAGATTTTGTACATTTATTTATCGTATCTAAACATTTCATATTCTTTAATCTATTACCCTAACAATTAAATAGGAAACCTCATTCCCACTTTGTTCTGCACCGTTCCTCTTTCCTTCCTCATTATTCACATGGATGAATATATCGACCTCCGTTTCACTATAAGGAGTTCAAGTTCCAGCGTTGCTCCATTGGCTATCCTTTTTTATCCTTTATCGTCTTCACTGATTTTATTTGTGGTCGTGAACCTTTCTTGAACACACTCATTTCATTAATGAACGAACACGAACAAAAAATCTCGTTTGGTAAGTGTTCATGACCAATTCATAAACATATTATTTCCTTAACGAACGAACATGAACAAGGCCTTATTCGTATTCGTTCGGTTCGTTTACAACCCTAAAAACGCATCTAAATACTTTTATACACGAATGTCAAATGAATATAGTATAGTCGGATATTTTATATTTCAAGTTGGCTTTTAGGAAGTTTAAGATCACGTTTCAAATAACTGACATCTGAAATAGATTATTTTTTACAACACTAGATCACACATACCCGCGAATTTGATGAGTAACATGCAATGGATACCCCTGGTTTTATAATCGATTATTTAGCATGATTTTGTAACTTAGATATGGGATGATAAGGGGATTGGGGGTGGTCCGTGATGGAGCATCCATCACGCATTGTGAAGACTCGCACACCGCCGCCACCTACATCCACCACGCGTGAAAGAATCAACGCGTGGAAAGAATCACGCGTGGAAAATGAAAAAGGACCGTTAGGATTTTGACCCCCATTTCCCTTTCTGTTGCTTCTTCTTGAATGGGTCACCCACTTCAGGTTTGTTCGGGTCAAATACTTTGCTTTTTAGGTAAAATTTGTTTGGGGTTTTGGTGATTAACATGTTAAAAGCTTTGATTTTTCTGTGAATTTGATGTGGGGTGTTGGAATTTTTGCTAGGGTTTTGAAAAAAAAAAGATCTTTTTTTTTTTTTTGAGGGGGGAAAGAACAACAAGAACAGATTCACTTGATGGTTTTAATAAATACAGAGGAGGATGGAACATCACTCAGAAACATTATTGGGCTGTAAGTATCTTGTTTAGTATGTTTTTTTTTAAATTTTGTTTATGAATTAAGTGAATTAAACCCAGAAATTATCTGCAAAGATATGTTAATCTGATGTTAAAAATTTTTTTAAAAAAATGTGAGTGATGGAATTTCATCACTAGTGATGACCACCACCACTAAAAAAATGCTTGTGAATGATAGAATAGTGGCTGATGACATAGCGGGACTTGATTGGATGTTTGTGAGTAATAGAATTTTTGCAAGTTATTCTACAAAGCCTTCTAATTGTAAAAAGTGTAAAAAGGATTTATAGAGCGACAAGTGTCCAATAACCTAAAACTAAACCCACTACATCACCACCAAAAACCTAAACACCCACCCCCACCCCACCACCCAAAAACCTAACCCCCCCCCCCCCCCCCCCCCGCAAAAAAAAACTATACCTCACCAAAAAAAACCCCAAAAAACCTAACCCCCCCCCCCCCACCCCCCACCTCCACCCCCCAAAAACCTAAAAAAAAAATATAAAAAAAACTAAACACCCACCCCCACCACCACCCAAAAACCTAAACCCCCACCCCCTCGGCAAAAAAAAAAAAAAAATTATTTTTTTTTTTTGGTGGGTGATGTGGGGGTGGGGGTTTTTGGTGGTGGTGGATGTTTAAGTTTTTTTTTTTAGTGGGTTTTTTTAGGTTATTGGACACTTGTCACTCTATAAATCCTTCTTACACTTCTTACAATTAGGATCCTTTGTATTTGATCCTAATCCAATAAGTTGATTATACTCTTTCAGTTATATAGATTATTTTTCATTTTAGCTTTAAAATTCCAGGGTTAGGATATAATAGGAAGTTTAATTGGGTAGGAAGGTTAGGAAGTGATCGTGACCATCCATTTACTTAATCAAGGGCTAAGATTAAATGGGTGAAATTGAAAGAAAAAAATGGAGGCGCGTGGATTTGTTCAGGGGCATTCTAGTCAAGTCAAGGCCATAGTTTCTCTCTCATCCAATCCCCCCCCCCCATTTTTAAACGTTAATAACTCTTTCATACGACATTATTTTTTTATAAAAATTGCACCAAAAAACCGAGCGTTTTTTATCTTTAAAACGAGTATACTGTTGCTATATTTTCGATTTTTTTTTGAAAACCCAGTTGCGTAAAACACAATGGAAAAAAAACCCAGTTGCGTAAAACGCAATAGAAAAAAAAACCTAAAAAATGACAGTTTTCTAAAACACAATGTACAAAAAAACACAAAGAAATGTCTTATTTGTAAAACGCAATTGCCAGAAAACAAAAAGATATGTCTTATTTCTAAAACGCAATAGCTAAAAAACACAAAAGAAATTTTACTTTCTAAAACGCAATGGACTGAAAACACATAAAAATGTGTTTTACCTAAAACGCAATGCACCAAAAAACACAAATAAATGTCTTATTTCTAAAACGCAATGGCCAGAAAACACTTAAAAATGTCTCATTTCTAAAACGTAATTGTGACAACTCGAGTTTCCAAGGTTCCTCCTTTATACATATTGTGTGTTGTAATTTGTTTTTGCTTGATTTAATGATTAGTGAGTGTTATGAGTTGTTTATTTTGGGGTATTAAACTATATGAATTAAATAATATCTATGCACCCTTTGTTATATAAGGGTGGTCACTATTGTTAATATTACTATATATCTTTATGTAAGTGACGAAATCAAAGGAGGGATTTCGTCCCAGGCCACTCGACGAAAACCATAGGATTTTCGCCATAACCCCCTTGACGAAATCATTGGATTTCGCCTGCCCAGATTCGCCAAAGCCCATTAAGGGCCCAACACCTTATAACTCCCGTATAAACGAAGGTAGATTACGTTAACAGTTATTAGAAAAACCCTGGAGTCTCTCCCTAACCTTGTGTGCGACGGCAGCCCTCCTCTCATTCGAAGCCAGATCTCTCTCTGTTTGATCATTCTTAGTTCGGTTAGTGATTTACACGTTTAGTTTGAATTCAGTTCTAAATATATAGTTATGGTGTTGAATGTGTTCTTGAAAGAATAATATATGAGCAATCTGTTACATAACTCTATGTGAAACATGATATTGATTTAGGGTTCTAGGATTTATATGATTGAATGCTTAATCTTGAATAATATTAATGTGATCGTAGTCCGAAAGCATGCTAGCATACTAATGATGTTCGGTTATGTGATGTGTTAATCGATTGGATGTATACATAAACAAGGGTTCATGTTAGATGTTAAGTACTGTGATGTTTTTGTATGATGGTTAATTGTATTAATGATTATTATGATTGGATAACAACTGTATGATTTAATGGTATAGATGAAACAGTGTTGGTGATTAAGGTCTTTGGAATGCAAAACTGTTAGTGATGATCAAGCCCTATCCGACGAAAACACAGGGACCAGACGAAAACCCTAAGTGTTTTCGCCATACTTTATGTTCAACGAAAACCCTTGGGATTTCATCACCTGAAGGGTTTTCGCCATAAGTGTTTTCGCCTGGGGGTTTTCGTCGAAAAGGGGGATTTAGCCAAAAAGTGTTTTCGTTGAATGTTATGATACAGTAACTCTGTTAAGTTAAGTTTGTTAACTCTGTTAAGTTAAGTTTGTAAACTCCATTAAGTTAAGCTTGTTAACTATGTTAAGCCTGTTAATTGGTAACTATGTTAGAATAAACTGAGAAAGACATTTATCTGGAGTATGAATTTGATTAACTGTTTACGTGATGCATGATGTTAACTGCCAAGCACACTATGTGACATTTGATTTGCATGCGAGTCATTACGAACGTAAACTGATTGAGTATACGTGCATACTATAGGCCTTGACTGATTATTTGTGAGCACGTAATTTAGCATACCGAGCAAACCAAGGTGAGTTCACACACTTTCTAAGGCATGGGATTCCCGGTGGTTGGGAATGGGTTAAAGCATTAAAATGGAACCTACATATCCTCCTTGGGTAGGATATGTACGGCCATCCTCCTTGGGTAGGGTGCCAATATTAATCCTGCGTATTCTCCTTGGGTAGAATACGTACGTTCGTCCTCCTTGGGTAGGACAACAACCTTAACTTACTAGACAAAACTCTATCATTAAGTCCCTCATTTTATATCGACTTAATCGCCGAGGCCGATGGCGAGCGGGTCATTAGTTAATAGCGCTATTAGGTTTGACAAACCTCACACCGTGTCGTTCGAACGGGCGTGTACTAATGGATCATGGCAAACTGTCAATGATGATAGACATTGACGTAGGGCACAACTATTGTTCGTCAGTTGTCGATATGGTAACGGTCTAGTGGTTCACATGGGGAAGCCCCCACTGATTATGGATACGGTTTGGGAAATAAAAGAATTGGTTAACTTGTGGTTTACGAAACAACTTGTGGTTTTCAAAACAAACTGGTACAACTAAACAACCAACTGTGAACTCGCTCAACTTTGTTGTTGACTCGTTGTTACATGCCTTGCAGGTCGTTAGATGCTTATGGAGCTTGCACGAGGCAGGAGGTTATTGTGGGATATGGGCTGATATGTCCCGTACTTAACATTTGAACTTTAAACTATGTTTTGGTTATTTAAACATTACTATGCTTCTGCTGATTACTTAAACATGTTTGGTTTCTTTTAAACAACAATTATATTGGGTTTGGTTTATTTACTTAATTGCATAGTTCTATATGATTGGTGGCTGGATCCTGGTCAGTCACGCCTCCAAGCGGTGATACTCCGCATGTGGATTTTTGGGGGTGTGACAGATTGGTATCAGAGCCTTTGGTTATAGTAAACTTGGTTTTAAAAAGGGGAAAAGCTTTTTGATAAAACCAGACTATAACCTGTACAGTGCTCAACGATCCACAACGACGCTTCGCTCCACGTGCAAGACTCAACATTCTAGGTGATATGGTTTATGTTATATTACCTACCTGTTAGTTACATAGTACATTGTTCATGATATGCTTAGATGAATGTAGCAACTATTGATTGAAACACATATGTGCTTACTCTCTTCTATCATCGTACTTTCGCGACATCTTTCTCACTCATATTTCCTTTGATATGAAGATCATGAGTGGACGTGTCAACCTAACTCAAGCCCAGCTAACGGCTTTGATCAATGAACAAGTTACTGCAGCACTCGCAGCTGCTCAGGCAGGAGGTATAACCTGCCATAGCAATTTACTCTAGGATCTTTAGATCCTACACTCGTAAACCAACACTTGTGCTTAACCTTGTCTCTTCTTACTCGCACGATAGGTCAACATGCTCAGCCTCCTGTTTGTACTTTTAAAACTTTTATGGACTGCCGACCTACTACTTTCAACGGCACTGAGGGAGCTGTAGGCCTCCTTCACTGGTTTGAGAAGCTCGAGTCCGTGTTCGAGATGTGTGAAAGCCCTGAGGCACGTAGGGTGAAGTATTCTACTGGTACTCTTGAAGGTGTAGCGCTCACGTGGTGGAACGCACAGGTTCAAATGCTGGGGTTGGTTGCTGCTAATGCCACCCCATGGAACGATTTCAAGGAATTGATCAAAGAAGAGTACTGTAATCGTGATGACATCCACAAGTTGGAAGTCGAGTTCTTCAACCTAAAGATGACGGGGTCGGAAATTGAAGCGTATACGAAAAGATCTAATGAGCTGGCAATCTTGTGTCCTACCATGGTAGATCCTCCTATCAAGCGTATCGAGCTGTACCTCAAGGGTTTAGTGCCAGAGATTCAGAGTCATGTGACTGCAGCAAACCTCGCCACTATCCAGCAAGTTATTCGTTTGGCTCATCGACTCACTGATCAGGCAGTCGAGCAGAACAGGCTGCCCAAGCGTATTGGTACTACCACTACTACTACTAGTTCTGATGCCCCCAGCGACAACAAGCGTAAATGGGATGGAGTCTCAAGCAAGGGTTCAACATCAGCACAGTCTCAGTCTCAGCAGCGAAAGACTGATGACTACCAGAGTCCTGGTCAGCAATCTTCTGGTAGTCAAGGGCAGGGTGGATATAGGAGAAACCACCCCAAGTGCAACCGCTGCAACAAGCATCATAGTGGGCAGTGCAACAAGGGTCGTTGTCTGAGGTGTAACAAGTTTGGTCATGAAGCAAAGGATTGCAGAGGAGCGCGACCTGCAAATCAGAATCGTCAACAACAGGCACCAGCTCCACAGAATCAGCCACAGCAGCAGCAGGGTAACAGGGGATGCTACCAGTGTGGTGCCGAAGGTCACTTCAAGAGGAACTGCCCCCAGTTGAACCAGAATCAGAACAACAACAATAATCAGGGGAACGGGAACAATAACGGGGGTAACAATGATGGCAATGGCGCCAGGGGACGTGCTTTCGTGCTTGGTCAGGGTGACGCGAGGAATGATCCCAACGTCGTGATGGGTAAGTTTCTACTGGATGACTTTTATGTTAATGTTTTATTTGATTCGGGTGCCGATACTAGTTATGTGTCCTTAAAAGTTAGTCAAATGCTTAAGCGTACTCCAACACTTTTGAACACCAAACACACGGTAGAGCTAGCAAATGGTAAAAGTCTTGAAGCCACACATATATTTAAGGGTTGTAATCTCGTCTTAGATGGTCAGACCTTCTCTATCGACCTTATTCCCATCGTTCTTGGTAGTTTCGACATCGTTATTGGTATGGATTGGTTATCTCAACATCGAGCAGAGATCCTTTGCAAGGAGAAGATCGTCCGCATTCCTCATTCAATTGGGGAACCTTTAGTGATTCATGGCGATAAGAGTGGTGCTGTTGTGGGCATCATTTCTTTCCTTAAGGCCCAGAAGTGTTTGCGAAAGGGCTACACTGCCATCTTAGCTCTAGTTACTGACACCTCAAAGAAAGAGAAGAAGATAGAACGTGACTTCCCTGAGGTATTTCCTGGGGAATTACCCGGTCTACCGCCCCACCGTCAGGTTGAATTTCAAATCGAGCTAGCTCCTGGAGCAGCGCCTATAGCTCGAGCACCTTATCGTTTAGCTCCATAGGAACTTGAAGAACTGTCCACGCAACTACAAGAACTCTTGGAAAAGGGTTTCATACGTCCTAGCTCTTCGCCC
This sequence comes from Helianthus tuberosus, assembly GCA_030545235.1. Lineage (NCBI taxonomy): Eukaryota > Viridiplantae > Streptophyta > Magnoliopsida > Asterales > Asteraceae > Helianthus > Helianthus tuberosus. Next base: position 108,296,644 of record CM060393.1, read on the forward strand.
TGGGGAGCTCCAGTGTTATTTGTGAAGAAGAAAGACGGTACCTTCAGAATGTGTATTGACTACCGCGAACTCAACAAGGTGACTGTGAAGAATTGCTATCCACTCCCATGCATTGATGACTTGTTCGACCAGTTGCAAGGGTCGAGTTTCTACTCCAAGATTGACCTGAGGTCAGGTTACCATCAACTGAGAGTCCGAGACGAGGATATCTCTAAGACAGCATTCAGGACTCGGTATGGGCATTACGAGTTTCTGGTTATGCCATTTGGATTGACGAATGCACCTGCGGTCTTCATGGATCTTATGAATAGAGTGTGCAAGCCTTACCTGGATAAGTTTGTCATAGTTTTCATCGATGACATCCTGATCTATTCGAAGAGTCAGGAAGAACACGAGCATCACCTTAGACTTATTTTGGAACTTTTTCGAACAGAGCAACTTTATGCTAAGTTTTCGAAATGCGACTTCTGGCTTGGTGAAGTCCATTTTCTAGGCCATGTGGTAAACAAGGATGGGATTCATGTTGATCCCTCCAAGGTAGACTCGATCAAGAACTGGCCGGCACCCCGTACGCCAACAGAAATCCGCCAATTCTTGGGTTTGGCGGGCTATTACAGAAGGTTCATCAAGGATTTCTCCAAGATTGCACAACCTCTCACTTCACTAACTCAAAAGGGTGTCACCTATCATTGGGGTGAGGCACAGGAATCTGCATTTCAGCACTTGAAAGATAGACTATGTAGTGCACCTATCCTCTCATTGCCTGAGGGCACAGACGATTTTGTGGTTTATTGCGACGCTTCCATCCAAGGACTTGGTTGCGTGTTGATGCAACGTGACAAGGTCATTGCTTATGCATCGCGGCAACTTAAGGTTCACAAAAAGAACTACACAACGCACGATCTGGAGCTGGGAGCAGTTGTTTTCGCGCTTAAGATATGGAGACATTACCTGTATGGTACCAAGTGCACCATTTACACCGATCACAGGAGTCTCGAGCATATCTTCAAGCAAAAGGAATTAAACATGCGACAACGTCGATGGGTTAAGCTCCTGAATGATTACGAATGCGTGATCAAGTACCATCCGGGCAAAGCTAATGTGGTGTCCGACGCCCTCAATCGAAAGGATACTACACCTAAACGCGTGCGCGCGTTACAACTTACCATCCAATCTAGTCTTCCTACTCAGATACGAGATGCTCAGGTTGAAGCATTGAAAGCAGAGAATATCAGGGCTGAGTCCTTACGAGGATCAAGGAAACGGTTAGAACAAAAGGAAGACGGCGCTTACTATGTAACAGGGCATATTTGGGTCCCACTTTATGGAAATTTACGCCAACTGGTGATGGACGAAGCACATAAGTCTCGTTACTCAGTACATCCTGGCTCGGATAAGATGTACCATGACTTAAAGACTACATACTGGTGGCCTAGCATGAAAGCCAACATAGCAACCTACGTCAGTAAATGTTTGACTTGTGCGAGACTCAAGATCGAGTATCAGAAACCATCAGGCCTACTCCAATAACCAGAGATCCCGACATGGAAATGGGAGCAAATTTCCATGGATTTCGTTACTGGCCTGCCTAGATCTCAACGCGGAAATGATACCATTTGGGTGATCGTGGATCGACTCACAAAGTCTGCACACTTCTTGGCTATCAAGGAAAAGGATAAGTTCTCCACCCTAGCAGACGTTTATCTTAAGGAAGTTGTTTTGAGGCACGGAGTGCCAACCTCTATTTCCGATCATGATGCGCGTTTTACTTCTGAACTGTGGCAGGCAATGCACAGGTCTTTTGGTTCTCGATTATACATGAGCACAACATATCACCCGCAAATGGATGGGCAGTCTGAACGCACCATCCAAACCCTTGAAGACATGCTTCGAGCATGTGTAATTGATTTTGGCAATGGTTGGGAAAAGCACCTCCCTTTGGTGGAGTTTTCGTACAACAACAGTTATCACACCAGCGTCCAAGCTGCTCTGTTTGAGGCAATGTACGGGCTTAAATGCCGATCACCTCTTTGTTGGGCAGAGGTTGGCGACAGCCAAATCACTGGCCCAAAACTTGTGGTAGACACAACTGAGAAGATTGCCCAGATACGGCAACGCATGGCGGCAGCTCGCGACCGTCAGAAAAGTTACGCTGATAAGCGTAGGAAACCTCGAGAATTTCAGGTCGGGGACCGGGTTCTACTTAAAGTCTCACCCTGGAAGGGTGTGGTTCATTTTGGGAAGAGGGGCAAACTAAATCCATGATATGTCGGACCGTTTGAAATCATTGAGAAAATTGGTAAAGTCGCTTACAAGTTGAATCTACCTGAAGAATTCAACGGAGTTCACAACGTATTCCACGTGTCAAATCTGAAGAAGTGTCTGTCAGATGAGACCCTCATAGTTCCTTTGAAGGAGCTCACAATCGACGATCAGTTGCGATTCGTCGAGGAACCTGTAGAGATTACGGACCGAGATGTTAAAGTTCTCAAGCGCACCAGAATACCTCTTGTTCGAGTTCGTTGGAACTCCCGTCGTGGCCCAGAGTTTACCTGGGAACGAGAAGACCAGATGAAACTCAAGTATCCCCAGTTGTTCGAGAACAGTGCAACCACTACTGAGGCTGAAGCTACTTCGGAATTTCAGAACGAAATTCCAAACCAACGGGGGGATGATGTGATACCCCAGGAAAACCAGGAATCAACGCAACACAACTAGCTTCCTCAGTAACTACGTGCTAAATTTCAGGACGAAATTTCTTTCAAGTTGGGGATAATGTGACAACTCGAGTTTCCAAGGTTCCTCCTTTATACATACTGTGAGTTGTAATTTGTTTGTGCTTGATTTAATGATTAGTGAGTGTTATGACTTGTTTATTTTGGGGTATTAAACTATATGAATTAAATAATATCTATGCACTGTTTGTTATATAAGGGTGGTCACTATTGTTAATATTACTATATATCTTTATGTAAATGACGAAATCAAAGGAGGGATTTCGTCCCAGGCCACTCGACGAAAACCATAGGGTTTTCGTCATAACCCCCTCGACGAAATCATTGGATTTCGCCTGCCCAGATTCGCCAAAGCCCATTAAGGGCCCAACACCTTATAACTCCCGTATAAACGAAGGTAGATTACGTTAACAGTTATTAGAAAAACCCTAGAGTCTCTCCCTAACCTTGTGTGCGACGACAACCCTCCTCTTATTCGAAGCCAGATCTCTCTCTGTTTGATCATTCTTAGTTCGGTTAGTGATTTACACGTTTAGTTTGAATTCAGTTCTAAATATATAGTTATGTTGTTGAATGTGTTCTTGAAAGAATAATATATGAGCAATCTGTTACATAACTCTATGTGAAACATGATATTGATTTAGGGTTCTAGGATTTATATGATTGAATGCTTAATCTTGAATAATATTGATGTGATCGTAGTCCGAAAGCATGCTAGCATACTAATGATGTTCGGTTATGTGATGTGTTAATCGATTGGATGTATACATAAACAAGGGTTCATGTTAGATGTTAATTACTGTGATGTTTTTGTATGATGGTTAATTGTATTAATGATTATTATGATTGGATAAAAACTGTATGATTTAATGGTAAAGATGAAACAGTGTTGATGATTAAGGTCTCTGGAATGCAAAACTGTTAGTGATTATCAAGCCCTATCCGACGAAAACACAGGGCCCAGACGAAAACCCTAAGTGTTTTCGCCATACTTTATGTTCGACGAAAACCCTTGGGATTTCGTCACCTGAAGGGTTTTCGCCATAAGTGTTTTCGCCTGGGGGTTTTGGTCGAAAAGGGGGATTTAGCCAAAAAGTGTTTTCGTTGAATGTTATGATACAGTAACTCTGTTAAGTTAAGTTTGTAAACTCCGTTATGTTAAGCTTGTTAACTATGTTAAGCCTGTTAATTGGTAACTATGTTAGAATAAACTGAGAAAGACATTTATGAGGAGTATGAATTGTATGAATTTGATTAACTGTTTACGTGATGCATGATGTTAACTGCTAAGCACACTATGTGACACTTGATTTGCATGCGAGTCATTACGAACGTAAACTGATTGAGTATACGTGCATACTATAGGCCTTGACTGATTATTTGTGAGCACGTAATTTAGCATACCGAGCAAACCAAGGTGAGTTCACACACTTTCTAAGGCATGAGATTCCCGGTGGTTGGGAATGGGTTAAAGAATTAAAACGGAACCTACATATCCTCCTTGGGTAGGATATGTACGGCCATCCTCCTTGGGTAGGATGCCAATATTAATCCTGTGTATTCTCCTTGGGTAGAATACGTACGTTCGTCCTCCTTGGGTAGGACAACAACCTTAACTTACTAGACAAAACTCTATCATTAAGTCCCTCATTTTATATCGACTTAATCGCCGAGGCCGATGGCGAGCGGGTCATTAGTTAATAGCGCTATTAGGTTTGACAAACCTCACACCGTGTCGTTCGAACGGGCGTGTACTAATGGATCATGGCAAACTGTCAATGATGATAGACATTGACGTAGGGCACAACTATTGTTCGTCAGTTGTCAATATGGTAACGGTCTAGTGGTTCACATGGGGAAGCCCCCACTGATTATGGATACGGTTTAGGAAATAAAGGAATTGGTTAACTCGTGGTTTACGAAACAACTTGTGGTTTTCAAAACAAACTGGTACAACAAAACAACCAACTGTGAACTCGCTCAACTTTGTTGTTGACTCGTTGTTACATGCCTTGCAGGTCGTTAGATGCTTATGGAGCTTGCACGAGGCAGGAGGTCGTTGTGGGATATGGGCTGATATGTCCCGTACTTAACATTTGAACTTTAAACTATGTTTTGGTTATTTAAACATTACTATGCTTCCGCTGATTACTTAAACATGTTTGGTTTCTTTTAAACACCAATTATATTGGGTTTGGTTTATTTACTTAATTGCATAGTTCAATATGATTGGTGGCTGGATCCTGGTCAGTCACGCCTCCAAGCGGTGATACTCCGCATGTGGATTTTTGGGGGTGTGACAGCAATGGCCTAAAAAAACAAAAGAAAGTGTTCTCTATAAAACGCAATGCACCAAAAACACAAAGAAATGTCTTATTTATAAAACGTAATGGCCTGAAAACACTTAAAAATGTCTCATTTCTAAAACGCAATGGCCTAAAAAAACAAAAGAAAGTGTTCTCTCTAAAACGCAATGGACTGAAAACACCTAAAAATGTGTTTTACCTAAAACGCAATGACTAAAAACACTTCAAAAATGTGTTTTTCTAATACGAATGGCCAGAAAACACATAAAAATGTCTTAGTTCTAAAACGCAATGGCCTAAAAACACCAAAGAAAGTGTTCTCTCTAAAACGCATTGAACCAGGACAATAGTTTTGTATGTGAATTGTCTGAACCAGGAAGCAGGAGATAAAAAACTGTCTACGAATGCGGTTTTCCAGAGGCAATTTACAGAAAATTAAATTTTCTGATGCATTTTTATTACAGCAGTTCAACCCCAGCAGGGGCTCTGCCCCTTGGACCCCGCCAGGGGCTGCCGCCCCTTTGACCCTGGTACCAGGGGCGCTGCCACCGCACCCCCGCCAAGATCGTAAAACGCAACGACTAAATCAAAAACCCAGATCGTAAAACTGAAATTAAAGAATTTCTTACATGGATCGAAGTCGATTTCTTCAACGATTGACAAAAATTGAATGATAGAAACACTTATTAGCGATCGAATCGAACGGATCGAGTAATTATCTTCAAAATCATGAGAAAAAAATGAGATTTTGTATGAAATTATACTGGGTTTTCTTCAAAAAAAAAAAAAAAGCTGAAGAACACGTTGATAGGGTGTTTGAATCATTGATTGTTGACGAAAATCGCACTATAATGTAGTGATTATGGAGATAGAAAGTGAAGAAAAGGTTGAAGATGGTAGGTTTTGAAAATGGTGGCTTTTGAAGTTACTGGGGAGAAGAAGGAAGAAGAAAGGATACGATTGACTAAAATACCCTTGCTCTATATTTTAAATGTTGTCACATGTCATAATCCTATTGCTTCATACACTTTCTAGCCAAAATAAACTTCTCATTTGATTTGAACGTAAAATTCCAATGCTTTGTGAAAATATTATATTTTATCAGAATCCTCATTTTCGCTTTAAAAATCCCAATGCTTTGTGAAAATTATATTTGATCTGTTATCCAAAATGTTGACTACTTTGTAAATCTAGAAAGATAGTTGGTGGTCCTTCAACATACTTGTAAATTGTAATATCTGTTCCTTATTTTATTTAAAAAAATAACAATATAATACAACATTAGTTTGTATGTAACTAGTTTTTGCCCCGCCCGTGTTGCGGGCAATAAGCCGAATATTTCTCTCTCATAACATGTATGTCTGTGTTTCGGTTGCTTGTACATACTACTCATAACTCGATCTCAAAAAAAAAAAAAAAAAATTACATGGAGTCAACCAATTAAAACAAAAACACTACCATACTTTTACTAAAAAAAAAAAAATTAAAACGATGGAAAGACTATAATTTTAAACTGGGAACAAAATTGTAATTTTTCAGGACAAATGAGCATGTAACAGGCATGCCTGGACGAATAAAAATTACACCTATGCCCGCCCGCGTTGTGTGGCGTTAAATCAAATATTTCTTAGTTTCATAACATGTATGCATGTATTTAGGTTACTTGTACATACTACTTATAACACAATCTAAAAAAAATACATCGAGACAACCAATTAAACGAAAACACTACCATAGTTTTGCTAAAAAAATTAAAACAATAACAGGTCTGTAATTTTGAGCTGGAGGTAAAATACTAATTTGTCAGGACCAATGAGCGAGTGTTAGACAACTGCTTGACAGAATAAAAGTTACACTGAGTCAACAAACAAAATAAAATTGTACGAAAAAAAAAGTAAAACGATGGCAAGATCATTATTTTTAACTGGAGGAGAAATTTTTTGAAATGGGAGCAAAATCATAATTTTGAATAGAGGGCAAAATCGTAAAAATATTTTGAACTGGGGGATAAATCATAATTTAAACTGAAGGCAAAATCATAATTTTGAGCTATGGGGGAAACATAATTTTATTTTGAACCGTGGGCAAAAACGTAAATTTGAGTTGGGGGCAAAATCATAATTTTGAGCTATGGGCAAAAACATATTTTTATTTTGAACGGGGGGCAAAAGCGTAATTTTAGACGGAGGGCGAAACCGTAAATTTAAACTGGGAATAGAATTAGAAATGAGTTTTTGAACTGAGGGCAAAAGCGTAAATTTGAGCCAGGGCAAAATTATAATTTTATTTTGAATTAAGGGCGAAAACGTAATTTTAAACAAAGGACGAAACTGTAATTTTAAGCTAGGAGTAAAATTAAATTAAAAATGGGTTGGTTCAATAGGGAAGTGCCGGGGGCAAAATCGTAATTATGAGCTAGGGCAAAAACATATTTTTATTTTGAACGGGGGGCAAAAGCGTAATTTTAGAATGAGGGCGAAACCGTAAATTTAAGTTGGGAATAGAATTAGAAATGAGTTTTTAAACTGAGTGCAAAAGCGTAAATTTTTAGCCAGGGCAAAATTATAATTTTATTTTGAATTGGGGGCGAAAACGTAATTTTAAATAAAGGACGAAACCGTAATTTTGAGCCAGAGCAAAATTATAATTTTAATTTGAATTGGGGACGAAAACGTAATTTTAAACAAATGATGAAACCGTAATTTTAAGCTAGGAATAAAATTAAATAAAAAATGGGTTGGTCCAATAGGCACTATTCCTTGAACTCCAAAATGTATAAGTAGTAAATAAATAGATCACCATTTTGACATAAATAATATTGATCAAATCATAATATGGGAAAAGATCAAATAGGAAGATTAATTTTGCTAGGAAGGATAGGAAGCAATAAGGGGATGACATGTGGCAACAATTAAAATAAAGAAAAAGGGTATTTTAGTCAATCCAACCCTTTCTTCTTCATTTTCAAAACCCAGTAACTTCAAAACCCACCATTTTCAAAACCCACCATCTTCAACCATTTCTTCACTTTCTATCTCAATAATCACTACATTATAGTGCGATTTTCATCACCAATCAATGATTCAAACACCCGATCAACGTGTTCTTCAGCTTTTTTGAAGAAAACCCAGTTTAAATTCATACAAAATCTCATTTTTTCCGGTGATTTTGAAGATAATTACTCGATTCGTTCGATTCGAGAGCTGATAAGTGTTTCAATCATTCAAAATTCGTCAATTGTTGAAGAAATCACTTTGATCCAGGTAACAAATTCTTTAATTTCATTTTTACGAACTGCGTTTTTGATTTAATCATTGCGTTTTACGATCTTGGCGGGGGTCCGGGGGCGGCAGCCCCCGGTAGCGGGGTCCCAAGGGCGGCAGCCCCTGGCGGGGTCCAAGGGGCAGAGCCCCTGGCTGGGGTTGAGCTGTACTAAAAAACGCATCGATTAAATTGCTGTACTAAAAACGCATCGATTAAATTGCTGTACTAAAAACGCATCAGAAAAATTAATTTTCCAGAAATTGGCTCATTTCGAAGACAGTAATTCGTAGACAATTCAGACAGTTCACAGACAATTCACAGACAGTTCTCAGACAGTTTTATGTGTCCATTGCGTTTTAGAAATAAGAGAGTTTTATGTGTTTTCTAGCTATGGCGTTTTAGAAAAAACACATTTTTAAGTGTTTTTAGTTATTGCGTTTTAGGTAAAACACATTTTTGAAGTGTTTTTAGTCATTGCGTTTTAGGTAGAACATATTTTTAGGTGTTTTCAGTCCATTGCGTTTTAGAATGAGTAATTTTTAAGTGTTTTCTGGCCATTGCGTTTTACAAATAAGACATTTCTTTGTGTTTTTTGTGCATTGCGTTTTAGGTAAAACACATTTTTATGTGTTTTTGGTGCATTGCGTTTTAGGTAAAACACATTTTTATGGGTTTTTAGTCCATTGCGTTTTATAAAGTACATTTTCTTTTGAGTTTTTAGGCTATTGCGTTTTAGAAATAAAACATTTTTTTGTGTTTTCTGGCCATTGCGTTTTACAAATAAGTCATTTCTATGTGTTTTTGGTGCATTGCGTTTTAGAAAAATGTCATTTTTAAGGTTTTTTTTTTCATTGCGTTTTACAATACTGGGGGTTTTTCTATTGCGTTTTACGCAACTGGGTTTAAATTTTTTTTTTTCAAAATATAGCAATAGTATACTCGTTTTAAAGATAAAAAAACGCTCGTTTTTTGGTGCAATTTTTATAAAAAAATAATGTCGTATGAAAGAGTTATTAACGTTTAAAAAATGGGGGGGGGGGGAATTGGAGGAGAGAGAAACTATTGGCTTACTTGACTAGAATGCCCCTGAAAAAAGTCACGCGCCTCTTTTCTTACTTTCAATTTCCCTGATTTAATCTTAGCCCTTGATTAACTTAATGGATGGTCAAGATCACTTCCTAGCCTTCCTAGCCAAATTAACTTCCTATTGTATCTCCACCCATCATAATATTACTTTTTATGCAGTTATTGTATTAAGTTAAATTGACTAATACAAATTCTGGTAAATATGACATTATTACTAAGTTTAAAAAGAAAAAAAAAATCACTAATTCACCTACAACCAAATAATTATCCATCCATTTTCTAAATAATAAAGCTTAAGGGTTAAAACCGTTTATTGTTAAGGGTTACCCCCATTCTGAAATTTCACCATTTTACTCTAAATAAATAAAATCATGTAAATGTCATAATGTTCTCACGCGCAATAGTATTAAATTTTGATAAGAAAAATCCGTGGAATAAAACCTACCGTAAGTTATGAGAATGTTGAATTGTCAAATGTCAACAAACAATAATAATGACATAAGACAACAAATATAAGCAGCATTTATTAACATTGTATTATTAGGATATTTTTTACATACTTTGTTTATATTACTAGCTTTTTTACATACTTGTATATTTATAATCATGGTTGTTAAGATCTCAAAATCTTAGAAACTTGAAGATTTTACAATTTAGTTTGGTAAAGTGTTTCAATCCTGTATGGATCCTAATAGACATAGGTTTAACATTCTAAAATCTAAGTTGGTAATTTAATTTTTTGTGTCTTTGTGATCATGTTTAAAATACGTAGTTCTTATGATTTAACATTAATTAGTCTTTAATATGAAAAAAAAACATGTATGAAAAAAAAATACCAAGACATTCCGAGTATCCTTGTTTTGTTCACGATTGATAAAAACGATTCAAAATTAAGATCTGATTCATTTAAATATTAATAAATGATTCATATCTTTTAGAAATTTTGCACTTCTTATATATATACGAAAGGTTTTTTCAAATTCTATTTTTACCAAAAATCATAAAAAAATCAACTTTAAAAAAACTTTTTTTTTTATTTACGGAAGCCGTAAATGCTGTAAAAAGTGATGTCATTCTTATGTCATCAGTTTTTTACAGCTGTTGTAAAAGGCCGAAAACATCACTTTGAAATTTTTTTACTACAGTCTTCTAAACATTTTAATCTAGATGTGTGAAAAAAATGGGGGCAAAACTCACACAGAAAGACCGAGTTCTCTAAGTTCTCACAACTCGGAAGTGGTTTTCCCTTGATCTTGATATATATCTTTCTATATAATAAAGCAATGTTTATAAATCTGATGTGTCAAAATTCTAACCCACCATGTTATCTAGTTCTATGTGTAATTTTGTTAGCATTTTCATTTTTATTTATAGTGTTATTATATAAGTTTACATCCCTTTGAATCTGAAAATCCATGTCCTGTTGCAACACCAAAGAGGCATTCTTCAATTCCCTAAATCAAAAAGTAGTCTGCAATTCACAACTCCTTCACCTCATTCCCCATAACTCAAAATTTAAAAGCTAAAACTCTCTTTCTCTTTGTTTCTTACTTACCATGAACGCATGAACACACACATGCATGAGTTTTCATCTTCATTTTAAAGCGAAATTAAATTAGAGACGGATAGGGTTTCATTAGTGAACTCTGGTTGGATTCTTCAAGAACAGGTTTGTGTGTCTCATATACGGTCAAATCTGCATCAATGGCAGGTGTTTTCGGTAGAGATGGAATTCCGGCACTGATCGGGATTACAATGCTTGATTTGGTGGGGTTAAACCCATACTGCAACGACATATCAGATTCCGGTCAAGGGTAGGGTTCCCGCGAGTACTTGGTAACCGTTGTTAAGCTGGTTTGGTCAGGTGCTTGGAAAAATTGATAACCTTTGGAGACCCCATTTTACTTTTGGTAATTCCAAGTAAATGTTGTATCTTTGAATATTTTTGTATGTTAATTAAATAATTTTGCCACTGAATTGCTTGCTTATGTGTACGGAGTGGAGAAAAGGATAACTTTACAATTGTTTTTGCAGCTGTAAGTAAGAGTCTGAGCATGGAATCTGTAGTTTCCTAAATGTGATTCCATGATTTCCTAAAAGAATGATTATTTTCTAGCAGTTATAATATTATTATTGGTAATGGCATGAACACAAGCATCAACCGTCAAGCACAACTTTTCTACCCTACATTTCCTTTCTCATAGTTTGTCTACCAAGAGTGTTACTATTACACAAAAAGAACATTCTGAAACAAGACACCAAAACACCAGTAATGATGGGGTGTTTGGGTGTTAATTTTCAAAAGAATCATATAATTAGTTGTAACCAAACACAATTTACCTATTGGTTCAACTACTTCAAAGTTTAATTGTTTTCATCTTAGTTTTAATGATTACTCACAACAATAATCGTATCATCTCAACCTGCTTTAACACCATTCACATGACTAGAAAGCGATGCTAGCCGGAGATGGCAATGGCGACTTTTACGGGGAAAGAGATCAAAGTTGAGGTGCGTATCATGTTGGTTAATATATTATTTATATTTATTGTTATTATCATTATAGAAAATGTGTTATGAATTAAAAGTTCTATAATTTTGACCATTGTTTGTCAAATACTGTGTTGTAGATTGTCATCGCTGCAACATCGCGCGAGTTTCCCATTAAATGCTCGAATGTATTAAAGCAGAGTCTTCAAGAACCTAGATATTAGAAGTGATAATGGGAACTCGAAAGTGATATGAAAGCTAAGTATCCACAACTCTTTGTTACGTCTACTACTTAATTTCAGGACGAAATTCCCTAAAGTAGGGGAGGCTATAACAACCCGAACTTTAGGTTGTTCCTATTCTAGTCATTATTTCATTCTTAGACGCTTGTACTCCGAGATTCGATTTATTCCAAGGGTTAAGATATATATTTTAAACGCATTTTTACATCGCTTAATTATCGTAGTTATCGCATTTAAACACTATTTATATCGCTATTATTTAAACGCTAATCGCAACGCAAACTCGAAACGCGGATTTATTTATATATATTATTTGTGTTATTTGTGTGTTTAAATGTTTAAAATGTTATATGTGTTTGTTACTCGCTTAAACGCTCAATCGCTTACTCTCGCAACTCGATTTATCACATCGAAACGCAACACAACGCGATACTTATTTTCTCGCTAAAATACTTAACATACTCGCACTAACTAACGCAACAAAACACACCTAACGAACATCCTTCACATGAAACGAGAAACTAATTGCACAAAATAGGCCCTTCGAACGAAGCCAACAGCCTCGTACGAAGGCACTGCCTTCGTACGAAGGAAGCCAGCTTCGAACGAAGCCACCTGTGTGATCCCACCTCCTCTATAAATAGCAAGCTCACTTCTCCATTTCATTCATTGCGGCCATTTCGCTTCCGAGCTGGCTAACCTTCGATTTTTCAAGTAAGATTTATCATTTTTACAAGTTACACAACGTTTTCCACTACGCTTTTCCACGAGTTTATCTCCGATTTCATCAAAACTCTTCTATTTTCATCAAAACTTCTATATTTTCAACTAAACTTCATCCTTTTCATCTTAACTTCTTTATTTTCATGAAAACCTTCATCTTTTTCATCAAAACTTCTTGTTTTACAATGGATCTACGCTTAACCGAGTGTATTGGGCCTAGCTTCGGCTTCCCAAGTTAGAAATCTACGGGTTTCACACTCACCAAGTGTTAGATCTAGGTAAAACCCCCTTAAAACCCTTTTAAACTCAATTTTTACACAAAAACGGACCAAAATCGACACATATTTCCTTCACTGGATAGTGGGACGAAGTGGTTTCGAAACCGTCTTTAATAGGACTCGAAAACACATCCAATTCAGACAAAAACACAGCTCCGAACGCAAGAAAAAGCCACTTGTGAAAACTGGATTGTTTGTGCGAAGCCTGGCTTCGTACAAAAGCACTGCCTTCGTACGAAGGCACTGGTTTCACACAACCCATCCCAAGTTCTCACTTGTGACTTGAACAAAGACCTTTCCGACTCTAAGTTTAATCAATAGCTTAAGGTTGGAGGGATGAACACTCGATTTCCCGAAGACAGACGCGAAGCACACTCGATTTTGGACAATGGAAGCAACACGTGTACGAAGTCACCACCTTCGTACGAAGGCACTGGCTTAATACGAAGCCTCTGTTTCCCACTCAACACTCCGATTTCGACCGTTTCAGCACTTTGGAGGACTTACGCTTCTATTCCCGTACGCAGCCTGATTCGGTGCTCCCTTCAATCCATTTCCAGACTGTGTTTACTGTTAAACACGCACTGTGAGTATACTCAATCCCTTTTCGCTTAACGCACTTTTGGGTGTTACATGCGTTTTCTATAAAAAAGACAACACTTAAACGCTTTATAAACGTTAACCGCACTCGCATGATATACGTGAATAGTTGAATACTTGTTGCTATGTTACACAATGATGACTTGCCCTACCGCCCTTAGCAACGATAGTACTATAGTTTGGACTTAGCACTTGATTTGTCAGGGGTTGTTAAGGATCACATACTTTACTTCATGTGTTCACTTCGGTGAATGCGTGTCGCGCATACTCTACTCACAGTCATGTGGTTAGCTTGTATCATTGTTCATTGTTGATAGTTACTTGATTCGTCTGTTACGTGTTGCATGCTGGTTACGCGTAAACGCTTTTATACTATACTTATGCTAAACTTGTGTACTCACCTTTACATTTTGTATTGACTTCTATTTTAATGTATGTGACAGGTTGATGGATTATTTGTTGCAAAAAGGATAGGAATGCTAGAAACTCACAATAAAAATCTAAGTGGTCGGACTAGTTTTTGTTTGAGAGACATGATATCTGGTTTGACATTTGTTGGAATGTTTGTTTAGTAGTATGGGATATTAAACTGGTTAAATATTGTCAATAAACAGTTGTTATGGATTCTCTTGAGCAATCTGGTTCGCTTAGTGTCACGCCCCGATGATTCCGCTATCGGTTGGGGTGTGACAGTCATAAACAAGTTCTATATGCCAATATACTTTAAATATGTTACCAAGTCAGTAGGTAACCAAGGTTTTATAAACAATATGTTTTAAAACCAAAATATGCACCATAAGGGCATTTTAGTCATTATGTGACATAGTTTGAGAACTTGCGTAAAATCTGAGTTATGATCAAGTACCTTCTGTGAAAACACTTTAATTATGTTATAATATCAATAGGTACTAAGTTTTGAATGATAGTTTTGGTTAAAAACCATACTGTGCACCAAAAGGGCGTTTTGGTTATATTATAACATAATTTACGATCTTATATCAAAAATCAGGTTATGAACAGATTTATAATGAAAAAAGGGCATTATAAACTTGTTCATCATTTTTCAAGTTCATCATTGATTAAAACCAAGTTTTATGCAAAAAGGGCATTTTGGTCATAATTAGGCATAATATAGAAACTTGTATAAAAACTCAGAATCTGATTATGATCATGTAGTATAACCTCAAAGGGTTATCCTACATTATAATACGATCATAATACAACTTAAATTCAATAGCTAACTATGCTAAATCGGGTCAGAATCGAAAGTTAAAGAAGAAGTCAAACTGCACGACTTTCGGTTGCGAACCGACCCTAAAACTGGAAATGATGAGCCGAACATGTTCATACATGTTCTAATACTAATTACCAACTGATTAAGTGTCAAAAAATGGTTTATAAAATTTATAAGATCAATTTATAATGTTTACGAAAAACTAACCTTTGACTTTTTAATTACGATAACTTTGACCCGTCATTTGACCTAGTTAACGTGATTTTCAGAAGGTGCCCTTTTAGGGATTAACACCTACATAATTACGATCAAACATAGCCATGTTTGATTCGAACAATGACTGGACTATAATGGTCTAAACCGAAAGTCAAAGCAAAAATCGATTTTGTTTGACTTTCGGCTATTAAAGCCTATAAAATGAAAAAGCACTGGATAGGAACACTTACAAGTGATCCTTGGACGAATTTGAACTGAATTGGATGGTTCTATAGACAAGGAACTTCCAGATGAGGAGTAGAGAATGATTTTCAAGAAGGTGCAAGAAAATGGTTGCAACTAGTGTGCTATTTATAGTGTTGGAGCAAGGTTTGAGATGATGCCAGGTGTTGAAGCTCATTTTGGATCATTACAAGTATGTCCTAACGTGTCAAGACCAACTTAGAAGCTCAAAGATTCGTTTAGGTGGCGTTCATGCAGCTTTGCTTGATGCCCAAACAAAATCTGTCACTAGCAACTCTTTACGGACCGTAGGGGGTAACCCTTTGCGGTCTGTAAAGACCTTGGGCGCACACAGTTTTCCATTTCCTTGTGGACCGTATAGACCTTAGTCTTGCAGTCCGTATACGATGGCCTGATATAAAAAATAGACGCTTGCGGTCCGTAAAGGGTCACTCAGAGGCATAAAGTAAGCATGTTGACACCTTTAGTCCCTCCGCATCATACTTTCAATCATTGGCAAAAATAGTCCCTCTCGTCCAACATTTGGCACAGTTGAGAGTATGGACACGTGTCAGTACATGACTGAACACGAATTTACAAGGTGTTACATAAAGAGTCCTTCCATTCAGGCACTAAGAACTCAAGTGAAAGAAGAAAAACTTGCGCACACTCCCTTTCACAACTACTTAAATGACAAGTCAAAAATTATTTCAAAAATCAATTACAACCACAAATAATTTTTGTATATTGGTTATCAATTTTTATTTCTTATTAAAATAAATTGTTCGATCAGTGTATTACACGGATAAATAACCTAGTATATATATACACACGCATAGGTTATGTACATAAAAAACAATCAAATTAATTTGTTCAATTGTTTCTTTACCTTTTATTTACATGTGTAGCTTAAAAAAAATCAAACTAGCATATTTATACCTTTTTTAGATATTTAATTAGATGAGTGAAAAACAATAAGTGTTTATTCCATTTTCTCTTGTTATAAACTATTTTGAAATCGAAAAATAATATGGTTTATTTTGCTGAACGTGTCATGCAATATGTAATGATTTGTAAAAACTCTACCCTATCAACTTAAATGCTTTAAATGCCCTCTTTATAGTCGCAATCCATATTGTACAAACAAATGTTATTAAGTTGACACAACTATACAAGTAAATACTTCAACAAAATTGATGACGTGTCTCAGCGGTTGAGGTGTGAGGGTTTTCACCCACGGGTCCCAGATTTGATCCCGGGCCTAGTGGGTTTCCCGCACGGGGGTGAGTCCGGTCCAACCGGGAGGTAGTGTTCTCCGCCGGGAGGATTCGAACTCGTGGACTTGGGTTTCTCCAGCCTGGGGAGTTTCCGCTGAACCAAACCATTCATAGAAAAAAAAAGGTGAACAAATAACAAGTTTCATATTGTAGTGGCCAAACTGAAAACTTTTAAAACTTATGGGACAAAACTAACACATCATCTATAAATATACACTGAAAGACATATCATGCTATACATACAGAGTGAGAGAGAGAGAGAGAGAAACACAGATTTCTATATAAACCCATGGATACCAAATCCAACCTCTCTCAAATTTGACACATTAGGTTGCTGATTATGGCGGATTCAAGCGATTCTATCTCCATTGACATGGAATCAAGCTCTGTTTCCGCAAAGGTTTGCAGATTACTTCACATTTTGTACACATATATTACGAGATTGAATGTTCATGTGAGTGTATATCTGCTTGTATGCACAATTGATTGGCAAATTTTATCACAATTTATACCTATTTTTGACGAGATTGAATGTTGATCAGTTTATGTGAATGTATATCTGTGTGTGCGTTCTATAACTGTTCAGTAACCTGCTGCTGATACTAGCAACATTTTCAGCGATTTATTGCAGTTTAAATCTCGATTTATACCTATTTATTACGAGATTGAATGTTTAAGTGAATGTATAATTGTTGTTAGTCGCAACATTTTTGTTGAATGATTGAATGTGAGATGCATACGTTTCAATTTGCGTTTGATTCAGCGTTTTTCCTTCGATTTTTTCGTCGAAAATTGAAGTTAGAAGTGTGTGAATGTGTGATTTGTTCATCTGTTATATGTGATTATGAGAAGTTTCTATTTCACTTAGGGAATTTGATTTCTTTGTGGTTAAGTTTGCTTTTGAGAGGTTTAGTAAGTTTTAAGTAAACGGTAGGTAAATGCTTGATGATGCAAGGAATCATTGTTTAAAGTTCATTTTGTATCTGCTTTTTTACTGTCTGTGATCTCATCATTTTTTTAAAATTGGTAAAAAAATGTTATAAATACAATAATTAACAAGTCAAATAAGGATTCATATATCATGTGATTAAATTTTGTAAACAGTTTTTGCATCTATCTGTATGACATTTTATGTTTGTAGACTCAGTTATCATGTGATAAGTTTTGCTTTATATTTGTTTGTTATCCTTTTCAGATTGTTGAATAGGACTGTGTTTGGTGATGTATATTTTTGTTTATAAAATTGTTAGTTTGGTGAAAGAGTTATTGTATTTGACCAGGTTCAGTGGACTTTTAAACATACGTTTGGGGGTTTGGGTGTGCCTATCTGCATAATTATATTAGTAATAATAACAATTTTAATACTGTGTCAAAAATTTATTGCCAGGGGAGCTGTGGCCATAAATTCGTATTTTCTCTGTCTGATTAATACGTATGTTGGGTCTAATAGTTGTGTATTTATAGAGAATTAATGCGAGAGTTGCGTGCTGCCACTTAGTGTTTTTTTAACTTCATGCCCATGTCTCTATCTGGTTGACTTGTATAGTTATATTCAATGTGGAAAAGGTTATGTATATGTAGTTAAACAGGGAGAGATAGTTATGGGTGGCCTTATTGTCCTTATCTCCGTCTGATTAGATTGTATGTTATGTAAAAACATTAGGCTCTCAACTTAATATAATAAGCGCGTTTTGTATTGTATTCAGGAACACCTTGTGAAAACTTCTAATGGATTTGTATCCGTTGCCATATTCGGGGACCAGGACAAGCCAGCTCTCATTACATATCCTGATTTAGCTTTAAATCGTAAGTGATGGCTTTTTTCGTAATTGATATTAAAACTTTATAACAAATATGATTGTGCTTGCTTTGAACTGTCTATTCACCTCCGTAATCACTACTTGAGGTCGAAAACTGGCATTAAAGCATGCTAACGAGTCATATGCATTAACCACTTCTGTTATTAATGTTGCATTGGTTTGCGTGTTTGGCAGACGTGTCCTGTTTTCAAGGCCTTTTCTTATGCCCTGAGGCTTTTTCGCTGCTGATTCATAATTTCTGCATTTACCATATTAGCCCCCCTGGCCACGAGGTCGGTAATCATTAATCACTAACTGTAAATAGTTATAAATTTATAATAAATTTTCCATGATGAACGTATTTTGTATTGTTTCAAATGCATACTATCTTATATTCTTATATGGTACATCCTTAAGAGATTTTGCAGTTGGGAGCTGCTGCGGTGTCCTATGATTATCCGGCATTATCTGTTGATGACTTAGCTGATCAGGTTGCTGAGGTTCTTGACTATTTTGGGTAAATTTTTAGTATATTTGTTCCTATCATGGGTGTAATTCATTCTAAAAACTTGTTTATTTTTTTTTATTCGGAGTTAATTACGCTTTTTGTACCTGTGGTTTGTTGAAAATAACCATTACAGTCCATTAGTTAAAAAATTGCCAAAACTATTGGATTGTAATTGTTATTTTCAACAAACCACAGGGGCGAAAAACGTAATTAACTCATTTGTTTATGTATTGTTTTTTAATGAGGGGTATTTTAGTCTTATCACCAAAAACTTAATGGTAAATTGGATAGAGTTAACGAAGGTGGACTGTAATTGTTACAAAAATGAAAGTACTGGTACGGTTTTGTCAATTTTTAAACTAATGGACTGTAATGGTTATTTTCAACAAACCACAGGGACGAAAAACGTAATCAACTCTTTTAATTATAACAAAACGTAATATTTGGGTGAAGGGTGCTTCGGGTCAAACTGACCAGGTTTGACCTGTTACCCCAAGTCCCAACCAGCGGACCCACCCAATTCACCACCTCTAGTGTTGCTTCTCGTTTTCTCTCGTTAATTTAATATACGGAAAGCTTTTTTTTTTCTTTTTTTTTCTCATGATCTGCTTTTGCAGACTTGGTGCAGTTATGTGCATGGGAGTGACTGCTGGTGCATACATACTCACCCTGTTTGCTGTAAGTCACATCTTCTGTGTACTGCGTGAAATCTAAATTCTAAATTTGCAATATTTAACTATATATGCTTCTTTTGGCTAACAGATAAAATATACACGTCGTGTGCTCGGTCTCATACTTGTTTCTCCTCTATGTAAAGCACCTTTCTGGACAGAATGGTTGTGTAACAAGGTTAACTATTCTCAATATGCTTTTTAGACGTGACAATTTGGACCCGTTACCAGTGAATGGGTTGACATGTGTTATGCAATGTATCTATCCGGCGAAATGATATAAATAAAAAAATATACTAACTAAAAGGAGAATGGGCTAAACAGTGGGTGGTATCCCAAAAGTAATCTTAGGAGACTAATTATATGTAAAATGCCATTTTCGTCCCTGAGGTTTGGCCAGTTTTGCGACTTTCGTCCAAAGGTTTGTTTTTTCGCATCTGGATCCAAAAGGTTTGGAATCTTGCCATTTTCAGCTGGCTCCTTAACTCTATCCATTTTTTTTCCGTTAAGTCAGGGGACGAAAATGGCATTTTTTACTCAAGAAATAAAAAGTGGACAAAAATAAATACGCAGTCAACATAGTGAAAATATATTTTACTATTAGATTTAAAAGAAATGAAAATTGGGCGAAAAGATTTTTAGAGTCAGACTTGTTTTGACCCTTTATCTTAACCTGCTTGACCCCATCCACTTGTAAGGCTTTTTTTTTTAACCCGTTGGGGGAAAGGAGTGAGCATTAATTTAAGTTGAGCACTTGTTTGCAGCTTATGGCAAACATACTTTATTACTACGGGATGTGTGGTATGGTAAAGGAGTTACTGCTAATGCGTTATTTCAGCAAGGTGTATATCTCCTTCCATTTTGTGGTTACATCTTTGATAACTCAATGGTTTTTATTATATATTAATAATAATTAAATCTGTGATTATCTTTTACTATCTAAATGACAGGAAGTTCGTGGAGCAGCGATGAGTCCCGAAACAGAAATAGTGCACTCGTGTAGGAGAGTAAGTTCTCTCTTTGATGCTATAATATGACATGTGGCTTTTGAATCATGTTTCTCATCATCAAGTCTGCTCTCTTTCTGCAGTTGCTTGGTGAGAGGCAGAGTGCAAATGTGCTCAACTTTCTTGAAGCTATTAACGGGTAAAAGGCTCTTTCTTTCTTGTCATTTGTCAAAATAAACTTCACTAGAGCAACTATGTCAAATGTCGTGCACAATTTATGCATCAAAAGAACGTTGCTTGTATTATGTTGAAGATCGGAGTTTATCTCTGTGTTCTACTTTGTAATTGCATAACGCAAAGCACACATTAAATTGTCAATCCTAAAACTCGATAAAAATTTGGAAATTAAATGTTTAAGCATTATTTAGTGCCAGATATTGATGGTGGCAGTTTCAATTCAACCCATATGTATATAGTCGAGGCGATTTGGTTTAATTTTTAGCCCTAACTGTCAACAGGCCGAACGTTGAATAGGTTGAAGATCAGCCAAATTGTACTTTTGATGCTTATAACTTCCTAACTCGTACTTTTGTTTTGTTCAGGAGACCAGACATCACGGAAGGATTAAAGAAATTGCAGTGTCGCTCCCTAATCTTTGTGGGAGAAAATTCTCCGTTCAATTCTGATTCTCTTCACATGACGTCAAAACTAGATAGAAGATTCAGTGCATTGGTAGAGGTATGCAACAATATCTCTTAAAAATTATAAACCCATAAACACAAAAAGTCATGTATATCATTTGAAATGAACATATTCTTGTATGCATTTATAGGTTCAAGGATGTGGATCGATTGTAACAGAGGAGCAGCCAGATGCAATGTTGATACCACTGGAATATTTCCTCATGGGTTACGGGCTCTATCGGCCCGCTGAGACGGACGTAAGCCCAAGAAGCCCATTAAGCCCAACTTCCATCTCCCCCGAACTTTATACGCCAGAAAGCATGGGCTTAAAACTAAAGCCCATTAAAACTCGACTTTCACAAATCTGAAAGGAGAGGTAAGATGGTATATTTGCAAGATTTTGTAAATCTGTGTATGTCATGAGATGTATTTGAGGATTAGTATGAAGGTATATAGATACAGGAGAGAAATTTATAGAGAGCAAAGATTGAAATAATTAAAAAAAAAAAAATAATAACTAGAAAAAGGATAGTCATGTATATCTGCAAAAATAAATGTTATGTTCATATGATTACAAGAGTAAATGTTTGTGATTGAAATGTAATTTGTTTAGGGTATAGTACTTATGATAACAATAAGAATATAAACATGTGATACGGATGTTAAATATGCATACGCGTATGTTCGTGTCCTATGTAAGTTGTAAAACATTAACAACGTGGTCCATAACACGTACACGGTACACCATAGATACTTATGTCGAATACTAGGTCCAACATCCAAGTCAAAACTTCAAATGAATTAGAAACACACATGTTTTTATGGTATATTAAATTTTAAGGATTAAGGATAATTGATTTGTTTTTAAATTAAGATGAATGCATGTTTTTTTTATATAAAACTTCTAAACAAATCTTTTATAAAATGAACAAGTTTTTCTTAAAACCAAATTAAAAATTTACAGAATGTGAATTTAGTTGAGACAATAGCTCAAAGCTAAACGTTATCAGGAACTTACGATAGTTAAAAAAAAAAATAATACAAAAAATATTTATATATTATTTTCTATTCTGAGTTAATTACCTATGTATTTTTTTAATTTATCTAACCTTCTTCTAATAATTAAAATACCCCAATGTCAAAGTTGGATGAAAAGGATTATATGTTTAAATACTGTTTAGAACATCTGTAGTGAGGTTTTTTAACGTTTTTTCCGAAAAAAAAAAGACCCAACAACGCCCAAGAACCGCTCCGGGGGGCGTTTTTTTTAAAAAAAAGGTTTAGAGCGTGCTTGGACGTTTTGCGCCATGCGGCAATCCAGCCTAGGGGTGTTCAAAAAAATCTGAATCCGAATCCGAAATATCCGAAAACCCATATCCGAAATATCCGAATTTTCGGATATCCGAATTTTCGGATATCCGAAAATCGGATAATCCGAAAATTCGGATTCGGATAGTGATTTTGAGAATTTTCGGATAATCGGATTATCCGAAAATATCCGAAAATTTAATTTTTATTTTTTTCGGATATCCGAATATCCGAAAATATCCGAAGTATCCGAAAAATATCCTAAGTATCCGAAAAATATCCTAAGTATCCGAAAAATATCCGAAATATCCGAAAAAATATCCGAAATATCCGAAGTATCCGAAAAATATCCGAAATATCCGAAAAATATCCGAAATTTATATTCGGATATCCGAAAAATCTGGTTCCAAATATTAAAAAATAATAAAAAAATAAAAATTAAATAAAAAATTGGATATTCGGATATCCGATTAGATATCCGAACCCGAATCCGAAATTTCGGATATCCGAAAATCGGATATCCGAAATTTCGGATTCGGGTTCGGATGTCAATATTTCACTATCCGAAATTTCGGATATCCGAAAACCGGATTATCCGATCTTGAACACCCCTAGTCCAGCCAACAATGAGGCATTATGTGACGTTTTTCTCAAATGGATGTAGTGGGGATGTGGGTATTGTGTGACATTATGTTAAAAGGGGTGTAATAGAATTAAATAAAAAAACCATCAATAAATGATGTTGGACAAACAAAATGAATAATACCGGTGATTGGCCAAAATAATTGAACAAAGGCGTGAAAAAAAAAACAATTCGGACAAAATTTTTGCAAAAAAACACCCAGAAGGCGGTCATGGGGTGTTGGAGGCGTTTTTTTAGGGAAAAAACGCAAAAAAAAAAAAAAAAAAAAAACCCACTATGACAAAGTATGAACTAACCTTTTTTTAATCAAAATGGCTATAATGGAGCACCAATGATGTTTATTAGATTTTGCATCGTAATCTGTTCACCTTTTACCATTGTTGATTCATCTTAGTAATTTAAGCAACCTTTGCTTCAACATTTAAATAAACATCTTGCAAAAACATAATCTCTTAATTTCTAAATACATTTCTAAGTAATCTCCAGTTCTTTAACTAGCAACTACTACTCAAGTAGGGGAAGATTCAATGGGGAACACTAAAAAACTGGGGAACAGCGGGGAACCGACTCAAACGAACTTCGATTGGACTCATTCCAGCGGCGTTGGAACCGGCTCGTCGAACCCTTACTAGGATCTCTTGACCCTAAACCCTAAACCCTAAATCCTAACTCCTAAACTCTAAACCTTAAAGCTAAAAAATAAGGCTAAAATCTAAGCTAAACCGTAAAATCTATGCTATAAACCCTAAAAGCTAAACCTAAAGCTAAACCTAAAGCTAAACCCTAAAGGTAAACCCTAAACCCTAAAGCTAAACCCTAAAGTTAAACCCTAAAAGTCAAACCCTAATATATTTAGGGTTTAGGGGTTATGATTTAGGGTTTAGGGTTCAGAGATCCTAGTTAGGGTTCGACGAGCCGGTTCCAACGCCGCTGGAATGAGTCCAATCGGAGTTCATTTGAGTCGGTTCCCCACTGTTCCCCACTTTTTTAGTGTTTCCCAATAAACCTCACATACTCATGTAATTAAGCAACCTTGGCTTCCACATTTAAATAAACATCTTTCAAACATAATCTCTTAATTTTCAGATACATTTCTAAGTAATCTCTAGTTCTTTAACTAGTAACTACTACTCAACTACTCACGTAAGATAATGAAATCCTATAAGCGTCTAAGAGAAGAAGTTTTCGTAAGCAAAATTGTAATATTCATTGGAAACTTATTTGTATTTACGAATGATGATGCCTAGGGCTGCAAACGAACCGAACGAACACGAACAAGACCTTGTTCGTGTTCGTTTGTTAAAAAATACATGTGTTCGCGAACCGTTCACGAACACTTATCGAACGAGATTTTATGTTCGTGTTCGTTTGTTAAGGAAATGTAATTGTTCGTGTTCGTTTGTGTTTGTTTGTTAATTTTAGGCAACGAACGTTGACGAACACAAATGAGCACAAACTAATGTTCATGAACACAAATGAAAACAAGCGAACACAAACAATCGTTCATGAACAGAATATATAATGAACTGCCACTTATTAGATTTTTAATTTGTCGGAATTTTGAAGTATTTAAATAAAAAAAACTAAAAACACTAATGAACTATCGAACACAAATGAACACGTTACCGAACGTTCACGGACATAAACGAACGAACGCGACCTCTGTTCATGTTTGTTCATTTAACTAAACGAACGAAATTTCTTGTTCGTGTTCGTTTGTTTAATACACGAACGAACACAAACGAACTTCCCGCCGAACGGTTCACGAACTGTTCGCCGAACGTTTGGTTTGTTTGCAACCCTAAATTGATGCCTATCAATATAAAAAGGAGAAGTTGTAAAAGTGATATCTATCTTAGAGACCAAGATTATTGGGAAGTAGTAATTATGGTGTTGTATTTAAGGCCCAAACCCAGGAAGCCCCAAAGTTGGCTCATTGTATTAACGTATAAATCTTAAACAGGTCATAGTCATTAATAGGAGCGTAATATATCATAAAAACATCAAGTACAAATTACATTGTCTCAAACAAATATTAAGGTGGTGTTTGTTTTTCTAAAAAAGATATGCTCAGGCTCTTCTGTCTGCGCCGCGTAGACCACGTGCAGACATTACCATCTGTAGGCTGTTTGTTTTTCCGAAAATGTTTTATTAAAAAATGTCTGCGTGAGATCTTCTTGGTGCAGACTTAGCATAGCTACTTTTAAGATCTTCTAAGGTCTGCAGAGGGTTAAACATCACCACCCACCACCACCGTCCACCACCCACCATCGTCTACCACCACCGTCCACCATCCACCACCACCACCCACCGTCCACGTCCACCACCCACCACCATCATCCGTACACCAGCACCAGTTTATTTTAGAAGTCTACATATGTTAAAAAACAAACAACCTTCTTCTTGTAGACTTCAGAGATTTAGTCCACCTCTTCTTCTGCAGACATTTTACCTCTTAAAGAACAAACTCCACCTAAATAACATAGTAGGTCCACTAAAGTCGATAGGATGCCAACCCATTAGTAGGGGAGCCATCAATCCATGCCGAGGACTTCCTATCAAGCATCAATTTGTTCAATCTGACAAGCATGCTAAAAAGTGAGTTACGCTGAGTGAATCCTAGTTTTTAATATAAAAAAGGAGTCAACGATTTATAAAACGTTTTCCTCAAGTCAGATTTTAACATCAAAGATATACATATAGTTAGACTTCTAGTGTAACAACCCGCTTTTTGGAAAGTCAAAGTACAAATCAAAGTCAAAGTCAAAGGAGGAAAAGATTGCTAATTGCGATCTATCACTCCTTGCTTGACTAGTAGATTGTGCTTCTTGACTTGTAATCAAATCCTATTGTTTATTTGCTTTAGTTGTATTATGTGGAGTATCTATTAATAATCGAGGCTTAATCGCATGTTTAATCGTTATCGCTATCGCATCGCTATCGCATTCGTAACTCGAATTATGTGTTCTGGATATTGTTTTACGTGTGTGTGCTATTACGTGTACTTGTGCATGTTATGTTTATGTTGAGGTGTTTAATCGCAATCGCAATCGCAATTCTATCGCATCGCAATCTAATCGCAAACGCAAGTTATTTATAGCGATTGTATGTTAGATATAGTAGTTAGGTTATTTGTGTAACTAATGGTTAATACTATCGCATCGCTCACTCGAAACGCATCGCAACGCTCAACACGCAAAACGAAACGTCGAAACTCAACTCGTCGGACCACTTCGATCGAATGGGCAATCGATCGAATGGCCGTCCGATCGGATTGCCATCCGATTGGTGGCCTCTCCGACCCTTGCACTCCACTTTCTATTTTTGGCAACCTATAAATACCCCTCCTGTCACATCACAAGTGATGTGACAGCTCTCTCACTCGACCAGCATGCTCAAGGCCTTATTTCTCTCGATTTCTTGCGATTCTTGTAAGTTTTCAACTCAAATCTTGTACTTCTATGATCTACACGCACTTCTTCATCTTTTTCACCTTTGAATCTTAACTTTTAACCGTGAAATCAATGGATTTGAGGTGTTTTAGGATGACGTCATCATGGAGTTCTTATGAACTTCAAGATTTGGCTTCATTCCACCAAGAACAACTTAGATCTGAAGGATTTCCACATGATTTCACAACGATTTCGCATAGATCTAAACATTTCCAAAGTTAAAAGGATTGAAAGATGCTTTTCCAACTTTCTTTCAACTCTTTTACACTCAACGCACTCAAAACCAATAGAATCGGAGCTCATTCATGCCTTCTACTCTTCTCTAGTGATGTGCCGGTTTGAGACCTGAATCCTATCAACGAGGCAACAGATTTCTGGTTGAACATGAAACCACCCGTCACGAAAAGTTAACTGATCGGATTGGGGTGATTCCCGTTCGATCGGATAACCTGGGTCTGATGGAGTTTCCGTTGTTTAAACACGTTGTCATACCGTCTCGAGCAAACCGCAAAACTCTTAAAATTTAGCAAATCTCTCAAGTTTCAAGACGATCAGATTGTGGACGGATTGCACTTGAACTCCAACACTTAACCTTTTTATAAATTTCGAGGACCATCAGTTCCAACGGATTGTTATCCGATCGGATTGCTATCCGATCGAGTGACCATCCTGCTGTGAACTTGTTCTCACTAAGTGTCCTGCCAATCGGATCGCTATCCGATCGAACGACCGTTCGATCGATCGATCGACCTGAAGGGTAGAGATATTTCTCTATTTTCAAAATGCTACAACGAAAACTTCAAAGCCATCATACACAAACACATCTGTCACACCCCAACCGATGGCGGAATCATCGGGGCGCGGCACTAGGCGAATCAGATTGCTCAGGAGAATCCATAACAACTATTAGCGACAATATTTAATGCGTTCATTATCCCATACTAATAAACAATTACAGTCACATAAGTTATCACAGATTTTGTGTTCTCTCGAACAATACAAATCCGACAACCTAGATTTTTGTTAAGTTTCTAGACTTCCAAGCTTGATTTGATGTAGTCTGTGTCTAGACCTGCAACATACGTTAAAATAAAGTCAATACAAAAGTATTGGCGAGTATACAGGTTTGATATGTAATAGCATAATAGATTTAAAAGTGTTGCGAATCTCCTACATACATAAACGAGATACACGACATATATACTTCACAAAACTGATACTACCAGCTAAGTCCTCGATGCTCGAATACGCGATGGCAAACTAGACCCCGTCGGGCGCAATAGTACTATACTAGTCATGGTGGGACGTCGTGAGTATAAGTCCTAGCACATATGTAACTAGCATCACGTATAACTATGCACGTAAGTCATTCGCAAGTGATAAGTAGTTTAAGCATTTGATATAATTCGATTTGATAGCAACGTATGTTACACCCAAAAGTGCAAAAGCAAAAAGGGTTCAAGTATACTCACAGTGCGTATTGGGTAGGCTAACACAGCTTGGTTGGATTGACGGGAAAGTGTCCGAGAATACCCTGATTACAGACTGATTGCATGAGCGTTTGATAGTGCGTTAAATGATAGCGTGATAAACAAGAAACGAATGATAATCCGATCGAATGCCGGCCCGTTTGGATGGGCTGCTATCCGATCGGATGGGCTGCCCGATCGGCTAGCCTGTCCGATCGGCTGGCCTGTCCGGTCGGCTGGGCTGTCCGATCGGCTAGGCTGTCCGATCGGCTGGGCTGTCCGATCGACTGCCTGTCCGATCGGCTGGCCCGTCCAGCTGTATTCGACAAAGTTCGAAGGTTTTTCGGTGGTTTTGGTCGAGGCGTTGTTGTGACGTGCTAAACAACTGAAATTCCATCAAGCCCGACTTGTTCTAACGGCCGGGAACCACCCCGTTCCATCAGATCTGGCCGTTCTTGACGGTTTTTCCATGTTTAACCCGAAATTGG
Organism: Helianthus tuberosus; assembly: GCA_030545235.1. Taxonomy (NCBI): domain Eukaryota; kingdom Viridiplantae; phylum Streptophyta; class Magnoliopsida; order Asterales; family Asteraceae; genus Helianthus; species Helianthus tuberosus. The sequence goes on from CM060393.1 coordinate 108,325,285, forward strand.
TCGTCTCTTCGTTAGAAATCAGATCTTGGACCAACACGATACTAGAAATAAGTAGAAGGTCGGTATAAGCTCCGATTCTACCGGTCTTGAGTGCTTTGAGTGTAAAAGAGTTGAAAGAAAGTTGGAAAACCATCTCCCAACCTTTCAGTCATGATTATGTGTAGATCTGTGGAAAAATGTTGTTTATTCTTGTGGAATTCCTTTGGATCTGAGTTGTTCTTGGTGGAATGAGGCCAACATTTGAAGTTCATAAGTACTTCATGATGTCATCACCCTCGAACATCTCAAATCCATCGATTTCACGGTTAAAAGTTGAGATTCAAAAGATAGAAAGGTGTAGAATCGAGTGTAGATCATAGAAGTACAAGAGTTGGGTTGAGATCTTATCGGAATCGCGAGAAATCGAGAGAAAAAGGGCCAAGAGCGTCCTGGTCGGTTGAGAGCTGTCACTTCACTATTCAAGTGAAGTGGCAAGGCTATTTATAGGCAAGAGAGGAGGAAAGGGTGAGTTGATGGGGGTCAGAGGCCTGTCCGATCGGCTGACATGTCTGTCCGATCGGTTGGCATGTTTGTCCGATCGGCTGACATGTCTGTCCGATCGGTTGGACACCTCTGGCAGGTTGTGTCTCAGCATTTGGATCTTGTGCGTTGCGCGTTGCGATGATTTTGTTACACTGTTTCGTATAGTTATATATGTATTTATTATATATTAATTACCAAAAAGGTCGTATGTACGTATTTACATTTCTAAGTGTTCGTTTCGAGTGTGCGTTGTGTTATGACGCGTCACGGCCATCGCGGAGGGTAGAGTAGGTCCTCTCTCGACGTCATCGTGAGCGTTAGTATATGCGTTGTGCCACAATGACTGACGGGGTACTACCTGCTTGTATTGACATCGTCGTCACGACGGCTGGAGCTATAACACTCACCCGAGAGTCTTTGTTAGCATTAGTTGTCTGCGTTTCGACACATCACGGCCATCGAGGAGGGTAGAATATGTCCTCACTCAATGTCATCATGAGTGTTAGTGTTTGCGATGTAGCGATAATGTAATGCGAAAATATGCGATTATCCTTCGAATAGCGATGTATGCGATATAGTTACATTATGATCCGAATCTCTGGTGCTAGGCGTAACGAGTGTAGCGAGTAGTAACAATGCACGAAAGTGCGGGTTGTTACAACATCCTTCCCAAACGAATGTCAATCCGACTGAATGGCCATCCGATCGGATGACCATCCGAACGGATTGACATCCGATCGAATGACCATCCGATCGGATTGCCATCCTATCGGGTTACCATTCGACACTAGGATCACTTGCACCGTTTTACGCACCGCTCTTCGCTTAAGCTATCGTTAACTGTTCAGGCTAATCACTCTAGCGCTCCCTTCAATCCATTACTTCCATCGCTGTGAGTATACTCGATCCCTTTTTGCATTACGCACTTTTGGGTGCAGTGGCGGATCTTGCCCGTTGAACCTGCCAGGGCCGAAAGACACGGGCACTAAAATTAGCACTACGGCCGAAAAACTTGCCAAGGCCGAACATAGTATATATACAAAATTTCGATCGAAATGCAGAAAATTAGCACTACGGCCGAAAAACTTGCCAGGGCCGTGGCCCTGCCACTGCTCCACTAAGATCCGCCCCTGTTTGGGTGTTACATACGTTACTTATTCTAAATCACATCAATCACACAACGCCAACACTATTTATACGCTGACCGTTATTGCATGTTACTTGTTATTCGATGAATGCTTGTATGTTATGTTAACACAGTGATTGTTGCCTGACGCCTTAGCTACGATAGTACTATTTGTTTGGACTCAGCACCTGTCGTGGACAGGGGTTGTTAAGGTTACATCTTCACGTGTCACGGTGGTGATACGTGTTGCGCATTCTACAACTCGCAGTCTAGTCTGTGCATATTTCATTGTCGATAACCTACTAGCTTCACATTATACATGTTTCATGTTGGTTATGCGTAAACGCTTTCGAACTCTATTATTACTATTAAACTTGTATGCTCACCTTTACACTATGTGTATTGACCTCTATTTTAACGTATGTGACAAGTGTTTGAATGCCTAGGATGCTGTGCTTTACCTGCTTGTGGAATCAAGTAGGAATGAGAGTCTAGAAACAAACAAACAATTTATTTATTTATGAGTTGTCGGAACAACCTTTATTTGTCTTTGAGATAACTATGTCTGTAATAAATGATATACTTGATGGGTTATGGTATGGGACATAGTATTAACTATCCGGTAATTTAGTTGTTATGGAATTTCTCTTGGACAATCTGTTTCGCTCAGTGCTGCGCCCCGATGTTTCCGTCATCGGTTGGGGTGTGACATCTAGACCTACGGTTAACTAGTCAAAGATAAACATATAACCCATCAATGCGCAGGTTGGTATTGTCACGCGTAATTGTGGCTCTTTGTTTGGGCAACATCACGCCCTTACATAGAACATATTACGTTAACTACATTGCGCTACACTAGTTTTCAAAAGTGGCTCACCTTGTGCGCTTTCATGTCATGCGCAAGGTGGCACTACACTCTTGTAACACCCAGACCAATGGCAGAAACATTGGGGAGCTATGAAATTGTTCGCATGCACATGATCGACTAAAAGTTTTAATACTATTAAAAATCCAAATTAAATATCGTCCAAACAAAACAGAAATCCAAATAAACAAATGTTTCCGATTAAAATTTAAAACTAAGTCCAAGGCATCCTAGATGTGACATCCTATATAAGCTTCATGCGTTGTATGCGTTGTTTCCTGAAATATGTGGAAATTGAAAGGGTCAACTTCAAAAAGTTGGTGAGCATACATAGGTTTGCATATGAAAAATAAGTTAAGCAATAAGCATGTCAAGTTTATCTAGAACTATCTTGTGAAAGTAAACAATTTGGAACAAATGGGGTGTACAATCAACCCTAGTAACTGAATCAGGTTCAAAACCAAAAGTTAAATGTATGTTGTTTCAATCATCCTGAAAACAAATGATGGATGTGTTTGTCAAACCTATAGCGCTATAATTTACTATAGTTGGCAGAAGTTAATGATTGTACGTGTATAACGTTAGCTCCTAAGAAATGTTTAAGATAAGAAGTGTAAAGATACAATGATATGCCATGATTGCTAATATTTAAGAATTGCACATGTTTCACCCCAAAAGAAAAAAAGAAAAAAAGGGCTATGTAAACTCAGCAAACAAATGAGTACACGAGTTGTTTGTATTGACTAATCAATTCACTTTTTAGCATCAGTCTATTTTACCTTATGACACCATTTTCATCAAAATAACGATTTTTGTAATATAATCATATATCATCAATTGGTGATGATTAAAACGTCATTTTTTTTTGAACAGCAACAACTCTATATATATATATCTAGGGCCAGCAAGGAACTGGAAAAACACAAAACGGAAGGAAGAAAAAAAAAAACAAACAGCTAAGACGAAAAGGAAACAAAAAAACGAGACAACTGGGGACCTAAACCATGTCCGCTACATCGAAACAAACCCATTTCTCCCATACCGGAGGACCGATTCTCGCCCTATTGCAAATCCAAAGAAAAACGTCCTCTTTAATTTGATCCATAAGAATTTTGACCGGAATAAAAGCACTTTCGAAGACTTTGAGATTTCGAGCGTGCCAAATCCTCCACGTTGTTGCCGTTGCGACCGTGTACACTAGTCTCTTCCAAATCTTGCTCCCAGGATTGCTCTTCAGCTCCTCCAAAATTCTGCTTAGACTTTTATATTGGGAAGGAGGCTTTAGCCGAAGCCAAACAAAGACATTCCACCAAAGACTTCTCGCCCAAATACACGCCGCGAAAATGTGATCCGGGTCTTCATCCGCAATCCCGCATCTAGGACAAATAGTATCAGGAATATCTACTCCTCTAGAAGCTAAACCTGTTTTAGACGCTACTTTCCCCATTAAGGCCCGCCACAATAAAACGTTAGCTTTCGGAGTAGCCCACGAATTCCACCAGAAGCTCCAAGTCCCATTATCACTCAAATTTTCTGCTACCGCGATTTCCTTCCTCAGTTCTTTAACTGAGAACTTCTCCCCTCCATTGTTAGCCCAAGACCACACCTCCGGATCATTCGTTAGCCTTTTATCTAGAAGCTGGTTCATTAAGGAACTAAGCTGCCTCCACTCTTCATCAGAAGCTGGATGATTCTTCCATTCCCAACTCCAAAGACAATTCCTCTCAGAACCTATCCAATAGTCGGCCACATAAGCATTTTTATTTTTCACAATACTAAAAATAGCCGGGTATACATTCATAAGCGGGGTCTGAAGCAACCAACTATCCTTCCAGAACCTGGTAAGCAACCCATTCCCGACTTTAACGCATATATCAAAATCTTCAATTGGGCTACATATTAAAACGTCATTTTACTCAAAGTCCCACTTTAGATCAAAATCCCCCAATAACACATATATCAAAATCTTCAATTGGGCTACATATTCCCCATTTATTAGTTATAACAAATTATATACATGATTTTTTTACTCATATGGATGTCCCAATTACCACCAATTTTTATGAATTAGGTTTTCAGTTTAACCCACTCGATTTGCCAATTTTTTTTTTTAATTTGACTGCATATTTGGAACCAATAGATTCTACCTACCATCACATGTGATATTCTAAACCATAAAAAAAATAACTACAACCATTGACTTCAAGATTCTTTTTGTAAGCGTACATACACCTCTGGATGTCCTAGTTTACCATCAAGTACTCGATTTACCAATTTCTTGATTTGACTATATAATTGAAACCATTTATTAATTAGCTAGGTTCACTTATCACATGACTATATACCATTTGATGACGGGGTAGCCCAAGACCAAATAAAATGACTTAGACACATTAAAGCTTAAAGGGTTAAAAGGTTCAAAGGTTGAAAATCCGGGAGTTTAGATAAAACAATACGTGAACGGTAAATAGTGATGCGTGTGAAGTGTGTATATAAGTTTAAGTATATTTTAAGCCCTTTTTACACTTTTTTAGCCAAGTTTTAAATTTATAAAACACGATATTTACTAACACTAAACACACATATGGGCAAGTGCACCCATTGTGAGCGTAGTATAGTGTTGGTAAGATACCGAGGTCGTCCAAGGACACAAGAGCTTTTAGTACCGGTTTATCCTCAACGTCTAATCAAATCAAAAAGTTAGAAAAAGATTTTAAACTAAGAAAAAAAATAAAAACTAACTAAAATGCTGAAAAATAAAAATAAAAGTAAAAACAGATAGACAAGATGAATCACTTGGCTCCGACTCGTGTTTAGTGTAACCTTTGATTATTTCCGCACTTTTGCACTATTTAAGAGATTATCTTAGTTATTGTAGTAGGCCCCTCTTTTGAAGGTGACGTTACCCTTCACCCAGTAGTTTGAGTCAGCAAGGTTACAATCCTAAAGGGTCGGATTATTGAAAGATAATAAATTAAGTTATTAATGTGTATTGTGGTAGGCCCCTTTTTTGAAGGTGACGTTACCCTCGGCTAAGTAGTCTGAGTCAGCAGGGATACAGTCCTAAGTAGCTGGGTTAAAGTATTAATAGTAGCTTACATATGAGGGGATCAAAGAGTTTGGACCCCCGCCATCCAATACCGGTGGGTATTGAAGGAGGTCCTACTAAATTTGACCCAGGTCCTTGCAGGATCTATACACTGAACAAGGCAAGACTCTTACCAAACCGTTCCCTTAACCCCCGACCAGGTAGCCAACATACCCCCATATAGACCGTGGAGATATGAATGGTGAAAATCTTTTATTTTATATAGACAGTAAAATAATGCCAAGACACCACGGACAAACGATAAGGAAGAATCACCTTCAACATAAGAAACTAGTTATTAAAGTCATTAATACATAACCAAGTAAAAAGTGCGAAAAGATTAAAAATAAAAAGTATTACACTAGACACTTGTCTTCACCAAGTGATGTAAGAGACTTAGGCAAACATGGCATTTGATTGTCAAGACTCTTACGATCAATCTTGGATCCCGAGATGGCTCACACACTCTGTGATGGACAATGGATGATGGTGGTGGATGATGGTGTTATGGTGGTGGTGGGTGGTGGGTGAAGTGTGAGAGAGGTGGTGTGCCAATGGATGGTTTGCAAATGAGCCAAGCACCCCTATTTATAGCCTGAACAGTAGCTCGAGCACGGCCCCGTGTCCATCCTCTTCTCTGTCTTCATTAATTGCAGTTTGTCTGCATTAGATAATTTATACGGTCTATTAGGTCAACTAATGCAGACAAAGTGCAATTAATGAAGACAGAGAAGAGGATGGACACGGGGCCGTGCCCGAGCTTCTGTTCAGCCTATAAATAGGAGTGCTTGGCTGAAGTTCAAACCATCCCTTGGCACACCATCTCTCTCACACTTCACCCACCACCCACCACCACCATAACACCATCATCCACCACCATCATCCATTGTCCATCATAGAGTGTGTGAGTCGTCTCGGGATCCAAGATTGATCCTAAGAGTTCTTGACAATCAAGGCCATGTTTGCCTAAGTCTCTTACATCACTTGGTGAAGACAAAGTGTCTAGTGTAATACATTTTATTTTTAATCTTTTCGCACTTTTTACTTGGTTATGTATTAATGACTTTAATAACTAGTTTCTTATGTTGAAGGTGATTTTTCCTTATCGTTTGTCCGTGGTGTCTTGGCATTATTTTACTGTCTATATAAAATAAAAGATTTTCACCATTCATATCTCCACGGTCTATATGGAGGTATGTTGGCTACCTGGTCGGGGGTTAAGGGAACGGTTTGGTAAGAGTCTTGCTTTGTTCAGTGTATAGATCCTGCAAGGACCTGGGTCAAATTTAGTAGGACCTCCTTCAATACTTAACGGTATTGGATGGCGGGGGTCCAAACTCTTTGACCCCCTCATATGTAAGCCACTATTAATACTTTAACCCGGCTACTTAGGACTGTATCCCTGCTGACTCAGACTACTTAGCCGAGGGTAACATCACCTTCAAAAGAGGGGCCTACCATAATATGCATTAATAACTTAATTAATTATCTTTCACGACCCTTTAGGATTGTATCCTTGCTGACTCAAACTACTGGGTTGAGGGTAACGTCACCTTCAAAAGAGGGGCCTACTATAATAACTAAGATAATCTCTTAAAAAGTGCAAAAGTGCGGAAATAATCAAAGGTTACACTATACACGAGTCGGAGCCAAGTGATTCATCTTGTCTATCTGTTTTTACTTTTATTTTATTTTCAGCATTTTAGTTGGTTTTTATTTTTTTCTTAGTTTAAAACCTTTTTCTAAACTTTTGATTTGATTAGACGTTGAGGATAAACCGGTACTAAAAGCTCTTGTGTCCTTGGACGACCTCGGTATCTTACCAACACTATACTACGCTCACGATGGGTGCACTTGCCCATATGTGTGTTTGGTGTTAGTAAATATCGTGTTTTATAAATTCAAAACTTGACTAACGTGTAAAAAGGGCTTAAAATATACTTAAATCTATATACCACCACAGACGCATCAAGTTTTTGACGCCGCTGCCGGGGACACAAGGATTTTAAGAAAGTTAGGAATCAACGGCCTAATCGTTTTTTCTTATTTTTCTATATTTTTTAGGATTTTTCTTAATTTTTCAGCTTCTACAGAACTCAGCACGGGTCGTGCCCGCTGAACACGCCCCGTGCCCAATCATTGGAACTGGCAATCCTGTTTTAAGTCGGACAGTAAACTGAACACGGGGCCGTGCCCATTCAACACGCCCCGTGCCCAAGATTTAGTTACTGAAAACAGAACCGTAAGATCCCGACGGTTGGTAATTTCTGACATAAACATGAGTGATACTGGTAGTTTTTACTTTCGGCACTCTTATGGTACGTGGTGTCAAATATGTGGTGGTTCCCATAAGGAATTAGAATGTTATTTTCTAAATTACAAGCCCCACTATATAGACCCATCGTTTTCTTGTATCCTTAAGAGGGGCGAAAGTAAAAATAATCCCTATCTCTCCCTCGAATGCTCTCAACCAGATTTTCTAGGAGAAATGCTTCTTGATGAGCTGTTTCAATTAGAAGATCTAATTATTAATTGGTTAAAAGAACTTAGGATAGATTTCAATAATTTATCCCAAGACGATAACCAAGAAGAAGTGTTGGGATCGCATTCAAACAACTTTGTTGTTCCCGACGATACCTCTAAATCTAGCGAGGACTTGAGCGATAGTCGTCCCTGTGTCGATTGTGCCGTGAAGGACTCCCCATCGACTTCGTTCGATGCATACATAGACCTGAGCGATTCGGCATACATCTTCTTTAACGAGAGCCCGGGAAAGGGTTGGACTTGTCCACCTACATATAGCATAGGAATCACCCTCACCGACAACCTCTTGCGTTCTCGTCTTAATCTAGAACAATTAAGGTATCTTAGGCACTTTGGGGTTGTTCCATCCAGTAAGGAACCGCCCGATCCGGAAAAGTTCCTTAAAAATAGACAAACTTCATAAACAGCCTTTCGACACGGGGCCGTGCCCACCAAAAGATTCCCTTCTGACTTTCTGTCAGAATACGGACAAAACGTGTCAGGATCTTGCCTGCACACGGGGCCGTGTCCAGCCGACACGGGGCCGTGTCCAGCATGCTGTCGTTTTCTATAAATGCAGCCAAGAATCCTGCACATTTGGACCATCCAGGGACAGAGATTTGAAAGGATCTTCTCACCTACCATCCTAGGTATGTTCTAAAAGAAGGTTCTAACAAACATCTTGTCCTTTCCTCTTTTATCCATTACCATCTTCTTCATCTTTCTTGCAACAACACCTCCATTGAAGCTTGATTCCAAGCTTTATTGTGATGTTTGTTAAGCTTTTGTTCAAGGAATCTTGTTAAAAATAAGTTATACAACATTGTTTTAAGTTATTTCTGTTCAAAAATGCTTCATAAGTTGGAAAAATAATTTGAAACTCCAAGATTCCTTGTTCTAAAAAACTGCAGAAAGTTGAACACGGGGCCGTGCTCATTGAGCACGGGGCCGTGTCCGTCGTATTGTTTCATTAAAATGAACTATTTTTGGTTTGTTTTCGTAGAATGTCTAGTCAAAACAGTGGAACCTCTTCTGCGCACTCCAGAAACAGTCGAAGGGAAATAAGGTCATCGATTGAAGCAACTCTCGTACGATACGTAATGGCGTTACGTGAAGCTCTTGATGAGATGACTTCGGTAGAGGAGGTCCTAATAGACCGTATAAATTATCTTACGGTAGGGCTGGAAAACAGTTTTCAAGAAATTAACCTCTTGCACCAGAGGTTAAACATTCTTGTAACACCGCCCATGGAACCAATACTCCCTCAAGAGGATCGGAACCTAGCACTTGGAATCCACAATCCTACTGGGTGGGATGACCTTCCAGCGGAGCCTCCTCTTGAAGATCTACAAGAAGTCCCGGTGGAGGTTGCACCTCCTCAAACTAATGCCAATGAGCCCGCCTTTCTTCTCCCAAGGGAGATAGAGGAGTGGCTCACCGACGTGTGAGGAACCCATGCCCGAAAAAAAGAAGTTTTCATGCCGCATCTAATCAAGATAATTATCTTTTTGGAAATTTTGCTAGTAAAATAAAGTTTAGGCTAGAACTTCTCGATTTGGATTTTTTGTGTTTCTTTGACCCACTTATCTAGAATTTTAACTTTTAGGACTATTATGTAATTCTCTCTATGACTTAATGAATGATGGTTTTAGTTAAATTGGTGTTTGGATGATGTTGAAATGGATAAAACACACTTGGGATGGCAAAGGATAACAAGGGAAACTTGAACCAGCACCCCATGCAGGAAAACAGGGCCATCCGATAAAATTTTCTTCGTTACAGCAAGTTCAGCACGGGCCATGTCCGCCCAACACGGCCCCGTGCTGCACAGTCTGCAGAAAATACCCAGTTCAGGTAAACTGGACACGGGCCGTGTTCACCCAACACGCCCCCGTGTCCAGGCTTCTGTTTCTCTTTTTCAATTTTGTTACTGGCACCTGAACACGGGGCCGTGCCCGGACACCACGGGGCCGTGTCCAGACGCCCAGTAACACAAATTTTTGCTTTTTCACACCTTTACACATTCAATCAACCTAAAAACTTATTTTTGGGACACATTGAGGACAATGTGTAATTTAAGTGTGGGGGGGATGCTAAAACCTTGAATCTTGCAAGTCCTAACAACAAGCCTTACAAAAAACTCTATTGGAACCGCTAATCACCCCAATTTTTTTTTCAAAAATTTTCATTTTTTTACTTTTCTAGGTTTAACTTGGGAGTTTCAAGTTCTAAAAAGGTTATATTTTTATAAATTTACAACCGATAGCGTCGTGATAAAAAGAACCAACATAAGAAAATTATGAAACGGCATGACAAGCTTAGTTAGAATTTGATTATATATACTTGATCACATAAAAACCCATTCCCACAAAAGTGAGTTTTGAGCCTTTATTGAGCATACAAATATTTATCTTTAAACTAAATGCTCATTTTTCGTTTTTTGTGTGAATAGCCGCTTGGTTCTTACGACTCTAGAACTTGCCACGACGATACATTCCCGGTCCTTACCAACTTAAACCCGGGTAAGTAAATGATGGAGGCATTAGGACTAACCCTTTTTATTTCTACACCATTATTTTTCTACCACCTACCCAAAATCCCCCTAGTTAGCCCCTTCGAGCCTAAACCTTTTCATTTCATAACCTAAACCAAACACCCTTTCACCCACCAAAACCCTTTTTTATTTTTAATCTTTTGTTTTAGTAACAAGCTCGGTTTTTCGTATGATTTTTCCTAAAAAAAAAATTTGTTGATGATGAAGAGAGAAATAAACAAACAAGTTTATCAAAAATAACTTTGTTTGAATAAAAGCTTCATCAAAATAAAAATTGCAAAAAATCAAAAGTCTTACGAAAACCGACGCTTGTTACGCTTTTCGCCCTTTCACTAACCACTAACCCAACCACCTACCTTTAACCCAAGCCTAACCCTTCACCCCAAAAGTCCTCTTGATATTTACAAAGGCATATAGTTAAAAGGGAGGAGGATTGATTGCTTGGCAAGCCTATGGTAGGAGTAAGTTCCATGCCGCTCTCGAGTGATTCACTAAAATACATCTTCGGCCGAGTGTTGAGTGATCCCCGTGAGGTATGTGAACTTGTATATAAATAGAATTTTAAAGAGGCATGTTATGCCCTAATAAGTAATTTATCTTATGAAAAGTTTTAAATAAATCATGACGAATATGATTGTAAATAAATAAAAATAAAACTTAATAAAGAATCTTGGAAATCCCGACACTCTATGACAAGCCCAAAAACCTTCTCTTCTACCCATTCCATTTGGGAGTGTAAAGCCACATTATAAAGAGTTTTGCTTGAGGACAAGCAAAGATTCAAGTGTGAGGGTATTTGATGTGTGCAAAATGCAACATATAAATTACATCAATTGTGGCATAAAACTAACCCTTTTTTAGTACTAATGTTGGAAAAAATGTGCTTTTGTCTTCCTTTTGTATTTTCAGGATTAAATGAGCTCAAATTAACAAAAGAAGCAAAAAGACAGCTAAATCTAACATAAATACAAGAAAAGGAACAAACGTGACATGCCCGACCCCACGACAGCATCTTCCCAAGCAAAATAAGAAAACAGAAGGCTGAACATGCCCCGTGCTCAGTGAACACGGGGGCGTGCCCAAGTCCCAGCAGAAAAGACAAAGCTGTAGAAGCTTCTATTGCCCACCACGGGGCCGTGCTCAGCGGACACGGGGCCGTGGTCAACTATAAGATTCGCAGAATCCAGGCAAATCTTGATAGTACAGATATGCTTCTGCACACGGGGGCGTGCCCAGCGGACACGGGGGCGTGGTCAACTAATGCAGACAAAGTGCAATTAATGAAGACAGAGAAGAGGATGGACACGGGGCCGTGCCCGAGCTTCTGTTCAGCCTATAAATAGGAGTGCTTGGCTCAAGTTCAAACCATCCCTTGGCACACCACCTCTCTCACACTTCACCCACCACCCACCACCACCATAACACCATCATCCACCACCATCATCCATTGTCCATCATAGAGTGTGTGAGTCGTCTCGGGATCCAAGATTGATCGTAAGAGTTCTTGACAATCAAGGCCATGTTTGCCTAAGTCTCTTACATCACTTGGTGAAGACAAAGTGTCTAGTGTAATACTTTTTATTTTTAATCTTTTCACACTTTTTACTTGGTTATGTATTAATGACTTTAATAACTAGTTTCTTATGTTGAAGGTGATTTTTCCTTATCGTTTGTCCGTGGTGTCTTGGCATTATTTTACTGTCTATATAAAATAAAATATTTTCACCATTCATATCTCCACGGTCTATATGGAGGTATGTTGGCTACCTGGTCGGGGGTTAAGGGAACGGTTTGGTAAGAGTCTTGCCTTGTTCAGTGTATAGATCCTGCAAGGACCTAGGTCAAATTTAGTAGGACCTCCTTCAATACTTAACGGTATTGGATGGCGGGGGTCCAAACTCTTTGACTCCCTCATATGTAAGCTACTATTAATACTTTAACCCGGCTACTTAGGACTGTATCCCTGCTGACTCAGACTACTTAGCCGAGGGTAACGTCACCTTCAAAAAAGGGGCCTACCATAATATGCATTAATAACTTAATTAATTATCTTTCAATAATCCGACCCTTTAGGATTGTATCCTTGCTGACTCAAACTACTGGGTTGAGGGTAACGTCACCTTCAAAAGAGGGGCCTACTACAATAACTAAGATAATCTCTTAAAAAGTGCAAAAGTGCGGAAATAATCAAAGGTTACACTATACACGAGTCAGAGCCAAGTGATTCATCTTGTCTATCTGTTTTTACTTTTATTTTATTTTCAGCATTTTAGTTAGTTTTTATTTTTTCTTAGTTTAAAACCTTTTTCTAAACTTTTGATTTGATTAGACGTTGAGGATAAACCGGTACTAAAAGCTCTTGTGTCCTTGGACGACCTCGGTATCTTACCAACACTATACTACGCTCACGATGGGTGCACTTGCCCATATGTGTGTTTGGTGTTAGTAAATATCGTGTTTTATAAATTTAAAACTTGACTAATGTGTAAAAAGGGCTTAAAATATACTTAAGTCTATATACCACCACACACGCATCAATATTCAACGATTAAACACCGTCTGATCTTTCTATTCAACTGTTATGAGAGTACAAAAGCGCCTGTAGAAGTCAGACTTGACAGAGTTCTCTCCAGAGTCAAAAGTTCTAAATGACATACCCTGATGGGGTATTTTAGGCAACTCAGGAATGAGATAGATGCTGTCCGACCGAGTGGCAGTCCGCTCGGATGGCTATCCGGTCGGATGGCCATCCGACCGGATGACACATGTCAGTCGACGGACATCATCTTTACAATACAAAACCATTCCCTGAGCTGACATTCTGCATACATAATAACATACAAGTACACAAAACATACAAAATATGACTAAATGCTGACGGAAGCTACAGACGTATGAACTAACAGACTCCCCCTCGGATGTAGCTGTAGTTCCTTCCAGCATAGTCTTCAATTCTTCCTGTTGCGCCTTCGTTCTCGCGCTCTCTGTCTTCTCAATTCAGCCTTTTCTTCTAACATTCTTTTCCTTATATGCCTTCATTCATCGATCCACCATTTTCTGTAAACCGGATCACCATCACGCTTCCGATCCCATTTGGGAATCTTGTTCTCCTCTTTCTCGATTAGCGTTTGATCCGTTGGTATTGTCTTTCCCAACTTGCGCTTGCCAAGCTCAGCTGGCCTTTCAGAAATGGCCTTTGATCTTTGTTCTCGTTTGTACTTTTTCAGGAACTCATCAATCTCAAGATCTCTCCATTTTGTCTTCCAATATCTTCCTGAGTTGATGTCTTGGGCAAAACACATATCCACAATTGTTTGATACTGCAACGCTTGTTCTTTGTATCTCTTCTCATATATAATCTTGTTGTAGAACAAGCAGTCGATATCCTTTTTCGAACAGTTAACAAGCCACATTGGATCCAGAATACTGATTCTTCGAGACTTTCCTGTGGACTTGTCAAACAGAGAGATTACCGCCTCAGCCGTCGTTTCATTATACAGCTAGCCTTCAAATAGATCATGGAAATCTTGCTTAATAGCCCTGAGTGGCATATTCTTCAAACATCATGGAGGCTTGATATCTAACGTTATATCTTTCTCTCCGTTCTCCAACATTGTGACAATTTGCTTTGGTCTTTGAGGCTCCCAGTCAGGATATCCAACATTGGCCTGTTGCTTTATGTAATTCCACAAATGTTGGTCATGTACTTTCACATCCAGACCATGATAAAATTGCTTTATATTCTTTGTCTGCACCAGCTCATCTACATCCCACCACGGGAGGGTTTTGATGTTTGACAGGAATTCAAAATACTGTACCCCCTGTTCCCGTCTAATGGCGTAGACCTGTAGATCTTCCAGATAACCCCATGAAAAAATATCCCCCCATGAGATCTCTTTGCTATGAGTGAAGTACTGAAGTGCCCTAAGAGTCTTCCTCTCTTTCGGCATTACTTTGAACCACTTTTTCCTTTCTTCAGCTAATCTTTCTCTTGGGATGGTTTCTGGAACACCTTCAGTAGAAACTTTTTCCACAATCTTTCTCCTGATTTCATCTTCATTTCGATCTTTGAACATTTCCGCTAAAGAAGGAAATGTCTCATTAACTCCAGAATGGTGAAAATCTGTTTCTTCATCCGATGAATCTGAAGCGTCTTCAATAATTACATCATTATAGTGATCAGCTTCATGAGCATACCTAGGCTCAAATACATCTTCAGATGACTGAGGTATCTCATCTTAAATATCGAACTTAAATTTTCCATCATTCAAACCCAGTTCTTCTAACATTTCTGCCCTTGATCTCTGAATCTGTATCTCTCCCTCATATTGAGCATTCAGATAAATCACAGTAGGGTTTGTGAGGAATACCTGATCAACGTGCTGTTTTCCAGATGTGGAGGCTTCTTGCTGATCATCATCCTCTTGTTCGTTGATCTGATCATTCAAAAATTCTTCAATTTTCTGTTCAACATTAGGATTCTCAACCAGCAATCCCGATGAACCTTGATCATCATCATCATTCTTCTTGTCATCATTATCATCTTTTTTATTAGACTTGTCATCATCATCGTTTTCATCTTCATCTTCTTCTTCATCACCAAGGATTTCCAAGTCAGAATAACTATCAACAATTTCTCCACGACCCTTCCTCGCCTCTTTTCGTCTTTCATCAATCTTTACTCTGCGAACAATCTCTTTGATGCTATAAGGCACTGAGGATGGTTCACCAACAAGAACAAACTGCTGTGTCTTCCATTCTAACATCAACATTTCTTTTGCCTTCCTTTTCTTCTGAATAACACCAACTCAGCGAATAATTTCATAAGGATCAAATGATAGAGAAGACTCACCAACTAACATGAATTCCTGTCTTTGATCAGTCTCTGCATCAACCATTTCCACATCAACTTGGCTTGAAGACCCACCAGCTTCCTGAGTTTCCTCAATAACACTTTTGTTCTTTTGTGTAGCTTCTTCAGCCAGTCGTCTTTCTCGTTCAATTCTTCTTTCCTCAGCTCTTTTTACTTCAATCTCATTGAAGGCAGCATGAACATCAAACTTCAAATGACTTTCTATAACAGAGTATAACATGTGTAGTTGATTGTCTTTCATCACTTTATCGGCTTTCATTGCTTCCATTTCTAACTTTATCACCTTCATTTTGTTCGATGAAGCTTCACTCATTTAACTTAGAAGCTGGTTTAGTGTCTGATTCACATCTTGGAGATTCTTTATCTTCACATTCAATGAAGAAATCTCTGCTGTCAGAAGTTCAAACACTTTAGAGTTATCATGCACATCATCCTGCATTTTGTTTATTGTTTCTTCTTGATCTATCAAAACCATCCTAGCTTCATCACGAGCTTTCATCAGCTGTTCGACTTAGTTCTTTAAAATGTCACGCTCTTCTTCAGCTTTAGCTTTAGCTTTTTCAAGATCAGCAACTTTCTTTAACAATTCTTTCACAGCTTCATAGTTAAACATGTCGTAATCATCATCTGGAATATCTTCGCTATATACTCCAGTTACAGGTGGAAGATTTCTAAACAGACTATCAAAAGCTGTATTCTTTGGTTGAGAGGATTCTGGTTGATCTTGTGGAGGTGGTAGTGGAGGTGTAGCAGCTTTATATCCAGTGATTTCAACATAATCATCATTACCACTTTTCTTTTGAACTTCAACATCAACCACACTTTGTGCTTGAACCTCTGGAGCTTTTGGAGCTTCAACACTATGAACTTCAGGCTCCTTTTGAATTTTAACCCTTTGAATCTTTTCTGCTTCATGAATCTTTGAAGTTATAACATACTTTTCACCTTTGCCGCCTTGATCTTTTTGTGATTTAGCCCCAGCTTTCTTTGCACGCACATTCCTCGGAATGACTCCGGCTTGAACAACTTTACGCTTCCCTCTTTGTTTCTTTGGCTCATCAGGTATATAGGTAGAGTCTTCTTCATCCGATGCTTTCTGCTTCTTTGTAGGCTTTTTCTTCAGCTGTGCTTTACCTCTACCAAGTGTTGTTGGGTCGAGCTCTGACTCTGACTCAGTAGCCTCAGAATCATCTTCACTTGAATTATCCTGAACCACACCTTCAGGCTCAGTAGCTTTGGCACTTTCAACTTGAGCACTAGAACTTTGATCTTTCTGAGCAGCACCTGCAGCTTCATTGAGTTGAATGAATTGTTCCAATGTAACCTTTGTCAGATCAATTGCATCTTATGGAATGCTTGAAGGATATATCACTGTTTCATCCACCAATCTTTGCTGTGGCTCTACAGAAAGTCCTGCAAAACAATCATTAACAAATTCATTAGAAACTTTTAACAGTTTAAAAATCTAACTACCTTATGACTCCCCCTTGCACTATACCCTTAACTACAATCTTCGGAATAGAAACTGCAGGGGATGTCTTTGGCGTTCTCTTTTTCTTTCCATCTCTCACAAACCACCATCTGGTTTTCTTCTCAACCAACTGACTCATCTTCTCATCTTCATTATCAGAATCACTATTTTGATGTCTCCAAGCATCGTTCTCTGGAGCAATATATGCTGGGTTGTTAATCCTGCATATCATTCCTTTCACTCCTGGATCAGGACCCTTAATAAGTCTGCTGATTGTTTCTGCTGTCATGTGCCTCAGACCTAAAATATCATCATTATTCTTCTCAAGATCCTTGAACTTATCATCAATCAACATCTGTACGAAGCGAGGATACATAATGTATTTCTTGCTTCCAGCTTTCGCATTCTCAACCATGTAGTCAAATAGCACTTGAGAAACATTATACGGCCTGTTCAAAATGAGGCAAGCAATAATGTTCATGATGTAGTCTGATGTTTCATCATACGCGCCCTTCCTGTGTGATAACGCATGAATAACACAATGTATCAAAAACTTGTAAGAATGACAGAACATAGTCTTTGCCATCTTCCCGTTTATGTGTCCTGAGAATCCCATCCTGCACCATAATCCTTTGGAAAGATGTTCCGAAATGATGGTGGGATCATTATCAGAATCACCTAAATCTAACACACGTCTCACATCTCCAACATTGATTTTAATTTCCAAATCAACATTCTGTCCATTCTCATCTCTCTTTGTTACTGCAGAGTAGATCGTCTTATCCATCTCTTCATATCTCGCAGAGTTCCAAAATCGTCTAACATGCGATTCATAAACTATAGTTTTATCAGTTAGCACCTTAGCAATCCTGCTTTCCCTCAAGAATTTTGCAATATCTTCAACTACAGTTTTGTCTGTATATTGCGTTTCTAACAGACGGTAGATGTTATGCGTTTTCTCCCAGTCCTGCAGAAAGATTTTGACAAATAATAAAGATCTTGAAATTTCTCAAAATTTTTCTAACTCTGAAGATCTTACCATACAAAGTACAGTGACTCGGATGGCTGTCCGAACGGATTGTCATTCGACCGGATTGCCTTTTGAGAAATGATAAATCAACTAAAGTCAACAGTATGTGAATCTGATGACCACTCGGTCGAGTTGCCATTCGACCGAGTTGCCACTCGAGTCATGTGATAAGTAAGATACCTATGACTTAGTTAACTTTGAGAATGAATGCCTTGGGACTGATGTCCACCCGGTCGAGTTACCATTCGACCGAGTTGCCACTCGAGTCATGTGACAAGAGTGCACAAATTTCAAAATATAGACATGTGAATGAATTGGTTGTTCGGTCGGATTGCCACTCGACCGGATCACCACTCGAGTCATTTCAAGAGATGAACAGTTGAAAGAATGTATTTGGAATGAGTTGCCACTCGGTCGGATTGTCACCCGACCGGGTTGCCAAACTATTCAAAAACATTGTAACAGTTAAACGCACAAAATCCAAGACATCACTTACTTAACAAATTTAACAAGTAAACATGCTATGGGTCGGGTGGTCACTCGGTCGGATTGCCACTCGACCGAGTTGCCACTCGATTCAAGAACATATGAACACAATATGTACATCAAAATTCTCTAAGTTTAATCATCAAATTGAACACAGATCTACGTAGAAAATCTCAGCGCGATCAAAACCCTATGTTCATTATTGTCTAACTCGTCCTAATCAGGGTTTAATTTAAAAAAAAAACCTCACCGAATGCCGACATGACTAGAACTTAGATCTGTAAAAACTAACAAGTTTTGGCACAAATTGAATCGGTAAACTTGTAGATTTAACATTCGTGATCAAAACCCTATGCTTAGATTTCATCAAAACAGCCTAAATCTGCCTAGATCTATCATTAAAGGTCCGACAGTGACGTCATCATACAATAACAGCCAATAATCATCAAGATTTAACAGTTTAGATCTTGAAACACTTAGCTTTGCCGTTGTAAAAGTTGTGCTAACCAACGATCCAACGATTTGTGCAAAGAAGTATGAAGAAAACAGGATCAGAAATCAAAAGTGTGAGAGAGTAGGATGACAGTTCGAGCGAGTGAAAAACCTTGACTGAAACTTTGACCCTCTATATATAGTGTCATTCGAGTAGGATGGTTGTCCGACCGGATTGCCACCCGGTCGGATTGCCACTCGAGCGAAGCACACATTTGACTTTCAAACCTTTGACAATTTGACTTTTTGTCGTTTTTATCAGTTTTTAATAATCCACTTAAGTATCCAGGTCCAAGTTAATGACCCTGGGTACTTAATTTGCCGACCAAGTCCAACTAAAAGACCTTGGTTGACCCGAAACAAAACAAACTGACATTTTGTTTCAACTTTTTCAAATATTTTTCAGAAAATTTCAAGTTTCAACTTAATGAACTTGAATTAACTTTGTATTTTCTCAGGTTTAATCATGATAAGCTCCCAACTCATCTGTCCATCTCAGAAACTTCCTGCATCTGCCTCAAACTGCGAGACTGAAGATCCGCTTTCCGCTTTGGTTTGTCGATAAAACAAAACAGAAATGTAAAATCTTTTTGGATTTAAGAAAGTTTCTAGACTAGAAAGCTATGAAATCTTTTTGGGTTTTAAATGTTAAACAGAAATGTAGTAAATGTAAACTATTTACAAACATATTTTTGGTGAGCGTGTTAGGGAATCATATCAGCTGCCGACTAGCGACAAGTACCGTTAAGCTTTGATTTCATACTCAGAATTAAACAATTCGCTTAGATTGCCGATATACTGATCCACTTAAGTTCTCACACAAATTTCAATCTGTTCAAGATACGAATTTAGTGTTTTAAGAACTCAACTTATACGCGTGTACCACCTCAGAATATACTCCCGTATCCAGACTACTATATTCAGTCTTACAGGTGAGTGCACACTAATGATATCTGTAAGGGGTTAAATGCGATGCCATGAGAGCTCAGGCTATTGCTTCTGCAAAATCAGAGAGATGATGGCTCGACTTTAGGTGGGTCCCCTTTGGGGATCTTCTTTTACAACAGCACATGATTAGCATTTTTTGTCACACCCCGACCGCGTAAAACAACAAATCGCGGCGGAAACATCGGGGCGTGTCGTAACAGAATAAATTGTTTCATAACCATGGCATACAAAGTTGTATTTTATTTATCAAACAAGGGTGTTACATTGTCTTGAACAGTAAACAAAAGAGTTTATAACATAATTAAACAAGTCTATCTTCGTTTTTAGTCTCTAAGGCACAGGTCCGCCCTAGTGTCATGATCAACATCCTACGGAAAAGCTCCTGAAAACACATGCGAAAATAGGTACGTCAGCATAAAAATGCCTGTGAGATACATAGGTTTATGAAAATAAGATTCATGACTTGTATTTGAGAAAATGTTTAGTCATGAACCTTGTAATTTGCTTTGTCTTGTAAATCATTTGAAAAACAATAAGATCAGTTGATATGTATAAGTAAATGTAAGGTTAAATGAATAACCATGTAAAATGAGTTTGTATAAGATAAGTTGGTTGTAAAACAATGTCTTATGAAAAGTATGTTATTTGTATAAAATGTTATATGTATCAAACTGAAATGATTTAAATAACGTTACGCTATGTAATATTATACAAACACTTATATATAGGAAGTACCAGCGGCGTATCCACCATGTTTGTATCATATTACACCCGTATCGTTACTCAAATCACTTATCCAAACAACCACCAATGTAACTTGTTCATGTACAAACCAATTGTCACGTGGTATTGTGTAAACCATATCAAAATGTCTATGTCCAATGTAAACCACCAAATGTGTATATCAATGTCGAAATGTTTATGTTCAATGTAGATCATGTAATGTGTAACCAAAATGTCATGTATGGTAGTGAAATATATATATCAACTAAACCATATGTAAAATGCACAAAAACAAGGTATTGAAGTAAAACATAGTTTAAATCAAAGTTATGTTTTGTGTAACAAATGCATGCTATACTGATACAAACATTTATGCGGTATTGTTAATATGCATACATCCAAGCCTTGAGACTGTGGTGATAAACCCTTAAACAGATTAAAGGTTTATCTGAGTTATGTATATCGAATTCGGTCATTCCTTTCATCCCCATACCCAGGATGTCCGGAACGGGAGTTGTCAATTCCTATGGTACCACTACCTACTAACGAACGGCGTAATTAATGTTAATGAATGTATTATTCCATGTTAAACAAACCAAATGTCATAACAAAATGTACGCATGTGAAAACGATGCACTAAGTATGTAATCAAATGAACATACATAGCGTGAAATGTCATGTAAAACGATGTACTAAGTAATGCACACAATGGGCACACCTAGCATGAAATGTAATGTAAAACAATGTACTAAGTAATGCACACAATGGGCACACCTAGCATGAAAAGTAATGTAAAACAATGTACTAAGTAATGCACACAATGGGCACACCTAGCATGAAATGTAATGTAAAACGATGTACTAAGTAATGCACACAATGGGCACACCTAGCATGAAATGTAATGTAAAACAATGTACTAAGTAATGCACACAATGGGCACACCTAGCATAAGATGTAATGAAATCATGTACTATAATGTACTAACGAACATAGCATGTATATGATGTGAAAACATGGAAAGCATGAAAGTAACAAGTAGGCACATGTGTTTCACCCCAAAATGTTTGGAAAACAGTAAAAGAGGGGTCTATGTACTCACTTGAGATTGCTCAGTTGTATAAAGATAACCACCAAGTAATGCTATAGATCTCGGAATCAAACGGCACCTAATATAGGTAACTATGTTAATAAACCGGACCTAAATCGGAAGATCGGGTAGCATGAGGGTTTGTAAACCAAACGAGTGTAGAGACTCGTGTCATTTGGTTTAACAAAGCCTACATACTAAATGAAACCTAACATAAATGTTTACGACCCATTACGACCCGTTTAGGTAACTTATGCTACTTTAACGCGTCGTTCGCGTGAAACGCGTTCGGACCGCCTAACTAGCCTTATGACAAGTGTTATATGCCTAAACATGTTACATAATCAGTTATGTGACAAAGGTTTAGGTTACATATGTTTAATTACCAATTATACATGAAAAGGGTATTCTGGTAATTTACCTAAGGCATATAAACTACCTATCATACAACTATTTAAATGATGTGACCATAGGGTATAACCTTGGAAGGTTATTCCCTACCTACTATGGTCACCTAATGTGTTTGGTCGGATCCTATGATCGACCAAATGGGTCGGGTTCGAAGGTATAGGCGATTTATTAGATCGCCTACCCTACGACCCTAGACAACGTGGTAATCAGTGGGCATAGTCCCAAGGGACTATAACCAACGTGATTACACTCACGTTGCGAAGTTCAAACGAACTTCGCATTGACCATTACTGGTCAACGCTGAAAGTCAAACAAAGTTTGACTTTCTGACTCAAAAAGCAGTAAAATAAGGAAAAGAACGAAAGAATACTTACGAAGGGTCCCCGAATGCTAAACTTGATTCAAAAATCTCAGGTATGAAACAAATGTTTCAACTTAGAGTTTCTCAAATCAAATTTCTTGTGATTTTAGCAATGGGGGTGTTGGGGTATTTATAGTTTTTAGTCCACCGTTGAGATCGTTTCATGGAAACCGTGATTCGATCACATCCGTACACTTGTGGAAAGGTTATGGAAGCTAAATATGATCCTTATCTAATGACTAAGCAACTTAGAACATGTGGAGGAGGATCAAACAGCTGCAAACAGCTGTTAAAAACATTTAATCTGGTCTGATAGTGGGAAGCGGCCCGCTTCAGGATCATCCAAATACAATGCGGGCCGCCTGGCCCTTCTGATCTGCACACAACTTTCAAAAATGGCAGTTTCAGTCCCTGCACGTGTTTAAGGCCTTTTCCGACACTTCTAAGGCCCGTAAAGCCAACTTTAAGGCCCTAAAATGTTTCCTAAACATTGTGGACATGAAACATGCTAAAAATTATGCTGGGTGATGGTTCGTTTGGTCGTACGAACGCGATGTTCGCTTAATTACGACGGAATGCGCATAAGCGCGAAAAACGATCCAAATGACGCGACGAATGGATTTTTCTTATGGCGAACACTAAAATATAATATAGTCATGCTCACATAAATTTTTGGATGTCCGGATGTATTCAGAACGTAAGTTATGCGCGAAAATGCAAACTTGTGCACTTTTTGACACTTTTAGTCCCTGAATGACCCAAAAGTTTATTTTAGCACACCGAACCCCTCAAAGCCTATTTCTAAGCTATGTAAAGGATATTTAAGGTGTGTTTAACTTATGGTTATGTTCCGGAATGTTTGTTCCAGTACGAATCGTCATACTTTCGCAGTTTGTCAAGTTTAGTCCCTGTAAGCGAATTAACTTGTTTTTGCCATACCTAAGCCTTCAAAACTTATTTCTAAGTTATGTAAAGGTTATTTAAGGTATGTTGGGTATATGGTTATGTTCCGGAATGTCTGTTCCACAAAAATACCTTCAATGCACTTTGGACCAAATTTACGAAAAGGTTCTAGAACTGTGCTGGGAGATCCGAACGGTTCTAAATACTTTAGGTTAGGTTTGCAGAGGTTAATGAGTTCAAAACACGTCTTGTTGAATTTCTTCACCATAAGAACCCGGTTGAGCGTATAGCAAGTGGCTGACACTGCTTCTGCCCAGAAATTGACAGGTAGTTTTGAATCAGCAAACATCGTCCTGGCCGTTTCAATCAGCGTCCTATTCTTTCTTTCTGCTACTCCATTTTGCTGCGGAGTGTATGGCGCGCTGAATTCTTGCAGTATACCTCTTTCATCACAATATACTTCCATTTTGTTGTTCTTAAACTCTGTACCGTTGTCACTTCTTATTCTTCTAATACGAGTTTGGTACAAGTTTTCAATCTTTCTAAACATTGTTATCATACTCCTAAATGTTTCATCTTTTGACTTCAGAAACGTTACCCACGAAAATCTCGAATAGTCGTCTGTGACAACTAAGCAGTAGAGATCACTGGTTATGCTTTTAACATTCACTGGACCAATGAGATCCATGTGAAGTCTCTCTAACGGCCTCGAGACTGAATTCATTTTCTTTCCAGGGTGAGATTTCTTTCGCTGTTTACCTTTGATACAACTAATGCACTCCCCCTCAAGATGAAAACCTTTCAGATGAACTCCATTTACTAAGTCATTGTGTACCAGGTAGTTCTTTTTTCGCAGATGAATATGGCCCATCTTTCGATGCCATAATTGTGACTCCTTCTCAGGGGCTCTTGACATGAAGCAGTGAGCCTGACCCATGGTAATAGTTGCTACACTCATGTCCAACACGTTAAGATCGTCGACTCTTGGTGCTCTCATGATAACCCACTCTTCGGGGACAACAAACCCCGGCTTCAATATCAAACATTCTTTGCCTGTGAAGTGCGTCGAATACATACGATCACAAATATGAGAAATGCTCAGAAGATTGTTTTCCAGCTCGGCGATATAATTCACTCTTTCAAATGTGACAATACCATTCGATAAAGTTCCCTCACCAATTATACGACCACCTTGATTGCCTGCAAATTCCACATATCCACCATTAAACCCTCGAACATCATACAGTAGGGTTTTCTTCCCTGTCATGTGCCGAGAAGCTCCACTATCCATTATCCAACGTGAGATGGATCTCGAAAGCTCCTGCACATTTCAAAAACATTTAGTGAGATTTTGAAGCAACCCAAGCCTCTTTCGACTCAGGTAGCTTGACATTTAGAATTGTGGTTTTGGTGTACAATGGTGGGAAATTTTTATCATTCATCTTTAAACTTTCTTCAGTCCCAACCTCAACCTCTTTGTATAAGAAAAAATCGTCTTTTTGAGGTTGACCAGATGGTTGGTCTTTCTTCGGAACATACTTCTTCCCTGGTGGGGTAGAAGTTTGTTTCTCAAGTTTCTCAAGTTTCTCATAGTAATCCAAAGGAACATTCATCTTTACCGGTGTGGTAGAAGATGATTGTTTTGCAGACTCTGAAACCTTTGGTTTTGGAGAACTTGCTTTCTTTTCAATAGATTTTGGCTTCCACGCTTGTTGAGATGACGCAACCCGCTTGTAAAATTTGTCATTTTGAGTTACTATCTTCTTTACGGGTTCGGTTTTCTTAACTGACTCTTTTACAGATTCAGTTTTAACTTTGCCATTTTCCTTCTTTAAAAACTTTTTCTCAACAAACATTGGAGCTTTTCCCTTTACATCATCTTTTCTTTTTGGATTCTCGACAACCACAGACTTAGGCTTCGAGTTGGTGCACTTTCGTGCAATATGTCCAACTTGATTGCATTTGAAGCATGTTCGGGTGTCAACTACCCGACTTGTGCCTTCGGTCTGAGGTAGCGAGGCTTTCTTCTCAAAGAATTCTTCATTGGTTTTCGAAAAAATCTCAGATTCTTGCTCGGAGTGCAAACTCGAGCTTTCACAAACACCTTTTTCTCAACAAATTTCTTGTTTTGAAAGTTCCTTCTTTGACTATTCTTACCACCCTGATAACCACCCGACCATTTGCTTTGGTTGTTGTTAGAAAAACGTGGCGGTACAACAGGTTTTTTGTAGTAAGATTTATCTTTTTCAAAGTTCAGCTGTCTTTCGGAACGTTTCAAACCTTCGATTTCACAAACATCAATCTCGACTAGTTTAAAAACATTTTTCAATTTGTCGACATTCACATTCTCTAATGGAAACTCAAGATCCGAATACAACTTATCCGATCCCAACATCTTGTACATCACAAGAGTAGGTTTTTCACTTAAGTTGTTTTTGGATTTTGATTTCGGAATGTATTTGTCCAAAAAGCACTCTTCATCCTCAGTTGAATCACTGTCAGATTTTAAAACATTTTCAACCACATTTTTAACAACTTCGGACTGAACACTGTCTTCATCAGATGATGAAGTGAATGTGATGTCAATTGTTTCTGGAAGTTTAATCTCATTTGTTTCATCATTGTTAACCAACCCAGACATTTTCTTTGAAAAATTATTCAGCACAGGTGGTGGAACTTGATGATATCCCACCCCTGTTCCATCAGCATATACATCTTCGCCAGCTTTGTTCTTCCCAATGGGTTTGGGAACTATGTGTTGAAGAACAAAACTTGCGGAGTTGTAACTGTTGAGTTTCAGATTGATGCGTTCATTTTCAATCTTAGCTTCTTGAAACTGAAGCTTCAGATTAGCAATCTCATCCAACTGTTGGTTGATTTGCTTTTCTTTTGACTAAAGGACTCCTGACAATTGAAAATTTTCTTTGCTTGTTTTACTGTTTCTCTCATCAGAATCTTTTATCGTTCTTTTTAGCTTTTCATGATTTTCAGAAAGTTGTCGATTTTCATGAATTAACTTTTCATTTTCTTTTCTTACTCGGTCTACTTCAATTTTATCATTTTTAAGTTTCTCAGTTAATTCTTTAATTCGATCATTTGAAGCTTTCACCAATTTGTCACGACTTAAGATTTGATTTTCAACTTCTCTGACTCTTTCAATCAGTTCTTCAGTCATTTTAGTACTAAGATATGCATGTGTACTACAAATCTTGCAGTCTTTCATGCAATTTTTGCAGTCACTATCAATCTTGGCTTTATCAGTCTTACCTGACCCATTTGTTGAATCATTAGAACTGACCTTGCTCTTTGACTCAGTTCCAGATTTAGAATCTACCTCTAACTCTTTTGCTGCGAGACCTTGTCTGCCATTTTCTTTATATTTTCTGCAGTCATCTCTTTGGTCGTGTCGATTATCCCATCATCGACCTTTTTCGACTGTAACTCCTTTTCTTTCTCCTTTTCTTCAGCTTCTCTTGCCCACATTCTCTGTCTTTCTTCTTCTTGTTCTGCTATTTGTTCTATGAGGGTTTCAACACTGATTGATGATGGTTCAACAACTATGTTCCCTTTAGGATCCAAATAGCATTCCCGAGTAGCATCCCATATTTTTGCACTCTTTGCTTCTTTCCATGTTCGATAAATTTTATCTTTCATGTTTTGGGCTAACATCTTCCTAGAACGATATTTCTCTTCTTCAGTTCGGTTATCTTTGAAAGGAACAATTTTTTCCATGAAGGCAAAACCCACAGCATCTTCTTCTGGTAGCACATCACTCCAGTCATAGCCCTCATCATCATGGATAACGGTTAATGCTCTCGACTTTTCTTTGGGAGCATCTTCTAACTGCTTCATTCTGGGAGATTCTGCTTTGTTTTGATGATAGATGGCCCTTTTATAATAGTCCTCACGGAATGGATTGGCCGTTTCATCAGCAACTGCATTTTGACATTCTCGCTTAAAGTGCCCCTTTTGCTTGCACTTAAAACATGTAACCTTCGATTTATCAAACCCTAATTTCGTTGAAGGTCCCCCAATGGAGTGTCTGCCTGTTATCTCCATGAACCTTTGAGCCCTTCTAACCACACTTGCCATACACCATCTAATGTCAATCAACTCCATTTCTTCGGGGTCAATTTGATCATAGTCTTCCTTGGTGAGGTTAGTGTTTCCAATTTTTCCTGCTACGAGACTTTCGTAAGACTCCAAGATGGATGCTAGAAATACCATCTGTTGTTTGGCTGCTTCTTCGCTGAAATTTTGTGCGTTGTTGAGATTTACAGCAATGTTGCACTGGACAGATTGTTGTTGCTGTTGACTTGGAGTTGATGAAGACGATCCTCCATGATATCCGCTGCTTGGAGTAGGACTGCTGTTTTGATTCTCTTGATTTGGCACACTTGAGTTTTCTATTGAGAACACAGTCTTTGGTGATACCGTTTTTGGAATCATACTTCCTCGATAATACAAATCAACATTCTGCTGATACTGAGTACTGTTGACTTTATTCATTTTTCTGATTTCCAACTCGTGACTTTCAAGCCTCTCGATCAGAAAATCAACTGTCAGACTCTTCTTTTCCACAGTGTTTTTCAACAACAGAGCAAAGTACTGTAGGATCATTTGACGACCTAAACGAGTCATTCAGAAGAGTTCTCAGACTAAATCAGAGGCGGAATTCATTGATTTAGTCTTCTTTCAGCTTGTTATACACTTTAACAGTCTCTTGTATTGATTAAATGACGTTACAATGGCTGGAGACAATTTGGCAGCACCTCGGCTCCAAAATCATAAGGTTACAAATGACTTGGCACACCTAGTATTTATAGGCTGAGTAATTTCGCACGGAATTCCTCATGCGAAATTACATTCAAGCAAAATTAGTAATTTCATGCGAAATTACCATGTAATTTCGTGTGGAATTACCAATTGTAATTTCATGTGGAATTACCAATTGTAATTTCGTGCGAAATTACCTCCCAACCTATTTTTAACATATTTCTCGTACTACGTGCCCTGATCTATTAATTCTAATACAAGACTCGATACAAGACGAAGTCAACAGACATATGCACTAACAGTCTCCCCCTTGGATGTTGACGGAGTCTTCAGTACGAGACGTCAGTACGTCAAAACTTCAGTCTTGATCAGTCTTCTCATTTTCTCCAAAATATTTGACGCTGAAGCATCCTTCAAACTCTCTCTTTTCTTCAATCACCATTATAAGCTATTCTCCAGACTCTGAGTCTGGCTTTTTCACTCTTCAAATTCTCCTTTGCTAACAGACTCCCCCTTAAGTTGTACCGGGATCGCAGTCTGGAATTTGTAGCTTAGGATAAAAAACCTGGCATTAATCCTCAGGAATCGAAACCTAGCTTTTTCAACATTTCCTGCACATTCTCTACCCAAAACATAAGTTTTTATTTATATCACTTGGAAAAACTTACTGATAGAGAGCATTCATTCACCAAACATTAATAGTTACATCAAGGTCAAATTAATGACCTTGATTAACTAATCATATAATCATTCTCAAAAACATTTCTCATTTAAACAAACTCCCCAACCCAATGTGGTTCATCATGTTTAGCACTCGGAATTTTGAAAATCAACTCTTCAGCATCAGTTGTCGAAAATAAGATGAAGTAAAATCTTTTTGATTTTTCAAAATTTTATGCTAAAACACATTCTTTTTGGATTTTTGTGTTTAATGAAAAGCAGTAAAGAAATATTTACAGTCAATATTTTTGTGAGTTTGTGTAAGAGGATCATATCAGTTTATGACAAATCACTAGCACCGTTGAGCTTTAAACACTTTAAGTTCTAAACGATTCACATAGATTGA
The DNA here is from genome assembly GCA_030545235.1 of Helianthus tuberosus. NCBI lineage: Eukaryota > Viridiplantae > Streptophyta > Magnoliopsida > Asterales > Asteraceae > Helianthus > Helianthus tuberosus. The sequence goes on from CM060393.1 coordinate 108,354,590, forward strand.
CGATATTGTTGTCCTCTTAAACTCAATCTAAAAACTTTCAAAATGCTTACTGATACGTTAAGGTATATTAATTTTGCACTAAATTCTTATGGACCCCACGATCTCAGCATATCCCCTCATCATGCAATATACTAACTCAAGTAATGCCTTTAAACTTTCATCAACTGTGATATGTGCGAAAACAACGCAGAATGTTTAAACATTAACAATCAGGTCGATCTTTTGATACGCAGAGAAAGTCCAATGTTTAAACAAAATAAGAAATAAAAAAAAGTTGAATATGTTTAGATCTTAACCACCAGATCGATATTCACATATACGCAGAGGTGATCCAAGATTTAAACGAAACACCAAGAAAAATAAAGCAGAACGTTCAGGCACTAACATCCAGTTCGATACTCACGTATATGCAGAGGATGTCCAATGCTTGAACAAAATAAATAAATCAAACAAGTTTAAATCTTTGCAAAATGAAATGCACAATCACAGTGACTTTTTCAGCAAGTTGTGAAAGTTCACAAACTGACCGGTTTTTATGCTCTTTTAGCATTCAGCGATTACTGAGTAGATACACAGTCACGAAGGATAAAACTAAGTACTATGCTTTCAACCGTGTTTCCCACTAGAACTAGGCTTTTTCATTTAAGTTTATATCGTTATCGCAAATCTACTAGTCTAGCTGAGCCTATCGTCACATCTTTAGTGAGACCGTTTATCACATTTTAACTTTCCATTTCTTTAGCGTACTGTGACAGTCTAACTGATATACTATCATTTCCTCTTTTTCACAACAAAACTCATTTTTTATTTTTGAAATTTTCAAATTTTCAAATTTTCAAAATTTCTAAATTTTCTTACTCCCCCTAAAATCAAAATGTGTTTCAATTTTGATTTTCCGGGAAAATTTGAAAACAATAAACTGTACAAATAAAATGACAAACTGATGAGAATCACTTCAATTCTCCATCCACTTGGCATAAACAATCAGAACTCCCCCTGACAACAAAATATTTTTCCATTATGATTTCAAAACACTTAAGTTTGTTTTAATCAAAATGGTTTTTTTGGAAAATTAGTTTTGTTTTCCATTTCACAAACATGGGGTTTCATCACATTGTTTTTCAACCACTTGTAGGTTTATCACAAAAACAATTTCCAATAATCATACCACTTGTAAGATAGTTAAATTAAGTACAACTTAATGTCCTTGATTAACCATTTGTAAGTCGAAGTATCATTTAATAACCATCATTCACATCTGTGATATTTTTAAGAAAGATGCCGATTCCTGTTCCACGATTACCAACTTGGGAACTCCGGCATGTCAGGATTTCATACAAAGAATGGTGACACCCAAGCCTGACCAGCCTTGGGTGTATCCGAGTTATTTTCACTCGGTGTGTAAGTTTTCCTCTTGGATTCATAGAATTCCTTTACCCCTTTTGCCTTACCATCGACCATCTTACCAAAGATATGTTTTACTTTCCCATTGAAAGCCTTTTCGACATCAAATTCTTTCTTTTCAGAATAGAATTGATTCGAAATTTCCACTTTACCAACTTTTTGTTTAAAAATTTCAGTCCGCAATGGTGGAAAGTTGACATCATCCATTGGCGGAACTGAATTTTCTTCTTTTTGCTCAACTGGTGGCTCTTCTGAGTTTGACGAGTCAGATTCATCGCCAAAACGTGGCTCCTTTGTTTCCGAAGAAACAAATTCATCGCCAGGAAGTGAAAATTTAACTTTCTTTGATTTTTTCTCTTTTGTCCTCAAATTTGTATCTGATGAATTCATTTTGCTTGACTGATCATTCTTTGGAGAGCAAGACGATTCATCAGAACTTTTGTCTGCATCAACTGTTGTATTCGAGGACAAAATCTTTTCAAGATACTCCCTTGCTTTCTTTCTCTTCTTCCTCAGTCCATCTTTCTGCCCTTGTGAATGTTTCACTTTCTGTTCTTTGGGCTTTTCATCAATTTTGACTGATTTCTTCACTGTTCCATGAGATTCAGCCCTCGATCTTCCCTTTGATCTCATTGGGCATTCTCTGGCAATATGACCTTTGATTTGACATTCATAGCATCTCCTCATCTCCAATCTCTGATTCTGGCAGTTAACAGCAATGTGTCCTTGAAAACCACATTTGTAACACACTTTGTTATCATACCATTCTCCACTATCAATCCAAACACTTAGATCATAGCATTGTTTGGCCTTGTGATAACCTTGACTTCTCCTGTAAGCTTGATTTGACGTTTGAGCACTGTGGTCGAACCTGCACCACTTATTACCAACTTTTGTTAGTTTTGATTTTCAAATTTTTGTGGTTTTTTATAACGATTGGATGATTGAACTGATGATCTTTTATTTTTTCTTTGAAAAATTTTCGAATTTTGGTTTTGTTTTTGTTCTACATTCTTCTTAAAAGGTTTTTGCGTTGAACATTCACCTCTTTCAGTAGATTGTAAAACAGTTTCTTGAAATTTTTCTTTTAATTTCAAAAATATTTTCTTTTTATCATTTTCATCATCAAATTTATCATCACAATCCTCAATTATTACATCGTGATAATTTGTGACATTGTCACTTATTGGAATCTCATTGATTGGTTTTGGACATATATGATCCAGTAATGCAGACGAGGTCACAAAACCTTTCAATGTCTTTTCTAACTCAGCAATTTTATTTCTAGCACTCTCAACTTCTTTTTTAAGTTGAGAGATTTTAGATGAGAATTTATTGCTTTTTCATTTTCAATTTTATTCTTTTCAAGAACAGATTTTTCATTTTCTAAAACTTTTATTTGACTTAGAAATTATGTTTCTGTTTCTTTTTCTTTTAAATTTTTGTTTTCTAATTTTATCCAAAAATCTTCATTTTCTGAAGATTTTATTTTATTTTCAAAATCTTTTTCAATTTTCAATTTTTCATTTTCCAAAAATGTTATTTTATCTTGAAAATCTTTTTCTTTTTCTTTCAAAATTTTATTTTCCAATGTCAAACTCTCCACATCCTTCAAGAGTTTGACATTGTCTGATTCAAATTTATCACATTTTGAGCATTTCTCAGACATCATTTTCACATCAGCTTCCTTCTCAATCTTGATAGCTGAAATTTCGTCAACTTGCTTCTCTACCACTTGAACATTTTCTTCAGATTTGACTTTTTCTTCAGTAGTTGCTGCTTTATGATTCTTCTCTCCTGAATCAGACTTCAATTTTCTAATCTTTTGGAGTTCAATCTCTTGAGCTTCAATATTCTCGATGAACGTGCTCAAATTAAATCCAAAATATTCCAAATTTTGCTTCCAAATCAATAGATATGTGCCCCACTCATCACGCGGTAAAGCATTTGCCAACTTGTCAACCCACTCGTCATCTCTTTTGCTAATGTTCAAACGCTTCATCTCTACATATAACTTGCAATACCTTTTGATCAACTCTTTTGTAGATTCTCCCCTGATAGCTGTAAAACTATCAAACTTCTGTTTGATACTTGCTGGAGTCTGAACAAGCATACCATTTCCGAAAGACGAGTTATAGAACTCAGAATCCATGTTTCAGTATTGAAAGATTCACGAAGACAGATTTTCAAACAATACGAAAATTCACTCAATCTAAGATTAGTTCAATCACTTTATCAAACCACTGAATCAGATGAATATCCGATTGAGTGACAAAAATCAGGTGACAACGGATCGAGTGGAGATTCGCTCGGGCGGGTATCCGATGCTTGACAAATCACCTGAAACACAGACAAATAGAACTGATTAGGATTGGGTGGCAACTTGTTTGGATTGCCACTCGATTTGATGCACTTTAAACTTGAACAAAAAAACACGATCCCTTGAACAAATTGTGACCCAATCGGGTGGGTCAACAAAAGTATATCACGTGAGCTGTATTTATGTAACTAAAATTGATTCAACTATGAAATATTGATCTATATCACATGACCCGAGAATTAATGCACTGACACACATTATTGAAAAACAAATTCTTATCACATGTAAGTTTTAAATGAACCGTCAATCTATATTTCTACATATGCAAGTATGATTCTCTGACAATACACATGCAACTTTTAAAATCAATTGAGTGATTTAAGAGATCTCAAAGTGGTCGACAAAAACTGTTGCAACACAAAATGTGATTGGGCCGATCAATTTTGATCTTAATATTGATTGGGCCGAAGACTTTAATGCAATAAATGGATTCAGAGTTCACGTTGTGTAGCCGACAACTTTAATTCAAAGCTTAATTCTATTGGACCGATTACTGTACTGAATTTGGTAATCACATGCAAAAGATACAACTCGAAATCTGATTGGGTCGATATTATAGTTGTCTGACACTTTTGATTCACGAGAACATGTTGATAGGCTGTTTCACGAGAAAGGATTGGTTGATAAGTTGATGGGTTCACGTTTACAGAGGAGAACATAATGTCTGTTGACTTCGTCTTGTATCGAGTCTTGTATTAGAATTAATAGATCAGGGCACGTAGTATGAGAAATATGTTAAAAATAGGTTGGGAGGTAATTTCGTACGAAATTACAATTGGTAATTCCACACGAAATTACAATTGGTAATTCAACACGAAATTACATGGTAATTTCGCCTGAAATTACTAATTTCGCTTGAATGTAATTTCGCATGAGGAATTCCGTGCGAAATTACTCAGCCTATAAATATTAGGTGTGCCAAGTCATTTGTAACCTTATGATTTTGGAGCCGAGGTGCTGCCAAATTGTCTCCAGCCATTGTAACGTCATTTAATCAATACAAGAGACTGTTAAAGTGTATAACAAGCTGAAAGAAGACTAAATCAATGAATTCCGCCTCTGATTTAGTCGGAGAACTCTTCTGAATGACTCGTTTAGGTCGTCAAACGATCCTACAAGTGGTATCAGAGCCAGGTTGAGTCAATACACTTGAATCAGTGCTTTTTCTACTCATTTTTTGGACTTCTGGACAAATTCATGGACAAAATGGATTGATCTTTTGATATTGTGTGTAAAATACAGTTTTATCAAAACCTTGGAAGAATCAGACCTAAATTCAGACTAAAAGTGACAAAAATGGGCCAAACAGTTGATTTCGTTTGAACGAGCATCTTATTTCGTTTAAAAAATTGAGGTAATTTCACACGAAATTACTAATTTCGTTTGAATTACATCTGATTTCATTTGAATTACATTTGATTTCGTTTGAAAAGTAATTCCGTTTGGCTAATTTCGCACGAAATTAAGTTTTGAGATTAATTTCGTTTGAAATGGCACTTGATTTCGCTTGAAAGTGCTATTTCGTTTGAGAAGGTGTAATTTCGTTTGAAAAGTTGATTTCGTGTGAAAGGTTATTTCGCTTGAAAGCCTGTTTTCGTGTGAAAGTCCATTTCGTTCGTGGTATTTCATTTGAAGTTCATTTCGTGTAGAAAGTATTTTCGCTTGAAAGTAACCAGTATTCAAAACTTGAAATTTTTTTCCGTAAACTGTTTTCATAAAATGGATAACCAAGAGTTTTACAACTTCTTTGCCGGTGGGGGAATGACGGCAGCACAAACACCAGCCAGTATCGTGCAAAATGTGAACATGGAAAATGAACTCGGCGCTATGCAGAAACCGCCGAAGTTGATGAACATTGATGAGTATGCTGGGTGGTCGGAAAGGTTTAAGACTTGGGTGCAAGCTAACTATTTTGAATGCTTGATGAAAATCGAGTCTAAATATGTTCCTCCAAAGAATGGTTCAGGAATTGAGAAAACAATTGGTAGTCTGACTCCAATTGAACAAGATGATTTCAAGGCAGAAAAGAAAATGATGAGCATTCTACAACAAGCCATCAAAGAGGATATCTTAGTATTGCTACAACATCAGGGAGATTCTCAGTCTGTTTGGAATTCGTTGAAAGTAAAGTTTCTTAGGAGCATGTCTATGATCAAAAGAAAAACTGCTTTGATGAAGAAAGAGTTTGATATCTTTACGGGTATAAAGGGTGAAACAACAAAGCAGTTGATTGAATGATATTTCCATCTAGTTGTTGAGATGAAGAGGTTGGGCATAACCAAGACGGATGAGGAATGGGTCAATAAATTGGCGGATGCATTGCCATATGATGAATGGGGAACTTATCTGTTGGTGTTGAAGAATAATTTGGAGTATGTGGGATTCAACCTTAGCACATTCATTGAAAAGATTGAGTCACACGAGCTTGAGTTGAAAAAGATTAGAAAGATGAAGTCTTCAAGTGTTCAACAAGATGTATCATTGTATTACAAAGGAAGTACTCCAACAACATCGAGTCTAAGTCCAAAAGTGAAGACAGCCTTTAGTGCAGATTCAACATCCGGAGTATCATCTGTCACATCAAGCAACAACAACTCACCATTTGCAAGTTTTGAACCAAATCCAAAGGTTCAAAACTCACCTGATCAATCTTACACTCAAAGTTTGTCAGGATCAAACAGTCAAAGTCAAGGTCCAGGAATTCTGTGCAACATAGCGGTGAACATAAAGAATGCTCAAGACTTTACTGAATCATCAGCGAAGCAGCACATAGCACTTCTTGCTTCACTGCTTGAATCGTATGAAAGCTTGGTTGCAGGTAGGATTGGGAACCCTGATATGACAAAGGAAGACTATGATCAGATCGATCCAGAGGAGCTGGAGTTGATCGACATCAAATGGGGAATGACAAGCTTGGTAAGAAGAGCTCAACGATTTATGGAAATAACTGGTCGGAACAGTCTTTCAGGACCAGATCAAAAACTTGGGTTTGATAAATCAAAAGTCACATGTTTCAAATGTAAAGAGAAGGGACATTTTAAACGGGAATGTCCAATCAGGGAGGTCAACAACCATCAAAACCCGTTCTCAAATGATTATTAAAAACAAGCAATCTATCATAAGATAAATCAACAACCATTCACCCAAAGACCTCAGATCGAAAACAAACCAGGGAAGGCTCTCTTAGTCAGTCAAGATGATGAGAAGGTTGCTGAAGGTTTTAGTTGGGATAAGTACATCCCTGGTAGTGAGGGTAGGGTAATGATGGCAGAGATTGTGGAACAACAGGAATGCGTTGTTGAGACAGAAGAAGTCAGTGAAGTCATGTCTGAAGAAAGTTTGGCAGAGCTGGAAGAAGTAGCTGCAGAAGTTTACTACTATCAATCGGAACAGGAGATTATTGCTAGTTCTTTCAAATCAATAATGCCTCCTAATATGTTTGAATCTTTTGCAGGTTTCTTTAGTGAGCCAACTACTGGTCTTTGTCCAAGATATGATGTTGAACCAGCTCCAGTTGAAGAGATAATAGACGTTTCAAAAGAAATGAATGAAGAGACTCTAAAAGAGATTGCTGATAAAGCATTGATGGGCAAGCTAAAAGAGGTAGAAACAGAATCTGTCGAATCAAAGTCTGTCGAAACCGAGTCAGTTGAAAGTGTGTCTGTCGAAACGGTAAAAAAGGAGTCTGACGAGAAATCGGAAAATGAGGAGATCAAATCAGGAGACGAGTCTGAGTCAGAGTCTGATGGTTTTGGTAAAACAGATATTAAAATTGATCAAGAAGAAAAGGTTACCGAAAAGGTTGATTCGATTCTTGAAATTCCATGCAAAAACTGTTCAAAACCATGCATGGACTGTCTTGAAAAAGATAAGAAATTTCAAGAATTGAAGAAATTTACTGATGAAGTAAAATTTGATCTTAGTGAGATAAAAGAAGCATATGACACGTTGGCACGACCAATCAAAATGATTAAAAAAGAAAGTTTTGAAAATGATAAAGCCACGAAATTGCTAAAATCTACTGTCATGGATAAATAGATGGAAATTAACATACATCTGGACACAATTGCTTCTTTGAAAAAAGAACTTAAGTTAATGAGAATTGAAACTGAGAGAATTGATAACAAACTGATGAGTTATGATGCTTCGTCATATGTGATTGATTAAATACTTCCGCAACAACATGATGCAAAACCTGTCTTCAAAAGCGTTCCACCCCCAATGTGGAATCATTACACTCAAAAGTATCCAGATGGGGTGGAATCTGCATTGAATCTCAAGTTGAGAACCGTTGAGAATGATTTTCCTGAGAGCATTGATGTTACATTTTCTCCATCCGACACTGATAATGAGTCACAGGTTATCAAAACTGTTGTTGGCCAAGTGTTAGATGAAGAAAGTGATAACTCGGAGTTTGATACTGTGAAAACTCATTTTGAAAATTCCATTTCTGATTCTGAAGAAGATGGTAACTTCTTAGACAAGTTTATACCAAAATTAGATACAGTTGTGAATGATGATTCGATCAGTGTGGTTTACACAATGACCGGAACTGACAAACTTTATTCTGATTTTGAGTATCCAATTCAAAATGTCAGATTGGAAAACGTTGAGAAGGTGTTTAAGCTTGTTGAGATTGATATTTCAGAGGTTACAATAACGAGTTTCTTTCAAAACCTAAAAAGTCTTTTGTGAAACAACAACCGAACAACCTTGGGAAAAAGGATTAGGTGGGTAAAAATGGGTCTAACAAAAGAAATGGTAACAACTTCAAAAACAAAGGTATTGGTTTTGAAAAGAAAATGGCTAAGAACAATGTCTAGCCAAAAGAAAAGATGAGTGATATTTTTGTTGCTGGTCCTAGTGTTGGTGCTGAAAAGGATTATATCTTCAGTCAAAAAGCCATTGACGATTTCAATGCAGCTAAGAAATTGAGACAGGAGACCTACAGATCAACTTTTCTCGAGTATGACAAAAGAATCTGTTACTGCTGCAATGAAATTGGTCACATGGCCAAGCAGTGTATGAAAAAGCTTGAGAAACCAGTTTTGCAAAACCCAAACCTAAAACTCCAACTGATGTTAAGGGTAAAACACCAATGGTTTCCCCCGTTCATATTTTGAAAAGAGGTGAATCTTTGAAGACTGAGGATAAGCCAAAATCAACATTTGAAATTGGTGAATCTTCGAAAACCCAAAAGACTTCAAAGGTTTATCCGAAGACAAAAATTTTTGAAAACCAATCATGGGTGGCAAAACCAAAACAGTCAGTTGAAGTAAAGAAGATGGAGAATGATTTGAAATCTGAATCAAAAGTTTTTGAAAATGATGTTGATAAACTGGAATTTGAACTAGACAAGTTGTTAGAAGAATTTCCACCAATTAAAGAGGGAGAAGTAAAAGCAAAAGTCAAACCTGCTGTTCCAAACATCATCTTTAACATTCCGATAGTTGATGAGTCATGTGATCTTGTGTTTGGTAGTGTTCCAAAGATAAAGAAATCATGAGCTTCATTGTTTGAATAAATTTTCTGTGATGTATGAAGGGGTTGCCGAGGTCAATAATCTCAAAGTGGATCATGGACAGCGGGGCTTCAAGGCATATGACGGGAATGTTGGCTTTGCTCTATGACGTCAAAGCAATCAACGGTGGATATGTTGGATTTGCAGGGAATCAGGGAGGCAGAATAGTTGGTGAAGGAACTCTAACAAATGGAGTTGTGTCGTTTGAAAAAGTGAACTATATCATCGAACTTGAAAACAATCTGTTGAGCATCTCACAGATCTGTGACAAGTCTTTTACAGTACACTTTACTAAAAATGAATGTTTAATCATAAAACCTGGTTTTAAAATTCCTGAGGACATGGTGTTGATAAGCGCTCCACAAGAAAACGATTTGTATGTCCTGGATATGAGTGTCGCAACAACAACAGATTATCAGAAACAATGTTTTGTGACAAAAACGAAAGCGACTGAAAAAGAGTCCAGAATGTGGCATCGAAAGATGGGTCACATTCATGTCAGAAAAATGAATTTTCTTGTGCACAATGATCTTGTAGAAGGTGTAAATTTGAAAAATTTTCATTTGAATGATGATTGTGTAGAGTGCAAGAAGGGAAAGCAGACCAAAAAGACACACCCACAGAAGTTGTTGAATTCAATCAGAGTACCGCTCGAGAGGCTCCACATGGACCTTTTTGGACCAGTTAATGTCAAGAGCGTGAGTGGAGATTTGTACTGTCTGGTGGTCACCGACGACTTTACCAGATTCTCATGGGTGATGTGTATTGAAAGCAAAGACCAAACGTTTGATTCGTTGACGGTGTTGTTCAAAAAGATGGAAACGCTGTACAAATTTCCGATCAGAAGAATAAGAAGTGACCACAGAACGGAGTTCAGAAACAATCGCATGCTCGAGTTTTGTAATGAGAAAGGAATTCTTCATGAATTCAGTGCACCATACACTCACAACAAAATGGTGTAGCTGAACGAAAGAATCGTACCTTAATTGAAACAACTCGAACAATGCTCGCCGATTCCAAGTTGCCAATATTTTTCTGGAGTGAAGCAGTTGCAGCAGCGTGTTATACACTGAATCGTGTCCTCACAGTGAAGAAATACAAGAAAACTTGTTTTGAACTTCTTCATCGTTATAAGCCAAATTTGAAGTTTTTAGAACTGTTTGGATCTCCTTGTACTTTTATTGATCCAGAAGGTAAGTTTGGTGCAAAATCTAATGAGGGTTTCTTTGTAGGTTATGCGAGTCTACTCAAGAGGGTGTTCATACCATGCCTGGGGAAGATAATTCAAGTTCAGCATGTTGATTGTCAGAAGCATACTGCTCCACCACAACTTCCCGGACAAAGATTTCTGTTCGATTATGATAAACTCTGGGAGTCTTTCCAACTGCCGACTGAGCCAAGCGTAGAGGAACTCGTTTTACTATACCAACATCAACAATCTATGTCACAAGATCAGGTGCCAAGACCGTTGGTAGTTTCTCAGCCCGACGTGGGTACAAGCAATCCTACAAGTGGTACAAACGATCACGAGGCAGGTCCAAGTGGAACGACACACGAACCCCCAGAGGAACCAGCTCCAACGTTTGATAATTCTGACGAATCAGAATCGGAAGACGGTCCGACTTTTGACGAGGAACCAAATGTTGCAACAACAGAAGCTGAGGATCACACCGGTGATCAAGATATTACGAACTTGCAATCGGAAGTGAGCGTGCCTGACACTGCTATGCCAAGAACTTTGTCTAATCATCCTTCAGATCAGATAATTGGTGATCTTCAGAGCGGAGTAAAAACGCGGGATCAGCTCAACAGAGCTCTTACATGTTTTTATACATCTGTTGCTCCTTTACAGGAAGAATTCTCACTTAAGTGTTTCATCTCGCAGGTTGAACCAAAAACTTATAAAGAAGCTTTAACTGAAGAAAGCTGGGTGAACGCTATGCAGGAAGAGCTGCAGCAGTTTGAGAAGCTGGGAGTCTGGAGATTAGTAGATCTTCCTGAAAATCAGAAGCTGATAAAGACAAAGTGGGTCTTTAAATGTAAAAGGGATGATAGAGGAGTGATTGTAAGAAATAAAGCACGATTGGTAGTACAGGGATTCAGTCAACAAGATGGCATTGACTTTACAGAGGTGTATGCGCCTGTTGCTAGACTTGAGGCGATAAGAATCTTCCAGGCATTCGCGTCCTGGAAAGGATTGAAAGTCTACCAGCTAGATGTGAAATCTGCATTCCTATATGGCAAAATCAAAGAAGAAGTGTATGTTGGACAACCGCCGGGGTTCACAGATCCAGTACACAAAAACAAAGTCTATTTTCTGGATAAAGCGCTTTACGGATTACACCAGGCCCCGAGAGCCTGGTACGAGACGCTTTCCCAATATCTGCTGGCCAACAGGTTCATCAGAGGGACAGTTGATAGTACGTTGTTTACCAAAGAGGTTGCAGGGCATCTATTGATCGTGCAGATTTATGTCGACGACATCATCTTTGGATCGACAAATGATGATTTGTGTAAAGATTTTGAAATAGTGATGAAAAGAAAGTTTGAAATGAGCTCGATGGGGGATATGAAGTTCTTCCTAGGGCTGCAGGTGGATCAAATGCCCGAAGGAATCTTCATTCATCAAACCAAATACGTGAACGATGTTCTGGAAAAGTTCAACATGTCTGAATCTACTCCGACATCAACCCCTTTGGCTCAAAATCACGGAATCTGTCCAGATGAGAGTGGAGGAAAAGTGGACGAGACGTATTATTGGTCGATAATTGGATCTTTGATGTATCTAACTGCTTCCCGCCCGGACATCATGTATTCGACGTGTTTATGCTCCCGATATCAGTCTAGCCCACGCCAGTCACACTTGACGATCGTGAAATGCATTTTACGGTATTTGGAAGGCTGCCCAAGCACCGGCTTGTGGTATCCTAAGTCGGGTGACTTTTCACTCACAGGTTTTGCTGATTCGGATTTTAGTAGCTGCAAGCAAAATGCTAAGTCCACCACTGCAGGCTATCAGTTCTTCGGAACTCGACTAGTCACTTGGCAGTGCAAGAAACAAACCTCAGTAGTGCTCTTTACATGCGAGGCAGAATACGTTTCGGCCTCGAGCTGTTGCTCTCAGATCCTTTGGATCCAACAGCAGATGCGAGACTTTGGTTTGCAGTTCTTGGACACGCCTATATTTGTGGACAATGAAGCAGCAATAAACATAACGAAAAACCCGGTTCACCATTCTAAAACAAAACATATAGAAATTAGGCATCATTTCATCCATGATTGTCACGAGAAGAAATTGATTCGCATTGAACATATTCACACCGATGATCAGAGGGCTGATTTTTACACCAAACCGTTTGACAGATCAAGATTTAACTATCTTTTAAAATTAAACGGGATGAAAAATTTGTTTTCTGGGAGGGTAATAGAATGTGAAGCCGAGGTGGACGGCGATCTGAAGATATCCACGTCATGTTGTCAAGTTTTTGTACAGTTTATTTTCTGCTTTTGATAAAACCAAAAACACAAAAATATGTTTTTGTTTTTAGGGGGAGAAAGTTTGTAGAAAATCCAAAAACATGAAAAAATGTCAAAATCCAAAAACATTGAAAAACTGAAAAAGAGTTTGTGTAAAAAGGGGAAATGATAGTACATCAGCTAGACAGTTGCAGTACGCTAAAGAAATGTAAGTTTAAATGTGTTAAGCAACCTTGCAGATGATATGCCGATAGGTTTTTACACATTTAGTAGGTTTGTTCGAGATATAAACCTAAATTTCTTGCTTTTACGTGGGGAACATCTCTCGGATATATGGGTAACCCCCGAAATCTTGTTTGAAAGGTCCCTCTTTCTAAGATACTAGGTCTTTATACTTAGTGATATATGGGGTATTATCCCGGGACTTCTGATTTTGCGGAAGCAATGGCCTAGTCCCCGGAGAATACTTTACGCTGCTTGAAATATAAGCCTCCCCTCAGCATAAAAAATGATGAAACATTGAAAAATGCTAATCATGTGCTGTTGTAAAAGAAGATCCCCAAATGGGACCCACCTTAAGTCGAAGCCGTCATCTCTCTGATTTTGCGGAAGCAATAACCTGAGCTCTCACGGCCCTCGCATTTAACCCCTTACAGATATCATCTAGGTATACTCACCTGTAAGACTGAATATTGGGATCTGGATACGGGAGTATATTCTTAGGTGGTACACGCGTATAAGTTAAGCTTTAAAACACTAATTCGTATCCTGAACAGATTGAAATTTGTGTGAGAATTTAAATTGGACCAATATATCGGCAATCACTGTGAATTGTTTAATGCTGTGTATGTAATCAAAGCTTAATGGTGCTTGTAGCTTGTCAGCAGCTGATATGATCCCCTAACACGCTCACCAAAATATTGTTTGTACAGATTTGTTGCTTATAAAAAATCCAAAAAGATTGTCTGTTTGTTTAGCGTATTATAAAATCCAAAAAGATTTGTTTTTCATCTTATTTTCGACAACGGACGTTGGGGATCTGACGATCAAAGTCTCAATGTGCTGAACAAGTCTGGATCATGAGGGTTGGGTAAGCAGAAGTTGGAGAAAATGTGTTGGTAATTGCTTGAAAGTTTAAAAGTTCATTAATTTGAACTTAATTCTGTTTCAAAAGTCAGCAAACTTCATAATTTGGTCAGCCAGGGTCATTAACTTGGACTTGGCAGGCTAAACAGTTGACCAAAGTCATTAAATTGGACTTGGTTAACTGGGTGTGACGGTAAAATGTCAAAAAGTTAAAAATTTGAAAATTTTGAAAAAGTGCATTTTTCAAACGAAATAGCTATTTCGCACGAAATAGTAATTCCGCTTGAAACAGGTAATTCCGCTTGAACCGGTGGTTTCGCTTGAACATGATTTCGTTTGAACAGTCCTGTGCCTATTTCACACGAAATTAGACTGTCTATAAATAGTGAAGGTATTTCGCTTGAACGAGTCATTTCTGTTATTTCGTTTCAAAGTTCTGTCAAGACGATTTCATACGAAATCTCTGTGTTCATCAAATTAAGCCGTTACTCTGCCCGTTTGTTGTTTGAAATCTTGATTTTAGTTGGTTTACACAACTATAATCATGGGAAAGGTGAGATATTATGCTGATTTGACCCAGATCTGAACTTATTTCGTTTGAATGATGATGAACAAGACATAGAACTTAGATCTAGGGTTTATCTGTGTGCAAAAATGATTGATTAACACATTAATGAACTCGGAATATGATATAGATCTTGCTTAGGGCTTCAATTTGATCTGTATAACATGTTTTCGTTGGTAATCGGTAGATCTGAGATTTCAAACTTAGATCTAGGGTTGATTGATGGTCTAAAATGTGAATAAAACACACCCACATGTTCGGAATTTGATAAGGAACAAACCCAGATGATTAATTTCATCATCAGAAAAGTTTTTGAGAAATTTCGTTTGAAACAGGTATTTTCGTTTCAAAAAGTCATTTTGCTTCAAAATGGTATTTCGTTTCAAATAGCTATTCCGCTTCAAAATGTTATTCCGTTTGAACTGTGATTTTGTTTCAAATGTGATTTCGTTTCAAACTATCATATGTGATTTCGTTTCAACATGTCATTCCGTTTGAACTGTAATTTCGCTCCAAACTGTAATTTCGCATGAATGATGTGTTTGTGATGAAAATTATTCTAAGTGTTAATTTGAATGTATGTTGTTGTTTTTCAGGCTTCTAATGTGCAGGTCGATCCATTGTATAACATTTGTTGTGTATATGATAAGAAGATTCCAAAGATGGCAGAATTCACAAGTATTCTGGAGTTTATGGAAAGATTACCGATACAGAAAGCTTTGACAAATCAACATCTTGTATTCGGTTCACACATTGAACGTTTTTGGGAGAATGCCACGTATGACAAAGAAAGCAATGTGATCAATTCAATTGTTGAACTGAATGGTGAAAACAAACCGATTATTATCTCAGAGGCACTTGTACGATTGGTGATAAACTTTCCAGATGATGAGAATTCTCCAACAAAATTCCCAGAGAGGATGGTCAAGGGTTGCATGTTGCGAATGGGTTATAATGGTCCACTAAACAAGGCAAATTACTTGAAAGCGTGTTTTCCAAAGTCTTGCAAGTTTCTTATTCATTCAGTGTTGCATGCTCTTAGTCACCGAAAAGGAGGTTATGATGTTATGCGAGATTATCAAATGAACATGGTGACAGCTCTCGTGTTAAACAAGAAGTATAATTTTTCGAAGATTGTGTTTCATTACATGGTAGAGAACATTACTTCAAAGAGCAAGACTTGGGTGTATCCACGATTTGTTCAAATGATGTTAGATCACGCTTATCCTAATTTGGAGAAAGATGAAAACAATGATCTGTTGATTTTATTCCACATGGATAATGAGTCTTTATAACAGTTGGCTAGATATCATCCAAATCATCCGGAGCCAAAGTCGAAAGCTGAATTCTTTGGTTTCATCAAAGATAAGTATTATCAAGATCCAGATCCAATCAATCATCAGAACTGGAGAAATGAGAAAGAAATGAAAGAGAAAAGCTATGCAGATGAATTAAAAATCCTTGAAGATTTCAAAGAATCAAGAAACGAGTGGTTCTTGAAAGAAGAGAAAAAGAAGAGGAGCAGAAAATCAACTCCTAAAGTTCAAGTAGAGGAGGGCTCATCTTCTCAACCTAAATGAAAGCGTCAAAAGAAAACAGTTGAGACTATGCTCGTTGATGAATCTGAGGAGGAAGTTGAAGTTGAAGTTGAAGCTGAAACAGAAGCAGAAGTTAATGTTGAAGGAGATGTTCGTTTGTCTCCTGAATCTGCAAAGTTTTTGAAATCTCTTAATGATTATAATGCTGAACCAGAAAAAGCAGCTGGTGACAATGAAGGTGATGATGTAGATAAAAGTTCATCAAGTTCGTCTGATGAAGAAATTGATGAAACAGAACGTGCAAAGAGAATTAAAGCTGAGATTGAAAAAGAGAAACAGCTTAAGAGAAAGAGGAGAGAAGATAAAGATGATGAAGTGTATATTCCATCTCCAGAAAATGTTATAGAATCTCAGACACTTCCATCTTCTGGTGGTAAGAAGAAGCAATCTGCAAGAAAGAGAGCTGTAACTCCGAAGGCGGCATCAAGGTTGAAAGTTTTGTTGAAGAAGAAACCAATCAAAGAACCTAGTAAACCATCTACACCACCACCTGAACCACAACATCAAACATCACCAATTCAATCTCCACCACATCTATCACCACCACATCTATCACCACCACATATTCATATTGCTACACCTCCACATGAACAACAACCTGTTGTTACATCTCAGCAAATCTTTCAAACACCACAATACACACAACCACCTGTCCAAACTACACCTGGTTCTTCTGGATTCAAAACTTTTCCAACTGTTTCGGAGGGTATTACTCTTGATGACATTGGTGATTTCAATTTTGCGACTGATGTGCAAGTTAAGAGTTTGGAAAAGAAAGTTGAAGAAGTATTGGTTGAGAACAAGAAGTTGTTGGATCGTGAGAAGAAACTAGAGAAGCGTGTAAAGACAGTCGAAGCTGAAAATTCTTCATTGTTAAAGAAAGTTGAATCTGATCAAGCTGAGATTGATATTCTGAAAGTTAAAGTTGCAGAGTTGGAAGAAGAGAAAGCACACAGAGATGAGCAGAACAAGTACTTTGAGTTAAAGAACAAAGAATTAGAAGCTGCTAAAGCAATGAAAGAACACGAGATATACATGATGAATAAAGTGTTAGAAAAATTGCTTTGAAAATCTGTTGAGCAGAAATTTGATGAAATAAAGATTGAGGAGGTTAGAGCAAAACGTCAAGCTGATTTAGATGCTGACATGAAAGATAAGGGTAAAAGTGTTGAAGGTGTTTCTGAGAGGGCAATTGTTGTATCTACTGCACCTGAATCACCTATTCAGAATCCTCGTCCTATCTCTGCAGTTTCTACTATATTTGAAGAGGATGTGTTAATTGATGATATTATTGATGATGTGAAAGATGATGAGGAAGATGATGAAGATGAGGAAGATGATGACATTGAAACAGATGATGCAGATGATGTATTCTCTGCTAGTAGTCACAGTGATGATGATGACGATGGTCAGGGTGGTACAGGAATTAAAGTAACAGAAGCGTCAAATGAAGAGAATGTCGAAGATTATCTTCATGATGATGTTAATGAAGAGCCTGAGGATGCTACAGGTGAGGGGGGGAACATTGATGATCAAAATGTTGATAAAAGTGAAAGATTAATATTGCGCCTAGAGCCTGAAGTTGAGGAAGGAGAAATCAGGCATACTTACACCATGGCTGATATTATAGAGATGACGCGTATTGATGATCCTAACTTCAAGTTTGACTTTGAAGAAGAGTTGAATGCGTTTGATATGAATCAACAACCTGATTATCAGTACAAGTATGTTGATGAGGCAGACAACTATGATAGAGTTGAGGCTGAAGATTGCAGCGAGGAAGAAAATGCTAATGTTGATACTTCTGATTTTCCAACGCTTGTTGAGTTTTTAGTTAAGCAAATGTAGAGGAGTTGAGAAGGAAAGTTGCAGAATGTCTGAAAGATAAGAACTTTGATGGTACAACAAAAGATGCACAGCGCGAAGAACGCAAGAAGTGGTTTAGAAAGAGTAATGAAAGAAAATTCAAACGTCCACTGAAATTCTACAAGAGAGACAGGGATGTTTCACTGGGTGACATTATCAGTTGGGGCTTTCTGCCACAAGTTAATGTGTATGCTATTCGGAGAGAATTTGGAGTGCAGTATTTTGAGTACATTCAAGATATCATCTCCCTACCTTGGTGGGATGTTGAAGAGTTATCACAAGTTAGAACTCTGGATTATCCAGTCAGAAAGCATGATGTACCCATCTGGGGTCTAATGAAATTTGAAGCCTTTAGAGGATTCAAACACTGGAAACCTCACTTCCCGAAGAAAGTGAAGAGGGTAGATCCAGTGACTGGAATTGAAGAAACGATCTTGCATGTGAAAAAGCCTAGAGTTATCAAGAACATTCCAGTACCGAAAATGGAGCAAGATTTTCATAAGGGGTTCTTGTACTGGGTATACAACTGTTTGACTACTGAGGCTGTGATCACATATTGAGTTGAAAATGAAGTCAGATACATTCATGTGTATGATCCTTTATGGTTGGTGAACTGTTCGGCAAAAGACATTGAATGTTTGTTTGTTAACAAGATCGGATTTAAAGCTGAAGATAAGGAACAAGCAATGCAATTTCAGAAGGTTGTATCCATCTGCTTCCAAAAAGGTATCAATGCTGACAATAAATGGACGTCTAAGTGGCGAGAGATTGAGAAAGAGGAAGCGTTGAAGGCTGAAAGAGAAAGAAAGGCTCGTGAAGACAGAGATAACATGCTAAGGCATACAGTTTTTTACAAAGAATGGCTGCTGAGGAAAAGAAGAAGGTTGAAGATAATGAAAAGCTTAGGAAGCTGTTGCTGAGAAAGCCTAAGCCGTGGGAAGAAAGATTCAAGTCTCTATGAAGAAAGCGCTGAAGACCTGACTGAAGACTCCGACAATATCCAAGGGGGAGTTTGTTGGTGCATAATGTCTATAGCCTACGTCTAAAGTCTAGGTCTTGTCGGTAGCTTGTATAGGGGTCAAAAGTGTCAAATATGTAAAGTTTATGTTTGTTTATAGTAATTTCGCACGAAATTACATAATGTAATTTCGCACGAAATTACGAAGTGTAATTTCGTTTTCATCATCTTATCAACCAATTCTTCCTTTGTAAACGTGAACCCATGTCTAGTCAGCTCGATCTTCAAATGACAAAATCTTTCTATCATCTTTGAAACCGATTCATTTTTCATACACCCAAATAAATCAAATTCCTTTTTCAAAATTTTTTTCTTGTTTCTAACAATTTCTTCTCCACCCACGCACTTTTTCTCTAATTTTGCCCATAAATCTTTGGAATTTTTGTAATCGATTAGAGATATAATATCATCCCTTACTGATTGATGTAGCAATGCGATACATTTTTGCTCAGCTATGAAAATTTCTTGTTCATTTTCGATTAAGTTCTCATAGTCACTTCTTCCAATGTCAAACCCGTTCTTCATGCATTTCCAACTCTGGTAGGCGAAAGCCTTTAACCAGTCTTCAAACCTAGTAGCCCACCTACTGTATTCCTCGATAGCCATTAGCTTGGGCGGTTTGTTGTATGTGCCATATGCGTTATCCACGCTCAATGAGTCGGCAATGGCTTTCTTTGGGTCCGGGTTTGGAGCAGTGGTGTTTGTGCTGCTTAACGTAGCGTCTCCTGTGTTGCTGGTGTAAGCAAAGATGTCACTGAAAGGACTGAGAAAATCGTCCCCCATTTTAGTGTACCTGAAACAATTTACAAACACTTAGACAATTTTCACAAGTTTCAAAGATTTCAAACAAAAGCACCTGGATCGAATAGTGATCCGGTCGAGTCACAATCCGAACAAGTGACACAAGTAATCAACTGTACTGTTGTGAATAGGCTATCTGATCGGGTGGTCGTTCGTTCGAGTTACACACTTAAACTTTGAAAAGTTTGACTTTCAACCTTTCACCGCTCGGATGGTAATCTGACCGGTTGACAGGTTATCTTTTGTAAATGAAAACAAGAACTTCCAAATCCAATCCGATCGGATTGCTGTCCGACCGGGTGGGATGATGAAGTAAGCTGATAAACTTGAACAATCAAAATCAGACCACTCGGATGGTAATCCGAGCGAGTAACACTGATGATGTCAGCAAGCAACTAATAGGTACTGTCTAGTCCAATCCGTTCGGACAGCTGTCCGAGCGAGTGGATGACGTCAGCAAACATGAACAGTTCAACATGGTTTTTGATGAATTTGATCTAGTTTTTGATTGAATTTGATTATGAAACTTGGTAGGATTATATTTTGATTGATTGCGAATCGATTTATATCAGTTTTATCAAATTTTAACCGTAGATACACGTTTAATTTTATGTTTTTCTGGTTTTTAAGGTATAAAAGTGAAGAACAATGTAAGAAATGAGTAGAAAGTGAGAGAATTCGTCAAATTTCCGGTGAAATTTGACTCTGATAGGCAAGAATAGCTCGAATTCCGGTGAATTGGCTGTCGTAGATCTCGATTCAGCTCCCTGAATGCTCTGATACCACTTGTTGGTCCCTCGTAAAGGATCTGTTCGTCAGGAACTTAGATGAATCAACTTTGACTAATGTGCGGAATCCATTTGATCAAATCACAGATGTACGACAAAGTATTCAACGATTAAACACCGTCTGATCTTTCTATTCAACTGTTATAAAATACAAAAGCGCCTGTAGAAGTCAGACTTGACAGAGTTCTCTCCAGAGTCAAAAGTTCTAAATAACATACCCTGATGGGGTATTTATAGGCAACTCAGGAATGAGATAGATGATGTCCGACCGAGTTGCAGTCCGCTCGGATGGCTATCCGGTCGGATGGCCATCCGACTGGATGACACATATCAGCCGACGGACATCATCTTTACAATACAAAACCATTCCCTGAGCTGACATTCAACATACATAATAACATACAAGTACACAAAACATACAATATATGACTAAATGCTGACGGAAGCTACAGACGTATGAACTAACAGGTATTGCAGACATACCTCTCAAGCCTTTAGGGCAACTAACCCTTGATGTCCGTTTCAGCGAAGGCAAGATGGAAAGAGTTTAACCACTCACTTTTGTGGTCATCAATATACCTTCAAACTATGACGTAATCATAGGAAGGCCGGGGCAATGTGCATTCTACATGGCTGTTTCTGTTGGTCATGGCACCGTCAAGTTTCCTACTGAGAGGGGGATTGCAACCCTTCAACCTACTCAAGAGGCCTATATGGTTGAAGGGGAAAGTTCCGAAAGTGAAGAAAACAAGCAAAGGCTGCTCATCAACCCTAAGTATCCTGAACAGAGGATAAGGGTTAATCCAAGCCTTTCACAAGAAACTCTCTCGTACCTTGAAAAGTTGTTGGTACATTACAGCGATGTCTTTGCTTGGTGCCCGGAAGATATGACGGGCAACCCTCTAAGCATTGCAGAACCTGAGTTAAAAATACCACCAGATGTCAAGCCTGTTGTCCAGAAGAAACGGAGTCTAGCACCTGAAAGAAGCTTGGCTGCATGCCAAGAGGTTGAAAAGCTTATGTCAGCCAGCATTCTCCGGGAAGTTAAGTATCAATCCTGGGTTGCAAACCCAGTCATGGTTCGAAAGCCCGACAACTCTTGGAGAATGTGCATAGACTTCAAAGACTTGAACAAGGCTTGTCCTAAAGATTGTTACCCGTTGCCAGAAATTGATCTCAAGGTTGACTCCCTTACCGGTTACCCTTTCAAGTGTTTCCTTGATGCTTACAAGGGTTACCACCAAATTCTCATGAAGGAAGAAGATGAAGAGAAAACCTCCTTTCACACGGATAAAGGAATCTTTTGCTACCAAAAGATGCCTTTCGGTCTCAAAAACGCGGGTGCAACCTACCAACGCCTAGTTGACAAGGCTTTTGCTAGTCAAATTGGTAGGAACATGGAAGCATATGTTGATGATTTGGTCATCAAGAGCAAAACAGAATACCAAATGCTTGATGACATCCAAGAAACCTTCAAGAACCTAAGGAAGGTCAACA
Source organism: Helianthus tuberosus (assembly GCA_030545235.1). Classification (NCBI taxonomy): domain Eukaryota; kingdom Viridiplantae; phylum Streptophyta; class Magnoliopsida; order Asterales; family Asteraceae; genus Helianthus; species Helianthus tuberosus. Next base: position 108,376,591 of record CM060393.1, read on the forward strand.
TGAAGCTCAACCCTGAAAAATGCTCATTTGGGTTCGAGGAAGGAAAGATTCTGGGACACATTGTGGGAAAACAAAGTACAAAAGCCAATCCAAACAAGGTGAAAGCTGTTCTTGAAACCAAGCCACCAAGAAGCAAAAAAGCGGTAGAAAGCCTAAATGGGAAGCTTGCAGCCCTGAAGCGTTTCACCTCAAAATTGGCTGAAAGGTCTTTACCTTTCTTCAAAACGCTCAAGGGATGCTCTGACAAGAAGGACTTCAAATGGATTGATGAGGCTGAATAAGCCTTCAACCAGATGAAGAAACACCTAGCTTCTCTACCTGACATTGCAGCCCCGGAAACGGGAGAATTGATCTCGGTATACCTTTTCAGTTGCTGAAGAAGCAATAAGCGCGGTCCTCACCATTTAACGAGACAAAGTTCAGGTACCCATTTATTTCTTCAGAAAAACTCTAAAATAGGCTAAATCAAGTATCCTCCCCTGGAAAAACTTGCTCAACCCCTAGTCCAAACTGCTAGAAGGCTTCGAAGGTATTTCCAAGCACACCCCATAAAGGTGGTCACCGACCAACCAATAAAAAGTGTGCTTGAAAAACCAGAGAATTTAGGGCGATTAGCCAAGTAGGCTGTTGAACTCGGTGAACATAACATCACCTATGTTCCCAGAAAAGCCATCTAAGCCCAGGTCCTGGTTGATTTCATTGTAGAAGTCCCAAAACAAACAACTGCTGAAGTAAACACAACTGCCACTGAACCTTTAGACCTTGAAGCCTGGAAGCTTTTCATCGATGAGGCTTCAAGCGTTGAAGGGTCAGGGGCCGGTCTCATTCTAATCAACCCGGAAGGGATGGAATTCACGTATGCTCTTCGATTTGATTTTCAGACCACCAATAACGAAGCTGAATACGAAGCACTGATAGCTGGTTTAAGGTTAGCCAAGGAAATGAAGGTCCAAAAGCTTGAAGTCTTCATGGACTCGTTGTTGGTGTCAAGCCAAGTGAATGGCAGTTATGTTGCAAAGGAACCTAACATGAAGAGATATAAGGAAAAATCCAAAGAACTGATGAACACATTCCAAACGTGTACCATCAAGCAAATCCCCAGGTCTCAAAATAAGAAGGCTGATGCCTTGAGTAAACTCGCTTCTCTCACTTTTACCCACCTCACTAAAAAGGTGTTGGTAGAAATGTTGAAAACTCCATCAATTGAAGAATTGGAAGTTCAAGATGTAATCACTGAAGAGGGTCCCAATTGGATGACTCCAATCAAGAAGTTCCTTAAAAATGGTGAATTACCTGCTGATTAAACAGAGGTCGAAAGGGTTAAAATTAAGTCTAGACAGTACGTGATGCAAGGTGAAATCTTCTACAAGAAGGGTTACCTTGCACCCTTGCTGAGATGTGTTGGTCCCGGACAAAGCCAGTATTTGGTCAAATAGGTTCATGAAGGGATATACGGAGCCCATTTTGGGGCAAGAACGGTGGTTGCCAAACTAATGAACCTTGGGTATTTTTGGCCCTCCATGCACCGAGACACCACTGAGCAACTAAGGAAGTGTGATTCCTGGCAAATTCATGCACCAGTCTCGAAAAGTCCCAAGCACGATCTTGTCCCGATAACCTCAGCATGGCCATTTTATAAATGGGGGATGGGCATTATTGGCCCATTCCCACCAGCCAAAGGCGGAGTGAAGTTCTTGTTGGTAGCCATAGACTACTTCACCAAGTGGCCTGAGGTTAAACCACTTGCAAAAATCACGGGCAAGCAAGTCAATGATTTCGTTTGGGAAAACATCATTTGCCGCTATGGATTGCCGGGAGTGCTTGTTAACGATAATGGAAAGCAATTCGCTGAGAAGCCTTTCAGCGTTTGGTGCAAAGAATTCAGAATAGCTCAGGTTTTCAGCTCAGTGGCATATCCACAATCAAACGGTCAGTTTGAAAGGATGAATCGAAGCATAGTTGAAGGAATCAAAGCCAGATTGGGAAGATATGAAAGCAATTGGCTTGATGACTTGCCAAGTGTTCGATGGTCCATAAGAACAACCGAAAAAAAGCCACAAAAGAACATCTTACAGGTTGGTATTTGGATCTGAAGCCATGATTCCAGCTGAAGTAGGAGTTGTTACACAAAGAATGGTCAACATGGATCCCGAAGCAAACCAAAAAGAGACCATGTTGAACTTACAACTCCTAGAGGAAGCACGAGACCAAGCTGCAATCCCAGAAGCCAAGTACAAACAAATGATGGAAGCCTATTACAACAAAAGAGTCTAATACGAACGTTTCAAGCCAGGATACCTGGTGCTTAGAAACAATGAGGCTAGTAAGAAAGAGAACCAAGGAAAACTTGGCCCAAAATGGGAGGGTCCATATACCATCCTTGAGGCACATAAGGCTGGATCTTATAAGCTAGCCGACTCAGAAGGTAAAAAGCTTCCAAGACACTGGAATGGAAAAACCCTTAAGAGGTTTCATGTGTAATCAAGAAAGATTGGTTTGTATTCCACAAAGTTGTATTTCAAGAGTTAATCACCTTTTGTAACACAATATCTCTTGAATGAATGAAGATGTTTTATCAAATTTGTCTTTCTATCCTAAAATCAGGCTGAGAACCTAGCAATAAACTCCATGGCAAGGGCCATGTAAGGGGATGAGCTCCCAGGCCACATCGCTCAATAGGTTCAAGGGTTAAATGAACCTATATGAGGGGTGAGTTCCTAAATCAATACAACTCCATGAGACTTATTATTGAAAACAAAGTTGTCTCATAGACGGGTTTGAACAGCCTACATCAAATGTTCCTTAAGCCTTAGAAAAAGTATCGAAAATCAGGCTTAAGAAATGAAACCAAACTAAGAAAAATGATGAATAGGATAGGTGCTATGTCTTCTTGTTAAAAATACCAAGGCTAAGTGACTGCAGCACTGAACCCTTCAAGGGATGAAAAACATAGAGACAACACAAACCCAACAAAGACAATACATTAAAGATAAGAATAATCCAAGTAACAATGCAACAACACAAGTAAAAAGTTGCACACAACACAAAACTCAAAAATACAAACCAATTCACGAAACTAAAATAGTAACCAGAAGCCTCGAAGGCTTCAAGCTACATACATGACAGCCAGAAGCCTTGAAGGCTTGAAGCCAACCAAGCTACCTTTCCAAACAGGCATAAACACAAAAAAATATAACATAAGGCAAGTAGTGGAAAATTAATAGCATAATAAAGAAAGTCTTAACAGACTCCCAAACATCCAAACAAAGTTAAAGCAAGCCTTAGTAGCTTGCAAACCTAGGAAATTGTTCAAATGGCCATCCAGGCCTAACCATAGCCACATAACAGGAACCTTAAGGTTCCTGCAAAACCTAAGATTGTTTAAGTTAGCATACAAACCACGAATTGTTTTCAAGGGTGCTAAGAAAGCTACGTAAATCCATCAAGCATCAGCAGGAGGCTTGGAAGCCCCAGAACCGTTACCTTTAGCCTTTTTTGTCTTCTTGGACTTCTTAGCCTTCGAGCCACCATCACCATCAACTGCTGAACCCTCCAAGCTTGCATATTTGGCAGCATCAAGCTCTCCCGAAAAGGTATCCTCGCTATCTCCTGAATAGGAACGTTTTCTTGAAAGAGAACCAAGTACTTTGGCACATACCTTCTCATTAAGACCATCTGGTTTTAGTTCCTGCAAGATGGAGAGAGGCTTACCAAAAAAAGCTGCAACCTGGCTCACATATGGATAGGTCAGCCTCTCCATCTACTCAACGGAACCCTTGAAAACCTCAGAAGCTTCAGGACGGTACAAAGGAGATTTTTCCAAAGGATGACCAGATTCATGAAGCTTGTTGCCGGCAATGAGACCTTGATATTTCCCCAAGTTGAGCAATTTAGTATAAACTTCACCAAGAGCAGAATTGAACTCTTTAGAGTGAAGAAGGTAGGTAACAACTTGGTGGAAACCTTGCTCAATAAGCCACTGGTTATCACCAGTGGCTTGAGCAACCAAAGCCTTCAAGCCATCTTTTCCTTCATCAAAGGCCTTCTGTTGAACAGTCAAGGCCTCCCTATCAGCTTTTAGCTTCAATTGGTCAGCTTCGAAGCTTTTCTTGAGGTCATTTACCTCAATTTCGTGCCTTCTCGTCAAATCACCCACCTTCTTGGCCCAAGCCAGCTCCTTCTCAGAAAAGCTATCAATTTCCTTCTTCATAGCAGTAATAGAGGCTTTTATCTTCTCCTTCTTCTTGGAGGATTCCTCATACTCCCGCATACCCTTTGTAAAACGGGTAACTCCTTCAGCCAACAGGGCTGAAAGGTTGCAGGAACTCAGCATCAATCTTGAAATAAGATGATCAGCCTCCAACTCAGAAATAGCACTTCGAACGCCAGGAGGAGCAAAGTTAGCCAGTGCTTCAGCACAAACAGACGGATCTTTGAAGCTATCTCCAACCTTCACCCCCCAATTAGGAACATACACCTCTGCAGCCTCTGAACCTTTGAAGCTCTCAACACTTTTGGTAGACGAACCCTCGATGGTAGGAGTGCTACCTTTCTTAACCAACTTCTTCTTCTTGCTGGAAACAACCAACTCTTTCTCCTTACCCTTTGACATATCAACCTCAATAGCCTGCTCTGCTGATACTTCAATATCATCGCTAACATCAATGGGCTCCGAACCAGATGACTGATCAGCACCTTTCAATTAACGTTTTGAGTGACGAACGGAAACCTTGGAACCTACAGCTTTGGTAAAACCTTTGACATTTGGGACACTCACGTAACCGGAACCCTCGAACTTATGATCGGATCCCTGACAACCGCATCCTCACCCGGAGTAGCAGCAACATCGTCAAAGGTAACGTCAGAAGTATCATCACTCTTGATAAAATCGAGTGCAGACATGACCGCAAAACAAACATAAAACGTCTAAGCAAACAAGAAACAAGAACATAATAGTACAACAAGAATAAATGCATACCCTGCCCATCTCTCAAAAGCACCGGGTCCCGATCGTGTTTTTCCCACAACTTACTGAGACCCAATAACACCAACAAATGCTCAGTAAAGGGGCGAAGCCTTGAAGGGAACTCCCTAAGAGTTTCTAAAAAACGAGCATTTATATCAAAGCAGAAGGTTCAGGTTCATTCAAAACGGCATCCGGGTGCCTCCAAACAAGTTTAAAAGGAACAATTTCCTCGGACACCCATTAAAATCGGTCCTTCCAGACACCAAGGGTAGAAACCATAGATGAAATCAAGCAAGTGTAAACTTGAGACGTCTCGAAGGTAAACCAGTCACCATTCTTAGCCAGTAAGAAAAAACGACGGAACGATAAAAGAGTTGGGTCATACCCAGAAGCCCGACACAGAACTTCAAAGTTTAAAACCCTAGCCATGCCATGAGGGTGAATCTGACTGAAAGATATGCGATATAATACTCCAGGATATTCAAAACAAAATTCAAAAATGGGTGACGAAGGTTAGAAAACTCGAAATGGCGACAATATAGAGCATTGGAACCAGGGGGACATCTATCGATTGAAACGTCACAAGCCGGTGCAACCGGTTTAAACTTCGTCCCTATTCCCCATTCCATACAAAACAAATCGACCTCTTCTTGAGTCATTCGAGAAAACGATTTCGCTAAATCCTTACGAGCACCCATGATAATAGAAAATAAGAAGAAAGTAAGCAATCAGAACTAACCTGATTCGAAAAAGGGGAAAACTTGAGGAAAAGAGAGCAAATGATGTTCTTCTGTGAAAGTGGATGTAAATTAATGAATAGAAAACAATATAATTAAACGGAGGAATTAAAACCGCCGCCTGACACAAAAGAAAACTGCCACAAGTCATATCAACTGTCTTGTCAAAATTCAAAAATCAAAAAGCTCAACCGTTTTCAACCCTTCAAGCTTCGAAGCCTTGAAGCCTTTAAGCAATACAAATACATGAGTAAAAGTGAGAAGTCTTTGAGCTCATTTTCCAAAAACCTCTGACTTGGGGGGCTGATGACGGGGGTAGCCCAAGACCAAATAAAATGACTTAGACACATTAAAGCTTAAAGGGTTAAAAGGTTCAAAGGTTGAAAATCCGAGAGTTTAGATAAAACAATACGTGAACAGTAAATAGTCACATCTCTGATTGCTTCACCAACTTTCCCAAGCCACAAAAGTAACACAAGATCACAGAACACAGTCTTTTATCCGTAGGTCAAAAGACTTTAACCCCCAAAAGGGCAAGTCCCCCACTGCAAGCATGTTCACTAGTCATCAGCTTCCTCTTTGAGCGATGACTTTCCCTATAAATGTGACACTTCATTAATTGTGAAAAACATTCTGGATCAGCTCTGATTCCAGGCGAATCTCTGGGCATTGTTCTCGAGTACTTGTTCTATGCAAGTCACTCTCCATCACATTCAACACACACAGTCTTATTGCTCCCACATCCGAGACTGAACACGTTTCAGTGGAGGATCCCGAGCAAACAACAAAATCAAACTAGTGAACCTCTCTCCATGTCTTGCAAATGTGGTGGGACCCCACGACCGGCGTTAGGCAAAATCGAACCCTTCAACCCTTTTGCCTAACCAGCCTCGCTACTAGCACTGGTCTATTATCTGTTGCATCAACAAGTTGGCGCCCACCGTGGGGCTACGCCACTAATTTTTTTCAAAAGACCTAGTAGTGTAGCTCTATTCTCTTGAAATCACCATGTCGGAAAGTGAATCTCCGGGAGAGGTGAATCAGCTTCCAAATACCTCTACCCCAAGCACTAGCCAAGCTCATGTGGCTATACCAATGTCTTTCTCGACACCGGGGAGCACTCCCGAGTTTCCAACTTTCCACACTCCAACTCCATCTAGATCAGGGGTCCCTTCCCCTAATGTCGGTGTATCTAACACCCCCTCACATGTTGAACTTACCCCTGAAGGGGTCGCCAACAATTTCCTGGAGTTGAGGTCTCTCCTCAACCAATATGTGAGTAGAGAGAGAGAGACAAGGGAGTGAGGATTCGTTTGGACTATGACAAACCAGAACCGACACTATCTCCTGGACTCCCCATCCCTCCTTTTGCAAACTCACAACCTTCTGCATCTAGGGATGAGGTTGGTCCTGGTAATCCTCCTCCAAATCGTAACCCATACCTGTACACGAGGCCAAATCCAACAACATTTCCTCTTTTCTCTTCCCAACCAGCTACAGCCGGTGCTCCACTAGGGCACAAGCTGACTTTGGACCAGCTCCTACAATCTCCAGCAGCAAGCCTTCCACCCTCAACAACAACTGCATGGGAACAAGCTTTGTCTGTACTCCCCTTGGCACGAAGTGCCGTTATGAGCACTCCTTTGGGAGTTAGTTGCCCGGTTGCACCTGGAAGCCTTCAAGGCTTCAACCTTATGCCCCAGATGATGGCCGGCTTCCCGTGGCAGCACTTTATTAATCAGGTGTTGGCCACTCAAGGGAACAATAATAACAACAGCAACATGGGTGCAAGGGTTGATGAAGATTTGGCCAAGCCTTACAAGCCAAGTAATCTCTCGTGCTTCTCACAACAAATAGCCGATTATGATTTTCAAACGAAGATCAAGATGCCATCCCGTATCAAGACGTATGATGGGACTGAGGATCCGGAAGATCACCTTCAGATCTTCACTGGTGCCGCTAGAATCGAGAAATGGTCAAATGCTGAATGCTGCCTTATGTTTATGCAAACTCTCATTGGTTCAGCCCGGATATTGTTCAACGATTTTCCTGCCAGAAGCATTCGAAGCTTCGATGACCTAATTATAGGGTTTTTGGCCAATTTCTCACAGCAAAGGCGATACGTCAAAGACGCTACAGTAATCTTTCAGATAAAACAAAGAGATGACGAAAGCCTTTGAGAGTTCATTGAAAGGTACAAGAAGGAAGGTCTCACATATGTAGGGGCTGACGAAAAAATGAGAGTGGTCGGTTTTATGAACGCCATTAAATCCAAATATCTCACAAGATATTTCAACAAATCCCTGCCCAAGACCTTGGAAGAAGCCCTCGAAAGGGCAGAAGCCCACATCAGAGGAGAGGAGGCCGTAGACATTAAAGAGCAAAGAAAAAGGGGATCAAGCTGGCGAGGCCACAGCCTGGCTAGGAAAAGGGGAAGCTTCCATTCCTATGACAGACGCCAAAAGGGTTCAGACCAGCGAAGGCCTGAAGGCCGGAACCCTTCCAGCAGGGAAAAAGGCATGAGCTTCACACCCCTCACCAAGACCCCTAAAGAGATTCTTGCCACAGAGGAAGTAAAGCAAAGCTTTCGACCTCCAAGACCTCTCACCAAAAGCAAGAGGAATGAGAATTCCACCCAATTCTGTGAATTTCATGAAGAAAAGGGGCACCATACTAATGATTGCTTTCAATTGAAGAAGAGGATTGAAGAGGCTGTCAAATCCGGGGAACTCGCTCACTTGGTGAAGGGGGTGAGGGACAAGATGGCCGAAGGAAAGGGCAAGGAAGTTAACATGGTGGATTTTGAGGGAAAGGTTCCTCACAAACGACAGAGGTTGGAAGCTTGGGAGCTTCAGTGTGTTTGTTTCCCTCCAACATAAAAGAACCCACTTTCAAACCCCCTTGTGGTTGAAGAAACCTTGGGCACACTACAAACAAACAAAGCATACATAGACACTGGAGCAGCCACTGAAATCATGTTTGAAAAGTTCTTCAACCGTTTGAGCAATGAGGAACGTTAGAAGCTTCAACCCTCTGGAACCTCCATAAAAGGTATTGCAGACATACCTCTCATGCCTTTAGGGAAACTAACCCTTAATGTCCGTTTTAGCGAAGGCAAGATGGAAAGAGTTTAACCACTCACTTTTGTGGTCATAAATATACCTTCAAACTATGACGTAATCATAGGAAGGCCGAGGCAATATGCATTCTACATGGTTGTTTCTGTTGGTCATGGCACCGTCAAGTTTCCTACCGAGAGGGGGATTGCAACCCTTCAACCTACTCAAGAGGCCTATATGGTTGAAGGGGAAAGTTCCGAAAGTGAAGAAGACAAGCAAAGGCTGCTCATCAACCCTAAGTATCCTGAACAGAGGATAAGGGTTAATCCAAGCCTTTCACAAGAAACTATCTCGTACCTTGAAAAGCTGTTGGTACATTACAGCGATGTCTTTGCTTGGTGCCCGGAAGATATGACGGGCATTCCTCGAAGCATTGCTGAACACGAGTTAAAAATACCACCAGATGTCAAGCCTGTTGTCAAGAAGAAGCGGAGTCTAGCAGCTGAAAGAAGCTTGGCTGCATGCCAAGAGGTTGAAAAGCTTGTGTCAGCCGGCATTCTCCGGGAAGTTAAGTATCAATCCTGGGTTGCAAACTCAGTCATGGTTCAAAAGCTCGACAACTCTTGGAGAATGTGCATAGACTTCAAAGACTTGAACAAGGCTTGTCCTAAAGATTGTTACCCGTTGCCAGAAATTGATCTCAAGGTTGACTCCCTCACGGGTTACCCTTTCAAGTGTTTCCTTGATGCTTACAAAGGTTACCACCAAATTCTCATGAAGGAAGAAGATGAAGAGAAAACCTCCATTCACACGGATAAAGGAATCTTTTGCTACCAAAAGATGCCTTTTGGTCTCAAAAAACGCGGGTGCAACCTACCAACGCCTAGTTGACAAGGATTTTGCTAGTCAAATTGGTAGGAACATGGAAGCATATGTTGATGATTTGGTCATCAAGAGCAAAACGGAATACCAAATGCTTGATGACATCCAAGAAACCTTCAAGAACCTAAGGAAGGTCAACATGAAGCTCAACCCCGAAAAATGCTCATTTGGGTTCGAGGAAGGAAAGTTTCTGGGACACATTGTGGGAAAAGAAAGTATAAAAGCCAATCCAAACAAGGTGAAAGTTGTTCTTGAAACCAAGCCACCAAGAAGCAAAAAAGAGGTAGAAAGCCTAAATGGGAAGCTTGCAGCCCTGAGCGTTTCACCTCAAAATTTGCTGAAAGGTCTTTACCTTTCTTCAAAACGCTCAAGGGATGCTCTGACAAGAAGGACTTTAAATGGACTGATGAGGCTGAATAAGCCTTCAACCAGATGAAGAAACACCTAGCTTCTCTACCTGACATTGCAGCCCCGGAAACGGGAGAATTGATCTCGGTATACCTTTCAGTTGATGAAGAAGCAATAAGTGCGGTCCTCACCATTTAACGAGACAAAGTTCAGGTACCCGTTTATTTCTTCTGCAAAACTCTAAAATTGGCTGAAATCAAGTATCCTCCCCTGTAGAAACTTGCTCTAGCCCTAGTCCAAATGGCTAGAAGGCTTCGAAGGTATTTCCAAGCACACCCCATACAGGAGGTCACCGACCAACCAATAAAAAGTGTGCTTGAAAAACCAGAGAATTCAGGGCAATTAGCCATGTGGGCTGTTGAACTCGGTGAACATAACATCAACTATGTTCCCAGAAAAGCCATCAAAGCCCAGGTCCTGGCTGATTTCATTGTAGAAGTCCCAAAACAAACAACTGCTGAAGTAAACACAACTGCCACTGAACCTTCAGACCTTGAAGCTTTTCACCGATGGGGCTTCAAGCGTTGAAGGGTCAGGGGCCGGTCTCATTCTAATCAACCCGGAAGGGTTAGAATTCACGTATGCTCTTCGATTTGATTTTCAGACCACCAATAACGAAGCTGAATACGAAGCACTGATAGCTGGTTTAAGGTTAGCCAAGGAAATGAAGGTCCAAAAGATTGAAGTCTTCATGGACTCGTTGTTGGTGTCAAGCCATGTGAATAGCAGTTATGTTGCAAAGGAACCTAACATGAAGAGATACAAGGAAAAATCCAAAGAACTGATAAATACATTCCAAACGTGTACCATCAAGCAAATGGAGGTCTCAAAATAAGAAGGCTGATGCCTTGAGTAAACTCGTTTCTCTAACTTTTGCCCACCTCAGTAAAAAGGTGTTGGTATAAGTGTTGAAAACTCCATCAATTGAAGAATTGGAAGTTCAAGATGTAATCACTGAAGAGGGTCCCAATTGGATGACTCCAATCAAGAAGTTCCTTAAAAATGGTGAATTACCTGCTGATCAAACAGAGGCTGAAAGGGTTAAAATCAAGTCTAGACAGTACGTGATGCAAGGTGAAATCCTCTACAAGAAGGGTTACCTTGCACCTTTGCTGAGATGTGTTGGTCCCGAACAAAGCCAGTATTTGGTCAAAGAGGGTCATGAAGGGATATGCGGAGCCCATTTTGGGGCAAGAACGATGGTTGCCAAACTAATGAACCTTGGGTATTTTTGGCCCTCTATGCACCGAGACACCACTGAGCAACTAAGGAAGTGTGATTCCTGGCAAAAATCATGCACCAGTCTCGAAAAGTCCCAAGCACGATCTTGTCCCAATAACCTCAGCATGGCCATTTTATAAATGGGGGATGGACATCGTTGGCCCATTCCCACCAGCCAAAGGCGGAGTGAAGTTCTTGTTGGTAGCCATAGACTACTTCACCAAGTGGCCTGAGGTTAAACCACTTGCAAAAATCACGGGCAATCAAGTCATTGATTTCGTTTGGGAAAACATCATTTGCCGTTATGGATTGCCGGGAGTGCTTGTTAATGATAATGGAAAGCAATTCGCTGAGAAGCCTTTCAGCGTTTGGTGCAAAGAATTCAGAATAGCTCAGGTTTTCAGCTCAATGGCATATCCACAATCAAACGGTCAGTTTGAAAGGATGAACCGAAGCATAGTTGAAGGAATCAAAGCCAGATTGGGAAGATATGAAAGCAATTGGCTTGAATAATTGCCAAGTGTTCTATGGGCCATAAGAACAACCGAAAAAACAAGCCACAAAAGAACACCTTACAGCTTAGTATTTGGATCTGAAGCCGTGATTCCAGCTGAAGTAGGAGTTGTAACACAAAGAATGGTCAACATGGATCCCGAAGAAAACCAAAAAGAGACCATGTTGAACTTACAACTCCTAGAGGAAGCACGAGACCAAGCTGCAATCCAAGAAGCCAAGTACAAACAAACGATGGAAGCCTATTACAACAAAAGAGTCAAATACGAATGTTTCAAGCCAGGAGACCTGGTGCTTAGAAACAATGAGGCTAGTAAGAAAGGGAACCAAGGAAAACTTGGCCCAAAATGGGAGGGGCCATATACCATCCTTGAGGCACATAAAGGTGGATCTTATAAGCTAGCCGACTTAGAAGGTAAAAAGCTTCCAACACACTGGAATGGAAAAACCCTTAAGAGGTTTCATGTGTAATCAAGAAAGATTGGTTTGTATTCCACAAAGTCGTATTTCAAGAGTTGATCACCTTTTGTAACACAATATCTCTTGAATGAATGAAGATGTTTTATCAAATTTGTCTTTCTAACCTAAAATCAGGTTGAGAACCTAGCAATAAACTTCATGGCAAGGGCCAAGTAAGGGGATGAGCTCCCAGGCCACATCGCTCAATAGGTTCAAGGGTTAAATGAACCTATATAAGGGGTGAGTTCCTAAATCAATACAACTCCATGAGACTTATTATTGAAAACAAAGTTGTCCCATAGACGGGTTTGAACAGCCTACATCAAATGTTCCTTAAGCCTTAGAAAAAGTATCGAAAAACAGGCTTACGAAATGAAACCAAACTAAGAAAAATGATGAATAGGATAGGTGCTATGTCTTCTTGTTAAAAATACCAAGGCTAAGTGACTGCAACACTGAACCCTTCAAGGTATGAAAAACATAGAGACAACACAAACCCAACAAAGACAATACAATAAAGATAAGAATAATCCAAGTAACAATGCAACAACACAAGTAAAAAGTTGCACACAACACAAAACTCAAAAATACAAACCAAGTCACGAAACTAAAATAGTAACCAGAAGCCTCGAAGGCTTCAAGCTACATACATGACAGCCAGAAGCCTTGAAGGCTTGAAGACAACCAAGCTGCCTTACCAAACAGGCACAAACACAAAAAATATAACACAAGGCAAGTAGTGGAAAATTAATAGCAAAATAAAGAAAGTCTTAACAGACTCCCAAACATCCAAACAAAGTTAAAGCAAGCCTTAGTAGCTTGCAAACCTAGGAAATTGTTCAAATGGCCATCCAGGCCTAACCACAACCACATAACAGGAACCTTAAGGGTTCCTGCAAAACCTAAGATTGTTTAAGTTAGCATACAAACCATGAATTGTTTTCAAGGGTGCTAAGAAAGCTACGAATATCCATCAATCATCAGCAGGAGGCTTGGAAGCCCCAGAACCGTTACCTTTAGCCTTTTTTGTCTTCTTGGACTTCTTAGACTTCGAGCCACCATCACCATCGACTGCAGAACCCTCCAAGCTTGCATCTTTGGCAGCATCAAGCTCTCCCGAAAAGGTATCCTCGCTATATCCTGAATAGGAACGTTTTCTTGAAAGAGAACCAAGTACTTCGGCACATACCTTCTCATTAAGACCATCCGGTTTTAGTTCCTGCAAGACAGAGAGAGGCTTACCAAAACAAGCTGCAACCTGGCTCACATACGGATAGGTCAGCCTCTCCATCTGCTCAACGGAACCCTTGAAAACCTCAGAAGCTTCAGGACGGTACAAAGGAGATTTTTCCAAAGGATGACCAGATTCATGAAGCTTGTAGACGGCAATGAGACCTTGATATTTCCCCAATTTGAGCAATTTAGTATAAACTTCACCAAGAGCAGAATTGAACTCTTTAAAGTGAAGAAGGTAGGTAACAACTTGGTGGAAACCTTGCTCAATAAGCCACTGGTTATCACCAGTGGCTTGAGCAACCAAAGCGTTCAAGCCATCTTTTTCTTCATCAAAGGCCTTCTGTTGAATAGTCAAGGCCTCCCTATCAGCTCTTAGCTTCAACTGGTCAGCTTCGAAGCTTTTCTTGAGGTCATTTACCTCAATTTCGTGCCTTCTCGTCAAATCACCCACCTTCTTGGCCCAAGCCAGCTCCTTCTCAGAAAAGCTATCAATTTCCTTCTTCATAGCAGTAATAGAGGTTTTCATCTTCTCCTTCTTCTTGGAGGATTCCTCATACTCCCGCATACCCTTGGCAAAACGGGTAACACCTTCAGCCAACAGGGCTGAAAGGTTGCAGGAACTCAGTATCAATCTTGAAATAAGATGATCAGCCTCCAACTCAGAAATAGCACTTCGAATGCCAGGAGTAGCAAAGTGAGCCAGCGCTTCAGCACAAACAGACGGATCTTTGAAGCTATCTCCAACCTTCACCCCCTAATTGAAACGTCACAAGCCGGCGCAACCGGTTTAAACTTCGTCCCTATTCCCCATTCCATTCAAAACAAATCGACCTCTTCTTGAGTCATTCGAGAAAACGATTTCGCTAAATCCTTACGAGCACCCATGATAATAGAAAATAAGAAGAAAGTAAGCAATCAGAACTAACCTGATTCGAAAAAGGGGAAAACTTGAGGAAAAGAGAGCAAATGATGTTCTTCTGTGAAAGTGGATGTAAATTAATGAATAGAAAACAATATAATTAAACGGAGGAATTAAAACCGCCGCCTGACACAAAAGAAAACTGCCACAAGTCATATCAACTGTCTTGTCAAAATTCAAAAATCAAAAAGCTCAACCGTTTTCAACCCTTCAAGCTTCGAAGCCTTGAAGCCTTTAAGCAATACAAATACATGAGTAAAAGTGAGAAGTCTTTGAGCTCATTTTCCAAAAACCTCTGACTTGGGGGGCTGATGACGGGGGTAGCCCAAGACCAAATAAAATGACTTAGACACATTAAAGCTTAAAGGGTTAAAAGGTTCAAAGGTTGAAAATCCGAGAGTTTAGATAAAACAATACGTGAACAGTAAATAGTCACATCTCTGATTGCTTCACCAACTTTCCCAAGCCACAAAAGTAACACAAGATCACAGAACACAGTCTTTTATCCGTAGGTCAAAAGACTTTAACCCCCAAAAGGGCAAGTCCCCCACTGCAAGCATGTTCACTAGTCATCAGCTTCCTCTTTGAGCGATGACTTTCCCTATAAATGTGACACTTCATTAATTGTGAAAAACATTCTGGATCAGCTCTGATTCCAGGCGAATCTCTGGGCATTGTTCTCGAGTACTTGTTCTATGCAAGTCACTCTCCATCACATTCAACACACACATTCTTATTGCTCCCACATCCGAGACTGAACACATTTCAGTGGAGGATCCCGAGCAAACAACAAAATCAAACTAGTGAACCTCTCTCCACGTCTTGCAAACGTGGGTGGAGCCCATGACCTGCATTAGGCAAAATCGAACCCTTCAACCCTTTTGCCTAACCAGCCTCGCTACTAGCACTGGTCTATTATCTGTTGCATCAACACCACTAGATTCCACTACAACCATTCTTCTTTATAATTTTGTATGGTTTTATAAACCTATCAAAGCCTCTACAAATGAAGCAATTGAACGAAGGAAAGCTCAGTATATATTGATTCCAAGTGATATTAATCACTTAAAAAGAATAGAAAGATGAGTTAAAATGGCTTAGGAACTTAATTTAGAGTTTCATTTCTTCTTTTCTTGTTTTCTCTCCAAGAACATATGATGTGTTAAAAGCGGTCTTAAAAAACTAACTAATTTTAAATCTAAACTAGACACTCTAAATTTTATATTTATAAACCAAGACTCTCTAAAACCTAGACCACACAACCGGCAAGTGTATCGGTCAATGCAGTACAGCTTAAGAAGTCCGAGTATCGAACTCAAAGGACACTGGCGACTATGAATACTAGACTCGACTAACGTATCTAATCTAAGACTAACTCAAGTTAATTGTTTTTTATGTATTGGGGGAGGGGGTGTTTCTAATAACCTAATGCAATTTATTAAAATTAATTAAATTAACTAAAGTGGATATGTAATTCAAATGATGGGAAAGACATTACCTAGGTCAGAATCCTACACATAAATGACACGTTCTAACGATTATGGAACTAATGTGAAAACGGGATCTTAAGATGCTAAACTTAAAGGATAAATGAACAGGACCTTCGACCCTTCTCGAGAATACACCTATGGAAACCTAATAAGTTGTTTAACTACCGGTTTAGAGGATTCCCTCACGGGCTTTTCTATTATAATAATGAAGTACCCTCTAGACAATTTACTTCATAGTGCGAAAGTCACATGTAACTATGGAATTATGATGAGGCTCGATAAGCAAATAGTGAAAGGGAAACTAAGAGGATATTCTCACAAAGTATCTAACATTAGCAATCTAACACGAAAGACAGACCGACAACCTCTTACCTCACAGTTATTAAGATTGGTAGAATACTTAACCCTATTCAAATTACAACTATATCCCTATAGTTCACTACGTCTAGTAAAACATCCAATAGTCAAGAACACACAGTAAATGACCCAGCATGCACTATTATTTGAAAGACATTCAACTAGCAACATGAGAGATAATAATTATTCAATGAACAAGATTAAATACGCATATACGAAGGACATGAAAACCAAAGTGTCTACTTCAATATTAAATCCACAAATATAGTCCAACAACCGATAAAAAGACAAGTTAAACATGTATAATCATCTTAACCTAGGTAGTCCAAAGTTTCTAGACAAGAATCATAATCAAGAACACGGAACAAGTTTGGAATAAATAACAAACCATAGTGTCAAGTTAAAAAAAAGTTATTAAAACCGAACACTAACTATTTGCGAACCGAACTTGAATCTTGGTCAACTTGAACCAATCACCTTCTCTCCTCCTAAATTCGTCTAGGTAGTCCAAAGTTTCTAGCCAAGAATCATAATCAAGAACGCGGAACAAGTTTGGAATAAATAACAAACCATAGTGTCAAGCAGTGGCGAAGCTTGAAAATTTCCACCGGGGGGTCGGAAGTCATCGGACCTAAAAAATCTATATAAGTAAATTTTACTTTTATAAAACCGGGGGGTCGAAAACGTGTATACCTATAAAAATCTATACGAAACGTACATACGTAACACTACTAAGCGAAAAGTTAGGGGGGTCGGGCGCCCCCTGGCCCCTTGAAAGCTACGCCCCTGGTGTCAAGTTAAAAATTGGTCAGACATTTGTCTCTGAACAGTTAAACATTATACTGGCTCTTAATGGTTCAGACCTCTTACTGGTTCAACACTTAATGGTTCAAATCTCTTACTAATTCAGCACTTAACCATTCAGAAGTTGACAAACAGCCTATAATGCTTAACCATTTAGAGGCAAATGTCAAATATCTGCTCGCGAAACAAACAATCTGAACCATAAAGTGCTGAACCAATAAGAGGTTTGAACCATTAAGAGCCTCATTAAGAGCTAAACAAACGACCCCTTAATTGTTTGAG
The DNA here is from genome assembly GCA_030545235.1 of Helianthus tuberosus. Lineage (NCBI taxonomy): Eukaryota > Viridiplantae > Streptophyta > Magnoliopsida > Asterales > Asteraceae > Helianthus > Helianthus tuberosus. The sequence goes on from CM060393.1 coordinate 108,393,924, forward strand.
CGTCTACTATGTTGAGTCCAATAAAAAACTTAAAAAAATGCTTCAACCTTTTGTTGGCCATAGTGGGCTTGTGAGGTCTAAAATCATACCTATTTTTTTTCTTTTAGCTTGAATAATAGGTTCAAAATAAATTACATGAGGACCATTCAGAAACCTTTTGAAGGTTTATAATTGATGACGGGGGTAGCCCAAGACTAAATAAAATGACTAAATATGTAAACGCTCAAAGGGTTAAATGGTTCAATGGTTGAAAAGCTGAGGAGATAAAGTAAAGCAATACGGGAACAGTAAATAAGTCACATCTCCGGACAGCTCCACCAACTCGCCAGCCGCAAAAGCAACGCAGGTCTGCAAAGCACACGTTATTATCCAGGGGTCAAAAGGCTTTAACCCCCGAAAGGGCAAGCCCCTCACTGCAAGCAAGGTCACTAGTCAAATGCATTCTTCTTTGGGAGATGTCTTCTCCTATAAATTGACACTTCATTTACTTCAGGAGACATTCTTGGCCAGGCCTGTTTCCTTAAACTCTGGTCATTCATATCGAGTACTTGCTTCATGCGAGTTACTCACTTTCACATCCAACACACACATTCCGTTTGCTCCCACATCCGAATCTGAATATACTTCAGAAGAGGATCTTCAGCAAACAACAACAATAAACTAGTGAACCTCCTTCCACGTCTTGCAAACGTGGGGGGACCCCACGACCTGCGTTAGGAAAAGTTGAACCCTTCAACCCTTTTGCCTAACCAGCCCAGCTACTATCCTTGGTTTCTTATCTGTTGCATCAACAAGTTGGCGCCCACCGTGGGGCTACGCCGCTATTTCTCCTCAAAAAGACCTAGTAGTGTAGCTCTCTTCACTTAAAATCACCATGTCCGAAAGTGGATCCCCGGGTGAAGTAAATCAGATTCCAAACATCTCAACCCCGGGTAGTAGCCAAGCTCATGTGGCTATACCAACTTCTTTCTCAACTCCGGCAAGCACACCCGAGTTCCTCACCTTCAACACGCCAACTTCGTCCAGATCCGGAGTTCCTTCTCCCAATATCGGTGTCTCTGACGCCCCAGCGTGTGTTGAACTTACCCCCGAGGGGGTTGCCAACAATTTCCTGGAATTGAGGTCTCTTCTCAACCAGCATGTGAATAGAGAAAGAGAAAAAGGGGTGAGAATCCGCCTAGATTATGACGAGCCAGAACCAACGTTGTCTCCCGGACCACCTCCCCCTCCTTTTACAACTAGAAATGAGGCTGGCCCCAGTAATCCTTCAAACCCTCACCCATATCTGTCCACGATGATGAATCCCACAATGCATTCCATCTTCTATTCCCAACCGATTACTAGTGGTGCTCCTTTGGGACATGAGCTAACCCTTGACCAGCTCCTACAGTCCCCAGTAACAAGCTTTCCAGCATCTACAACAACCTCGTGGGAGCAGGCTCTGTCTGTGCTCCCTTTGGCACGAAGTGCTGTTATGAGCACTCCCCTTGGAGTAAGCTGCTCAGTTGTACCTGGAAGCCTTCAAGGCTTCAACCTCATGCCCTCAATGATGACCCAGATGATGGCCAACTTCCCGTGGCAACACTTTATTAATCAGGTGCTAGCCACTCAGGGAAACAACGGCAATGGTAATAATGTGGATGCAAGGGCTGAAGAAGACTTGGCTAAACCATATAAGCCAAGTAACCTTTCATGCTTTTCACAGCAAATAGTTGATTATGATTTTCAAGCAAAAATCAAGATGCCTCCTCACATTAAAACGTACGATGGGACTGAAGATCCTGAGGACCATCTTCAGATCTTTACCGGTGCAGCAAGGATTGAGAAGTGGTCAAACGCTGAATGTTGCCTAATGTTCATACAAGCCCTTGTTGGATCAGCAAGGATCTGGTTCAACGACTTACCTGCCCGAAGCATTCGAAGCTTTGATGACCTCAGCAAGGGTTTTCTGGCCAACTTCTCCCAACAAAGGCGATATGTCAAAGATGCAACCGTGATCTTTCAAATAAAACAGCGTGACGATGAAAGTCTCCGCGAGTTCATTGAACGATACAAGAAGGAAGGTCTCACATATGTAGGGGCAGATGAGAAAATGAGGGTAGCCGGCTTCATGAACGCTATCACCTCAAAATATCTCACAAGAGATTTTAATAAATCCCTGCCTAAGACCTTGGAGGAAGCTCTAGAAAGGGCAGAAGCCCATATCCGGGGAGAGGAGGCAGTTGATATCAAAGAGCAGAGGAAAAGAGGGTCCAGTTGGCGGGGCAGCAGCCCAGCCAGAAAAAGAGGGAACTTTAACTCCTATGACAGACGTCAAAAGGGTTCAGACCATCGAAGGCCTGAAGGTCGGAACCCCCCAACCAGAGAAAAAGGCATGAGTTTCACACCCCTCACAAAAACTCCTCAAGAGATCCTTGCAACGGAAGAAGTCAAGCAAAACTTTTGGCCTCCTAGGCCTCTCCCCAAAAGCAGAAAAAATGAGAACTCCACACAATATTGTGAGTTTCATGAAGAAAAAGGTCACCACACCAATGATTGCTTCCAGCTCAAGAAAAGAATTGAAGAAGCTGTTAAGTCCGGAGAACTCGCTCATTTGGTAAAGGGAGTCCGGGACAAAATGGCTGAAGGAAAAGGCAAGGAAGTCAATATGGTGGATTTTGATGGAAGGGTTCCTCATAAAAGACAGTGGTTGGAAGCTTGGGAGCTTTAGTGTGTCTGCTTCCCCACAACGGAGAAAGACCCTCTCTCTAGCCCTCTTGTGATAGAAGCTACTGTGGGAACGTTGCAAACATACAGGGCATACATAGACACTGGGGCTGCCACTGAAATCATGTTCGAGAAATTCTTCAACCGTTTGAGTAATGAAGAACGTTCAAGGCTTCAACCTTCTGGAACTTCCATAAAAGGTATTGCCGATATACCCCTCAAGCCTTTAGGGCAACTGACACTTAATGTTCGTTTCAGTGAAGGTCAGAAGGAAAGAATCCAACCACTCACCTTTGTGGTTATCAACATACCTTCAAATTATGATGTGATCATTGGGAGACCAGGGCAGTGTGCATTCTACATGGCCGTGTCTGTTAGCCATGGCACTGTCAAATTTCCTACCGAAAGAGGAATAGCAACCCTTCAACCCTCTCAGGAAGCCTATCTGGTTGAAGGGGAAAATTCCAAAAGTGAAGAAGACAAGCAAAGGCTAATCATAAACCCTAAGTACCCTGAGCAGAGAATAAGGGTCAATCCAGGCCTTTCACAAGAAACCCTCACGTATCTTGAAAAGTTGTTGACACATTACAGCGATGTTTTCGCTTGGTGCCCCGAAGACATGACAGGCATCCCTCGGAACATTGCTGAACATGAGTTAAGAATACCATCGGACGTCAAGCCCGTGGTCTAGAAGAAAAGAAGTCTAGCACCTGAGAGAAGTATGGCTGCTTGCCAAGAAGTTGAAAAGCTTGTGTCAGCCGGCATTCTCCGAGAAGTCAAGTATCAATCATGGGTTGCAAACCCGGTTATGGTTAAGAAACCAGACAACTCTTGGAGGATGTGCATAGATTTCAAGGATCTTAACAAGGCTTGTCCTAAGGATTGTCCTAAGGATTGCTACCCACTACCGGAAATTGACCTCAAGGTTGATTCACTAACCGGTTACCCTTTCAAGTGCTTTCTTGATGCTTACAAAGGGTATCACCAGATACTCATGAAAGAAGAAGATGTAGAGAAGACAGCGTTCCACACGGATAGGGGAATCTTTTGTTACCAAAAGATGCCTTTTGGACTCAAAAACGCTGGAGCAACCTACCAACGTCTAGTAGACAAAGCCTTTACAAGCCAAATTGGCAAAAACATGGAGGCATACGTCGATGACTTGGTAATCAAAAGCAAGACGGAGTATCAAATGCTCGACGACATTCAAGAAACTTTCAAGAACCTCAGGAAGGTTAACATGAAGCTCAACCCTGAAAAATGCTCATTTGGGTTTGAAGAAGGAAAGTTCTTGGGTCACATTGTTGGGAAGCAAAGCATCAAGGCCAACCCAAATAAGGTGAAAGCGGTTCTTGAAACCAAACCACCAAAAACCAAGAAGGAGGTTGAAAGCTTAAATGGGAAGCTTGCAGCCTTGAAGCGTTTTACCTCCAAGCTGGCTGAAAGGTCTTTACCCTTCAACAAAACGCTCAAGAATTGCTCTGATAAGAAGAACTTCAAATGGACCGATGAGGCTAAAGAAGCCTTCAACCAGATGAAACAACATCTCGCTTCCTTACCAGACATCGCAGCTCCTGAAACGGGGGAACTAATTTCAGTCTATTTATCAATTGCTGAAGAGGCCATAAGTGCAGTCCTCATCATCGAACAGGACAAAGCTCAGGTACCCGTCTATTTCTTCAGCAAAACTCTAAAATTGGCTGAAACCAAATACCCTCCCCTTGAAAAGCTTGCCTTAGCCCTAGTTCAAACAGCTAGAAGGCTTCGAAGGTATTTCCAAGCACATCCTATACAAGTGGTCACTGACCAACCTATTAAGAATGTGCTTGAAAAACCAGAGAATTCGGGAAGACTGGCCAAATGGGCAGTGGAACTAGGTGAACATAACATCACCTACGTCCCACGAAAAACTATCAAAGCCCAAGTCTTGGCCGATTTCATCGTGGAAATCCCGAACCAAGCAATCACTGAAGTAAACACTACCACCACTGAACCCTCCAACCCTGAAGCCTGGAAGCTTTTTACCGATGGGGCTTCAAGCGTTGAAGGGTCAGGGGCTGGGCTAATTTTGATCAACCCAGAAGGGTTGGAATTCACATATGCTCTCCGTTTTGATTTTCAGACCACCAATAACGAGGCTGAATACGAGGCACTAATAGCTGGCTAAAGAAATGAAGGTTGAAAAGCTTGAAGTGTTCACAGATTCGTTGCTGGTCTCAAGCCAAGTAAATGATAGCTACATAGCTAAAGAGCCCAACATGAAAAAATACAGAGAAAAATCCAAGGAGCTGATGAGTACCTTCCAAGCATGCAACATCAAACAGATCCCCAGATCTCAAAACAAAAAGGCTGATGCCCTAAGTAAGCTTGCATCTCTCACTTTCGCCCACCTTACCAAGAAGGTGCTGGTAGAAGTGTTGAAGGCTCCATCAATTGATGAATTGGAAGTTCAAGATGTAGTTACCGAGGAAGATCCAAACTGGATGACTCCCATCAAAAAGTTCCTTAAAAATGGTGAATTACCCAATGATCAAGTAGAAGCTAAAAGGGTTGAAATCAAGGCAAGGCAATACGTACTACAAGGAGAAACCCTTTACAAAAAGGGTTACCTTGCTCCCTTGCTAAGATGTGTCGGTCCTGAGCAAAGTAAGTATTTGATCAATGAAATTCACGAAGGTATATGCGGAGCTCACTTTGGAGCTAGGTCAGTGGTTGCAAAGCTCATGAACCTTGGGTATTTATGGCCCTCAATGCATCGTGATACAGCTGAACATTTAAGGAAATGTGATGCTTGCCAGATTCATGCACCAATCCCAAAAAGTCCCAAGCATGACTTGGTCCCGATAACCTCGGCATGGCCATTCCATAAATGGGGAATCTACATTGTTGGTCCATTTCCCCCAAGCAAATGAGGAGTAAAATTCTTGCTGGTGGCAATAGATTATTTCACCAAGTGGCCCGAGGTCAAACCACTTGCTAAGATCACGGGAAAACAGGTCATTGACTTTGTTTGGGAAAATATCATTTGCCGTTATGGATTGCCGGGAGTACTTGTCACTGATAACGGAAGGCAATTTGCTGAGAAGCCTTTCAACGTTTGGTGCAAGGAATACATAATCGACCAGGTTTTTAGCTCAGTGGCTTATCCACAATCAAACGGTCAGGTTGAAAGGACGAATAGAAGCATAGTGGAAGGTATCAAGACAAGACTGGGAAGATACGAAAGCAACTGGCTTGAAGAATTGCCTAGTGTTCTGTGGGCAATCAGAACAATCGAAAAAACAAGCCATAAGAAAACACCCTATAGCTTGGTATTTGGATCCGAGGCTGTGATCCCCGCTGAAATAGGAGTTGTAACCCAACGAATCGTCAACATGGATCCCGAAACAAACAAAAAAGAGACCATGTTGAATTTACAACTCCTAGAGGAAGCACGAGATCAAGCTGCAATTCAAGAGGCCAAATACAAGCAGCAAATGGAAGCCTACTACAACAAGAAAGTCAAGAACGAACGTTTCAAGCCAGGAGACCTGGTCCTCAGAAACAATGAAGCTAGCAAAAAAGAAAATCAAGGAAAGCTTGGCCCGAAATGGGAAGGTCCATACACCATCCTTGAAGCACACAAGGGCGGATCATACAAGCTAGCGGATCTAGAAGGCAAAAGGCTTCCAAGGCATTGGAATGGCAAAACCCTGAAAAGGTTCCATGTTTAGACAGGAAAGATTGGTTTGTATCAAAATGTATTTCGAGAACAGCACTATGAGTACCTTTTGTAAAAAGCAAGTATTGCTTGAATGAATGAAGTTGTTTTATCAAACTTGTCTTTCTATCCTAAAATCAGGTTGAGAACCTAGCAAAAAACTCCATGGCAGGGGCCATGTAAGGGGATGAGCTCCCAGGCCACATCGCTCAATAGGTTCAAGGATTGAATGAGCCTATATAAGGGGTGAGTTCCTAAATCAATACAACTCCATGAGACTTGTTAAGAAAAAATAAAATTGTCTCATAGACGGGTTTAAACAGCCTACACCAAATGTTCCCTAAGCCTTAAAAATATAATCAAACATGCTTATAAAGTCAAGTGAAAAACAAAGAAATGATAAGAAGGATAGGTGCTATGTCTTCTTGTTAAAAATACCAAGGCTAAGTGACTGCAGCACTGAACCCTTTAAGGTATAAAAAACATAAGGGCAGCACAAACTCGACAAAGACAAAGTTACAAAAAGACAAAGAAAATCTAAAAGAACAATACAACTTAGACAAAAAATTATAAAGATACAAACCAAGTCAGATCACAAAACTAAGAAGCCTTCAAGGCTTCAAGCCACCCGGGTAACAACTCGAAACTTCAAAGGCTTCAACCTACTAACAGACAGCCAAAAGGCTTGGAAGGTTAAAGCCAAACAAACTGCCTTAACGAAACAGGCACGAGTATAAAAACATAACACAAAGAAAATAGTTAAACATCATACCATATCAAAGAAACCCTAAAAGACTTTCAAACACAAGTTAAGGCAAGTCCTAGTAACTTGCAAGTTTAACTATTGTTCAAACGGCCATGCAGGCCTTAAACACAACCAACAGGAACCTTAAGGGTCCCTGAAAACCTAATATTGTTTAAAGGTTACAAACCACAAATTGTTTTGAAAAGTGCTAAGAAAGCCACAAATTTCATGCATCAGTAGAAGGCTTAGAGGCCCCAGAACTGCTACTCTTGGCCTTCTTACCCTTCTTAACCTTCTTAGCCTTCGGGCCCTGATCATCAATAGCTGAAACCTCCAAACTGGCGTCCTTCGGAGCATCGGCTTCCCCAGGAAAGGTATCTTCACTATCTCCCGAGTAGGAACGTTTCCTTGAAAGGGAGCCAAGCAGTTCAGCGCATAACTTTTCATTCAAACCATCCGGCTTTAGTTCCTACAAGACGGAGAGAGGTTTACCATAAAAAGAAGCAACCTGACTTACATACGGGTATGATAACCTCTCCATTTGCTCAACGGAACTCTTAAAGACATCGGAAGCCTCAGGACGATACAGGGGAGATTTCTCCAAAAGGTTGCCAGACTCGTGAAGCTTATAACCCGCAATAAGACCTTGGTGTTTTCCCAGATTGAGCAGCTTAGTGTAAACATCGCCAAGAGTGGAGTTGAACTCTTTAGAATGAAGCAAATAGGTAACAACCTGGTGAAAACCCTGCTCAATAAGCCACTGATTATCCCTAGTGACCCGGGCAACCAAAGTCTTCAAACCGTCTTTCTCCTCATCAAAAGCCTTTTGTTGCACAACCAAGGCCTGTCTATCAGACTTCAGCTTCAGACGGTCAGCTTCAAAACTCTTCCTGAGATCGCTCATCTCAATCTCGTGCCTCTTTGTTAAATCTTCCACTTTCTTGTTCCAAGCCAGCTCTTTCTCAGAAAAGCTATCGATTTCCTTCTTCATGGCAGCAATTGAAGCTTTCATTTTCTCCTTCTTCTTGGAGGCCTCCTCATATTCCCGCATCCCTTTAGCAAAGCGAGTGACACCTTCAGCCAAAAAGGCAGAAAGGTTGCAGGAACTGAGCATCATCCTAGAAATAAGATGATCAGCCTCCGTCTCAGATATGGCACTTCGAACACCGGGAGGAGAAAAATGAGCCAAGGCTTCAGCACAAACAGCTGGGTCCTTAAAATTGTCACCAACCTTAACCCCCCAATTAGGCACATAAATGTCCTCTGAACCCTCGAAACTTTCAACGCTTTTGGCTGACGAACCTTGAATAGCAGGAATGGCACCCTTCTTAACCAATTTCTTCTTCTTGTTTGAAACAATCAACTCCTTTTCCTTGCCCTTACCAACATCCACAACTTGATCCCCTGACGCCTCAATATCATCACTAACATCAATAGGCTCTGAACCAGAAGGTTGGTCAACACTTTTCAGATGGCGTTGGGAACGACGAGTAGAACCTGTGGAAGCAGTAACCTTGGTAAAGCCATTAACATTCGGAACATTCACATAACCAGAACCCTCAAACCTATAATCAGAACCCTTGACAACCGCATTCTCGCCAGGGGTAGCAGCAACATCATCAAAGGCAACGTCAGAGGGTATCATCGCTTTTGATAAAATCGAGGGCAGACATAACTACAACACAAATGTAAAAGCACATGAGCAAACAAAGAGAAAGGAACAAAAAAGCAAGAAAAGAATAAATGCATACCCTTCCCATCTCTAATAAGCACCGGATCCCGGTTAGCCTTTTCCCACACTTTACTTATACCCAACAACACCAACAAATGCTCAGGGAAGGGACGAAGCCTCGAAGGGCACTCCCTAAGAATTTCTAAAAAACGAGTGTTTATCTCGGAATCAGAGGGCTCCGGCTCGTTCAGAACAGCATCCGGGTGTCTCCAAACAAGTTTGAAAGGAACAATTTCCTCCGACACCCAGAAAAACCGATCTTTTGTAGAAACCATGGAAGAAATTAAACAAGTGTCAACTTGACTGGTTTCAAAGGAGAACCAATCACCATTCTTAGCAAGCCGGAAAAAGCGACGGAATGCTAAAAGAATGGGATCATACCCGCAAGCCCGACACAGAATCTCAAAATGTAAAACCCTAGCCATGCCAAGGGGGTGAATCTGACCAAAAGACACTCGATAATATTCCAAAATATTCAAGACAAAGTTTGAAAACGGATAACGAAGATTGGAAAACTCAAAATGACGACAATACAAGGCGATCATACCAGAAGGACAGTCATTGATAGATTTATCACAAGCCGGTGCAACCGGTTTATACTTCGTCCCTATACCCCATTCCACACAAAATAAATCGACTTCCTCTTGGGTTAGTCGAGAAAAAGGATTTTGCCATATCCTTATGAGCACCCATCACAATGAACAATTAAAGAGAAAATAAGCAAATCGGAACTGACCTGATTTTGAAAAAAAGGGGATACCGGAGAGAAAAAATGAGCAAAGTAATGTTTCTTCAAAATAAAATGTGTAAATAAATGAGATTACAGATAATTATCAATAGGGGGAATTAAAAACCGCCGCCTGACAAACTGCCACACGTCTTGTCAACTATCTTGTCAAATTCCGAAATTCAAAAACCTCAACCGTTCCAACCTTTCAACCTTTGAACCTTCGAAGCCTTTGGGCAATAAAACACACGTATAAAAGTCAGAAGTCTTTGAGCTCCTTTCCCAAAAACCTCTGACTTGGGGGGCTGATGACGGGGGTAGCCCAAGACTAAATAAAATGACTAAATATGTAAACGCTCAAAGGGTTAAATGGTTCAATGGTTGAAAAGCTGAGGAGATGAAGTAAAGCAATACGGGAACAGTAAATAAGTCACATCTCCGGACAGCTCCACCAACTCGCCAGCCGCAAAAGCAACGCAGGTCTGCAGAGCACACGCTATTATCCATGGGTCAAAAGGCTTTAACCCCCGTAAGGGCAAGCCCCTCACTGCAAGCAAGGTCACTAGTCAAATGCATTCTTCTTTGGGAGATGTCTTCTCCTATAAATTGACACTTCATTTACTTCAGGAGACATTCTTGGCCAGGCCTGTTTCCTTAAACTCTGGTCATTCATATCGAGTACTTGCTTCATGCGAGTTACTCACTTTCACATCCAACACACACATTCCGTTTGCTCCCACATCCGAATCTGAATATACTTCAGAAGAGGATCTTCAGCAAACAACAACAATAAACTAGTGAACCTCCTTCCACGTCTTGCAAACGTGGGGGGACCCCACGACCTGCGTTAGGCAAAGTTGAACCCTTCAACCCTTTTGCCTAACCAGCCCAGCTACTATCCTTGGTCTCTTATCTGTTGCATCAACAATAATCAATCAGATGAGTTTATAAAAAACAATTTATGGTTTGCTGAATGTTGATACCTATAGAAAATCTATGACATTGATGCTCTATTGTAATTTTGTTTTTTAATCATAGTTTGTGCACCATTAGTTATAATCTAATAAAAAATGGACAAAAAGGTTTTTGTGGGTCAATCCAGTGTGACCCTTATGGCCTTATTAATACCTGTCCATTTTAACCCGAACCGTTTTGACCTGTTATACTCTTTTTGTTGTCTCTAAATTTAAGCAATAATATTAAGAACATTTTTTATAATATCAACCACGAATCTCCACCACAAGAATCAGATTACTGAGTATCGCAATGATTGTAACATGTTTGTTTATAATTGTCACTGTAATTGATATTTCAGGTGTACGAACTTCCTCTTTCTTGGCCCTTTCTCTATCAATTTCAGTATCCGCTTACTGATGATGTGAGTCACAACACAGGTGTTCATGTACATGGGGTTGAGTTTGTTAATGCTTATCGTATTGCTTCTTCTGATCTTTTTTTATTTGTTTCATGTTAAGAGGAAGATATGGAGTTCGATTGGAGAGTCTATATAATTAATATGTTAGATACAACTTCAATGGTTTTGGATTTGGGCGTCAGAGGTAGCTTCTCCACCATCACAGCCAAAGGTTTTGGATTTTGCGTGACAGCCAACGTGTTACAGTTCTCCAACGGTTGCAATTTCCTCCTGGTCAGCTTTCGCGCTGTCCTTTCCAGCTTCAAATACTTTAACTCCTCCTCTTCATTCTGTGAGCGCTTCGTATACCCACTACTGCTCACCACCAGCAACAAGAAAAAAGGAAAGTGAAATTCTCATGATCATTCAAATGTGGCTCATTTACCCAAGTTTTGAAGATGGGCACCCTTGGTCTTTCATGATCATTCATTTTGAGGTTTTGCACATCATTCATATAGATAGGCACACATAAATATATCAAGTCAAGCCACATCATAAAGACACTCACTTTACTCATGATTATTCTTTGAACAAATATTAACATGTATACTTCAGGTTTGGGGATACTATGTCAAAGTTCTTATTTGTGCATGTTGACCTTTTAAGTCAACAAAACATCTTATTGGCATATGCTTATTTTGAGCAAAATACTAAACCAAATTCTTCACTTACTATACTCTAAGTAACCTTATACCATATACATCCACTTAAACCCATTCCAATAGTTAAAACTAAAGTTAGATCCTTTGGCCTGTTGTTTGTACCCAGCCAACCTGTTAGGCATAAAATTCACCAATTCAAGTTCACTTAGTTCTAATTAACATTTTCAAAAACTTAGGTAATTAAGTACACATGGTCATTTACAGCCAACATTAGCTAATTGGACTAGTCTATTTATAAATTTAGCATTTGAATCTATTTTGCCTTAAAACACAATTTTCATCGAAAGAACTATTTTTGTAATATAATCATAACACTCAGTTAGTATGATTAAAACACCATTTACTCAAAATCCAGAAGAACACATATATCCAAATCTTTAGTTAGGCTACATATTCACCAGTTATTAGTTATATATACACATCACATATGATTTTTTTTTACATATATGGATGTCCTAGTTAGTTACCGCCAGTTTCTAAAAATTAGGCTTTTAGTTTTAAATCTACCAAGAGCTTGATTTACCATTTTCTTTAAATTTAATTGGAACCAGTAGTCGGTAGAGTTTACCTAGTCTCACACTCTCACTCATCACATGTGATATTCTAAACCATAAAAAACCACTATAACCATTGATTTCAAGAATTTTCGCAAGGGTTCATACACCTATAAATGCCCTAGTTTATACTTGATTTACCAATTTCTTGATTTGACTCTATAATTGGAACCAATTATTTAGCTAGTTTCACTTATTGTATGTGATGATTATACACCATTAAATTCCACTAGAAGCATTGTTCTTTAGAATTTTGTATAGGTTCATAAAACTATCAAAATCTCTACAAATGAAGCAATTGAATGAACGAAAGCCTAGCATGTTGATTCCAAGTGATATCATCATTTAGAAAGGTAGAAACATGATTGATTAAATATGGCTTAGGAACTTAATTTGGAGCACACGTACACTAAAAAATTAATCAGAGTATATCTTAGAATAAATGTGGCTCAGTTCTATTATTCGAGGAATTTACCCAATTTTTGAAGATGTCCACCCTTGGCCTTTTATGTCTAACTAGGTTTACGACGTCGCCGCGTAGCGGCGAACTTATTTAGTTATTTACTCTGTATTTACATGTGTTTTAAAAAAAACTACGAACGCGTTGTGCATGGAACCGCTGACAAGAATAAAAAGAAAATGTAAAAAAAAACACGAAAAGAAAATCAACCAAAACGTTGTATGGTAATGATGTTGTTCGTATAAAACCTGTGGTCAGAGATGAGCAAATGGTATTGGGTACCGGTACTGAATTTCCTGAACCGAAAGATTTTAAGTACCAATTTGGTACCGACTTTTGGCGTTACTACTACTACCGGTTCGCTATCGGTTTTTACCTTCATATACCGGTACCGTAACTGGTATCTTCGGTACCAGTACCGCTTCGGTATCGGTTGGCACCGAGCTCATCCTACTCATGAAACAAACAAAAAAAAGAAATCATTAAAAGTTGAAGAAAATTAACAAAAAAATTGTATGATACCGTTGTTGTTCGTACAATACCCGTGATCAGGAATGCGCAAATAGTACCAGATAGCAGTACCGAATTTCTCGAACTAAAAGATTTTCAATGTTAATTCGGTTCCGACTTTTGGCGTTTTCTGTACCAGGCCGGTGCCGGTTTTTACCTTCATCTACCGATACCGAACAAGATCGTATGAGTATTTTCGATACCAGTACCGATTCAATACCGATTAAAACCAAGCATATCCCAACCCGCGATACTAAAAAGAAATCATTAAAGTAAATAAAAAAAATATGAAAATGTATTAAACTTAAAAAGTAAATAAAATAATTATTATTATAACATTAGAATAATAAGAGTATAACTATTCATTGACTTCTATTTTTAATATATAGATATAGATAATGAAAATGTATTAAACTTAAAAAGTAAAGAAAATAATTATTATAACATTAGAATAATAAAAGTATAAAAATATATATAATATAATATTATAATATTAAAGTTACTATTCATTAACTTCTATTTTTAATATAGAGATAAATTAAACTTAAAAAGTAAATAAAATAATTATTATTATAACATTATCTATATATTAAAAATAGAAGTCAATGAAGAGTAGCTCCATCCGCTAACAAAGAGTCTTGCGTGCTACACCCACATACCTGTAATCAACCTAACATACATGCAAAAGTCAGCTCTGTTGAGTGAGTTCTACGGTTAGTTTCAACAAGTAATTCAACCCAAAGCATTTATTACAAAACATTCCAATATACCCAGAACTGCCAACGTTCCCAAGAAACCTCAATCCAGTAATCTCCCATACGCGTCCATCTTGTCTTTCCATTCTCCATTCCTAACATTCACACCCCCAACATTTCTCAATTGGTTTTGGCATCCCTATTTGAGGCTCTAATATACTTGTTATAGGACAATCTTTTAAAGCTCTACGTGGGGTCTTTCGATCCTAAAAGACCAACCTTTCCATCCCACATCTGGTTGAGGATCCATTGTTTTCCCATGCTATGGACTCATCAATTTAGAGATAACCACTCCCAACCAATTGGATATGAGAAGTGCAATCATATCATGTCCCCGTGCATGGTTGCTCATCCACGACAACTCCCTGTAAAATTGGATTTACATTGATTCAAGAAAAGTTCAACAAACTCTTAATCCCAATGTGCAATGACCATTTTTCATTTGGAACAATTTCGTTGGAAAAATTTCGGTCGTCTAACTCATGTCGACCACCACATTCGAACATTATCCCTTTTGTGGTTAATCCATTACCCTTTTCTCGTGATCCATTTTCCAACCCTTCTAGAACTCAAGCAAATCACAGCTTCATGTTAATGTGACACTCCTGGGAACAAAGATCTTCCAAGCAAGTTGACTCGATGTCATGGGATCTTTTAATTGATCTTATCCCACTACCATAGTTTAGCTATCTCTATAGAAGTTTTGAGATAACGACTTCGACATTCCAACTTTATGAAGGTTCGAAGATGCTATAATACCACTTGTCAAAACATTATTTTATCAACCTTCCATGTAACACTTCTTCCCTAATTACTAAATTCAACCTTTCACTTTATCGCCTTAGCAACTTTCAAGAAAGCAATATGAAAGCTTTTATAGACTTTTAGAGACATTTAGAAATTAGCTTTACAGGATGATGTCCTTGCACAAATGAAGGTTTCCCTTATATACAAGTTGTCATCCTACTAGAATGCTTATATTTTAGAGTATTGATAAAGATCTATGAACAGAACATTGATATTTCGTTGAAAATATCTCGGTACTCCAAGGATTTCCAAGAGTTCCCTATAACTATCAATGCTATCAAGGAAACCTTGCGCAAAATTTTTGAAGAATCTTTACCTATTAAAGAAAAATGATCATAAGTTTTAAGTATGTACGGAAAAGAATCGAAAGTCACACAAGCAACTTAGCACGTTTTATTCTATAGAATGTGAGGAACGTTACCAGATCTTGAATTCCAAAAATCACCATCAAAGAAAGGAGTACCTTCAAATAATGACAAGTTCACAAACTTCAAGTTTAATTTCATTTTCTTAGGCTTTAGGGTGTGGTCATGACACTCAAGACCATCATTACCCTTCATGACAGCGTTATGTCACCCCACTCTCATCCATCATCCAAATCCACCATCCTATATGGTGTGGTCATGACCCAAACCAGTTAAGTTTATTTTGTGTAGAATATATTTAACTAGTTAAGAAAATGGAGGTGCATGGCTGTCATTGTTTAATTCATGTGAACCATGGTGGTTCCCTAAGGGGGTGGTGTTGCACATCGCCATCTTAGGCGGTAATCCATGACCCATCACATGCCCCCATACCCCTTAGCCTTATTAATTACTTAGATTGAGTTATCTTTTTTTTTTTTTCAAAGAGTTAGATAAAGAAAAGAAAAGAATACCGATCCAATAAACCTAGTTTCGTTATTAAATCATGTTACAATAAAAAGTAAAGAAATTAATTATTATTATTATAACATTAGAATAATAAAAGTATAAAAAAAACTATATATAATATTATAATATTAAAGTTACTATTCATTGACTTCTAATTTTAATATATAGATAATTTTAATATATAGATAATATATAGATAATTAATATTAATATATAGATGTAGATAATGAAAATGTATTAAACTTAAAAAGTAAAGAAATTAATTATTATTATTATTATTATTATTATTATTATTATTATTATTATTATAACATCTATTATATATAATAAATGAAAGTTATTTGGGTCACGTGTCAGTAGATGAGGGCTACCTTTTTTCCCTTTTCCCGCCCAACAGTACCACTCCCCTCTTTTATCTATCTCATCTCTCATTTAGGGCTTCTCCACTTTCTCTCTCGCTCTGCTCTATTCCGATCCAGATGTTCAGATGAACGCTCCGAATCAAGGTTAGATTATCAATAACTTCCATTCTATAAGTGTCAATCTTTGTTTTCATTGTTCACTCATTCGATCTTCATGCGTCTTTACCTATGGTTGTGCTTCGGCTAGGGTTCCGATGTGAACTTGATGACGGAGATGATCGGAGGTTGTCGGCTCTGCGGCCTGCAGTTCTTTTGGTTAATTTTTGGTTAGGTTTGCTGCAGGGCCGTTCCTAGGTTTTCGGAGACCCTAAGCGAACTTCGAAGGGGAGGCCTTTTTTGCAAAATTACCCTTTCAACAAATAAATGTTATATCGATCTTTTCGTAATCTAACGGATTAATAAACATTTTAGCTGCAAATTTTCATTTAGAAGCCTCTCTACCTGAAACATGCATAGTGAGGTTCCACGCACAGGATATCCAACGGCTAAAAGTTTACCTCCTGGTTTTGCATTCCCCATTATCTGCAAACCCTCAACTCCTGGGCCATCTTCAAGTAAAAAATACAGCATGTTAGCAACTATAACAAAGTTAAAACCCATGGCTAGTTAATATAGGGTCATACGGGTTGTTTAACGAATCAATGGTAACGTTTGTATACTTGCCAGCTTGTCAACACTCTTTACATCCTTAGTTAAGGTTTTTAATTTACACGCCAGTTTCAAGTATAATGACTACATCAAATTACCTTCTGAAGCGTAAGAATCATTCGCATAGCTAATGGGCACTGGTTGAGAGTAATCCACTCCCTTTCCAAGGTTTCCAAAATTCTCTGGCATATATGTTTTATGTCAACTCCATTTGCTTTGTTTTCAAGAAATGGTGTTAAGACTTGTAACATTGCAAGCTTTCGAAAAAGATAAGGAAATTAAAATTACTTGTTGTCTGAGTGACAA
The DNA here is from genome assembly GCA_030545235.1 of Helianthus tuberosus. Taxonomy (NCBI): domain Eukaryota; kingdom Viridiplantae; phylum Streptophyta; class Magnoliopsida; order Asterales; family Asteraceae; genus Helianthus; species Helianthus tuberosus. Next base: position 108,410,944 of record CM060393.1, read on the forward strand.
CTCAAGTTTGAATAAGATCTCAGCCATGTGACAACCGTCAAAAAATACAGGTATCCGTACAATTAATTAATACTGATTAGTGCTTAATGACTGTGCTGGATTATACATAACTGCTTTCTGATTACTGCATCATACTTACATGTGCATCACATATTACATAATGTCACTGTATTATCACATGCAAACTTTATTGACATACATGATGCACAAAGCACGGTTAGCACAGTTAGCGGATAACTCAGAAAATGCTGACGATATTCAGTACATAGACAGACAATGTTTTGAGACCCAGTATGGGCCAGAGACAAGGTACTACACTAGTATTGTGTGTAGGGAAGTAAGGACCATAAAACTGCGTCACTAGGTAATAGATAAAGTGCCGGAAAGTGCCTAAAACCCACTTATAGTGCAGAATTCTGCATTTTTCAGCAAAATTCAGCTTTTTAACAAGCTAGTTACATGCAAAAATTTGACTAAATGGTCTTGAATGCTTTCCTAAGTGTCGGGAATTAAAAGTGTCACAAAAAGTAACATAAAGATCATTAAACGGAATAGCTTGACACTTTAACGAACCGGTATCTAACCGAACAACCAGACACTACCCGAAACACCAAAATTATACCAAAAACATTGTTTAATTATTTCTGAGCTAGTCATGATCCCCGAACACCTTAACACCCACTAAAATATCTAGTAACTAACTTAACTAACTATACACTTGATTTTGAACTAGTAAGTAACCAACTAGTTACAAGTTACACTTAGACCCCACCCTATGCTATAATCGGCCATACCTTCACCACCATACCTCAAAGATTTGATTTCTTTTTAAATTGGATAATGCTTGATCTTGTGGACAAAATATTAGAAGTGATGGTTATAAGTATGGTGTAAGGATTCAAGAGATCTTCATCTTTCACACACTAGCACACACTTCATCTCTCTCCCTCTCCTCCCTCTCATCTCGGCCGAACACCCTCATCACCACCACCATTACTTCCATTTCAATCCCATCCAATCCAAGCACATTTCAAGATGTTAGAAGGTGATTAAGGAAGCTTGAAGCTTGTGGAACTTGAAGGATCTCTATTGCTTGCTTTTATCCACCATTCTTAACATATTCTTCATCAAGTGTTCTCCCCTAGCTTAGAGCTAGTAGTAAGACTCTCACAACCCTTTGGTACTTCTAATTTTAGTTGGTTAAAAGATGTATTATGTTGTAAATCACAAGAACACTAAAGAACATAATCTTGAATCATGAACATAAAGCTTACATATGATGAAATCTTGATGAGATAATGTTGTTTAGAGTATGTATGATACTTGCATGTTTACTTGAGATTATGATGTTGATCATCACAAGGAGCTTGCTAGATTGTGATTAAACACATGATCTAGCAAGATAGAGGATGATTATGTGTTAACCCAAGAAGATCATCCTCACATATAAACATGAACTTGATGAATAAAATGATTTCTTGTAAAATGATAAACAAAGTAAGCTAGTAATCCTATGAATCTAAGATTCATGAATGATTTTCCAAGAAAACCAAGTTCAAAATATGATTTTTAGTAGAACTTGATTCTTACTTAAAACTACACTATTTTTGGTGATAAAACAAGTGTAGAGACACTAGAGAAACAAGAAGATGTTATGAATAAACATTTTTGTAGAATATGTTTACAAGTTGTAAACACCTAGTTTTTTTAAGAATGAGATTTGTAAAGTAATAAACGCACTTTAAAGGGTAACTAAACCTACTAAACACCCTACCAAGTTCCTACAAGTTTTTAATAAAAGATCAAGTTTATGTTGTTATGTAAATTGTATAGTTTTTGAACTTGGTAAGTGTAGATTGATTATTGATTGTTGTGATGATTTTTGAAAAGAAAATGATATGCTTTAATAGCATAGACACCTCTATTTTTAAGGGAAACTATGGTAAAATTTTCTAAAAATATAAACACTTAGAAAAATATTTTCTAACAAGTATTTACAAGTGTATTTTGATCATAAGTTTTCAATATAAACTTTGCCATAATTTTTGTAACAAAAATACAAGTATTGGAGGTTGGTTTTCATAAAATAAAAATGGTTGAATATATATTTAGAATATATATTTATGTTAAAGACACATTGTGTGTGATTATGTGTATACTTTGTTAAATAAGTTATGTTATTTTAGGGTAAAATAATATAACTTAACAAAATACCAAGAATTTACAATCCAAAATAATACCAAATATCACAAGGAATAAATATATAAGTTACACACATAATATCGTGAAACCGGACGCAAGAACGTAACTTATAAAATATTCCGGAAAATACCGTTACATATATATTTTTGGTAAATATTATTTTGGGTACAAGAAACGAAAATATGATTTTTGTAAATATTACAAAGTTGTATCATATTTTTGGACAAGGAGAAATATATTATTGTTGGAAATAAAAATATATTTTCCTAGTATATTTAGAAGATATATGATATTTGGGAAAAATATATATTTTCTGGACAATACATTATTTTTGGACAAAATAAGTTTAAATATATTTTCTAAAGTGAGACTTGGAAATATATTATTTCGGAAATTACAAATACAATAATACAAATAAACATGTATAAGATACCCCATCCTTGGGAAGGAAATGCGAAGTTAAATACTTGAGAAGTATTAATACAGAAATATTGCTTAAACAATTATTCCAAAACCAAATAAAATTTAAGTTGAAATATTAATTATTTTGACAAATAATTATAACTTGGAATAATATCAGAAACGTAACTCAAACACGAAAATACTAAGCAAAGGCACGACCCGTTCGTCTAATAGATGTTAGTACACTGTAGATAGTCGTGTTTGCTGAGGAGTTTTGAGTGCCAGTACTGAAGACGCAATACTGTGAGTTCATGTCCCCATTTTCTTTAAACTGTTTTGTTTATTTACTTCGGGGGTGAAATACATGTTACAAAAGGATTACTTACAGATACTATTGGTATGGTTAGCCTAGGAAAGAACCATAGATCATGTGATTGGGTAGGCGGACACTTGGGACCATTAATCCTCGTATAAGGACCGAGGGGCATGAGTGATAGATCTATTTGGGTGTAGCGAGCCCACACCCATGAGGCCAGGGTGGCCCATAGTGGTGACTATGTCTTCCAGCCGGAAGCCCGGTACAAATTTGCTAGGTTTGAGTCTTCCGACACCGTCACACATATCAGTGGCCTTGCAAACCATTGGTGATCTTTTCCTTGTTTGCTATCATACCGGGACATTTATACTTACACTGTTTACAAAGGTTTTATACATACTCACGAACACATGAACTCGCTCAACTTTTGTTGATATTTTTAAACTACATGTATTTCAGGGAACTAAGTGGATCTGGCAAGCGTGTGTTCATGTTTTCAAGCTGCGTATAAATAAAAGATGTCATCCAAGTTTTTAGAGTTTAGGAGATGTATCTTACTCCTAGACGAGATACATGGTCCTAAGCTCGGGTTGGTTTAAGTTATGTTATCGAGTCTTTGGGAACTCATTAAAACATGTTATGGTTTGTAACTTGAAATTGGTGTCGATGTTTTCAGACAAGTATGTTGTGGTATTTTCTAAACTTAATATTTATGGATGAATGTATTTTGGTTTTATCATTTAGCATTGTTATGATTGAATGCTATGGTATTAAGAAGTCACACCAATAACCACGCTTCCGCAAAAGTCAGGGTGTGACAACTTGGTATCAGAGCTTCGCTCGTAGCGAACTAGGATTCTTTCTCGAGTCTAGACTACGATCATTAGGGCTCTCACGAAAATGTTTTCACAAACATGTTTTCATTGCATACACAAAATGACCAGATCCATGAAACAAACATTTTACAAATAAAAGACACAAAATACATTTCAAAGAATTCGTTTATATTTCAGTCTGAGAGACTGGGGAGTTAGTCTGAGAGACTAGCTGGGTAATTCAGTCTGAGAGACTAACTGGGTAGTTCAGTCTGAGAGACTGGGTAGTCTAAGAGACAAGTTGGGCAGTCTGAGAGACTAGGAGGTTTAGCCTGAGAGGCTGGGTAGTTCTGTTTGGGAAACTGGGAGGTTTAGCCTGAGAGGCTGGGTAGTTCAGTTTGGGAAACTGGGAGGTTTAACCTGAGAGGCTGGGTAGTTCAGTTTGGGAAACTGGGAGGTTTAGTCTGAGAGACTAAGTAGTTTAGTCTGAGAGACTGGGTGGGATAGTCTTGGGAAGGCTAGGATGCATACATGCTTACATTGTTATTACTTACATGCTTATTTGACGATTGTTGATATATGTGCATACTTGTGATTGTTTTGTTACAGACACCATGTCCTCTTCTGATAGCGGAGTATCAAATACCATAGACCCTATGGCCATAGTTTCAGATGACGAGATGGCCACAGATCCTGAGGTTTTTACATCTGACACTACGAGTGACGATGATGATGATTTTCAGCCGTTTGCTTTACCAGATTTTGGAGATGATATACCGCTAGCTGATGGTCTTCCTGGAGAGGATCTACCTCTTGTTCAGATCCCTGCTCCTTTTCCTCTTGCTGCATTTCCTCTTGAGGATCTGCCTCTTGACGCCATGTCTAATGACGACATCGATCTTTTTATTGAGGGTCCCCCGAGGGTGCCCAGGATGATGGAGCTCCAGTCGATGATGCCGTTGTCGTTCCATTTGTTGAGATTCCAGTTAGTGATGTCGTTGTTGTTCCACATGATGAGATTACTATTGACGAGGCTCCTTCTGACCATTCTGGTCCTGATTCATTCGAGTCTGTGTCATCTACTACTTTACACGCACTGGGATTACAGCGTTATCACGCCGATACTGATTCTGACACAGCTATGTCTGTTGCGCCTGATATTCCACACGGTGTTGATCATGATTTTGAGTTTGATGACGAGTTGGATCCTGTCTTTCCTCACGACTTTGACCCTGATCATGAGATTGAGTTTGTCCCCGATGAGCAGCCTTTTGAGGCACCTGTCGTTCCTGACGATCAGCCCTTTGATATACCCGCTGATCTTGAGCTTGCTCTAGCTGACCCTGAGCCTATGATCGCACCAGAGCCCATACCTGCTCACGATCCTTTGCCCGAGCATGACCCTGCACCTGCCGATGTACCAGTGTTTGCACCACCTCTACCTGACCCGATCCCTGTACTTGTTGATCGTGCTCCTTTTGCAGCCCAGATTGACCCTAGATATGCGTTCACCCACAATGGGTGGATCGAGGACGATGATGACTTACCTCCTTTTGTTAGACCTGTCACTCCCCCTCACCCACCTGCACCTACACATGCACCAGCTGATATCGCCCCGTTTCACCCACACGTATCTGACATTCATCGCACTGATTTACCAGTCACGTTTCTACAGGATATTCCTCCTCCCCATCCAGGGGAAGGTCCATCGAGTCAGCAGTCCAGTCACATACCACCTGTGTCAGCAGCCTTTCCTTTCATGCTACCGTTTGCACCTTCTACACATACTGCACCTTTTACTACTGCACCATCGGGCGAGCCACTGATTTGGTTTCTGCCAACACGATGCCTGTTTCTGATCCATACCATCCCTTCCACATTGGATACTCGAGGGATGATCTGCTTTTGTCCTTACAGCTCCAGCAGGAGATGCTGTGTAGGAGAGTCATGGAGTTAGAGAGGATCCCGCGTCCTCCGCCTTGTCCTTGTCAGTCACCATTCACGACTCCGCCCGCTCCTCTCCTACCATACCCAGATTTTGACTTCCGTTTTCTTACTATGGAGCAGCAGGTTAGCTATCTATTGCGTGTCGTCCATGCTCTTGAGGAGGATTTAGCGCATTTGCGCAGGTTGCTTTTCGTTCCTCCACCTCCACCATCAGCATAGCAGTTTTTGGTTTTATGCAGGTAGCATACTTTTGGTGAGAGTGCAGCTATTGAGCCAGATTACACAGCTTTTTGAAGACCACATTTCTTTTGACTTTTGATTGTTGTAGTTTGATGGATAGTATGGACAAGGGCGATGCGACCCTGTAGTCCTTTGGTTGTGATATGGTACATTGTGAAACTTGTAAAACTGTATTTGTGGTCATTTGATATATGAAAGCTCAATCGCAACATTCTCATTACATACATTGCTGAATTATTTGTTTGTGTTATGACATGAGATGTTATGTGTTTACTAGTGTTGATGAATGTTATTACATACGCGTACTACATACTTATGTGCATAAGACCTGACCTATACAATCTTCTTATAGAAGATGCCTCCACGAAGAGAAACTCGATTGCCCACTACTGAGGCCGAGTTACAAGAACGAATTTCATGAGCGATAGCAGAGCACGAGGCCTCACGCGCTGAGACTAGCGGGGGTACCTCAAGAAACAACCCACCCCATGGTAATGTTTAAGTTGCTTGAGACACATTACGTTACATTTGGATATTCCATGTGCGTTTTCTAATGCTTTCTGTGAATGACGTTACTTGTACAGGCTGTACCTATAAGCAGTTTTTAGACTGTAAACCGCTGAATTTCGACAGCACCGGGGGTGCTGTGGCTTTTGTTCGATGGACGGAGAAGACCGATTCCGTGATAAGAATGAGTAGATGCGCACCAGAACACCAAGTCACCTACATCTCCGGATTGTTCTTAGACGGAGCGCTTTCATGGTGGAATCTCCAAGTCCAAACCTTGGGAGAGGCAGCAGCATACGCTTTGACTTGGAACGAGCTGAAGGAGCTCATGCGAAATAAATACTGCTCCAGAGCTGAAATCCAAAAGTTAGAAACTGAATTCTGGAACCTCAAGATGGACGGCCCGAAGATCTCCGAATATGTGCAGAGATTTCACGATCTATCTCACGTGGTACCATACATGGTTAGTCTGGAATTCAAGCACGTTGAGCGTTTCATTTGGGGGTTGGCACCTCAGATTATGAGTATGGTAACAACATCGAAACCTGCTACGATCACCGAGGCTATCGACCTGAGTGTAGCACTAACTGAAGAGGCAATCAGGTTAAACAAGTTTTCGATCTCTGACCAGTAGAAGAAAGAGACTCACGTTGAGTCATCGGGTGAGAACAAAAGGAAGTTCTCCAACTTTAAGAAAGGTACCAGCAGTACAAACAAGAAGGATGAGACAAACGCGCCGACCAAGGCCAAAGGAAAGGGGTATGTGGGCACTTTGCCCAAATGTGATGCGTGTCAGTTGCATCACAATGGGCGATGCCGAACTGGAAAATGTGAATCTTGTGGAAGAGTTGGTCACTCGAAAGAAACATGCTGGGTTGGTATTGGCCGTGGTGGTCAAAGGGGTTTTGGTACAACCGTGGAGGTAATGGATACGGAAACCGCCCTCAAGGAGGAAATGGCGGTAACGGGAATCGTGGTAATTTTGGGAATCAAGCTGGTAATGGAAACCGTGGAGCAAATAACAATCAAGGTGGTAATGGGAACGATAATGGTCGAGGACCAGGTTGTTTTAATTGTGGAGATGTGGGGCATTTCAGGAGAGAGTGCCCAAAGCTCAATCAAGCACATGGAAGAGTTTTCAACATCGGTGCGAGGGAAGCACGCCAAGATCCAAATGTAGTTACTGGTACGTTCCCTATCAATCAACACTTTGCATCTGTACTGTTTGATACTGGTGCCGATTATAGTTTTGTATCGCTAGAATTTAAGAATATACTTGGGTTGGTAGCTAGTAAGCTAGACATTCCGTATTCGATAGAACTAGAAAACGGAAAGCTAGTTGAAGCAAATGAAGTTATTAGGGGTTGCGTGATAGAACTAGGTGAGCACGAGTTTTTGCTTGATCTGCTGCCACTCGAGTTGGGAAGCTTCGACGTGGTAGTGGGGATGGATTGGTTGTCAAGCAACCGAGCAGAGATTGTATGTCACGAGAAGGTCATTCGCATCCCGATGGCGAATGGAGAAACGATTGTGGTACATGGAGAGAAGCACAATACACCCCTAAGGATCATCAGTTGTTTGAAGGCTCGAAAGTGTTTGCAGAAAGGATGTGTCGCCTTCTTGGCACACATTGTGGACAAAGAAGCCGCTGAGCCAAAGCTAGAAGACATTCCAGTCGTGAAGGAATATCCTGAAGTCTTTCCCGAAGACTCGCCAGGATTGCCTCTGCAAAGACAAGTCGAGTTTCACATTGACTTAGGTCCAGGTGTTACGCCTGTAGCTAAGGCTCCTTATCGACTTGTGCCTTCAGAAATGCAAGAGCTGTTAACGCAACTCCAGGAGCTATTGGACAAGGGATTTATCAAACCAAGCTTCTCGCCTTGGGGAGCTCCAGTTTTGTTCGTTAAGAAGAAAGATGGTAGTTTCCTCATGTGTATCGACTACCGCGAGCTTAACAAGTTGACCATTAAGAATCGGTATCCTTTGCCAAGGATAGATGACTTGTTCGATCAACTACAAGGTTCGAGTTTTTACTCAAAAATCGATCTATGATTAGGATATCACCAGTTGAGTATTCAAGAGGAGAGCATTCCAAAGACTGCCTTTAGGACTCGCTATGGACATTACGAGTTCCTGGTTATGCCATTGGGCTGACAAACGCGCCAGCAGTTTTCATGGACTTGATGAATAGAGTTTGTAAGCCGTACCTCGATAAGTTTGTGATCGTGTTTATTGATGACATTTTGATCTACTCGAAGACGAAGGAAGAACATGAGCAACATCTAAGGGCTATCTTAGAGCTGCTTAAGAAAGAGAAGTTGTACGCGAAGTTCTCGAAGTGTGAATTTTGGTTACGTGAGGTTCAGTTCCTTGGTTACGTGGTTAACGGAGATGGAATCCATGTGGATCCCACAAAGATCGTGTTGGATCGATCGGTGACCCTAAATAGTTAGCATGAGTAGTTCATCATCAAGTACAAAGGCGGAATCAATGTAAAAGATGTCAACACAGCTTGTTCCTTTCTAATTATTCTTTTATTGATCAATCCTGAGCTTTTACACATTCAAATGACAAACGGACAACACCTCGACTCAGAGCATATGATCAGATTCCGCTCCAAATGACATACACACATCAGGTATTTATAATGTTGAGATTCCGCTTAAACATGCAACAGATCGTTTCAAGCGAAATCACATGTGTTGATTTCGCTTGAACTGATATTGAGACTTTCAAGCGGAATCACCCACTTTTACATATAAAATCCTAATTTCGACCCTGTTGTGTGCTCGTTTATCCTATCTAGACATAAGACTCGATTAAGAGGAAGTTAACAGACACCAGTGCACCAACAGACTCCCCCTTGGATGTTGACGAAGTCTTCGGCGTCGAGTCTTTAGTCTTTGTCTCTTTCTTCGTGCCTTGAACCATGCAAGACTTGATACCAGACGAAGTTGACAAACAAACTGCACTAACAGACTCCCCCTTGGATGTCGACGAAGTCTGTAGTGTCGAGTCTTCAAAATCTTCAGTCTTCATCAGTCTTTGCGATCAACCAAAAATGTCTATCACTGTAAAGCTCTTTTAACCTCTATCAGCTTCATTCTTCAAACTTCAATTTGATTGTTGATCCAGAATGTAAACTCCCCCTTTCGATAAGCTGGAATTTATTTTCTGGTTCAAACTTTATACAATCTTTGCCATGATGTTCTTTCTTTGCTCATTAACTCCCCCTTAAGCTGATCTATCTCAACTAACCTGCACATCTTCTACTTCAATGTAAGTTTCAAAAAGTTTATGAAAGTTAAAATAAAAACTTACTGGTAGAAATCATTCATTCATCAAACTGTTATAGTTACATCAAGTTCAATTAAATGACCTTGATTAACTAATCACACAAACTTTCAAAACATTTGTATGTAACATTCAAAGTTTTTCAACAAACTTTCCCAACCCAATATAGTTCATCATGTTTAGCACTTGAAATTTTGAAAATCAGCTTTCCAACATCAGTTGTCAAAAATCTTTTTGTATTTTTCAAAATTTTATGCTAAAACACACTAAAATCTTTTTGAATTTTTGTTTAAAGAAATGCAGTAAAAAATATACACAAATAATATTTTTGTGAGTTTGTGTAAGAGGATCATATCAGTTCATGAGACAAATCACAAGCACCATTGAGCTTTTAACACTTTAAGTTCTAAACGATTTACTTAGATTGACGATATAGTTGACCTCTTAAACTCAATCTAAAAACTTTCGAAATGCTTACCGATACGTTAAGGTATATTAATTTTGCACTAAATTCTTATGGACCCCACGATCTCAGCATATCCCCTCATTATGCAATACACTAACTCAAGTAATGACTTTAAACTTTCATCAACTGTGATATGTGCAAAAATAAAGCAGAATGTTTAAACATTAACAATCAGGTCGATACTTCCGTATACGCAGAGAAAGTCCAATGTTTAAACAAAATAAGAAAATAAAAACAAGTTGAAGTTGTTTAGGCTTTAACCACCAGGTCGATACTCTCGTATACGCAGAGGTGATCCAAAGCTTAAACAAAACACCAAAGAAAATAAAGCAGAACGTTTAGGCAATAACATCCAGGTCGATACTCACGTATACGCAGAGGATGTCCAATGCTTAAACAAAATAAAGAAATAAAACAAGTTTAAATCTTTGCAAAATAAAATACACAATCACAGCGACTTTTTCAGCAAGCTGTGAAAGTTCACAGACTTAACCGGTTTTATGTCTTTCGACATTCAGCGATTACTGAGTAGGTACACAATCACGAAGGACAAAACTAAGTACTATGCTTTCAACCATGTTTCCCACTAGAACTAGGCTTTTTCATTTAAGTTTGTATCGTTATCGCAAATCTACTAGTCTAGCTGAGTCTATCGTCACATCCTTAGTGAGACCGTTTATCACTTTTGACATTTCATTTCTTTAGCATGCTGTGTTAGTCCACTGATTTACTATCATTTCCTCTTATTCACAACAAAACTCATTTTTGCTTTTTCAATGTTTTTGGCATTTTCAAATTTTAAAATTTTTTTAAAAAAATTTTCTCCCCCTAAAATCAAAATATGTCTCAATTTTGATTTTCTGGGAAAATTTGAAAAAAAACTGTACAAGGTAAAGTGACAACATAATATCGAATTGCTTCAATTCGCCATCCACTTGGCATAAACAATCAGAACTCCCCCTGACAACAAACTATTTTCCCATTATGATTTCAAAACACTTAAGTTTGTTTTAATCAAAAATGGTTTTTCCGGAAAATTAGTTTTGTTTGTCTTTTCACAAATTTGGGGTTTCATCACCTTGTTCTACTTTAACCACTTGTCGGAAAGATAAATCAAGTACAATTTAATGTCCTTGATTAACCTCTTGAAAGATCGAAATATCACAATCGTGAATTTCTCAAGAAAGATGCCGATACCTGCTCCACACTTACCAACCTGGAAGTTCCGGCAAGTCATGCTTATAAACAATTTTCAATTTTTCAACAAACAATATAAGAATGATGTCGATTCATGCTCCGCGATTACCAAACTTGGGAGCTCCGGCAAGTCAGGATTTTCATTTAAACAGATTCACCCAAGCCTGACCAGCCTTGGGTGATTTTGACAATTTAGATTCATCACTTTTTACCTCAATTTGTGGCTCTTCTGACTTTTTCGAGTCAGATTCATTGCCTGATTGTGGCTCATCTGACTTTGACGAGTCAGAATCATTGCCAGGAGACAACTCTTTTGCTTCCATAGAGACAAATTCCTTGTTAGAAGATGGCTCTTTTGTTTTCTCAGAAACAAGTTCATCGCCATTCTCTATTAGAACCCATTCCCTACAGTGTTTAACCTTTCCAAATTTGTCAACCTGTGACATGCATAATTTTTCATTGTCATTTTTATACTTAAAAACTTTGATAAAGGCTTTGTCTGAAAAATTAACTTTCTTTGATTGTTCATCGGTTTGATTAGTTAAATTTTCTTTCTTTATCAACCCTTTTGTCCTCAGATTTGTATCTGATGAATTCGTTTTGCTTGACTGATCCTTGTTAGTGGAGCAAATCGATTCATCAGAACTTTTTCTCGGATTACCAGTTGTACCCGAAGACAAAATCTTTTCGAGATACTCTCTAGCTTTCTTTCTCATCTTCCTCAGTCGATCTTTCTGCCCCTGTGATAACTTCACTTTCTCCTTTTTCTTTTTCTATCTTTTGGGCTTTTCTTCAATTTCAACTGAGTTCTTCACCATTTTCTGAAATTCAGCCCTCGATCTTTCCTTTGATCTCATTGGGCAATCTCTGGCAATATGACCTTTGATTCCACAGTTATAGCATCTTCTTGAATCAAATGTTTGAGTTTGGCAGTAAACAGCAATGTGTCCCTGATAACCACATGTGTAACACACTCTGTTATCATACCTTTCCTCACTTTCATACCATACACCATTTTCATACCACACACTTAGATCATAACATTGATTTTCCTTGTGGTAATCATGTCTCTTCTTGTATCCTTGATTTGGCATTGGAGCACTATGGTCAAACCTGCACCATTTATTAACAACTTTTTGTGAGTTTTGATTTTGAAATTTTTGTGGTTTTTCATAATGATTGGATGACTGAACTGATAATCTTTTATTTTCTTTTTGAAAATTCTTCAAATTTTTAACCTCTTGTTTTTGTTCTACATTCTTCTTAATAGGTTTTTGCTTTGAGCATTCACCTATTTCAGTAGAATGTAAAGTAGTGTTTTTAAATTTTTCTTGTAATTCCAAAAATATTTTTCTTTTCTCGTTTTTCTCATTTTCATCATCAGATTTATCATCACATTCTTCAATTATGACTTTGTCATAATTTGTGACATTGTCACTTATTGGAACAGAATTGATCGGTTTTCGACATACAAGATCTGGTATTGATGACAAAGTCTCAAAACCGTTCAATTTCTTTTCTAACTCATCAATTTTATTCTTGGCACATTCAACTGCTTTTTCAAGTTGAATGATTTTCTCAAGATGAGAATTTATTTCTTTTTGTTTTTCAAGATTATTTTTACCAAAAATAGATTTTTCATTTTCTAAAATTTTTATTTGACTTTCAAAATCTTTTTCAATTTTCAATTTTTCATTTTCAAAAACTGTTATTTTATTTTGAAAATCTTTTTCATTTTCTTTTAATTTTTTTGTTTTCTAATGTCAAACTCTCCACATCCTTCAAGAGTTTGACATTGTCTGCTTCGGATTTTTCGCATTTTGAGCACACCACTTCACATTTTGAAGTTTCGTTTTTCTCCGATTCTTCTTTCTTTGACATTCTCTTACTCTCCTTCTTGTATGTTCCTGCAAGAAAAATTTTAACCATATCAGCAGGATTCAACTCTTCATCTAAAAAACAACCTCTCTTGAAATCATATTTCATCTTATTTCTTGCGGTAAGACCTATTCTGATTCTTCTGATTATTTCAAGAATCACATCGAAACTTATATATTTTGAGTTATTTTCTAACTCTTCCATCAACTCTTTCTTTTTCTTCTCAGTTTCACCGTTGTGTGTTCTAAGCTCTCTGATGAAGTCGTCTAGACTAAATTTTGAGAACCTAGGATCCTTTTTCAGTTTACACAAAAATTCATCCCATTCTAAAGATAAGGCATCTGCAAATTTTGATATCTTTTCAGCATTAGATATCTTTATCCCATACTCTCTCAAACTCTCAAGTAATCCATCATATCGCTTTTTCACATCATTAAACTTTTCATATTTCTTACACGAAAAATATTCAAATCTTTCAACCAAAACTTCCTTTTTCACATCATAATAACAACTATACCAATTGTTTAATCTTTCAAGTTTAGCGTTTTCCTTTTCGTCAAACATTTTGACCAAACTTTCAAGAATCAGATTTGATGTGAAATAGTTCAAACGGAATTATGAACTCAAACAAAATTAACACCCTTCAAATGAAATCACCTCTTCAAACGAGATTAACCTGCACACAAAGTTCAAACGGAATTAACTTTCAAGCGAAATCAGCTTTTTAAGCGAAATAGCTTTTCAAGCAGAATAGCTTTTCAAGCGGAATAGCCTTTTCAAGCGAAATCTGTTTTCAAGCGAGACACCCACTCAAGCGAAATCAGGTTTTGAAGCGAAATCAACTTATTTCGCTTGAACTTTCAAGCGGAATAAGGTATTTCAAGAGGAATCAAGCTAATTCAAGCAGAATCAGCTGTTTTGAAGATTTCGCTTGAAATGGTATGCACTATTCAAGCGGAATTAGAATGATGTCATAATGTCCGAACTGATTTTCAAGCAGAATTAGCAAGTTTTATCAGTTTTAAGTCAAATTAAAGTCCAATTCTTTCAAGGATTAGATAAAACTATGTTTTGCTTATTATATATGAAAATCAGGCCATTTTGTCCGTTCAATCTTGTTAAAATCAGAAAAGAATGAGTAGAAGAGTGAGAATCCGGTAAAATCAAGCTGAATTGGTATGAACTCCTCGTCCTGAGCTCTGATACCACTTGTTGGATCGTTCGGTGACCCTAAATAGTCAGTATGAGTAGTTCATCATCAAGTACAAAGGCGAAATCAATGTAAAAGATGTCAACACAACTTGTTCCTTTCTAATTATTCTTTTATTGATCAATCCTGAGCTTTTACACGTTCAAATGACAAACGGACAGCACCTCGACTCAGAGCATATGATCAGATTCCGCTCCAAATGACATACACACATCAGGTATTTATAATGTTGAGATTCCGCTTGAACATGCAATAGATCGTTTCAAGCGAAATCACATGTGTTGATTTCGCTTGAACTGATATTGACACTTTCAAGCGGAATCACCCACTTTTACATATAAAATCCTAATTTCGACCCTGTTGTGTGCTCGTTTATCCTATCTAGACATAAGACTCGATTAAGACGAAGTTAACAGACACCAGTGCACCAATAGACTCCCCCTTGGATGTTGACGAAGTCTTCGGCATCGAGTCTTTAGTATTTGTCTCTTTCTTCGTGCCTTGAACCATGCAAGACTTGATACCAGACGAAGTTGACAAACAAACTGCACTAACAGATCGAGGCAATTAAGAATTGGGAGACTCCGAAGACGCCAGCCGAGATCCGTCAGTTCCTAGGTTTGGCAGGATATTATCCCAGATTTATTGAGGATTTCTTGAAAATCGCTCAACCTTTGACCTCCCTCACGCAGAAAGACAAGAAGTACGAATGGGGAGACAAGCAAGAAGAAGCATTTCAGTTGTTGACAAACAAGCTTTGCGATGCACCGATTTTGTCCCTACCCGAAGGCACTGACGACTTCGTGGTATATTGCGACGCCTCGCGTCAAGGTTTAGGCTGCGTGCTGATGCAGCGACAGAATGTTAAGAGCCTACGCTTCACACCAGTTGAAGATCCATGAGAAGAATTACACTACGCATGATTTGGAACTAGGCGCGGTGGTGTTTGCATTAAAGATCTGGCGACATTACTTGTATGGCATGCGATGCACAATCTTTACTGATCACAAGAGCTTACAGCATATATTTGATCAGAAAGAGCTGAATATGAGACAGCGCCGATGGGTAGAGCTGTTGAACGATTATGATTGTGAAATCAAGTATCACCCAGGGAAGGCAAATGTGGGCGCCGATGCCTTGAGTCGGAAAGAAAGAATCAAGCCTATAAGGGTTCGAGCTTTGGAAATGATTGTTCAAACGGATCTCTTATTGCGCATTCGTGCCTCGCAGAGAGAAGCTCTTAAGGAAGAGAATATTGAGAATGAATATCTCCGTGGGATAGAGAAGCAGCTTGTACCCAATGATGAAGGAACGTTGTGCTTCATGAAACGAATTTGGGTTCCTCTCTTTGGTGGTCTGAGAGACGTTATTTTTGATGAGGCTCACAAGTCACGGTACTCGATCCATCCAGGATCAGATAAAATGTACCAAGATCTAAAGGATTACTATTGGTGGCCGAAATTAAAAGGTGATGTTACAACGTATGTTGGGAAATGTTTGACTTGTGCCAAAGTAAAGGCCGAATATCAGAAGCCTTCAGGCATTCTGCAACAACCAGAAATACCCATGTGGAAATGGGAGCAGATTTCAATGGACTTTATAACAAAATCACAATACGATTTGGGAAATCGTGGACCGTCTGACCAAATCTGCACACTTTTTACCGATCAGAGAAAAAGATAATACTAGCAAGCTTGCTGAGCTATACCTGAGAGAGATTGTTGCACGACATGGAGTGCCTCTCTCGATCATTTCTGATAGAGATGGAAGGTTTGTGTCAAGGATTTGGCAATCCTTCCAAGAAGCCTTTGGTTCTCAGTTGAATCTGAGTACTGCATTCCATCCGCAGACAGATGGCCAGAGCGAGCGAACGACACAAACGTTGGAAGACATGTTACGAGCTTGCGTGATGGATTTGGGTGGTAGTTGGGACACTCACTTACCCTTGGTAGAATTCTCATACAACAACAGCTACCATGCGAGTATCCAAGCTGCACCATTTGAAGCTCTCTATGGACGCAAGTGTCGATCACCGCTATGCTAGGCCGACGCGGGTGATAGACAGCTTGTTGGTCCTGAATTGGTTCAAAAGACGACTGATAAGATTTCACAGATCCGAGAGCGCATAAAGGCGGCTCGTGATCGACAAAAGAGTTACGCGGACCAAAGAAGGAAACCGTTGGAGTTTGCAGTAGGAGATATGGTTTTGTTAAAGGTTTCACCCTGGAAGGGTGTAGCACGCTTTGGGAAGCGTGGGAAGTTAAACCCGCGATACATTGGACCATTCAAAATCCTGGAGAGGATTGGTCTTATAGCTTACAAGTTGGATCTACCCGCAGAACTGAATGGAGTTTATGATACATTTCATGTATCTAACCTGAAAAAGAGTCCAACTCACGAAACAGTTGTCATACCTGCCGATGAAGTCCATGTTGACGTCACACTCCACTTTACTGAAGAACCTATTGAGGTTACTGATTGGAAGGTTAACAAGACGCGACGGAGTAGTGTTAAACTCGTCAAGGTTCGTTGGAACGCGCGACACGGCCCAGAGTTCACTTGGGAGCGTGAGGATCGCATGAAAGCAAAATACCCACATTTGTTCCCCAAGACCCCTGTATCTAGTAGCAGAACTAAAATTTCGGGATGAAATTTTCTTAACAGGGGGAGAATGTGACAACCGTAAAAAAATACAGGTATCCGTACAATTAATTAATACTGATTAGTGCTTAATGACTGTACTAGATTATACATAATTGCTTTCTGATTACTACATCATACTTACATGTGCATCACATATTACATAATGTCACTGTATTATCACATGCAAACTTTATTGACATACATGATGCACAAAGCACGGTTAGCACAGTTAGCGGATAACTCATAAAATGCTGACGATATTCAGTACATAGACAGACAGTGTTTTGAGACCCAGTATGGGCCAGGGACAAGGTACTACACTAGTATGGTGTGTATGGAAGTAAGGGCCATAAAACTGCGTCACTAGGTGATAGATAAAGTGCCGGAAAGTGCCTATAACCCACTTATAGTGCAGAATTTTGCATTTTTCAGCAAAATTCAGCTTTTTAACAAGCTAGTTACATGCAAAAATTTGACTAAATGGTCCTGAATGCTTTTCTAAGTGTCGGGAATTAAAAGTGTCACAAAAAGTAACATAAAGATCATTAAACGGAATAGCTTGACACTTTAACGAACCGGTATCTAACCGAACAACCGGACACTACCCGAAACACCAAAATTATACCAAAAACATTGTTTAATTATTTATGAGCTAGTCATGATCCCCGAACACCTTAACACCCACTAAAATATCTAGTAACTAACTTAACTAACTATACACTTGATTTTGAACTAGTAAGTAACCAACTAGTTACAAGTTACACTTAGACCCCCCCCCCCTATGCTATAATCGGCCATACCTTCACCACCATACCTCAAAGATTTGATTTCTTTTTAGATTGGATCTTGCTTGATCTTGTGGACAAAATATTAGAAGTGATGGTTATAAGTATGGTGTAAGGATTCAAGAGATCTTCATCTTTCACACACTAGCACACACTTCATCTCTCTCCCTCTCCTCCCTCTCATCTCGGTCGAACACCCTCATCACCACCACCATTACTTCCATTTCAATCCCATCCAATCCAAGCTCATTTCAAGATGTTAGAAGGTGATTAAGGAAGCTTGAAGCTTGTGGAACTTGAAGGATCTCTATTGCTTGCTTTTATCCACCATTTTCATCATATTCTTCATCAAGTGTTCTCCCATAGCTTAGAGCTAGTAGTAAGACTCTCACAACCCTTTGGTACTTCTAATTTAAGTTGGTTAAAAGATGTATTATGTTGTAAATCACAAGAACACTAAAGAACATAATCTTGAATCATGAACATAAAGCTTACATATGATGAAATCTTGATGAGATAATGTTGTTTAGAGTATGTATGATACTTGCTTGTTTACTTGAGATTATGATGTTGATCATCACAAGGAGCTTGCTAGATTGTGATTAAACACATGATCTAGCAAGATAGAGGATGATTATGTGTTAACCCAAGAAGATCATCCTCACATATAAACATGAACTTGATGAATAAAATGATTTCTTGTAAAATGATAAACAAAGTAAGCTAGTAATCCTATGAATCTAAGATTAATGAATGATTTTCCAAGAAAACCAAGTTCAAAATATGATTTTTAGTAGCACTTGATTCTTACTTAAAACTACACTATTTTTGGTGATAAAACAAGTGTAGAGACACTAGAGAAAGAAGAAGATGTTATGAATAAACATTTTTGTAGAATATGTTTACAAATTGTAAACACCTAGTTTCTTTAAGAATGAGATTTGTAAAGTAATAAACGCACTTTAAAGGGTAACTAAACCTACTAAACACCCTACCAAGTTCCTACAAGTTTTTAATAAAAGATCAAGTTCATGTTGTTATGTAAATTGTATAGTTTTTGCACTTGGTAAGTGTAGATTGATTATTGATTGTTGTGATTGTTTTGAAAAGAAAATGATATGCTTTAATAGCATGGACACCTCCATTTTTAAGGGAAACTATGGCAAAATTTTCTAAAAATATAAACACTTAGAAAAATATTTTCTAACAAGTATTTACAAGTGTATTTTGATCATAAGTTTTCAATATATACTTTGCCATAATTTTTGTAACAAAAATACAAGTATTGGAGGTTGGTTTTCATAAAATAAAAATGGGTGAATATATATTTAGAATATATATTTATGTTAAAGACACATTGTGTGTGATTATGTGTATACTTTGTGAAATAGGTTATGTTATTTTAGGGTAAAATAATATAACTTAACAAAATACCAAGAATTTACAATCCAAAATAATACCAAAAATCACAAGGAATAAATATATAAGTTACACACATAATATTGTGAAACCGGACGCAAGAACGTAACTTATAAAATATTCCGGAAAATACCGTTACATATATATTTTTGGTACAAGAAACGAAAATATGATTTTTGTAAATATTACAAAGTTGTATCATATTTTTGGACAAGGAGAAATATATTATTGTTGGAAATAAAAATATATTTTCCTAGTATATTTAGAAGATATATGATTTTTGGGAAAAATATATATTTTCTGGACAATACATTATTTTTGGACAAAATAAGTTTAAATATATTTTCTAAAGTGAGACTTGGAAATATATTATTTCGGAAATTACAAATACAATAATACAAATAAACATGTATAAGATACCCCATCCTTGGGAAGGAAATGCGAAGTTAAATACTTGAGAAGTATTAATACAGAAATATTGCTTAAACAATTATTCCAAAATCAAATAAAATTTAAGTTGAAATATTAATTATTTTGACAAATAATTATAACTTGGAATAATATCAGAAACGTAACTCAAACACGAAAATACTAAGCAAAGGCACGACTCGTTCGTCTAATAGATGTTAGTACACTGTAGGTAGTCGTGTTTGCTGAGGCGTTTTGAGTGCCAGTACTGAAGACGCAATACTGTGAGTTCATGTCCCCATTTTCTTGATACTTCAGGGGTATTCTCAAATAATGGTTAATGTCCAAAGTGCTGCTTCATTCATAGTTTTATGATACTTCAGTGTTTATGATGAAAATTATGTTGGTTCCATGATTGACTATTCCCCATGTTGATTCGCTTAATTGTATGTTATGTATATACAATCTCTGGAGACAAACCCTAGAGTTTATCTCTTGAGACAAACCCTAGACAAACCCAAAGGTGAACCACTGCCCAACAACAACAGTGGTTCGGCATCAACAGCAAATATTCTACCTTTGTTTATGTTAATAGTGTTTATATGTAACAGTATTTATCACATCAGTGTTTTATACTCTGTTAGATTGTTAGATGTCATATCACTTCAATGTTTATATGTAACAGTATTTATCACATCACCTCAGTGGTTTGATCTGTACTATAAATAGAACAGTGGTTTGATCTTTATACTAATAAATAAAAATGAAGTACACTTGGATGATTATTAAGCTCCTCATTTTGATTGTTTGGGTATAGTATTCTTGAAATTGGTCTTTTTTGCAAACAGATGTTTATGGGCAAACTTCTGTTTAAGTCCAAACAACTGATATAGAAGGCCAAACATCTGTTTAAGGTCAAACATCTTCAAAATAGTTAAAAATGATAGTTTTCATTAATCCTTAAAAGTCTGTTACAACCACTGTTTTGGTTCAAACCTCTGATTGTTAAATGTTATCCACTGCTGAAAGACAACCTCTGTTTCTTCATTCTTCATGTTGCACTGACTGTCCAAACATCAATGTTTCAATCACTGTTGGCTATCCACTGATAGTTAAAAAATAGACACTGCTCGCATTTTTATTGTTGACATCCACTAATATTGACCATCAGTGGTTTTCCTAAAAAACATCCACTGCCCACATTTTTATTGTTGATGTGGTTAATTAATTATAGAATGAAATTATCAAATGAAAACTAGAATTACAATGAAATTACCATTTTACCTAATCGTTACATTCCAATGAGATAAGAGTTCCTCCAACATTGTTTTGGTGATAAAATTTAAAGTTAAAATAAAAAATAAAAAAAAACTGTTGATGACATTTTGTTGCATATCAAATCAGTAATTAATGCTAATTTCTTGAGCTTTGGACATTGAAAATATGCAAAATGTGAATTTCAAATTGACGGTTATTTTCTCTTAATTAAAGTTAAAATAAAAATTAGAAAAGTCATTATGACAATTGCTTTCAAATCAAATCAGTAATTACTGATAATATCAATAACTTTTGAAATTCAAAATATGCAAAATGATAATTTAAAATTGGCGTTCTCTCTCTCTTTTTTTCCTACAAACGCAACATAGATTCATAAGATTAAAATTTATTCATTTATTCATGACACTAAAAGTCCAATTATTACATAACATACTGAACAAGTAAACTTTTAAATCTAACAATAACCGTAAGAATTAAGAAAGGTTAGCTTCAACTCCAACGATTGCTGAACCTCTCGATGTATGTCCTTCAGCATCGCCATGAACTCCACGTCTCTATCACCGCACTCTATATTGCTGACAACACAAAGATCACAAACGGAAGTTGAAGGCATCCGCATAAGATTTCTGGAAACCTGCACTCTCGTGAACAGGCCAACTTGCAATCCATCAAAACATCTCTTCAGCTCTTGAAGAGTAGCCCTATCTTCATACACCTGTTCCTCTATATGCTTGACAAAACGCTGCTTTAAATCATCTGATTTTACAGAAGTGAATGACGCCATTTCAATAAACTATATTACTCGACTTTCCTGAAAGTATGTTATCTTCGTAGGAAATCGTGATGAAAAACAGGTGAAGTGGCTATGAGTTTATATACTTAAATCAATCAAAACGTGTAGATTTAATATAAACATATTAATGTATATTTCAAAACAACAGTCTTTTAATGCAAAAACCTTTTCAAACCGTAACTTTTATGGGAAAACTTTAAAATTCAATACCAAGAAACCCAAGGGACAAATTTTCGAAGTTCAAAGAACAAAAGCAGATTATCATAATTACAATTAACCTCTTCATTTGCCATGTATACGCGTTTTTAAACTCTATAAAAGACCGATAATTACTTTTGATTCAAAACATCACAAATTGTCCTACAAATCACTGTCTGTGAAAGATTGTTCCACATCAGAAAATCCAACAAAAATCTACATGGCAAACTTTAGCTTCTACCACTGGTCAGACACCAGCGATGTTAAAACCCAATTCTCGATGTGGTCACTCAAAGAAAAAAGAACAGACGAAGAATTAAACAGTAAAGTCGACATAATCAATGACACTAATTACAAGAAAACCTGGAACAGCATAGCATTGCTCGATGAAGTCCTCCACTATCCTCCATCGGATTTCCAGAAGAATGCAGAAGAGTTTCTCACACAACTTCTAAAACAGGATCAGAAAATCTACAACATGCTAACTGACCTGAAAAACAAAAGAGAGCATGAAATTACATGGAGAAAGGCCAGAGTCCACGAAATCCTAACAAGTGTTAACTCTAGCGTGTAATAGTTTATAAATATTTCATTAAATTTATATTTTTCTATGTAATAGTTTATTTTAATAATCTCAACATGCATCTTAACATATTCTAAAATGTCGGTGTCAATAAAAACTCTCAACATCATCAACAATTAATCAAAATAAAAAACAAACCTAAAATGCAAAGGTTTCCTCATTTTCGAATCTGTAGAATGAGATCTTCCACTGTTGGGTTATCATCTTTCAACCCCATTTTCCCTAAATTTATCGAATCTGTTTTTCAACAGGAATGTGATGTAATGATTCCTCTCAATTAAATAGACCGACACTTGCTTCCTCTCAAAGGGTTATGGAGTGGTTATAACAGCTGATCATGCTAAGGACTGTTATAACTAACCACTGCTCCTTATAAAGACTGATGGACTTAAAGACTGATGAGGACTATCCACTGTTGAAGACAAAGACCTGTTAAAGACAAGCACCGATGTTGCAGATGGCTGATCAACCAAAGGAAAACCGCTGGTCAGTAACAACAGTGGTTCAGCATCTACAGCGGATTCAACATCAGTATTTATGTATAAGTGTTTCTTATGTAACAGTGTTTAGTGTATCACTGTTTAGAGTTTGTTACAGGTTCGATGATGGTTGTTAGATTTATGAAAATATGTAACAATTTCGGATTGGGTATATTCATTCACAGGTTTATGATACTTCAGTGTTTATTCATTCACACTGTTCAATCAAACATGGGTTTCCATCCAACTGTTGACCAAAAGTCAAACAAATGTTCAAACCACTGATTGAGTTATTCAAATTTCTGTTGAATACTAAATGAGATGTTGACCAAAACTCAAACAGATGTTGATCAAAAGTCAAACAATTGTTCACCAATAGTCAAACAGATGTTGACCTTAAACAGATGTTTGGTTTAGGGCTAAACATCTGTTTATGGCCAAACATCTGTTTAAGGTCAAACATCTGTTAAAGTCCTACATCAATGTTTCAATCACTGTTGGCTATCCACTGATAGTTAAAAACAGCCACTGCTCACATTTTTATTGTTGACATCCACTGGTATTGACCATCAGTGGTTTCCCTAAACATCTGTCATCCATTTTCATCAGAGGTTGTCACGTGTACAGTTCTTAGCCGTCTGATCTTTGTAACCGCAACCACGTCAGCATTCACTTTTCACTTTTATAAAACCCTGATCAAAACCCTAAACAGGGTTTTAACTGCCATTTCGAATTCCAAATTTTTTTTCAAAAGTTGTTTCCATCAAATTCCTTCAAACGCTTCATCTTCTTCTTCCTCTCACAAATTCCTTCGAATCACCATGGCTCTTGCTCTCAAAAACACTCATAACTATTTGTGTACACTTGAGAAAACAAGTAAAAACACAGCTTTTCACTCAATCATCCATGCTCTTTCATCCTCAAAGTACAAAACTTTGTTGACCTGCAACGCACCTATTTACCAAGAAACCCTACGAGATTTTTGGAAAAATGCAAAATTAGAAGTTCAAGACAACAAGCCTTGGGCTATTACATCAACAGTAGGTGGGATTCAGGTTGCTATTACTCCACAAACCATATCTGAGGTTTTTGAGATGAACGATCATACAGGTAAAAACTCTTTCCCTAAAGAAGAGTATCAACGAGATTTGATTGAAAGGGGGTATGAAGAGCAATGCCCCAAAGCTACTATGCAAAAAGGAGCATTCCCACCTCCTATGAAATTTTTATTTCATACTTTACTTATGTGTGTTTCAAACAAAGCAACAGCTTTCAATGAAATTCCATTGAAAATTCAATACTTGGGACATGCTATTATGGCTAAACAAGATTTCAATTACTCCGAAGAGATTTTCAATTATTTGGTTAAAAATGTCAATAATATAAAAGATAAGAAAAAACCATTCCTGTTGTTTCCAAGGTTTTTAAGCTACTATTTACAGCAGAAAGTACCAAACGACAGTGCACAATTGCTTGTCCAAGGTGCTCCTTGTGAAATAAATAGTTTGTCAGAGTCAAAAGCTTTAAAAACACAAACAGAGGAGCCTGAGCAAACTTTAGATGCGTCCACATCTGCTCCTCAGGTTTCTGCTGTTGAGCCCACTGCTCTTGGTGACCACAGCAGCACAACCACTGCTGTGCAAGCCCCACCAAAAATCACCAAAAAGACCATTAAGAAAAACTCAAAAAAGCGCCCCAAACCCTCCAAAAAGGACCTTCTAGAAGATGAGATCCCAAAAGTAACTCTTGTGACAACACAAAAGTCACCAACACCCACTGTTGCTACTTCCTCACAACAGTTGGAAAGATCTCCACCACAGGCCTCAACTCCTCCTGCTTCCTCACAAAAGGAACAGGTTGTAAGCATAGGGACACCCAACCAAGATACATTACCCTCACTTGAGAGTATGTTCAATAGCCCTGCTCCCGGGGCAAATTCTCTTTCAACTCCTATCCCTACAACCACATTACCATCCAGCATTTTACCTCTGTTGAAAGCATGGGATATGGATCAGACACTAATCAATTCTTCTCAACAACCCATCATTGAGAATATACTCCAATAAGTGACTGAGTGTGATGCCTCTACCTTTGCTAACCCATTAACAGTTGAGGAGGTTACACCCCTAGAGTTAAATGTATCTCTTCGTGGTAGTTCAAGTGGAGCAGCTACTACAGGTGTTGAATCCACTGATTTACACATGGACAGTAGTTTCATAAGTCAGACTCCCTTGAAGGCAATTTCTTCCTTGGGAACCAAGGTATCCACTGGTGTGTTCAAGCTAAGCACTGGTGTGCTTACTAAGGTAACTACTGCTGAAGAAAGAAGTCCCCAGTACCAAGAAAAAAGGGCATCAGTGGATGAACCATTGGAGACTTCTCCTGGTCTAACTGTTGATACAACTACTGCTAGTGGGAAATCTGATCATCCCATTAAATTGGGTGATAGTTTAAAATATTAGGATTTGACGGAGAGAGTTACCAATCTTGAAACATCTGTGGCAGATATCAAAAATATGCTGCAACAGTTGTTACAATCCTCAAATTCTCAATCCACTGTTTCATCATCTGCTATCACAACAAGTGAGCTATGGCAACTTCTACAACCTCTGTTTCATCAACAAAGGAAATATGCTGATCAACAACATGAAATTCAGCTACAAATGTTCAGAAATGTGATGGAAGCAAGGTATAAGGATACTCAAGCTGACATTAAATCCATCAAAGCTCATTTACTTCAAACCACTGGTACTTCTCCTCCTACAATTGTCTATGTAGAAAACCCTGATGATGCCAAAAAGGGGGAGAAAGGAAAGGATGGTTTGTATCTAAAACCTGATCCAAAGGCTAAACCTGTTGTGGAAATTCCAAGGCCAGATGGTACAAAGAAGGTTAATGTGACTCTCAATGCCTTTGCTGAAAAAAAGCAAATAGAAAAGAGAAAATGGAACGAAAGGGTTCTAAAAGATTTGAAAAAGAAAAGGAAGTTCTGATGTCAAGGGAAAAACAGGGTACTTCAAAAAGAATAAGAACTACCAGAAAGGTCAGCGAACCCACTTCCACACCTGTTATATCAACAGCTGTTGATACATCAGTGGCTGATACATCAGTGGTTGATACATCAGCTTCTAAAATCCCCAAAAGTTCCTCAGCTCAAACCACAAAGCCAACAGATGTTGAGACACCTGTTATATCAACAGTTGTTGATACATCAGTGGTTTCAACAGTTATTGTCACAACAAATGTTGTTGTCACTTTACCAACCACCACTCAATCCACAAATCCAACTCTAAGTTCAACACCTCTAACCACACCAAAAATCAAAAGAAGGAGAATAACAAATGTCATACTTGAAGATGATTCTGTACCTTCTCCACTTCCAATATCTTCATAACCTCTGATCCTATCAACTGTGCAAAAATCAACTTCAACTGCTTCAATTCTAACCCCTGACCAAACTACTGCCTCTTTTCCTTTGAGTGTGAAATTTCCTCTGGATCTTCCAGCAGTTAGGGAGGAGATCAAATCCTTCTATTCTGAAGATGATCCTGAAAAGAGGAATCTTCCATCTCTTCAAGGGTATCCTTTGCCAAAGAACATTCATGAATACCTTCAATTGAAAGCCAAACAAGCAGAGAATATCTCAAAAAGAGACACAAAAGGAAAATCTGATAAAGAAATACAGAGAAATCTGCAATATCTTCTCAGCCAAGTCAGAACATTAGAGCAGTTTTCAAAAGATCGTTGTCAGCAGTTATCAGAAAGAGATGATGAAAGCCTAAGGAATGATTACATTGAGCTCATCATACAAAACAAGAAATACAAAGCAGAAAGGTATCAATTCAAAGAGTGGACCATAAGTGAGCTCAAGCAAGAAATTGCAAGAATACAAAAGATGCTTGAAGACTCAACAATAAAACCAACCCCACCAGTCTGGTCCCAGTATAAAAAGAATGTACCTGAAAGGGCTTTGAAATTGAAGAGAATGAAAGAAGAGCTTATAACTGCAAATTCTGGCTCAAGGAATCAAATCACAAGGTGGACAGAGATTAAAGTGATAGAGACGTACAAAAAATTGGAAGAAAGAAGAAAGAAAGATCCCTCTGTTCGTAAAAAGCCAGTTTATCCAGCATCAGAGGTTTCAATCAAACAGACCGTACCAATTAAAAGATCTGCTAAACCGACTGTTCCATCTTTCGTTGTTTTCTATCAAACAAAGAGGCAAAAACAGATGGATGAAGAAGAACAGGCACAACAAGAATCCGAATATTTTAAATTGGCCATCAAGCAGATGTTGATAGAAAATCCTGACTCAGCAAAGCTACAAGAAATAGCCAAAGGTCTGAACAACCAAAGGTGAACCACTGCCCAACAACAATAGTAGTTCAACATCAACATCAGATATTGCATCAGTGTTTATGTTAACCGTGTTTGTATGTAACATTATTTATGCAGTAAAATACACTTTGAGCGTTTTTTGACCCGTTTAATATATTATCCTTTTATTGAATTTTCTTTTCGAGTAGTCCCATCTAAGATAAAACACACGATTAAATCATATGGTCAAATTGTTAAGGGTCTCGATGATTTAAGATGCTATATGTGTGCCGTCTATTAGCTAATTATTTGTAATTTATGTTAACAGTGTTTATATGTTAACAGATGTTGACCAAAAGTCAAACAAATGTTGACCAATAGTCAAACAAATGTTCACCTTAAACAGATGTTTGGTTTAAGGCCAAATATATGTTTATGGGCAAACATCTGTTTAAGGCCAAACATTTGTTTAAGGCCAAACATCTGTTTATGGTCAAACATCTGTTTAAGTCCAAACAACTGATATAGAAGGCCAAACATCTGTTTAAGCCCCAACAATTGTTTAAGTCTAAACAGATGTTTAAACAACTGTTCAAAACGCTGTTCAATCTAACATGAGTTTCCATCCAACTGTTGACCAAAAGTCAAACAGATGTTCAAACCCCTGATTGAGTTATTCAAATTTTGTTGAATACTAAATGAGATGTTGACCAAAACTCAAACAGTTGTTGACCAAAAGTCAAACAAATGGTGACCAAAACTAAATGGGATGATCCGACCCGGTTACATCGGATATATTTAAACCTTCTAACTTTTTCAACATCCTCACAAAATCTTGGTTCCTTTCTCTCTCCACGTATCTTTGTACACTTTCTCCAAGAAACTCTCTCATCTTCTTCGATTTCTTCCTATCTTCATCAATATCATCTTGGATAATAACAAAGGTATTGTTAACTAATCTGATTTGTTTTGTACTTTTTCATGTTTATTCTTTTAGTTTGAATTCCATAGCCGATTATGGTTCTTGCTGTTTTAATGAAGAAGTTGTAATCGACGGTTGTGTATTCATGTATCTCCCTGTTTTTTTTTTCAATCCATTGTTTGTTATGATTGCGTTTATTGTTGCGGCTTATACTCGAACAACTTCTGATAATCCTGATTTTTTTATATCCGATTACTATGTAGTTATAATGCATGTTATGATAGACATATATGATTCTAAAAAAAGTGATCTGCATTTGGTGTATCTACCATTGTCTTATCCATTGTTGATTTTATTGGATTTCACTTTGCTCATGTATTTATCTTATTCTGATGTATGATATAAAATTTCAATCTTTACTGATCTATTCTCAATTGTATTTGTAAAGTTATTTATAAAGTTGTTCATGTGATTCTAAGGTTGTTTATAAAGTTGTTCATGTAGCGATGTTATTCTGAAGTATGATATAAATTTCCAATTTTAACTGATGTACTCTCATGTGTATTTGTAAAGCTGAACTTTTTTTATTAGTAGTTGGTATACTGTTTTTAAGTTTTTGTTTGATACGGACACAAGTCACTATCCTGTCTTTCTATACAATTTATTCAGCTGATGATCTTCCATGTCTATTTGTGATACTTAATCGTAAAAGTAGGTTTTAAGTTTTGATAATATGATTTGCTGTAAAAATATATATATATATATATATCGATATGATAAGAAAATACATGTATTCTCACCTTTTCGATGTTGTCTATTGTTATTTTGATATATATTAGTTGTATCATCTTTTATTTAGATGTATTGCATACCTTAATGGATTGTATTCATTTGTTTCTTAATGTTATTGATTTTGATTCTATATAATTGATATTGTTACAGTTTTACGTGACAATGATTTATGGATTTCCGTGTTACCTTGAAGACACTAAAAGGAAATCTTTGGTTAGAAATTTTATCCGATCTTACTTTAACACTTAATTTTTTTTTTCGTATGATATCTAGCAATAAAAGTGTTTTATTTATTTATGCTTAGATTTTGCCAAAACAGTATGAAAAATGGATTCAACAGTTTAATTATCCAATTGGAAATACAAACATCCGTACCAAAAGTGGAAATGTTTTTAAAGTCAAGATCTATCCTCTAAGCAATAGCAGATATTATGTCTATAATGGTTGGTATCAGTTGGTAGACAGTTTGAAAATACCTTCAGATTCATGGTTGATATTTCACTATGAGGAAGCATTGGAAAGTTTCAGAATTTTATATTTTTATCAAGACATTTCTCTTGCTCCTTGTGATCATTTTTACTACAAAATGTGTGGTAAAGAAGATTATATGGTATGTAACTTCAAACAATATTGATCATGTAATTTTTTGGAGATACAGTTGTTTAATTGTTGTTTTTTATTTATTTACTTAATTTTCTAATATATTTTTACTAACGTACTATATAATGTGTTTTTTTCGGATTGTAGAGTGTTAATCGTTCTTTTGTTCATCACAAGATGTTAAACACTATTCCTTCGTATCCGATTGTTATTAAAGGATCTGGAAAGAAGAACTGGTTTGTACGGATGGAAGATTTCAACAATGAACTTTACATAACTACCGGATGCAAGCAGATAATGAATGACTTGTCAATAACTGCTGATCATCTGATTTTCTTTGAGATGATAGATCTTCAGACTTTTCATATCACGGTTTTCAACTATGCTACCTGCGATTTAGTGCTTCCACCGAAGGTCTGTGCTGGTGTTAAAGAAAAGGTGGTAGAAGAGATTTTCTTGAGTTCAGATAGTGAAGCTGTACAGGACATCGTTAATGTCAATGAAGGTGGTGTGGCTGTTGTGAATGAAGATAATCAGATCGTACCTATTTCTTTCCGTGTGGACGGTCATTTTGTAAGTTTGTGATGATGAGTTTACTAATATATAATACTTCAGTCATATTTTAAAGATGTGTTAATTCTTTGTTTATTGAATTGTTCGTTGTTTGTTACATCGACTTTTTAAAAGACAGGCTGAAGATCTCGGACTAAATCGTAAGATCGGTTTGAAGATTGTGGACGCGGCAGGTGCTGTTTGGGATGTTCAAGTTGCTATAGGTTCATCTCGTGGTCAACCAAGATATTATATGCAAGGAATGAGAAAGTTTGTGACTGATAAAGGCATGGTTCCAGGTCAAGCATTTACACTAAACTTCGTGAAAGGTAAAAAGCTTTTTTTGTTTGGATGAATGTTCATGGGATTGAAGAAGGCAAATGCAGAAGGATAGATGGAACCAAATTTTTGGGTTGTAGTTGTTCGCTTTTAGAAACTGATGGTAGACTTTGTTGGTTTAGTTTTGAAGTTTTGGTTCTAAAACAATATATGTAGATGTAAATTATTGGGTCTATGTCTAACGGAAACAATGTGGGCAGTCAATGCTGAATTTTGTAATAACCGTTTTATAAAGTCAGAAACTTGCAGCCGTTAATCTTAGTTTTAAAACCGGTATTGATGTTGGTGAATTTTGAGACACCGGTATGTCCACAATTCCCAAACTAAAACTGAAATTTATCAAATGAGACATGTTAAATATGTATAAGAAATCATGTATGTGTCAATTCGTTTGACTTTTGGTCAACGTCTGCTTGACTTTTGGTCAACATCTGTTTGACTTTTGGTCAACATCTCATTTAGTATTCAACAGACGTTTGAATAACTCAAACAGTGGTTTGAAAATCTGTTTGACTATTGGTCAACAGTTGGTGGAAACCCATGTTAGGTTGAACAGTGTTTTGAAGAGGAAAACAGTGCTAAAATATAAGAAGACAGTGGATCTTGTTAAACATATGTTTGACTTTTGGTCAACCACTGTTTGACTTTTGGTCAACATCTGTTTTCCCGATTAGATTGGGTGTTAGATTGTAGTTCTTTAAGTCATTGTTTCGTTTTCTTGAATTCTATGTAATTTTGTAAAGAAGTACAAGAACAAACATTTTTACAAAATCTCAAATCACCCGATCACGTAAGTGCATTGAAGTAAAAGTGAAAATGATGTTATTCATGTGGTCCTGTTGTGCTTTTGTTTGACCTCTAATATGGGTTCATTATCTAATCCGGTGATATGAAGACATTGTTGTTGAATCCAATGAGATGCTTGATGTAATGAGATCGTATTAATAACAAATAATAATTAATATAACTAAGTTTCCCTAGCCCGGAAAGCAATCCCAGGTAATAACCTAGTTAGAATAATAAAAGTATAAAAAAAACTATATATAATATTATAATAATAAAGTTACTATTGTCATAAAACAGATATACAAAACACCCCTTGTAATTGCCTTGGCAGTTAACCTCTCATAACTGTTTTGACTGTTAACACACGTACGTTATATATATACTATTGTATGTTGTTATTTAGATGTATCACATTTGTATCATATGGAATAATAGATTGAAGATTCGATACAGATTTCCGAGTGGTTTATATCACGTTATCAGCACGATTCGACTCTTCACGGAAAAATTACCGGCAATCTGAAATCATCCACAAGTCGCTATCATTCAAAACATTGTCCAGTTCATCAAATCCGGGTACACTATCAATATCTCTTACTGTATTGAATATATTTTTTTATTATTATTGCGAACAGATGTGTATCCAAAGAAAAATCACATATTGTTGATTTTTTTTTGTTTCAATCAATCCGGCGGTCCCTGCCGCCCTAATACATGAACCCCCGTACAACAAACAGAAAAAAAAACAGTTCTTAAAATCTCCGGCAATGCAGAAACGAAATCAATAATCTCGGAATCGAATACAATTAAATTAGATTTTTTTCGTCAAACACACGACGGTTCCTACCGTCACTCATAGCAATCTTACCCGAAAACCTTCCTCCGGCGGTTAACCGACGTTGCGCACCACCAATGTTATTGATGGATTACGTGGACAAATTCATCCCTACAAATATAACTCTCGAGCACGGCAAATGGTTCAACCGTCTCTTGATCCCCTTCACTGAGATGACAGGTTCTTCGCTCTAGTATTATCCGCACAATTCACCGTCGCCGCCACCGGGAAGACCTAGCGACATCCGGAACTTGTTTCCGGCGAAACAAAACTTAAAAACTGCTCCGGTTTTCTGTAACCGTTTCAGGCGAATCAATGACGGGTTTTTTTTTTTGGAGATTCGATGGGTTGGAACGGTTTACCGGCAGTTACTCTATTGGAACGGTTTACCGGCAGTTACTCTTTTGAAACGGTTTACCGGCAGTTACTCTTTTGAAACGGTTTACCGGCAGTTACTCTCTTGGAACGGTTTTACCGGCGATTGTTATGAACGGTTGTTGAAGACCTTTTGTTTGTGGTTTGCAGACCATTGTTTGTGGTCTTTAGATAACATACACCTAAAAAGAAAAAATAATAATAATATATATATAGAGTATGCCAACTGTCCTCCACTATATATTAATAATATTTTTGTTTAATATTTAGTTTTTGATCAATTTTTTTTAAATTAGAATGACATACGACTACAATATGGTACATTGGTTTTGGAATTCTCTATGATGGACAGCAGTACTTTACTACAATAGTATCTTTTAATATCTATGATTTTTTTTAACTTTAAATTCTAATAATTCATCAAGTGCTAATAATTTATACGTGGATATGTTTTTGTTAGTATAAGAATATATATACATCAATCAAAACATATATTGAATGATTCTACACATTAAAAACTCACAATTATAATATTACCAGAGAACCACATTACAAGATACAAAATTAATAAATGAGTTTGTTTTTCCTTCTCTATTTTATAAACATACTTAAAGTTTAGAACCTGCAGTTCTAGCAAAAGAGAACCTGAAGTTCTCATACAATATATATTTCATTTGAAGGCTTGTTTTTAAAATGTCTTATTATTTCCGTTGTAGAAAATATGTCGAACTTATCAAATCTTGAATTCACTGTACTTGAAATCTCGGGCAACAACTACCCATCGTGAACTCTCGATACTAAAACTCATCTAGAAGCAAAGACATGTTGGAGAAAATTTTCTCAACGTTTCATTCATCCAACATGCTCCTGACGCAGTATTACAGAGAATATAAATTTACCAAATAGAATGATCTAATACCATGTTTGTTAATCGCGGAGCAAAATAACAAGCTCCATCTACAAAATCAGTAAATGCGACCCGTTATTTAATGTTGAAACTAATATTATGTTTCATTTAAAAACTAGTGATGTTCGATTCATAGTTGTATGATGTTTTTTTTTAATCATACTCAAACATACAATTTCTTATATTTAACGTGTTTTATTATTTCCAGAAGAAATATGTATACCAGCTCCAGCAGAGCTATTATTGGTGATGAATGTCTGGTAGACAGCGGTAGTACTAACACTATTCTCAAAGACATGAAATTTTTCTCTGAGTTGTCTCTGGCAGAGACACCGATTAGTACTATATCTGGTGTCAGTAACCTTATCGAAGGCTCCGGTAGAGCACACATAATATTATCTTCGGGTACCCAACTAACTATTGATAATGCATTATATTCAAGTAAATCCAGAAGAAATTTACTTAGCTTTAAAGATATTCGAAAAAACGGTTACCACCTAAAAACAATATCTGAACATAATATTGAATATCTTCAAATTACTTCAAACAAAAATGGCAAAGAAACAATTGTTGAACAATTAGAAGCCTTATCCTCTAGATTATATTGTAATAATATCAATCCTATCGAATCATACATGGTGAGTAACCAAAAGCTATTAGATAAAGACACATTTAATATATGGCATGACCGTCTAGGTCACCCTGGTAGCATAATGATGAGACGAATAATCAAAAGTGCAACCGGACACCCTCTTAAAAACGTAAAAGTTTTGCTACCACAAGACTTATCATGTGCAGCATGCTCTCTGGGCAAACTTATAACTCGGCCCTCACAAACTAAATTGATACAATGAAACCCCATCATTTTTAGAAAGAATCCAAGTGGATATTTGTGGGCCTATTCATCCTCCGTGTGGACCATTCCGCTATTTCTTGGTCTTAATTGACGCATCCTCAAGGTGGTCACATGTGAGTCTTTTAGCTACTCGAAATGTAGCATTTGCCCGCTTTTAGCTCAAATCATACAACTAAGAGCTAATTTTCCGGACAATCAAATTAGAAACATTCGGATGGATAATGCAGGAGAGTTCACATCTCAAGCTTTTAATGACTATTGTATGTCAATCGGGATCAATGTTGAACATTCAGTACCTCATGTTCACACACAAAATGGTTTAGCTGAATCTTTGATTAAACGATTGCAAATAATCGCTAGACCACTCTTAATGAGATGTAAACTACCATCTTCTGCATGGGGTCATGCTATTTTGCATGCCGCTGCACTGATTAGATTGAGACCAACTGCTGATCATGAATAGTCCACATTGCAACTGGTCTCCGGACGAGAACCAAGTTTGTCCCACCTTAGAATTTTGATGAAACAATGTTCCCAGTCTTAGGGGGAGATAAGGACAAAGAAAGACTGGTAACACAAGAAATAACGTGGAATGCATCATTGCTATCAAATCTCGACCCCCGAAGTGGTCAATGTGAATATGAAGTCCAAAAGATCATACATTTGCAAAGAATAGCGAATGAATTACTAGATGCATTCACAGACACGAATAGAGTGACAAAATCACATGTACCAGCATCAAATGCACCTGCTCGAATTGAAGTAATCCCAGAAGCGATTACTATACAACGAAAGCGTGGGAGACCAATCGGTTCCAAAGACAAAAACCCACAGAAACGAAAAGAGCAAAGTAACGCAGTTGGTGAAAACTCACAAAAGATTATAAGTGAAACCCCGGTAGAGGTAAATGTCCCAGAAGAGACAACTATGAATCCAGAGGAAAATGAAGTTTCAGAAGAAACACCGGTACCGAACGAAAATGAGATCTCTATTAATTACGTACAAGATAGTACAATGTGGAACCGGAATAAAACACGTGTTGATGATATATTCACATATGCTATAGCAACGGATGTAATCAATGAAAATGATTACGTACCAAAAACTTTAGAAGAGTGCATGCACAGAAATGATTGGCTAAGATGGCAAGAAGCCATAAACGCCGAATTGAATTCGCTCGAAAAGCGACATGTTTTCGGACCTGTAGTCCGAACACCCATAGACGTCAAACCAGTAGGTTATAAATGGGTGTTTTCAATAAAGAGAAATGAAAAGAATGAGATTGTACGATATAAGGCTCGACTTGTAGCGCAAGGGTTTTCCCAAATCCCAGGAGTTGATTATGAGGAAACGTATTCCCCTGTAGTGGATGCGATAACCCTTAGGTTACTAGTCGGCTTCACAATCTCTGAAGGACTTCATATGAGACTAATGGATGTCGTCACCGCATACTTATACGGGACACTTGAAAATGACATCTACATGAAAATCCCTAAAGGATTAAAATTTCCTGAAGCATTAAAATCAACACCTCGAGATATGTGTTCTATAAAGCTCCAGAGATTTTTATATGGTCTCAAACAATCTGGTCGTATGTGGTACAATCGACTTAGTGAATATCTCGAAAAAGAAGGATACAAGTCTGATGTAATCAGTCCACGTGTTTTTATAAAAAGAACACTATCAAATTTCACTATAATAGCAGTCTATGTTGATGATATCAACATCATCGGATCTCTTGAAAAGATAGAGAAAACTGCTCAGTTGTTAAAGAAGGAATTTGAAATGAAAGATCTTGGTATGACGAAATTATGCATCGGACTACAATTTGAGTATCTGTGCAATGGCACATTTGTCCATCAATCAAACTACATCCAGAAGATGTTAGTACGTTTCATTATGGACAAAGCACATTCGTTTATCGTACCTATGGTTGTCCGACCGCTAGATCCACACAAGGATCTTTATCGCCCTCAAGAAGAAGGCGAAGAAGTACTTGGTCCAGAAGTACCGTACTTAAGCGCGATTGGTGCCCTTATGTATCTTGCAAATAACACAAGACCTGACATTGCATTTGCAGTTCATGTACTAGCGAGATACAGTTCGAATCCAACAAGTAGACACTGGAATGGTGTGAAACATATATTCCGATATATTTGTGGGACACAAGACTTAGGTTTTTTCTATCAGAAAGATCAAAAGTCTCAGCTTATTGGGTACGCTGATGCTGGATATCTATCAGATCCTCACAAAGCAAAATCTCAGACAGGTTATGTATTCACATACGGTGGCACAACAATTTCTTGGAAGTCAACTAAGCAAACACTTACAGCAACATCATCAAATCATGCCGAATTAATAGCATTATATGATGCTGGTCGAGAATGTGTGTGGTTGAGATCAATGATTAATCACATACAAGAAGCATGCGGACTAGAACAGATCAAGAAGGAGCCAACAATTATTTATGAAGACAATGCTGCTTGCATAGCTCAGATCAGAGAAGGTTACATCAAGGGTGATCGAATAAAGCACATCTCACCAAAGTTCTTCTCAACATATGACTTGCAGAAAGAAGGGGAAATTGATGTTCGCCAGATCAAGTCAAGTGAAAATTTAGCTGACCTGTTCACAAAATTTTTACCTAGAAGCCGTTTCGAACAGTTATCACATAAGATCGGGCTTCGTAGATTAAAAGACGTTAGTTAAATTGAGGGGGAGCATTATACACGCTGTACTCTTTTCCTTGACTAAGTTTTGTCCCATTGGGTTTTCTTAGCAAGGTTTTTAACGAGGCAGCATAACTGATCCTGTAGTATCAGTTTATCATATAGGTCCTGAAGTATCGATTTAACATCATCCTGAAGAATGTTGTTAATAGTGTATAGTGAACAGTATGTATATCTGAGGGGGAGTGTCATAAAACAGATATACAAAACACCCCTTGTAATTGCCTTGGCAGTTAACCTCTCATAACTGTTTTGACTGTTAACACACGTACGTTATATATATACTATTGTATGTTGTTATTTAGATGTATCACATTTGTATCATATGGAATAATAGATTGAAGATTCGATACAGATTTCCGAGTGGTTTATATCAACTATTTATTTATTGACTTCTATTTATAATTTATTAGACTTTTGACACACGTCACTGTCGCAAATTTATTAATTGAAACTATAATATTCTAATAAATTTATTAATTGAAACTATAATATTCTAATTGTATATTGAAATTTAGGATAGTACAAGCTTCTAACTAAAATACTTTATAGAATCAATACCACTAGAGCAAAGGCTTTATGGCCAATGAATTTGTTAAATCTATGTCAATTTAGAAAGCTAATGTCATGTCATATTTAATGTATCTAAACTTTGAAAAATTCAAAACTCCTATATTTACATTCCAACCATTCAAATAAAAAAACATAAAAAATGGAAACACCATAAACATGATTCCCACTACACCCATTCTATATTCATTCATTATTAGATGGATATAGAAGCTCTTGGAGCTCCATTTCGAATCTTTAATATACAATTACCAAATTACAAAAAGTCAAAATCATGACCACCTATTGAATTCAACAAATAATAAAACCCTACAAACCACTTTGGGCAAATACCCAATTCTAACCTCAAAAACTTATTTGAGTAAAAAAAAAAACTTACATTTTCACTACTTAAAGCAACACCCCATCGCAATCACAATCACTTCACACCAACTCTTCCGCCCCCCCCCCCCCCCCCAACCGTCACCCCGAGGTAGTGTTATAGTAGGCGTAGCATGGGCTACGGCTCAACCCCATATTCAAAGTGTAAAAATACCTTTTATCTCCGTCTACATAGTGTAAATTTTTTTTTTTTTTCGATTTTATACCAAAGATACCCTGATCCCAAAATAAATTTTTGTACTAGATCCGGCACTGTCGTCACCCATCACCATGCAAGCAACCAACAGCCAACGCATCCAACTTCTGAAGATTCAACTTCACAACCGTATCCGTAAACATCTTAGTATCCTCCACCGTATTCCCTTCAGGAACATCAACAACATAAGACTCCAACACAATGGTGTAAACCTTATCACCTTCACTAAACTCATTAACCGAAGTGACCGAACAATAGTTATTCAACCGGTGTTCACCACCCACAACTCTAAAGCTCAAGATATGCTTCTCATCGTCTACTAGTTCGAGTCTTTCGGTGCTAGTAGACGCCGGGAGGCCGGAGATGACCGTAACTTCCCGTATACTGCCCACACCACCGTCACCGGTCATGGTGCAGCTTTTGATGAAGTGTTTGTATCTTTGTGGGTTGTCGAACCGGCGTACTAAGGGCCAGACTATGTGGGCTGGGGCGTTGATGCGTTGGGTGATGAGTGAGGTGCATGTGTTTGGTGTTTTGGTGAAGAGGTGGTGGGTGGTGATGATGGGTTGGAGGTTGGAGTATTCATCTTGGGTTAGGCCTTGTGGGATTGGGTTTGTGTTCATTTTGAGAAGTGGAGGAATGGATTTATGGGTTTTAGTTTGGATGAATCATGTAGCAGGAGAGATTTGTGTGTGTGTGTGGGTGGGGGGGGGGGGGGGGAGAGTTGACAATAATATCACATGAAAATGAGTATGAAGATGTACAAAAGGTAGTTAATGAGATTTGAAAGTGAGGAGAGAGGTTGGTGAAGGTGGACAATGGCACATGAACAATGGAGGTGAGGGTTTTGTTTATATAAGTTGTATAAAAGTTGACTTGCTTGCCCTTGAGATTAAAGCAAGAATTAGATATGACCCTCTTATTTTTATACATATTGATCAAGTCATGTGTTTGGAGATTGCAAAAAGAAGTATTCCATTTGGGTTCAAGAGAGTGTTAATGGTTTTGAAAGATAACTATAATACATACCTTTTTCACTTTGATTAGTTGATGATTAGTTAATTGTGGTAATTGAAGTTAGGCATTTTTAAAGTGTGTATCTAAAGACCTCAACATGTTTATCTTGGATACAAACATATGTAGTAAAATTTATGGTTGTAAGATAAGGGAGGCATGATACCATGTTTTTGAAGAGAATGTTCATAAAAGTTGTTTCATGTTTATTATAATCATGAAAATATAGTTTCTTAAAACCATGAACATTTTTTTTAACCATAGCCTTCTCATTTTAAGTTGTCATTAGAAAACGTAACGGTGTAATTCTCTTGTAGGATTTTAACCAAATTTTGTTATTTGCTAATCATCAACCACAAACTTTTATTTAATCTTGGTTCATAATGTTCTTTTTCATCTTTGTCTTACTAAAGATTACATTTCTGTAAAATGACAAAGACTTACACACGTATTCACTTGTACTTGAAACGAAACTTCAAAGTTCAAACCATCACCTTATGTATGCTTGACATCCTTTTAGTACTGCTAGACCAAAGGGGCTCATTAATGTGTCATTTCAAGGATTTATGTCATGGATTTTACAATTTTAGGATCCGCTCTTGATCATAAAATCTTAATTGAACAAAGCATGCCACTAGCATAGAATCACTATCACCTAGGACCATAACAAGGATCACAAGACCAACCACACATTCATAAGATTTCAAACCAATTAATCTTGTTTGACTTAATTTAGTTTTATAATACTATCAAGTACGGTCATATCCAAACTTTAAACCTATTATGAATTTTTATATATTTTTTCCCAAATATTAGTTAATTGATAATTCCTAGTAGGATATCGCCAAGAATGCCGCTTATCAAAACAAATTTGCATAGTTTTCAAACGATGAGAAGTAGGATATAGCTAAAGGGGTCAATGTTAATTTAGAA
The DNA here is from genome assembly GCA_030545235.1 of Helianthus tuberosus. Classification (NCBI taxonomy): domain Eukaryota; kingdom Viridiplantae; phylum Streptophyta; class Magnoliopsida; order Asterales; family Asteraceae; genus Helianthus; species Helianthus tuberosus. The sequence goes on from CM060393.1 coordinate 108,451,108, forward strand.
GAAACCAAAGGGGGTGAAAGTGCACTTTGTCCTTTTCTTAATAACTAGTTGATGCCCCGCCCGCGTTTCGAGGTGATGGCCGAATAATTTTCAATCAATTAAAAAAACACTACTATAATTTTGCTAGGAAAAAAAACTAAAACGATATTTTTCGGATCAGGGCAAAACTGTAATTTTTCAAAACTAATGAGTAAGTGTTAGGCTGCTCCTTGACACGGAAAAAAATTAAATCAAGTAAATTAATTAAAAAAATGTTTTCTACTTTTGCTAAAAAAACTAAAACGATTGGGAAAACGTAATTTTTAACTGATGGTGAAATCATAATTTTTATTCAGGGATAAAATCGTAAATTAAATGGACCAATGGGGGAGTGCCAGGAATTTGCCGGCATGACTGTAATTTTACATTGGAGGGAAAATTGTAGTTTCACCAGGAAAACAAACAAAAACGATGGAGATAATGTAAATATATGTTGAGGGCAAAATCGTAACTTGGCTGTGAGAAAAAAAACTAATGGCAAAACTATAAATTTACATGGGGCAAAATCGTAATTTTGAACCCAGGGCAAAATAGGAATTTTTAGCTGGGAGCAAAAGTGTTAATTTATTTTTAAGTGGGGGTAAAAACATAACTTTGAACTGATGGCAAAATCGTAATTATAAGAGAAAAAAACTAATGGCAAAACTGTAACTTGAAACGGGACAAAGTCGTAATTTTTAACCGGGGGGAAATTGAAAATTTTAGCTGGAGTAAAAGCGTAAATTTATTTTAAGTAGGGGCAAAAACATAATTTTAAACTGATGACAAAATCGTAAATTTAAAGGGGATAAAATTATAAATTTGTTGGGCCAATAGAAGAGTGTCAGGCAGCTGCCTGGCACTGTCCCCTGCCGCCCATTTAACCCAATGGAAGGCAAACGCTATTGCCGCCCATGGGTTTTGTTGATATTGAATTTATGTCCAAATTGTGAGGTCTAGAGTTGTGATTGTGATTTCTTACCAGTTAAGGGATGGTGAAAATGTTATACAATTTGTTGAGAGTCAACCTAAACCTTAAAAATTGTGCAACTTGCCCCCATCACATAGTTTTTTATGCAATTATACGTACTCACCCAAGCTCTTCCTTAGAAGCTATATTTATTGCTATTTATTTAGCTATATTGCAACTTTTTTTAGGGTAGTATTATTAGCACACCTTAGAGCATTCACATCCAAATAATCAAATTGTGTGTGTGGTGTTTTTTAAAATATAAAAAGTATAAAATGTTACTGTTCATCTGTATATTTGGGGGGACACCGTTCACCCCCTATAATTTTTTAATATATTTTGAAAGTGGTTGTGAGTGAAGGAGAGAGAAAAGGTAATGATAAAGGTATAAAAAATATTATTTAATTGAAAATGAGAGAGAAAATGTAGTGTTTTTTAGTGTAATTTAGGGTGAAAATATGGTGGAATGGATGTGAATGCTCTTAAGGGATTAAATCAACACCCTTAATACGTATCGTATAGGTCTATACGATGCGTATTGAGGTGGTTCAAACTTCTAGGTCAGTCAAAAGCTGACAATGTCCCCTATCAAAAGTAATACGCATCGTATAGGCCTATACGATGCATATTAAAGGTGTTGATTTAGTTCTTTAATTTTGCAAGGTAGCTTTCTGTCACGAGGTAGCTTTCCATCACGCGAACGAAGAAGTAGCACTTTGGACATTTGTTGGTCTTCAAACATCTAGAAAACATTATTTGAGAATATCCCCTGAATTTATCTAAGCTGTAGAATGAGATCCTCCACTGTTGGGTTATCTTCTTTCAACCTCATTTTCCCTAAATTTATCGATTCTGTTTTTCAACAGGGATGTAATGCAATGATTCCTCTCAATTGAATAGACAGACACTTGCATCATAGGACTCACTTGAATCGTCTCGGATGTAATAACAGTACGTTTAGCATCCGTGCCTGCTTGAATTGAAGAAAGCAAAGGATAACGAAGATGAACATTGTATTTATCACGAAAGTACTGAACAACCGAGATAACAGCTCCAGTTTCATCACCTGCATTTGGAACAAGAAGTCCAACAATTCGTTCATTATCTGTTGTTGTCTCAACAATATGAATGCAAGCAATGAATATCTACAATCCAATCAACGCACATTATGTGTTTCAAATCAAGGGTCCCATCATTACAACCATTTGTTTGAAAATGGCTAGGAGAGTTGAAAAAACTGCAATTGGAATTGATCTTGGAACAACATACTCTTGTTACCATATGACAAATGATAAAAGCGTTTCTCTAGACAATCTGGGATTATGTTCCGCAAATTGGGAACCACATATTTGCTTCAAGATTTACGTCTGATGTCCAAGTTTGATCACATTTGACTTCATCTGCGGCAGTCCAATAACTTTCTTCCCACGTGTTTGCACCGTGATCTTCATATTCTTGGTTCAATACCAACTCATCTTTAGTAGTGTTTGTTTGAGCACCTGATTCAGATACACAACGGTTCTCCAATTCCATATAAGTAAGCAAATACACAACGGTTCTCCAATTCCAGATCAGTAATGTAAGGAGAAGCGTTGAGATAACGGACATCCATCAAGCTTAAAAAGAAAACTTGTGTTTCCCATAGTCACAAACGATTGCGGTTTGTATTTCCCACAGCCACCATTCCCATAGTAAAAAACGGTTGCGGTTTGCACATTCAATCTTCATTGCTTCATTAAAATTAACAAAGCGGGCTCGGTTGCATGAAGCTTTGATGTATGTTTGAAGTTAAATCCACAATCAATGTGTTGGTGCGTCTAATGTCTGTTAACTTTGTCTTAATTAAGTCTTATGTCTAGATAGGATAAACGAGCACACAACAGGGTTGAAATTAGGGTTTTATATGTTAAAGTGGGTAATTCCGCTTGAAATGGGGTATGGCAGTTTCAAGCGAAATCAACACATGTAATTCCGCTTGAAACGACCTGTGTCATGTTCAAGCGGAATCTCATCTCTATATATAGGTGTGTGCTAAGTTCATTTGGAACGGAATTAGAAGTGTGTGTTTGAGAGCCGAGGTGCTGCCGAATTGTAATCAGATCTGTAAAAGCTCAGGAAATCAGTAATAGATAAAGATTAAAAAGGAACAAGCTGTGTTGACATCATTTACATTGATTCCGCCTTTGTTTTTGATGATGAACTACTCAGATTGACTCGTTAGGGTCACACGAATGATCCAACAAGTGGTATCAGAGCTCAGGACGAGGAGTTCATACCAATTCAGCTTGATTTTACCGGATTCTCACACTTCTACTCCTTCTTTTCTGATTTGAACGAAATTTAACGGTTGAAATGGCTTAAAACTCACACATATCAAGCGAAACATAGTTTTAACCAATCCTTGAAAGAATTGGACCTTAATTCGAACAAATTCTGACAAAATTGTTTAATTCCGCTTGAAAATCTGTTCGAACGTGCTGATGTCATAGTTATTTCCGCTTGAAAGTTCAAGCGAAATAAGTCATTTCGCTTCAAAGTGACTGATTCCGCTTGAAACTACCACTGGTTTCAAGCGAAATTAGATTTTGTTTGAGAAGTAAGCTATTCCGCTTGAAAAGTCTTATTCCGCTTGAAAAGCAATCTCGCTTGAAAGCTGATTTCGCTTGAGATAATACCGCTTGAAACTATTTTTTTCAAAATCAAAAATTTTTCTAAGTGTTTGTTGATCATTTCAGGTACTTGAAGATGGATGAGTTCATGAATCCATTCTGTGATGTTTTTGCCTTTGCTGGAAATGGTGGAGATGATATTTCAAACGACACATCAAACAACACAAATGAGAAAGCTCCGAGTGCGAGAAAGACTCTTTCGGATACATTAAGTGTTGAGAGTGCCTATGGAACATACAACAAACCTCCAAAACTGTTGGAGATTGAAGATTATAATAGGTGGGTACAAGATTTGACGAGTGGCTTCAAGCTTTTGCATATCTAAGCTGGAAGAGTTTAAAGATTGGTTACGTTAGAGGAGGACGTTTTGGTGAAAGTCTAACAGATAATGATGAGATTGAAAGATATGTTGCTGAACAAAAGTGCATCGCGTTGATTCATCAGTCTGTGAGAGATGATATAATTTCGTTGATTGAATATGAAAATTCAAAAGATCTTTGGGAGAAACTGAGGGTAAAATGTGTAGGTAGTGCTGAGATCGTCAAAAACAAAAAGAAACTCTTAAGAAAAGAGTTTAATTTATTTGGTTGTTTAAAGAACGAGTCTGTTTCCAAGATGATTGAGAGATTCGGGCATCTGAAATTGGAGCTGGCAAGACACAAAATTGTATATACTCAAGAAGAGTTGGTTGACAAACTGTTCGACTCGCTGCCGAATGAACAAGATTGGCAGTACTTTTCATTAATGCTGAAGAATACAATCAAATCTGAAGAGTTGACAGTGGATCTGCTTATCGAAAGACTGGAGAGTCACTAGTTGGAGATCAAGAAATCTAGCAAAGTCAACAACTCATCTTATCAGCAGAATGTGGAGTTGTACTACAGAGGAAATCTACCAAAGACTGGTTATCCAAGAACAGCATTTTCTGCAGAGAGTTCAAATAATGTGAATCAAGAAACTCCTCACAGTGGTTTTCATAGTGGATCTTCTTCAACAACTTCAAGCCAATCTGCATCAAAGAATCTGTTCCAATGTAACATTGTTGTGGATCTGAAGAACGCTCAAAATTTCAGTGAAGAATCTACGAAACAGCAAATGGTGTTCTTAGCCTCAGTGTTAGAATCGTACGAGAGCCTCGTGGCTGGCGAGATTGGAAACATCAACCTGACTAAGGAGGACTATGATCAAATAGATCCAGAAGAGATGGAACTGATCGATATCAGGTGGTGTATGGCCAGTGCAGTCCGGAGAGCGCAACGGTTTATGGAGATTACTGGGAGACACTCTATCGGAGGGCCGTCCACAAAACTTGGCTTTGACAAATCAAAAGTCACGTGTTTCAGGTGTAAACAAAAAGGACATTTCAAACGTGAATGTCGTAACGCTCCTGCTGATGATACTGCAAATCCATTCCGCGAGGATTACTACAAAAGAGCGATCTATCATCAGAATAAATCAGAACCGCCCAGAATGAAGCAGCTTGAGGATGCCCCCAAAGAAAAATCAAGAGCTCTTGCTGTTATTCATGATGACGAAGGTTTTGATTGGAGTGAACTGCTACCAGAGGAAGGTGCAATAGGATACGCTTTCGTAGCAGAAAAGATTGTTCCATACAAAGACACCAGAAATGAAGAAGAAAAATATCGCAGTAGAAAGAGTAAAGCAGAATTCAAGATGATGAGATTATCTAAGGTGTTCAGTGAAGCCAAGAGAGCAAAGAGATGGGATGCTGATAGAGAATGTTACCTTGATCCTCAAGGAAACATTGCTATTGATACGAAAACTCTTAGTATTGAAGCTTTCATTGAGGAATTTGCTGAAGAAGAAGAAGAAGCCTTACAGAGAGAATGGTGGGGAGGTGGAGAAGAGAAAGAGAAAGAAAAAGAAAAAGAAAAAGAGAATGAGTCGCAGTCTAAGAAGATTGATGATGGGATTATTGATACTTCACAAGAATTCACCGCTGAAAACTTGGGGAACATGGCTGACAAAGTGCTTGCTGCAAAGGAACTTGAGGTAGATTCTAAGTCTGAACCTGAGTCAAAAAGCAAGGTCAGTCCAAACATTTCAACAAGAGAGTCAGGTAAGAAAGTCAAAGGTGATAGTGACTGCAAAAGTTGCATGAAAAACTGCAAGTTTTATAGTACACTCACTTACCTTAGTGATACAAAGGTTGAAGAACTGACAACAAGAGTCAGAAAGGTTGAAGATCAGATTCTAGACCGTGATAAAATGCTAAAAGCTTCAAATGATCGAGCTAAAAATTTAACTGAGAAAATTGAAAATGATAAAATTGAAGTAGAAAGAATTAGGAAAGAGAATGAAAAATTGATTCTTGAAAATCGTAAAATCTCATAAATTTTGACAAACTAAAACGAACGGTAAAAGATTCTGATGAAAGAAACGGTAAAACCAATAAAGAAAATGAGCATTTAACTGTTGTTCTTAGATACAAAGAAGAGCAAATCAACCAACAACTGGATGAGATTGCTAAATTGAAGCTTCAGTTTGAAGAAGCTAAGATTGAGAACGAGCGTATCAATCTGAAATTAACCAGTTACAACTCCGCAAGCTTTGTTTTACAACACATTGTTCCTAAACCCATCGGGAAAAACAAAGCAGGCGAAGATGTTTACTCGGATGGAACTGGGGTTGGGTATCATCAGGTTCCACCACCAGTGTTAAACAAATTTTCAAAGAAAACATCCGGGTTGGTTAATGATGAAGATGAAACGAATGAAATACAACTTCCAGAGTCAATTGATGTTACATTTTCTTCATCTAATGATAGTGTTCAAAGTGAGATTGTGAAAGGCATGGCTGAAAGTGTTTTGAAGTCTGATAGTGATTCAGTTGAGGATGAAGAGTGTTTTCTGAACAATTACATTCCGAAACCAAAATCCAAAAACAACTTAAATGAAGAACCTACTCTTGTCATGTACAAGATGTCGGGATTGGATAAGTTGTATTCGGATTCTGAGTTTCCACTGGAGAATGTTAATGTTGCCAAATTGAAAGACGTGTTTAAATTGGTTGAAGTTGATCTGTCTGAGATAGAAGGTTTGAGGAATGCGAAAAGGCAAATGAATTTTGAAAAAGATAAAGCTTACTACAAGAAACCTGTTGTTCCACCGCGTTTTTATAACAACAATCGAAACAGATGGTCGGGTGGTTATCAGGGTGGTAAGACTTATCAGAAAAAGAATGTTCAAAACAGAAGGTTTGTAGAGAAGAAAGTGTTTGTTTCAAGTTTGAGTTCACTTTCTGATGAAGAATCTGAGATTTTTTCAAAATCAAACAAAGAGTTCTTTGAGAAGAAAGCATCGCAGCCTCAGTCTGAAGGCACAAGTCGGGTAGTTAACACCCGAACATGCTTTAAATGCAATCAAGTTGGACATATTGCACGAAAGTGTACCAACTTGAAGCCTAAGACTGAAGTTGTGATGAATTCAAGAAAGAAAGATGATGTGAAGGGAAAAGCTCCATTGGTTGTTGAGAAAAAGGTTTTGAAAAATGACAACACCAAGATCAAAACTGAACCTGTTAAGAATATGGTAACTAAAAATGACAAGTTTTACAAACGGGTTGCATCGTCTCAACAAACATGGAAGCCAAAAGTGGTTGAAAAGAAATCAAGTGTTCCAAAACCAAAGGTTTCAGAGTCGGAAAAACAATCGTCTTCTACCACTCCGGTAAAGATGGATGTTCCTTTGGATTATTATGAGAAACTTAAACCACAAGAGGCTACTACTTCTGAAAAGAAGAATGTACCAAAGAAAGACCAATCATCTGGTCAACCTTCTCAAAATGATTTCTTTTTATACAAAAAGGTTGAGATTGGGTCTGAGGAGAGCTTAAAGATGAACGATAAGAATTTTCCGCCACTTTACATTGCAAAAACTCACCTTAATGTCAAGTTACCTGAGTCCAAAGAGGCTTGGGTAGCCTCAAAATCTCACTAAATGTTTGTGAAAATGTGCAGGAGCTTCCAAGATCCATTTCACGATGGATTATGGATAGTGGAGCTTCTCGGCACATGACAGGGAAGAAAACCCTACTGTATTGTCACACCCCAACCAATGGCGGAAACATCGGGATGAGACGAAGTGTGAAGATTGCTCGAGACATCATAACACTATTTGTGACAATATTTAAATAATTCCCATTTCATTCCAAAATTTCAAATTGTCAACATTACATAACTCAAATAACAACAATTTCAAAAGAAACACATGACAACGTAAGCAAAATTGATACAACATATTAAACCTAAACGTCTATATGTGTATCTAGGCATCAACGCTACTTCTTTTCATAGCATCGTCATCATCAACCTGTAACATGTTTAAAATACAATTCAATGCAAAAGCAAAGGCGAGTATACAAGTTTGGTACGTACATAACAAATGATAAGTTTTGAACAATTCCTCATAGCAAGCATGTGATTCAAGATAAACATTTAAATATGGCATGTGTCTAACATATCAAACCAAGGAAACGCAACATGCTCATGACATAACCACAAGTTACGGGCGGCGGGTCGTTAATCCTATAGCGCTACATATGTCACGGTTTGGCTCGTACGAAGTTAATGATAAGTTCAACACATAAGATTCACCCAAGTTTAAAGTATCAAGCCATCACGTATACAAGCATGTTAATAGGAATGTTCATGTGTTTAAGCAAAATGTTCATGTGTAAGTTGTTGATAAGTAAACATGTTACACCCCAAAAGTGGTAAAAGAAAAAGGGGGAAATACGAGTATACTCACGATATTGCAAATGCTTCCGATTATCCAAGTGCTGACGAGTGTACGAGTTTAGGAGGATGGAACACCGAAGTCTCGAGATTATGAGTTGTTACGATTACGACTCCTAGTAAAATAACGCACGAGTAAAGATTTGAAACAATTCAAGAGTACGAACGAGAGAGAGTTTAGCCTAGATATTTAGAATATCACGAACTTATTATTATTTAGGTTTGAAGTTTTTAGTATTTTGTTTATAAATTAATGATTTATATAAAAAATAATTTGCTAACTATTTAGATTTAAGCTTATGGTTTTAATTAGATAGAAAAGAATATAGACAAATAAAAAGGAAATGTCCACTGTTATAATTTCCTTTCCAACTTTATGTTAACAGTAATAATCAAACATCATGTTTATGGTGTATATTGTATAAATACGATAAATTTTGTCATGAAAATGATCAAAGCCTATGCTGAAGTTATATAATTAAAAAAAGGTTCAACGGTAAATTATAGATATTCAGTTCAGTTGGATGATTAAAATATCAGAAACTACACTATTTGTAACAGAGGAATCAAACGAGAGATCAAGAAATAAGAAAGGTATACCGAAACGGTGTTGACTGTGTTTGACCACAGTTGACTGGAGTTGACTGAAAAAGAGAGCCGAACATCGAATCTGAACCAAGGCTGCACTCGAGTCTGAACTTCGAACCAAACCGGGTGAACCGAAGCCGTCTGCAACTGACCTGGGCCCTGTACCTGAGTCGAACCAGACCCGTTAACAACCGAGGACTGAACCCGCTGACCCGAACTGAACGCGAACCCAAACCTGCGATTGGACCTGACCCGAGCCCAACGAACTCCAGCCACACATCGACTCGAATCTGAACCGTACCAGAATAAATATACGAACTTGAGCAAAACAATCCGGAATCGAGAATCAGACCGAAAATAAGCTGAAAATAACCACCACTTACCCAGTCGCCTTCGCCGGACGGCTTCTGCCGATGCTTCGCCGTCGCCGCCGCCACGAATGGTGTCGGCCTCCCTTTTCAGTCATCTCTCTCTCTCTTCGCGTCTCTCTCTCCCTTCGCGTCTGTGTTCGCGCCATCGTATGCCACCACCGGAATGGTGGTGGCCGACCGTTCAATTAAGCAGAGGTGGAGTTGTGTTGTGGTTTAAGGAGGAGGAATGAGGTGAGGAGTTTTGGGTGTGTTGGGTCTGCCGGTAAAGAAGGAGACGACCGGAGCCGTTGCTAAACGTGATCGAGAGGGAAAGGGGGTGGGGTGTCGGCTGGTGGTTGAATGTGGGAGAGGAAGATGAAGTTCTAGGTTGATTGGGGTTCTTTGTGTGTGCATTTGGCTGAGTTGTAAAGGGTAGCAGAATGAATGGGAGGGAACCAAGTGATGTTAAGCGGCTGATTAAAAATGAGAGACTAGGGTTTTCACTACACTTTTATACTTAGGTTAAACCATACTAAGTTGCTTATCTAACTTGATTAATCCAACAAAACTAACTTGGTTAGACTACGAAATTAATAGTTTAAATTACTGACCAAATTAATTGATTAAACAAATAAGATAAACAAAGAACTAAATTGATATTAGAATAAATCCTTCATCGGTTATTTATTTCGCGAAAGTTTTTCGGAGTTTCCAGAGTTAGGATCCGTATTTCAAAATGGGTCGGATTTTGGGAACCATTTTGACAGATGTTACAGTCTCCCCTACTTTAGGAAATTTCGTCCCGAAATTTATTCGGAAGGATGGCTTGAAAGGGTTTTGGCAACAGAAGAGGTTTCTTTAAAAGTGAGGCTTTGGAGTTTAAGACAACAGAGAATGTTTTAGGTATAAGGGTGAACGATTGATCTAATAACGATTATGAGTATAAGAATAGCATAAGTATCGGATAGACAAAGTAGCGTGCTAAGAATGGAGTTTCGTCGTGGATAATCGGATATAATGCGTTTGTGAGTTGTTAAGGTTCACGTATTAGGTCTAAGTAGGTCTGCAAAACACTGAATTTCTCATGGCACGTTTTACGAAAGTTTGGTAACATGGTGAAAATACTTATATATAGGAAGTACCAGCGGCGTATCCACCATGTTTTGACCACATTACGTCTGTTTCGTATTCGGTGTCATGTTACGTTCCGTGTCTTACCATACACAGTAGTACACTCTATGGTTTCTCATACGCCCATCACTATAATACCGTGTGCACCCGTGATTATATTGCTCGTCGCATGATCCGCATATCTTGTACTAGTTGTGTATGAATTAAGGTATGCATAAATTATGTAAATAAGACTGCGTGTAAAAGAAATTTAGCATATAAGCATGTTTGTGTTCCAAATAGCATAAGATCAACGTAAGCGAATCCCTCAGGTTTCGCTCGCGTATGGTTGCAAAAGTATAAATCTCGTGTATAAATGAAGCATAAGTATAGCATAAGTTTAAATATGAATACACACGTGAGCATAGACACAACACGCATGGCATGAGTATGAGAAAAAGGATAAGCATAATGTGTATGAAAAATAAGTATGAGTGTGAGTACAAACATGAGTATAAGTATAAACATAAAGCGTATGAGTATGAATACGAGTATAAGTATGAACATAAGATGTATGAACGTGAATATAGGTGTAACACATGAAGGTTTAAGTATGAATAAAATATATGTTGTATGTATATAAGTGTAAACAAGGTTGTATATGCGTAAATGAAAACATAAAATGTATGAACATGAATATGAATGTAATATAAACATGAATGTAAGTGCATCGTAAATGTATAATTGTGTATAACGTAAAACGTATGAATTTTGAATCGTGAGTATAACATAAATGTGTAAGTGTGAACATTAGTGAAGACATAAAATGTATAAGTATGGACGTAGGAAATAATGATTTTGTTTATAGTATAGATCAAAATGCACGAGTTTACGCGCGTAAAAGATTAAAAATTTTGAGTATGAAAGAGAAGGGAACGAGTGACGCGCGTGAGATTGTCGTGAGATATTGACTAAAACGTGTAATATGGTATGCATATATAGTTGTTTGCGCAAAACGTGAAGTTAAAATAGATTGAGTTGTCACGAAATATAGACTCTAGTTTGTGAATGTAAGAGAGTATAAAACGTCTATTGGTTATGTGGAAAGTGTTTTGTAAAGGAATGGAAATGCTACTGCGGTTTTAAAAGAGTTTACATAAGTTGAAAATTTGCCGGTTCTTATGAAGTTTCCTTGCCCACGTGTTTTGAATTTAATTGACGTATCGAGTGAGGTTTTGAAAAGTTCTAGAGGTTAATAAGTTTGCATCGTTTTAAGTAACTTTGTGTTAGAAAATTTTGAAACTTACAGCTTCTTGTGAAAAAGTGGATCCTTAGAAAAAGGAATTTGGTACATGAACTTAGTGATTGTTGAAAAATGTTCCATTGGTTTTGAAAAGGAATTTTAGTAAATGATTGAATAATATTGGTAATATTTTATAGGTGTGTGCGAAAAAGTTGATTTGATTCTCAAATGAGAATAACAGTCTCTAGTTTAATGGTGTGAGAGGAGCGTGTTTCAATGTTTACGTTGATTAGTGAATTTATGGGCAACGGATTTATTAAACCGACTAGGCTGACAAGTAGTATTTCGTGAAATTTTGAAAATCGAGGAACACGCGTTTATGGTAACATTAAAATTTTTGTGTAAGCGAGTGATGTGAAAATAGATTATAGAATAAGAGGTACGTTTAAATAAATGAAACATTTTGAAATACATGATAAATGATTTAGGTATAAACATGATCGTGTTTACATAATATAGCTTATTAAAAGATAGCGTTGGTAATGATCACCTAGGTAAGGGAATCACCCCTAACTCGTTGGTGAGGTCGTTGTAAGGTGAGAAATAAAACGGAGTTAGTCGTCAAGGTAAGGGAATCACTCCTATCTTGACGACATGTCTCCATTTGTTGTTGCAAGAAGTGTAAATAAAATTACATAAAATTATGTATGCTAATAATGTATAATCGTATGAAAAGTAAGAGTATGATGTGTGCGCAAAAATGAAATCTCGAAAAATTGTTCAAAATTGACATGAGTGAGTTTCATCATAAAAGGTCAAAAATAATAAAACTTAATCTTGATAAAAAGAAATTTGGATGGTTCCTAAACAGAACGTTGACTCACCAAAGTGGTCGAAAGGTCTTTTGAAATTAACAACATGCTTTGGCCTAATAGGTGAAATACTCTCGCCGACGTGTCGGTTAATGATATTTACCCTTCCGGTTACTACACGTTCCAATTCAATCGAAAATTCGAGACCTGTCGGGATTTGTAAAAATCAAGGAGTGGGACTAGTCGACAAGGTGCGGGTTTCACACCTAACTTGACGACTTCGTACCCTAAGTGTAGTTGGCACTCGTCGGGTCAAACTAAATTTCGACCCGTTGACGAGCGCCCACTAGAATTTAAATTTGAAATTTCCGTTAAGATGTGGATTTCACTCCTAACTTAATGGAGAATTTCATGCGAAAAATAGAATCAAGCGGGATGAGGGTCGTTTACCAAATTGTGGGTTTCACGCCTATTTTGGTAAACTCGTCTCGTTTGTATAATATGAGTGTTTTCGAGTTTAAGAGAAAAATCGAGTAAAATGCCTTGGAAAAAGGCGTATGTTAAAGGAAATAACGAACAAGTATAAGCACATAAAAGGCATGTCGAAAATAACATGCAAAGAATAGATCAATAAATCAAGTATCGACACATAGTAAGACAAGTATTGACACATAGGAATAGCAATTCAAGTATTAACACACAAGCGACTTATATGTTTAAAAGTCAAGTGAATAAATGAGAAGCGAGTAAAGTAACATGCAAGTAGTTTCAAGCAATACACAAGAATAAAGTTCTAAAACTATAGACTAGGTTAAAGCATTCCTACTTTTCCTAATTCCCTATAGTTATGGCTCTGATACCAATCTGTCACACCCCAACCAATGGCGGAAACATCGGGATGAGACGAAGTGTGAAGATTGCTCGAGACATCATAACACTATTTGTGACAATATTTAAATAATTCCCATTTCATTCCAAAATTTCAAATTGTCAACATTACATAACTCAAATAACAACAATTTCAAAAGAAACACATGACAACGTAAGCAAAATTGATACAACATATTAAACCTAAACGTCTATATGTGTATCTAGGCATCAACGCTACTTCTTTTCATAGCATCGTCATCATCAACCTGTAACATGTTTAAAATACAATTCAATGCAAAAGCAAAGGCGAGTATACAAGTTTGGTACGTACATAACAAATGATAAGTTTTGAACAATTCCTCATAGCAAGCATGTGATTCAAGATAAACATTTAAATATGGCATGTGTCTAACATATCAAACCAAGGAAACGCAACATGCTCATGACATAACCACAAGTTACGGGCGGCGGGTCGTTAATCCTATAGCGCTACATATGTCACGGTTTGGCTCGTACGAAGTTAATGATAAGTTCAACACATAAGATTCACCCAAGTTTAAAGTATCAAGCCATCACGTATACAAGCATGTTAATAGGAATGTTCATGTGTTTAAGCAAAATGTTCATGTGTAAGTTGTTGATAAGTAAACATGTTACACCCGAAAAGTGGTAAAAGAAAAAAGGGGGAAATACGAGTATACTCACGATATTGCAAATGCTTCCGATTATCCAAGTGCTGACGAGTGTACGAGTTTAGGAGGATGGAACACCGAAGTCTCGAGATTATGAGTTGTTACGATTACGACTCCTAGTAAAATAACGCACGAGTAAAGATTTGAAACAATTCAAGAGTACGAACGAGAGAGAGTTTAGCCTAGATATTTAGAATATCACGAACTTATTATTATTTAGGTTTGAAGTTTTTAGTATTTTTTTTATAAATTAATGATTTATATAAAAAATAATTTGCTAACTATTTAGATTTAAGCTTATGGTTTTAATTAGATAGAAAAGAATATAGACAAATAAAAAGGAAATGTCCACTGTTATAATTTTCTTTCCAACTTTATGTTAACAGTAATAATCAAACATCATGTTTATGGTGTATATTGTATAAATACGATAAATTTTGTCATGAAAATGATCAAAGCCTATGCTGAAGTTATATAATTAAAAAAAGGTTCAACGGTAAATTATAGATATTCAGTTCAGTTGGATGATTAAAACATCAGAAACTACACTATTTGTAACAGAGGAATCAAACGAGAGATCAAGAAATAAGAAAGGTATACCGAAACGGTGTTGACTGTGTTTGACCACAGTTGACTGGAGTTGACTGAAAAAGAGAGCCAAACATCGAATCTGAACCAAGGCTGCACTCGAGTCTGAACTTCGAACCAAACCGGGTGAACCGAAGCCGTCTCCAACTGACCTGGGCCCTGTACCTGAGTCGAACCAGACCCGTTAACAACCGAGGACTGAACCCGCTGACCCGAACTGAACGCGAACCCAAACCTGCGATTGGACCTGACCCGAGCCCAACGAACTCCAGCCACACATCGACTCGAATCTGAACCGTACCAGAATAAATATACGAACTTGAGCAAAACAAACCGGAATCGAGAATCAGACCGAAAATAAGCTGAAAATAACCACCACTTACCCAGTCGCCTTCGCCGGACGGCTTCTGCCGATGCTTCGCCGTCGCCGCCGCCACGAATGGTGTCGGCCTCCCTTCTCAGTCGTCTCTCTCTCTCTTCGCGTCTCTCTCTCCCTTCGCGTCTGTGTTCGCGCCATCGTATGCCACCACCGGAATGGTGGTGGCCGACCGTTCAATTAAGCAGAGGTGGAGTTGTGTTGTGGTTTAAGGAGGAGGAATGAGGCGAGGAGTATTGGGTGTGTTGGGTCTGCCGGTAAAGAAGGAGACGACCGGAGCCGTTGCTAAACGGGATCGAGAGGGAAAGGGGGTGGGGTGTCGGCTGGTGGTTGAATGTGGGAGAGGAAGATGAAGTTCTAGGTTGATTGGGGTTCTTTGTGTGTGCATTTGGCTGAGTTGTAAAGGGTAGCAGAATGAATGGGAGGGAACCAAGTGATGTTAAGCGGCTGATTAAAAATGAGAGACTAGGGTTTTCACTACACTTTTATACTTAGGTTAAACCATACTAAGTTGCTTATCTAACTTGATTAATCCAACAAAACTAACTTGGTTAGACTACGAAATTAATAGTTTAAATTACTGACCAAATTAATTGATTAAACAAATAAGATAAACAAAGAACTAAATTGATATTAGAATAAATCCTTCATCGGTTATTTATTTCGCGAAAGTTTTTCGGAGTTTCAAGAGTTAGGATCCGTATTTCAAAATGGGTCGGATTTTGGGAACCATTTTGACGGATGTTACATGTATGATGTTCGAGGGTTTAATGGAGGTTATGTGGGATTCGCGGGAAATCAAATCAAGGAGGTCGAATAATCGGTGAAGGAACTTTATCGAATGGGATTGTCACGTTTGAAAGAGTTAATTACATCGTCGAGCTTGAAAACAATCTTCTGAGTATTTCTCAGATCTGTGATAGGATGTATACTACTCACTTCACAGACAAAGAATGTTTGATATTGAAACCAGGATTTGTTATCCCTGAAGAATGGATTATCATGAGAGCACCAAGAGTTGATGACCTGTACGTATTGGATATGAGCGTAGCAACTACAACCACGGGTCAGGCTCATTGTTTTATGTCAAGAGCAACAGAAAAAGAATATCGATTGTGGCACCGGAAAATGGGTCATATACATCTGAGGAAAATGAATCACTTGGTGCACAATGACTTAGTTACGGGTGTTCATGTCAAAGGTTTTCATCTTGAGGGAGAATGCATTAGCTGCATCAAAGGCAAGCAAAAGAAGAAATCACACCCTCAAAAGAAAGTCAATTCAGTCTCAAGACCTTTAGAGAGACTTCATATGGATCTTTTTGGTCCAGTGAACGTCAAAAGCATTACTGGTGATTACTATTGTTTGGTTGTCACAGATGATTTTTCAAGGTTTTCATGGGTTTCATTTCTGAAATCGAAAGATGAGACGTTTGATAGTTTGATGGCGTTGTTCAGAAAAATTGAAAACTTGTACCAAAGGCGTATCAAAAGAATCAGAAGTGATAATGGTACTGAGTTCAAGAACAACAAGATGGAAGAATATTGTGATGAGAGAGGTACATTTCATGAATTTAGCGCGCCTTACACTCCGCAGCAGAATGGAGTAGCTGAAAGAAAGAACAGGACGCTAATTGAAACGGCAAGGACGATGCTTGCTGATTCGAAATTACCAGTAAATTTTTGGGCAGAAGCAGTATCAGCCGCATGCTATACACTCAATCGGGTTCTCATTGTAAAGAAATTCAACAAGACATGCTTTGAGTTAATCAATAACCGCAAACCGAACCTAAAGTATCTTGAACCGTTTGGGTCACCCTGTACTGTTCTAGAGCCTTTTGGAAAATTTGGTGCAAAGAGCATTGAAGGAATTTCCGTGGGTTATTCAAGTCCATTGAAACGAGTCTTTGTTCCAAGCTTGAAGCAGATTACTGAAGCACACAATGTTGAATGCCAAGGTCACACAATGCCACCGCAGAATCCTGGAGATTCATGGCGTTTTCATTATGACACTTTATGGGAGTCGTTTGACATGGAAGAAGAAAAGGAAGAAGAAGCAGATTTCTTTGACAAGTTGGATATTTTGAGAGAGTATGAAGAATCACAGGAAAGATTCCCAGCAGAAACTTTCAGTCGTCAACGACAAGCTTCGAATGATGATGAAGCAGGTCCAAGCAATGCTGGAGAACATGATGATATCCAACAAAATGAAGTTGCTCATGATAATCAGACGGCAGAGAATGATAATCAAGAATCTGATGATAGACCAGTCTTTAATCATGGTGATTCAGATTCTGAGGGGGAGCAAATCCAGTTTTCAAGTCAAACAAACCCAGTCAATGAAGAAGGTGCAAATCAGAATGTTACTAATCTGGAAGGCGAGGTAGATGTTCCAGGCGAGGTGATGCCAAGAACTCTTTCATACCATCCAGAAGAGTTGATCATTGGAGAATTACAATCAGGCGTTCGCACTAGACGACGAATTGACCAAGGGCTTACTTGTTTTTATTCTACAGTAGCACCTTTACAAACTGAGTTTTCACTAAGTTGTTTTATTTCGCAGATCGAACCCCGAACAAATAAAGAGGCGCTAACTGAAGATTCTTGGGTCAATGCTATGCAAGAAGAGTTGAGTCATAAGTTAGGAGTGTGGAAGTTAGTAGACTTGCCTGATGGACAGAGGAAGATAAACACCAAGTGGGTGTTCAAGTTCAAGAGAGATGATCGAGGAGTTATTATTCGTAACAAAGCTCGACTCGTAGTCCAGGGTTTCAGTCAGCAGGAGGGTATAGATTTCACCAAAGTGTATGCTCCAGTTGCTAGACTAGAAGCAATCAGAATCTTCCTGGCATTTGCATCTTGGAAAAATTTCAAAGTTTATCAGCTAGATGTTAAATCGGCGTTTCTCTATGGGAAGGTAAAAGAGGAGGTATATGTCGGACAGCCACCGGGCTTCACCGATCCAATCCACAAAGACAAGGTTTATTTGCTGGATAAAGCGTTGTATGGTTTACACCAGGCCCCGAGAGCTTGGTACGAGACATTGTCTAAACACCTACTTGCCAACAGCTTCATTCGTGGAAAAGTGGATGCCACTCTCTTCACCAAAGAGGTCGACGGACATCTTCTGATTGTTCAGATATACGTGGACGACATCATATTTGGATCAACAAATGAGAATCTGTGCAAAGATTTTAAACAAGTTATGAAGCAGAAATTCGAAATGTCATCGATGGGTGAGATGAAATTCTTTTTGGGACTACAGGTTGATCAACTGCCTAAGGGAATTTTCATACATCAAACGAAGTACGTTCATGATATCTTAGAGAAATTCGGGATGTCGGGTTCTACTCCAGCTTCCACCCCGTTAGCGACGAACCATGGGATAAACCCTGATCTCACCGGAGAGAAGGTAGATGAAACGATGTATCGTTCCATGATCGCATCGCTGATGTATTTGACAGCTTCAAGACCCGATATTATGTATCCAACCTGCCTCGCAGCAAGTTTTCAATCTAATCCTAGAGCTTCGCATATGGTGATTGTGAAAAGGATATTACGCTACCTGAAAGGAACTCCATAATTGGGGTTGTGGTATCCAGGAGAAGGCGATTTCACGCTCGAAGGGTATTCCGATTCGGATTTCGGATGCTGCAAAGTTAACGCTAAGTCAACAATAGCGGGGTGCCAGTTTTTCGGACCACGATTGGTCACCTGGCAATGCAAGAAGCAAACCTCTGTGGCTCTATCCACATGTGAACCGGAGTATGTATCTGCTAGCAGCTGCTACTCACAGATCTTGTGGATCCAGCAACAGATGCGAGACTACGGTTTGCAATTTCTTAATACCCCTATCTTTGTTGATAATGAGGCAGTGATAAACATTACTAAAAATCCTGTTCATCACGCTAAAACGAAACACATTGAAATTCGTCATCACTTCATCTGAGATTGTTTCGAGAAGAAGTTGATACGAATTGAGAAAATCCACACTGACGAACAAAAAGCTGATTTACATACCAAAGCATTTGATAAAAATCGTTTTCAATATTTGCTAAAACTGAACGGTATGAAGCTTTTAACGGTGTTGGAAGAGATTCTTGGCGTTGATGAAGGAGACATTGTAGATGATGTTGAGAAGCAATCTGCAATGGTTTGTCGATTTTTTACTTGTTTTGGTATTTAGGGGGAGATAGGGTAATACTTTCAGAAAATACAAAAACAGTAAAAAATTTCAAAAATACAAAAACATGAGATATTTTCAAAATCCAAAAATAATAGAAAACCAGAAAAAAGCTTGTGTAAAAAGGGAAAATGATAGTACATTGGCTTGACAGTTACGGTACGTTAAAGAAATGGAAAGTTTAAATGCGTTAAACAATCTCGCTGATGATGTGCCGATAGGTTTTTACACATTTAGTAGGTTTGTTCGGGATATAAACCTAAATCTTTACTTACTTATTTCGTGGGGAACACTACTTGGATATATAGGTAACCCCTGAAATCTTGTTTGAAAGATCCCTCTTTCTGAGATACTTGGTCTTTATACTCAGTGATATCTGGGGTATTATCCCGGGACTTCTGATTTTGCGGAAGCAATGGCCTAGTCCCCGGAGAATACTTTATTGCTTGCTTGAAATATAGCGCCGCCCTCAGCAAAAATGATGAGACAATAAAATTGCTAATCAATGCTGTTGTAAAAAAGATCCTCTAAAGGGGACACACTTAAAGTCGAACCGTCATCTCTCTGCTGAATGGAAGTTCTGACCTGAGCTCTCATGGTTTCGCATCTATCCCCTTACAGATATCATCTGTGGTATACTCACCTGTAAGATTGAATATTGGGATCTGGATACGGGAGTATATTCAAGAGGTGGGACACATGAATGAGTTTAAGTCTCTAAAACACTTAATCCATATCCTGGACAGATTGAAATGTGTGTGAGAATTTAAGTGGATCAGCATATCGACAATCTAAGTGAATTGTTTAATTCTGACTATGTAATTAAAGCTTAACGGTACTTGTGACTTGTCGAACAGCTGATATGATTCCCTAACACACTCACCAAAAATATGTTTGTAAATAGTTTACTTTCATTGCATTCTATTTCTGTATTTTATTTCTGTCTTAGCTTTCTAGTTTAGAAACTTCATAAAAAATTCAAAAAGATTTTTCATTTCTGCTTTATTTTTCGACAAACCAAAGTGGAGAGTTGGTCTTCAGATTCGAATTGAAGCAGATGCAGGGAGTTTCTGGACTGGAGGATGAGGAGAGCTTATCTTGATAAAATCTGATTGTTGAAAAGTCAAAAACAAGTTCATTAATTTGAAACTTGTAAATTTCAGAAAATTGATTGAAAAGGTTTTGTACAAAATGTCAGTGTGAATTGTCTCAGGTCAACCAAGGTCATTAAATTGGATTTGGTAGATAAATTGAGTAATCAGGGTCATTAATTTGGACCTGAATACTTAAGTGGATTTTTAAAACACTGATTAGACTATTAAATTGAGATTGAACGGTAAGTTTGGATTGAAACTGTTATTGTCATATATCTTATATTTAGGTAGAGAGTGTGTGGGTAACAGGTTTGTGATTGAAAACAGCTTAACAAAATTCCAGCCTACTGATAGGAGGAGTCTGAAGATTTAAAAGTCAGATACAGTTCCTGAATCTACATTCAAGGGGGAGTTTGAAAGTTGTTAAAGATTCAGATTCTGTGATTCATGCTAGCTGTTGATAGAAGAAGAGAAGATTTGAAGGAAGCTTTTACAATGTCAAGACAATTTGGAAAGAGACAAAGACTAAAGACTCGACGCCAAAGACTTCGTCAACATCCAAGGGGGAGTCTGTTGGTGCATCTAATGTCTGTTAACTTCGTCTTAATTGAGTCTTATGTCTAGATAGGATAAACGAGCGCACAACATGGTTGAAATTAGGGTTTTATATGTTAAAGTGGGTAATTCCGCTTGAAATGGGGTATGGCAGTTTCAAGCGAAATCAACACATGTAATTCCGCTTGAAACGACCTGTCACACCCCTTTCTGCGGCGGAAGCACGAGGTGTGATCATGAAAGGTTCTCATTGCATACGAAGAGTAAACATGCTATATGCTCGTAAAATAACATCAAATACCATGATTTGAAAACATAAGTTTAGCGTTTACATCGCTAGACAGCTTAAAACATTGTCTTAAAAGTTTACAACTTTATTTAAAGTTAAACACAAGCGACATCCACGAGCATAAGCAAGACCGCGCGCACATCCATCCTAGTTACCTGAAATACATGTGAGTTTTTGGAAAAACGTCAACATAAAGTTGGTGTGAATTCATGCAGTTTTGTATTTCATGTTTGTATACTTTGTATGAAAACATAGTTTGTGAGTAAATCAAGTTTTCATATATAAATCCAGTTTCATGTGTACACCACGTACCCATTTATAATTCAATCTTTTCTTAAGTACCCCACGTACTTCAAGTTATATATCAATCTTCTTGAGTACCCCACGTACTTCAAGTTATATATCAATCTTCTTGAGTACCCCACGTACTTCAAGTTATATATCAATCTTCTTGAGTACCCCACGTACTTCAAGTTATATATCAATTTTGTATGGTATGAATTTTATGTACATACAGTATATCTGTAATTATCAGATTGTTAATGGGTTGCAAAGCCATTAACCTGTGGCACGTCATAGGAAGTCACCAAACCTAAGGCATTTAATTGGTATATTCTGAGACACAAAAGCACTTCCTCGGTTCTCGCCCCGACCGGGAGTGTGGCTGCCAGGCACCCGTTAGATCTAACCTTTTGTTCTGCGGTCTAGGTATATTGTTGATTAATGGTGCTTCTGTACCCTATTCGTGACACTATTTCTCATAACGCCTCCTACTTGGTTCTCGTTCTCACCAAGCGCGTTTCTTGTTATCATTTCTCATGGCGCCTCTTACTTGGTTCTCGTTCTCACCAAGTGCGCTTCTCATATTCTCATATTTCGTCACACTTGGTTCTCGTTCTCACCAAGTGTACTTCTTGTATTTATATCATACCAATTATAAATTTTTGTACATTTGTACATGTATTTCACCCCCGAAGTTATAAAAACTGAAAACAGTTAAAGAGAAAAGGGGGAGCATGAACTCACAACTTTGCGTTCCTAGCGTCGTAAACTCCACCGGATTTGTTTAAATAACGTCGTAACCTATACGCGTTTTCTTAACGTTAGTCACTAGACTTGCGTCGCACAAGTACAGTCACTCTCTTTTGTATATATTCTTGTGTTAAAAATATTCCATATTTTTAACCACGTATCTTACTTATATTATTTTCTCCAAAAAAAATAAATATAAGTCTTTTATGTTTTGCACTTTGCACCCGAATTATGTTTCTTGTATGTTGTATGTGTATTCTTATATTTCTACTCCTCATGAGTATTTAGTGTATTTTTAAGTCTTAATACACTAGCACGTATAACACATACTATATACACTTAACACACAAGTTGGTGATCAAATAATATATATTTTTCTCTCAAAAATATATACTTATTATCCATTTTTATTCTTCAAGAAATCACCATTTCTTATCATCAAAAGTTAGGGAAACCTTGTTAATGTTTTGAGGTATATTTTTAGGGGATAAGTTTCTCAAAAACTCATATTTTTCTAAGTGTCAAAATTTATAAAATTTTGACAGAGTTTCCCCTAAAAATGGAGGTTTCCCACGTTTTCAAAACGTGTGTTTATTTTCTTTTAAATCATTATCAATCATCAACAACAATTACCAACAATCATCATCAACAATAATCACTAATTTCATGAACTTGAATATTTACAAAAATGTGTAGTAACTTACTAGCACATTTAGTAAGTCTTGTTATCTTTAAAAATAAGTTTAATTTCTTAAAAACTTTATTTTTAAAGAATATGAAGTTTTACAACTTCTAGTCGGTTTTTACGAAAACTATTTCTTCGTTAAAACTTTTGTTACACAAGTATTCCATACACTTGTTTGTTCACAAAAACCACTTTTGTTTGTGTAAGATCCGGTTTAGAACATGTGATTTCTTGGACACTTGGTCCTTCGAAAATACCGCTTGTAGATACGTAGATCTACTAGTTTTAAACACTATTTCACAAGTTAAATTGCTTTTACACAAGTTCATGATGTGTGTGGTAGAGTTTCATCATTTAACCTTTGTTACTCTTAAACAAGCTTTATGTCATAATCCAAGATCATGACTAAACCGGGTTAAATGATGATCCGAGCTACCATAACATAGATCGGGTCTGGATAATCACAAATTCCAAGTACTACAACTTTTACACAAGTTACAAGCTATTAACCACCATTTTAGTGTTTTTACTAGACTTTAATGCTTCAAAACGTATGTTATCGATATTTAACTGACAAAATTCCTTTTAACCACCTTAGGTACGTTCAAGAGTGAGTTTTAAGTGATATACCTCTAGCTCGGGGCTAGGGAAGAATCCTGACGGAAAATGGGTGGATAAAAGCTAACGGAAGTGGTCCTTCGCGTTCCGAGTGCACCAAAGCTCCTAATACGCGATCCTTGAAGTGTGTATGATGATGGAATGTCAAGAACAAGAACCGAAAGTATGATGGTGGGTGGAGTGGGGTTCGGCCGAAGGTGAAGGGAGGGCTAGAGAGAGTGAGTAAGTTGTGTTGTGTGATGAGAATTATGTTAAGTGAACTCTAGTATTTATAGGAAGTTAAATCATGTTTATCCAAAGGGTAATATGTTGTGTAGATACTAGACATTAGGATTTAAATAATCAAAAGGGTACTAACCATGTCTCCCCTTGGTTAGGCCGATTATAATGGGGGGGGGGGGGTATCTAGTTCGATCTCAAGTAGATAGTTAGGTTAATAGTTATGTTAAATAGGTTAGTTAAGTACCTAACCCGGTTACTTAGTGTGTAGTGTATTTTAGCGGGTGTTAGGGTAATCAGGGACCCTAACTGGCTCAGAAAAGATAAAAACAATGTCATTGACATTATTTTTATGCTCCGGGTAATCTCCGGTTGTTCGGTTACATACCGATTCGTTAAAGTGCTAAATTACGCTTTTTAGTGTCTTTTAAGTACCCTTCTTGTACTCTTTCAATTCCCAACACTTAGGGAAATATTCTGGATAATAAAACGACATTTCTGCATAATATTTATATGTCTAAATGCTGAATTATTGCTGATTTGTATAAATTCTGCACTTAAAGTGCGTTTCGGGTGCTTTTTAGTGCTTATTTTTGCTTTCGCAATGTATATAAATTAAACCCTTGTATGTACTCTTGGGTTTTAATGTATTTTTGTTGTCGGACCTACACCTAGGCCTCAGTTCTAATGTCTGACTGCTTTCTGCAGTTCAGTCGACACAGTGTGTCTTACCGGTGAGTTTACTATTATTCTGACGCAACGCTCTCGTTTATGCATAAAGCAATATTTTGTAGTATACAACATGCATGAATTCACTTGTTAAATCATGTGTTCAGACATTGCTGACACTTAAACTCATAATTGCAGTCATTAAGCAATAATTAATGTGTACGGAAATTACCGGTTTGGGCCAGTTGTCACAGTCTCCCCCCGTTAAAAGAATTTCGTCCCGAAATTCAGGCTGAACTCACTCCCGCTGGAGTCTTCTTGAATAGGTGGGGATACTTTTTCTTGAACTGGTCTTCACGTTCCCATGTGTACTCGGGTCCGTGCTTAGAGCTCCAACGTACTTTGACAAGTTTCACACTGCTCCTCCTGGTCTTGTTGACTTTCCAGTCGGTAACCTCAACGGGTTGCTCTGTAAATCGGAGGGCTTCATCAATATGTATTTCATCCATCGGGATGGTCACGCTTTCTTGCGTTGGACTCTTCTTTAGGTTGGATACATGAAACGTATCATGTACTCCATTAAGTTCTTCCGGTAACTCCAACTTGTATGCCACGGTACCAATTCTCTTCAAAATTCTGAATGGTCCGATGTATCGTGGATTCAGCTTTCCACGCTTTCCAAACCTGACTACGCCCTTCCATGGTGAGACTTTTAACAACACTTTGTCTCCCACCTTGAAATCTACCGATTTTCTATTTGGATCCGCGTAGCTCTTTTGTCGCTCTCGAGCCGCCTTAATGCGCTCTCTGATCTGTGCAATCTTGTCGGTGGTCTCTTGTACAAGTTCAGGACCAACCATACGTTTATCTCCGGCATCTGCCCAACATAAGGGCGATCGGCATTTGCGGCCATACAGAGCTTCGAACGGCGCGGCTTTTATGCTCGTATGATAACTGTTATTGTAGGAAAACTCAACTAAAGGTAGATGAGTATCCCAGCTGCCGCCTAGATCCATGACACATGCGCGAAGCATATCTTCTAACGTTTGTATAGTCCGTTCGCTCTGGCCGTCTGTTTGTGGATGGAATGCCGTGCTCAGATCTAACTGAGATCCAAAGGCTTCCTGAAATGATTGCCAGATTCTTGAGACAAAGCGTCCATCTCTGTCTGAAATGATTGAGATTGGCACTCCATGACGTGCCACAATTTCTCTTAAGTATATCTCTGCCAGCTTTCCAGTGCTGTCTTTTTCTCGGATCGGTAGGAAGTGCGCAGACTTCGTCAATCGATCAACTATTACCCATATCATATCGTGCCCTCTCGGGGTCCTGGGTAATTTCGTTATGAAGTCCATCGAGATTTGTTCCCACTTCCACACGGGAATCTCTGGTTGTTGTAGTAGGCCGGACGGTTTCTGATATTCTGCCTTAACCTTGGCACAGGTTAGGCATTTTCCAACATAAACAGCAACGTCGCTTTTGAGTCTCGGCCACCAATAGTATTCTTTCAAGTCTTGATACATTTTGTCCGATCCTGGATGGATCGAATATCTCGATTTGTGGGCTTCATTAAGGATGACTTCTCGTATGCCACCATAGAGTGGAACCCAAATACGCTTCTTAAAGTATAAGGCTCCCTCTTCGTTTGGCACCATGAATTTCAATGCACCCCGGAGGTATTCAGCTTTACGATTCTCTTCTTTAAGAGCTTCTTGTTGTGCATCTCGAATGCGTGCTGTGAGGTTCGTTCGAATCGTCATTTCCAGTGCTCGAACCCTTAGGGTCTTAGCCCTTTCTTTTCGGCTCAACGCGTCTGCTACAACGTTCGCCTTTCCAGGATGGTACTTAATCTCACAGTCATAATCATTCAGCAGCTCGACCCAACGTCGCTGGCGCATATTCAATTCTTTCTGATCAAATATGTGTTGCAAGCTTTTGTGATCTGTGAAGATTGTACATCGAGTACCATATAAGTAATGTCGCCAAATCTTCAAGGCGAATACCACTGCACCCAGCTCCAGGTCGTGAGTGGTATAATTTCTCTCATGAACCTTCAGTTGTCTTGAAGCATAAGCGATGACTTTTTGGCGTTGCATGAGCACGCAACCCAAGCCTTGTCGTGAGGCGTCGCAGTATACCACGAAGTCTTCAGTGCCTTCGGGTAATGATAGTATCGGTGCATCGCAGAGCTTGTTCTTAAGTAGCTGAAAGGCTTCTTCTTGTTTGTGACCCCAGTCGTACTTCTTGTCTTTCTGAGTAAGGGTCGTTAGTGGTTGAGCTATCTTCGAGAAATTCTCAATGAATCGCCGATAGTAGCCCGCTAAGCCCAAAAATTGACGGACTTCGGTCGGGGTCTTGGGAGCTTCCCAATTCTTTATTGCTTCTATCTTGGACGGGTCTACATGAATGCCCTTCTCATTCACAACGTGACCAAGAAATTGTACTTCGCGAATCCAGAATTCGCATTTTGAGAACTTTGCATAAAGTTTCTCTTTCTTCAGTAGCTCCAAGATGGTTCTAAGATGTTGCTCATGTTCTTCTTTCGTTCGCGAGTAAATCAAGATATCATCGATGAATACAATCACAAATTTATCGAGATATGGTTTGCACACGCGGTTCATTAGGTCCATAAAGACCGCTGGCGCGTTCGTCAATCCAAACGGCATCACAAGAAATTCGTAGTGCCCATATCGCGTTCTGAATGCAGTCTTTGGCACGCTTTCATCTTGGATTCTCAGCTGATGGTATCCAGATCGAAGGTCGATCTTGGAATAGTAGCTTGATCCTTGCAGTTGATCAAATAAGTCATCAATCCTCGGTAGTGGATACCGATTCTTGATCGTGAGCTTGTTCAGTTCCCTGTAATCGATACACATCCGCAGTGTTCCATCCTTCTTCTTCACGAATAATACCGGAGCTCCCCAGGGTGAGAAGCTTGGCCTTATGAATCCTTTATCCAACAACTCCTGGAGTTGTGTAGATAATTCTTGCATCTCGGATGGCGCAAGTCGATAGGGTGCCTTGGCTACAGGAGCAGCTCCTGGAACCAAGTCTATACGGAATTCGACTTGTCGTTGCGGAGGTAGTCCTGGCAGATCTTCAGGGAACACATCAGGAAATTCCTTCACCACAGGAATGTCTTCGAGTTTCGGCTCCTCAGCTTTCTTGTCTATAACGTGTGCTAGGAAGGCAACACATCCTTTCCTCAAGCACTTCTGTGCCTTCATACAACTGATGATTCGTAGAGGCGCGTTTCGTCTTTCTCCATGTACTATGAGGGTTTCATCATTCGCCAGAGGGATGCGAATGATTTTCTCATGACAAATGACTTCCGCTTTGTTCTTGGACAACCAGTCCATTCCGACTACTACATCGAAGCTACCCAATTGAATAGGTAAGAGGTCGATGCTAAAATTTCGTTCACCAAGTTCTAGTGTGCAGCCTCTGACAACTTCGCCCGATTCAACAAGTTTACCATTGGCTAGTTCTATGGAATAAGGAATTTCTAATCTACTAGATTCTATTCCAAGTATGCGTTTAAATTCCACAGACATGAAGCTATAATCGGCGCCAGTGTCGAATAATATGGATGCAAAGTGATTGTTAATGAGAAACGTACCGGTGACCACGTTAGGGTCCTCGCGTGCGTCTCTTGCTCCAATCACAAATGCTCGAGCTGGAGCGTTGTTTCTCTCTGGGCAGTTCTTCATGAAATGATCATTGCTTCCACACTTGAAGCATCCTTGCCCTTTCCCGTTGCCATTCTTGTTACCAGCACCGTTTCCAATTCGGTTCTTTCCTTTTCCCCAACAGTCTTCTGTTTGATGACCCAATTTACCACATTTGTCGCACCTTGAAATGCGACAAGCTCCTTCATGATGAAACCTACATTTTTGGCATCTAGGCATGGAGCCTTGGTATGCTTTGGTTGCAAGGGTCTTCGCCTCCTGAGATGGGTTAGTGTCACGTTTCTTGTTGAAACCCTTGTTGTTGCGAGTAGCTTGGTTCAAACTTGTATGCTTTCTCTTTTTGTCACCGGACGACTCAGCATGCGTCTCGGTCTTCTCTGTTGGGTTTAATGACAACTTCTTCATACGAACACAATCTTCAGTAAGGCTGACAGCCAGAGTTACAGCCTCGGTGATTGTTTGTGGTTTGGCCGACGTCACCATGCCACGAAACTCTGAGGCCAGTCCCCAAATGTAACGTTCAACACGCTTGAATTCGGGAGTCACCATGTAGGGAAGTACTCTAGACAGATCGTGGAACCTTCGAGTGTAACCATTTATGTCAGCACCTTCCATGGTCAGGTGCCAGAACTCCGTCTCCAGCCTTTGGAGTTCAGCACGAGAGCAGTACTTCTCTCTCATCCTTTCCTTCAGTTCTTCCCAAGTTAGGCCATAAGCAGCATCGTCACCCAAAGTTTGGGCTTGCAGGTTCCACCAAGTCAGAGCTTCATCGACAAACAACCCAGTAGCAAAGGTGACTTGTTGATCCGCAGTACACTTGCTCATGCGGAAAGTAGCTTCAGTCTTCTCCGTCCAGCGCACAAATGCTACTGCACCTCCTGTGCCATCATAGTTCATCGGCTTGCAGTCGAGGAACTGCTTAAAAGTGCAGCCTGGAATTGATTCAACCAATTCACATGTGAGCAATCGAAGAAATAATGAAACAAGGACCGTTCATAAATTTCCACATGCTTAGCACAGTGTCTTAAGGTTACCTTGAGCTGTATTGCCTCCAGACGAATCTCCATTCCCATTACGCCTAGCGTTGCTTGGTCCTCCACTGTCTTGAGTTCGGTTCGCCTCGTACTGGGCGATAGCAGCAGAGATCCTTTCCTCCAGTAGAGCGTTCAGCTCTTCAGCAGTTCTTGGCAGTGGGGGAGGAGGAGGTTGATCGTCATTGCGAGCATTCACAGCTTTCCTGGGTGCCATGTTCTGACAGAACATAACACAGCAGGGTTAGGCATTTGTTTGATATCGTCATACTAGGCCGTAGTAGTATATATATACACAGGCATATACCACATAAGTGACATCAAACAATTATTACTCTAGCAGAGTATTTAGTAGACTTGCACTGAGGGAATCTATACGTGACAAGACTTGCTGTGATTTCTGTGCACTGAATTCCATAATTATGTATGCATCCATAATTACGTAACTCCTTGCACAGTCCGCACAGTTCGTTTCATCCTCGTATTTCTTCCTTCAGATGGGCCATCGCTTTCAGGTAAAGTCACGTATACTCGTGACATTCTACTTCTAGTACATGCTAATTATCACACATAATTGCAAGTAGTTTCTAGTCAACGACAAGTGCTACACAAGTGCACTCTAAGTCTCGTAGTGTCCTTTCTAGACTCATGTAGTCAGTTTCAGGTAGTGGATGTCGCGGGACGTTTTATGCAATGAAAACTCTTTGAAAATTGTTTTCGTGAATGGATCCTAGAGATTGTAGACTAGACTCGAGAAGGAATCCTGGTTCACTACAATCGCAGCTCTGATACCAATCTGTCACACCCCTTTCTGCGGCGGAAGCACGAGGTGTGATCATGAAAGGTTCTCATTGCATACGAAGAGTAAACATGCTATATGCTCGTAAAATAACATCAAATACCATGATTTGAAAACATAAGTTTAGCGTTTACATCGCTAGACAGCTTAAAACATTGTCTTAAAAGTTTACAACTTTATTTAAAGTTAAACACAAGCGACATCCACGAGCATAAGCAAGACCGCGCGCACATCCATCCTAGTTACCTGAAATACATGTGAGTTTTTGGAAAAACGTCAACATAAAGTTGGTGTGAATTCATGCAGTTTTGTATTTCATGTTTGTATACTTTGTATGAAAACATAGTTTGTGAGTAAATCAAGTTTTCATATATAAATCCAGTTTCATGTGTACACCACGTACCCATTTATAATTCAATCTTTTCTTGAGTACCCCACGTACTTCAAGTTATATATCAATCTTCTTGAGTACCCCACGTACTTCAAGTTATATATCAATCTTCTTGAGTACCCCACGTACTTCAAGTTATATATCAATCTTCTTGAGTACCCCACGTACTTCAAGTTATATATCAATTTTGTATGGTATGAATTTTATGTACATACAGTATATCTGTAATTATCAGATTGTTAATGGGTTGCAAAGCCATTAACCTGTGGCACGTCATAGGAAGTCACCAAACCTAAGGCATTTAATTGGTATATTCTGAGACACAAAAGCACTTCCTCGGTTCTCGCCCCGACCGGGAGTGTGGCTGCCAGGCACCCGTTAGATCTAACCTTTTGTTCTGCGGTCTAGGTATATTGTTGATTAATGGTGCTTCTGTACCCTATTCGTGACACTATTTCTCATAACGCCTCCTACTTGGTTCTCGTTCTCACCAAGCGCGTTTCTTGTTATCATTTCTCATGGCGCCTCTTACTTGGTTCTCGTTCTCACCAAGTGCGCTTCTCATATTCTCATATTTCGTCACACTTGGTTCTCGTTCTCACCAAGTGTACTTCTTGTATTTATATCATACCAATTATAAATTTTTGTACATTTGTACATGTATTTCACCCCCGAAGTTATAAAAACTGAAAACAGTTAAAGAGAAAAGGGGGAGCATGAACTCACAACTTTGCGTTCCTAGCGTCGTAAACTCCACCGGATTTGTTTAAATAACGTCGTAACCTATACGCGTTTTCTTAACGTTAGTCACTAGACTTGCGTCGCACAAGTACAGTCACTCTCTTTTGTATATATTCTTGTGTTAAAAATATTCCATATTTTTAACCACGTATCTTACTTATATTATTTTCTCCAAAAAAAATAAATATAAGTCTTTTATGTTTTGCACTTTGCACCCGAATTATGTTTCTTGTATGTTGTATGTGTATTCTTATATTTCTACTCCTCATGAGTATTTAGTGTATTTTTAAGTCTTAATACACTAGCACGTATAACACATACTATATACACTTAACACACAAGTTGGTGATCAAATAATATATATTTTTCTCTCAAAAATATATACTTATTATCCATTTTTATTCTTCAAGAAATCACCATTTCTTATCATCAAAAGTTAGGGAAACCTTGTTAATGTTTTGAGGTATATTTTTAGGGGATAAGTTTCTCAAAAACTCATATTTTTCTAAGTGTCAAAATTTATAAAATTTTGACAGAGTTTCCCCTAAAAATGGAGGTTTCCCACGTTTTCAAAACGTGTGTTTATTTTCTTTTAAATCATTATCAATCATCAACAACAATTACCAACAATCATCATCAACAATAATCACTAATTTCATGAACTTGAATATTTACAAAAATGTGTAGTAACTTACTAGCACATTTAGTAAGTCTTGTTATCTTTAAAAATAAGTTTAATTTCTTAAAAACTTTATTTTTAAAGAATATGAAGTTTTACAACTTCTAGTCGGTTTTTACGAAAACTATTTCTTCGTTAAAACTTTTGTTACACAAGTATTCCATACACTTGTTTGTTCACAAAAACCACTTTTGTTTGTGTAAGATCCGGTTTAGAACATGTGATTTCTTGGACACTTGGTCCTTCGAAAATACCGCTTGTAGATACGTAGATCTACTAGTTTTAAACACTATTTCACAAGTTAAATTGCTTTTACACAAGTTCATGATGTGTGTGGTAGAGTTTCATCATTTAACCTTTGTTACTCTTAAACAAGCTTTATGTCATAATCCAAGATCATGACTAAACCGGGTTAAATGATGATCCGAGCTACCATAACATAGATCGGGTCTGGATAATCACAAATTCCAAGTACTACAACTTTTACACAAGTTACAAGCTATTAACCACCATTTTAGTGTTTTTACTAGACTTTAATGCTTCAAAACGTATGTTATCGATATTTAACTGACAAAATTCCTTTTAACCACCTTAGGTACGTTCAAGAGTGAGTTTTAAGTGATATACCTCTAGCTCGGGGCTAGGGAAGAATCCTGACGGAAAATGGGTGGATAAAAGCTAACGGAAGTGGTCCTTCGCGTTCCGAGTGCACCAAAGCTCCTAATACGCGATCCTTGAAGTGTGTATGATGATGGAATGTCAAGAACAAGAACCGAAAGTATGATGGTGGGTGGAGTGGGGTTCGGCCGAAGGTGAAGGGAGGGCTAGAGAGAGTGAGTAAGTTGTGTTGTGTGATGAGAATTATGTTAAGTGAACTCTAGTATTTATAGGAAGTTAAATCATGTTTATCCAAAGGGTAATATGTTGTGTAGATACTAGACATTAGGATTTAAATAATCAAAAGGGTACTAACCATGTCTCCCCTTGGTTAGGCCGATTATAATGGGGGGGGGGGGTATCTAGTTCGATCTCAAGTAGATAGTTAGGTTAATAGTTATGTTAAATAGGTTAGTTAAGTACCTAACCCGGTTACTTAGTGTGTAGTGTATTTTAGCGGGTGTTAGGGTAATCAGGGACCCTAACTGGCTCAGAAAAGATAAAAACAATGTCATTGACATTATTTTTATGCTCCGGGTAATCTCCGGTTGTTCGGTTACATACCGATTCGTTAAAGTGCTAAATTACGCTTTTTAGTGTCTTTTAAGTACCCTTCTTGTACTCTTTCAATTCCCAACACTTAGGGAAATATTCTGGATAATAAAACGACATTTCTGCATAATATTTATATGTCTAAATGCTGAATTATTGCTGATTTGTATAAATTCTGCACTTAAAGTGCGTTTCGGGTGCTTTTTAGTGCTTATTTTTGCTTTCGCAATGTATATAAATTAAACCCTTGTATGTACTCTTGGGTTTTAATGTATTTTTGTTGTCGGACCTACACCTAGGCCTCAGTTCTAATGTCTGACTGCTTTCTGCAGTTCAGTCGACACAGTGTGTCTTACCGGTGAGTTTACTATTATTCTGACGCAACGCTCTCGTTTATGCATAAAGCAATATTTTGTAGTATACAACATGCATGAATTCACTTGTTAAATCATGTGTTCAGACATTGCTGACACTTAAACTCATAATTGCAGTCATTAAGCAATAATTAATGTGTACGGAAATTACCGGTTTGGGCCAGTTGTCACACGACCTGTGTCATGTTCAAGCGGAATCTTATCTCTATATATAGGTGTGTGCTAAGTTCATTTGGAATGGAATTAGAAGTGTGTGTTTGAGAGCCGAGGTGCTGCCGAATTGTAATCAGATCTGTAAAAGTTCAGGAAATCAGTAATAGATAAAGATTAAAAAGGAACAAGTTGTGTTGACATCATTTACATTGATTCCGCCTTTGTTTTTGATGATGAACTACTCAGATTGACTCGTTAGGGTCACACGAACGATCCAACACAATGTATGTGTAGGATCGAGTTTCGTGACCGAAACCGTGATTCGTGTGAGATCGGTTCAAGACGGGAGAGATTAGACATGATAAACAAACAACTTTGTATTAATCCGGTAGTAAAACATTACAAATCGGCCCGCTTACATGATAACCGAACTAATACCAAAGAAGTATACATCCGGGGAGAGACCAAGTGGTGATCTCTCCCGGTGAGGTCTCAAACCTCCTAAAAACTCCAAGTGTTGCAAATGGCAAGGGTTTTCTATTTATAGTCACACCCCTTGTCTTGCAAACACACACGGTCAACCGAATAACCCTCTCGTTTGACCACTTCAAACGAGCGGGTCTATACACGTTCGATAGACCGTTTCACTAACTATTACAAATTCAACGTAAAATAATAACTAATCTATTCGACAAGCATCGGACACAAAATCTGCATCAACAAATTCCCCCTTGTCCGTTGCTGTCGAATGCTGAAAATGCAACTGCAATCGATCTTCAGTCAAGTATTCATCTTCTTTGTGTTAACAAATTCCCCCTTGACCGATGATCCAGGTAAGTAGTATCTTGACGCTCCTTGTAAAATATTTCCCTCTAAAAGTACGCGTATCCGTGTTGGGTGTTGTGCAATTTCCTCAATTGACCGATCTTCCGCTGATCTTCCAATACTCCAACCGGCATTTGATAAGGGTTCCAATCTTTAAGAACTGCATCAAGTCTTGATCTTGTCATAAGAACTCTATTTCATACAAGCATACTACATTGATAGAGATTTCTGGTGAACTGTCTTCTGTAAACCGTCTTTGTGGAATCGACCAAGTAATGCACTTTAATCTTCAGCATCAACACTCAGGAAAGTCAGCTAGACCAAGTGTATCCCTTGCAAGCTCAACCAGCATGCTTAGTTGAACTACATCCAGATCTCATTGTCTCGCCTTTGTGAAGTTGACCACGTAATGCACTACGGATCTTCAGCATCAGTACTCAGGAAGTCAGCTTGACCAAGTACATCGTTTGCAAACTCAACAAATTGAGTTACCCCCAGATCCCTGTAAAATCCCAAAGAAACATCAAACCCAAAACCGAATCCTGCAGGTCTTCAGTCTTGAACTATCAGCTTTCATAAAGATTCCCCAGGTCTTCAGTGAACAGCGCTTTGGTAACTACTGTAGACTTTAGAAACCTGTATTTTTCCGTGCAAAACCCTTCACGCTGGCTGGAGAATTAATTAAAATCCTCAAATATGTGTATGTGCAAAACATTCCACGCCGAACCGTTTGTATCACCAGAAAATCACAAACTCTACCACCTGTGATTGCGTTTAGAAATTTACCGAAGAAATTCAACATACGTTTTATTCCCCCTATTTCTTTGGTAAGATTTCTAAACCTTAACAGATTCTCTCCACTTCAAAGAAACTGTCGTCAAATGTTCACCAATTCCCTCCACTGAGCGGAACTGTCGTCAATCTTCGTTGAATGTTCTTGGTTTTTTGAAAAATCACGAAAACGAATTTCTTCTTTGCATATGCTAGTTGAATAAGAACGTCCCCTAGTACCCCGTTGGATCCGACTTGTATCCCTCCAAAGACTTTGTGAACTCGTTAGGACCGGTATTGACATTCTAGGTTCATTCATTCGTTACCAAATGCGAGAATATGACAATAAACAAAAAGATTTCTTCGTTGCATATTCTAGTTGATAAGGAAATTTCGCCTAGTACCCCGTAGGATCCGACTTGTATCCCTCCAAAGACTTTGTGAACTCGTTAGGACCGGTATTGACATTCTAGGTTCATACGTTCGTCTTCAAATGCGAGAATATGACAATAAACAAAATGCTTTCGAACATTTTCGAATAACCGATAACAATCATAAACATTGACGTGCGGAAGTGAACATACCGTTTTGTTTTTGGCCCATAGTAGTCGCGTCACCATTTTTGACATTTGCATCGATAACCGTGACTACCCCACATTTTTCAAAAATCAAGTTTTCATCATTTCTTGTTTTCATCATGCCGCATCATCCCGCGCGCTCCCGAATTCGTACAAATTTGTCGTTGAAGCGCGAGTCAAATTAATTTCGCGAACACCCGACCCCACGTTGCAAATCACGAATCGAGACGGGTCCAAGACTCTATGCCTTATTTTCAACATTTGGTCCAATAGAGCCCAAATGTTTTTTTTTTTTTTTTAATCATTTGCCTTGATCCACTTGAAGGTCTGCGATACACTAAGCCCATCTATTGAAAATTCACGTGAGCCCATGTCTGCTTTGGCCCATCTGAAAATAATACTTGTATCATTTGTGGCCCTAACTCATTGTAAGGCCCAACATCTCTTGACAAAAAGTCACTACACCAAAAGATAAGGCAGACCCTAGACAAAATATATCAGCCGACATCACCAATTTACAGCAACTAACCAATTAAAAAAAACTCATCTTCTTCTTCATCCTCACAAGCCTGCAACTTTTGTCTTTCTTCTCCTCAATTCGAAGACATCATCTTCATGTCGGACTGCTTCTTCTTCTTCGATTCACAAACAGCAGCAGCCAACAGCTTTCAAGTCTTCTGCAGCCGACAAACCTCTCCGATTCCAACTTCAATTCGATACACAGACCCCTTCTTCTC
Source organism: Helianthus tuberosus (assembly GCA_030545235.1). NCBI lineage: Eukaryota > Viridiplantae > Streptophyta > Magnoliopsida > Asterales > Asteraceae > Helianthus > Helianthus tuberosus. The sequence continues at coordinate 108,487,470 of CM060393.1, forward strand.
TTTCGATACATCTGATAAACCCAAATCAGAACAACATCGCAGCAGCAGCTAACATCATCTTCTTCTCTTCGATTAACAAACATCAGAACCCAATCGATGAACAAACAGCAGGTCGAAAGATATCAGGTCGAAAGATGGAAAGATATCCTTCGAGGATCATCTTTTCGATGAACAAACAGCAGGTCGAAAGATGGAAAGATATCCTTCGATGAACAAACAGCAGGTCGAAAGATATCAGGTCGAAAGATGGAAAGATATCCTTCGAGGATCATCTTTCGAAGTTGTTCTTATGCAGATCTTTGAAACCCCTCCTTCGGTGATATCCTTCGGTAAAGAAACCCCAGTTATCCTTCGGTGATATCCTTCGGTGATATCCTTCGGTGGTCGAAAGATATCCTTCGGTGATATCCTTCGGTGGTCGAAAGATATCCTTCGAATCTTCAAGCAGCCGCCAAGAACATCAAGAACACAGCTTCTGTTCAATTTTGCAGATTTGACGAAAACATTGTATTTTTGATTTTTGATGATAATAACTTGATTATATAGGTGAAAAACATAAAACGGAACACTTGTTTCAGCACAGATCTGAATATTCGGGTCCAGATCTGAGTTTTTCTCATTTTCACCCAACTTTTCTTCTTGAACAAAAATCACTAAAATCACAGATCTAGAGCACATGTGACTTAGTAAACGGTTAGATTTACTAAATCGGGCACCATGGCTCTGATACCAATTGTAGGATCGAGTTTCGTGACCGAAACCGTGATTCGTGTGAGATCGGTTCAAGACGGGAGAGATTAGACATGATAAACAAACAACTTTGTATTAATCCGGTAGTAAAACATTACAAATCGGCCCGATTACATGATAACCGAACTAATACCAAAGAAGTATACATCCGGGGAGAGACCAAGTGGTGATCTCTCCCGGTGAGGTCTCAAACCTCCTAAAAACTCCAAGTGTTGCAAATGGCAAGGGTTTTCTATTTATAGTCACACCCCTTGTCTTGCAAACACACACGGTCAACCGAATAACCCTCTCGTATGACCACTTCAAACAAGCGGGTCTATACACGTTCGATAGACCGTTTCACTAACTATTACAAATTCAGCGTAAAATAATAACTAATCTATTCGACAAGCATCGGACACAAAATCTGCATCAACAGTATGTTGGTTAATTGTAAGTATTGCTTTTGCGTTAACACGCCTCATTTCATCTTTTTTACTCTTTTCTTCGATTTCAACAAATATTTTCAATAATCAGCAAGCAAATACACAACGGTTCTCCAATTCCAGATCAGTAATGTTAGGAGAAGCGTTGAGATAACGGACATCCATCAAGCTCAATAAGAAAACTTGTGTTTCCCATTGTCACAAACGATTGCGGTTTGTATTTCCCATAGCCACCGTTTCCGTAGTTAAAAACGGTTGCAGTTTGCACATTCAAACTTCATTGCTTCATTAAAATTAACATGGCGGTCTCGGTTACATATTTTAGAGAGACCTTTAAGTACGGATCCTACAGCTGCATTTGGAACAAGAAGTCCAACAATCCGTTTATTATATGTTGTTGTCTCAATAATATGAATGCATGCAACGAATTTGACAACTGTGACAGCTTATTAAAAGTAGAAACCACCTCCAATCCTTTCCTGGTCAAATCACACAATATAAAGTTTAAACTTAGAGTTAAATGCTTGGTTGGTCCTTATGGTTTGTAAATATTGCAGACTTGGTCCTAGTGGTTTAAGTGGGTAATTCCGCTTGAAATGGGGTATGGCAATTTCAAGCGAAATCAACACATGTAATTCCGCTTGAAACGAGTTGTGTCATGTTCAAGCGGAATCTCATCTCTATATATAGGTGTGTGCTAAGTTCATTTGGAACGGAATTAGAAGTGTGTGTTTGAGAGCCGAGGTGCTGCCGAATTGTAATCAGATCTGTAAAAGCTCAGGAAATCGGTAATAGATAAAGATTAAAAAGGAACAAGCAGTGTTGACATCATTTACATTGATTCCGCCTTTGTTTTTGATGATGAACTACTCAGATTGACTCGTTAGGGTCACACGAACGATCCAACACAATGTATGTTGGTTAATTGTAAGTATTGCTTTTGCGTTAACACGCCTCATTTCATCTTTTTTACTCTTTTCTTTGATTTCAACAAATATTTTCAATAATCAGCAAGCAAATACACAACGGTTCTCCAATTCCAGATCAGTAATGTTAGGAGAAGCGTTGAGATAACGGACATCCATCAAGCTCAAAAAGAAAACTTGTGTTTCCCATTGTCACAAATGATTGCGGTTTGTATTTCCCATAGCCACCGTTTCCGTAGTTAAAAACGGTTGCGGTTTACACATTCAAACTTCATTGCTTCATTAAAATTAACATGGCGGTCTCGGTTACATATTTTAGAGAGACCTTTAAGTACGGATCCTACAGCTCCATTTGGAACAAGAAGTCCAACAATCCGTTTATTATATGTTGTTGTCTCAATAATTTGAATGCATGCAACGAATTTGACAACTGTGACAGCTTATTAAAAGTAGAAACCACCTCCAAACCTTTCCTGGTCAAATCACACAATATAAAGTTTAAACTTAGAGTTAAATGCTTGGTTGGTCCTTGTGGTTTGTAAATATTGCAGACTTTGTCCTAGTGGTTTAATAATTACATACTTGGTCCCAGTGTTTGTCACTTTTGCACTCGGGTGGACCTTATCATTAACCTAGGTTAGATTTTTTAGTTAAGTGTATGTGAAATGACATATTTACCCCTCAACAATTAAGAAAACTAAAAATATATGAATTAAAATTGTTTAATAAATTCAAGTAGGTCCCATTTCCTACCCCTACCCAACCCCCACCCACCTTCTTCTCCCCTCTTCTTCTCCTTTTGTCTGCAAAGAACAATAACGTTCCACCACCATAATAGCACCCACCACCATAACAGATCCACCCCACCATCGCCGGAAAAACGCCCCTCCATAACAACTCCACCACGCCGCCACCACCACACCCGACATCGCCGGAAAACCCACAACCGTAACACCTCCACCCCGCTGCCATCACCTCATTCTCCTCTAAATCATCAACTGATTCGATCGGAACCAACTGATTCAGATTTTTACTCTTCCCTCTTTTCAAACTCAATCAAATCCCCTGTTTCCTCTGTTTCTTTCTCAAGAACTTGAACTTCATTTTCATGATTCACATTTTCCCCTAAATCACCACTCACTAAACCTGATCCAATCAATTCGACAACCAAATTACCATTTTTCTCAAACCCAACAAAATCCCATGTAGAATTTTCATCAAATTCAAACCCTTTTCTTTTAAACTCAACCCCACAACAAGAACACTTCAAACCCACCTCATTTTTCTCACAAAATTCAATCTTTTTCTCACAAACCACAAAAAAAAATCAGATTTTCACCAACCTCAGATGAGCAATTACCACACATATCATGAATGTCTCCTAACTTTCCATGTTCTAAACAAAACTTTAAGTCAGAAACTTCTTTAGAATGGTTTTTGCATAGAAGTTGTCTGTGTGAATTCTTGTTTGTGGGTTGAAGAATCGGTTGAGGTTGGGTAACAGAAGAGAGAGGGGAGAAGAAGGTGGAGGTGGGGGTGGGGGTGGGTAAGGGTAGGAAATGGGACCCACTTGAATTTATTATATATTTTTAGTTTTCTTAATTGTTGAGGGGCAAATATGTCATTTCACATTCACTTAACTGAAAAATCTAACTTAGGTTAATAATAAGGACCACCCGAGTGCAAAAATTACAAACACTGGGACCAAGTGTGTAATTATTAAACCACTAGGACCAAGTCTGCAATATTTGCAAACCACAGGGACCAACCAAGCATTTAACTCTTAAACTAATCGTGTGTTGTAGTTTAGAAAGATGACCGAATAGAGAACTGAATAACAAACTGTGGAGAACTTGTTTGCGTTATCCTTCAACATACGCTAAAATACTCTAACATACGAAAAAAAACTCTAAAATACTATAAAATAGGCAAAAATACGCTAAGATACCCTAAAATACGCAAAATACGCCAAAATACCCTAAAATACACAAAAATACGCTAAAATACACAACAATATGTTAGAATACGTCAAAATAGGCAAAAATACGTCAAAATACGCGACTAATGATATTTCCACACGCGTATACATATAATACGGCACTATACAATACAAGTGGATTTCAAACAAAACTGTACATAATTGTAGGATCGTGTACGGACCCGAAATGAGTCGATCAGAGGCGTTCTACTCAAAATGAAAGGCGGAAACAGACATAATGAGTTGAATTCAGCTAGATATAACTTAATCTGTCGTATATATTGAACTGGAACGTTTTTACAGCAAGACGACACTTCGACAGAGCTTCGCCGTCGGAAACACACAACACAAAGTTACTCAAGCGAAATCAGACTACAACTATATATAGGCCAAGAGATTCCGCTTGAACATGCTCAAGCGGAATACCATTCAAGCGAAATCAAGACTCTCAAGCGAGATCACTTGTTCAAGCGAAATCAGCTATTTCGCTTGAACCTGCCATGTCCTCTTCAAGCGAAATAAGCCCTTTGACTTGTTTTCTCGATCTTCGTGCCATGGATAATGTAAGACTCGATACAAGACGAATTCGACAGACGCATGCACCAACAGACTCCCCCTCGAATGTTGATGAGTCTTAAAGTGTTGAGTCTTCAACGTCTTCAGTCTATATCAGTCTGAACGTGTAAGCATCCTCAAACTTTTCTCTTTTTTC